>JAVFKF010000044.1:3858308-5144410 GCA_036926295.1 Pachydiplax longipennis | reverse complement strand
CATTCGGATGTCCGGGAGGTGGTGGCATTACAGGGGTCCATCATGAGGAAAAGAGCTACCACCCTCCACTTTGCGACTTACAATTGCCGCAGCTTGAAGAGTGAAGACAGACTACTGGAACTACTGAATGAAGCAGAGAAGATAAATTGGGACGTCATCGGACTCAGCGAAGTTAGAAGAAAATCAGAAGACTTGATTACACTCAAGGAAGGTAATTTATTTTATTACAGGGGTACTAAGGATGGAAGACTAGGAGGTGTCGGGTTCCTGATCAACAAGAGATGGAAAAACAATGTACAGAAGATAGAAAGTATATCTGAGAGAATTTGCAAGCTCATACTCAAGATAAATGAGCGTTACTCTATTCAGATCATACAAGTCTACGCACCAACAACAGCAAGCAGCGAAGAAGAAATTGAAAAATTTTACCAAACTCTGGGCACTGAGCACGATAAGGAAGCCCACTATTATAAAATAATTATGGGCGATTTTAACGCTCGTGTAGGTCAACAGGAAGCCGATGACACCGTCGCAGGACAATACGGACTGGGCCAGAGAAACGAACGTGGTCACCGCCTGATAGAGTTTGCTGAATGCACCAATATGTACATAACAAATACATATTACAAGAAGAACCCAAAAAGGAAGTGGACTTGGAGAGGACCCAACGGAGCAAAAAATGAAATAGATTACATATTGGTTAATAAACTCTACACAGTGACAGACTGTGAAGTCTTGAATAACTTTAGCACCGGAAGTGACCACAGGATCGTAAGATGCAGATTGAAGATTGATCTCCAAATGGAACGCAAGAAGTTGATTTCATGCAAGAAACATGAAATAAGCATCAAAAAACTAGAGGAAAACAAGAATAAATATCAGCTTGAGCTAAAAAATAGATTCTCAGCACTTCAAGAAGAAGAACTAGAAACCAAAGTCATGCAAGCTGTTAAGGAAGCAGCAGAAGAAGTAGCAAGCACACCAAGAAGAGCTAAAGATAGAAAGCTAAGTGACAGCACCCGACAAATGATGAAACGACGTAAGGAACTGAAGAATTCAGATACACAAAAGGATAACATCGAATACGCCGAGCTTAGTAAGGCTATCAGAAGGGCAATTAAGGAAGACGTGAGAAAATTCAATGAGAGAATTGTGCAAGAGGCTATAGAAAACAGCAAAAGTATGAAGAAGACCAGACAACGCCTAGCAATTGGAAGAAAACAGATTTTAGTCATACAGAAGGAAGATGGTACAAGAACTTGCAACAGACAAGCAATACTAAGGACGGTAGCAGAATACTTTGGCAACCTATACAAGAAGGAAGAAAATGCTGAAGAGGAAAACCAAGAAGAAAGCCAAAACCAACGAGATCCCCTCTCTATTCTCCCAGGAGAAGTAACTGCAGCAATAAAGCAGACGAAGAACGGAAAAGCAGGAGGCATAGATGGAGTGTTAGCAGAATATTTAAAACTTGGTGGAACAGAAGTTGCACACGTTTTAGCGCAGTTATTCACAACTTGCCTGAAACAAGGAAAAATCCCCCAGGACTGGAATCATGCAAGAATAGTCCTTTTGCACAAGAAAGGAAGCAAGGAAGAGCTGAAGAATTACCGCCCCATCAGTCTCCTTCCTGTTGTTTACAAAACATTCATGAGGATAATAGCTGAACGGATAAAGATTATTCTATCATCTGCCCAGCCTAGAGAACAAGCAGGATTCCGGAAGGGCTTTAGTACTATGGACCACATCCACACACTACAAGAAATAATCAGCAGGACGAATGAATATGAGATGCCACTAGTACTATGCTTTGTGGACTATGCTCAGGCCTTCGACTCAGTAAGTACCTCCTCTACACTAGAAGCTCTGGAAAAACAAGGAGTAGATGCAGAGTACATCCGACTCCTACGCAGCATTTATAAAAATGCCACAGCCTCAGTAATGCTACACGAAGTTACTGAAGAATTCAAGATTGAGAAGGGAGTTAGACAAGGAGATTGCCTTTCCCCAATTCTTTTCACAGCTGTTCTGGAGGAAGTTTTTAAAACATTGGACTGGGAGCAGAAAGGTCTGCGGATTAATGGGGAACACATCAGTCATCTGCGCTTTGCAGATGATATAGTACTCTTCGCAACCAACGGAGAAGATCTAGCTTCAAGACTTCATGAACTGAACACAGCAGGACAGAAGATAGGACTCAGGATAAATTTAACAAAAACAAAGGTAATGTATAACTCTTTTGCAGCACAAGAAATAATCAAATTTGAAGGGACGCCTCTGGATGTCTGCTCAGAATACACATACCTAGGACAACTAGTAACCACAGGAGAGAACAACAGGATTAAAGAAGTAAACAGAAGAATTAAACTCGGCTGGAGTGCCTTCGGAAGAAATGCACACATTCTAAAGTCACAAATGCCAATGGTCTTGAAGAGAAAGGTCTTCAACCAATGCATTCTACCAGTGTTGACATATGGAAGTGAAACCTGGGTGTTAAACGCAGCAATAACCCAGCGACTTCAGACAACGCAAAGAAGTATGGAAAGGTGTATGCTTGGGATCACAAGAAGAGACAGGAAACGCAACACCTGGGTGAGGATGAAGACCGGAGTGACAGACATCATAGATAAAGTAAGATCACTGAAATGGATGTGGGCAGGCCATGTGGCGAGAAGAAACGACAACCGTTGGACAAGAGCGGTTCTGAACTGGACACCAAGAGATGTGAAGAGACCAAGAAGAAGACCAAAGGACCGATGGAACAGAGACATCATTAAGTACTTAGGTGTGACATGGCAAAGAGAAGCTCAGAATAGAGAGAATTGGAAAGCGCTTGGGGAGGCCTACATCCGACATCGGATTGAAAATGGCTGATGATGATGATGATGATGATGATGATGATGATGATGATGATATATATATATACAAATAACCTGCATGCTGCCTTTCGGCGTGTGGCAGGAGGTGTAAACACCGAACGTTTGAGCTCCTTCTTTTGTTATCGTTTGTGTAAAGATTAAGAACTTAAAAATTGTCCAAACAACTGTTTCTTTTATATACGCAGATTGTCGGATCGGCAGACGTAGCAGCAGCGTCGCATAACACCGATTACGTCCCCTGCTTAAGTGCCTTTTCTGAATTTATCAAGCAAACGCAACCTAGATTCTAGAATATAGCTTTGGAGCCAATAGTTTAGAAACGAGATTTAAATACTGCTGCAGCCATTAGGTTGGCCGAGGACAAAAGGTGGAAATCCTTTGTGTTTTTCTACTCCTGAGGATGATAACTTGGCTATTGAAGTACGGTACTTTCGGAAAGGCGGGTTTTCCAGCGGTCTTGCTGCTTTCCTTGAAGAGTTATTCTTCGCTCATCTGACATATTAATGAGTATGAACGTATGTCGCATGAAAGAGTATTTTAAATCTCTGTTTTTATAAAAGCCGTGTAATTTATGTTTCTTATGTCTACCAATTAGATAAAACTACTCTACGATCTCTTTTCATTTTGGATCTACTTTCGATTATGCATGTATGCTATTTATTTTGACTGAAAATACGCAACTGATACCAACGGTTCTTATCTTAATAATACCATACAAAGAGAATAACCCATCTTCTATTTATAGGCGAATATTGGGGGAATTGAGGTTAAGGCGAACTTGATTAAGAAATGCTTCTACTGAGAAACATTACAGTATCATACGAAATCTAAAGATATTCATTTCACGCCTTCGAGTGATATATACGTGAGAAAGTGACCTCGCCTTCTTATCCTTCAAACCATCCTCAAGTGGATTTCTTAGCGAATTCCTTATCTTTCACGCCTTCGCATGGATATCGAAGTGGCATCCGAAGGAAGAAAATTAGCCTCAAACGGATGGAAGAGTCGGCTTTGAATACTTTAACAAGATAATGAATAAAAATAAAGTATACTATTTCCAAAAGCTAAATATTGTCAGGAGAATTATTAATTGTGATCACATATATTTACGATAAGATTTACTTTTTGCGTGAAATGGAAGTCTCCGTATTTAAATACGATTGCCAGAGATTGTTAAACTATTGCTAATCAATAAATGTAAATTTAAACATCTGTAAATGAAAAGTATGCGTACATAAGTCAAGTGTACATTTTTAGCTGAAAAAAAGAAGTGAGAACTCATGCAAGATTTAACACCTAAAATACTTGTTTGAGAAGTGGCGATTTGCTAAATCAGCCCCTTAATTATTCTTTCAGCAAAACAACTTCTCCTTTACCAAATATATTCCTCTGATACATCTTCCCCTTGTCCTTTAGTATACCCGGCAGTCTCTCCTGGCGTTCAGTGTGGCTTTCGCATCACTAATTATCTCAATTAGAGAATTTTCATCCTTCTCTCAAAAGCATTTTTTAATTTTCCAAGTGTATATAAAATTTTTGTTTCTTTCACTTAGCGATTTAACACGTTTTCCTATGTACATACAATTTCGATACCAAATAATTTAGAAAAATCAAAAGCGTATCCAGATGGTTTCACAAACGGCCTTCCGATGGAAATAACTCCCCCACTCGTGCTATATAATTCCCATTTCCATAACTTCCCCTAATCTTCACCTCCCATCCACTCACTCACTATTCCTCCTCTATTTTTGTGTTCTAAATTTCCTATTTGCCCTCCACTGCCATTAATATTTCTTCATTTCTCCAAGTGTACGGCCATTCCAGACCATCCTTCATAGCTCCTGATCAGCATATTTCCGCCACAATGTCGAGCTCCGCCCTAAATAACGACACAAATATCCGAGCGTCCGGAGATTTTTCTCTATTTTTCTATCCTCTGCACTACTATAGATAAGAATGGGAAACAAAGACACAGCACTCAGAGAGAAACTCTTTTTCTGTGAAAAATGTATGCTATTGTTTTCGGTCAACCCACCCGCCTCGTAAATCCGTGACGTTTGATACACATTTTTTAACAATAGCGTTCCCAGAATGTAATTTGCACAGAAGAACGAATAAATCAACTCGATAGTACAGCCATTGGATTAAAATATAATTGGCGTTTCTTCCAGTGATTTGAAAATCGATTCTAAAATAATCCGTAATTTGGGCTTCTGAAAACGATTTGAACAGTAAGACATAAGAAAGGTATCATAATAAAGGATAAAGTTCTTGGAATCCTTCAAAAAAGCATACTAATAATATTAAATGAGAGTTGAGGATGTTACATGCAAATGCATTCTTTCTAATATGTTTTTTTGTATTTGGAACATTGGCTAAAAATCATAGATCTGTGGACACATGTAACGAATGCTCAGTATTCGTAGTATTTCATTAGTTTCCGTTGAGTACTAACGAATACCATGTCGTCTCCAATTAGCATTAGTAATGAAGTGTAACTTAATTTTGCTCAAACACAAAACAAAAAGTGCACTAAGTAATTTTCTTAGATGTTTGCCGTGAAATGATCTCCGCATGGAAAATCTTTCTTCATATTTTCAAAAGCTTATTAGTTAGGACCAGGGATTACTTGAAAATTCCCCTCAAAAAGCAGTATTTTACGGCGATTGTATTAATATAAATTGAAATAAGATAATATATACAGTAAACATAATAGCAAATATTTTTCCTGCGGCCCATGATGGCGAAAGTCGCTTTCATATTAAAACGCATGAGAATTGCCTATTCAACTTTAAACCACTCTAATCGTTCATTCTTATTAAGAGAACAATAATTCGACATACAAGATTCACTGCGTAATTTTTATGCTACTTCGGAAAGGCATTCTTATGTAAACTATTATTCCATACATGTAACTTAATGATACATTAAACATTAAGACAAAGCAGTGGAAATCATTCTACCACTAAATATGATCAAACTTGTTATTTTCAAATATTTAGAAGTTAGTTGAGGCAAAAGATGAAACGATTCCAGAAGAAAGTATAAACAATCTGTAATGAATATATTTAATATTTAGTAATTTGCATCATAAACTCAATAACCTATTTTTAAATCAATTATCTCAAGAGTTGTATCAATGTCCAATATCACCTGCGTATATTTCCCTTTGTGTTATATATTTCTTACTTATTTTAACTATAGTATCTTGATAGTGGAACTAAAACATTATTTCGTGTTAAAACTGATCTATAAATGCAAGTAAATATTAAAACTGTGATTAATGATAAGTTCTGATGGTAAATACAAGTGACAATAGCACAGCTGAAAGGACAGACTGGGTAAGTAGACGGAGTACCACATGGTTATTCACCTTAAGGAAGTTTCTCCTTTGAAATTCTAGATTATAAATACGCTAAATGACAGTTATTGCTGAACATTGAGCAGAGCATCGTGTTCTAATGATTAAAGCTCAGACCAGGAATGGAAATGGCACAATAACTTTTATTTCTTAGAACATTAAGTGAAGTTAAAGACATCTTGTTATTTCGTCACCGGAAACAATTTAAATGGAGTGCAAAATCCTAAATAATTTATTTGAAGTACCGGAATTGGAAGCGTGATGCGGAATATTACTTTCAAGTACACAGAGGAGAAATGACGCGGAATCCAAAAGAGCTTAATTAGGCGTGAAGGCTCCCAATTGTTTCCGCACGTCCTCTTCATCCTGATTTCCTCTTTCTCTCCTTCTTCGCTCTCTCTCAACAACTTCCATAGCAACGTTACCGTTTCGGATTTTTGTTTTTCATCATTTTCCGGCGCCCTTTCATCGCTCAATTAACAAAAGGCAATTCCAATTCCATGCCGTTTCTTTTAGAGTCTCAAATGAGGTAAAAGTGCGCGTCAATCTGAGAGATATCAAAAAGCCTAAGTCAGATTTTTAAGAAGGGAAAGGCTTACCGGATAAAAATTAAGAAATGAATTTTCGTCAAATCGAACTTTATAATGAGAACAATGTTAAACTAAGAATTAAGAAATGACAGTTTAACTTTAAACGAAAGGTGACATGAATGTTAAAGATGAATAATTTAGCAAATTCATGATTCCGTTAACAGAAGCGAAATTGACGCGGCATGGGTTCTAAAGTGGGAGAGCTGGGTTCGATTCCCAGTTTTATCGCTATTTTTACTTCTGTTTATCCTTCGGAAGGTGACATATCAAACGGATCGATATCTTTCTGAATTTTTGTCAGCCTTAGTTATATTGAGAAAATGAGAAAAATTAATTTCAAAAGTTTTATTTTAAATTAGTAGATTTCGATGATACAAAATGTTACAGAATCGGGCGAAGGAATCTTTGATTCCTTTCTTAAGACATCCTTTGATTCCTTTCTTGGACATTTTGTTTTCTTGATACCTCAGCAATCGGAAACCAGTCTTTAGGATTTCCTGAAGTTGGCTTTGGTATTTATTTCTTTTTGTTAGACAGAGGCTACGACACACTGACTGCAGGAGGTTTTCCCACCATTTGAATGAGTTCTAAAGTATATTAAAAATATTGAGCATCAATCGTTTAGAAAGAAAATAAGGAGAGAACATCCGCCGTAGCCGAGGCTCGAACCTTAATCTTCCACTTATAGGACAGTTGCTTTATCTAATTATGCAACAGAATAATCTTTTCTTCAGTTTCTAAAGCTTTGATGGGAGCTTTCTTCTTCATTTCTTTCTCTAAATTTAAGCATGTTTTTAACGCAGTTTTTATTGTGAACTACATCGATCGTTGTAAGACGCTCCTATTCATAAAGTAAATAAATAGACATATTTTTTACAAGCGTTTTGTTTCATGGAGTTATTTTTAAGACCACACCGGCCAACATGACGCATTCTTTGTCTTCGGAAAGTCGAGGGAGATTGGAATCATAACATCAGTACCTTCCCTCTAAGGAAAAGTGAAGTATCTAGTGCCAGACAGCATTTTCGCATTCTCATTGAAATAATCCTAGATGATCCCTTTCCTCAAAGAAGAGAAGTCCATTCGAATTCGATATTGTGATGCCGACGCATGATAATAAGAGATTTATTCAAGCAGCAGAAATTCGCCCGGAAAAAGTTTGAGAATTTTCCGCAGCGACGGACAAGCGTGAAACACCTCGTCCTTTAGAAAGGACGCTGATTATAAAAATTTGGAAACGAAGAGAGAAGTAGCAGAGTTCCGCGTGTTTCTGTCACTCCAAATCATCTCTTGGAATGATGGGGAACGAGAATTTAAGATGGAACTGAGAATACGGACTCAAGTTGTTTCTTTTGGTCAATCATTTCTCACATAAAATACGTAACAAAAAACTCAACCTTCTGCTTCTAATATGAATTATAATGAAATATAAATAATTCATTTACATAAAAATAAAAACGTATTAAAAAACAACACACAAATCCAGATGATATAATGAATTATTATACCTAATGCATCAACTAAGCCTGTTTGAAAGATAACCCTGATAAAAGGGAATAAAACTGCACAATAAAAAACCTGTGCTACTAAATTACAGTAATAATGAAAAAAGGTTTAAGGAGTGTCTTATTGATGATACTGTGTCAATGTATACTATTTATGATTAATATTACGACTCGGTGGACGAATTCTTATTGGAGAATGATATTTTCCGCTGGATATAATGATGTATGTTTGTTTATTTATATATACGTGTAATGGCTTTAATAATATCAAATTTCGAATATACTCTTGTCTTTTCACTAATTCAATACAAATTTTGTCATATGTTTTGTTTCGAATGCTATGGTAACGGAATATATTTTAATACTCTATCAATAGCAATAGATGGGCTTATAGAGGCCTCATTTCTTTCACTAAAATCATAATTTATCGATTGAACGCTCAGAAAGTATAACTGGAATAAATATGCATGAACTGCCGAACTTCCAATCCGTCGAGTGCGGCGCGCAAGGTGATTTGCTTCCTTAAATTCGCTTTAAATAAAACATGTTTTACAACTCAATTTGTATATCGTGTGTGACATCTACATTTCGTGACTTTATTGCGTACGAAAGAAAGTGTTGAATGTTTTAAAATCTTACGAGATTTCCATGAATAACGAAAGTTTTTTCTGGTGTTTAATTGTAACGCAAAATATTCGACTAAGTAAGAGATTTATAACTAATGAAACAGAAATCTATCCTTATTTATGCAAAAAAGCTCAACAAATTGTTAAAATGCTCTTATGATAAACGTCCATTTCATGAAATAATCGAAAAAGACAAAAATAATAACTTTTACATGGAACTACACACATATTGGATGTAGTCATGATGCTACCGCTACCGATGCATGGTATATATATAATCCAGAATTTAATTAATTATTAAGTAAAATCTAGACATGAATACCTTACTACATGCAAATTTGCGACCTGTAAACCGAAGGGTAAAATGAAGTCAAGAATAGGACTGGGACTCGATCCCAGGTCTCCCATTTTCCGAGCAAGTATTCTAATCGCTGAACTACCATGGCGCGTCGATCACAGCATTTTAACGGCTGCTTATGTGAACAAGGAGGCACAATTGCCACTAGACAGTTTGAATACCTTCTCGGGAAATGCGAGACTTGGGTTCGAGTACCAGTAATGTGGCTATTTATCACTTTTGTTTATCCTTTACAGGTCGCACACCTAAATTTGCTAAGATATTCATCTTTCGCCTTTCCTTCGTAACTATTATTAAAGAAATGTATACGCTGTGAAGGAGGATAAGAGGAAGAAAGAGAGAGAAGGAAAAGAAAGAAGAGAAAATCTAAAAGGGATGTGTGGACGGGTTCTTCAGTAAGCAGAAGGCATCAGTAAGGCAATGTGCCGAATGCCGAATATCCTTTCCCGGAATTCTCATCATGGAACTCCTTTCCTTTCCACGGCACATACGTAAACTCGCACAACTTCCACATTCACACTGAGCTGATTATCACTGCGGTTGGAATACAAGCTTGGTGGAGTTCATCTTTCCTCTCTTTTGAGGAGAATCCATTCTCAGCATAATCGTGTAAGGCAGACTGCTAAGGAATTCTCATCTGAAAGCTATGCTAAAAGGGCTCATTTACTTTCTATCTTCTCTATACTTCGTCCAACGTCATGAAGAGACCATGTAAATCTTATGTCACCGTGTAATCTTCACGGGTGTGGCCCTTGCTATATAAACTGTTCCATAAGAAATCAATTTTACTCTATGATGAATGTCTTCTGAATCAATTATCATCAAAGTTCTTTTTCTAAGCAAAAATCGCAACAGCTCGCGTCATCGATCAATAAGAAAAAGACTACTAATTAATGAATGAAAATTTTAATCTCATAAAATCAGCAATTTTTCTTCATGAACCCATTCGTCGACATTTTTCGCCTAGTTCTACATTCATTTCTATCATAAATAGCATCAATAGCTAAATAGGTCAATCAATAAGTTTTTTAAATATCACTCACTCTAGTCTTGTCAATATAAATTCATTTGTTTTCCTTCTATTTTGTAATTTAACTGTTCTCCTGTATGTTATGGAAAGTAACAAGGTAAGTTGTAAGCAATGGCTGCTGTTGAGTTAGATAATTAATAGAAAAAGTGTTGTGAACGTAAATTAAGCCGTTGAATTTTTGATGACCAAGAAAGATTTATTTCTGTTTAGAAAGTAAATTTAATGTTTAATGTAACGACATTTACTGAATTTGTACAGGTGTTTTGGCTAGATGAGTTTCATTCAAAACTTCAATTTTCGGTTTATGCTGATTGTTTTGTTTTCATTAGAATTTCAGTGCTGAAATAATCAATCATAATTTAATAAATAAATTGTTTATTTCTGTCAATTACACATTCGAACTGCAATTCGTTAGGCGATTCTTTATATATGAAGCAGCTCTATACTTTATCAACTTATTAGGTGAACGGAAGGCCCAAATGAGAATTCATCTCGAGGTATGGTGCTATCAAAATTTAAAAATAATATGTATCAATGTTTGTACAGGTGATAAATAATTTTCAGTTTCATTTTTAAAGACACACTAACTCCCCTTACTTCAATCCATAGAAAAACGACAGGTGTTGTAGAGATATGGTGTTTAACGGACGAGAAAATTAGTAGTAAAGGAAAAGGGATATTCAGCAGTGATCTTCGAAAGGAAAACATTTTAAATGCAAAATGACCTCCTTTATTTCCTTCGATTGCACGCGAAGTTTATTTTTCGCGCCTTAAGAATGCCAAAGGAAGCCTTTCTCAAGGACGTGGAAGGGATTGCGAAATGATGGAAAAACTTCATCGATTAGTTTGCATGTTTTAACGCCGTCGCCTATTTATTTCAGGTCGCCTTTATTAGTTCGGCAAAAATGTAACGGAGGGGGAAAAGAGAGAAATCTAGTGTAGTGGATAAACTTGGCTTCAGTTATATGCACATTTTTGTAAATCACGGCCTTAAAAAGTGGAATGGTGTCATTATTCATTCATGATAGGTCCTCGAAAGTTAATTATGCATAAAGGACGTAAAGAGAATATTAGCCGCTTGGGATAAGGAAAGACGGCTTTGGAATAAACTCAGAAGTCCATAGCTTCCCAGGGCACGCACGCAAAAACTTTGAACTTACAAACTCTCTTACCCTTCTCAAGGTTGGTTATTAAATGCATGAATTATACGTGCACTTCTATTATTGCTGGGAATAATAAATTCAGACTTCTATTCGCGGCTTTGGGAGTTTCGTACGGATATAAAAACACCTTTTTACGATCAATTCACTTCCATGGGAAGAAATCCAGTCATTTACATTTCGCAAAACCAAAATAAAAGACTGCCATAGGGTCATAAATAATAGATGTTTACCGAACAAATGGAGGCAGAAAGGTATAATATTGAGTTTTATATAGGTATTAGAAGCTGCTAGAAAAGTGATGCTTATAAGGAAAGTCTTACAAGTAAATCAATAATTATAGGTATTATGACAGTAAAGTTTTCTTATCATTATTTATGTCCATTCAAAGTTAATAATAATCCTTGGTTCTTATATTATAACTTTTTCTATAATACCATTCTTGTTTTACTATGATTTCTTTGCCTTTTCTTTGTAGCCCAATTTTCGGTAGTGATTTTTCTTTTAATAAACATTTTAAGTGCGATCAATGCTTATATCTTACGGTCAAAAGATTCGTCCTATGGGCAATTATGGAAATAAAAGTAATTCTGTTTCTTTCAATCATGCAATGATAGAAATTCTTGTATAGGGGATAATTTGGGCAACGAAAACTTCTGAGTATTATTAAAAGTGCATCGACAGTCGAGTCATTTCGGGGATCTTAAGAGAAATCGAACCCGAGATCGATTAGTCGAGCGCACTACACACTTGGCTATCCGGGAGCCCAAGGGTATTAATATTTGAGTGGGATATGCATGGAATATGCTAAAGGTATCAGACCTTTTTCGATTTTTCTCGTTTGAGGTAATTCGAATGACTCAATTAAAATGGCCATCACGCGATCAATTTAAAATTGCAGAATCCTTAAATCTCTTAAAACACGACTGCTGTTATCTCTAACGACTTAAAGATGAAATTTCTCTTCCCGGGTAAGCAAACAAATTCGAATATTCAAAGAATGTTGAGCACGAAAATATTTCTCTTCTCATGTAGGCGGAGATAATTCCTCGGGTCAAAAGAATCGATTTTCTTCCGATTCCTTTCGTTTAATATTCGCCCTCTGAAAACAACGGAGTGAAACAAGGAAGAGGGAAGAAATGAACTGGCGATACGCACGCAATAATTAAGAGCAAATGGGAATCTTAGCGGGCATTATCCGGTCTCGTTATATCCTGTATCATCCCAAGAGGCGCTTGCATTTCTGGGACTTTCTCTCGATTTGCAATTTAAATCTTCGTTTTTGGCTTTTACGATCCCTTCTTCTTAAATCGCCGCCCTCGCATATTCCCACCGCCTCACTTTCAACGCTTTTTTCAGCGGAGAATGTATTTTTTTAGGGAATCGGTGAGGAATGGGGAGAAATATGGAAGGAGTTAAGAAGGGTCTTAGCTAAGGGGTGAGTTGGGAAGGAATGGGGGGAGGGATGGGTATTAGCAGGGGGTCGGGGGAAAGTAGATTGAGGAAGGTTGAAAGAACATAAAGAAGGAATAGGTGAGTTGGACATGGATGGGTCCGATTGGGGGAAAACTCAAAAAGGTTTCATCGGAGCGTTGAAATCGCATCCGGGCTAGACGCGGAGGGAAGGAAAGATTGGCCACGGATTACGCATTTAATACCCGTGTTTCCATGGCGCTATCCGGGTGTCTCCCTCGTGGGAATCCGGGCTGAGGTCCGGCTCCCAAATGGAGAAAGGTTGAGCGGAATATCGGGAAGAGAGGGCAGATGAGATGGAAAAAGTTGGGGTGAAAGTGGAGGATCGAAAGACAGATCGGTAGCGAGAGAGATATTGGGAGGAAAAAATGTTAAGTCTTTTTTTTTTTATTTCCGGAAGGTAGTAAAGGACGGAGACGAGGAAGTTATTGCTTTAAAGGGAAAGGAAACACTTTCGGACTCCTAAGTTATCGCCCCTTTTCCCATTTTTCTATTTTCACGGCTTGAAACGATCGAGATTCCGACGGAATGATTTTATCCATTGGCTTCGCGCCCACATTTTAATCAGTGATAAGCACAAACGATGTGGAAATATTCAGAAAAAAGGTTAATTAGGAGAGCATGTCTCTTGGATGTAAGAAAAATGACGCACAAACAGTTCGAGCACTTTATGCTTTTTAAGAAATATAAATTCCAGTCAGAGTATTCAACAGAAAATACTTGAGAGCTTTACGAAACGATAACTCTGAGTTGTGTACTGCTTAACGTAGGACTACCGGATAGTCAGGTGAGTAACACGTTCGCCTTCGGTGAAAGCAGTCCGGATTCGATTCCTATTGAAAGTTTCCTTAATAAAATCAGCTGTCGAAGCATATTTAACAATACTTCTACTAAACTTAACGCAAATTTATAAGGGGTGCATTTAGAAAATAACCTCAGACAAAACTAATCTTTACAATTATCCTCTACATATTATTTTAGAAACATACATTTTTGGTGACCGGGGATTTTCTCCCTTATTACTCCACCAACATATATAAATTAATGACCAATTAAAGGATATACTTCCAGGTTCCTGCTAAAAATAGTCAAGCAAATGAAAAATACAAAATTTGTTAATCAAATTGAACTAATATTTTAATCATCGCGTTGCGTCCTGGACGAAAAGATACCCGGGTTGCTATATACAGAAATTTTTGATTACTTAGAGACGTTTGTAAACAATTTTCAAAATCGGATAGAGATATATATTCACGGTCTTGAAATTATTAAAACAAGTTTTGCAAGTAATATTATAGTCTCCATGAACGAAGATCTCGACGTCGTACGCAACTATATTTTAATAAACCGATATAAACTTGCAACTTCAGGGAGCAGCACGACAGTCACAGAAACATGAGCCCTGTTGAATACAAAGGTCTGTGTCTCACTTTTGCTCAAAAATATAAATTTATGCTTAATGTTCTCTTAATCTAAATTGGAATTTAAAATTCAGTGATGTTTAGCGAAATGGTGTGTATTATAAAATTGTTGACATCCCTATTTAGTTAGATACTATTTTGAATAGGAGATTCCTCGAATAAGAATAATTTTCGTACGAGTGCTCCATTGCCCATCTTTCATTGATTGAATAACTCTGATTGAATGAATGAAATGCAATTTCACTGCAGACGAGAAGTAGTTATTTTTATATTTTTGCGTAAAGAAAAATATAGGAAATAAATAGGTAACGTGGATGGAAAAGGTATATTTTGTTGTTTTATCTTGGTTATATGCGTTTAATACCTGAAGCTTTAAGCCATCGAGTGAATTGAGGTATTCGTTATAAATAAAATGCATATATCGTTATAGTGATGACGTGTACTATTCATGATTATATTGCCAAAAGAAAGTTCTTAAATCAATTATGACATTTTATAAGCTATAAAAATCTCTCTTAAAAGTTTGAGATTCGTTTTGATTCAAATTGTAAGACATTAGAAAACGCAAGACTTTGAATTTGCACATAGTTTCGTTACTGGATGTGTAGATAACGATGTCTATCGCTACAATAGAGGCATATTTTTAGGTATGTTTTAGTGTTTTTGTATTCTTTTGTAGCGATTAGAGTGTTTGTTGGGAGGGGGAAACACTATTTCTCCACGCTAAATGTAATTGCGTGGGGAAAGTTTCGCACGGGGAAACTAGTAAGTAAATGTTTATTATAATATAATTTGTACCGTAAGCATCCAAAAATATCAATAATTCTTTAAAATTTATCTGGAAGAAAAAGGACTACAGTTCAAAATAATTAATCTACGGACGAAAGACATAAATTAAAATTACTATGGAAGAAAAGGAAAAGGGGAGACGAATTCGAGAAGATAGAATGATAAGTAGTTACGCATAGGAAGATGTGTTTGCAAACTCAATGGGAGGTCACTATGCTACGGAATTTAACAATGAAGAATCGTTTTAATGGTTTCTAAGAAATCAAAATACAATCGCCAGAATTGAAAAGTAAGGGAGGATGAAGATAAGGAAGAAATATCTTTTGACGCGACAGGCTTATTCACACTAGCAAAATGGGATTACATAATTAAGCGATGTAAATATCAACATCTGCTTTTGCTCAAAAAGTGAAACAGTCGGATCTACCGAAGAGTATAAATCTCCAAACAAGAGACCAAAGTAAGCCATAGGGACAGACAGGATTAAACTTTCACAAAACATTCTTCTTGCAGGAAGGGCCTAAAGAAACAAACGCCAAATAAAAATTAGACTCGTTCGCAGGTTTCCTATCCCAACGAAGAAATGTAGATTCCGTCGCCAAGAAGGCGTTTAAGAGCTTCTTCGGATGAAATAGGGTTTTAAGAAAAGAAAAAGCAGAGGGAGATTAAAAATACAAAACAACGGAGCCGAGAATGATAATGGAACGGGGAGATGAGGGTAACTTTGGGTAAGAATGAAAGAAGGTTATGTGAGTTTTGGAAGAAAAGTAAAAACAAGAGGGAAGAAAGGAATGGAAAAGGGAAGGATAAGCTGGTGGAAAAACAGATAAAAGTGCGTAAAAAGAGAGTGACTACACGAGATTCCTTATGTCTAACGAGGCCGTAATTTCGAAGGGAGACATCTTTTATATTTTCATATTTTACTTCACTTTTATCCTGCTGTCTTACATAATAATCGCCGTTGTAATTGTAATCAAGTAAAGAATTCCCTTTTTAAAACAAGTTAGCTATGGACACTTCTGACCTTTTTCATATGAAGATTCTTAAAGTAAAGTAAAGTTATAGCAAAGCTGTAGCCTAATTAACCGGGAAAAAATTATCCCTAAACAGGATTCAAACCGATAAGAATAAACTTTTGGATTAATATTTGGATCTTTGCAACTCTTGAAACTTAGCAATAGACACTCTATCCACTCAGCCATTTTATTGATGACGTTTGAACTAGGATAGAATTCAAAACAATATTGGTTAAGTATACTACTGCATGCCAGCTGATTACAGATAATATAACAGATACATAATTCTTGAAATTTTTGACGGGGTATTTTGACATACATCAGATGTATGCGATAATAGAAGTACTTTTTTATAAATTAAATTAATTCCGTCATCGTTCATTAGGGAATTAACTAGTCATATATATTAAGGCTCTACTATGGATAGTGGTGAAGAGAGAGGCTTTAAGGGGAAATGTTTTGACGGTTATCAGTCGCTTCTTTCATCATAATAAAGGGTATTGAAAACTTC
This sequence comes from Pachydiplax longipennis, assembly GCA_036926295.1. Lineage (NCBI taxonomy): Eukaryota > Metazoa > Arthropoda > Insecta > Odonata > Libellulidae > Pachydiplax > Pachydiplax longipennis. The sequence continues at coordinate 5,127,691 of JAVFKF010000044.1, read as the reverse complement.
ATTTTTTAAGTGAATAAGGCATCATTATACTATAGTTATGACTTCTCCTGAGTTATTACGTTTTCCCTCCAGAATAAATGTTATCGATTCAACCTTGAAATAGTAATTTACGTAAAATACGTAGTAGTTTATCGTAATAAATTCTGAGTAGTAGACAAAAGAAACGGTGTATTTATGAAAATCTTATGTTGTTTTCCTGCAAATCAAGAATATTCTAGAAGATAATAGAAAAACGGATTGATGTTCTATAGATTTATTAGATAACTGTATCGGAATAACTCATGGATATAATCAAAACATCTCTCTTACATTCCCTTTCCAGATGGTTTAATTTTATTTTAATGCTGACGATTTCAATCAGAGAAATAGTACATAATCTGTCATTAGAGCTGAGAATCGAAGAGAGGAATGAATTACTACTGGTAAATGAGAAATAATTGAAAATAGGTGGTTATTTACAGGATACAGTAACCGTTATCCTTTTGTTTGTCACTGAAAAATTCTGTTACGCATAAGCAAAGAATCTCTAATCCTCATGGAGAAACGGACATGAAAATGAAAAAGAAAAGCTGACGAGACCAATACTTCGAGTTATGCCCGATATTCCTTTGGAATTTTCTAAATGTATGCCTTTGTAAGTTAACCCCTTCAATCTCTTATTCTCTGTCAATGAAAACTGAATCTCCCACCAATAGTAGCGTACAAGAATGAAAAAGCACGACTGGAAAAAATCGAACTCTAGGCTTCTTCCTCCTCAGAATTTATTCTTTGCGTCACTTCTTTAGCCGACTTTTCTTCAAGGATGAGAGAAAATACAAACAGAGAAGCTAGCCTTAATTTCAACACCTACTTTCCATTTCAAATCGTCTTCCTACTTAATTTTAACTCGTTCTTATTCAGGAGGAGAAAAAAATGTTTCCTCTAGAGCCGCATTAGATTCCTTCCATCTTCTTCTGCCTTTCCATCTAATATTGAAGATTTAACCAACGCCTTTATTTTTTAGCTTCCTTACGAACTTAATTCCCCTTATACCTTCATTTAGAATTTTTTCCTCCCCAAGTTCCTGAGGTAAACATAATACGTGGAGTTTTTCATTGGGTAAGTAATTAAGAAACTCGTACTTTTAATTATTAATAGTTCAATTCGGAGTTTTTACCCTAGAGATAATGAAACGTACCTCATTAAGGGAGGTTAATAAATAAGGAAATAAGGCTAACCATGATCAATGCTTAGTGATGAGTTTAATAGTTAGGAAAAGAGAAATGAATAAGTGTCTCACTTATTTCAAGAAACACAACGACGAACACGAGGATGCTACAGTTATGTTATTATTAAAATTATAGAAATATTATCGGCGGATTATGGAAATATTTTTGAATCAATGTTTTAAAAGCCAACATAAACAACAGAAAACGGAGACGCAACTTTCAAGCTATGAAACTATACTATAAAAATACCGCAGGAATTTGAAGGAGCTTTCGTTCACAAAAGGTTGACTGAAGTCATAATTAATGCAATTTTATTCTTGAAGAAACATTGGTATGGTAGGCTTCAAAACTCAGAAAAATAATTCTGCTTCATATTATTCGTAACACATGCTGTAAAAGGTAACGGTGCCAAATTAAAACTGTAGAAATAAATCACATCGCTCAGTAAATACAATTCAAATTGCAAATCTTTAGCTTCGCTAAATTAAGGACAGTCTCTGAAATATCATTCAATTTCAGTTATCTTGAACATCCTTTCACGTTACGCGACTCACTAACAGCCATTTTCAAAAATGAGCAATGAAATCATTTTCCCAAAGTAAACAAGCCGTCCTGAACTCGTGCTGACCTCTGTAAAGAAAAAGCGCGTTGTTTAGTCACCGGATCCCTGTTTGCTCTTTCGCTTCGTCGGCACGGACATGAAACTAACAACTCTCTTCTGGACTCTCCTTTTATTTCCCAACAATCTGGAATCGTTTCTTCCATTTGTAACTCAATCCTTTCTTGTCAACCGAACAAGGATTAGGCGCCTTTTTTTCTCGGTTTTACTTCCCCAGCAGCGATCCGCCCTTAAGCCTTATTGCCAAACCATTCTCTCAGACGGTGGACTATCCCGAGTAAGCCCTAAGGAGCGAAAGTTCCTTCTCATTTGTTCTCTACTTTGACGTCTTAAACGCAAAAGAATACGAAGCGTAGGGAATAAAGATTATACGGACGGATAAAAGGGGAGTTATTTTATTATTAATATATGCAATAGCGTGGTTGTTAGTCAATAGGATAGGCGATAACCTCATTTTGCACCACAACAACACACACAATATTACAAATTTCTATGCATACGATTACAGAACATTACTACTTAAAAACCTCGTCCATTAATTACAATATTTCACAACCTACACTGGCTAATAATTTAAACAACTATACTTTAAAATCAAGGCATAAATAATAAACATTAATCTACAACCACCATAAAACTATTTAAATTCAAAATCAACTATAGCAATTCCCTAGAAATATTACATATACAATTACAGAATATGAGTATATACAGGCTCGTGTTAATTAATTATACCTCATTCATAAGCTTAAAATATACTTGAACTAGGTTAAATAGCATCGTACATTGTCCAATCAGGTGATCCCCTAATCGTCTTTTATTTTGTTACCAGAACACTCAATCGTCAAGTTATTTATTTGTTTATACCCTTAATAAGGCATTTAACACTTTTTGGAAAAAGCTCAAAGAATTCTACACGTTTTAGAGATTAGGAATATCAGAAATAACACAGGCAGGAGCTGAACTCTTTTCTTGGTGTACCTTCACAAAAATAATACTTCTAATGGAGCGGATATTGAAAATCGTACTTTTATAACTGAGAATACGTCTAACAACCCACATAACTATTCAAAAAGTAGGGAAATATGCTTATCTTCTGTTATTTCAAATTATAAGAAATATTGACGATTAGCATGCTGTTAAATTTGCTCCGGTAAAGAACTCGAATTCTCACGTTTACTCAGCTAATAATTTTGGTATCTCTCTTTAGCAAAAGAAAAGTCACGATTAATATTCAATTCGTTTTTTAATTAATTCTTTAAGATAGAAAGGCTGTCGTAGAAAAGTTAGCATGAGAGTTTCCGAGCAATATGTTTAACAGGAATGAAAAACAAAACCATGCAGATAATTCAATCATATTGTTTAAAGAACTCCATTTAAGCAGAAAAATATCAACTATGTAACATGATAGATTCAACAAATGTGTGATAGAGGAACGAAAGGAAACGACTTTAACTTATAGCATGTAACACATCGAAAAAAGAGATGAAAATGAAATGAAATTTCTACAGCATTTTAGCATATATGTTTCTACATAAATTTCCTAATTAAAAGGATTAGATAGATAATTTTGGATTTATAATGACCTATTAACGCCATGAATGATCTAGTAATAAAAGATATTTGGATTACCTTTAAATTTTATAAACGTTAAAGATACGTTAGAAAAGGTCATCTATAGTCAATTATGTTCAAAGTATAAAATTCATAAAGACGGAAGAATTAGATAATTTTATTCCATTCAGTACTCGTATCGCCTGATTATCATCATTTTAAGTCCAAGGAAATATTACATTGCAATAATTTAAGGATATTATAAAGAAGAATATACTAACAAATATTAATATTAAGTAAGAAAAGTATCCAACAAAATAAATTGGAATTTAAAGAGGAAGAGGCTTAGTAAATACAAAATTATAAATTACAATTTGTAGAAATATTTCTGAGCCTCAACGAATGCTTCCAAATAGAAGTTCACTGAATAGCGATTCAATTTAATCCTATTTTTATTCAAGGCTTTATTTATTTAGCGTTCCTAGAATGCTTTAAAGTGCCTAGTTATGGGACTATTCAATCATCGCTTCGCGTAATTAAGGCGAGTCTCTAAAATGCGTTGGCTAAAATCTCTCCTCTGTTTTCAGCTTCACTCTTCAATTTTTCACAGTTTCGAATGTTTGTAAACGCGCATTTTGCAAGGGTGATCAACCGCAATCAATTTGAAGACCTGAATATGTCAATAAAAGTATTGTCGCGATTTATTTAAAAGAAAACTCAATAAGTTTTATCGTACATTTACGATTATTAAATATGTTCCAGGGTTAGGGTAACTGTATAATAAGACATTCAGAGAGAAAAACACGAATACATAATTCATTTCTACTTAAATTCGAACAGTCTTGAGGATATTAAATTTCCCTTTTCAAAATATGAATGAGAATTGTAATGAAGTATGGTGTGTATTCATGCAATTCATTTAATCATTAGGTTGACATCTTTTCTGTAATTATACCTAATTTTAACCTCTTTTACAAATTTTGCGCTTCATATACATTAACAATCACTAAATCTGATTCTTCAAAATCAGTTCACTGCTTTTCTTCACAATAACATACACGAAAGGTTTTGCTTCTTTTCCTATTATTAATTATAAATTACTCAAATCTTTCCGAGATTCTTCACACATTCCATACAGTGGATTCCAACTAAGCGAATTATCACGGGCATACATATGGTACATAATATTCGCATCTAATTTATAAAATGAAATGTATCTGCATTCTTAGAGAGAACTCGGATTTTTTAAGTATGAATACACTTTGTCATTAAATTTGCTCCTAAAATGGATTAAAATACAATTTACATCCATTAACTTTAAAATTTCAGAAGCATTCAGTAGATTAAAAAGTTCAGGATTCCATTTTAAAAATTTACAAACATTACTCCCAATCATCCTAGGCATTATTTTCTTGCAGATAATAATTTTGTATTGAGATAACAACAGCTGAAACAGATTTGCTTAAACGAGAACATTTGTGGCGTATCTAATGTGTCTTTAAGAAGCTGAATATATCTTTTTCGCTGCGATTTATCCATGATTTTAGCCCAATCAGAATTCAATTCTCATTTTTCTTCTTTAGTTTATTCCAGCCTTCGTATTATTCTGAACTTTACCCTCATTGATGTCAATATGAAACAAGAATGTCTGCGGCCTTATTAATATCGATAAAAAGTAAGGCAATACATCCATGCATAGTATCACGAAATCCACATTTCCAATACATTTCTATTTGGAGTGTGTTTCAAGTCTATTTCTCTCTGAGAGAGTAGCAAATAGGTTAGAAAAAACTCCACCGAGCGGAAGGAGTGCTTTTACGAGTGAACATTTTACACCGATTCGCTTTGCGTTTCCTAGAAAAGTGTGCTTTTTACGAGGCGTTACGAATCGAGTAAAAAAGTGGAAGGCGGAGGAGCGTTTGAGGCGCCATCTTCAGACCATCTCGAGAACGTAAACCCTCCGCTCTTAATCCCAAGATCTTGTTCGTATCCCGCCTTCAAATGGACCTCCGTCGCATTTGCTCCAATGCGTGTTTTATCCCAAGGTCGGGCATTGGTTCCAATGTTAACGACGCCTTTTTCGATGTTCTATCAAAGAGTATGCAACCTTTTATCTACCACTTACATACCAGAAAATACGGTAATTATTCGAATAATTTTCATTTAAACACTATGAAAAACTATCACAAAATTGGTACTTGAGAGTTTTAAAATGATTTACTGACTCACTTTATATAGATAATTATAAAATCGAGTGACATTTTGTGTTAAGGAAAGGAATTTTTATTTAATTTATTCAAAAACTAAATATGTTTCTACTGTTGAGAGGTAATAGGAACTGATTCATATTTAAATAGAGTTTGGTCAATTAGAAGAAACGTCGCTTTAACGCTTTTATACTTAATTGATGCTTCAGCGACTAGGATCATAGGGGAAAGAATGTAACCTATTAATGTAGTAGATTAATAATAATATACTACTCCAGAAACATTGGCTTTGAGTATTTTCATATTGTGGATGTGAACTGATATTCTATTATCCGAAGCATCCATGTTGTGAATTACTTTTTGGCTTCGAGGTTATAAATATCAGCATATTCGTGGAATTAATTCAAGATAGCCGCAGAATAAACAAATTTATCGTTCTTACTCGCTTTAAAGATAAGTTCCTTTGCAAAGAGAGTTTTTATTTAATAAGGTTCGATTTTGAACGATTGAAATATAATCTCATAAGAAATCAAATAAAGTTAATTTATATCGATTTCAGACTTATTTTCTTTTGCAGAATTAAATCAGAGTTGGCGATTTAGTGAAATTGAGACTTAAGACTTAAAGAAGGGAAATTGAACAAAGAGTCTTATTTTAGTCGTGAAATATCATTTTCATTTCGAAATGGCAAGAATTCGGATAAAAATGACGAAATAATCGTATACTAATTTAATTTAACCTAATACTATAATTTGTCTACATTGTGGTATCAACTAGAATGATAAATCTACTACTTAACTTCTACTACTACAAAAATGACGAAATAATTGAATAATATTGTGTGTATAAACCTTAGGTGATTGCTGAAATCGACTCCCATAAGTAACGGATTTTCATGCAAATAAACATCAAGTAATCTTAAGGTTTAAGTATATGAAAGCGATAAATATATATATAGCCATAATTATTTGAAGCAATCAAAAGCAACAGCTTGGAGAATTAAACATTAATTGCATATGTTACAGATAAATTCAACAGGTGTACTTCTATACAATTCATACGTAACGAAATGTAATGCAAAACATGAAATACTGTTGGTTTGGGGAGTAAATGAATGCTACTGCTTTGTATAGCCATAACCATAAAGATCTTCAGAAAATGTTTTAAAGAGTTTTAAAGTCCTGGAAGTTATCGCTGCATAAATGACGCTTAAATCGCTCGGTAAAGTTTCATGGCCCCGGCTAAAGGAAATACCAAGAAAGCATCTCATTTAACTTAAATTCTTCTGGGAAACTTAATTTTCTTCCGAAGAAAAGTTGCGCGGCAGATAAGGGATTCCTGTTTAACTTCGCTGGTAAGATCACCAATGGCGCATGGAGTAAGTTGCACTTTTGTTTAGTTTAGAAACGACTAGGAATGTTGAAAAATCAACAGAAACTAATCTTCCGAAGGCATTCGAATTAGTATTCGTGAATCGTTCCAATGATTCAAGAGAAGATTGCAAGATGTTATCGAACTTTCAAAGTGGAAATATGAATTGGCTTTTCTCATTTCAAAATGAGTTTTCTCTATTTAATGGCTCAGAATGAAGCGTTTACTTCTTCACAAGAAATTTCACTCACTATTTGTGCTTTCTTTTCATCTCTGGAAGAGAGCTATATTTCTGAGATTTGGGTTATAGAGAAGTTTGAGCATTTGCAAATAAGAATAACAGAGGAATCTCATACGTGTCAGAATGTCGTTTAATAAACTTGCACCTAAGATTTTCTGTTTTAGAAAATATAATCTTCTCGTTTATCAATTTATCGCTGTGTTTAATTTTGAGGATCCCATCGTATGAGCTAGGACTGATTAGTAGGATCTTCGAAATAATTACATTAAAATTAGACAGCATGCTACCAATTGCATTGAAGAATACTAAGGGTGAATTTTTTCTCTACAAAACAGAATATACTTGCTTTGAATGTAGTTTTATAGAGTATCTAACGTTATGATGAAAGCAGTATATGACTGCACATATATTTGTATGTATTTCCATTAAAATATCCCTTTCTATATATGGTTTAATATAAAAATTGTTGGGAAGCACTGAATAGCTCATTCCATAAAGTGAATGCAATCACTTCTTCTATCCTTGAAGAAGTTTCATGCGTCCTCCAATCAGCATTGTTGGGATCACTTTAATGGATCTTCCAATTCATTCATTCATAATTTGCGTCAAGTGAAACGCGATATTGAAAGACAAATTACTAGCGAAACTCTTGAAACACGTTTAATACGAACCTTCTCATCGATGAGATTAGCCCAATAATAAATTCTTTCATCATAAAATCAAACGGGTAGCTCACCTCAGTTCCCTGGACCTTGAGTTTCATGTGGTCCTCCCGCGTGGTTTTACCGTCCTTCCGCTTCTTCCAGCAGTAACCATCTCGGCGGTAACGAACCTTCTTCCGACTGTACAACAGCATAGACCCGCTCTTAGGCCTGCGAAGATAAATACAAATTCATATGAAAATAGCTGCCATCGCTAAGTAAAAGCCATTTAACATCTTTTATAATATAGTAAAATCCAGTTATCATGTCTCTCACGGTTCGGATATACCGCTGATCTCACCATATTCCCAAAAACAATTACGCTGACTATTTTCTTTGTTGGTCATAGATAATTAAATAGCGAATTCAATTTCGACGCGTCGCAACGGCACTAGTACAAGATATTAATTGGACAGGAAAGAGAGGCGAGAAATGAACTTCTACGTTTGCAAATCATTAAGCTTTACATAACAAAGAAACGCTATCAACTGTCGCGCCACATGAAAATATCGGAGTACTTTAGAAACACCCGTTATATTAGGGCGAGCATTTAAATCAGAAAATACCAATTTTTATTTTATTCCGCTAATAAATTAGTTATAAAATTTAGCTCTTCTGGTTTTCTTATCGTTTCCCGTAGTAACGCAGGTTGCGGATGTAAACTACGACCTCCTAGACTCGTGTTAGAAATAGAATTTAATGTACCTGCCAATCACAAACATAGACTGATAACCACATAAATACATTAGAACATTTAAATCAAGGAATCTAGTCCTTTCTTTCTCTCCTATCTCAGGTTTTCCAAATGAGTGTTTTTAAGATGATTGATACACATGTTCGCCCCATTCAATGTTAATTGTCGGTTGGCTCAAGTTGTAAAGCGCTTAGGCAACTGAAATCGTATTTTCGATAAAATGCAATAAGATTTAGCGAGGAATAAATTGCCACAAAGGGTCACGCAGAGCATTTGAAAATAATCGGAAAATAATGAAAACGTTCTAAGACATTAGAATGAATGATTAACTTTATGGCCTATGTATACGCTGTCTTATAATGCTACTGAAATAACCTGACATTTTATATTGATCAACGAGACTCATCTGAAATGAGAATGTTGCGTGCTAGACGTATTATATCGATGAATAATACGGAATATTTTAAATTTCATCTTGCGAAGATTTTCGTAATATATTTGAATAAATCATTAATGTAACTGTGGCTATCTCGTTGCGAGGTTAAATTGAAAATTCGGGAATTACGTAGTTATCGGAAGATATTTATCCGGAATAATGTTATACAAGAGATAAAAATTTACAGCGGAAAATTCAGATATCGTATAGATAGAGGTAAGAGTAGATAACAGGACATTTTAGACCTTTACTTGGAAAAATATTTTTCTGGTCTATTCTACTTTCGTATATTTTATTACGTAAGATTTTAATTCTGTTTTAATCTTGTTAGCTTTTTGCCAAATCATCCATTCGGTGATTTATATTAATTAACAACAACAAAGTGGGGTTACGGGATTGTATGATTATGATTATTTTAACTGCACTCAACAACAACGGTTACATTGGCAATAAAGAATAAGCAAACGAATAATGCCATATTTAAGATCGCCACATGAATATCAGCAAATCTTTTACCTAATTCTAAATTTCTTCAAATTCTAATTGGTTAAATTATCATTGGGTGAATTTTTATTGGTTAAATTGTCATTCGTTAAATTATGTCATTTTAAAAATTATCATTGATTAAATAACTACTGAATAAACTTTTATTGGTTGATTTGGCATCGTTTAGCATTAATTAGATTGTTAGAGATAAAATTGTCATTGGGTAAATAGTTATATGTATATTGGTTTATTTTTTGCTTATGTAGACCAGAATATGTCTATATGACAGAGAATACAATAAAAAATAGAACTTGAGATTAAGTAGGCCATTTCCCATTTATAACTACAAGCAGTTCCACATAGTCTATATAGTCGTAGATTACTCCGAAAAAAAGCAGGCGCTTAAAATTGAAAAATGCAGATGAAAGCAAATAGGAATATTTTGATGTGGACTTAGTTAATTGAAAACCAGAGAGTTGCCTATGCTCTCCACGAGAGGCGCAGTTAAAAGAGGAAGCCTTAAGAGTAAAATATACAATTTACGGTTCACCTTCTTTACAACGGTCATCAGCGTGCTACTTTGGGCACGGAGGTGAGTGGTAAACACTAAAGGACGTGTTACGTGAGACTCGCGGTGATGCCGTAAAACTCTCCCTAATTTCGAGCTAAAGGCCACCGAAAGGTCTCTGACATCAGCCGCCATGATGTTTCCCTTTTTATCACTCCGGGGAATACTTTACGACGCATGGAATAGCTCTGAATCCTCCGCTCTTCTTCTGAGGGTTCATCAAATTCCAGATAATAATAGGTCCAATATTAGGCTCTATTCCTGGAATCAGTCCATCAATGCTTCCACTTTCTTCCGAATCCATTGCCAAACCTTCTTTATTTCAAATTCGAATAAAAGATACATCGCAATGCATGTATCACATGTATTGCTTAAGGAAGCAGTGGCATATTTACATCGGATTATTAATATTGTTATTAAGAAAATTCCGAGAAGGTACGACTGTGCTTCTTGCCTGATTTTCGCGAGGAAGTTCTTGGGGTAAAGCAAAATTTCAAAGAGGGCGCGGAGTGTAATATAAATTTAAAAATATAGAAATGAAATTCTAAATAAACAAGTGGGAAAAAGAAAATAAATTCAGAGCCTACGTAGAATGTTCTGCAAATTAACAATTTTTACAATACGTATGGCTAATATAGAAAGCATAATAATGATAAATGTTTCATTTAATTATGAGTTGTAATTAAATAGTTCACTTGGAGTTCAAAATTTTAATTTTGATAATCAAATCGAATCTCAATTCACCAATCTTTACTTAGATTGCTAATTTTTTCCTAAAATTACTCATATTTTATCATCGATGGAAAGATATACTAAAACACTTAAAACCTGTATATCACATACCCATCCACTTAATGTTTTATTGCACTAATTGCATTTAAATATATTAATTACTTACTTAAACTCTACAATTAAGTCTTCAATTAATCATTTCTCAGCTTAAAATAAAAATTAAACAATATATGCATATGGTATCGTGGTACAGAGTAATTAATTGAATATATTATCATTATCAAATATAATTTTCAATAAAATGTACAATAAAACAGACTTTAAATAAAACGAAATTATGCACAGTAAGTATCTAAACGTCATTTTCAAACTCGTTCTTTGTTGCTACGTAAATAACTTAACAATGCCTCGCGTTACTACAAACGAAATACAAAATTGGTGATATGCCGCGCTGCCATCCACTGAATGGAGGGAAATGGCCGCTTTTTCAAACATAACGAATTGAGATTATATAGTATAGTACTGAGCGTCCAAGTGCATTAAATAATCCGAGGAGCTTTTCTCTACGAAATTCGAGGCAGAGATAAAAAATCTTGTCCTTTCTTACGAGAGATAATTGCTTGTTTCGCCGATCGGGTAAATGTAACGCATTTAGGAAAGTACACCATTCATATGAGCCGACGAAAACGCATCTTTCACAAATTGGCCTGCGCTGTCGGCCGGAAAAAAAATATCGCCAAACATCGCGCATTAATATCGATAAAATCCATTAATCGAAGCACGGGTCGTAACTTAGCAACGAAAAGTGATTTGGGGAAGAACTGCTCTAAATCATAATGATGCTCGCAGTCGAAGAAAATTCCCATACGGCCTCTCTAAGTGGGTGTTTTCATCACGTAAAAGAGATATTGGCAATGGAAAATTTTCTCGCCCCTGTTGAGTGGTTCGCTTTAGCCAAAGGACGATTTACGACAATCCATGCGGCTGTAGATTTTGCTTCCTTTTAAGATAATGGATAGGGACACTCTTCGGTATCGCCAATACTTTGTTGGGGAGTTAGGACAGTAAATCGGTCAAGAATCTGAAAGAAACTTTTGAACGGGATGAGGTGCCAAGAACAAGAAGATGCGGTTCGAAAAACAGACGGAAAAGCTTAGTCTAAAAAGTCGCATAGTATTTTTAAAGAACAGACACGTTTCTTCAATTAGTCTTCCATTGCTATTACCACCGATGATAACAAATTTCATGCCTTGATAAGTATTAGAAGAATCTACTTCCAATAGCATGTATACTCCGTGTCCAATTTATTAAGTTTTACGTCGCTAGGAAGATTTCGAAGTCCGCATAATTTTCATGTTTATCATAAGTTTGTATTTTTAAACGATGTATACTCTTCTCCGTAAAATTAAATTGATCATTCAATGAAAACTTCACTCAACAAATTTTCATACCCATTTCATTGCCAATAACGATACAAAACTTATTGCTACGTTGTATGAAGTTTTAGAAAGTACGACTTGATTCGTTTCAAGTGTTATTGTATTTATAATACATTACCTATATATTCATACTTCTTTATGTACTTAAAAAATTAAAATCTCGTCAGTTAAAAGAAATTAAAATTTGACGTGAGCCCAAGATGATTTTAACGGTTCAATTTCATTTGTTGAATGTTCTTTGTAAACAAAAAATTCAAACTATACACTACACGTGTTCTGTCCGAACTTTGTGAAACATTAGTACAAAAAAATCCTCAATTAGTACCGCCTATAACGGGGCTCTGAGAATGATTCTGACTGGAAAATATCACGTCGGCATTTGCAAATCACCTGTCGAAGAGGACTTCTTCAGTAGCCAAAGAATGGAATGCCCTTGAAAAATTCAATATTTTCCTAAACTCGAACTCAACCATTGAAATTACCTGAAATACCCCTTCACTTTTCCTTTCCCTACCGTTAGAACTAAATAGAAAATTCTCATAGTTTAAATTCTCTCATTTCAGGCTAGTATGCCTGAGGGTGACTCTATAATACTTAAATAACAATTGTGGAAGTTCTTTTTGAGTTGGTTTCTAATATTAAACTTACTGTAAGCTCACCAAAAGGATGAAACTGAGCATAATAATAAGAGGTCAGGAAATATTCTTAATGTTATTCTGCATCTTCAAGATATTTTTCATTTTTGATAGTTCACTTAAAAGTTAAACAGTTCTTTCAGGATCCTAATTTTCATTGTGATAAATATACCTTTTTCAATAAAAGCTACAGAACGGTTTAGCATGATCATGAGCCATGATCTGTAAATCAATGTAAAAGAGAAATCCCGATTACAATCAAGGATGGTAGTCGCACTTATCGACAGCGAAGAGATGAAGGGAAAGGAAGTGACGACAAGTGAAAGAGTGAAAAGAATAAGGACGGAGTCAAAGCCATTCCGAAGAAAGAGGAGAAGAAATAAACGAAATCATAATAGAAGACATTATTAGTGGCGTACAGCGGGGCTTAGAAACAGAAGATCCATGGCAATAAACGAAGTTGGAAGAAAAGTACATTTAAACAAGAAATATCAAATCAAAACTTGCATGGTGAGGTTGAAACAGTACAACAGAATATTTCAATGATTCGAAAAGATGAGAGCAAATCCCCTTTAAATTACTAACATGTAAATATTATTTATATACACAACAATATATACAATCATAGTTACTTATAAAGCATAAAGGCACATCTTCCAATTTCTCGTAAGTGAGAATTTTCAAAGATTCGGAATGGGAAAGTGGTCTCGGAACATAAGACGGAAAGTTAAAGAATGAGGTTTAATGTGAGCGTCTCAATGGTTAAGGAAAGGATGTAAATGGAAACTTTCTCTTCTTTGGCGATTAGAGAGGATTTGGGTAGCGGAGAAAGGAGGATTAAATAAGCTGATCTGATATGTGGCGAGGAGTGGAAAAGCTCCGAAAATGTATCGAAAAACGGAGAGAGAAACGCGAATCAAGAGAAAATCTACTCTCATGGGTGAGGAAACAGAGCATAAGGAAAATAAAAGATGGATTTAGTAATAAACGAGGCAATAACGCATCACTTAAATGCTCGCAAAGGAAGCTATCCAAAAGTAAAATTAATTTGCTTACTCTTTACTTGCAGCACCCATCTTGAATAAGGCCTTGATAATTTCCACGATAGAATTCATTTCAGCCATCATTTATTCAAGCTGGAAGATGTCAATTGATGAAACTAAAAATCTTATGATGAAAATAAAAAATTTTCTTGTGGAAATTACTAAGTATTTATTCAAGATGGTAACCATAAATTTGCTGGAATTAAAATTTTTTATTTTAACTATAATTATAACCTCGAAAAAACTTGTTTGACTAATAACGGATCTTGAGTTAGATAATTGGTGATATTTAGTAAGTTGGCTTTATGTTAATATACATTTCTTATTAGTTTATTATGATTGAACAACTATATAGTAATAGATAGGTTTCAGCTGAATACTTATATTGTTGTATATGTTTTAATATTGTAGCGAGGAGGTTTTGGTTTCAGAATAGTTTATTTTTTAGGTAGTTGACATATCTTCTGTCATTGCCAATAATGTTTTATTAATTATATTTTAATATTGTATTTAGTGTTGTGCCATATTATTTATTTCTATGACTGTTGTAGAAGTTGCCACCAGACTGCATTAAATTTAATAATAATAACAATAAAGCATTGAGTGAATGCATAAATGAATAGACACTTCATTAAGGCGAAGTTGTGTCCAAGTTGGTTCTTCCAGTTTACCTCAATTACTTATACATAAGTTAAATTTAATAATTATAATTAGAAGAGGAGCGTGGACGATCTTGAAAAAAGCGGTCTCGGGTTCGATTCCCACCTGGGAAAGGAAGCCCAGCTGCGAAATAAGCTCAGCCGTCGAAGCACATTCAGAAATAATAATACGACAGTTAGAGGAGAAAAAAGACGAAAAGATAGGATTAGTGGGGAAATATTTTATTCAACTGGACGTTGAAGACCATAGTGCGGGAAAACACCCACAAGAAGGGGGGGAAATCCGCAAAAACACAGAGAATATAATTTTATAAAAGAACATAAGATTAACACTAATGCAATAATAATTGGGACCTTAGCTTGTATTCATTTTAAGTGTCATTTGAAAATTACTTTAGTAAGTAGAGGATACAAAATTCGCCTGTAATTTTCTGATTCACTATTTTATTCTCCTCAAGCTCACTATCTCGACTGCCTCTGAATGATAAAAGAACGTGAGCTAATTAATCCTCTAGGTCACCTTCAACGGCCGACTCGCTTTGTATTTTATCAATCTTAATTTTCCTGGGTCACTTTGAGATAACTTCTTCAACACTTCCTTCCGAAGGTTCCCGGAACAAGAACGTTGATAATCACAACTCACAGAGGTTCAACTTTCTTCCAGTTTCCTTAAATGCACTGTTTCAGGTATTAGACTGAAGGCTTGTGATAACTCTTAACAGTTTGGCCTCAATTTGAGTAATTATTAATTGGTATTAAACCATTTATATCCATCGAACGTACTAAAACTATGATGATTGCATCAAAGATAAGTAAGATGGAAGAGTTTATTGAAATCTACGATGCTAAAAATAGATAATATTAGGATAGCCTTATTTAAAAACTCGCATCGCGGAATACACAACTAACCTAATTTTTGAGAAGGAAGAATGTCTATATCTGAAGTAGATTGAGCATCACCAGAAATCTGTCAATTCATGGCAGCGGCAAAACTTCAATTTGCGAAAGAAATCGATAAATTGCTGAAATATATTTTGTTTTTGCCTAATTTTATTTTATGGGATCCAGTGACTCCAAAAGTTTAGGTGTTGATAATTTATTCATAGTTACTGTTTATCGTAGAGGGTTCACGATTAATATACTATTTATTAAGTGTTTCAAGAGGCGTAATTATGTTCCGTTTAAGGTTCATTTCATAACAAAGCGATATCAACGTTGAAAAAACATCCGTGATTTAAGCCAATAACAAAAGTCACATTATCCAAAATCACTTATGTTTTAACATATCAACATTAAATATCGCAGGAATTTTAAATGAGGTTTTAAGGAATTAAGGATATTTGTTGGAGCGAAATGAGGATAATATCAAATATATCACGAAAATTGCTGTAATTACCGAAATTATGAACGTAAAATTAAAACCATCACGGAGCTAAACTTCGAATCGAAATTTCAAAATTACCCGAAAAAATAATCGTCCTCTTGCAATTTGCGAAATTGCGATAGGGGAAAGGGGCTATGATAATCACATCCACGTGAAAATGAATTAAGGATATTACCCAATCTATCTAATTTAATGCCATCGGTTGTTTTTCCCAAAAAAATTAACTCCTAATTTTTATTCGTCGAGGGGGAAATATAATTACTTATAATATGGTTCATCAACAGAAAAATCGATAATTGAGTTTCGGGGAAATGCCTCTGGCAATGCTGAGCAACATAAACAAGCCCGAGATAAGGTAATATACGAACGATAAATTAAAGGATACAAGTTTAAAAATCCATAAATCACTCATATGTCATCCCTCTTAAAAATTGCAGCCATCACTCTACCGAAAAAAGTTTTGAAGAGATATTTGTTTACGTTCCCTCTCGGATCCATTTTTCACTTCGCCCCACCCATATTATTCCATCCCAATATTTAATAGTCCCTTTCAAATTCCGGATAGGATATACATTGACGTGATGGTGTTTGCTGATCATGCCCGAAATTAATCTTAACTGCGATACAGTACTGATGGCGCAGACTGGAATTTTCAATATGCGTAAATCTTCATGGGTTCGAAGCTGCTAGTATCTTAATTTTGGTCGATGTTATGTAAAAGTTAAGGCAGTGAAATTGTTTTCACCTCACACATTAGATAGATCGATGAATTATTGTCAGCAGGAAAGTGATCAGACATTATTTATTTGTTTATTATTCGCTGAGTTACCCTTTCGTCAGGGGATAGCCCCAAACATTGCTAAGTAACACAAACAAACCCCACAATCCCTTCCTCTATACGGCTCATAAGAATAAATATTCCGAAATAACATCAGTATATTTTCTAACAGTATTAGAACACGTAAAACACAACAAAAATAATTTAAAAATCTCCCTGTCACCCCATTCAATACTTTTTGAATATATATATCCCTTAATTAGTAACAGTTACTACATAATCATAGTTTCTCCATCATAGCTAATGAAGTGATTCGTAGCTTGTCAAAGGAACGACGTTAAGTAGTAACTATGGGATATGCACCGTGATAATGCGTTTATACATAGATGTAATGTACAAAAGGGATTATCTAGCTACATCAGGTTCTGATTGGACGTGTTAACGAGAGTTTACTATCGTCAATATATTGAATAATTGAATATGGGAGAAATTAAGCATAGAAATCGCATCGCAAAACTACATTTTCGGAAAATAATACATTTTCAACCGCTTATTTAACCTCATTTTAACTCCTTTACAAGGAACGTTCCAAATGGAAGACTGAAATTTACAGTCGTTTCCGGAGTACGTCATATTAAAAGAAGTGAAACGTCGTAATTGTTTCACAGAATTTTAATAAAAGAGGCACAATAAAAAGACAGGGTCAGGTCTCGTGATCACAATCATCAGGTACAATGAATGAAATTCTGGTGCTCATTAATTAACTAACAAACAATAAAATGCTATCACACAGCACCTTATTATGCCATTCAATTATTGAAGTGATTTATTTAGTGAGGTTCGTTCATAACGATATAAAACTATGCATTGCTGACGGTATAACGGATATTTCTACACAAAGTAGGTATGAAAAAGTAAAAAATTATGGCCTTTCGATGGATTTAAAATAAATGAAACCTCATCTCCAAAAAGCGAGTCCTCAGAATCTCCGTTTGATTCTACCGGTAAACTTCACAGGCAATACTCATTAAAATGAACAAAGGTTCGCAGGGTAAAATACTTGTGAACAAGGAAAAAGTAAATAAATGAAGAGCGTAATGGAATTTCGGCGCAACTTTCCTTTCACGCGAATTCTCTCTAGAATTAACTTAAAAGCCGTCCGTCATAAGCCAATTTCAGCGCTCTTATTCATCTCCTTCGGGAGATACGTTTTCCTCTATTTTAAAAATTCCCGTTTCTCGACCGCCTCTTCTACCATTCTTTCATACGTCTCCCTTAAGAGATTGATGGAAGGTCGCAGTGGCAGGTCACAGATTGAAAAAAGGAAGGGATTTTTTTGGATGCTAGTCAATAGCTCTGAAAGTGGAAGGGAGGAGAACTTAATGACGAATGAAGTGACTGCCGATGAACTAAAAAAACACCCAATAATGATACTTTTCACTTGATTTGTAATGAAACTACACATGGTAAATGAGATATAGAAACATATTCTGCCGTATAGTTTAGCTCAATGAGAGATATGTAAACTTACTTTAAGAAGCGTAATCTCCTTATCAGCACCTCTCTCAGTTATAGGGTTAATTAAGTGCATTGGGCTAAGAACAAGAGCATTAAATCTTGAGGAATATGATACTTTAAAGCAAGCGAGATAAAAGCCACCTCCACATCAATCGCATTAAAAAAGACTGGTGTGAGAAAGAGGAATTACAGCACAAGTGGAAGAGGACGGATTTTTTTTAGATTCGCTCCGAATTTCGCAAAAGATTAAAGATCCAATCCGGAAAGTGAGTGTATCTCTTGAAAATCATAAGGCCGAGCACGAAAAATCCTCATTAATCAAACGCAAGTAATCGCAAACGAGGGCGAGGCTTAATATATTTCCCTTTCCAGAGCTAAATGAATGTTGACTATTAAGGCATCTCAATTCATTTCGTTATTTTTTGCGGGAAGACATGAATAAGGCATAATTCGTTTTTCACTCCTCCACAATTATAGTGGCACGTATTTATAGCCGTTGATTACACTTACAGTGAATCGTGAATTAAATTCGTTGCATTTATTATGCTGTAAGAATTATGCGACTTAGAGGAGACACTAAAAGCGGGGACCAGAAAGATGTTGGACAGAAAAATAAACAAAAGTGAAAATTAGTGTCATGTTAGGGACTCGAACCAAGGTCTCCCACTTTCCAAGTAGGTAATATAACGCTGAATAATCACGCCGTATCAATTCATCATTCCGTTAATCAAAATCTTACTTCTTACAAACATGCATCAGTTAAGAAAATACCTACCTGTAAAGGGAATAGATCTGAGTTTGAGACTCGGTCACGTCGCTGTTTTTAATTTCATTTTATACTTCAGTTTTGCAGATTGTACACATAAACATGCTAA
Source organism: Pachydiplax longipennis (assembly GCA_036926295.1). Taxonomy (NCBI): domain Eukaryota; kingdom Metazoa; phylum Arthropoda; class Insecta; order Odonata; family Libellulidae; genus Pachydiplax; species Pachydiplax longipennis. The sequence goes on along the minus strand of JAVFKF010000044.1, from coordinate 5,108,543 downwards.
TATATTCATCTTTCACCTTTAAAGATGTTGAATGTTGGAAATTTCAAGGTATTTTATCCTTTTTTCCTCAAATGTAGTCTTACCATTTCGAATCATAACGAATTTATCGACGTGACGGTTACCTCTTTTCAGTAGCTCCTTTTTATCGATCATTTTAAACTGGTTTCAGTTTTCACATCATCATAATTTCATAATTTAAATATATATACTCTCCGTAATGGGATACACCACCATTAAAATAAGTTTTTTTAAAGTACTTGATTACAAAATATAGGATACTCGTCACCAAGTGATATTACCGAAACATCCAAAATATTCAATTTTGGATATTTCAATGCAAGGTGAATATCATCCAAGCACTACTTATATTACGATATAATACCAATTTTAGTTAAGATAAGGGTTTCTACTAGAAATTAATTGTAGTAACAATTAATTCTTCAATCGATACTTAGCTAAGGAAATGGTATCACTATCGCATTCGCATACTATATGAATAATATACCATAGGTATATTTGAAATATATTTATCTGTAAAGAAGAACGAATATTATTTGATTGATTCTTCCACTTGCGTAAAAGAAAGAAATGATAATTTACTTTCGGGAACAAGTTTCAATCTCCTAAAAGCACTTGCGCATGATTTTTCTCGTAATACATTCACTTAGAAGAGGATGCATAAGTGGGAAGCGTTATTAATGCTCAATATATACGACGTGACAAGGGTGGAGTAACAGCTCCCGGAAAAAAACAAACAAATGAAAACATCTGAGGGAAAAGGAGGGAATGTGAAGCGAACTCTAAAAGGGAGAGGCTAAAGGAAGGTAAAGAAAAAGGTCGCGAAGGGATGAAAGGAAGGAATACCGATTAGCGAATAAATGAAACCCTCGCAAAGGATTTCCTTCAAGATGAAATGGAAATCTGTCTTTCTCTTTGTAGTCTTCTTGAAGTTAATGCCGTGATTTTTTAATTTACGTCGATACGTACGTCAGGTCGAAATTTCGATTAGCGAGATTTGGTCAATATCACGAAAGTCAAAATAAAATGGAAAGATTCATGTACTGACAAGGTTGTTACTTGAATATAAGTGGATGGTTCTAAGAATCTCGGAGTCAAGAAAGAAGATTGCGTAACAACCGAGAATCGAACCTCGAGCGAATGTTCTATATGTAACTACCTACAACAGTATTATTTTCTTGCTATGTTGGTGGAATTTCTGGTATTTCATTAAAATTATTATCCTTAGAAATACGCATTGATATAGCAAAGTATTGTGAAAAGTGCTTCGACAGCTGAGGTAATTTCGCACCTGAGCTTCCATCGGGAATCGAACCCGGGACGGCTTTCACCAGAGTAGAATGTGCTGCCGACATGGTTATCCGGGAATGCATGAAAGTTATGAAATTTAACAGAAATAATAACTAAACGATATCCGGTGCAATAATAACTCTCTCTTCTGAAACAGAAATCCAACTTAATTTAGGACGCTAAATGCGCGGTCCTTTTACACTAAATACATGGTAAACATACTGCTTAAGACGCTCTGCTTATGATGTGGAGCTGAGAATGCTTAACAAAATCAACAAAAGATCGGAAGTACTCAAGGTAGACTTGCATAGAAGAATAATTGTCGACGTCTCGGAGAGAGGTAGCAAAAATGGCGCAATTGATTTTAGAAATGATCATAATTGTAGAACTTGCCTGCGGAAAACGAGGGTTTATAATCTACGAGGTATAAGTTTATAACTATTCTCAATCTCTCCAAGTATTAATTTCACGAATGTATATTCAGTACACGAATATAATTCTTCAATAAATACTGTAACATTAAAAAAATGGAATTCTGAACCTTTTCCTTTGCCTATTAAGTTACCCTAACTCCAGAAGGCTGTAAATATCAGAGAAAATTGGTTGATAATTTGAAATAGCTATCAAGATCAGATACAAATCTGCCCTTTCCAAACCAATCCATTTCAGAATTAAAAAAGGAAATATCAGATATGTCCAACAAATCACTTTTCCACTTTCAAATTAAAATATTCGTTCTAACATTATAAAGAATTTACTTTCACGACATTTATCTACGAGGCAAAGATCAAGAATTTCCATCTGGTTTACCGTACCATAAATACTCTGTAAGCATAAGGTCACACACTGTATACATCAAAATGAGAGCGATGACATGGAAATATTAGCTAGAAATAACTTTCTACGGATAGATCGCACACATGATACACGATAAGAAATTAATCGGATGTATAAATCAAAAATACAACAATTCAATGCATTTCAAAAAATACAAAATAAAATTTTACCAGCCAAATTTAATTTCCGATAACAATAAAAGGCAGCATATTACAAAATTGAATCTGCAATGAAATATAAAGAAAGATTTAAATGTTTTAAATAAATGGTAAAATAAAAGGCACAAATTAGAATGATGCGAACATTTAGAAACAATTCAGCCTCCCAAGAATCGTCTTGGAGGACAAAGAATGATTGGTTTCCCGAGGTGATGATGGTTTCCAAAACAAGCGGCATCACCTAATCTATGATGTGAACCAGAAAATTTTACCAGGGTATAAACAGAGAAACGTCTTAGAGTCATATAAAATCGCTGAATTTATGAATCGTAATACTCACTTGCAGAAATAATACAGGGGTATAGGTTATATCAAAGCTAATTAATATCTCATTTAATATAAATTCAGCATAAACAGAGGAAAAGAACAGAAAATTGGTATAAAATAATTACAAATTTTAGAAGATATCATAGAAACTTAACAAAAGATAAATTATTTATTTTCCGCGATAAGCTTTCCCTATCCTAAGATTTTATTCTAATAGACTTGAACAACACGATGGGATTCCAAGATAGGCTTCACCAACGCTAAAATGTAGTCGATTAAGGAAAGTCTTCTTTGAGGGAAAGGTTTAATGGTTGCGTATGAAAGGCGGTATCAATGGGGCAATTAAGAGGGGGTTCTATTCACGTTTGTCTAAAGGGTCAGCGAAACTCGCGTGATCACAAAAACACACGCTTTGGGTTGAACGTCCTCTACGTGCGAGGAAAGTCTCCTAAATGAGCTGAGAGAAAACATGAATCACTACTGCCGTATGTCTATCGTATTACAAATACTAATGAAGTAGTTCTAAAGAAAATATAAATGAAAATTAGAAAATAACTAATGTGAGTTATTCTCGTTCAAACTATAATTTTTTACATTCTTAGTTTATTTTTACACTTCCAATTCATCTCTAAGAGTTTTCCTTAAAAAGTATGAGAATACATTAAAGCGATGGTAATCCTTTCATAAGGTACTTCCGAGGTGTCATATTTCACCCATTACAATATGTAAATTTTTATATTATATTGCTTTCTCGAGGTAAAATAAATGATATTATATATTATTGCGATTCAGTAAAATCACGAGGATTTTCTATTTGTCAAAAGATATTCTATCAAAAGGTTATTACGCATATATATTTGACTTCTGAATTTCGAATTCCGGCGAAAATAACGAATCATTGCTAATGAATCATGGCTAATTTAAACTACTTTTACAGCGAATGATAAGAATCACATAAAGAAAAGATTCTTGAAATGAAGAAACAATTTAGACGTCTATTAAATATTACTATAACCATAGGTAAAAACGTTATACTTAAGAATCACCCGTTTTATCACGATAAGGTTTAAATAAAGAAAATGAATAACATAAGAGAAATTACAGCAATCTCATGATTTAGAGCGAGATAGATGAAACAATATGATGAATATACATTTCTTCGAAGAAACCTGAGGACGGTTTAAGAAGCATTCAGATAACTTGAGAGTAAATGCAAGTCTCACGAATTTTTTCTGAACGGTCAGAAAATCATGAAATGAAAAGATGATAAAATATTGCTTAGATAAGAATCCGCAGGTTTATTAAATTAACTTAAAAACAAAATTAAAGTTTCAAAATCAATCTGAAATGCATCAAGAGTAATATCAAAGATATAAAACAGAACTCTATTACCTTGCGGCAATGATACTATTATATATCGACCGACGAAAAGTGTGAGAGTGAGCGTCTTTGAGGTCACTTGATATTAGTGAACAGGTTCTGTTGATGATACATATATTTCACTTCATATTTAATGCTGATCCATTTATTTCTCTTCATAGAAAACAGAAACATAAAAAGTATAATGTTTTCAAAGACGTGACATTTAGGCATCCAAGAACTGATCTTTTAATAGGGATCATTTCGATAACAAACAAACGAGCTAATATTGTTGAGATAGGAATCTGAAGGAGGAAATCATCGAATCATTACTCGATTCCTTTGTGTACTTTATCGCTGAAACGGTGAACACGTCTAGAGCAGAGGGGATTGGCACGGATAGGGGAAAGGCTTACGTCACGTCGAATTGAGTGAAGGGGGAAAAATGCCTGCGAAAGGGTATTTCCCGGAAGCGCGGTGGTGCGTGTGTCGTTGAAAAAAGAAGCTATTTTTCCCGTACGAAAGGAAGCGTAGATGTTTAATGAAAGCGAACGCACGATTTGCGTGCAGAGTTGAATGGGATGGCGAGAAAACGAGGATCGAAAGATACGCTGATTGCTATTGGCTGGGAGATAAATCTCGATTGGAAAATATGGACATTTCTTATCTACCCCTTTGACGGGTGTCCAATGTTTCCACCAATCGTTAGGCCGATCGCGTGAGGAAATCGTATTAAAATTCATTAACTACGTCAGTTTTAGCTTAGCGATATTAAAAATATTAACAGTCAACTTCGACCAAGAGAGGAGAAGCAGAAAGAACGGATGACATCATGAACCATACAAGCTATTTGGAGGGAATTACATAAAATAATTCGGATTTCTTATGTACTCTAAAATCCCTAAGAGCAAGAAGCATATTTTATTCTTGAGGCGTATGCACTAAAAAGAAAGAAGAAAATAAATTTGTGACATAAGGCTAAGAAAATTAATTTAAAAAATACAGAACACATTATAACCAAATGGATATGAAAAAATAATTAAACTACAGAATAGAACGTAACGAAGAATACAAAAATTATATAAATACATGCATAGAATTATACAAACATTAATGCGAGGTTATAATTTTTGGAACAAGTAATTATACAACTTCAACTTCATATTTTAAATATTTACTCTATGTTTTAATTTATCTAGCAGAGAAGTTTAATTTATTGTGGAGTTTTCGATACAAGATTTGTGTAATGTTGAAGTCTTGTGAATGGAGATGTAAAGGCATTTTTACATGGTTTCAGTTGAGGATAGATGTCATAGGTCAACGAGAAACCTCGGTTCTCCATTTTTTAAAACGGAGAACAAGAAAGCACAGAGCAGGTATTTACGCCTGGTTTTGATATCTAATCATTGAAGTTTTTCTCTGTATTAGTGACATATATTTCAAAAGGAGGCTAAAAACAAATGAGGTACATATCTAAGCCATCTTGCATTTATATTGCGGTTAGAAGAGTGATTTTTAATGTTTCACTTTTATATTACTCAAAGATCTATTCTCTATTCGTCATCATTTATAACTTCACCGAATGTAAAAGTAAAGATAGAGAGTATATGATTATCGTGGTTAAACGATGGTTAAACGTAAGAGAATTTGAGAGGGAAATAGTTTGAAAGATATCAAATGGGAGAAGGGGAAGGAATACATAAGGAGTGTGAAAGACGTGAAGATAAATGACGGGGGGATAGTGTAGGAAATGGGGAATCGGTGGTTAGCCATTCTTCAAACGCTTTTGAGAAGATATACTGTCCTCGGACGCCTAAGAAAACAATCGCCTTACTTCCAAAATCAGTCGTAAAGCATATAAAAATTTTTAGGAAACGCAATGGAAACATAAATTCAAAGCAGGACGAGGAGTAAAAAAGTGAAATCTCTGGAGGAGCTATTTGACTTAGCATGGAAAGAGAACATTTAAAAAATAAAAATAGGAAATGGGCACGCGAAGACAAAACCGAAGTTTGTTTTCGACTTTCAGATAAAAGTCATAACTGTCCGTTTCATAAATCATGAATGTAGTTTGAGAACGAATTTATTTTGAGGAAAAATTGCTTTATTGCCTCCGTGTATCGGTTACTTCCTCTTCAAATTTAGCAGGAAATATAACGATGGGATGAAAATTATCTTTCCGATGAAATTAATATTCTTCCTTCGTAGCTATTTGGTTATAACCATAAATTCGAGCAATTCAATGAGATAAAGCTTTATGTATTCTTCTGAAATTTAAATTCACCATTACATTGTAAATGTTTTATATCATTCCATTAGCACACAGATACCATCAACGGAAACGTAAAGGAAACAGAGAACGAAAAATATTAACATTTTAACTTAACCCTACTATTCACAGCAAGGACTCTTCAATACGAGAATGTTACTTAAATGCATGAACGTGTGCATTCGCTATAAGGAAGCTAAACAACTCTTTAACGAGAAATTGAAATATCAGATAAAGCGTAAACTTCGTGAAGCCAAATCATACCAATATTCTCGGAGATATTTCACTCGATTTTGTAGAATTAAGGGCTCATTTCGGTATTTAAATGTTTTTCTATTATTAAAGATCAATATATCCGGAATTAATAACTATAATCCCTTACTTACATACTATGAAATAAAATAAATTAATACAGTGGTGATATCTAATATTGAGAATAGCGTTGAAATATATTCTTGAGCAAGTTCAATACTTTATCATTAAATGATACACGTAAATCCTAAACATGCAAAAAACAGAATAACCCAAAGAGATGCGTAATTTATTTCTATTTACATTAATATTAAGTAAATGAATAGTGCCTATCAAGAAAGAAGAATGTCCCGTACAGAACTACTAACAGTCAAGACATTCATAATGTGTCAAGAAAGGAGTCATAAGGGATTGAAATTATGGTAGCCCTCCACCCTTGACCGAGAAGGTGCTACGAATCTTGTTAAACACGCAAGAAGATGCGTCTCGGATATGAAGAAGCCATTTGTTATGAGGGAGACAAAAACCGCATCCTTTGAGTTTGATCGAGAAGGGAGGAGAAGAATTGCGGGCACGCGTAAGAAGAGGAGAACAAAAAATTTGGTGGAGACACCATATAGTAAAGGAGGAGAGTAAGACGGATAGCAACTGACGTGAAAGATGGAGAACCTGTTCTGCTGCCCCTTTTTTCCTCAAGATTTTCAAGAGAGGTTCTTCTCGCAAATTATTTCCAGATTACCAGTGATCCAAGGACATCAACGTTTTTGTTTGCATCTAAACTGGCGTGCCTACGGCAGGGATATTTTTTCGATCTAACACCGATCTGATATTACCAGGAAAGATTTTACTTGGCTTTCAGTTGCAGTGAGCGAAGGAATTGTAGCAAAGGGATTGTCTCACTTTCTAAGCGTCGTCAGACATCGAGCAAAATGAAAAACAGTTAAATATAACGCAGACCCTAAAAATATATGTATGTTTCTGCTATATTTCTCCAACGTCAATCTGATAAATAAACATCTTAATATAAAAATCGGAGGAAGTACTCATACTGAGAAGAAATACTGCATTTTATAAGACGCCAAAAAATTACCTTCTTTTCTGAGGTTTTTCAGTTTCCAGTAGAATGACAAGTCATCAGTTAAAATTATCAATTAGGACATTCTCATGCATATCCATTAGAAATGTATATGATACAGACTTGAAATCAACCCCTAAAGTTAAGCTTTTGCTACGATTTTAATTTATCTCCATTTCACCTTTCATCAAGAATCTTCCATAAGATACTGAATGTAAAAAGGTGAAAGAAAAAGAACTGCACTTTGTAAAGCTGCTAAGCTAATTCACGACATCTATGAAGTGAGCAGAAAATTACAAAAACATTGAAATTTTGGAATGGAATTGATGCAGTAATAGGAGTTGATCACTCTTAAATATGTAGCGGTCTAAAAAGTCGAAGTTCGATCGACAAAGATCTTATCCGAGGCTTAAGGCGAAAGGAGAGGATTAATTCAAGGACTCGGAAGAAAAATGTAGTCCATCTAAGAGGCAATGAAAGAGAGTTTGTGAGAGGGTTCGACAAAAACAGAGTGACCGCTTTCAGAGCGAGGAGGATGGAATGGCACAAAAGGAGAGAGAAATTTCTTCTATTTGCGTGGGAACGAAAAAATGGAGAATAGAAGATTCTGAGATGACCACAACTTAAGTTGGTGGTCATAAACGTTTTGGATGTTTTCTAATACGATTCAGTCCATTCACGGATAGTAACTTAACGTGAAGGCATTTCAAATACGTATACTGAAAATAAGTCTCTCTATAAGTAAATTGTAAAAATATGATTAATTTATATTTATTTATGTTTGCGAGTAAAGCACTAGATGAAGAATTATGATTTGATATTTCCAAAGGCGTGTATTCTTAGAAAGAGTATAAACAAGAAAATATAGCACGCTAACTATAATTGATAAGGTCCTGATTATATGCAACTCGCATATCATTACTGTCTCAATTTTAGAATAAAAACATGGCGAGAGTCAGCAACTTAGGCTTCTGTACTTATTCTGATGCTTAGATAATTCTACCAATTTTTTGAAGCTTACATGAAAGCAGAATCTAATCATTACTAAAAACGCTGAAGATATGACTTGCCATCCTTGCAGATGAATGTATGTATGTGCCACTAAAACATAATGAATTCAAAGGGACAAATTACAAACATCCTTAAGCTCAGGCAACGCATACATCAATGGTTGCACTTGGGTATCGCGGATTGCGTCTCGCGAAAAGTACGGCGCTGTGACAAATTCATTCGCCATTTATGCATTAAGTATACATACTTATAACTCTAGATTCTTGAGATTAACAGTTTCAAAATCAAATACTTTCGCAGCTGCCGCATTTGAACTGATACGCAATGCTAAATCTAACGCAAAACCGCTACAAATCTCTTCGTAGTAGCTAGCAATGAACTGATGGCATGCATACATCTAGCAATGAACTGATGGTATACATACATCAAGATGCTAGTGTATAAGTCGCACAGGTAGTATCGGTTTCGAAAATTATTTGAGAACAATTTATTTAAACTGGGAAGAATCCAACGTAAATTATAAATATGCAGAATAATGATGTCGCCCTTAGATTCAGCGTAATGCGCCCAAGAAAAGAATATGTTCACAACGTAAAGAGAACTCTTTGTGGTATTTATTGTGATGTATTCGAAGAAACATAGTAATTATCCCCGTTTCAAAAGGTCTAATTTTTCTTGAAGATCAAACAGATGGCGTCAACATTAAGTTACGGAAATTGCGAAGGATAATTCTGTAAGCGGAAGACGTAGATGTGACGAAAATTCCAAAAAGTCATTTAACGACTAGCGAAAGCGGAAGGCTTAAATTGTCCTCTCTGAAAATTTTAGCAGCCCTCTAATTCCTGCTTAACACATGAAGAGGAAAAGTAAAAGTCTTTACATGGAGGATATTCTTGTGAAAACAAAAGTAGTCTTAAATTGTGTTATATTTGCAAAAATGCATTCGATCAAAAGCGTAGATAAAATAATAGTTTACAATAGTATTGCTAATATCTTTCCATTCTTATTCGATGGAGTTACTCCATTTATAAATGAAATACTGTGTTTAAATTGAGGTTGGATCTTTATTAAAATTTTATTTTAATATTTATACTAATGAGGTAAAATCGACATAGGTAGTCAAGATGTAGTGGAAATCCATAGTTTAATATTTATCATCGATAAAAATATTTTATTGTTAGTATTTTATATATAAATGTACATATAAAGTTGACATTGCATAGGGTGCAAACAGAAAAATGTGAATGATTAACCCAAGGAAGGATTTCTTTCTTAAGATTCTTTTATCCCTTCGCTTTCCTAATAAAGGGAAAAAGGAACATTTTACACAAAAATTGCAACTCGTAAATACCTCAGTAACATCATCGTCATGCTTCTCTCTTTTTCACTGAAGAATTGAACTTCGTTGATTATGAATTGTGATTTGCAGAAGCGTTGCAAGCCGCTGAGAAGTGTACTGCCGAAAAATATTTAGAAGTGCCTGATTCACAGTTCAACGACAGTTTCGTTGTTATGAGAATTGAAATCCAAAATTATACAGGAATAATTTATTTTATGGAGAAATTTAATGTGTCAAGTTATGCAGAATTAAGGAATAGTGGAACAGAATTTTGTGCTCCTTAAGTCTGCGGTACGCACGATTAAAATAGCTGAGTAGACTTATCTCGATCCTGAAATTTGGTAAATTTGCACAACTTGAAAGTGATAATGGGATTCTAAAAGGACAACACTCCTTCTTAGGGACTGTGTTCTTTCGCTCAGCAGCTTTTCCATAAGTAAATTGGCCGAGAAAGTCACGGAAAATATCCAAGAGGCGATGAGTATATGCGAGGGAGATGAAAAGGACACAGTTGTGGAAAAAAGCGCAAGTTAATCACTTTTCGCGTCAATCAACGTCAAAAAGAGAGTCTCTAGGCCACGCCGAAAACAACTCGCGCCCACCAAAAGCAAAATATTTTGAGACGTGAATTATTAAGGATAAAATGGATTTATGTTTGCCTTCTGCGTTAGCGAAAACGTGGGCTGATGTTAAACAGTGGCGGGATCTTTACATTAGGCGGTGGTGGCAATTTTATGGTAATTTTCGCATGGAGCTGAGAAGAGAAAGTTATTAACTCATTCATTCTATTAATGCTCAGGTTATAAACAGAAATATTTGCCAAAATTTATGTAAACAAACATTTGAACGTTGGCGCATAAATTTCAATACGTCGTTTCAAAATGACCGCATTTTATATTAACTGATCTCATTAATCAACTTCGTATATATTAAATAACAAATAGCTGTATATTTTAAATTTGTTACAAATTAAATGAATTTAGGAGAGAGAGTTTATTTCTCCCGCAAAAATAATTTCGGAAATCACTATATTGGAACAAAGTGGTATTTTAAATAAGACCAAAAAACGCATTTTTTCTATACAAAAATAAATCAACTTTAGAAAAATAAATTTAACGTGAACATCAAAAAAATAATTATCTTGAAATCTCCGAGAAATTTATGTACGAATTTCATACTAAATTTGCTTCATCATTAAATACTAAATTAAATAAGCTAATAATAGATTTTGTGGGTTTGAAATAAAAATGTGATTAAGAGTTTTACGCTCACAATGATATGAACAATGGATTTATGACAGCGTGTTTTATTCCTTCCATTTGAAAAAGAACATAGATATTGAGAGAGAGAATCTTTCTAGGAGAAAGTCTATAGGACTTTATATCCACAAAAGCGGCATTAATTGAAGATTAATTGCCCTTTTCAAATGATGGACAGCAAAGAAAGACCGTTGCTAGGATAGCAATCGCAGTAAAAGGAATTCAGCCAATATACAAGTAAAGAAATAGTTAAGTAAAATATCAGCATTTAAGAAAGTAATAGATAAGAAATGACGAAAAGAAATTGTATCCACGAAGTGAGAAAAGAGGTGATGACAAGGAATACGCACGCTTTAGAGAAGCTAAAAGGTAGGATGTTTTTATAAGAGGATTAAAGAGTGAGAATGAGATACATTAACACGGCATCTCTAATTGACTCTGACCGGCTTATACGGAGAGATGGATGAATTTTTCCAAAAATCGGGTTTGAAATTGTGAGAATTTTGATGAAATACATATATATTTTGTTGGTAGAAACAACACGTCCCTTTGAGGATCAATGTGATTGTTCAATTCAAAATCTTGCATTTTACCACGAGAATGCATTGGTTACTTAGGTCAATGAATAATTATCGGTAAGAATTAATGTTGCACTATAAGAAGAACTGTAAATATTCTGAAATTGCAGCATTCATAGTTTCGTTGACAAATCACAAGTTAAATTTACTTAATCAGTAGATTTTGCTTATAGAGCTATAAGAGCTTCCAAATAAATGAGTTATTCGATTAATTTCGGTTCCATTGGCAATGGGAGTCCATAAGTTACCTCAGCTTTTGAAGAAAACATTCAACCATAGTGTGGTACAATCACGACAGTTATAAGTGCTTCGCCGCTATCAAGGAGTAGAATTATCTATATATTCCTTTTGAGGTGGATCTGTTTTCCTTTTCTTACTTTCTGTATAATTCTTCTGCATATCCCAGTCATACATTCGGTAGTCAACGTGATCTCGATATAATAAAGAGACTTCCTTCCGAAGAGGAACATAGTCACCAACTCCATGAGTAAATCGTGAAAAGAGTACTTGATCTGACGTAATAAATTGAACCACGATTGATCATCCATTTGGTCACCTCCTGACACCTTTAAATATAACCAATAGATGAGGAGGAAGGAGCCCTATTTGGATGCGTAGATATGGTTCTCTCTGGGGTTATCAATTGCCTCAAACGTGCCTTTTTTGTGGAAAGTGTAGCGAGAGTTTTATCTGAAGTCGATCTACATTTTGGTGGAGCCTCTGGAGAACGGATAGAATGCGGTGACGATGTTCTCAACGATCTCTCTGCCCATTATTCCCACTTTTCTTTTCATCCTTCCCTTTGCTTCCACGTTCTGAATACACAAATGCCTAGACCTCCCTAATTGTCTTCTTCGGCCAAATAATCGATATATCGAAGGAATGCTTGTCCCCGAATCTATAGCGGATTCGCTCGCAAGGTCGTTTCTGCGAATTGCTCCGCTTTCTGGACGGCTTTCTATAAATAAATCCTCCTATTTTCTATTTATAGATACGTGTTTCGTAGCAGGGAAGCTGCAAAAGTTGGAGAAGGAATTCAAGATAGAAATAAATAAAAACCTAAAAACAATATACATAAAAAATGCAATTGTTTCATTAACTTCATAAATTTCACATTTTTGAACACAAAGTTCCTTCTCCGTAGAGACGATCAATGTGTCGTTCTAAATCTCCCACAATTGATTATTTATTCTTCATTTTACTAATTTGCGGTGGTCTGAAAAAATTTTGTTGAATGAACTAGTTTGGACCTATAGATATGTTCCCAATCGACTAAAATCAATCTATTACCCTTGATCACTTTATGGTGATTACAAAAGTAAATAAATTCAGAAATGGATAAGCTGAAGATTTTAATACATGGTTTTCGGCGGAAATTTACCATAAAATTTATTTACTCGTGAATATTAGAGGAAAAATCAAATTAAAAGATTTTTCGTTATAATCCTCTAGAATGCCTAATTTACTTGAAAATAGACCGATGATTTATTTTTACCATGTTATACGTACATGATCAAGTAAAAGCTCTCAATTAATATTCCTCGATAGGATCTCTATATCCCAGTAAGAAGGTAATTCATACTGTTATATTCCCTGGTCGATAATATCATTTTTGTTTTCCCTTACCAGCAATAAAGGACAACAGCTAAGAAAAAGCCGACAGCAAAGCCATGTAAATACCAATAATAAGTGATTTAATTTTAGCTCATAATTTGCTTTTTATATGACTTCTTTCGAGCTTCAGTTTAGAGCTAATTGAACATTACATAAACCGCATTTGATACACAAGCGCTTTATCACGGCATTTTCAGGTGAGGCTCAATTTTCCAAGGCGTTCCACTTCTGCCGACCAACTTGGGCGTTCCTGAGAAACCATATCGACAATGAAAAATCACGCTTTTCCGTTCGAAACCGGAAGAAGAATGCTCAGGTTTTACAGAGGGCCTCCCGGAAATCCCGTTTTATTTGATCTGAGGAATATCCTGCAAAAAGAATGAGAGGAAGATCGAGGCCCGTTAAAATATTTAACGAATCCACCGCACAAACAGAATCGAGAGGAGGAAAAAGTCGAATATCGGATTCGAAGCTCTTGAGAGATATTGAAACGCGAAGAAATCCCAAAATTGGAGACTTCAAAGGAATCTTTCCCTCTCACGGCGTTAACAAAATCGACGCCGACGGGCTTCTCCCTTTGCAGAGAAATCAAAATCGCCTTTTATTTCGCAGAAAGACGTCGCGAAGGAAATTAAAGGGGAATATGTGGGCAGCTGACGAAAGATGTGTTGGATGTACGTGATTGGATTGGAAAACAAGATCATCATAAGGAGATTAAGGTACCGATTAAATTTAGATAAATGAGATATGAGAGAATTTACTTCATCTTAATGTCGTCGAGAGAGTAGCATAATAATCGTTTTGTAATGTGATTAATACGTATAATATCACTAAACTTCGGCAATAGAACTGGCAGAGACGTTAGTTTACTTTAAAAAAACGTAAAAAATACAAATATCTACGTATACAGTTACTGAACATAACTACTAAAAAGCTCTGTCCTTTAATTAGAATATTTCACAAGATACAAGCCAATCCGGGTTGAGTTTACAAATCATATTTTATGAACCCTATTTAACAACATAGAGGAGAAAATGAAAATTTTGCGCATTAGAAATTCGAAAAAGGTGAAAAACTGGAAGATTATACAATTTTTCAGGCCAAACGTTTTCGGAAAATCTTTGATTGTATCCTACACACATTATAGATGAAACCAGTAAACACGTGTTATAAAGAAACATTTCTCATTTTAATGCACAACATAATAGCAATATTTTTCTCGTAGAAATACTTAGGTACATACTTATAATATGTAGATAAAAGTCGGATTAACCAGCGATAAAGACAACGAGACAGACGAGAACTAAACTTTGTGCAGTCCTGAGTTGGCCGGTTAAGCTACAGTTACGGTAAGATTTCTATAAAATATATATTAACTCAGAACTGTTTATCTGGACGGTAAAACATCCATACCACTTAAGTCATACGAATTTTAAAATTCAATATGATTTTCAACTTAAGGACTTAAAAACCGGTAATTAAATAGGACAATTTTGTGCTGTGGAATAAATAGAGAAGGGTTACTAATAATCAGTGTTATGTATTAAAATTACAAGAGCATAATTTATTTAACAATTAGATTAAAAAAAAGGTGTTGAGGAAATTTCAAGGGTAAAGATATGCAACTATCGTTATGTAAAATATGTGATAAACGTTGATCAAGGAGAAAAAATTAATGCTCTACTTGAATAGTGAACTACCGTTCTCGTTTTTGGAGGTTTTCTTTGAAAGACGGTCCATTGGAAATTCATTTCGTAACAGCGGACGTGCCATCTTTTATTAATCCTCCACATTAAATCATGTATCACCATGGATAAGGAAATACGGAAACAGTTCTTCAGCGGTAGATTGATGCAATATAAGACCAGAATTAAAGCCTAGATCTTTTACTGTATCCCTAACTTAATGGTTAAGCAGCCATTATTGATTATTTATACAGTTTTGGAGATAACATATTCTACAGCAAGGGCAAATAAAGCAAACTAAAGAAAATTCCTCTTAATTTTTATGGTGTACTGATGTCAAAATCAAAAAGCCAAACGCCCTTCCCTTTTGATTTCCAATGTAAAAAAATAGAAATTTATAATATTCCAGTTATAGCGCTATTCCACTTATAACGTAGTTTTCCTTTGATCCCCCCAATAGCGTTTTAATCGGGTTATACTGTATTTATAAAACCCAAAAAGGTCAATTAGAACGTGGCATTAAAGAAGTATTTAATTGGTATAAAATTAAAAAGTTCGGAATTTGGCGAAAAAGTTGAAAGGCGTATCTCTGATTAGCGCATAAATTATTGGTAGCCATAGTTCAAGTCCAACCTTGCGATTTGTGACTGTAAAAAAGGTTTCATGAATTTATTACCCAATACAAAGAGCGCATGCATCCTCTGGAATATAAAGGATGCCATTCCTCAGGCCGACGGCATAAACAAGGACAATTTACCATAATGCTGGAGATAAAGAAGAGAGATAAAAAATTGACCGGACCCAGTATCTTGCAATGCTTCCACTCATGCAGAAGTTATAAATGTCTACATCAAATAGAATTTACAATTATAAATTTCAAATATGGTATAAGTAGGAAATGAATCAAATAAACACATAATAACCAAACCGCACTCGTTTGAGTTAGATTTTTACAAACATGGTTCTACTAACAACAAGTACGGTATTTAAGGCGAAAGATATTAACAATTAACCAAGGTAAATAAAACATAAAAACTAACGTGATATAACCGGAGTTCAGGCAAAGAGGTTTATAACTCTCCCCTTTCTCTTACTACGCTCTCAAAAAGTGAACATTTTACAAAACTCCTTCATGATTTACAGCTGGAAAGGAATAATTTAAGGATGTTTGGGATGGCGCCAGAGCAATGTTCTAGTTGCCACTCCTCCGTGCAATTGCTCTCTCATCTCACAGCAGGAATCAATTGCTGTGGCGCGAAAGGAACTGCTCCAGAGCAGGGCGGCAAAAAAGTGCAAACATACACACTACATGGGCGACGAAGTGGGATAGAGCGAGGCCTTGTAGCGAGGCTAGGGGAGAGATCTTTGAATTTGCATGAAGTTATTCGAAGAACAAGCGGTCGGACCACCACCCGCCGTTTAACGCCTTCCTTTCTCACTTCTCCACTCACTACATATATTTATGCGCTTGGTCGTATTCATACTGCTATGCCCCAGAAATACTCGGGAATAGAATATGCCGCCTCACAATGCATCCATCTTCGTGAAAGAAAACATCTCACTCAGATATTTAAGTCGAGACCATGACCTATTTTACTGGTTTTGATCAATGTAATCTTGAAAAAGTCAAATACTTTGATTCTCACTCTAATCACTCGAAGATACACGCATTAACTAAGCGAATTTCTAGACTGTAATAGATCAGCGATCTTATCCAACTAAATGTATGCACATATTGTTAGACTTAATACATAGTTTCTATGTTCAATACTGCATATATGTGGCATATCAGTATATAACTGAATGCTGCCAGATAACTAAATATCCCTCTTAATATCACTATTTACTACAATATTAAAATAAAGTATCGTAGATTAATCGCGTAAATTACTATAAACACCAGGTCTCCTATAACATCTAAATGCAGCTATCGCCTTTAAATATTCTATAATAACAACCATACGGAGCTTTTATTCATTAGTTAATTATCATTGAGAGAGTATTTTAGTTATTTGGAACGCGCCTAACGTCTTGCATCCCGCTAACAGAGTGTGAGTCGGCATTAGAGTTCAGTGGTTCGAACGCCCGTCCGAAAAGTGAGGGTTCGAGTCCCAGTCATATGTTTATCCTCGTGTTTTGCTATTGCAATGCTACAGTGCAAAGTTTAAACTTAATAATCTTAATTAATGTAGTCAAAAACCTTCTCATCCGATTGATGCGACTGTTTACACCACATCTCCAAAAACAGTCCATCTTCTTTATTCTCTGATACCACTCATGTAAATCACACAGATAAATAGAAAAGAAGCAGAGTATGAAGAAATGCAGTAAAGCAATAACGAAGATGACGTATGAGGAGAAAATGAACCGGACGATTATCTGTGGAAATGGAAGAGAAAAATAAAAGAGAAAAATATTAAATAAAAGAGAACAGACGACACGTGTTGGCGGCGAAGGAAAAGTGAGGGAGGAGTGGATTGAGGAAAAGGGAATTAAGGAGAGAGAAATTGGTGGTGAGAGAACGTTTCTCATAAACATGGCAGATCTTGAATGGCGAACTGCTTTTGAACACCTTCACAGTCAGTAGTAAATCTATCAATTGATCAAAGAGGAGTACTCAACAGTAACACCCGTTTAAGACGCTCCCACTAAGACTGTTTTTTCCCCTCCTCAGATTCACTGCAACCCCTCAGTGGACGATTATTTAGTTGTTCTTTCCTTTTTCTAGTAAAACTTGCTGTAGAGTGAAAAATGGCCAAATAAGTACGTTGCGCAATATTGAAATGTAAGAGAAGGATTACGTGTACTGATTGATATGTTCGCAGCCATTGTACAATACTAGCTGTTTACGTCAAAGGAGATGTTCCTACCTACATGCCATGCTTAACGTGAGAACTTTGCCTATCATTAAAACGGAATAAGATACCCAAAATTAAAATAATAATAATGTACTTCCAAAGGAAGAAACAGTTCAAAACAGCACGTATTGGAATATGAGAACAGAACTGAACAGCTAAATCTCGATACATGGCAGCCAATGGAAGAGGTGTCAAGTAAAATAGTTTCCAATTAAAATTAATGAACTCATGTATGGGACTTGTAAAAAATCTGTAATCGAATCACATTAATCGAACGCGTTAAAGACTTGAAGAAGTGCGATTTAAAGATGAAATGGAAGGAAAAAGGGGTAAGAAATTTCTTCTTTCTTATCGGATTCCACGAAATTTCAAAACGATATTCGTCAAAAGTAGATGAGTAGCATAACGACATTATTCTTTTTAATTAATTCTGCACGGTATAATAATAAACTATTATTAATTATACAATAATTAATATTATTTTTTGTTAATAGATACAGCTCTATCACCTTTAAGGATCTTTATATGTATATTACCAACAAAGGCGTCAAAACCTTTTGGCAATTACTGATAAGGAACACTCTGAAATACTTATAAGGAAAGTGAATATCTAGTATTATATCAATGGAGACTGATCGGTGGCACATTTCAAAACGCATTCAAAGCCATTTCACCAACGTGGCTTTAAAAACTGATTCCATCGCCATCACTAATCCTAAAAATTATATTTCAGGGAAAAACGGACCATTTTGGTGGACGTGAAACTTTGGGGTTGAAGAGTGTCGGATGGCCCTTGTGACGTAACGGGGCAAAAGGGGAGCACAAAAGAGAGGGAGTGAATAATGGAAGAGGTAAATGATGTGACAAGAGAAGGAAAAACAGATTGGAAGGGAAGGTAATGGAATAAATGGGAAAATGAAAAAGAAAGAATGGAGAAGAAGGGTAAAGAGGGAGAGCGAATGTGGAGGAATGAGATGAGGTGTAAAGGATGAGATTATGAGAAAAAAGAAAGGGTTCTGAGGAGGGTAAAAGAATTCCGAAAGAAGTCCATTTTGCTTGGAACGAGAGTTAGTATGAATAAAGGAGGGGGAGTTGTATGAGAGTGTACAGGGGAAGGAAATTTATGCTGCCTGGAGAAGAATAATGCGTCCGAAGCAGTGAAAGAATGATATAAGGAGACGCCACCGAACGAATACAAGACCTTAAATTCCTAGGAGAACAAACTCATCGCGACGTGTACCTCTTTTCATACATCGCGATCATTAAAACTCGAAAAAGGATGGCTTGGCAACAAAGGGAGAAGAAGGCGTTTTTATGAAAAGTGTGGGAAGAGCTCAGAGGTACGCGAAGCAAATACAATTTCAACACCTATGTTGCAACAAAGGGTGACCCATTCAAATACATGCATACACAACTCACAAACTATTACTAGCGATCAATTGAATCCTGAAATTCTTTTCTGGAAATTTGTTTGAAGATTAACTGGACATTTTTCCTCCGCGCGACGTATTCCGTATCTCATTACAATATGAATTAGAAGCAATAAGCTTTCGGCTTTTAAGTAATATAGAAACAAAACTGCTTTTATGTTGACTGAGAATCAACATATGCCGAGTTCATTAAGTTTTCCAGAAAAGCGAAAGAAAAACGTTCCTGGGCCATGTTTTCATTTCTCCATCGCGACAACTTTCGGTTCAAAATATTTGGGAATGTGATGGCCAATAACTAACATTTTAAAAGAATAAAAATGTATTTTTATTCTATATGATAAGTTATTGACTAAATACAATTAAAGTAGGTGATAGTGTTATTTTTTAGATATGTACAAATGCATCCAAATATCAAATGATCTAGTCATCCAGTAACAGAAAAAGATCTTTCACTTCTCTAAGTAAGCATGTATTTAATTTGGATTTCGCTCAATACAAAAATTATTTCTGATTCAAAAGACTATCACTCTTTAATTTATTCCCTTTTACAGAACGAGCAAGCAATATTTTTCCTTCCATCTAATTTCAGTAGCATTTCTGATTTGAATAGCTAGCGTATCAATTGAATAAACGACAAGTCAACGTAATAGAATGAAATCGGAAGACGTTTTCTTCCGTTTCTTGGTGCAGGTTAAACTTAAAATATATCGTTTTCGTTGAGAATGAAATATTCTTCATCCGCCATCACCTAAATGTAAATAAATCATTTTGTTAATTAGGTCAAGATAAGGGCTTACAGAAAGGATTAAAGGTCCTTGTCATAAATTTATCAGTTTACATTTTATGAAAATTCAAATAAAACTCGAAATATAATTTGAATGGAAAATTAAAGGTGAAAATATATCGCTGTAAAGGAGATTTGAAATATTTCTCCGCATGGAAATCATTCTTCTGAATGAGAGTTTCGGAGATAACGGCTCCGAAGCAACTTCATTAAAAGGAGTCATATAAACAACGGATATCAGATTCCCTGTGTTTGGATATCGTGAGATTCAAAGTTTTACGGTTAATTCGATTTCCATTTCTGCACGCAGGGCGACAACGTTCGGGTGATTTGGTACTTGTCAACTCTCGATCCATAAATTTCCGCTCAATAGAGTCTAAGCATGTCAAGTCGTCTGCTAATCAACATAAAACCCGGACGAGGTGTTGCTATTTGAATCGCTTAATAGAAGTGAGGACGAGTACAACTCTAAAGCCACCGAAATACCTTGAAATACTCGCATCTGATATGAAGGTTTAATCAGGAGAGTTAGAATAACAATCTGAGTTATAAACACAAATGAAGAAGTTACAAACACGTATCAAATTAGATTTGGTTACATATAATATCATTTTCTATCTCTGCACGTAATTCAAACCAGCTATAATTTTCAGACGGTGACGGCAATAAGATTGAAAAGAGGCAATTTCACAATAAATCACTTTCAAAATAACCATTATAATAAACATGACATTAAAAATTTTCATATAAAGTATAATGCCATCCATTAAGAAGTTCAGTTAGATCAGCTAACGTTTTCTTAAAGAGAGAACCAGTATATCATTTCACAAGGCAAAAATAATACGAAAAATATGAATTTCAGCAATATCATTGAATAAACTCTACTTGGTGGTCTTCTTTATGATATCAAGGTGATTCAATAGCCTCAAAACATATAAAATCCTTCGAATACGCCACTCGCATTTTTTAGCCAATGAATCCCATTAGTTTTGTGTCGCAAATCACCCTCATAAAAGAAAGAATATCCGCTTGAAGAGAAGTATAAATTATATTAACATCAGATATAATTCTCGGGCCGTAAAGATGAACGGCTTAAATCCGAAGAAATTATCGCAGTAAAATATTTGCATTTTAATAAACTTCTTTCGACAAAATTTATGTTTCTCAATATCTTCAGCTTCGCGATAAAAGTACATTTGGTTGATGTTTGTGGCTTATTAAATGCGGAACTTATCTCACGCAACTGCCAACACTCTTTTAGGTAAACAGAATGACTCTTCCTCCTGATAAACGATTACCCCTAATAAACTATTTGCGGACCTTTGGTCTCCGTATATTAAAAAATGAATAATGAATCGATATGATATACACCTTCAAGGCAACTAATTCTCACTTCTGACTCTCTTTAATAAAATTTACAGCACTGGAAGAATTTGGGCACGTAAATTCTGCACGGAAGTACGACGTAAACCCGGATTTCTTACCAACGAAGGAAAAATGCACGGCGAGGGGAATAAAATTCACATGACGGGCGAAAACTACGGGGAAAATTAATTCACGCATATTGGACAGTGAGGGGAGAGATTTGAAAGGCATTCCAAGTGCAATCTACCGAGGACTAAATTCACGCAAAAAAGACCACCAAAATCACGCTGTCCCACGGCCGAAATCGAATAAAGACCGAACGGGAAACTTATTCGGGTTCTCCCGGGTCAAAAACTCTCGCATTTCAATAGAGCGCACTTACAATAACCACCTTCACTTATGCGATATAAACAATTCCAGGCGACAAGGTATCGTTCAGAATAAGGCGAATTTGCTCGCCAAAGACGCCGTTGGCATTCCCTCCGCCTTGCGTGCGTGCAAAGCAGGTGAAAAACAATTGCTTTACGTGACGGAAAGACGAGGCCTAAAGCAGGCACGGCCGCTCCAAAAACGAAAAGAGAGGGGGAAAATCCTTCCGGAGCTTATTTCGTCTCTAATTAGGAACTTGGATTGTTCGGTAAAAATCCTCCTACGCCAGCAGCGAGTACCCCCACCGCTACACCCACACCTCTCCATCCTGCAGAAGCTCATCTGCCAGTTTCAACACGCAACTACACCTCGGTGGAATTTTTAATTCTTTTGCTCGCTCGCTGTTATGATGGGGGCAAACACGAGCGTCTATAAATGAGAAAAGGGGATTCGAAAGACACGGATAGGCGACAAGAGCTGTGGGCCAAGCAGAGCGTTTAATTTGTTATCGAGAAGAAATTATTAGTCGGAGATGAATTAGCGTAATCAGAGAAAACATGAGCTATCCAGCTGCTCTGGTGAATTCTCTTTTCCCTTCGTGTCTTTAAAGCTTCGCCTTTTGGCATTTGGCGGGTTTGATAAGTAGCCGTTGATAAACAGCTTCCTATGAATAAACGCGGAGTACGGAAGGCTTGTAAATCATTAAGCGAGGCACGCTCGCTGGATTCTGAGTACTTTTTTCGTCTTCACAGCAGTTGGTGCATATTTTCGCATCAACACGCTTCTATTAACCGAGGATATTTAACGAGATGCTGCTATACCTGTGCGCAAAATGTTCGAGGATGCAGGTGCTTTAATAGATTGGGTTGGTAGACACCGCAAATATAAGAGGAAAATATTGTATCCATAATATTATATACTAAACAAATACAAGCAAAAATGGAATAGAATACCATTACATTAAATGAAACTGGTAATGGAACGTATTAATGGAAAGGATTTTGTTTAACAAAAACCTTAATCTTATTACACTACTATATTATTTTATCAAATTATGGAGCTATAATGTTTTGATATCATATGAAGCATTTAAATAACAGCAAAACTGGATATAACATGCTTTTCCTTAACAAGACTGGATTAAAAAACAGGGAAATATTTTAATGTTTATATGTTAATCCGAAATGTTAAAGAAAATATTTTCATAGAAGTACATTTCTAGAAGTCAAATTCAGAGCCCATCGGGGCAGATATAAACATCTCTCCTTTAATCAAGCAGTAGTTGAATTATCTTAACCTTGTAAATTTCTGCCTTATAAAGTGAAATAATAATATTACATTCCACATTCTCATTTACTATTACATGTAATGTACGTAACATTCTAAAATGGCTAATAGAAAGAAAATCTTCCCAGAACTGATGAAAATCTTGAAATGTCAGATTCATATCTCTAAGAGAACTAGCGATTCCAAGTCAAATCAGATTACTTAATCCCTATAACTTTTCTTACTTTCCTCTATTTTATATTGCTGATAAAAGAATTCTAGGTTAAATCGCTCCTAATACAAACATGAAAATGTTGTTCGAACTTTATAGGATTCTTTCTAACAATTTACTTTCCAAATTTCGTCGGACCAAAATAAAATCCCTTTTTGTGCCGGCCAAGATAAAATTAATTGGATAATTTTCATGCAACTGCAGATAAAGAAGACCCGAATAAATTATTCGGCATAAATAAGAGGATTTTTCGAATATTTTAATTAATTAGATCATTAGTCATCATCAATCACTGACTTGAAAATGAAGCGGAGTTAATTACGGAGCCTTTGCGGATTTTTTTTTGCGCTCAGAATCTTTTTCGGGCATTTAATTGACTTTGTCCAGCTGGTTTTAGTACGTTTCTTCCTCTAGCGATTTAATTAACGGGAGCTAAGACAAGAGTAACAAAGAGAACTACACTTACTTAGGAGATGATGCATTGTTCGTTTTTCTCTCCAAATGCAGAAAAAGCTTGAAGGAAGAATTATAATCTGTAGCCATTGATATACAAGATTAAATTATGATATTGGCACGTTAATTAAGCGTCTAATTGATTTTTCAAGTTCTATTTCGGAATATCAAAGTTGATAGTCTCTTAATTGAAAATTTTTAAAAAGTTAAGCGTAAGAAACAGGGACAAAAATATCTTATTCCTTGAAGGAGGGAAGCCAGTATGCTGAATATTTGACTAAGGTTATACTGAATGAGCGAGTGATAAGGAACTGGTTATTGAGAAACTGCCGCATATCTTAACATACGGGTTATAAATTAATGAAATAATTATACGGAAATCTCACTGAATGCTTGAATTCATAAAATCTAAAAGAGAACAATACTTTTTCATTTGAATAACTAATGATAAATAATGATGTAATTTCCTTTACGGACACTCAAGACATTGCATATATATGTAATTTAAGAACCACAACGATTAAATATAAAGACTTACGTACAGCGGTGATCCATAACAGAAAATGCATTGCGCAGTATCATTTACATAAAACGGAAAAGCCACATTGTACAAATGAAAGTTCTACTGAATCTTACCTTTTTATATTTATCTATTAAAATCACTGACTTCAGATTAGATGGAAATCTCAGTTTCAGTCAGTCTCAATTTCCCTTCGATAAAGGCTTAAGTGATATCAATGTATATATGACATTGATGTGTATTTCCACAAATTTTCTTGTGTTGTCTTTTGTATTGGGTGATTCGCTAATGCCTTTAGGTGAAATGTAGTTGTTTTCATTACGAGCTTATGATAATGGCATATCAAATAATGTGATAAAATGGGTATCATATGACGTTATATTAATATTAATGATAATTGTTATTGTGACCTATTCTGCATTCATTTTGTTATTTAATTGACTTTATTAGATGTTGGTGTTTATGTCTCATATTTGTAGTAAGATGTGCCCAAGTTATGTTGTAATGTTCATAGATATTTTAAGATCTTTCTAAATTGCATGATTATGTTGCCACCTAGCTTCCGTCAAATTGAAACATATAGAATATATGATATATTGATATATATCGTAATTAATTATATCGTAATTATCGTCAAATTGATACATACAGTAATTAAGATCTTTAAGTCCACCTCTGAAACACTGATGTTAATCCCAAGTTGATGATATATGATCCTCCGAAATAACTTTGATAATAGAATATGTACTATCTCACGTAATTCAATTCCTAAAGTATGGTATAAATCCAAGAAAGAACCTTAACATTTTTCAATATTTTTTTCTAAACGAATTATTCTCATTTGTCGCCGTGACTTCAAAATCACGTCCGTGGAAAAGTGGAACATCTACCCGAGGGAATTCAGCGTCGGAGAGAAAAATAGCCGAAAACCTTAAATCAAGTAATCAAAGGCGATGGAGTCGATTAAAATGGAAGTCATGGAGATCCTCCTACGAAACGTAGATATTAATTCGATGGGCGACCTGAGCTCATAAGCGGTGACGAGGAGAGGTATTCCTGATTGGAGAAATCCGGACGTGCCTGGAAGAGTGTAGCCAAGTGTACAGATCTGAGGTCGAAAGAGACGTGGGGGATGATGAAGGTTTGGATCGAACAGTAACCAGGTCATGCACGGACATGCCGAAGAATTAACATCCACAGATTGGCTGGGACAAGATGTTATGGGAAGAAGTCAAATTACGTGCGCGGCCGATATATTTCAATCCTCGCAAGAAGTTTTCGCCAGAGAGTTTTTTTTCCTCCTGCCGCGTGGTTTTTGAGCGGAGGTGCCTTGTGGTTTTATTGATTAATGGATAATTCTCTAGCTCGTGACGCTATTTATGCCCCGAGGGCCTGGTTAATTGCGTGTGCCGCCATAGTTTTTTCCTTCCTCGACAGGATTAATTAGCACGCGTTCCAATTACGAGACTCGACCCAATGGCCTTAGAGTGTGGACACAGGTCGGAATTTCACGGCTGGTTTGCTGCGATTCGAGAATGGGAATTTTTCCCCGAGGATTTATCCGAGTGACAAGATTTACAAATAAATCGGGCATTGTCGGGTTGACTCGGGAGGTTCACTGTATGCAGAAAAAATCGAAGGACGACGGATCGAAAAATATCGCACGGGTAGGCGAGGGAAATACACAAAAGTGTAAGGTGGAGGGAATTTAATGGCACTTTTTCGTAAAAGAGTAGGGTTATTAGCGAATTATCAATTGATATCAAAATTCAACTCGTAAGAATAATGAATGGAACTGAATGAACGGAGTAGAATTCGAATTAAATAGAATGAAATATTTGAATATAGTGATGCGATAGATCTCTTTTACCAACAAAAACTACCTTAAAAATTTACTTAAAAATTATCAATGATAAATTGGACCTTCCTGGTATATATTATTACATGATCAGAATATAATTTAAAATACATGGGACAAACCAGTCGTATAGTGATAACCAGATTTAAGGAGCATGTTGCTCATTACAGATTAAGCAGATTTCAAGAATTTTATTTATTATATTCTTAATCACGTAATACGAGAAAACACAAAAATAAGAAAAAAGATGGGATTGCGTAAGTTATCAAAGCTAAGGAAAATCAGAGTTGTCGAGAAAGGTTCTTCAAAAGGTAATTCAATAGTATAATTCTAGAACCTTCTATTTTAAATTCCATCAAAAGTACTAGAAGTTCGCCGCAAAATAATACATTAAAACGGATAAAATATCAGAAGAAAATAGGCAGATAAAACTGAGGATGTAATCTCTCTCAAGAATAAAATATTTCGAAAATCATTTCATATTAAAGTTAGAGGCTAAGTAACGATCTTGCGAAGTTACAGGAGTGGCGAATATCTTTCCGACCAAAGTTAGCATTAGAAAGGCCGCATGTAAAACCATTGTCATTGTCATGCTGTCTACATTTAAAGGGTTCGAATTTTATTTGGAAAGCAAATTCACCCGCTGATTAAACTGAAAGAGAACTTTTCCATTTTAATTTTCACTTGGCGTCATAAGCATGATTTGAATACAAAATTATTTATGTTAGACTATTTGTTACAGGAATTAAATAAAAAGCAGCAATGAATGCCCAAAAAAGTCGCAATTGGCCTGAAGGTCGCAGGTTCCTCTGATCTAAGACATAGCGCTGTAAACATAACTAGCTTTTGAAGATTCAATCGTAATGTCCATCAAAAACGAACTCAATGCCTTGTACAAAGTCTCATAGGACATGACGCAACGAATCCAAGGTATTGTTTGTGAATTATTCATTCCTGCTATTCTGGATATTTTCTCTTTGCTTAGTTAATGAGCGCAAAAATCGGCGCTAAAACAAGCAAAACACATTCCTCCGCCAAGTAAATATTTTTTAATATTCCGCCGGCGAATGCAAGGCTGCTGCAAATGCGAATCCTAATTAATCGGGCAAAGAAACGCTGACACAAGAGATTGCTGTAAAAATGACGCAACATCTCTTTGGATGTTCATCTTAGCTTTCATAGGACTCCTCTCAAGACGGATTAAGATGGGGTTAGGGACCGAAACAGGAGGCTTCTTCTAGTACGTATAAAGGCCAAATTTCTTTGAGACGTTCCTTTTGAACGTGTACTTCGGAGGAAACAGTCGAAGAAATCAAATATTTCCGTAAGGATGAATTATGCTAAGTGGCGAATTGAAGTGAGGCCAAATATACAGAGGATTTCAGATGTAGGTAAAGTAAGGTTTCGAGAGATTTTCACCTCTCGCTGGGGAAAAACGAAACTGGCGCTGATCTTTGTAATAACTCATGCTAATTAGATTATCCCCACCTCCTGAGCCGTGTCTGATACCTACTCAACTACCGGAATCGGAGCTTCTTAAGAGATTAATGTTTGTATTTGTATTGGCATTGTTTACGAGATCGATTGAAAAAAAACTGTCTGAAGAACCGATTTGCGCTGATTCATTTGGGTTCTAGAAAAATGGAGAAGGCATTTAAACCGAACTTTAAAAGATAGAAATTTCATATGACTCGATTCTTAACAAAATCATAATAGTAGAAATTGGATTTATTTATCAAATTGTTATTTATTATAATATGATTGCTGGAAGTGGTAACAAGAAATTCAAAAGTAACACAAGATTCTCTTTTACGATTTGAAATTTAAGACTGGGATATAACTACCAGACTCTTATTATAAACTACAGATGCTTTCTTCAATGTTTTTCGAAGGAAAAAAGATGCTAAATTTCAAACCGAGATATAGTAATTAAGGTAATTTCCTAACTCCGCAATGTATATCTTGGCAACCATAGGACAACCAGTGCTATAGAAATATCTTACTTGACGGGCATAATGGCCCAGAATCCATCTATTCGCAATAGTCTCAAGTTATACGTAAACATAGAGGAATACGACGTAAGGGTGAAGTTAAATAGCTATGGATGTGGAGCTAATAATAATAATTTAAAGTTGCAGCTTTGGTTTATGGATTAGATGACGGCATTGGGACACCTCTACATCTCAAATCAAAGGGATTATAAAGCGCGATTTAAACATGCGAAACCAACGTACATTTGGTTGCAATGCATTGCATTTTTCTCCACTTCAGAATATATCCGAAGGTACACCCCAAAAGAAAATCACAACATGGAAATAATCAACCCATCTTATAAACGATGAAAAGGTGCAACGTACGTCTAAAGAAGAAAAGGGCTTCCTATTTATTCCTCCGTACATTTGGGGCAGAAACAAGTCATAAAACAACAGCGCCCACACACACCACTTCATCGAAATGTCTCTCGAGGGCCTTTTCACGCCATACGCACGTACGTGCAGAGGTGTTGGGAAAAGTGAGAAAGTGTAGCGGAGAAATACTCGGCTTATGACTCATCCACTGGACGTGCATCTTGATGGTGTAGAATCACGCATGAAGCTAACTAAGTGAGAGAGATCGGTCGCTTCATGCATGTAGGTTACGGCGTCGACGTTTAGTGGCGCTTTAACAGCCAATTCAAAGCAGATAAGAGATCGTAACGGACTATAATTCAGATATAATGTGAGAGGAGATGGGGAGAGGGTAATGAATTCCTCGGTGGGAGAAAGGCGGGATTCGATCGGAAGACCTCCCTCTCAGGATTTTGAGGCAGAGCCAAGCAATTGCGAAATTCCATCTACGGAGATGCAGTTATCGAAGCTTAGATTAGATTTACGCACGCGATTTGCGTG
This sequence comes from Pachydiplax longipennis, assembly GCA_036926295.1. Taxonomy (NCBI): domain Eukaryota; kingdom Metazoa; phylum Arthropoda; class Insecta; order Odonata; family Libellulidae; genus Pachydiplax; species Pachydiplax longipennis. The sequence continues at coordinate 5,079,449 of JAVFKF010000044.1, read as the reverse complement.
ATTTGCAAGGGAGACAAACATAAGGAGGGATCTCGAGGAGACATTTGCTTCATCGCGGAAAAAATTGCTCTGCTTCGAATGCGCTTTCGAAGAATACTTAAAGAACTTGAGTCGAATCTTTAGGTGCTCTTGAATTTGAAGAGAGCTCAGTATAAAGTGAAATAAAATTTCCAAATATTTCAAACTTTTTCAGCTTATATATTAAATACAGCGATATATACGGAATTATATCCATTGGTAATTTCTCCTGAAATATTATTTATTCTTATTGTAATATTTCAATGCATTATATTTATTAAAATTATATACATTGTTTTTCATTATTTATGCGTTGTTTATTATAGTGCTATAATGGTAGTATAATTAATATGTATTTGAATGTTTCCTTTACCCAACAATTTCATATGAATCTCCTCTATGTTCTAATGATATCACTTAGTCTTATTATACAATCCTAAGGGATTTCCTTATTCTTCTAAATCCTGATTTGCTAAAAAGAAGCAACACTTCAAAGACAGTAAAATATATTTTGTTAGGATCACTCATATAATATATCTTTAGTGTAACTTTAATCTTCAAAAAACCAAAGAATTAGCATATATAAAAAATAAACCTACGAATATAAAATACAATATTAATCATATTCAGTCTGATCATACATTAATTTAAAATTATTATATAATTTTTTTTAGAATATAACTTTCCTTCAATATGTTTCCTATTATGTCGTATTGTTTCCATTGGATGATTAGAATCTTCCGAGGGAAAGTAACTAATAAGAAGAAAATTACATTGGAGATTTTTATTATACCATGGAAATCTTGCCACCTTGATTCTGTATACCCATATTGATATTAGAAAGTATAAAACAAAAGACGAAAAAGCAACAACTGACCGATTTATATTAGAAAACAGGAGACTTGGTGGGGCAATGGCGAAAATTAAATTCAGGGACGGAAAATAAAAAATAATGGTTGCTCTGGCATTAAATTTGCTTTTGTTTTGCAGCACAAGAATGCCTATTTTTGGCGAGGTCAATATCTAAAAAACCAAAAATTGCTTTTTGAGATGGTGAGATAATAATTTCTTCCTGTATCCTATTAGACATTCAGAGTATAATCGAAATTGATCGAATTCAAGGTAGATAACAACATCCTGCTACAGATTACTTCCCACTGGCAACATTCCAAGGAAGTCGCACCAATGAAATTTTCAGGCAGAAAACGGAAGGTACGACCGAAAATAAAGCATATTCAGTACTTCGCTGTCCCTAGAAATATTGCCGCTCTCTAAGTTGGTCGTCGCCTAAAGTTTCACAGAGTATGCGTTTAAAAAAAAGAACACACTCCGGAGCGCTAGAAAAACACATTCCGTACGTATTCGCGGGTACGCAGGCAAAATACGAAACTCTAAAAGCACGGCGGAAATAGATATTTGTGGAGGAAGTACGCTCTTCCAGCGCCAGTGGGGATGATATATTCCCATCGCCGGGGACTTTTTTACGCTCGCCAAAATCGTCTCTTTTCGTGCCACTCCAGTTTGATCCGTTTACGTGACGTCTCCACTACCACCGACACGACGTCGCCGTACCCAACATTTTTTATAAGCGACAACTTATCCATCCGCGCAATGAAATAGTCCCGTTTTCGGAACGGAGCCGTGACGTCATTCGCGGGGCATTTCCCGCAAAAACTCCCACAAGAGAATATGTAAGTTCATGTATACATCCATTCGGACTCGTTTTCCATTCCGATCCATCCTCCCAGGGATCTAATCCCCTTTCTTCGAAGGGTTTAAGTTTGCGCTCAAAGGGTGGCTTTATAAAATGTTCTCCACGAACAAAAGTATCGGAGGAATGTTATTTTTCTCGAGGCGTCTGTTCTTCGAATTGTCGTCACGTAAGTGCGCGATCGCCGATGGAAGTTTGGCACTCCTTTGAAGATAAGAGACGGTGAGTTGCGTAAGAGATAAGCCAAGTGTTTCTGGAAAGTCGATACATATCCAAGTTGGGAATAGGCATTAGCGTGTTTACGGATGAAATGTGTATGCGGAGAAGGAAGCAATTCTCGAGAGGAAGGACTGCTCTTCGAGATGAGTAATAACGTAGCTTACGCTTTGTTTCGCAGAAGATGAAACGGCTTCTTATTTAGAGAAACTGGACGGTGTAATAGATATGGATGTTTTACGTTTCGCTTGACCCACATATGTTACGCTTGTAATTCACCAACGCTTCCCATATTTCTTTGTGAATCCAATTAGGGAGGTCAAGATTGAGTATGATTATGGGTGATTTTTCATAAAAAAGTCTCCCGTAGAATTGATTAGGCACAAAGATGTTATACTGATATCATTTTTTATTGGTGCCCATTTAATTCATTATCATTCATCAGTAAGTCAATAAATGATATAGGAGTTCATGGTCCATTTTAATACTTCCGAGAAGAAAATTTCATTCTTTTCAAGTTCATTGAGATTAAATTATCTATCCGATGAAATTAAATTAATGATATATTTTATTTGCTTATTGTTCAGTCATCCTGACACCTAAATTTTTAGGTCGCTGTTTAGAAATTTTATAAAACTTTTTTTTAAACAACAATTATTAAGTTAATAGTTTATAAAAGAATTGATACGAAATTTTATGATGATTATATAAAATGACAATCATAATATTCATTTGGTGATTTTTTTCTAAGAAAAGAAAACTGCTATGATATTAATAGAACTAGAAATAGATAAATTATTAGATATATGAACGCAAGAATAGATGGATGCTACATAATTAAAGCTAAAATGAAGAAAAATTCATTAACTGAAATATGATGTGTATTTATTAGAGCAATGATTAACTCAGGATGTTGTGTGCGATGTTCTAAAAATGAATGAACACTTGCAGCTGACTAATGGTCATTTGAAACCTTGTATTACCGGTAATGAAACACAACGTATGCCAAAAGGTTTCCTAAATTTTACAGTTTTCCATTCAAAATTTAATAACTTTTTCTCCAAAAGTTATCATTGAAATCCAAAAAATTTTATCAAATATTACCCACATCATATTTTACCTACAGTTTCATTAATCAATGCTAATAATTTTAATTTCGTTTTGAAACGGTGATATTTGCAGATTAGAGATAATTCAAAAATATGATAATCTTTTACTTTTAATTTTGAGTTATAGATATACAGAATTGCCTTCATTACAAAGATCATAGAAATTTCATACCTAAGTGAGTATGTAGACATCTTACATATAAAGTCAAAATCAATCTGAAATTATATTTCCACATATAATTTTTAAATTAATAATTAAATAAATTATATTAAAAATATTTTTCCCATCCTACTCTAAAAAGATCATACATTTCTCCATAAAAGGGAATAATCCATATCAACTTTACTCTTTTCTTCGTATCATCGCATTAATTTATAAATATCTAAAATATATAAATGAACAATTTTAAAGAAATCTACAAAATTAAGATCAATCAATTAAATGGATTCAGAAATAACTGTGCCCCTTAAAAAGGAATCGCCTGCGAATACAGAGTGGGGTTTCAGATAGCTCTTCTATATCGTCGCCCCTCCCGACGTGATCACCAAGCGAGACATTTTCCAAAGCAATCAGAAAAATAAATGACTTCTACGAAAAGACAATTGGAGGATATCTGTGATTCATCTGTTGAACTCTTCGCTGAAATCGGAGACTTCAATGGGCGGATATCCATTTTCCATGGAGCATTATTCCAAATCTACCGAGATATAGTTGCGTGTTTTTAGCATTCGTGCGGGTCGTATGAGATATCTTCGATAAGAGGCCTGGAAAGCAATAAATCTCCGCTGCTGTGAACTTTATTGCCCTACGGAGCTGAAATAAAAGAAAGGAGCGCGCAATATTACCACAGAAATAAATCGAAGACCTCACGTATTTCGCGTAACATGTTTGTCATAGAAATTATCGCTGGGCACATATTTATGGGAACTAATAGGCCGTTTGACTGTGATACTCGGTTTAATAGTCATTGAGAAATCGCTGCCGGAATCAGATGTATTTTCTTTTTGCCGTGCTTCTTCATGTGGTGGAAAAGAGAGCTCTTAATCTAATCAGATTATTCAATTAATAATGCGGAGTAATTTATGGTGGTGAAATGCCTAGGATTCACAGTCCGAGTTTATTTAATTACATGTATTATTGTTCTAGGATATAAATGATATGGAAATGGATAATTAAATCACATTCCTGTTGAAATTTACAGTGGATTCAGAAAGAAGTTAATAACATAATAATGTTTAAATCTACAGAATTTTTGTAAATTCAGTTTATTTTGTAATGAAATGTGCGACCTTTTATGCCTCAAAATTATTCTAGTTAACATAGAAGAATGACGGATTAAGACAACATTTTGCGTTTGAATTTTTAAAACATAGAAAGTATTTTTAAGTTTGAAAGGAAATTTGTGTATACGAATCTATAACTCTAGTTCTATTTACCCCAATATTCACTGTTAATGCTTGGCATAATTTATTGCTTACTTAAAATTTCATCATTATTGCTAACATCTGAACTTCTATATTATACTATCTCGCTATTGAGTTGAAGAGTTATTTGTGTCGTTTACTGAATGAAAAACATAAATATTCAAAGGATAGTCAGTTAATTACACTTTAAGATGTATTATATTACAGAACAAAGTTAAGACGACCTGAGTTTCGAATTCCAACTGAAACAAGGTCTAGAAACTCCGTTAGTTTTAACTTTGTTTTGCAGTGTAATAAATTATAACACTTCATTATCCTTTGGGTTTCTGTGTTTTCATCGATTGACATAGATTACTACCACGTTAAGGCCGAGACGACACAGTTTAATGTTTTGTTTATGACTCCTCGCAAGGACCCTGACCTGTTTTTAAGTTATTTCAAATCGAATGAATAAAAGTATAAAAAGTATCCACAAAGAAACACGAGTACAAATAAGTATTTGAAATGAAAAATATTCTTAAAATTGAATCGACTAGTAAACAGACCGCGGAGGTAAGTATACCGAATCAATTTACGTTGTTTCAATGTATCTCTAAGATGTATTGAATCAATATATCAGAATATATTTCGTAAAGTAAAACTTTACGCTCAATACAACGCTGACAATAAAGGAAAGACAGGAAAAGAAAGAAACGTAAAATATATCTCGCGAAAGCATAAAAAACGGAAACGGCAAAAATCACCACCGCAAGAACAAATAGCGTCGAAATGATAGCTCGATAAAAAGGGGACGGAGCGCCTTCTTTTGTTTCCCTTTTGTCCAATCACCTCAGAAGGGGTAAATATAATGATGGCAGAATGACGGGAATTTGGGCCAATCAGTTTGGTGGCGACACGGGAGAGTGAAAGGGTGAAAAGGTTAAGCCGTCCATACAAAAGGACGAGAAGAAGGAGGAAAAAGGAATGCTATAAAAGGAAAAGGGTGTCGAAGGGAGAAGAACCTCGGAGATGCAGTGCTGGAATATTGAGAGCCGTATACATAAATCAGGATATAAGCAGAACAGTTGGAATAGGTTATGTTAGAATGCTCATAATATAGTTTACGATTAACTTCTATTAATCCTAGCTGTGCTAATTATCAATCAATTAATACGTAGTTTCATAATAAAGCGAATAATTTTTCGCATCCGATGATCTTAATTTAGATTACACGATCATTAATAAGCAAAAGACATTCCTTAGTTAATTCACTCATAAATCCAAAAACAATGTCACAGAAGGAGGAAGAGACGTATAATACCTCCGCAAGAGTAGATTTGCATAGGAAAACTCACAAAAAAGGCATTTAGAGAGCTTTTTTCTAATTTAGATAACAAACGTATTGAGAAATCAGAATTGGGACACGCGAACAAATAGAATATATTCAAAATAAGAGACGATGATATATTTTTGTATCTTGATAAACTCCATTTAAGTCCTTAGAGTTAAAGAAAATTAAGATATTTTGTATTCAGGATCTAAATAAATAACCCTTTCAGTTGGAATGATTATTTACCACCATACTAGATATGAATAACCATTTACCACGGATGTTGCCAGTTATAAGTTAAAGAGTAATTATTTAAGCAAGTACTTGTGATGTGAATAGAGTTTAGTTCCACCACGAAGAGGTTTGTTATGTTTTCCTATTTCCCAGAGATTTAACTTTTAAATCTTACTAGATTAGAATAAAGGAAGATATCTAACGCAAATTAAATTCGGGGAAAACATTTTTAAACAAACTCACCGATGGAACGCACGGCGAAAAAACCGGAATTAAATCGTAAATTTCCCTAACGCATAACACAATTTCCTCCGGCAGAGGAAATCTTCTCGAAGAAGGACGTAAACATTTTAGTCTTTAAAAATACTCCGCCTAACTCACTTTCCTCAAAAACAGTATTACTAACCTTAATATTAAAGCCTCTCTCCCTTCGCTACGCCGCCGGCAAAAACTCTCACATAATTAGCACCCGAAAAAATTAACTCGGACTCAGGCCCAAAAAACGGATAAAAATTCACGCTCCCGTAAATCTTCTCCAGAAGTCCTTTCTCCTCCAAATTTCGCGTAGACATCCAATTTTCCGAACCCGCCCTCCGCGGCCCGGTGCAAAATCAAAAGAGACGAAGAAAAATCGGCTGTGATGGATAGCGGGGAAAAGAGAAGGAAGACAATAAAAAAATCCGTACGACAGAAGGGCGTGGCATCTCACATTCGAGGGAATGCACGTGACAGCGCCAACGCACATCACTGCTTCAATGTCACGCTCCTTATTTCGGTGACGCCTCTTATTTTTAACCCCGCTTTTATTCCCTCTACGCCAATTTCCTCTTTTCGCTCCCAATTACATCTTTCGAGAGATGTTACTGCTCCAGGCGACTCATATTGTGGCATTCCTTTGGGATGCCGAAGGATTATCTAACTGAAGGAGGAAGTAATAATGTGGAGAAAGGTGCAAAGTATCTGCGATATATGAAGTACAGTATAGGGATCAACAACCGTACATCGAATACATTGCCAGAAAGATCCTGCTTGAATACTGATACAATATTCTATATATACCAATAATATTTTATGAAATACGATTATGATGATATGATATTGTAAATTTCTTTTTATTCATATTATTTAACTATTATTATTTTTTGAGACGTGTTTACTTGATTCTTATTATTACATATCCCACAGTAATGCAGTTGTTAGAAATTCTATGGAAAGTTTGTTAGATAGATCATGAGAGTAAAAAATCACGAACATACGTGATATGATAAAAAATTATACGTGGTATGGTAGACGATACGCTACGAAAAATTAAGAATTACATCAAATATTACGGAAGAGCATCAAAAGTAGTACCTGTGAGAGTAAATAAATATTTGAATGATTTATTACTTCAATTTATTTTATAACGTTATGACTATGATACATAACAAAACGAAGCAAACTTAGATAATTTATTCCGATCCATGGTTTAATACTACAGTTAATTTTCGAAATAACAATAAAATAATATATAAAAAATTACAGTGTTGAAAATTATTATCAGCTAAAATAAAGCTATCATTTTATTGTAATGAGGGAAAGTAAGGCTTTCTTTTAGATTTTATATGGAAATATATTATTGATTCTACTGTTTCATTTCCGGAAAATAAAAGAAACTCTTGAAATATTTGGCTCTCAAAACTTTAAGAAAAGTAAGTATATAATGTGAAACAAAATTTAGAATATGTTTCAATATTGGGTATTCGATAAAATGAAACATTTTATATCCTATTTCTTTAGATTAAGATAATGAAAATCGAGAGAATGATGTCTTGCGAAGTATTCCCAATTTTTTCTTCAATAATTAAATAATTCAAGCGGTTTAGATAAAAATGTTTCTCTGAACGATTCCACTCTGCAGTAGTCTAAGTAACACTTAGACCACCGATATCTTAATTTTTAAACCATTTAAGAAAGATATGTATATTTAGATATTTGGTAAGTAACAAACTGATCGTGGCTCCAATATCCCTTAAATTCAATCTCCTGAGCTTACTGGTGGGTAATGTAAACTAGAAAATCGTTTCACAACCCCACGTTCCAATGGTTTAGGATATCCTTCTTTGAAAGTTAGCTAGTTTCGGGAAGCTGATACTTGGTGTGGTTGCGGTCGGGAAAGGCAAGAGATGAAAGGTAAGACTAATTGGACGAGGGAAAAGGAAGACCCAAAACTTCCTAAAACGTACTCTTGTTCAAGGAAGAGGAAAATTAATACTACAATTTACCACCCACTCAAACCAGCAATGTTTCATACAACTCCCTGAGATTCCGAAGGAAGTCTTAAAACGCATGGGAAAATCAAACTGAGATAAACTCGTACATAATTAAGGCTCAAAATCAAGGAAACAATCTCTCCAAAATCAGACGGAGGTAATGTGGCAAATCAACGGAAAAGAAAAATTACACCATTAGAATGACTGTTTCCTCATGATCACATTCAGACTTCATACTCAAGACTGACTAATTAATTCCTTGACTATATTTTAGATCTGAATTTCAATTTAATATCTTGAATGCAGTTAATCTACAAAAGGATTTAATGAGCCACAAAAGAAACTAAGAAAATAATTTTATGAGCTTATTCAAAGGTCATTGTGGCCTAGAAATACTTTCTTCGGAAAGAATACGTGATTGTTTTAAAACTTGCTTGAGAAATGACGAAAAGGGAAGAATCATGACCTAATAATCAAAGGAGGCACTTAGGTATTCTTAGCTGAAGTAAACTGAGGGGATAATAAGACAAATTTTATAATGCTATAGGGGAGGCAAAAATTCTTCAACTACCCGTGGAATATGGAGTGGTTAAGTTCGGAGTAAGTTTAAAAGTTTTGAGAAAATCTTTCCCAGACAATATGTTACTTAAACAATAGAAAAGAGAATATAAAGGAAGTAGAAATATAGAAATTGCATCATAGTTGTGAGACAATAAAGATTAAATAAAATAACTATAATGCAAAGGAACCGAAATTAATGACTTAAAAAAAACCGAATCCATCTGGTTATGGATATATTCCCTAATATTTCATTCGTAAAATGTACAAATTGTTCGAGGCAAAGAGCTGCAATGATAACATTATTGGAAGCAATCATTATGATGAGCTTATTCACAGCAGTTAAGGATATCTTGGTCTAGAGTGAGAGTGTATTTGTAAGGAGAATGTGCGAAAAGAGAAATGAGGAGAAAACGACGTTAAGAGGTAAGTGGCTTCCGGTAGTTAAGGAGACTTATATGGGATAAGGAGAAAGTGGTCGACGGAATGGGCCAAAGTTTGAAGGTTTCCTAGGGCTATCCCTATTTGAATCAACAGGGTCGTTAAAATGATAGCGGAAAGGACAGAATTAGCCTAGGATCGGATGCGTTGAACAAGTGGAAATGGTTAACTATGCACATCAATCGTCACTTAAGAAATGCGGAGTGGTTTTCGGGAATGAGGCATTCCAGTGGCATTCTATCAGAGGGTATTTATTGTGTCTCGGATATAATTGTAACTCGAATTAAAAACAGCTCTACATATGAACCTTCGGACATGCGAACTCTTTCTTTAATCTGACCTTAGATATGATCTAAATTCGAAGACACGAACCGAAAACACCGGTGGGATACAGTGGTTTCGAGATACGAACTTTTCTAGTTGTTTATTCATTAAATAGGAATTAAGTTCATAAGTCGAATTACAACTGTATATCGTTAAAATTTTACCGTGAAATGAGATTGCTATCGATAGTAGTATTGTTAATTGTGCTTCAAGTCATTTCGCCCCCACCGAGAATCATACCCAGGACCACTTTCACCAAAACCCAACGCTTAGCCCACATGGCTAAAAAAATAATGATGTTGGAATCAACGAACAAATTGTTCCTTGTTTTATTCCTGGTAAGACTCACAAGACACTTTTCCTTCTCTTCCTCAATGGAATTTGGAAAATTCTACAATCGCCAAACGGAACAGTAAGGAAGCTAAGGAGACTGTAAGAGAATACTGTTGATGGTGAGGAAGACAAAGAATGTGAAAAGGAGACCGGGAACGCCATAAAGGAACACGAGGAACAGATTCTATTCATTAGAGGAGGTGAATCTGAGAGGAAGAGTGGTTTTATCACCAGTTTGTGTGAGAATCGGAAAGGGTTTAATGGAGGGATCTTTTGCCGCTCCCTTTCGACTTTCGCATCTCAATTTGGTGGAAAAATAGCGGAATCGGAAATAGCCTCAAATCGGATACCAGACCAAATGTGTAAGATTAAAGGCAAATCTTTCTCTGCTTTTAACTATCGTGGAAATGGTGTTCATAGATTTTTAACATATACATTAAGTAAATAAATCTACTGTTAGCAGTTGATTAGAAGAACGAAAGTTATATGTATATATTGACCGATTAATTAATGGGAGTTAATGGCAAAACTTGTCGCACTGATGGGTAATTGTAATTAGTAAGAGTAGTAAATAAGAGTAAAGAAAAACTCGATCCACAGTTTTATGCACTAAGCACAATTATTCTTACTCAACTCTTATTTTGTGTGAATATATAAAATTGATATTAATACATAATTGTTATTTAATTAATTTTTGTGAAGAAATGGAAAAATAACAAGCTTTACCCGCACCAATTAATTTTGATAGTGTTTCATTTTCTCCCATTATGGTGTCCTTGCACGAAGTCTTGGCCGAAGCCATTGTTAGTATAATTAAATGTTATACAACATTAACTTTTAAATAAAAGAAAAGAAATCTCTTCACGTCTGGTTAATAAATAGGAAATCGGTCTCCACTGAGATAACTTAGATGACTGCGTGAAGATATTGTAAGATCTCGTTCCGCTTAAACAAATTAACTCAATGGAAGAGAAAGACCATTTACAGTAATAAACGGGCACTTGTGCTATTATCAAATGGTTCATCTCATCAGTTTGCGAGTTCCTCTTATGTTACCTTATCTACATAATTTGATGTTAGCCTTCCAATTTTACAGTACGATTAAGAAGACGTGGATCTGTTTGGTATTTGTGCCATTTTGAGATGAGCTATACTTTTACAGCTACTTCGCAAAATGTTAAAGGACATTAATCTGAATTCTATCGAATTTCTTTTAAGCTTAGTCATTCAGTCCTGTCGAAACTTTCAACAGTCAGTCGAAATTTTTCTGAATTACATTGGCTCATGAAAATTTAATGAAATATTCTAAACTTTGGCTATGAATGATGCTCAATTACGACGTAAAAGAAAACATCGATAAAGGTTTGATTTTTACAGTGAAGATGTATGACATAATCGTATGACGTATTCATTTATGTGGAGTACTTATCCTAATTCAGGTCAATGGGAATTCGTCAAATGTGAATGAAAAAATTACGTATAGAAATGATTACTAAGCCAAAAGACAAAGTGTATCTGATACCGAATTTTATAGATTGGTAAGCAGGAATGGAGATAAAATCTGTTCTTGTGTTCATCTTTTACTTTGACCCCTTTTACATTCTCCGAACATCTTAAATAATTCAGGAAGCAATATTGCGGGGATGATATCTAAATCCTCATTGTCATTCTGTTAACCGATGTATTTTCGATGTAGACTTGGTTGACAAAAAATAAACAAGGTGAATAAAACAACTTCCTTTGATTTTAGGAAAGCTAAATGTTTGATTTTGATATTCAAAGGGTAAATTAATAAATCTTTCTAACCGTTAATACTTATGTAACAATTGTTTAGTTATGATACCTCCTGATTTAAACCCAGCTGCCGAATGTATCTGCAGAATAATGGCGTAATTGCTTTGCGATCAAGAAAAGAGAATCAAATCGTGGTCTAATTAAACACTTTTCTACGTTTCGACAGGGTTTTATTGAAATCATGTGTCTTCTTGGATAAAGTAGAGAAAGATTTACTACAATCTGTATTCTAAAATGAAAACTCCATATGAATTGCATTAATATATCAACTACAAAAACTTCATCGTCACACTTCACAGGACACGCGAAGAAGACATATATTTATTTTTTCTCATTAAATTTGCCTCTGAGATAAATCAAAAGTAAATTTAAAAGAAAAAAATCCAGAATAAATCTAGTTAGAGATCATAAAACGCTTAATCAATCATCTTAATCGAGAATTCGTTAGGAAAGGTTTCATTCAAATACGCCGCGTTTCGCACCATTAATTTACATTAATCTTCCATACAGTGTGCATTTTAGATAAGTCATTCGGAATCCAACCGGAACGTGTCGCCGTTTTGAAACGCGACAAGCTCAACGTAAGAATTAATTATTAAATCCGTGAGTGATTGAAAAGAATAATGAATCACCTTTTTCTCTAAATATTTCAACACTTCATCACCTCCCGCTTATCAGAGCTCCGCCTCTCATAAACAAACGTCAGAAGTCAATTGTTTGCGGCGATGACAGCGCCGCATAACGGGGAAGCAAACAGACGGAGGGAAGGAGCATTAACTGAAGATCACATTTCGATCCCAGTCGGAGAGGAATCATAGCGCGTCTGCGTAATCCTTCGCTAATCCCTTCCTCTGGCGAAGAGAGCGTGACCCGCACCGGGAAACGGGTCATGTAGCATGGCGGAGGTGTGATCCGGATCATCTTCCATTGGCCTAAACCACTTAACGAGGCGGTGGACTGAAAGAATACCCTAATGGAGTCCAGAGACAGTCGGCACAAAGGGATACTGCATGTTGTAAGTAACGCCAGATTGAAACCGTTCAAAATATCCATCGGGGGCTGCGGACATCGGATGTCACTGATTGCTGAAAAGATATTCGTGCTGCGGCGGGAAATAGAGCTGGATTAGGTTAATAAAGCGAAGTTTATGATGGAATCGTCACATGATGTACACAAAAGATGTACCAACTAATGTGAAGCTTTCCGTGGGTTAAATCAACTCAATCGATAAAGAATATATCCACGAATATATACATTTACCAGAAGATAATGATAATTAAGATTCTGATGACAGTTACGATTTCACATTATGAAGGCATACACAACGACAATGTTTCGAATACGTCACGTAAAATAAAATTTTTACTACTCACTTATTTTCAAAACACATGCAAATTGCATTTCAAAGTTATTTTAAATAAAATTAAATTATGTAGATGTAAAGTACTGGCAGTAGCTGATTAGTGAGATTTATAACTCTCTTATTAGTCTAATTGAGATTATATTAATGGCATAGAACGAATTTAAAGCTATTTACCGAAGAAAAAGGTAGAATGAAAGCTAATGAAACCATTTATAAGCATTTTATAAAAATATTAGACTAAATTTTGTTATCAGTTGAAATTAACTATATATTGATGATGCCATGCTTTGGCACTAAGAAGAAAAAGTATAAAGAATGGAAAAAGACGATCACATATACCGTGTGCTAGAAAAATATAGGAAAATGTGAAAATACATCGTAGATGCCATACATCTATCCTTCCAGTTATAAAATTTCCTTATATTGGTACGTGGAAGAGAGAATGTGTAATTCTGAATAATTGATACAAATCAATGCCAATAAACGTTTGCCACTTACACAATGGTTTTCATTTCAATTGATCATAGAGTCTTTAATTCCTCAATATACGTAAATACATCTCGAATTTCCAATGAAATTAAGCACTAATTGGTTACCTTGAAAACTTACGCTGAAATACAAACGTTACAGAAAGAAACACGGTGAATGATTTCCCTTAACTCTTTACAACAGTTTGAAACACTGGAGAGAAAAGATACAATCCTTCCAATTCGAATTCACAATTAGCTTCAATGAAATAAAAGTACAAGGAAAAGAATCCTTAAAAAGAGGAATGCTCTAAAGAAAAACTCGCGTTTTCGGATTATCTCTTGAGACGAATCCCTTCATCAAGAGAAAGTCTATTTATAGCGATTTATTTCCGATGGTGATTACAGTATTGGAAGCATCTGTACGAGAACTGCGTGACTCATTCTCTTAAAAACGAACTTTATGAGCGCCTTAAACCCTAATAAAAATGTAGTGAAAGAAGGAAAATTGGGGGGAGAAGTAAAAGGATGCGATTTTGGCTCACGCCACGGACGATTTTAATCAGAAAAAGGGAAAGTTGAGATGTTAAGCCGAGAAAAAGTTCGACTTTTAAAATATCCTTCACATCGAGCCTGTTTTCATTTATTATTTGAAGCTCTTCCATTAAAATCCAAAGATGTCCAAAAGGAATGAAAACACTAGGAAGATTATGCACTCGTAGAAATATCCAGTGTTAAAAGAGGTTGAGCGATCGTTTTACGGCATTAACGATCGAGAATTTTATTCGTGGAATACCTGAGGAAAGGAGATTTCAAAAATAAAACTTATCTTTCAACGCTCCCTGCTTGTTCTCCAATTTACTGCTTCAGGGTTGGATATTTATTACGCTTTACAAAACTAATGACGTTCCCGTCATTCTCTCCCGCTGAGAAACTCGATTGGAGTGGCGTGAGTTACAAGTTTGTGACGCGGAAACAGATTGTACAATGATTACTTTTTCAATCCAATCTATTCCTTCCATCTGTACAACTGTCGCGTGATTCTCTACCATTCCGAAACAATTTCATCACGCGCGTTTTTTTCTCAACTGAATAAAGAACATTCCATCGCAATTGCAAGAAACTACTAACTTTTGAAGAGTAGTCATTTCAAGTTTTGCGTGCTGACGAAAGAACTTAGTTCTAATCAGACAGGCGATTGTAGAGGGAAACATTTCTTCCACGTACACAAATGCTTTCAAGAGAACGCATACATATTTAATCGTGCGTACGTATCGCGTTATTCATGAGGAATATAGCGTAGGAGTCGCTTCTCATAAGAAAACATAAGTATAACTCACCGAATCTTAACTTCCTTGGATAACCACTCGTTGTGTTTGTCGAAGCTGATAAGGATGGCAGCAATTTCCTGAAATAAGAAGAGGTATTGTTCTTAGTTACATAGAAAAGATGGTCATTCCGTGCAAAGAGTGACACACAATCAGAAAAGTTTTAAACAGAAATAAGAACCTCACGAAAATTAAAGTTCAGCAAGTTAGAAACAGGAAAAGGAAAGTGGAATTATTTATTTTGATAAATTTAGTACAAGAGAATCATTCTTATATTTTTCATGTATTTCTCGACTGCTGTTCACACAGTCATAATAATAAATATTTATTTATTCAACGGGTTCCCTCTTTTTTAGAAGCTAGGGAAGACATTTCTCGGCAGCAATCACAAATAATAAGATTGAACAAGAATTAAATATTAAAGAACTTAACCTAAATAAAACATAAAATTACATAAAAGTAAATAGTAATTTATTTGTAGAAATTGTTTTGTAAAGATTCCATTATTAACGCATTAAAAATTTAAAAATCAACCCCACTAATTCTCCGAAACAATTTGTAAAATATGATATTAGCAATAAATTATAATTTTATAGTATATTTCAATATCCAAAAAAATTTTTTCATCAACTATGTGGTACACCATCAACTGATGAATTAGCCTAATGATCTTTGAGAATTAATGGTGTTAAACACGGATTAACGCCGTTATTTTATGCAACCCGCAGACAACTTAAGCTTACGGCGAAGAATAAGCACAAGGCTCTCCGATTCCCTAATTCTTTCGACGAAGAAAATGCATATTTCGGGTTGTGATCTACATGTCGCTCTTACACTCAGCTCACGTAGGAATAAATATTACCTATAACTGTGCATATATAAATAATTATCAAATATTAGTTTTAAATGAGCAAGCAAGAGCAACACTTACAACCATATTCTTATCATACAACTTAATTTTATTCGCGTAATTTTGCGCTTTCTTCTATATGCTTCCGAAAACTTTTATTGCTTACAGTTAATAATATTACCTAATTATGATTGATTTTTGTCGTAATATTAATTTCAATTTCCATTGTTTGGAAAAATGATCATGACACGGATAATTTTGAATTGTTTCAGGTATACAGTCTGCTCGGCTATTAATCAATCGCCGAATGTTGGTGACTGACGGGCGGCGAAAGGAACAACAGCTTATCAGTTTTACTCAGGACATCCCAAATTGGGAATTGGCTTTCGTCAGCATTCGGCGATTGAGAAGTTTTTCGAACCTCTTATACCTAACAATAAAGGAAAAATGGGTTTATTCTTAAAGACCGAACGCTTAAAATAATCGCTCCTAATAAGATATATAATAATTTACATATAAGTTGTAATGGCACAATATCTTCGACTGAATTATTCGCACAATTTCGTTCTTTGTCTATCACGGTTAGCCTTCTTTTCTTAAGTTTGAGCCTAAGTACATTCTTCAAATTAATATAACCAACAGAATGAGATGCGAGTTCATTAAAAGAAAATAATGAATTGCTGTAATTGTTGTGTATTGCATCATTTGCTCTGTCTCCACTTTTTAAATCCAAATTTAAAGCAAAATGTTCCTATTGTTTCTACCAATTTTTATTTATAACTACATCTACGATTTTATACTGTCAGTCGATCTTACTAGTCTAGATATATTGGTAGAAACGAAAACTTTTCTTTAAATTTGGATCAAAACTTATGAAAAGCAAACGTATGATTCTGCATTCCGTCCGAATAATCCTTCCACTTCACAAATCCCGTTTCCTTCCTTATCGCTTACTTCCCCGCCATTTAAATAGCCGTGGAAAGAAGTAAAAAGTACGAAAACGAAGCAATTACTTCTCTTTTCTTATTTCACGTGGCGCCCTTGGAACACGCGATGGAACGAAGAAAAAAGAGATTCGGGAAAATCGTAGAATTCCGCGCGAACAACTCTCCTGAAGAGTGTACTCCGAATACCCACGCATACTGGACTCCCATTACCTCTTTTCCCTTCCTTCGATAGAACCACTCCCTATTGACATCCTGAAAAATTCCTCCCTTTCCCAATGGGACGCTCATCTTTAAAACATCTCTAAGAAAAACTTACATGAAGCGCACGAGAGAAAATGTCTTTGTTTGGATCTCCCGGAGAAAAAAAAGGATTGGAAAGTTTCTTGGGGAAATGGCGGGACGTTTGCCTTATATATTCTCTCCTTCCTCACCTCCTTCCCACACGATTTCCATCTTTCCCTTTTTCTTCCTCTTTTATTAGGTTACTACATTAAGTAAATTGAGGCATTGTGCCTGTGCAGAATTGTGAGAGAGAGTGTGAGAAGAGTCGGGCGGATGGAGAAAGACAGAGGATTTCGTTTAGCAGTTTGAAAGATGGTCAAAAGTTCTACACATGCGTGTCCCTATCTGTTGCGACGGAACGAAAAGTATTCCGGAAGATTTACGTGGGTTACAAAACTTTTCCGGGAGAGAAATCCTTCCGAAGTGAGTGACACTTTGCTTACTTTCGGTGTTTTCGAATTTGAACCGCTGGGAAAAGATTGTGGAAGTTGCTCTTCACAATTAACATTTAACAATGATTTCTCACGTGAAATATTCATAGAAGATGAGTCAGTAGGCTGAACGTCTTCTGAAATCTGATGAAAACTGTACATCAACTAGCATCTAATCCATGTGATGGATAAGATTGGGTACCTTCAAATAATTTTAATTAGTGATTTAAGTCATCTCTTTCCATATTGTCCAATACAACATCACGAAGTACACTTATAAGTTATTCCAACATAGGTAACAACGTAGGTTCCCGAAATTATTTGTGTTGAAGTAGAATTTAAGATATAACCAGGTATTTAGATGAACATAAAAGCCAGGAGGATAAAAGTAAGAAGAAATCGAGATTTTATTACACAAATAAATATTAAAATTTCTCCAAGATTAAGCAGCACATTTAACGAAAAGGTTACGATAGTTAAAGTTGAGGTAAAAGTACAAATCACTCATATTCTTTCTATACTAGAAACGTATGTCACTATACAAAGTTTCCTATAAGAATAGCTAATGATCTGATGAGTTGAATACTTCAGCTTTAAGCCTTTTCTCATCATAATTAAAAACACGAGAAATCAACTCAAAAAGCACAAAAAACTATGTTAACGATTTTCGGAACCAGAGTGAGATTATTGTATACCGTCAAACTAAGTTTACGCTCCTACAACTTAGAATAACACTTCTACATGTTGTAATAAAAGCGCAACAGCCTTACTTTACATAGCCACAACAACGTTGCGAGAAAAAGAGCGAATCAAGGAAAAATAACGAAGGCAGATCATAAATCGTGGAAAGAGAGACCGTAGAGGAAGACGTCTAAAAAAGAATTCGGAGATGATGGCAGCGCGGTGAGGAAAGTTGTTCGGTCCTTACTCCTCTATCCTTTGTGACGGGTCGTTTGAGAAGGAAAAATAAGGTGGAAATATGGAAGAGAAGGAGATAAGGAAACGGTAGTCTCGTTTGGGTGGAAGAAAGGGTGGTTTTATGTGAAAGCAAAGAATAGAAGCCAGGGTTGGTTCGAAAGTTAACGAAAGGATAGGACTATTTTCCACTGCAAATAGGCTAAAAGAGGGCCTAGAATACCATCACTACAACATTAAAACTCTCTCAATAAAATCTCGAAAGTTGAAATTTACAATCTAATCTTTCACCACCCATTTCCTGATGAACTACTCATTCCTTTTGATAGATTTAGCTTTCTGCCGAGTTTAAGTATTTCGAAGTTTAATGACGATTTGACCTAATTAAAGAATGTAATTCGTACGATTAAATTTCATCAGATTGAAAGCTAATTTATGATGAGATTAGAAAGAATTGATCTGAGTTGATTTCCAAAATAGCGGCAGCTGCATCTTTCAAGTATTGTAGATGAGAGACAATGTAATTTCTAAAAATCCAAAACTTATCTTATCACCAAGCGTTAAATAAGTGGACGTTGAAATACCGGTGAACAGAGAACTTTGGATAAATACAAATTAGAGGGACAAGTATAATATGGAATGAAAACATAACTGTGAAGATGTGAATAGAAATGTCTGTATTCTTAAATAACATGAGTAGAATAATCGCGAAATTAGGCCGTAGAGGATATTATTCTCTTAAGTAAGAAACTGGGAGATATGGATGTTGTTACAGTTGATTTAAAAACTGAAAATAATGGCAGTTCATCCGATGTAATATAGATGAATCCTTGCTGAAAGAAAAACAAAGAAAACCTAATTACCAGATGATGGGATCCAACTGCCTTAATCTTTCACTGCGAAGTAATAATTTATAGATATTCTACCGTTCCTATATAAGTACCTATAAACGCTCCATCGGGAATCGAACCAGGGACCGATTTCACGAATGGCGATCAGTCTTACGAGACAGAATTAAGTGAGTTCTTGTAATCCCCATCTGTGTACATTTTTAATCATAAATATACAAGTAATAAGGTTCCAATATAACTTGTACACTGTGCACGTTAAATGGAAATTTATTTTCTCAGGTAAAGATCATAAGCGTTGCAATGGAAAATGTAGCATTGATCATGAATCACGGATTCTGTTACAAATATTAAAGAATAAATTCACTTTAAAATATACAAAATAAATAAAATTTAAGTCCAAAAGACCTAATTTTTGACTATTTCTTAAATATACATCTCATCTTAATCAGAAATCATTCCTGAAACATCTCCATAACATTATTAATAGATCATTGCAGCATTTTGTACAAATTTCTATGAGATACAGGCAAAAAAGAGATGGTGGCGAAATTAAAAGGGAGAGAAAGGACACCTGTGTGTGCCATTCGTCATCTTGACAACTCCGAGGAGAGGAACATTTCCTATCTACCACCAAAATCCACACAACCCACTTATTTTCTTTACATACCAACATTTTTATTACTTTTTCAAGCCAAAGGAAACTCCTCTCCAGTCCATTCTTTCAATCTCGCGTGATTAATTTCCAGGATTTTTCTTTCGCGTGGCATTTTTATAACTCAGATTTGATTTTCGTGTTTGAATTTGGTTGGTAACAGCCTATTTGAATGAGAGTGGATATTACCTGAAAATGGATTCTTTTTAGTTTAATATTGGTAATTATAGATCATTGAGAAATTAACCATAATAAAAGTTAATTTACAGTATGCTTTTAATTTCGTCATCATCTCATCTTGTTGAAACACTCCTGAGGATATGTTGATGGTATTATGATATAGATATCATGAAACATCGAAAAAGCTACGTGGATAGGAAAGAGCCTGTTCTGTTTTTTGTTGAGCTTGGTTATTCCTTAATTAATTTCTTGGTGGAAATTTAATTGAATTAAAATTAATGCGAACTTCATGGATCAAGGCCTATTGATATTGGAATATCATCTATTTCTATATACTATCGAATGCATTTAAGACACCCTAGAAATGCATATAACCGATTATTTACAAATAATATAGATATATCCTCAAAAGCGATTGGTCTTATGAAACATGTAGTTTTTTGAGATTTCCATGAACTGTTTTACTAACACTTGCTTCAGGTATGACTTCATGATAGGATTCCTTAACGTGAAGAGATGAAATAACATCTTATTTAAGTGATATTAGTGAAAAGAGGTACATTGTATTTCTTCATGTTGTGAGCCATTTTGTTTAAAAATAACCCACACGCTTAGTTTTATCGACAGTATTCTGGCTTCTTTCTCTCTACAGCCTTTTTTCATCATCAAAACACATCTACGCTCACATATTTAAGCTTATTCGAATGCGATTTCCTTTATCTTATCCCACTCTATTCCTTTCCTCTTCTTTCTCTTTTTTGAACGCAAATTCCTTCTGCTTTTTCACTTCTCATAAATCATCCTCTTTTCTCCCTTCCAATCCATATCTCTCCATCCATACACGTCCTCTCCATTTCCCTCAGCGCATAACTTTCCTCTTTTTTTCTCTTCGATATCTCTAGGCTTACCTCATATCCGATCAACCTTCTATATGTCTTACGTACGTATCAAATTGTCGTAATGCCTTTTCAAAGTATCTTTGGAGCGGTTCCTATCATTAGATACCACTTGACTAGTCTACATATACTCATTTCATTTTAGCTCATTTCGACTTATATTTTAAATCCTAGTCTTGCCTTTTCGTTAATATGTACGAATCTATGTATTATCTGCGAGAGCATTACAATCCCGTTGCATATGATGGCCGTTGATGGATGGAAATTATTTTCTAAAAATCTTCCTTATAATTTATGCGTGGAAATAAATAAATGGAAAAAATGTAATGCATTTCAGATGTTTATCAAGGTAAAAAAAATTTTGGGAAAAGATTATTTTATTTCGCTACTTGACGCCATTCATGAGCTATGGCTGCTGTAAATACTCAATTTATAGAAGTTTGTTGATAATGATTGTGTGTCCGGGTGAGAGTTTTTCTATTTATATGGGTATTGATGTAAATGTGATATTCATAGGTGTTTCTACAATTTTTTTGTCTAGTTTTTTATATTGGGCGATTTTGCGTACTGTAGATGTGTTTTGATCATGATTCTGTGATAATGACATTTAAAATAATGCAATTTAAAAGATATAGGATAAGGATATATTACTATTGATGACAGTAACGAATTCCATACGCTATGCTTTTAAAATGTTAGTATGCATGTATAATACGTTTAGTCATATAAGATTATTATAGGTATTGTTGTTATGCACGTAGATATCTCTGGTACTTGTTAAATTGCACGATAACATTACCACCTGGCTTCCGCCAAATTCAAACATATGTAATAATAATGATTTTAACGTTAATACTAAATCCTTGGGAATAAAATATCGATAAAGTGGTAACTAAACGATCCAAATAAATAGAAGAGACTCTAATGTCCGATTAATTAAATTCTTAATCATATCTCATCTTCCGCTCATACTTTCATCGTTTTGATAGTATATTGGATTTGTCACCTTTATCCCATACACATTCGTCTCGCGCAATCATTAATTACATCTCCAGACCATTCGTCTTGCTCCATTCGTTTCCCATTGTGAGACATGTTTCTTCCTTCAGCGCACCTAACATTTATATTCCATTCGTTATCGCCAAAGACATCCGTTAAATCGATTCCTTTTCATTCGATCGAGATTAATTGGTTGAGCATCCCACGCTAATCGCGTCCTCCTTGTTGCTCATCCATCTTTCTTTCTCACAACTTTTTCCAACTTTCTTATGTCTCCTCCTTCTCCCTCAACGGATATCTTCACCATCTCCTGCCGTCGCTTTCCACATATCTCTCATCGTACGCCCGCTGTTCTCACCGCTTGTATCGCTGACTTGAAATCTAGGCCAAGCATCGCAAATAGAACCAACTTTCTAATTTCATTGCTCCTAACACGTCGAATCCCTATTCCATGAGAATGTGGAGAAAAACGGTTGATAAATGTGTTGTACTTGACATGTGTAATTTATAATTCAAAGCTGATAACAGGGTGAAATTTGATAAATGTATTTCACTCGATTTATGTTATTCATTATTTTTACGAATAAAAATTTTTGAGCTTGAAAAGTGAGCACAAAGCTCATCGGAAACAAAATAAAGCATGCAAAAAACACAGAATGGTTATAAGAACAAATTTATTTTTACTATAAACTGATTTTAAGAAACATGCGACCAAGGTTTCTACGCCTAGCATCATCATCAGGAAGTAAAGTAAAAAAATCCAACCAACCAGTTGAAAGTTGTTGTCACTTGTTATTGTATTTAGTTATTGTCGCCAGTTTTCCTTGTAAATATCCAGTATTATTATAGAAGTCCACAAAATTGAGACCGAAATCATCGAGTGCAAGTGAAGAAAGACTGCGTTCACTTTTTAGTTGCATTTGATGCGTGCATTACTTAAGAAGGTCTCTTAAAGATATACTGCAAATGCTTTATGACAAAGCGAACAACGATAAGCATCCGTTTCTAGGAGAGCTTTATTGATATTCTCGTATTTGATTTCATTGATATAAACCAATCACTACCAATTAAAGAGAACAGTCCGCAAAGAAGGTAAAATAGACATCAAAAGAACTTATAAACGGATATTACAAAGCTAACAATATTTTAATCTCGTATATGACACTCGTTTGGGTCGAATATACAGAATAAACCCTCAGAATTATTGCGAGGGGTTTTTGATTAGATACAGTCACTATTTCTATTTTCACATTTAGATTTATGTGACAAATATAAAATATTCGGGTGATAATGAAGACATACAATTATGTCTAGAGTTGAAATTGCTCGCAATGATAACAGCGTGAGACCAAAGGAATCAATATGATTTCGTAAAGAAACAAAGAAACTTATTTTCATCTGGATACTTCTTGAGCATTTCGTTACTTCATTCATAATAAAAGTATAGCATTTGAAATCCATTTGAAGGTTAATTTCGAGTGAGTATTATGTGTTACACGAGGTGTTTATAAATCTATTACTCACAAAAATTCAAGAATTGTATTTGGAAAACAATTTGGAACCCTATCTAAGAATATTTTAAACATGGATTACAGTACAACATATAATATGACTCTCTCTTAAATAGACGAATCTTTGCTTAGCTAACACATACTAAGTTTTCAGCGGCTTAATATTTCGTTTCGGCGATGTCCTGTACATAGACTTTTTCGCCAAAAACCACCTTCTTCTCCATTTAACATGTCACTTTTTCTCTTCAAACTCCCATCGACGGCGATTCCAACGCACTTTCAGTCACTCCGAAATAAGGAGATGAATGGAACCGCATAAAGGAAAGTACTTCGATTAATATATAGTTAGTTACATTTCATACCATGCTTCACTTCAAACTGCGCTTTCTTTCTTCTTTTAGACTTAGCATTTTCCTAAATACAGTAAAACCCAAACTATCCCTGCTTCAACACGAATAAACAGATGTGAAAATTCAGAGCAGGGTTTTCCAAACTATGCTCCCTGGAACATCCGGAACAACGGAAAGTTGATAGTTAATCCGTGGAAACATGGAATAGCTTTATATATTGAAACGGCCTTAGGAAATTCGTTTTTTACGGATCTATGCTCTAAAATATCTAAAAAAATAAGTCACCAGTCAATAGCATAAATTACACGAATGATAGAACTGAAATTTTACTTGGCACATGAAGTTGAGCAACTAAACCCTTCACCTCTCGTACAACTTTGGCATAAATTAGTTGGAAAATTTTCATTATCTCGCATGGATGTGTAATTACCTACTCTACAAAATAAACAAGGCGTTCGGAAAACGTTTCACGATTAGTAAGTGTTTCACTGTGGAAGAAGTTTTGGAAAATCTGAAAAAGAGAATGGAGATCTATTCATTGCATAAATTTCATTTGTAACGTTCGAGTATTTTAAGTATTCGACCGAAAAATACGCATCCAAAGATAAGCTATATTTGGGAAAAGTACGCCTCTGAATTCGGATGAAGTAAGAGAGAGCGAGGATAAAACGCAACAGAGCATGATGAATGAAGGGACTACCTGAAGAGAACCGATAAGGACCAGAAGACAGAAGATGGGACCCAGAGGTTTTCAAATGACTGATGATATTAAAATGGGTAACCTCTTCGCTGGGAGACCAACTTTGGTTTTCCGAAGGGAACATTAAGCGACCGAAGAGACTGGGCTTGAAATAGCACAGAGTATCAATGGGAACAAGAAGGGATTCTTACAATTACTTCACATCAATGGACGATAAAGGGTTGACTTAGGATACAACAGACGC
Source organism: Pachydiplax longipennis (assembly GCA_036926295.1). Classification (NCBI taxonomy): domain Eukaryota; kingdom Metazoa; phylum Arthropoda; class Insecta; order Odonata; family Libellulidae; genus Pachydiplax; species Pachydiplax longipennis. The sequence goes on along the minus strand of JAVFKF010000044.1, from coordinate 5,054,759 downwards.
GCATACAGATTTTCTGGCCAGTATTACTTTATATGTGTAATAATAATAGAATTAATTCTAGTTTGTAATTTAATCGTTTTCATGATTTTCCACTCGGATTTCCTATTATGTGCTATGAGGAAATTACACCGAAGAAAGATGAAAGAACGCATTTTACGTTTTATTGAGCTGGCGTTGAGATTGTTCATTAGAAGTTAGAATTAGAAAAATTAGAATATTTATGAAATTCATCAACAGCAATATTTACAGCATTTTTATATGTATGAACATTCTGAGCTAAATTTTGTCAATTTCTTACTAATTATGGGCTAACTCTGACTCAAAATTCCAGTTTTTATTGTAAAATGAATTATTTTGTATAATATTATTCATTTTACACATACGATTACAATATGCAATTACATAATAATGCACATTCAACTGACATGCAAATAAAATTCTTAGGTATTTGCCTTGCATTAAAACTCATTTACAATGGACACGTCATATATATTACGATGGATATTCCGTGAGAGCTATAGTAGTGCTAGTATAGCTAGTGGTAATATAAAAGTAGCATGAGCCAAAGAGAAGTATAGAGAAAGAAAGCTCCTGCTAACAAAACTTTACGAATGGAATATTTTCATGCGTCGTTTGGCACAGCACAGAGAAAGCATATTTTCTATTTACTTTTGTTTGGTCTTGGCTGTGAATTTATGAACGTTACTGAGGCTTAATCGTTGCTAAATTACAGCATTTATCTTGTCACTTTTAATTCCTAGGAAAAGTGTTATTCATATGACCTTTGTACAGCACTTAGGAGGAAATTTTCCACTCATAGCCAAAGACATAACGGGGAAAGCAAGAGGAAATTACGGGCTCCTAGCATGCCTCGTTACGTTCCCAAAGCTTTTGGTAGCTAATGTTGCAGGAGAAGAAAGAAACTAAATAATTTTAAAGATGAAATAATACCATTTTGCACTCTGAAAGTAAAATTCACTCATCTTAGATGCCATTAAAGCAGAGTGACTCCGAATTCCTTCGATGTCTTCTATCCTTAAGCGAATTCCACCCGAGGGACTATCATAACCGAAACACTGCTGTCGAATCTCCTTCAGCAAACATAGCTGCTCTACGTTGAATCATCTCCACTTCGGAGGTTTATTCCACCTCGTGAAGATCTCAAATCGCATAACAATATTCTGGAGAGGTCGAATTAGGGAAAAATACACTGTTTCCTCTACTCTCGCATTCTCCCAGGCTTATGTTTCCTAGTACAACCTTGAGTCTAATAAGGGTTCATCCTATTGTGAGCTTAATGTGTTAACAATAGAGAGTAAGGGAATGTAGTAAAGAAGTGTTTCGATCGAATGTCGTCTCATTCAGCTCTCCTCCATTTCGCTTGGACGAAAGAACTCTCATTTGTTTCAGAGGGATATCTGTGGACTCGCCAGGATTTTTGTCCATCTCTTTCCCTTTTCCCCATTCTCTCCGCGCAAATATTTCATCTTAACTTCCATAGCTTTCTCTCTCTCTTCAGACAACGGCTAGGGTTTTATGACTATGCTTCTGAGCGTCATTTTCTCTTAGACCGCGTAAATCAAGAAGATGCCTCTTACGCGTGAAGGTGCCAAATTGGTGTGGTTTTATATGGTTTCTCTCTCTCCCTCTTGAAAGGAAATCCGCAAAAAATATTAAAACGCACTAACGGAGGTGGATTGTTTCCGATGGAACTAAAACTCACGGAAGTCGATATATTTGTATAAAATACTAAAGAGAGAAATGTATTGTATCCATTCAACGGAATTTTACAGTCCGGAAGGATATTCAATGTAAAGAGAAAACAGAGAACATTTTTAAGGAATTCCTGTAGTATTTTACAAGAAGCAGAGTACTTTCTAGCACTGATATTATTAACATGCGTTTATATGCCAGACAGCCACTGGCATTATGTATTCAAATGGTGCGTATGTTTTATAATCCTTTCCTTAACTACTCTATAAAATGAAAACAATCTTTTTTGAAAATCCATCTACGATATCATATTTGATTTAATCAAACAAATTGGTCAATGCGGTGCGAGAGATTTTAGTCTTTTCTTGGGAGATCTTTGTATCGCACAGCAGACATATGTTGACTTGATCTTCAATATTTTCATGCATAATTTAGTAATTTTGATATAGAAGCTCAGCCGGACAGTTTGGTTGAGGGAGGTCGTTTCAAAGCTATTAACAAATCATATCCGTGGAACATTTCAGAATTGCAAGGATAATAAGAACTACCAATTTAGGAAGTTGGAATAATTTGAGTAAATAATCAAGTAAATGGGTAAAGTGTGGGAAACTAGGGCTGTATTCAAAGATGAAAGTAGACTTGCTAGAATTCTCTCCATACATCACGTCGTTAAATATAATTGAAGTAATGCAACTAAGAGCATCCAACAACAACTAAACTGGGTCTTAAAGTAGAAAATATAACCGAAAATAAGAAAAATGCAGGATTCGAGAAAACTTCTACGTAAGAAAATATAAGAAAATTTCTTATTTTCTCAGACATTCTCCGCTTGGACTTTTGAAAATAACAATATCTAAACTTTGCAAAAAAACATCCGCCTGAATTCCGCCAACGGAGGACGACTCAAATCTAATGAAAAAGGAGTTAAATTTTGTGTCGATATTTCGGCTGAATTTCATCGATTCATGACATCCGTGCCAATAGACAGGAAGAATTTTCCGCTCTGAGGAAAGATAAAATGGACACCCCTCTCCATCCATTATTCGCAGATTTCTAGGAAAAGAAAATATCGAATCTGATGTGAAGGGAGTTTATTGAAGGTAGCAGAGATGTATACTGTAGATGATTTTTAATATCGAACGCCTGAGGATGGCGAAAGATAAAAGATATAGATTCGACCCGATTAGTATACTTTAGATTTCAATGCGCTGAAATGATCTTTCATTTATTAATTTGCTTTAAAAATTAAGTTAATCATATTTCATCAAATATAATACGGTTCAAAATATAAGTAAAACAATGATATTATAAACTTTCTAAATAAAAAATGAAAAACGAGTGCTTTTATGGAGTCTGAAGAGTAAGTTACGAATGGCTGACAACTCTTATTTCCAAAATCATAAAAATATAATTAAAAATACAATGAGATATAAGCATGACAGCAAAATATACTGAAAAAAGAAATGCGGTGGCTCCTTAGAAGTTTTATATAATTGGAAACTTTGGTAAAAGAATGAGTGATAGAGATTCTAAACCGAAATGATGATTCACTTAAAGCATGGACTAGAGCGGACGTGAGATTCTCAATAATATTGTTTAGAGCACCACATAAGCTTTGTTTTTTAAGTAAGTATTAAGCCCGATATTATGTATATAAGTGTAAGGATGGTATAATCAGATTCGAACCCGAGGATGATCTCTATTACCCAGTCCGTGCAGATTACTAATATTTCGCAAACCATTATCACTCTAAGAAACATCGGAAGAACCGTACCTAATTCGTCCTACTCCGAGATTTGAGCTTCAATTGTAAATATCCCTATTCTCGTCATCTTATCAAGCGGAAATGTTCTCTTTCTGAGCTTCTGCGAGACACAGAATTAAAGACAGAGGCGTATCTGGAGTGAAGCCAATTTCAAGGAGAGATCGATAGAGGCAAAGGAGAAAGGAAAGACATCGGAGAATTGATGGAAGTCTCACTGGATACATTACGGCTTTTTAGAACATTCAGAGGTTAGTGAATATTTCATCGGATTATTGTGTATATTGAAGGGTTATTTGGAAGATGGCCGCTTGCACATGGTGTTTAGAAGGTTCGGATGTGAATGAAACCCCATGACCGAAATTCCCTTCCGATTGGAATTGGGTTTTCAATGTCGCACTCAATTTTGTAAATGTATGCCAATGTTATACAATAAATATACAAGAGTAATGCATGACAAACAGTCACACGTTTTCTTCCGAGTGTGGTCAATATCAGTCCAGTTTTGCCTCCAAATGTGGAGGAACACAACTATTTAAATCGAATACGAGATTTTTTCTTGAGAAAAAAGGGACAAATCAATGAACCTAAAATTCTGTTTTAGCACCAGTACCTATGAATCATGCATTTTTAAATATTATTAATAAATTCGAGTAAATTACACTTTAAACACTTCAACGGCGTAACCATCAAAAGTTGTACCATCTTTCAAGATAAAGATCAACACCTGTTTACAAATAATAGATTAAAATAAAATATAAAATTTAATAAGAATATCAATAAAACGTCTTCATTTGGACGAGATATAGGCTAAGAGTCTTCCATCAAACCCATTGTCATATATTATACAGTTATTAATTTTAGAATATAGAGAAAAATGAGATAAGATGTGGATATGAAAACCTGATAGGTAGATTGAGGGAAAAATTATCTACCCACTAAGAAAGTGTCTAGAAAACCTAAGCAAAATCTCTCGGATAACCAAGTGGGCAGCTCGTTCACATTTGATGGTCCCGGGTTCGATGCCCCTGGGAGGTCATCTGCGCAAAATAACCAACCGTAGGTTTTGAAGAACTTTTACAAATACTGCTACTATACTATTAAACCTAAGCAACCCTACCAAAAGTAATAGCCAAAAGATACAAAAGAGAATCACAAGAAAATATACATTAGAAAGGTACATATTTTAGTACATCAATACGCATGTCAAATATTGACGTAGATAAAGTAAATGTGAGAAAAAAAGGATCTCCGTAAAGTCAAGAAGGGCAACGCCTTCAACTTCGGCCTCAGGTTCGATTCCCGGTGGGGGCTCACTTGCGAAGTGACATTAGAAGCACTTACTATTATATACTAATTTACTATGATTTTAAGTAAAAAATTATAAAATAACCTGCTCTTTGGTTGTTTTAGCCGATATGTCATTATTTATACTCCTTTTTATTGCTGTTATATTCGTCCTTTGAGTCAATTAAACATAATTACCCTTATTATAGCTATTATTAAATTACTCAAACCGCAGGAAAACATTTTCACCTTAAATGCGTCGAATCGAAATTAAGTCTGATGTCATCCGAGCGTGATTACTTTGCTCTTCAATTAACCTCTTTTTGCATTAAGGGAGGGCTAGTTTCCCTGTCTGTACTCTATTTTCATGTTGCGACCTATTTACTCGAGTTAAACATCGCCTCAGCTTGAAACGAGGATCTCTGTCGCGAGAACAAGTTGAAAGACATGAACGTGAGACTTTTTGCTTGACAAATGACTGACGTAGAGCGAGAAAAGGAGCCGAAATGGATGGAAAATCATTCCTCTGGCATTTCAATGAGACTGACTGCACGGAAGAGCGTAATTGCGTACTTTTCAAATATGTGTTCCGAGGAAATGCACGAATGTTAAATAAGCTAAATCTGAAAATTTTAACCAACCTACAAATCGCGATATTACACAAATTAAAGGAAATTTAATTTTAGAAAGCAAGATATATTACATTGCGTTACCTTAAAAATCTGATATTAAAAATATTAACAAGTGTGTATTAAAGCTGTTTTATCACGTATCTTAAAGAATATGAGTCTCATGTTATAGTAAATAAAATGCGGATGAAATAAATGGAAGGGAACTTCTAGTGCGGTGATTAACGGTGAAAACAACGCAAGACCCCTTACCACAAATCTAGCCATTCAGTGACCCAGAATTCCCTGAAAGCTACCTTTACCAGACTTACTAAAGCTTAAGCAGCGAAGTTATTCATGCTTTCATTATGTGTAGCCTAGAGGTGGGCGCCGCGCCGATTACGCCGCGCCGCCGACAATACAAGGCACGCCGCCGCCGCCGAAGAAAATATTACGGCGCGCCGCCGCTGGCAATTTTATCCGCGTGGCGTGGATTTAAAAACAAAGTCCCACAGTCAAAAATGTGCTTACAAGCGGTTTGAAGAGATACGCTTTGAACTGATAGAGCTCATCTGGGGCTTTTCATCAGGGCGCTGAGTTATACGAGATATCGATACGTGTTACGATTAGGATTAATTTTCGAGAACACACCACTCTCACTGCCAGTTTCCTAGCTTCGTGTGTCCGCGCAGCTTCGGTTGTGACTTCGGCATGACTTTAAAAGTGCCTGTAGACGATGTAAAGGAACACATTAAGTATATGGTTGAACCGTTATACAGCTCACGTAAAACGAGCTTCATTAGAGTTGATCTGCAATCACAAGTGTGTCAATATGCCTCGCCGTGTGGCTGTTAAAATGCGGTTTATTTTCTTTTTTAGAAGCAAAATGTCATCGGTCCTGACGAATCTATGCCTTCACGCTCTACAGTGGCTCTACGTTCTTGCGTATCCCTGCCACCAGCACTCCAAATTGATAGGAGTTTTAGTATCTGTGGGCTCACTTTCAATGCTAAGAAAAGCAGACTAGAGCCAAAGCGTTAAAATAAAATAGAATTCATCCACGAAAACTATGCCTTTACAAAGATTTTTTCACAGAGTTTAACCTATTGCTGTCTTTATTAATATATTTATTTAATTTAACACTGCTCTTATTCGTTCATTTGCTTATTATTCTTTTAGTTTGATTAAACCAACATTTCTTGATTTGCGTTAATCATTTAAATATATATAGCATTCTCTGGAAATTTCGATTGAACGTCAATGCCTAGATTCCATACTTGAAAAATGTGGCTCAAATGAGAGTTAGTTTTAACATCCAACTAACTCTCATCCACGACTCTCATACACTACTCTTTAACACGACTCTCATTCACGACTCTCATTCACGACTCATACAAGAGGGTTTATTCAATTCTGGCGTGTACTGAACTCCCTTCTCAAAAAAAAAAAAAATGGATTTTAGAAAGGTTGTTTGACGGTTTTTTTCGATTCTAGCCCACTGTGCTGCGTAGTATTCAAGATAGTTCTACATTTTGTTCATATTTATGATATAATTATAATAAAATATTCAGAAAAATTCGAGTTATTCATCTTTTTTCAGCCGTATAAGAACGAAACTTTACGCGCCGCGCCGGTTACGCCGCGCCGCCGATTGAACCTTCGGCGTTACGCCGCCGGCTTCATTTTCCCCCTACGCCGCCGCTGACCAAAATCAAGACGGCGCCCATGTCTAGTGTAGCCTAAATTATCTTCACGCAGACTATACTTTTCAATTATTAAGTTTTAAAGGTTAATTTTAAGAGATGACATCAATGTACACATCCATGTTTGGCTGTCATATTTTGTATAGCTATATATAATAGATGTGATCACTTGTATAAGCGGTGACTTGGGGCATCGGTGGCCGATAGGGATATCATTCACCGCAAAGGCCACTGCACTTGATAATAGGTTAGTATTTGTGTTACGGTGTTAACAAATAAAGATTTATATAATCTATCATTGCACTTTCGGGAACGACATTATAATGCAAAGAAACTCTTAGTAGTTTAAACAGGATTAAATTAAACACAAAGAGGACGGGTTTCGGCCCAATCGCCATCTTCACAAGAAAATGCATTGTGAATTGTGTATGCTTTTGTACATCACCTGAAGATGGCGATGCAGCTGAAAACAGTCGTTTTTTGTTTAATTCAATTCCGTGGAAACCACTGTTTATTTACATCACAAAATTCTATAACTATTTTTACGTCATTTTTTATTCCTCTATTCAATTATCAATTATATCACCTTCGTTAATTAACAGGGATATTAATAAATTTGATTAATTACCGGTAATATAAGCATTTATTTGATTTGGTGCGTGACTTAGCGAATTTACTTTGATGTTAGTGAAACAGATGATGGTTTTAAATAGATCGCAATAACGTTAATAGGAAATTGGATTAAGAGGACTTTCCGAATCGAATCAAACGATGAAACGACTTCTCTCACGTCGAATGGCGTCAATTCCTTTGAGTTGAGATATGATCTCATTTTGCTTAATTTCCCCTCACCGCGTCTCTACAGACCGCCGTTTATTTCTGTCAACTGCTATTTCATGCCTCTGAAATCCCATTTCACCTCCTCTTAACGGCGCTGTTCCGCCGAAACATTTCCGATGCTTTGTTCATGCACATACAGGGTCTTATTAGGAGATACGGTGAGCCAACAAAAGGGGAGATGCGTGGGCGGGAAAAAAGAAGCAGGATATAGCCAGGGGATGTGAGATCGACGATAGCCGAAGTTTGGGGGCGTGAGAACAGTTGCACATCGGGATACTCCATAGTTAAGGTTGCTCCAAGAAGGAATTTTACTCAAGTTCAAGAGAAGCGAATTCAAACACGAGGAATGAATTATTTGGTTATTTGAATATCCTTCTTAAGCTTACAAGGAGAATATCTTTATTGGTGTGACTAAATTTGGATACTGAGACAAAATTTTCTGAAAGGACGTCTTGAAAGAAGAACTTTCGACCCCCAGTAATTCGAAATCTAACACAGAAACTCAAATATTTTTCCAAAAACGCAATAATAAAATAAAACCTGTCTTAAGCGGAACCTGTGTCAAACAGAAACCTGTCTTATGAGGGAAGAAATTGTGGTCCCAATAGATTCCACTGAAGTCAAGTTTCACTGTAAATATCATTGGTTAGTCGCAGATTAGGTATTTATTGCATTTATAAAATATAAATATTAATGTTCAAATATATTCAAACATATTGAGCAGAAATCATAGGATATTTACCTGAGATGAACTGTCTTTCTGAAAGTTGTTTTCATGTTCTAAATTCAGCAAAATATTTAATCGGTATATAACCTATTAACCATGAAATAATATAGCAATAACTGGAAAAAATAACACAACTGATATGAAAGTTGTTACTCACAATGACACAATGACACGAAGAAAGATGCGGCTAGTGCTATGAAACAGTAAAAATATATCAGAAGATATTATCACAAAGTTACGATAATGTATGTGCTTTATACTCCGTCAATATAATTATAATTTAAATTATTCATAATTATGGATTTCAGTTACCCTCAGCACTAATCCTTAACTATAAACGTAAAATAACTACATCCCTCAACGATTATTGTTAACGTCTATTGAAAGAGATGTTCTCCTACTGTATCTGCAGCGAATCCCAGCTACAAAAATGGAGTTATCAGCGATTCATTCTCCGCCACATGACAAAGCTCTGACGGTAACTTTTCCATCGGAAAGTGCTGAAATATCGACACCGTTGCCATTCTGGAAATTCCGTTCCAATTTCAGTCGACATAATTTCGAAAACCCTTCGCAATACTAAACTGCTGAGGCATTCATTTGAGAAATCATTTCAATTTCCAGCGGTCCAGTCTGAGAAGAAGAGCCAACTAAGTGAAGCGCATGAATAAAAAGCACTAATCATGAGAGGGCACAGAGAAATGAGTGAGCGGCCCAATTCATAAGAAAGAGATAAGGAATATCCAAGATAAATGGAAGATGAAAATAGGCGAGATTTATTTACTTCGTGTCGAAGGTATACATGCCAAAATCTTAACGAAGAAAACTCAATATCAGGAGACGCAAAGCTCCCTTATACCGGCTTATGTCTTCAAGATGGGATTCCCTTGGAAAAATAACGTGCTCTCTTTTCCAACGGAGAAATGAATAAATCACAAAATGTGTATATACACTCCCAATTCCTTTTTATATAATAAAGTATGATGAATGAATGAACAAATTAATTCAATAAAACAGATGAAAATATTGACCGGGGGTATTTTTTCTTCCATCCAACCTGTCTTCATCGATATTTTTATGATTTCCTTAATTATACTGATCTATCCTTTGCATATAGAAGAAGAAAATTTTAGTGGTTAGAATGATTATATAAGTTAAAATTTAAAGGTGAATGTCATCCCATTTTCATATCTTGAAAACTCTGAAGAGGAATAAACACTATAAGAGAAATTTTTACACTGCAGCGTTGACAGTGTACCCGGATATCAAATAACTGTTCATAGTATTAATTTACGTAAAAATATTTCTATAATAGGCATCCTCGATGACCAAATTATAAAAAAGTAAAGATATAGATCGAGTCATGGATTTTGGAACAACGTTTACCTCATTTGGCCGTAAATAAATAAAAATATTGATAAAAGTAAGAATAATAATTTTCGTTATTTTTTTTATAAAGGAGACACATTACAAAATCGAGGAAGAAATAGTAGACAAAAGTAATGTGTAAGTCGGATGTTAAAATACAATGTGAACTGATAAAATTATAACAATCTATCTTATTTCACTCCTTTAACACCACTTCTCAAACCAATTTCCCACCTTATTGAATATAATCAGCAAATGAAGCGATAAGACGAGATTCCATCCACCAAAGAGACGTCATTGAGAGTAAAAAAGGAGACATGGCTGCACCTGGGAGCGTCACTCACGGCTGCGCATGAAAAATTGAGGGCCGCCCCTAAACGGACAATTAGAGGCAGGAGAGATAATTGGGATCCCTCGAGAATAACCGTCAAATCCCGCAGCGTTACGTGGGCCAACAATTACCAAGGGCCCTATAGCCGAGTCATCAAAATTGCATTTATAAGTGGTGTTCGACAGGGAGGAGAGTTTTGAAAACATCCTTCTCGCGATAAAAGGGAATCTTCGGCTGTGTGGAGGATGAATAGAGAGGGAATTGGAGGAGATATGTTGTTGTTGTTGTGAAGGTGAGGTTAAAAGAAAGAGAGAAGAATAAGTGATGAAGAAAAGCATGGATAGGAAGGCTGAGGAAGGAAATTACTATACGCGGTACTTTTCCTTCTCATAGTAGCCCAAAAAAGATGAAATTTCATCAACCCATTCCTTAATGGTAAAGGAATACGAAAGATACGCGATGGCAACGAGCAATTTAATTAGGTTTCTCTATGTTTTTACTTATTAATACACCCCAATACACTGCTTGCAGGGTGTCAATGTAGAGATAGATGCTGTAGAATAACCGATTTTCTAATTGCAATGCTGAAAATAAAAATTAGAAGAGTAGGAAAAAAGTTATAGTTGTGCCGAATGAGGCAAAATATGAGAGAGTAAGTTCGTTTCGTTAGATGAAACGCTTGGGTAAAAATGGTTGAGTTAGGAAGTAAAAAGGATATGGAGATGGCAAGGTGGCCGCTGACGTCATCTAGAAATAGAAGAGCGTCACGTGTGCGCCGACGGCTGTTTCACATCTTCTCTCCCCACCACTTCCTCTTTTCCCATCTTTTTAACCGATTCCCCTTCCTTTGTATTCCCCCACTTTTTTCACTCCGCACATTCTTTTCGTCCGTTCGAAACTTTCCCTCCCACCAAGTCGATCTCCGTTTTCACCTTCATCACTCCAACGTTTGCTTGGGTGATCGAATAGATCGAGGTTATACAACAAACTGTATGCAACGAGTCTCTATGCTATTATTATGCCAACACTTCTCATTTTTTTTATCTCTTCGAAATATCTGTATGAAATTTGATGATTGGTTAGATGGAAGAGGAAACTTTTAGTCCCATGCAAATAAGGACCTTTGTTATTTTTTATGATATAAAGTTTGAAATTCTGCAGTAAGTATGTAGCGTTTAGATAATAGTTTAGTTTAGTTAGATTAATTGATTATTTCGAAAGAAAACTTCCTTCATAGTAGAGGTATATACGATGAAATTTCTAATTTCTCTTTAAACAAAAAAAAATCAGCTTTCCGAGAGGGAAAGCACGATACATATCATATTTGTGTATTTTGCGAGATCTGAAACTTTTATTAACGAAGTGAAAGAAATTAAACTGCAAATATATGACAGTTAAATCATAGGCAAGTTAGCTATGATTAAATCGACATCGATAGATAGAGATAGTAAATCCTAGGTTTACTTTCAAAGAAAAGTACTTTCTGACGGCAGCCAATATATTTCGAAAGAAACATCAATTTTATTTAGCCATACAAATAAGTGAAAAGAAGTAAGGATAATAGAGTGCGGCGAAATTCCTTGCAAGCTACTGTGAATATAAGATGTGATATTGTGTTCTGACATCAAAAAGCTATAAAAGAACCATAGGATAGCATTAATAATAAAATAATGCATAATTTCTTTCTATTTCTCATGACCACTTTATTCACAATGTTGAGTTTTGTTTATTCGTCGCATTTTCTGGTTCTTATGTTAAAAAATTATTGGATTTATCTTACATTTTTAGCACAATTAAATGCTTCTAAAAACTAATCCACAGAGAAGCTTCACATATTCTTAAAATTTAGAAAGAAAAGAAGAAAGAAACGATTTGGGAAGACTAAGAAAAGTCATACTCTTCATGAACAGAATATCCCTTTCAGAAATTATTAATTTGGAATTGCAATGATGGAATTTCAAGATATTAGTGAAAAAAGATTTTTTCGGCATTATGATAGATATTTACATTTCGAAGAATCCCTAAGTTTATTCTTGAATTAGTAGTAAAGGAACGTGTCAGAGAAGGGTTTTAATACGATTCCTTGATGATTTTCGAGGGTTAAATTTTAAGAATTCTCAATGAATTTGACTATCATAATCTCTATTGTGGATCTGTTTGAAGTACAGACTTCTATCGATCACTTGATACTATCCGTACTTGAATAAATGATTTTATTTTGGAGAATCTTCTTGCTTCTCACGATCTTCATTCTTTTCCATTCCATCTTCTTTCCATCACGCTCTGGTTACTCGAGCAACGCATTAAGTCGCAGTGGGAATCAACGGGCCCTACTTTCAGATAAAGCAGCGAGTACATGAATGGCCCGAGGAATCAATGCTACATTCCTCTCTCTCTCACACATTTAAGGCCTCAAAATCATATCAATTACGGGTGGAAAATGTACCGACGGTTTTCTATTGTTTATCTTTTTCTCTGTCTCGAATTTATCGGCTCGACAACCGTGACGTCTCTGTGATTCGACAATTGCTGTGATGACGTTTGGAATGAATTTACATTCTCCGTCGACAGGCGAGGAATGAATGATCCAATTGTAATGATCCAATTGTAATGATGCAATTAAGTTGGAAAGAAGAAGGAAAGTATTTGCCCCTCCTTCAAGATTTTGGGGTCTAATTTTATACCACACTTCGACTTTCTTGGTTTCTTGCTAGAATATTAATTTAATATTATATTGAATCTAATATTAATTCCAAATTATTAATTTACTATAATTCCAATCGATACAATCATTCATATCATAGGCAATGCAAATATATGATATGACAATGCAAATGTTAACTCAGGGATTTCATAGGAAGCAAAATTTCTAGGGGTCAATTTGACCCCACTTAACATAGTAGTCTTTCCCGTTAAAAGTTAAATTCTGAACGTCCTCGTGGGATCATTAGTGAATGCTTTCTTTTGTTCCAAATAGACGAAATTCTTTTTGGAAAGTTATCGTAAGTTTTCTAATAGTTACATCATTTGTTATTGCTATTTTGGGTTTCCTGGAGACGGGAAAATGATCACAGCATTATTAAAAACAAATTTATGTTGATAGCGGTTGTAGTAGGTTCAATTGCAATCCCTCCTCAATCAACGTAAATCAAGAAAAATGAGTCAAAATAGTTCGAGTGTACTGAAATTTCTACAATAGAAAGATATTGATGTAATATGTTTCTCAAAGTGATATAGCGTCATCACGCTTGCTAATTCAAAGCGTATTTTCTGATGGACATCAGCATTAATTGAGCTAAAAATATAATAACTTGGGTGTCGTTTCATCCATATTTTCTGAACTCTTCCTGGTCAAGGTCATGATACAGTTTTAAAAGCACTTTGAGCGCAAACTAATATTCGGCTGAAAATTTCTTTATTCCATTCAATGTTTGCTAAGTTATTTGTTTACGAAGGAATCCATGCATCTGAAGGATGTGTTGATGGAAAACCAATTCATTTTATTTTTGATGAACTATTATTTGACATTTAGTATTGTACAAGAAATTCTTTAAATTATCCTTTTCGATCAATTTTAGATACCCACGAAAATCCTGTTATATTTTCCAGGATCGTAACTTTAAATAACACATCAAAATGGAATCGCAGGACATTGAAAATTCGTCCTGGCCGGAATGAAATATCTGAATTCAAATTCTAAATTTATCAATCTATTTATACTTTAAAGCGGTATCATGAGTAAGGAAACAAATAATATGGATTACTTTTTGTTTTATTACCAATTGTGAATAAAATTTTGCTCGAAATTCACACACGATAATGCTTGTGTATACTGTGCTAATGTTAAACAAAATTCATTCATATGAAATAAAATTTTTGTGTTGTCTTGTTTTATCGCTGCCATTAATTATTAAATTGAAATAATTGAAATGAGTTTCACGAGAAATAATGCACGTGTTTTACGCAATGACCATAATCGAACTATATAAACTAATTGATTTTATTCCTCCAGAGCTAACATGCTTGTAAAGTTATTGAAATTCATCGGAAAAGAGAGAATACGAAGTTGCCGTCTTTTCAAAACAACGTCCAACCGAAAAATAACTACGCAAATGATTTCATTCAAAAGTATATAATAAAAAATAAAATAAAAAATCGTAGTGGACATGATGAAGACGAAAGTAAATATATTTCCGTTTTAGTAATTACGTAGTTCTGTCATCCCTAAGTTTCATTCCAAATCTTACTTTAGTCAAGCATAAAAAATAAATATCAATTGCAAAATGCAATGAAACCCAAGAGATCAATTTCTTTAGGTGCCAACACAAATATTTTGCTGCGTATTTTCAAAGAACAGTAATCATAAGTAAATATTTGGCCTTTTTTTGTAGGAAATTCAATAGTGACGGGAGATTTTTAATTACTCGAAGCCCAGACAAAATAAAGAACTTGGATTCTCAATGTTGTCTGCTGGTCAATCTACTGTCATTGCCTCGCCAGCTTCTGCATATCAAAGATCATAAATAAATGCGAACGTTTCGCTTAATGTTCCGAAAAATTTAATTATTTCAGAAGCTGAAGCTTTCCACATATTGCTCAAAAGGTATCAGTAAATTCAGAAAGCAAATAATTCGATTTATTGCCGGATAAATCGAATTCTTTCCGTTAGATTATCGAAAAACGCTTCCGCGAGCATGAACATAAAGTCAACATGACATTAAAAGCGTATTTATAAACACTTAACCCATTACTTAGGGAATCTGAACAGAGAGGCTTTGTTCTTTAATGGAGGGCGCGAAAAAAGGCGTCACAGATTAGTGCAAAACGGAATCGAACGACCTGTTCCTCTTTGTTTACTCCGTCTCGTCGATCGCTTGTTCACACATGGACGCTTTCGAAACAACGGGAAAGTTGTGAAGAAAGGGAATTAATCGGCGGTTGGCCGCATAAAATACTTCCTTCCGCATTCAGCAATGGCGGGAAATAGGCAGCCGAATAGGGCGACGCGAAAGACGGAGTGGAATGCGTGTTCGTGAAATGACGCTGTTTGTCTACCTGCACTGACTGCGGTGGGTGAAAGCTATTTTTCCTCTTTCATCTCTGCATTTTAGCGAGAAATTCATCGAAGGGACCTTCATTACGAGCAATTAGGCTCGACATATACGTTTGAATTTAATTATTCAAAAACATAATTTTTAGATGGAGGAAATTTGGTGAGAAAGATGACAATTTCTGCAAAAGTTACGAAAAATCAACGGAAAACGTCTCTATAACTTCCCTCCAAACGTACATACTCTCTCGCAGTAATCGTTTTGCTAACCTGACGTATATTTGGTGTGCACTCATCTGCAATTATACCTACATATATACCCTGCATGCCGACGTGTGCCAGGAAGTGTAAACATCATAACGTTTGAGCTCATTCCTTAGTTTGTTAGCGGAAAGAATGATTACTTAAAGCGACTTTTTCTCATCTATTTGTGCTATTTTATGCTCATTTTCGGATCGACCGAAGTAGTAAAGAGGTGCTTAATACCGATTACATCCTCTGCAAACGTACATTCACTGACTTTATCAAGCAAACGTCATCTAGTATTCTTCCATTCAAGGATTCCTAAACTGCGTCTAGAAAGAGCTTCACGCATGTCTTATTATTGTAGCATTTTCCAGCAAAACGTACCGCATTGTGCTGTACTTTTCTCGAATTCACGAAATAATTGTTTGTATAAGAAATATGATGGTAAACAGTTTTGCTTTTCGTTATAGATCTGCATAAAATTCATTTCATAAATTCACAATAAAATAGATAAATAAATTCATAGAACTATTTCTAGGAAAAATATTGCTGCAAGTCTTTTGAGATGATTGATTTTAATGTCAGCACATCATATTTTAGTAAAATCTCTAAAAAGATTATTCTTTTCAACGCATTAATTCTACGGTATATACTTATATAGAATATGCTTGTGCTGATTGTTGACATAACAGTGATAGAAATTACGTATTTTTCGATAAATCTAATTATTAAGACAGAAATCTTCAATTTCACAGATAAATTCACCACACTTAATAAAAATAATTTACTCAGTCTTTATTTGGTGGAATCCTGCAGCAACCTTCTTGAAATTAAAACATTCCTGAACAAGTCAGCCCATCGTCGAATTAAAACATTCTCTGCGTTTTCATTACAAGATGGGTGTACTTCAATCATAAGTTTTTCAGTGAGGAGTTATTATCACTAGCTCCGATAAAATATCAATGTTATGAAATAAAAATTTAAGATAAGAATTGTACTCATTCATCAAGTAAAGGCATTTCCGAAGCTAGGTTTCATTATATTGTAATAATATACATTAAATTTGAATAATTTATTCTGCATACGGAATATTCTCCTTAATTTAACCCTTAATACGACAATCATTAATCATAATTTATGATTTCTAGAATAGTTTACGTAAACAATGACACAATGAGAGACGGAATGATCTAAGTTTTTGTTACCCGTCTCTGAAGATTCCAATAAAACGGCAGGTATAAAATAAACAACACAAATCATTTCACCTTAAAAATTCACATCAAACGAACTATAATATAGGCCGCGGCAAGCATTTGAAAAACGCCCAGTAAAGCTGAAATTAACAACGGAAAAGGAACGTAAAAAACGAGTTTACAGATAAATTTTTCCACAATAAACAACTTTCCCGGACGTAAAGGACTCCGCCGTAAACATTTTATCGGAGAGCACTAAATATTTGATCTCGAGACGATAGAAAAGACCCGATAAATAAATGGCTAATCAGTTCAAGGTTTTAAAAGGCGGCAAAGGCATGAGTGGGCATCTTGATTGGCCGAGAAGTGTGCGTAATTCACGTCAATCCGTCGTTTATTTGGATGGTCCGAAAAAGCACGTGACTTAAGTGGAGTTACGCCGTCCTCGTTCTAATTTCTGTAATCTTATCCGACTCAGAGGACCGGTAAAGAGAGGATTGTAATGCGGCGGTTTTTGATCTGAGAGTGCGCATTAAAATCAAAGGGACCTCTTGATCCCTTTTTCATCTTTTGCGTGAATATTATCCATGTGCACCGCGCAATTAGTCTCGTAGAAACGGATGACGTCAAATGAAGTTTTAATGGACCGCCGCCTACTACGCTTACGGAGGAATCACAGCGATTTCATCCACTTTATGCGCAGAATGATTTAAAAGGGGTGAAAAATCATCCTTTATACTATAATGAGGTCAGATAGCACGAATTTTATTATAAACCACTGCGTCTGACTTCAGATGGCAGCCGATTGGTTTGAAATTAAATTATAATGCGTTTAAAGTAAACTGCCCATGCATACCAACTGCCCAATTCAACTTACGAGGAAACCTCACAATTTTTGACTCTGGAAATTCGAAATTAACAGTAAAAACCCGTAGGAAAAAAAACCAGGAACCCTCCAATCGCCCGACGAGCTCAATTCCTCCGAAAAGGATTCGGCGGATACCAGTTTTTAGAAACTTCCAATGCGCTTTTCGAAGACAATGTCTCCATCATCCAAATGGGTTTAAATGCCGAATGAAAAGACAGTGTGGAGTGTGAGGTATTTGTAACTGTTCGTCTTGGGAGAGGGGTTTTGGGGTGGGTTTCTTTCCGGGTGACGTATGGGAAGAAGGTGAAGAATGGGATATTCCAGGATTAACTCCTTTTAAGAAGCGATGTCCAGAAGAGAGTATAATGAAGTTTGAATGGAACCATCGTCGGCATTCATGAGCTTTCCTTTGCCTTTTTGTATGAAGATGTTTTAATAAGCATCTAGTTTGGAGTTTTTCTGCATTGATTTCTTCAATTTTAAATTAATCTTAATCAATTCTACATTAATCCTCTGATTGTGTTCTTGAATGTGATGCGTAACGCTAGATTTATTTATTTGGTTGTGTCTGAAGTGAGCTAAGTTTTTCTTTCCATTTTGCGTTTTGATTGCCCCAGGTATACTTTATCACAATCTTGGCAAGAAATTTCATAAATCCCGATTTGTATATTGGTGCAGTAATGTCTTTGGGGTTATGAAGGAGGTTGGATAGTTTGTTGTTATTTATAAAAACTGGATATAGGTTAAATTTGAAGAAAATTTAATCAAACTCCGGGTAGCATTGTAGAATTCCTGGATGTCTTTAATTCATTGACCGCCGAGTTCTTTTCTTAACTTTTAGTAAAAACACAATTCTTTCGTCAAAAATACGATCAATTGCAAAAGAGAAATCTTTTCATTTTAATCAAACATAGAAGTAATGATGCTTCAGCAATTATTATTTATAATTTTATAATTACATTCCTGCCATGTATGTTTATGCCATGTTTATTACACTATTTGCCAATTTAACTGAGTTTTCGCCATTAATTTCGTATTCCAGGAATCAATCATTGTATTACTCTTCTTCTTTTAAGGCGTTATTTCGGAAAATTTCTCTCCCATCGTCCGAATGCAGTCACACCAATTGAGATCTCCTTTTTACAAGTAGTAATGCTGTTAAAAGTGCTCCGACAGTTTTTGCCATTACACAAATACAGGCGTCCATCGGGAATCAAACCCGGGACCATTTCATCAAAGTCACGCCCTACCCATTTGGCTATCTTAGATTCAATTTACCTTAGCTGCATCTTTTGGTAACCATTTTTATGCGAAGAAAAATGCAATTGAAAATAATGCAATCAGCACACGCAATTCTAACCTTCGATTTGGAAAATGGATACTTTATTTACAGTTTCAGGAATTATTCCCACTTTCTAAGGCAAGTCGAGGTATCTTATTGAAAAAGAGTTTTTAATCAAAGAAGTGGATGAACATTGCAAGATGAGGCAATTTAAACTGAAAAAGCAATAAAAAATTAGTAAGTCGGATGTGATATGACTTATATTATGGATAGGTTATAAAGATGTTGCAATGGCACGAGATATTAAATATATAAATAGAGCTTTTATCCATACTTAAATAGCATCACACACATTCTTAATTCTATTATTAATATTTTACTGAACTTTAAACAATCCTAGATTCATTGATATAAAGATATTTCTTTTCTTCCATGAAATGTATGAAAGTACTTTTGTCCCGTTTTAAACTTGATTTTGCATTTTTCTAAATAACGCATATTTTTACAGTTCGATGAAATCTCTTGTTGATAAATATATCGATATTTTGTTTGTAAATTTTGCGAATGTATAGTTGATTCATACCGTCGAATGCAATATGTATATGAATGTAGAAACATGATTTTTCATCACTGTTGGGAAAGAATAGCTTTTGTAAGCACTAACTAAAAAATCACAAAACTGGGCTTAAATAGCGTTTTAACGAATGATAATAAAATATATAAATTTTCCGTTGAATAGATTAATATTTACCCTGAAATCGAATAAGCACAAAGACGTTATTTGAGGTTAAATAAAATAAGCAAAACAAATCCCATAGAAAAATAAATGAATAGGCTAGGAGATATCCTATAGTAAGCTAATCCCGTTCACAAATACGCATTCTCTAATACATTAAAATCTCGCATCTTCATAGATTTCCTGATATTATTTGCCGTTATTAAAATCGCCTTTTATGGCGATTCTAACGAACAGGCTTCAAAGAGAACGGAATAGTTCTTCAACACCTGTAATATCCCACAAAATGTAGCATCAAAACTACTCCCGGAACAAGCTCAAAATAAACTTCGTATCGGAAAATATGCAACAAATTGGACGTGACGTAAATGGAACTAGTTCGCGAAAAAAGGAGACATCCTTCTGTTTCGACAAAAAACAACGTGCTGCACGCAGACGTGAAGATGGTGCATAAAGAACGACTCAAAACTGTAAAAAACACGTAAACGACTGAAAGCTGCAAAAAGAGGAGCTGCGAGGGACGGGCGATACGTTTTTTTTTCGAGCGAGCACTACCTCAACACTTCGTTTCTCTGAAGTCGAAAGTTATTTTACTTTGTGGAAGCACGGCAACGTAGGGGAAATAATAATATCGCTACAGAATAAAAGAACTGCTCCTCATTTATTTTCCCGGCGGATTCATAAATGTCGCACGTGGGTAAAAACAAACACGACTCGCCTTTGTCTACGGGGACGTTATTTAAAATAATGGTATGTCGTGTCAAAGAGCCACTCCGGACCGCATTAACAGAGAAAATTATACGAAGCTGAAGATCGGCGAAAAGACTCGGATAAAAATGCATAAACTCGTTACGCTCGTTCAGGAAGTGTTACACCGACGAAAAGCCTAAAGCAGCCGTTTGACTCTGCTTAAGCGGCGAACATTACTGAGGCAGAAATAAAAAGATTGGCGAGAAAACAAGTGAGTGGCGTAAGGATACATTCAGAGCGAGCGGTCCTCATCGGCGGATTCGCACAAGGAAAGAGGGCGTAAGACGGCGACGAGATCAAAAGAAAAGAAACGCTCTCTTGTTCCCTCGGAATGTGATAATTGCAGGCGATATTGTTGCTCGCAAATACCCTTTGAAGTAATATATGGCGATACAATACGCATATATGTACGAGTATATGTAAATTCAGATGTAAGGTGGAAAGCGGTTAATACGAAGCGTGGTAACATGAAATATCGGTTCTTACGGGTTGCAACATTTGTTCGTCTTCGTGAGCTTTCAATGCAGCATAGATTTCTGTATTTAAGACTTCGCTTTCACAGAGCGCGTCGTAGATCGTAACGAAGGTAGCGCGGATATAAATTAATTTAACGTTTAAAGCTATGGTTCAGTATTCCCCGTGCCACGTAATGCTTGTCCTATGTCATTAAATTGTCCTTCGTCGGTGTGCCGTCGGATTGAGATTGATAAAGAATACACTTCTTATAACACATTATTGGTGGTGATTTGATTGGTGATAAATGACGGATCGGAAAGGAAGGAACAACTTTCTAAGAAAAATATGTTCTAAAATCCGAAGGAAATATGTTACTACTGGTCTCTCTCTGGAGGCGGAATCGATTATATCTTCGAATGTATCATACACTCCTTCTCCTAGAATTAAATCATAACAGATCGGATGTAAAGAACGACTACAACTGAGAGTTCTACCAAAATTCGAATCTGTTCAAATCAGGCAGACTGTAAACCAAACTCACATGCCTTCGATTTCATAGCGAATGCACAATCATAAACAAAGCTAAATAAAAAAATAAACAAGTTCATAACTATACCTAAATGAAAGAAAAGAAGTTCATAGTGATATAAATCATACATTTACTTCGCTATTGCAACGAAGCTTACGCTGAATATTTGGCTCATAGCGCATGAGATAAGAGTGAGAAGTCTCAGAATACTTGAAAAACTAACGTATATCCTCATACCTAACTATGCACCTTCATACGCCTTTAGAACATCCAAAAATAGGCTGCGAGATAGATTCTAGAATATACGGTAGATTGGAAAGGCTTCATAAATCCCCTGAGAGAGCGTTGAGAAAAGCAGCCTTCTTTAGGTTTAAATTCTTCTAATGCAGGTTACCCTCAGTTTCGGGGGAGAATAATGAATCGTCTATTTTAAGAAGAGGATAAATCAAAATGCTTTCCGATGGAAATAACGAATCGAGTCGGAGCTTCAATAAGAAATAGAAGCGCGAGAAGGGAAATCGGGAGCCGAAAATTGTAGCGAAATGAAGGATGTTCTTTATGCACGAATGCGTGGCTTTAAGACGTCGCGTGAGAATATATTTAACTTTGTTAAAGACGTCCAATGGCTGTTCCGATGCAAAAGCGAAAACTGATGTTGTTGATGGGAAGGCTCTCAAAGTAATTTAAAGGAAAGGTTTTTTGAGTTTAAACGGAATTTACGAGAAGGCGCCAGACTTTTTATAGCTACTGCCCGAATGAGTAACGATTATGTCAGGGAATTAAAACGAATATGATTCAGAAAAGGGAGAAAATTACAAATAACGAGCATTTTTATGAGCGACTAATGTGGACTTGATAATCCTATTTATCGAAGGTTTTCCATTCTAATCATTCACTTATTCTCGAATCATGAAAAATGGAAGATATGATTGGAAAATTTACTTCTCGGCGTAAGTAATATAATATTTTAGAACGACAAATCGTCTCAAAGAATTCTTCAAATTTTATACAGTAAATTTCTGTGATAACGGGAACCTAAAGAGACAGAGTTTATCCCCCATTTATTACGGTAAACTGTAAGAGACAATGAAAAGGCTATAATACCAAATTTAATTATTGATTTATTTGCGGATTACAATAAAAGTTGATCTTTGGTGATTTAAATGCGCGCCCTACTTTGACTGGTGTCACTAATATACTCTTCTTTCGATGCGATAGTTGATTGCGTTTCTTGGTAGAATAAGTCTTGTAAATGTAATAGATAAATTCCCGCGATTGCCTCTCTTTCGAATCCAATTGGTATGTTCATATGATGACTAGGTATGGCGACGTTTCGATGGGTTGGCATGAACATCGAGATGAAAGTTTAATACAAAGTTATCTGCGACTAACAAAGAAATCAATCAGTTTAAACATTTTGACCTGGTGCGACCCAAGGTATATCTGAAACCGTGGTAAATTGAGATGTATTTTTTACTGTATTTTATACATTTTACCTATCTCTGAAATTTGCTCCTGAGCAAAGCCCAAATTATTCTTCATGAAGTTCACCTATCAACTGAAATAAACAACTATCCTTATCCTAAACTACCTTTCTCTATTACGAAGATATTGACTTTCTCCGTCATACAAGCATCCGTTCTTCTTCTTTTAATTCTTCATCCAAAACTATGATATATCTTAAATTCTCTATTCTTTATTTTTGAAAATTCAACAATGGAAGGATTTAATTTCGACTGAAAATACATCTATAAATAGTTTTTTTTTTAAGACGGGGATTCTGGTTGCTTTCAAAATGAAGAAATGTTTGCCATTTTAGTATAATAGCCAGACATAATATATCTTCAGGATATTTAATTGTAAACCATCATGAATCAGTAAATTAAGTCGGTTAGTATATTGCAAAAAGTTACCACATACTTTCACCGTTTCGCATTATTACTTGATGCTTTGAAGGGATTTTATCTTTATATTTTATTAACACTGTAAAATTTTAGTGTATCCTGATGATGTAGCTTTAATTTCTACTGATCAAAATTTGAGTTAGCCATGGATAACATGCAAAAAGACTTGAAAAATATTTCTTTTTGGTCCCATGGCCACGACTTCATTATAAATATTAAAAAATCCAAGGTTATGCAAATTGCAAGCCAATCTTCTAGAATAAATAATTTAAAATTGTATATTCATGAGCATATGTGTCTGCATAACAATAGTCAGTGGTCTTCATGCAGATGTAAACCTCTACAGCAAGTGACTCACTACAAATAAATGAAAACCGTTAGGTACTTCGTAATTTCCACAAATTTATTTAAACGACCGGTTTTGACTGTATTTACATTTCAGTCATCTTCAGGTCAAAATGTATCATGAAAACTATAAGTATAAATGACTGATCATAGACCAAACTTTCAAGTATGATAAGCACATAGTCAAAGTTAATAGTAGATAAAGAAAGGTCTGTTATCTGATCTACAAAATTAGGTCTTTTTTCCTAGGTTTGCTAAAATGCAAATGTACTTTTCTTTTGTTGAATCAATTATTAGGTATGGATTAACTGTATGGGGTAGTACTGCAAATTGCTACCTTAAGGTACTTCAGGTCACACAGAATAGAATTGTTAATCTGTTATCAGATGATAAGCCTGAGTCCAAACAGTCTTGTACACAAAACGTTTATAGCAGACTAGGTATTTTAAAAATATGTGACCTTTATTTATATATATTAGTGGTTGAGAACTATTTATACCCTATTGAAATATAATGTGAGGTCCCACACAATGGAGTTGATAGATAACACAAGATTTTTTGTACTTTGGTATTATAATAACTATGGCAAAAATAGACTGGAACTAAAAATTTAATAAAATAGGTAGTGAACAACCTACCCAATTATTTGAAGGGGCTATCAAAAATCTCTGAAGTGAAACAAAAACTTAAAGAATAGTTCAAAATTAAACAATGGTAATGAGCATTGTATTAAATTTTATGTAATTGACTAAAAAAATAGTAATGATATAATTATAATGATGAAAAAAACTGTTTTCGCCACCTATAGTTTTCAATGTTGGGAAACTGCCGACAAACCTATGGTTTGGCAGGACCCTTATGATGTAACTTCTACTTTTATTTTCTTCTTTTGTTTGAGAATGAATAATGGACTTGTATTTATTCCTCTGTATGATTATTTGTAAATCTCAGTTTATGTATTTATATATTTACTATTAATAAAAGTTGAATTATTATTTTAAAAAATTTAGGATGGATTTACTAAGCGTCGACTAAAATTAAATATGCAAAAAGATACCAGGAATTACTTCTGGAAGAATGCGGAAAGACAGAGAGTAAGTTTCGTGAAGGAAGTAAATCAACACACTTGTCACATCAAATTTGTATTCATTCAGCTATTTCCCTCAATAAAAGTTCCACCTTTTATAATTTCCACGCATTTTGGCATTGGATACTCATCGTTATCACAGATTTACTCGATCTTGCGAATCGAGTGGGCGATTTCCTACATCGAAGACGAAAAGAGTATAAGTGTCACTTATCTAGGTGAAACAAGAATGGGCAGATAAATCAAAGCGTTTAAACATGTGTCCGTGGAATTAATGCCGATCGAAATCCATCGATAGTGAGCGGGAAAAACGAATGCCATTCCACAATTTTTTACATCGAATCAACGCCGCTGTCAAATGAGATTAACGTCCGAAGGATTTATACGGACAAAAGGATGGAGAGAGAGTGTGGCGAGGGGACACAAAGAGAGCTTCTCCAAAAATATGAAATATTCACGGCGGCGCTATTTTTGGCAAAATGAAACGCGAATAAAAGGAGGACGATACTTGCATGTGAACCAACTAGGAACAACAAACGCTTCGCAAGGCTTAGTCGGGGATTTGGAATAAAAACCAATCATCCGGAACGGGCAAATGGCGAGATTCTGGAATTCTTTTGTGAGCGTATTAAAAAAACGCCTAGGAATGTAAATCACGATAATAGAATATTTCCGATACTGGTCCGGCCGGCAAAAGAAACAAGAGGGACGAGATAAAGGGAGGACAATAAAACGAGAATGAGTTATGTCATAATGCGAGTCATTAATTCCAGCAATTCGAATCTAACCGCCGCTTTTTACTTCAAGGGGATAAAAAACGTTTGGGAGCGGGAAAAATTTCTCGAATTCCCAGAAACAAATTAAAAGGGGAATGCCAGGATTAAGTGAAACTGTGAGCGGGAATTGAGTGAGAGAGAGAGAAATTTAAGAAACTGAGACTCCAAAAACTGAGTTAATGATGTATGAAAACAAAGTAATTGCAAATGGAAAGAAGCGAAATAATAATTGCGCGTCATTCCTCGGAGTAACGGTCTCATTTTCCGCGAAATTATCGCGCGAATATCTTCGCTTTGATCGCATTGTTTCACAATCCATTAATTACATAGGCTTAATAAATCTCATGATGAGCCCTCTGAAATCAATGGACCGGAGTTATTGCTCCAATGAAAGAGTCCGTAATATTCACACTTGAATTTTCAATCCTTTAATTTGTCGTTTTCCCTATATCATCACAAAGCTTAACATTCCTGAGTGATAATACTACGTAACTTGCATAGCACATTGGTAACACTAGGTAACTTGTCCCAGAATCAAAAATCTTCTTTTTTAATATCCATTCTCACCGAAGGAGAATCCTCGATCTAAAATTCCTTCGCTCCATTATTCTTCTCGTTCTTTTACGTCTAATCCAGAACTCTCATCTATCCCTCTATTTACCAAAGATCTATTTTCTACTGCTTGACTCTCAAATTTAAAAAGTTTTCCTCACAAACACCTTCTATTGACTTGTCGCCCGAGCTGACATTCATTTCTATCATATATTTGGTTCTTTAAAATTCCGTTTCAATTCTTGTAATTTTAAATGCATTTTTTTCTTCTCATACTGTAATGTATCCAGTATGTTACGGTGCCATTCAATGCAATTTGCCACCCATGGCTGTTTTCTGATCAGATAATGAATAAATAAATTGTGCTCAATGTATGTACAGTCCAATGTAGTTTCGAAGTCGGGGTACTCAATTTCTTCCATCAACCACAACCAAAGTTCCGCATTAAAATTTAAAATAAGCAAATTTTCGTATTAATATTCTATTTATTTTTTTCTATCCCTTACACGGCAAAAATGCATATATTTTTACTTTTTATATCAAGTTATAATCGATACAAACAACAGAATAGAAGAAGCCACACGTTGTTATCATTCTCAAGTATTAATTCATTGCTTCCATGGAGAGAAAAACACTGTTACCACAAGAAAACATATCCACTGCAGCGAAACACCCACGAAAAAAAGGGGGGCTGTGAAATTTATAGGAAAAAGTGAAAGAGGTTGAAACATATTACACAATAAAAATACAAAAGTAATTGACGCCTGCAATAACCACATCAAAACCTAATTATTCTTTGTCATAAAAATGAAACATAATAGCAAGTAATGCACAGTTAAGTAGAATAGGATCTTTCGATAAAATATAGAGTAGGGTCATAGACCTTAACTACTCGAAAAAGTAGGCTAAAAGAGTGAATACTATGGTGTCCATTGAAGAAAAACGAGGAAGGAGATGGAAAGGAAATAAATAGCCACGGGCCATATATGTGGGAATTAAAGGAGTGAGCGGAAGAAAACCGTAAACATATAAAAAACAACGCTGGAAGCAATTACTCGGTTTAAAAAGCTCACTATCGTCAGCTCTGCGAGCGAAAAGGTAGAGCGAAAATCCGGTTGGATACAATCCAAACCACAAATAATTTAAAAGCGTCCTATCCACGCTCCGAACCCTTAGGACGAAAAATAAAGGCTAAGGAACAGAAATGTCTTGCAGAAGGAAACGTTTGCATATAAAATAATCGGAAGTTTTAATTCATTTCTCTGTATGCCTTTGAAGGGTTCTCGCCGAAGGGGGAAAATATTTTCACCGAATTTTCCGCTCCAATAAATCCTATATTGGATCACAACTAGACAACTTCCGAAATGTAAAAAAGGAAGAGGAAAAAACGAGCCATTTTAAAGGGAATAAAACTTGGAGTCTTTCAGTCTACTGGTCTTGGAATCGTCTCTGAGTTCGCTTTTTTAAGGGAATGGAGGGAATATATTGAAAAACATGGAATCTGGGAGGAGGAGTGTGTGACATAAGGGATTAGAATAGCAAAAGTAGGAGATACGCAGATTGTCCCGATGAAAAATAAGTTAGTATCATGGTGGTGTTGAGAAAGAAGATTGAGAATTTCAATGCATCGGGAAGAGTTCAGTAACGAAGGAAAGCCATCAAGCTGGCTAAAAACACGTTACGTTTGTGTTTTTGCGCTGAAGTTTTCCGAAGGTAAAGTATCGGAATGTTTTAAGACTTTTGAAATAAACACAAGTATTCGAGATAATATGAACCGGAGAGGATATAGCGTAGACCCTGTCTATAATCATACTGAGTGAATTCTATTTGTTGAAAAAAGGCATTTTACAAAGGCAGTGGTGTGGAAAAGGGAGTGAGGCATTACTTAACATAGACATTCATAAGCATTACTTTAGCATAGAAATAACATAGGTCATCAACGTTGTTTACCAAGTTGGGGTCTTCAGATGATCTCACGGTTTTATTTTATTTTTCAATTGTTTTTTTGAGTTCGATTGCTAAAAATAGGTATCTAAAACTATGTTTTGACATTCTGTTTTCAACAATACTTTTCATTTATCTTTACAGGAGTAAAAGTAAACAAATCATCATTCGTACACTCTTATCCATGAAAGTGCTTACATTTTTATACTTTGATTGCACGTAGTATAAAAATAAATTATAAAATTTAACTAAAATATACGATAAAGACTCGTCTTTTCATATCGCTAGTATTTGGCTCATGTTACAGTCCGAGTGCATATTTATGAAAAAGCTGTGGCCTGCTAGAGCCAGCAGCTCCAGTAACGTAGCATAAGCACCGGAGTAAGGGAATATTCATTTATTTATGTTTCTATTTGAGCTTTTTACATAAGTCTAACTATATTCTATTGATCTGAAACTGATGTGAGACAGATGCAAAAATCACGGAAAATATATTTGCTATACACACAGTAGGATCACTAAAAATATTACCCTCTGAGGACTCCTGTTAAGAGTTAATGAGCCATCCATAGCCATCAAGAATCCTAGTGGATAGAGTTTAACAGAAAAAGATAGATTCGTAGTTTTTGTGCGGGCAAAATGAACGTCAGCGATGTCAAGGTATTCCAAATCGGACGAAAATAATTGCTGGTGCGAGTTGGAGAGTGAATGGGGAACGCAATCCCCTTTTCGGCCGTAAAACAGAAACGTGAACCGACAAAACACAGGAGACCTTGAGATATTTAAAATAATAATCTCACGAGGGAACAATAATGAAACGAAAAAAGAACTCTCGCGATAAAATAACTTTCGAAAAAAAAACAAAAAAATCCTCCGGGTTGTCATAGTTACCTCCGACGGGTTTAGTTTAATTAACGGCGCGTGCAATTTAATTTTACCGCGCGATCGAGTGGCGGAAAAAGATGGGAAGAGAAACAAAAATCGGGGAAATTGAAAGATTTGTAGAAATAATCAGTGAGGCGACTTGAATTTATCCTAAATCCGCCGCGAACCGCACGAGATTTAATTTGTGCTCGTGTTGTGAGCGAGCACGCCGTACATCAGTCATTTTTAACCGTGGAGCCTTCATCGTTGGAGCTATAATGACTGGACCACTTTCCACGAGATTTGCTCTCCCAATCCGGCAAAAATCTCCACAGTCACGTGATCAATCAATTCCGACCCTCCCCATCTAATCGCATTGGCGAGGGACTATATATTTTTCCCCATTTTCCGTTTTTTCTCTCCGGCCAACACCTGGCTTGATGGCGGGAGAATTGGGAGAGAGCAAATCGACTTATGCGCAAAAACTCTTCCAATCTCTTCAAAAAGTCCCGCTTCTCTTAATATACCCGTTCCTCTCTCAACTCAAACGAAACCAATGAATAAATGAGTGGAATTGATTCCGGCGCTCGAGGATTTGGTAAACACAGTGTTGCCGCGGGAGATCCGGTCCTAATTGGAATCCCATAGCCGCGAAATACCCGAAAGGAAAGGGCTTAAGTATAACTCTCGATCGAGAGGAAGGAAAAGAAAAATAAGATAGTGTCCCTTTAACCGGCATTAACAGCTTGGATTTTGTCACTGTTTATCAGCGAAAAACAATCAAATAAAGCATTCTACTCTAAAGCTATACTCTTTGTTTGGGAATCGAGTTCCTTATTTTTCGCACATAAATTCAAAATGTCGTCGTAACTAAAGGTAGAGTACTTAAAAATGCGTTGTTCATTACATTGATAGTTATAATAGGTTTTTGCGAAAGCTATTTAAAACAAGATCTCTCAGATCTGCTTTAAATGTATACATTTTGTTGTCATTCATATACATATTAGCCTTTCATTTATTAGGCTTCCGGCTGTTTTTGATCCGAAAGTCAGAAATGTATTACCGGATTGTTTCATTAGCATGGCTTCTTTAGTAGCAACTCAAGAATTATTAACTGTTTTCAGTTCAGAAGAATACATTCAGAAGATAAACGTATTCCACAGACGGAATATTAAGCCATCCGAAATTGGATGAGTTCTTATTTTCGAAATATTTCGACAGGAAGCTGAACGAAGAATCCAAACTATAGAATATCTTCTCATTCATCATTTTCTCTTATGCAATTTCTATGGACGACAAACTGCAGTAATATAATATGCAAATTCAATCCTCGTTAATTATAAAGTTTGGCATATGGTCTTCAACAGTAATTCAAATTCATGACAGAGATAGCGGTATGAGTATCTAGAAGAAAACAGTAAGGTAATTACTGTTTTCTTCTAGATACTGTGATTCATTATATCTGAATAAAAATTTGTAAAGCGGACGTGCTTTCGAGGGAAAATTATTTATGTACCGCTGGCTTTCCCGCTCAGCTAACATTGAGCGACAGTGCAGCTTTTGAAATCAGGAAATCGTAGGGAATAAAGTTTGAGTAGTTTGGGAGGCAAACAATACTTAGGCACCCTGTTGTCACCCCTTTGATCGGAGCTCGTAGAATGTGATGGGCACATATTTCATCCTGACATCCAATGGATTTGATTGCATCGAGGCTGGGATTAGCCACGGGGATAGTTTGCGGGGGAAACACGGCGAAAATAATATCTGGAGAGTTCGGGCTCTTGTAAAAGCGAATATTTGTATAACTTAACACGATTCGATAGCATTTTTTACGAATCGAACTTCACCGACTGAGTTTGTTAAATATTCGAATGAGAGACGGATGCTAATTTCTGTGCTTTGATTGACTATGACATCGGATGCAAATGTTCGAGGAGCAACAACTAGGTTAGTATATTTCGAAAATCATTAGAAATATAGTAGAAGCATATCAAGCTTTTCTCATAATATTCTCTGGAACAAAATTAATAATATTTGGTTTTGCTTCATCAGACAGAATAATTTATTGGAATTGGTCTACAATAAACAAAGAAAACTAGTACAATTCCATATATTTAAAAAAAACGACCGATTTCAATAAAATTTCGTCGTCTTCTGGCAAATAGAACTGTTTTCATGCTTTTATACTAGTAGTTACACTTATTTTCTATTGTACAAGTTCTCAAATGTTATGTAATAGTTCTCATTGTTTATTGAAAACTAATTTCATTTAACTATTTTGTGTTTCCAGAACTTTATAGTATATTTCATAATACATTCCTGTTAATAACGGTGATCTGAAACTCAGAGAGTCACATCATTCAATCAGCCTTTCTTTTTTACTTCACTGTTTCGAATTACTTTGAGATAAATTCCAGTTTCTCCTTTGAATACCCAAACCCGCTTCTAAACAAATCACGATAGAGGGGAAAGGAAGTGACAGAACATATATAGAAACAGAAAAATCGTTAAACACGAAAAACTTTTGGCAGATGCCAAAGCCTTATTAGATTAAATAGGTCCCTATAATACAAGAATGAAAAATACAGGGTGTCTAGATGAAAAATATCCAGCATAAAGAACTTATACATTCGAATGTAGTTATTATACCAATTTTATGTTCATGAAACTACAGCATAAGTTACTCCAAAATATTAAAAATATGTCTCGAGAATTTGGACAATCATCGTGGCACGACAAATCATTAGGTGATATTAAATCTTATTTCACATAATTTTAAGTATGCCGGGTGTTACAGCGTCTATAATGCGGGTTATCAATGCTCTTGATCTGGAATACACTGTTCTTAATATCAAATCAAACCTAAGCTATTGCAGAATCAGGTTGATATCTAATCAAATATAAAGTGGATTTGTCAGCATAATAACTAAAGGAGGCACAAAGTGAAAATAAAAACTTAGCCCAGTTTCAATGAAATCATTGGTCCTCTCCAATAAACATAGCGATAATGTTTTTTAAAATATGTCTGTTATTATTAATTTTAGAAAAATATTTTTAATATACATATATTATAAAACTGTCGTTATTGTGTTAAATCGAGGTCTTCAACAACTCGCTGGAGGTTCAACCATATAGTTTCATTTCACTTAAGCTACAAAAAGCGTTGGCATTTATATTTTCCCTTTTCTAGTAATTACATGGCATTGTGGCTTCTAAATGAATTAACCACCACCGCACATTCATTTTACATTAATCCTGGCAATTTTCCCTCGCTGGAGATTCTAAAACAATAGGAAAACGGCGGACTAAAATACTGAAGCTTGAATCAGTACAATGAAAAAGAAGTCCTCTTACGAAGAGCATCAACAATGGGATCCCATCCGCCGGTACTTGGATATGAAATTCTGATTAAAAGTTTAACTGTACGGCGCAATCCTATTTTTATTAAAATCGCCAATCGAGCGAAAAATGAGACAGCAAAGACGAAATAACCTCCACTCGAGGCTCCTGCTATGAAAAAGGAGCCGTTCCCTTGTCGTTATGACTCTTCAAGTCAAACAGAAGTAAAGACATTCGAGTGTGCTCTTTAGAATACTCCCGCGAACCGCAAAACGGGGTCAAACAGCTCCTTAAAACTCCTATCCCACTGAGATCCTATCTCGTGAGCTCTCGTTTTGTATCCCTTTTCTCTCTTCTATTACCTGGCCCTCCGGTCATAGTATTCCCTTCTATATTTATTACTTTCTTCCTCTCATCTGTTATCAAGACGTAACTAGGTTACTACTCTCCTTCTTCTCTAAATATATTTTCGTATTTCTTGGAGTGAGTTATTTGGAGTGAATGTAATGATTAGTTGCTGTGGGATTTGTGTGATAATTCGGATATTAACCCATCTTGAATAAAGACTCAAAATAATTTCCACAATAAGAACTAGTCGCAATAAAACATTATCTCGTTGAAATTACTTTATTCTTTATTCAGGATGGGTTCTGCAAAATTCAACAAGACAAAGATTGAGCATATTAATCTTATTCTTGGCATCGGAATCCTGAAAATGATTTATCTTATACACGCCCTATTGATGTGCAATGAGCCGAAAAATCACCGCAATGAATATAAAATGCAGAATAATAAAATCTTTATTTCTTAGTCTAGATAAACTTTCTTCGATTCAATAAACATTCAAAGATTGAAGTACGTATAGATATTACATCTTAATTCTTTCCATATATTTTCTTTTAGAAGTTTATGAAGTATTTTAATTTACCCTTATATCTCCGCTCAGAATAACGAAACAAAATTCAACCCTTAGGAAATTACATATATTTTTGTGCCGGTTTTTCAAACTCCCCATCTTTGTTGGTGTTTCCCTGTTGTGGTTTATTTTCCCTACTGACATATTTTTTAAATCCATAACTATATTTATCTTATTCTTCGTTAATTTTAAATTACGTATTATTATTATTTTTGTAATTGTATATTTATTATTTGGAATTTTAATAATTTCATTTTATATATTTTCAAAGGATAAATAGAAGAGGAGACATTATAGTACCAATATCGCCCAAAATAAAGATGCAATTTATTTATATTCATAATTCAAGTTTCCAACATTTAGCGTCAACTTTAAAAATTATAATAATTTATGTTATTTACTTTTAAGGAGTGGTAAGCTACACTAAAAGATAGGTAATAAGAAGTACTTTCGTTATCATGAAGAGAAAATAACGATTTTCCGGCTAATAAAGGGAAGCTTTTAATGAAAGTCAGAGGCTACTTTTGCATATTCATGTAAACGGCAGTATATAATGATAGGCTCCACGAAACTTCATTTCACCAGAAAAATAGACCTTATCATCTGCTTACTCTATTTTCAATATCATTTCATGCATAACTCCTTTTCTTCATCGTCTTCCTTCCATTATCAGTTCCCTTATCTTCGATCCCATTGTTCATCTCACGCACAAAGCCATTAATCTCGGCCCTTCTTTTCATCTGCATTAACTTCCTCTGACGAAATAAAGCGGGGCAAACCCCCTTTTCCCAGGGATAAAAACCTCATTTCCCGGGAGCACGCCGAATGCATGGCAGATGGAGATGAGCTTCGCTGGAGATGAAACCGATGGGCTTTTCCACCGGAAATGCGATAAAAATGCGCAAAGAAGGATTGCGTGTTTCGCGCCATTTTCGATGCTCCTTTACAAGGCGATCCTGAAGCTACTTTACGCTGGGGTTTTGCAATTACGGGGACGCACTTTGAGAAATTTAAATGTCAAAGTGCTTGGAATTATATCCTGAGAGTACTAAAATAGATATTCCTACGGCGTCTTCTAGCATTTCTCTCTAGAGTTAGGAAAGTTGACGCGAGAAGAGGCAATCTTGAGATTTCGTTATGCATTTAACAGATATTATATTGGCTTTGAATTTATTTAACAACTTCATAGATTACCCACCTAAACTTTCTTTTGATAATTTACATGTAACTCCTTGCTGCACTTGTAGTAGCAATATCCTTTCTCTCTCTTAAAATAGAAATAATTATCTATTTAATGCCTCATTTCCTACAATTACTCTACTCATAAATGATCACTCCATGAATATTGATCACTTCTCTGAGATTTCTCTCTAAGTAGAAGAATTTAAAAAATCTTTCAATGATCAAATTGGTTCGAATCTGGAGGACGCAAAAATAATTCCATAAGATTTCCACAGATGGCTTATTTTGATCGATTGCAGACTTTTATTCTTTTGCAAAATTACATCAGAAATGAAATTCTTACGATACCGAGACGAGTAGAAAGAAAATTGAATAGAGATTGTTCTTTTGGTTGTGGAGTACTGAATTCGAATTCAAAAATGACGAAAAATTATTGTCAATTTGCGGGTATAATCTCCCTAGCGACAAAGTTTATAATTGAACTCAACTCTCATGCGAATGTATGGGAAAGATAGGCTCATAAGAAGTTTATGCGGAAGGAGAGACGACATGGCAGGGAAAGTATAAGTAAACTTTGAAAATCTAAAATCAACAACTTAAATTTACAAATAATATAATTTTCTATACTGTAGATAATTTAAATTGCACGTTGTGAATGAAAGTTCAAATAATAAATAATTTCGTTCTCATAATTATGAATAATTTTCGTCGATATGATTCCGAAGGTAACAATTTAATTAAACGGTGACATTGTTTTAGTTACTCGAATGTACAAATACTCTTCACATCGGTATTATGCGTGGATTAACTTTACAGGGGATAAAATGGAGTATTTCAGAAGAAAAAATGCTTTATCTTTCAATTAAAATATATAATACTACTGTATTAGTTATGAGAGATTAATTTAATTGTTTATTAGTTAAAATAATGAGAAAATGATAAATATTAGCACATTTTTCTGTAAATTAAATTTATATCCGTCATTGTTGACGGGGGAATTCACTAGATTACATAGAAAAATCTATGCTACATCGGCCAAAATGATATAGTGAGTAAAGGGACAAAGCAAGTCGGTTCTAGGATTAATTTTTTTTAGTCTATTAATGAAATAGAGTGCGTTTACCCTCTGTCATACGCCAAAAAGGTAACGTATGTAGATATACGGATTATTAAATAAGATAAAAGTATCCATCAATTAATTTTTTAAGTAGGGAAGGGGATTGCTTTGATGAAATAAACAAGCCGTGGAAACGCGTGATGTATGAAGAAATGAGACGAAATTAGAACTAAAATGAACGTCATATGAATTTTAGAGTTTGAAATATACAAAAACTATAAAGTTATTATGAAAACCTATACATCTATGTAATTATGCGTCATTAAAATAAACAATTGCGTAACCGAGTAAAGAATTGCTTCACTGAAACAAGCAAGCTATGGAAACTTCTTAGCTTCTTCTAAGAAGGTTCTTACGAAACCTGCAACTTAATTTTCCGGAAAATTTTTCCCTAAACAGGATTCTAACCACTAAGGATAAACTTTTGGAGCTAACTTTGGAAATTTGAACTAGATACTCTAACCACTCGGGCTTTTGATGATGATGAAATTGGGATGTTATAATTCACCAAAAAAACTGGTTAGGTAAATCATCACATGCCAAATATCAACAGATAATATAACAGATGCATTTAAATTAATTTATTTCTTAATTATTCAGAAGGATCAGATGTATTAGAACATTTTTCTGTAAAGTATATTTATTTCCATCATTTTGACGGGGGAATTCACTAGTTCTAAATAAAGCTTAAAAGTTATTCAGAATAATTACAGTATGTGAATGATGTCCTCTTGCAATATTGCTGAACGAATAAGATGCTATGATTTTATCGCGAAAACGCAGAAACCCTTCGTACATTAGTATGTAGAGAATATAATTATACTTAAAAAGTTAAAATAAATTGAAAAAGTTACCGGCTCTGTTATTATTCAATAGGGATTAATCTAAAACGAGTGAAAATGCATGAAGCTCAACTTCCATGTTCGAAGAGAAGTCTCCAGAGACTAAAGGAAAGATATAATGAATTTTCGCTAGCTATGAGTACTCTATAGTAAAGAGAACTGTGCTATTACTACCCCGATTAATGATTAGTTTATCGTAATTAATAATATTAATTGATAATAAGTTAGTAAGAAAGACGCTCTGTAAGTGCGTCAAGCAGACTATGTTACAAAAATTTGACGAAAGCAGCATTACAAAACTCGGTCATGACGCAATCGCGCTGTTTTCGCTCGTTCCCCTGAAAAGTGTCTTATCGTACTTTATAACCTTTAACACCTAAATTCGAGAGTATTCTAACGTTCGCAGGACTTAATCCTTCTCTAGAGCTTTAATATCTCATAATTCACGCATCATGCACAATGCCCTCCGGATGAGTAAAACTTTTCGGCAGAACACACGGCGTTCCGTCCGGGGAGGGAACTGGACAGTGGAAAGAACCGAAACTAGGGCTTACTGAAAGGTGAGAGAGAAAGAAGGGAGGACAAGTGGGTTGCCCCGCGGCGTTACATCCTACGGGCCCCGCCCCCGCACTCTATAAATTACACACGAATTATACTCTCCTAGCAGAGGGTCTTACAAAGGAGGGCTGATGCATTATGCATGAGTTGTATGTCATACGTGGACGGCCCCCAACCACCTTCATCACCCAAAAAAAGCCTCCGAACGAAAAATAAACGAAAAAGCGTGTGAGAAAGGCCAACTCAAAGGCTACCCCGATATCCGCGTTTATTATTACCATATTTATCATTTCCGGATACCGCGACCTCGAAAAATATCCATCTCGAGAGGCGTCTCTCGTTATAGCGGTCAATGTGTGTACCTTCGAAACGAGAAGGAAAGCGCCTCGGGCTCATCTGAAATAGAAATCCCTCTCTTATCTAACCTACTTCCCTCGCTTTATTTTTACCGCTTTTCTCGGCGGTTTCTCGCGGTTGCTTCGTTTCGCGGTTTCTCCTCTTCTCGGTAATTAGAGGGCCGCGCCAAACTCGGTCATCACATTCATTATGCAACGCGATAATCTCGTTAAACTGAAGGATTCTGAATATTTTAAAAAATACTTGCTTTCTTCCCCCGAGTAATTTATTCATAGGAGAGGTAAAAAGAAGTCCTCGCTTTCAATTTCGCGGATTCTGGACGTTTAAAAGTGAAGTTTCGAGTAAACATAATGTTTCGATCAACTTGTCAGAGTTACGCATTAATTTCTAAAAGCACTAAATCATTCACCTCTTTAACACTCGTGCTTTCGACGAAAACAAAACGCGCCAATTCCGCGTGATTTTTTCACAGAAGAAACAACTTAATTTCGATGGAATTCCGGACACGCAATCTATAATTCGGATAATGAAATGAATCTTAAACGAGCCTCTGGATTATTAATCGATGGTATTTCATAGCGTCGAAAAAGCCGCAGCGATAAACCAATCATGTGAACGCATCAAGTAAATGCTTTTCGACAATTAACATATCGGACGAATGGGAATCTGCAATTATTCCGTTTGATTTCGGGCGAATGCGTCGATCTACAGGGCAACCTGTAAATAAGGTATGCAGTCGTTTCGGAACGCATTAAAGTAAACAACTTACTCAGAGGAATGGAAATACATATTCATCGAGGTAATGCATCATTGCTTCAACGCCGAAACTTTACGTGTCCCTACTTTGAAATGGCTTTTAAACTTGGCTGTTATCCATATCATTAGACAAAAAAAGAAATATCAACGAATATGACGCGGAAAGTGGCTGAACGAGTGAATCATTACTAGAAACCGAACACATACGATATAAACTACTTCTTTAATTCCTACGGCATTTACTAATTTTTAATCTAAACCATTCAATAAATTTTCCTTTTATTCATAATCAGTTAATGTACAATAATCCACAATTTAACCTTAGCATCCTATATTCTTTCATTAAAAATTACGCCAAAACGAATTACTTCGATAGTATAAATTCCATAAAAAAATGCGCGTAGCAAGTAATTCAATTTTTTTTCAAATTTATCATTGCACGTTTCTTTATTTTATACACTTCACTTATTGTTGATACTGAAAACTTGTATACTATATTATGTTTTAGAAAAACAGGTAGACTGCCTTTGTATTTTTGTTAAGTAAAATTAAGGTAAATCGATCAATAAAATTCCACATCGATACTTAGATAACAATCATGATGATTTCAATTGGATGAATAACTGGTCTACTATACTTGGTCGCCTTCACAAACGTAAGTAAGTATAAAAATATTGAATAGCTTAACTACTCGATGCCTTAATGCTAACTAAGTGCGCAGATAATAATTATATGCTGTACGAGAATATTATCTTTAGCCTCAATCTATGACTCACACCGGCGCCCGAGTGTTTCTGAGTGTTTAAAAGATCACAGTTAGATAAGTTAATTATGAGAAGACGATTGTGCGATGAAGTTCAGGAATTCCAATAGTTGCAAAGAGAGAAGTCCATGAGTTACTGGCTTCATCAACTTTATGCTTTATTTAAACTCATTCGAGTATTACTAACTTCCATTAGTTTTCACGTAACACCGAATACGTTCTCGCGGTAGATTACAGAGTTGAAAACTGCAGAGAAAAGAAAACGATAAAGCAGAAGATTCTATGAAGGCTGTTCACTTCCTATCAAATTCGATTGCATCTGTGCATAAGAGCTGTTAGAATTTTGATGACCCTTCCTTTGTAATGAATTTGGATTCTTATGAGAGAGACATTTATACTAACGACCATGCCAAATAAGTCAAATCTTATTCTAAAATCTTCAGAAAAAATATTCGAAATTTAATTTTGAATATTGCATCCCAAAGATGCGAATGTAAAATAAAATTTCCATTTTTACGAGCAAGGAAGCTATTACAGCTCCAGGAACAGTTAAGAAGGAAATTATTCTGGCCCCTGGAATCTGAGTCAGGAAGGTAAAACGATTGACATAATTTGCATGGCTTCCTAGTTTTGAGGCTGACTATATCCTTTCTTGAAGGTCATAACTAAGGCAGGGAAGGAAGGGACTGAAAGCACAAAGCGGGAAGTATATCCGAATTTAAGGCCTGTTAAAGCGGAAAGTTATGAAGGGAAGTTTCTCAGAACTCGGAAATTGATCTAAATATTGAGTGGGAAGAAGGCTAAACGGGGTAAAGAATCGGTTTAGTTATTTAATGGCAGGTACACGTGTTTCCTGATCCGAATACCACTATCTCAGCTAAAGGACGACTACATTAAGGAAGCACGTGTACTCACCGGAAGCAGCAAAAAGTAACAATATGAAGGATGAAAGGGAGATAGCCGAATTACCCACCTGAAAGTAAGAAAAACAGAACATTAGCCATATCATTATAAGAGATGGATGTGTAGACATTTACAGCAGATTAGGAATCACGTTACAAATGTAGGAGATAAGAAATTACTGTTTACTAATGCGATTTATTTCCTGCATTTTAAGTGATGAATATGGAATAGCTGTATCTGAAATTTAACAAAAGACTAGATAATTCCATGAGCAGAGTATGATTTTATTCAAATACTTAATAATTTGGGTAAATAAAGAAGATTTTGCTAAATAAAAAGTATTATTTAAAAATGTAAGAATGACTGAATGAATTTAGGCAAAATGGCAGCCAATTCAATGGATTTTATTTCAGAACGGACCTTAATTCCTAGCATGCCAAAAATGTCTATTACTAGATCATTAATTTTCTTTAATCTTTCAGAACCGATTATCAGCAAGTTAACTACGAGTATTTTAAGCTGTCTTTG
This sequence comes from Pachydiplax longipennis, assembly GCA_036926295.1. Taxonomy (NCBI): domain Eukaryota; kingdom Metazoa; phylum Arthropoda; class Insecta; order Odonata; family Libellulidae; genus Pachydiplax; species Pachydiplax longipennis. The sequence goes on along the minus strand of JAVFKF010000044.1, from coordinate 5,014,577 downwards.
AATGAGTTCGGCTGTCAAATCAATCTCTTGGACACAAATAGATGAGCTATCCTCAGAGATGCACTCTTCAATTCGGAAGGCATTCCATTCGATGGAACAACACGTCGATTATGGTGTCAATTGATAATGGATACTTGAATTTTGATGGTCTCAATCATACTGGATTTAATCGGAGAAATGCGGGGGAGCGTACGTGCTCGAGTAATGTATTTCAAAATGAGGTTTTGGTCGAATAAGGAACCGCAATACAGTTGTGGAGAGAGACTGGGCGATCGTTGGAAGTTAGTTACAAATCAATCGGAGCAACTATTGAATCAGTTCATTCTTCAGATCATTAATTTCTCGGAAGCGATGTAAGTTTTCTCTGTTTGACAGCTGCATGAAAGCTTTCGCCACTGCACTGCTGTGCGTATCGAGGTATGCGTTACTTGCGTAATATGAATTCGTTTTTTTTAATTGTCATTTGAAAGTAAAGGATTTTTATTTTTGCAGAAATAAATTTATTGTTTCTAATAAACTTTCTCATAGGACAAATTTTCCTATGAAATTGCAACGGATATTAGCAGACCACGACATTTCTTCTGAAAATTTCCCGAAAACTATCGACATTCACTTACTTTTATCAAGAAATTCATCTTCAAAAATTTTTAACAATGAAATTAGTTAACAATAATTACACAGAGAAGTTACTTGGATGAAATTATGCAAATTTTGATAGACCCTGAAAGACCCAAATAGGTCGGTTCCAAGAAAATTGTAATCTGCTCCCAATTTACTAGCGTCACTTTCTTATTTACCAAGATTAAGGCAACATCTAACTTTAATTATATCGTACTGTTCTCTCAGAAATCGATTTTATTTTATGCTGAATTCCATTTCAATCTCTCTTCTTCAATGCAAAGGTCGCGACAATTCCCCAATAAGGAAGGTCTCTTTATGGCGCTGGTCGATTTATATTTATTTTGTTTACTTACACTAAAAGTATGCATTGGTTTACTAGAATTTAATAGTGTCATTTCCTTTTAGGGTTGTAAGATGGTATTTTGAGGCGAAGTTTGGCGGTGGTGGTATCACTAATTTTAAAAAAGCTTCTATTTTATCTTTTCCTTATAAATTATTACTTCGTATAAAAAAACGAAGGTCACAATTAAAATTTTACCATAAACTAAATACATTTTCTAAATCAGAATAAAAATATAGGTATTGATTAATACTCTAAAAATCAATTGATTCTGCAGATTACGGAAATCGACGACATAAAGGAGAGAAACGATGAGAAATTCGGTTAAATGTCCCTATTATACGTAGCCTATTTGTCTCTAAAGAAAACTTTCACAAAATTCGCAGAAAAAATTATTTAGACAGAGAAATAACAAATATTATTTATGACCTTTGTTTTTGGCAGAGATAAAGAGGGCTGAGGAAGTTGTCCAAAGTGAGCAATTGTGAATGAGGACAGAAATTATACGCTGGAATTAGAACTGAGTCCCACGGCTTGGAAAGATAAAAAAAATCGGGGAGGCGATGTGTAGAAATGAACTTTGGGCATGCAAAAAACCCGGTGGAAATACGTGGGCTTGAGTTACCTAAAAAATGGAAGAGAAAGGGAAATGGTCATCTGAGGGCCGTAACTAATGAATACGAGCCTTTAGGGACCTTTATCCGATACATTATTTTTTCTTACTCTGTTAACTTACATTACAGATTGAGATTTGAATCTTGGCCGTCAGCACGCGTTCATCTAATGTCGTAAATATATTGCTAATCTCGGACAAGTTATTTCGAAAGGGGAAACGACTTTATGGTGCCATAACCATGAAAATTAAATTGCTTATTGAGTTTAAAAAAAGGGGAGAAAAGAGTTTTCTGGTGAGGTAGGTTATTTTTAAATAGTCGTTGACTTTATCTTTCGTATTCAAGACCGAAGTATTCCGACGTGGAACAGTTAATGAACTTGAACTAACACAGGTCATGAAAATTCCAAAAAGAAAATTGAAATAAGATAACTCTTTCTTACACACGTGACATTTATTTCAATAATCATGATTGTAATTTAACAAATGAAGGGAAATATTGTTAAGTTATAAGAGCTGCGCAATATCGGAAAAATTACTCCAATAATAAATTAATTATGGGAACAAAGGAGTTCCATTGATAATTACATTATTCTCACTCAATGCGGATACGTTACAAAAACAAAACGAAGGTATTCTTCTCAAGAGATAATGATGGATTTACCCTGACAGTCTTCGTCAAGAGGGAAAGAAACTAACCAAGAATAAACACTCCCTCACAATCAACCCAAATATTATATTTGAGACCATCATTATGGACAGCTTTTGTTCCAATTCTGGGTAAACAGAATTTTGGAACTCATCACTCCGCTAAACACCCCACCTTTGATCGCAGAATTTGCCTTCCTCTAATCAAACTTCGTTGGGCAAATCCAACCCAACAGTAGTGTATAGGAGCGAATCAATTCCTACCCATTTTCCTCTTAAACCCGTCCGAAACCATCCATTGCCACCCACATCATCCTCCTGAGCAAATATTTTCGCTCTGCGTCCGTATCGGAGACAGAGGGAAAGAGATGTAACATTCATTGGGAATAAAGGGCGAAAAAAGGAGTGGAACTGAATGAAGACAGCGGAGGTCAAACGGGGAATTTTAAATCTTAAATGAGTCCACTGATGGATACGTAAAAAACAACTGCTCAATCGAATGACCTCGAAAACATCCTTTATAAAATTAAATGAAAAGGAATTATTGGAGAAATGATACTTCCAAATCTGGATGTATACGCTTTTCCAGGGAAACTAAGATAACTCTTGTAAATATACATACAAACATCAAAATACTTTATTATCGGGCGAAATTGGGAATAAATAGTCCCATCTTACATTGTTTTGAAGTCTATATGTGAATTCATAATTCAAGTAGTATTATTAAATATTATATATAGGGGAAAAGGAAGGAAAGATTAGTTTTATGAATAGGAGATAAGTAATATTTTTATCACAAGAAAGAATACATCTAGTGCAGGAAAACGCCCACGAAGAGAGGGAGATGTGAAAAAACACCAAAATTTGTAGGAAAAGATATTTTGAAATAAAGTAAATTAATTAAAAATTAACAACAATTAACAATTAAAAATGTAATTAACATATGCAATAACAACGTCAGAACTTAAACATTTTTTTACATAAAAGCTAAGAATAATAGAAAGTTCTTATTTTAGTGCAAAGTATGAATATTAGATTCAAAGTCAGATATACATTTATTTTAGTGTTATAAAACGTAAATTAAACAAAATTACAAAGACGGCCGTCATTTTAAATCAATTTGAAATCTTAGAAAGCCTTCCATTTCTTTCTATTAGGATATCTATTATTTAGAATTTTAATAATAAAAGCTTTAATTTATTAATAAAAGTTTTGATTATTTATTTGAGTAATTTATTCATAGTGAAACAATGATGTACCAATAAATAATATATAACTAATGAAATATTTATTCGATACTTTGGAGAGTCTGACATCAAGTTCTTAACAAGTTAAGAAAATTTTGTAAAAAAGTTAAATGTGAAAACATCCTCATCATTAAAAATTATTGGAAAGAAAAAATCGCCAAAGGATTGAATACAATAAAATTAGCGAATCGACTAAATAGAATCACGTAATTGAGGCACTTGAACTAACGAGCTAACGAAATATAAATGGCAAAAGTCGACAAATACCTCAAAGACTTCGTTAGACCACATGAAAAACATACCATTCGTATGAAAAATCACAAAAAACTAGATGATACATCAAGGAGTAAATTTAAATTACCGTAAAAATGTCAGCAGAAAATTTAAATGATTTTTCATAGTATACGACACATATAATTAGGTTTGAAAGGAATGATGAGAATAAAACAATTTTTCCGTTAATTAAAAAGTTGTATTCGAGCCCTGGGAAAGATACATAAAAGACAATGAGCGCTCTGTTGTGAGCAAACAAAAGAGTCCATCGAACCAAGAAAGACGCCGTTATTACTGAGACGAAGAGGAGAAAACGGATATATCGGGAAGAGAGGGTCAAGACTGAGTTAGCGGAATTGTGAATTAGGTGAGGCCCTTAAGGGGACGGTCCGTCTCGACATGCTGGCTTAAAAGGGAACTTTCCCTTCTCTCTGTTTGTTTCGTCCTGTTTTATTTCCTCTCTGCCCCATTCACTTTTTAATACCGATTCCTCCACATGACCTTCATCCTCTTCCCCGTTTTAACGCCCCTCTCCTTCGGACAAATAATTTCCTATGCTTTGTCTTAATCCATTGATCGAAACGACAGAAGGTTTCGTGGAGCTTAAATGCGATTTTCATATTAGCAACTTTTTATTCTACCATCAAAAAGAAAGTTGAATTCATTTGGACGAATTTAAAACGAGATATATTGTGAAAATCAATGATATCTGGGGTGTGTTTGTTGAAAGAAGAAAAAATACTTCGCTTTTCATTTGTGGTCATTAACTTACATTAATAAAATAACTGCAAAAGGTTACGGAGTTAATTAGTATTTGTAATAACTAAAACGAATAATTTTGGAAAATTTAAATCTTTATAATAATTTATGGAAGGAAATTGTTAAAAGTATAAAAATAAACTGTCCAAAACTCCTTGATACGTTCCTAAAATCACCAAATAAAGAATTGAAAACTTAAGAAATGAGCAAGGAAAGGCTAGTTGTGTAGAGGAGAGAAAATATTTCTAAAACTACATAAGGATTTAAACCAGTGTGACTTCAAGTGCTAACGTAAGTTTCATTTGAATTAACGAATTATTCATTTGAAAATTGTATTCAACTGAGTTTTTCTATTGTATACAACATGGAATCATGTTTTTATCTGTAAAATAATACTCATATTCCGTGAATCAATGATACATTTCAGTCCGAAATTCAGAATCCTGTAGACAGAGAAAACAGAAATTGCTATAGGATTATAATGTGTAATATTTTCCGTGTCAGCACATGATAACTCTATAGGTTCAGTCAGGAATCGAAGCCATAGCAGGAGGGACCATACGGATATGAAATGTAGTATTTCCATCTACTGAATATGTATACTTATTCTAGATAGTGTAGTAACCTTTATATATACTCTCAGCGTTTTAATTCCACAATGATGGACTAGAGAACTAGTTCACCACAACTAGGAGAATCATTCCCTTTCATAATCATCTTCAAGTCGATTTTGATTAACCTCATGTCGAGATGATTTTATTATTATTTATTATTCAATCAATATTTTACGATAAACTATTTCAAATAATAATGCTCATCCGATCAATGTTATCTACTTTTTCTCGACCACTTCATTTAGGACACTACTCAGCCTCCACTTCTTAGGTTATCTAATTGAGTATAGTAATAACAAACGCCATCGGCAACTGATTTAAAATAAAATAATCAAGCCACGTTGTTGAAACTCTATCATATTTTAACACAAATAAAACAGAAACTGACTCCGTCCACATCATCGATTAATTATTTAATTTAAATGAGAACGGAGCCAGTTTTGTTTTATTTGGAATAAAAAATATTTTTATTATTTTATCTTTAATTTTTATGTATTTAAATTAAAAATACGAATTTCCTCTGTTTTCCCCCTTTCTGTTAACCTGCAAGGTGCTTTTGTTTCTCGATCAAAGATCAGCTGTGGAGATATTTTCCCACAAACCAATCTTTTTTCTGTTAATTTTTAATAGTAAATAGTAAAAATGTCAAACAAGATTGATGTAAAAGGGATCCACTCAGGCCTAACCTCTAAACTAACCTAATAAACTTGGATTTGAAGTTTGAAATTCCTTCGATGTCTTCTATTCAAGAGAATATCTCCATAGTCAATCCTCAACTACAGCATTACTGTTCCAGTTTCTGTTTCCATTATTTCAATCAATTTTTGGCCTTAACTTAACTTAACTCAATTTTTGTAGAATTATAAAACCTAAAATCAAATAAGTAAAACACGGCATATAACAGTCAGCTCTACACTAAATATTTATTTCTCTTTTACTCTATCTCACGAAGTATTATTAACAATACATTACCTTAGCTAACCCTATTAGAGTATACTTCGCAAGTAAAATTTTCATACTTTCCTGATTTAAATATCCCACAAGTATCTGAAGAATTTGAAAAAATATATTAGAATTTTACACTTAATATTCATTATTCATCAATTCTTTTGGGGTATCTAAATCATACTTAATTTCTATCTATAAAACGGATGAACAATGAGGTTGGGTTGGTAGTTATTTCATACTAACAATATGCCGACCGATAAACTAAAATTATTGCTTATTTTCTTTATAAATTTAAAATTCAACCACCATTTTAAAACCAGCAAAAACTTAATTATGATCAGTATTTATTCCCGTCCTGTTTTTCTGACATAAGAATTCTTCAAATGCTCTCCTAAAACTGTTCTTACCTAAACTCAAACCATTTTCCAACGGAAAATACACTAAACATTCTTTTTTGACCTTAACATTAATTTCTTATGAATAAATGTGCCAACACTTTGCCATTCAGCCGAATCGAATCCTGGATTCTAATACTCTCGTTACAACTTCGGTTTTAGGCTCCTGTTTTCCTGTCAATCGAAAGAGAGTCATTTCTGACGCAACCACAAACCGAACTTATAAAAGATTTGCCCCTCTCTCTGCCAACTTTACGATAACCTCTGATAATGTCGTAGTCTTTCCGTTGCGTCCCTTCCAGCAAAAGTTCTGTGCCAACTTCCCTGGAAGCTCCTAAGTCCACTCGGTTTACTTTCCTCTTCACCTGTACTCGGCCGATCCCTCACGCACTTCCTAAACCTTGCCATTGTTATTTCGTCCTGCGCGGGAGCAATGGGATTAACTTGGGAGCCATTTAAGCGAAGACAATAATCCAACTGGCCTCTCCGACTTCCCACACCTTTCCTGTGATATCCAACCTTTCCATGCAAAAAAAGGCTTTCTGTGTTCCCTCTCCGTGGCTTCTGCAAAAATATCCTTCAGCTCTAAGTCCCTCTTCTGCTTCGTACCGCTGATCTCTCCAAAATTCAACGGATCCATTTATTCAAATGTGCCTCTGCGGGAGATATTTTAGATGAGGAAAGATAAAGCAACGCTTTAATTTACTCGTTTTAGATTGCATTTACTTCGAGAAAACGGTTTTACTTAATCTGGACCGGTGATTTTATTTCAAACACATTATAAAATTATAAATCTTTGATGTTTTTTACATTAGGAGCATATTTTAAACTCCTTTATTACTTTCCTTGCGAGAATAGCACCGCTGATTTTAAATGTTGGACTGAAAGGAAAAATGCAAATCCAGACACGGTACGATCTAGCATATTTATCTTATCACTAGTCTGGAAAGATTTTTCTTATGTATGATGGTAAATATATAAAAGAAAACATGTTAAAGGTGACCTCATCAACGGGCATCAAAATCTCCCGAACGGTGTGTATGAATGTCTTCACAAAATAGCTTAATGTTTCGAGCAACCGACCGGCTACTGGTTCGTGTCTCGGTCCTCACAAACATAATTCACGTAGTTTTTCCTTGTAATTTGATTTGAATCGGTCTTCTATATCGACTTTCCAATAATCTACAGCTGATTTAACTTACTTCGTCGCTAATGTTTTCTAGATTTTATATGTATGTATAATTTTACTTTACTTTTCGTAGCTTTTATTTGATTACATTCACGTATTTATTTTAGCGTTCTCTTTTACATCGCATGATCAATATTTAATCACAGATAACGCACACGTGAAGCGGGTTTTTACACTTATTATCTTTACATTAACTTAGCGTGAAAATAACAGTTGGGATAAAATAAACCTTAGGTTCGTAATCTGACCAATAAAATGGCCGTAATCAATCCGTCCTCGGAATTAAAAGGTGATTCCGGATGAAGAGGTATCCCTGCCCTCTGGTGGGAGAAGAGGGAAGCACTAAGTGGGTTTTTCGGGAGGAAGAACCCAGGAGGAAATTTTATTTCAGCTTCCCTTCGTTTCACAAGTTCCACTGACGTAATTGCGTGGAAATTGTGACCAAGTGTTTCCGTTCCTCAAACTCCCAGAAAAAGGGTCCTTTTTTATTGGGAGGCGTTGAAAAATATAGTCTGATAATCCCCATTTCTCAATTACGGGACCTTGCCTAAGCGAATGGGATTGTGAGGGATGTAGAATTGGAATGAGATAAAGATATCCATTCAATTAAACGATAACCAGATGCATCTTTAAGAATGTCAAATTAGCATGAAATTCAATTTCATGACGTTGTTAGTTTAAAGAATCTAGATCCGTTATCTATCTTTCCTATCGAATGAAATGTTGATTTTGTTGCGCAGTAGACTATGTACTGTTCACTGCGTTCAAGGAAGACCAACATACTCTCCAAGAAGCCTAAATGAATGTCAATCTTCCATTAAACCGGAATCGCATTTACCATAATGTGTGGTTTCGAGTCCCTGCATTCGATGAGTTTTTGTTGGCCATACTCCAAATATACATGATTCCAACAAGGGTTTAAAAATGGCGAATTTCTGAAAATTGAGGAGCGTATGAGGAGCGTGTCTTACTTCAGGGTTCCTGTCCATGCTTAGGTATCCATGTTTGAATCCGCTCTTCTCATTAAAATTTAGTCAACTATCTTTTGGTTTCACCGGTTTTTCGTCCCTTTTCTTTCGGATGTTTTCCTACTGTCGCGCTTATATTCTCTAAGTGCAAACTTAGATTATTAAACCAACAAAGTAGTATTTTTTCGTACTCCTTGTTTCGATAGTTTATTTCTTTTGAACTTTGCAAGACGAAGGTTTATATGTAATGATGTAGGAAAGACTTCCTAGTTACAGTATCGCCAGAATAAAGTCGTACCGTTATTTATCTAGCCTTGCTAAGGGATGATTTGAGTCAGAGTGGTTTACAATCCCATAAAATTCACTGGCGAATAATCAACATCACCCACTGTAAAAATGTTATCATCGCAAGCGGATCAACAAATGGCGCAAAGCTTAAGGAAACATCGCAGTCCAAATGTCAACTCATTTCCATTCAGTAATTACAGTAGCCGTTCACAGTTTTGTATCACTGATAATATTAATTAAAATTAATACTACAATACGATTGACCTTTATTACTTTGTGTAATTGAAACAGGCGCTCGAAATAATAATTTCTCCTCAATCCCCTTCATTTGGTAACGATTAGACCTATATATAACTTAGTATGAACGACATAGTATTCACAAATTTTTAGGCGAATATTAATAGAAATCTACCTATCTATCTAATCTAATTAATAGAAATCTCCAATATCAATCCGATCAATTGGGCCAAAATCATTCAATGAAAAAACTGTCTCAATTTCGTCTATTGACTATTCAAAACAAAGATGTTGTCACATTGATATCATTTCTTCGTATAAAATGCCACACTGGACTGAAATCGGCGCAAGTATTGAGCCCAAAGAATCAGGGCGACCAAGATAACATCGGGAAGGATTCTTCCAGAAACCCTTGTTATTAGATATGAGAGAACCCTAGGGGGTTTCGCATTCTTTTATTGCAGAAACGATAACTGCTCCTACGTGAGACTTACTCTCCGATAATAGCGGTCGAAGAAAGCGAACCAAAAAATAAACACGAATGAGTGAAATTGCAGCACATCTCTCTTTACGTGGACATTCCGAATTCTGCACGCAGGCAAGTAGTAAAATGGTGTGCGATGGTGCTGCTCCCATACGGAAAGGGCGTATCGGTTTCTGCGAGGTGCGGGTTTAAGATTTCAAGATATAGGAAACATATATCAGCAGTAAGGAACGGAAAAAAGGGGTTCATTGGAAGGGGAGGGTTAATGATAACCATTACTTCTCATTTATCGCAGCGGAGGCGGAAAAGGATAGACTTTGATGCCTTCTTTCCACCTAATACTACATTAACTCAGCCAACTTTTATCTTCGTTTTTTCCTCCCCAAAGCGCCGTCTGAAGGCTCTTCCTAGAACTAGGCTAATTTTTTTATTCTTCGTGGCAATGGGCCAATGATGTTCTCCTTTGCTATTTCACATTTTCTTACGGCGCGAAATGTGGACTGCTAACCTTCCCGTATTAGGTTAAATAAGGCGATGATATTGGGCTGAGTTTAGCTCGGTATATTCAGAGAAATGCCTCCGTTCCTCCTCAAATGAAACTTAGTGCATCAAACATTGAGCAGCAGTAATTGTGGTCAAAATTGGTACAAAAACTATGATAACGAGTGAAGTCACGATAAACGGAGAGTTTTTCATTTTCTCGAAAATTTTTCATGAGCCAGGAGCAATTTTATTCATCCAAATTATATTAAGGATATGGACTGAAGGAGGCTTAAGGCTAAGAGGAAATTATTACATGATGCGGCGACCAACCGTGATAATGTTTACATTTTCAGTCCGAAGAAGGTTAGTTGCTAACGAAATGGTTCACTAGCCAACGTCTGTTGAGGAAAATAAACACATTAACGAAGCCGAGGCTTGCATTGCACGAAACTGCAATTGCATTCTTCAGAAGTTATAATTCACTATTTTGTTAAATGAAGGCCAGGATAATTCTCATTATTATTCATTAAAGTTTGCAAAATCTTGTACAAGTACCAGTTGAATATTATAATTTGCTATAGAGGAATATATAAGTTATTGCATTTGGCTGATCATATTGTCGAAATCATTTTTCTTTTTGGCAGGAAGATATATATAAAACAAAAGCATAAAAGTTCAGAAGTGCTTTATTTACGCAATCGATCACTGAGTTTAGAGATAGGACTGGGGAAATATCAGCTGTAAACCTGATTAATAATTATTTAAAAGACCTAATGAATGCAAAAGTTGAACTTTCACAAGCACCTCTACCCTATCTATGATGCTATAGTCACTCGATATAGAAAAGAACTGTCCGTCAGGAATTCTCGAAAACATTCCACGAAACACACCCCCTTAGGGGAAATCCGAGCGGGAATAACACAGAAATGAGAGTCTCTCGCCATCCGGAGATCCATAAAAAGAGAAGCAACTGAGGAGATCTTTCGGGACGAAAGAAAAGGGTCAGGAATGCACAGGCAGTTAGATTGTCGTAGAAGGGAAATGTGCAGAAGGGGTGCGAATAGTATTCGAGGGGTCAGAGGGAAGGACAAAGTAGCCAAAGAACTCCCGGGCGTGCGATTACCAAGCCATCAAAGTTTCATAAGAGGAGAAAGGGCTCAAGAAGAATAATGGGTCGGTGGAAAGATGACGCACTTGGATGGAGCTTGAAAAATACGATCCAGAAGAACTATAGTGAAGCATATCTGTATATAGATAAAAGTAGATGTGTGTATTTTCCAGCATAACCCGAGATGTTGCACAAGTTTCAAATTTCAACCACAGTTAACTGTTAGCGCAGAACATAGTCTCCTTTTTATTTATCTTATAGTCCCCAGTTCGAACCCAGAAGAGTCAAAGCGCTGTCGTAAGTAATAAGCATCACATCGGTTTCAATCTTAATTTCTTTTGTTAAATTAAATTAGAAGGGATTGTCGTCCTTAGCTGAGACCAGAACTGAAGGAAGTGAAATTTAAGAAATATTGATATTAAGACCTTATTTTGGTCGTAGAATATCGTTTAATTTATTTGCAACGTTATTTTAGTGAATGACGACGATAAGTAGGAGCTGAAGAAAATGAGAAGTCTATTTGGGAAATTTACGAGGAAAAACAAAGTACAATGTATTGAATATAATGATTTAGTCAATTTGATTTTATCTGAATGAAAACCACGATTCGCATATTACTACTTTAAATAGAAACTTTGGGCTTTCATGGACCAACTACTAAATTACGCGGTTCGATTCGAAAATCTCGGTCTTATTGAAATCGACAAGTATTGGACAGTATTAAATTAGAACGAGAGATCATTTTATTTTACATAATACCAACAGCCTATGGAAATATAAATATATTATACTATTATTAATAGTTAATAGAATTATTGCTGAATATTTTTTAAATGTGCTTCGATAGGCTATTTCGAATATATAGGCCCCCACCGGGAATCGAACCCGGGACCGATGTAACCAAAGTTGCCCACTTGCGTATGCGGGAGCCGACTGACATAATTATATTATCGGAGGGATAAGGAGTACGTCTATGCAAATACAAAGGGATTCGATGGAATATGAAGTAGCGACTGATTCGAAATTCACGGAGTGTATTAGTATCAGACTCATACCAATGCTGAATCCCATCGAATACCAAAGCTTCGCAGGCTCTCCATTCAGACGTACGAATGATATTAGTTCCTTAAATTTCATCCAACCATACTCATATGACATGAATGTTAAACGGCTCATACAAGATCTTAAAATTAAATTTTCTGAATATAGGATAAACACACTGCTTTCCCAGACATGTGATTCGGAGTAAATGGTGCAAAGAGAAGGAGAGGAAATGAGGATAAATGGAGAGTAACATAAAGAGGCGTTATATTTGGGAACGACAGAAGGCATGAATAAACAACAAATACGAATAAAGACAGAAATGGATAGAATCACACGGTGAACCGAAAAGGATAACACAGAGAGTAGAAAATGAATGCTGTGAAATAGGAAAAAGAGAAGAGAATAAGAAGAAAGAATGAGAGCCAAAATGTTCTGGAATGGAGAAGGAACGACTTTTACGCAAGACTGAATTGCATTGCTACGGTCAAACTAAAGAAGATGTGAGGGAGAAAGCAACGCACAAGTGTGAGCGATGAACAGAAATACAATGGAAATAAAAGAACAGAAATACAATGGAGATCTTGCGTCACAGATACAATGTCGTTTTAGTTCTTTATCGAGATAAACAAATATTCGTAATAATAATATTGACAGCTAGAAATTACCATTCAGAGGACGAGCTTATTTGAAAGTTTAGAACTCCTCTTCACATTTTAGATTAAAAAAGTATCAACATGAATATCTGTACAATATTTATATTTCATATCAAATTTAAATAAAGATAAATCGAAGGTCACTGAAATGTTTGCTTCAAGAAGTCAGAAAAACGATACTGAAATTTTCAATAAAATTTATCCGCAAAACCTCTTTTTGAATATTCAAGTTATTTTTTCCACAAATCATAGTTTCACAATCACAGGCTTTTCTATAAGAAGATGATTTTCTGTGAAACACCTATCATAAGTGATTTTTTTCTTAGATATTCCTCTCAGATATTATCTCTTACATCAGTAATTCTTTATTACCTTTATTTATAAATTTCTAGCGGTGCTTTCCTGAACTTTGATTGCGATAAGTATTTTTTTAAATGTAGGAAGAATTTATGATTTTTATCATTTTTAAAGTATATCAACGCAGGTCCTTTAGTAAAACTTTACCGAAAATTACATTTATAATCATTACGGCGTTCATCGCTAAGATTCTCTTCGTTTTCTATTTTTTCTTTCTTATAGTTCACTTCATTTGTCAACGCAGAGCAGAACATCTTTCGATACCATTATAATTCATCTATTTATACTACATGACATTTAAGATTGCGTGATGTGTGATGTAGATTGATATAAAGTCTCAGGTATGTCTACAAATATTTTTCTTTAGAAATTATCCGCCATTAATTGTAGCTAAGAAAATCTTATAAATGGAAATTGTAGCAATGGTTTATTATTATATTGCGGGCAATGTAGATGCAATCACTCATCAAGTAGTCAGAAAAAGAATTAAAGGGGTAAAAACCAAGATTAATGGTATTGAGAAAAGTCCAGAAAAGATATTGCGAATGAACGTGAAATTCTCCGGAGGGATTACATTTTAATCAAGTTACACAGTTCACGTGATTATCCTAGAGAACATATTCCATCCTTACTTTCTAATTCTAGACGGAGCGTCCGCTTTCTTTAACTCCCTATGATAGACCCTCCTACTTTTAGAACAACGAAAATAATACTTTCTCCACTCCACAAATTTCGGTCTCTTAGTTAACCCACAATACAAATTTCTCCTCGGCTTATATTGTTCGCTAGAAAAGGGAAATACGGCGCAGAAGGGAAATATCTTATTGGGCGGAATTGGAGGGAAAGAAAGTCAAGTGTGGTTGACGTGAACGAATCGGCAGCGCACGACTTTCAATTCCGGTAAAATTCAATACCGCCATTTGCACGTTATACAAGTGGACTTGGTGTGGGCGATCTTCACAGCAAAATAGCTTTTTTAACGAAAGGAACGGTCTTTCCACTATAATAAGTAACCTCATCGAGAATAAAATTTTACATAAAATGTATCAAAAGGAATTGATAAAGCGGTACTCTTGTCAACAACATCGAATAAGAAAAGCCGGCGTTTTTAAGAGGCAATCTACGAAATATGAGACAATTTTCTACTTCAATATATCCTTTCATAAAATGATTAACAGCGAGCAAATTCCATTTTTTAACTCATGTTTATTACTTTTTGAATATTTATATTCGTATGTGGTTATAAAATGAAGCAATTTAATATTATTTGTTCCAGCAATCTTTAGAGCTATCTCTGAGCAAGCTTAAACGTTCCATAAATTATATTCGTTTGAATTTTATACTTACACATAGTTATATCATAGTATCTCTCCATTACTAAAACATGTCAACGGTCTTCTATCTTTCCCTAGCTGAAATTGGATAAGGAAATCCTTTCTCCTCATTGTCATATCTTCATGACGCATTCATTCATGATTACTCGATGAACAGTCGACATTCTTTATTTTCTCTTTATGGTCTAAGATCTATTCATTATTCTTCTTTATCTCAATAAATTATGCTTGTTTTTCTAGGTGAACCATCCATATTTCCAAACATCGTTGCTATTCGTAGTATCAGCGGCTCAAAGAAAGTAATCATCAGCATTCTTCTTGTCATCTACCGCTGCTGTCACCTGACAATAGACTGGATTGATATAGCTTTCTTAGGAAATTCCCGATGAAATACCGGATTTCGCCAAAACGCACATTATGTTAGATTTCATTGAAACCTGAATCGCAGATGTTTTGGGGATTCTATTTACCCATGGAGCAGTTCTCTATAAAACTATATATGTTTTTCTGTACCCCAAAATAAAGGAGAAATTGGCACGGCTGATATTAAAATACAGATTTAAAAATTTCTTATGCCGTTAGCAGGTCCTCGAGAGCCGAGACCAGCTCAAATAACGCCGCAAGAACTATAGAAAACTCCACTTGAACTAAGATTAGTGTTCTTAAATCCCTGAAGATGATTGATTGACTATTGATTTCGAGTTATTTTAAGTGCGTCATCCAGAATCCTGTTCTTTTAACTGACCTCAACCATCTACCAAACAGCTTAAGGACTACGTCCATCGCTCCTTCTCTTCGTAAGGAAAGAAAGAGGACCTTCTAAGAAGCAATTTCGGCCGCCATCCTCAGGGAGTCATAGTTTACGAAGAAGTTTTCAAGCTGTTATTCATTAACAGCCGAGTTAAAAATCTCTCTTCTCTCCCCATAAGGAGTATTTTAAATCTCTACTCTTTAAAACCACACTCTAAGAGACATCGTCCTTTCATATTCCCCGTTTACAGAAAAAGTGTCGCGAGATGGCGGGAAGACAGGGAGCGTCGCCACCGACACTCACCTAGCGGCGCCACTTGGTCAGACAGCGCGAGAAAGTGAGTTCTAATTGGCTGGAGAATAAAGCTCTCCACGTAAAAGGAGGGAGGGAATTAAGTGCATGATGGGAGAAAGGGAAGGCGGGACTTTGATGAAGTGAATTTAACAAGGTCAACCAAAAGTGAGAGTTGAAGAAAATTGGGGTGAAAGAGGAGGAGAAAGCGCAATCGAAAAAAGGCTGCGAATGCTGGAGATATAAAAATAAAGCCCACATTTACTTTCTCTCGGCGGTCAGCCGTTTATCATCAGAGATTTTGATATAATTGGGAATGCAAACAGAGAGCGGAAGATAAAAAAAATAATCTCACGTTCGTAATATAGTTCGGTGCTTTGTATTTTCGGTTAGCCACCTCAATATTAAAGATATCTTTTAACTTTATAATAAAATATCCCCATTAAAGATTAAATCACCGTGTAAGCTGATTACTAATAGAAAAGCACATTGACTGATGCTTCATTAATTTATCTATAAAGACTATTATCCTTCTGAATTGGATCCACCATTAGTTACAAACATATGGAAAACAAGAAGCCGTACTCAATTATTGGACAATATAAATTGTCATAAATGTTTTCGAGGGTTCCTCATGGATTGACTAGGGTGAATATCATTGCTCAACATAACTCATGTCTGTGATAGTTCACAGCTAAGAAACAGAGACAATAGAAAAGGAAAGATTCATTTTTACTACTAAAAGACAAATGAAAATTTTAATTCCTTTGGATAGAGTAGCACACATAAGGTTCGATTACGTATGCAAAAAGTCCTCTTGTTTGATCTTCCGGATTTTCTTCAGATACGTAAAGATCAGGGAAAGATATTAAGAAATGATAAGCCTAATTATTCACATAATAGCTTAGAGAACAAAAGGATCCCATTTAACTCTCCACAAATCACGAATGGAATGGAGAATCAACCCTTGGAAGAGAACTGAAGAGGAGCATTAAAAGTTTCCATTTTTTGGGGAGTGAAAGTGAGGTCAGCGAGCATTGTTTCGTGTGAGGAAGCGTCCCCAAAAGTCTTGCGGTTGGAAGTGTCCCTTGGATATCAGGGAGAAGAGGAATCTCTAATGGAAAGTCTGAAATGTATTGCTTGAGAAAGCATTAAGGAAGAGAATTTAGTGAAGGGATGGTATTTTTAGGCGGAATTAGGAGTAAATGGAAGAGAGGCGACGTTGGAACGAAGCGGTTGCCGAAGATGAGGCAAATATTATGAAGAGAGGGAAATAGCTAAAAGGAGGAGTGGCTTGCGGAATGAACCGAATGATGAATTAAACGTTGGGGAACTAATTGTTTGAAAAACTCTCTCAAAAGTCTTAAAATCCTTAAAAGGGAAAGGAATCCTGAGGAGGAGAGGAAAAGTTATCTTAAGCATGTTAAGGAGATGAATTAGAACTGACGATTCGCCTTTTTTCTTGGGCCTTGAAGTTTTGGGAAAACTTGGGTTGAGCTTAAATTGAGAGGAATCGTTGTTAGAGGTAATATGCTGTTGCTCGGCCATGACTGCAATAAATTTAAAACTCACTGAAGTTTTACTATAACATGACGAGAAAAGAAAATTATTAATAAATTAGTATGTTCCATTTCCACATTTAACTCATTAACGATAAATAAGAAACATCGAGCTTAAAGCGTGATGCAGTAATCAGTAGTATTTACTATTCATTATAACCATAAAAACATCCATAAACGTACGTTCTTGCAAACATCTTCAAAGCCGTTAAACGATCTGCAAATTTGGTGTATCCATATTCATGTGTATTCATATTTTTAATCTGCAGATTTAATAATGGAAACGATTCAAAATTTTGCTAGTTTCGCAAGCCTTATTAGTAAATCAATAATTAAAGGTATTCATACAGTAACCAACCATAGTATAGCCGACCAGCTGACTTCTGAATCAATTTCCAGTGGCAATAATAGTATATAGCGACTCATTATTATCCAAAACTATTGTTTTTCCAAAATGAGCGCCATAATCTGAACTCAAAAGTCCGAAAATATCACAATTGTAGAATTTCCAATCATGACATCTTTTATGGCGTTAAATTAAACAAATAAATTAGTTTTTATAAAAAATGCAGATGAGCAAATTATAGTTAATCGAATAAATATATTAAATAAATAAACTGTTTTTATAAAATTAATTTTTTTAATTTAATTATTTTTATTAAATGAAATTAATTACCTTTCCGATTGGATTTAGAGTGGTTATGTAGCTAGAGGGAGTTAAACAAACCGTTAAAAGATATTCGTGATCTAAAAGGAAACGTCGTGTGATGAGAGAGATGATGAAAGGAAAAGGAATGAAACAAAGGATGAAATGGATAAGAGAAAGGGTCCAATGCGATAGAGTAACAGATAGGGTCGCTCTTTATGGACTCCGATACATGGTGTTAAATAGAGGGCGTCTCTATTGGAGATGGCGAAGATAAGCAACACTTTCTTGGAGAGGAAATGAAAAAGAGGAGGATATATGGTTTTTGAGGAAGAAAGCCAAAGGTTGAAGAATGAGGTGTTCCCTTTTGGCTAAAATGGGAAGGATTCCGTTTGTTTTATGAATTAAAAAGAACGATGAATCATCGGAGGAGTAATTCACCCGTGGCCAGGGAGGCGTGAATGTATGGTTCAACGATGATAAATCCTTTCCAAAGATTCTGAGGAATTTATTGGGAGATTATCGGCTACGGAGTATTGAAAATTGAGAAAAATTGCCTCGGGAAGGAGATGGGGTTTAAATCATGATGACACTATAATACGATATTCGAAACCAGATAATTTTCTATAATAAGGCAATAAAACGAATGTGTTTCTTTCGGTGGATTGTCCATGGCTTGAAAACAATCCCTGTTTAATTGAAATTTATAAATATAACGAATGAAGAAGATCAATGAAAAAGCACTTTACCTTCATATGGACAATATTTACAAAATGGTCGAAGAAGTATACGTTTTTTTGTTATTTTTTAATGGAGACCTGCTACAAAATTGATGCCAAATAAGTAGATTCCATTAAATGTAATGGATGAAAACACAAATTAACGTAAAACTTCGTTTTATATCTGAAGAGACATAAATTGGATACCCGAGGAACTAAAAAATTTTGAGAAAAGTTGTTTAATGCTCGATACTGGAAATAGACATATCCTTCTACTGGAAACCATTTTCTCAATATCTTAAAAATGAGAGCTGAAAGTAATTCTCAATAATAAACGTCTAAATCTATGCTAAAATTAGATATGAGATTTGAGAGCCAAGACGTTGAAAAATGTATCATGATAATAATTTGAAACTTGATGAATAACTTTCTAAAGAGATAAATTAGTAAAACATTCACTAACACAGAATCAACGTAACAAAATTACGCCACAGTTGCACTCTCACGATAATTTTGCAATCGAATATCAAATTAGTACTGTGTATAGATTCTGTGAATCACTCGAATTTAATTTCAATGCAAAACAAATAAATATTTCTATGGAACTCATGTTTTGCATTCAATTTCATTTAACAAACGATAAAAGGTAACATTTTATGCTAATTGATACTTGTAAATCCTCATGTTAGAAAGTTCATTAAAAACGAGCTAAAATCAATATTCAATATGTTTCGCGTCACGGTTAAAAATGCGACACATATTTGAAGGGAGTATCGACAGTAAAACACGATTTACAGTTCATAAATTAAAAGTGCAACTAATTATTGATTCCCTCTTAAGCGAATGAAAAACCAATATTTATTCCGTTCTTGGTTTATTTTCACGAGATAACTCGATCGCCAGAGAGATACTAATTTATTTAAAAAGAAGCCTCAATTTGAGCTCAAACGTAAAGATTTCCGACGAATCGACAAAAATAGAATAACTCGGTCGAAATAAACGCGGCATAAACGAGTCCACGTTATCTTAATCGCTCAATTCCTCCATTCTGGAAGAGCTGACTTTATGGCGGCCGCGAAAAGATTATAACGAGATGAGAACGTGAATCAACACGGGAACGTGACACGTATTGTGGCTGACCAGTCTGGCCTCTCTTTCTATGGGGGAAAAAGAACAAAGGGAGCGAAGTCACGTGCCTAGAGATAAGAGAGGGGGAGCTTAGGATGCTGGAGTGACCCGGACTGCTCACAATGAAGCTCCGTAGATGGTAGAGATTACCCCTGAGGCAATGGAGAAAGATCCGGGACGAATGGAGAAGGAATTTGAGAAAGAGGAACTGAGAATTTCACAATGGGAGGGAAGAAGTATAGGAAAGGAAGGAAAACGAAGAACGAAGGTAAAGCCCATCGCTTTGATCGATAATATTTATTATATCATCTGCATTATAGATATTATAGCGTATTATCTATACCTCATATTGCCATGAACAAGTAGTTTTAGGGACTTGTTATTTCATTGATGCTCGATAATTAAAGGAGTAGCTCAAATTTTCGGTTTTCTTTACACCCTCTGCCACACGCTGAAAAGCGACTTGCAGAGGTATTTATGTAGATAGTTTCAATGAGACGATAATTCAAGGAATTCGCTTGTCATCATATAAACCATTTAGATGATGAGAAGAGAACAAAAGCAGTACTCTCTTGATGAATTAAGTAGAGGGATGGCTTTGGCCTTTGCCTTGACTAGCCAAGAAGTTAAATTTTCGTAGTCAGTCGTAAGAAAAGAAAATACGTTGGCCTATTTTCTGAGAGTCTGCTGAGTGTGAAGGTAGAGTTTAGGACTGCTGAAAATTATGAGAAATAGAGCAAGATACATTAAAAACTGAAAAAAGCTCCTAAGTTTAATGAATGAATGAAAATCTGTGATTAATTATTTAATTTTTAATTTACGAGTCTTAACGATAGTTCGGTATATAACTGATCAGGTCAAGACCTAGTGTATGCAGACGGCACAAAATTTATGCGTTCTCTCACTTTTCCAAAAATACTCGAGAAAAACTAATCAATTACACAGAATATTTATCTTTAAATGATTCCACCTTCTCGTTTTGATGAAACGAGGTTCGTAGGAGATTGAGGAGTTTGGTAATCTTGTCAGATGGCATAGGAGAAAACGTGGATTATGGGAAATTGTGGTTTTGTAAAATGGAGCAGATGATGATGAAGATAGAGAGGAAAAAAGGGATTCCGATATATTAGAAATGGCTCGCTGATATTCACAACATTGATTTCTATTTTTGTGAATCGTATTATATAAGTAACATGCATCACCAAGTAATTCGTTGACTGCAAGTTAAGTTTGATTGGATGCAGAGGGAATTGAAGACTCCAACATATGAACGCAATTCCGTCTTATATTATGAATTCCTGCTTTGTTTACGAACCGCCACTCCAAACAACTCTTTCGGAAACGGTTATTTATTGTCACTGAAAAACTCGGACTAAATCATTTACAGCGATAAAGTTATTATTCCATTTTTTTCTTTAGATTTTTTCCATTCACCCGACCTTCTTTATCTCTTCCTCTTTATTACTTTCATTCATTTATTTATTTCTTACTGCGAAATCATTGCCTACCTGTCATTATTTTCCTATCTCTGTGGAAGCGATACTGTTTTGTACAATGATTTATTAAAAAATATTTAATTTTTATTGTAAATGAATTTAATTATTATCAGATTTTTCGTTTTCTTTCATTTCTTCTAGCTGATAATTTTTGTTTTCCTTATTAATGTTACTTATGATTGACAGATTAAATGTAAGACGGTACTATTTAATCCCACATTAAAATAAATTCGAATGCATGTATAATCAGTTGCTTAACAAACTCTAAACAAACCTAAGAATAGGAGAGAATTCTTCCCGTTTCTGGCGTGGAATAGACGGAAGGGGAGAAGGAAAGAGGAGGAAAGAGAAGGAAAGAGAAGGAAAGAGAAGGAAAGAGAAGGAAAGAGAAGGAAAGAGAAGGAAAGAGAAGGAAAGAGAAGGAAAGAGAAGGAAAGAGAAGGGAAAGAGAAGGAAAGAGAAGGGAAAGAGAAGGAAAGAGAAGGAAAGAGAAGGAAAGAGAAGGAAAGAGAAGGAAAGAGAAGGAAAGAGAAGGGAAAGAGAAGGAAAGAGAAGGGAAAGAGAAGGAAAGAGAAGGAAAGAGAAGGAAAGAGAAGGGAACGGCGGGCGTAGAATAATAGCGGGTTAAAAGGGTTTTGCGATTAATCGATTCGATTTCTTTTATTTTTGGTATCGACTGCCGTGAATAGATGGCGCGGGGGAGCTGCGCGGAAAACATGCAGTACAAAACATTGCCCGGGGAAAACGTGAATTAGCGACCGGCGAAATACATTAAACGAACGCTGATTGCGATGAATAAAACATATTCAACAGCTTATTTTGAAAGAGGAAACGTACAAGCGAGGGACTTGATTAAATGCGATATATTACTCCATCTCTTGTGCAAATTTTTGGAGGGCGGCAAAGAATAATACGTGAAATCATTACGAAGACTTTAGGGGCGAAGTAAAAGTTCACACGAGGGCTTTTAAAGGGCAAATCTCGAAAAATAAATGAAAATATAGATTTTCTCCACGCGGATATCCATTAAAGGGCGATGAAAAATTACAGCCAAAACATGGGCTCGTCCGAATTTATTTTTACTGCGAGTCATTCCAACTGCAAAGGGTCCAAGATGTTTGCAAATTCTGCTTTCCTGCATACTGTTGATACGCGAGAATTGTATCTCCTGCATTTATGTAAATGGAAAAATAACAGAGGAGGAGACAATCTACGATGTGGCATTTATATAACTTCGCCACCCATTTAGCGCAGGATTCTACTCATGGCATAGCAATGTAACAACTTAAATATTAAAATGTAGAATGACACTATTTCCTCTTGAGAAAATTGAGCTTTACTGAATAAGCTCACATCCAGTAAATGAACAATTTGACTTCCGCTGAATTGACTTGACTTGAATATATATATTATATATTACATATTACATGAACTATTACGTGAATATTCAGTGGTTTATGAAGGAATTAAAAGGGTGTTGACTGAAAATTGTTACTATTGAATGAAGGAAGCCCTAGATTGCCTTACTTCTTTGTCTATATTGTAAAGTATATACATTTTAATTTTCTATTAATTCTTTTTCGTATATATATAGAACAGTGATTAATTATTACAAAGTACCTTTGTTATGAGAAGGATCTTATATGTATATAATTTATGTCATAAAATACATTGTATTACGCACACTTCACACTCATAATGTGTTGTATAATGAGGAAGTTTTTTCAAGGTATAATGCGACAATTGTAATACGTGGTATTGATGTGTGTGCTCAAAAACGTGATATGGTATATGTGTGGCAGGGAAGTGTTAAAGCATGTATGATTGTATAATCTTATTGTATGAATCTGTTCACTTTCAGAGTTAGTAATGAAAATCATGTGAATGCATTATGTCAATAAACGACTGTTTGTATAACTACAGCTGATAGCATTTCGATTTTTTTAGGAATAGGTCTAATGATAAGTGAGTGGACGCTTAGGAAACGGGAGAGTATGCTCATGTCATTATTTATTTTAACTCAAACGACGCATAATAGGAGATAAAGGTAACTAATCTTAATAAAATACAGTCATTTACAATACATTCAGAATAATACCAGGGCCATTATGAGGATTAGTTTGAGCATTTCCTTCCTTTTCGTTAAGAATGCTCTCACGAGATTTATGTTAAAACAGTGCAGTATCCAAGAGCTTCATGCATCAGATAACCATAGTCTGGGGAGACATTCCTCCTTCAAAAACGACTCTATAAACATAAATTCCATGAAAACTCCCTTCCTAAGCGCCACACAAAAGATAGCAGTTTCACTCTGAAAAGCACCGAACAGCAAGAAGACTCGCTAAGGAAGATCTATGTCGTAGTTTAGAACTCGGTGGACACGGAAGGGTTTAGAAAGTTCACGTGGGGGTAGATATAGAATGGAGCCTATATGACCAAAGCCGGAGATTCGCCGTGGGTTGGGCTCCCGAATACAAATCAAAGCAAACGACTCCACCCAGGGATATCCTCTTTCTTTCCCTCGACGGTCATGGAATCCCTTCTTCACCCACCCTTCTTCTTCCCGTCACATACAACTGTTTCGACCTCTCATCCACACTCCATCCAAGATCTATGGAAAAACATTTACACTTAGCGTAATTTCCGATTGAATTCCAGATGAGAGAATGAATGATTTCCGTGTGTTGCATATTCACACATGAATAGTGGGAACTTTAAGGGTATGGAATTAATTCCAAAACCGGAATTTTAATACAATTTATTCGATTCACGATTAATGAGAAGGTAGATTTAATCTAATCGCAACCCTCAATCGTGTTGCTAAAAACGCAAGTGCTTTTCTAAGGAGAACTATTTAAGTGGCGTGAAATTCTGAAGCTTTACAATCAACCCAGAAAAGAACTCCTTCTAAACATGCGTAAGCACCAATTTTAAAGCTTTATTTTCAATTCCTACTTTAGAGACACCAAATCAGTATAGACGTAACTATTTAAAATTACCTGTTCTACACCTCAGATCTCAGGGAATAAATTATTTATCCGCTTCAAGGATATTGAGAACTTCCATCTCGATTTCTTTAAATTCGTTACAATTTCAAATAAATCGTCTCTTTCATCAAAATAAACAAAATTGCTAAATTCTGGATTGGAAATAATTCTTTTTCAATAAGATGAAATGTATTCAGTGACACTCCTTAAAAGTCAGATATTAAAAAAATGCAAAATTACCCTTATGAAGGACATAACCGGCTGAAATGATTAACGAAAAATCTGAGTTACTGAATAAAGAATAGATAAATCGCATTTTTCGAATTAAAGTCGTGATATTAATTCATTTAAAAAATAATACTATTTCACATTACCTTTTTTTACAGAAAATAATAATTTTATGATGCACTTGAGCCTTATTAACTTAATTTAAGACTATTAATTGTACCAATTTAGATGTAAAATATTTGAACTCGAACTGTGTAATTAAAATTCTACTATAAAATAGACAAAGCATAATTATATACTGCTTATTAGACAGCTTGTGTTATACAATTCATAATTATCAACTAAACGATGGGAGTTATGAAGCGGACAGGTAATTCTACTTCATAAAGCCGCTGTCCTTTTGCAGAGGAGAGTCAATTTAAATAGAAGACTGCTGTACTACCTTCAGATTATCTGAGTATAGGAACTTTTCAGCAATTCACGTTCCGCCATTTAATTTCAGATTTTTTTTCAGTATCATGGGGAAAATCTTAGCTTCCAGTGGAACGGAATTTCATTCATCAGATCGCTTTTGCATGGTGCACAAAGGGAGAAAGAATTTCTTCATTTTCTGTATTCGATCCGTTGAGCGCGGATTTTTTTCTAATATTCCCCGGGCTTCCTCAACGTGCTTCCCGCCAATCTTCCCTCCAGCGGTCCCGTCTTCCTCTGGGCTCATTGGATTCAGATATTGGAAGATTGAGCATCGAGTATTTTCTATCTCTTCCGTATTTTCAAGCAAGATAATATAGGGAGAATTGAACTTGTGGAATAAGAATTCTGGAGACATGGCATCCACGTAATGTAAATACAGTGGAAGATGTTTTCTAGAGCTCTTAAGAATGCTCCTCAAAGGACGGCTATTTCAAAGGCGGTGGAATGTTCTCGTTTTGCGATGCATTTTCTGGTTAATCACCTGTTTGGATTCTCGTTTGTATACTTATTTTGGATTTGCAACAAAATCAAAATATTGCGATTCGGGCGAATCGTGAATTCAGAAAGACCTTTCGTGATAGAATATTAATTGGAATAAAGGAGTACATTCGAATTTCATAGATTTTAAGACAGTTCATTTAAATAAACCTCTATAAATTAGATAGACAATTTTCATGCATAAATTAAATCATTCGCACATAGAGCTGCAATTATCATTCAGCATTTACATAACATCAATTATTCAATTTATTTGAAATCATGGGATTCTTATCTCTCCACAAACGACTGATAATTTCAGTTGGATTGTTTTAATTATAAAATAATTTTTGTAATCAAATATCAAAATGAATCAATTCATAAAAATCTTCCTTCTCCCAATTTATTCGACTGTATATGGCCATGAATGAATTTAAGCTATAAATATAATCATAAAATTCAAATAAACTATTATTTGCAGATATATGAGTAGGCTGCGATAGGAATAAAGGTTTGGGAAAAAACTGAGCCCCAATATAACCCATACGAGAATAATTATTTATCACAACTTAGCGATAAAAGATAGCGTTTAAATTTAATGATTTCCATTGATAATATTGGAAAAGAAAATTCCTTTTAATTTAAGTTATTACTACAAAATTAGCTATTAGAATACACGAAGTACAAATGGAATTTTATGATCGGTAGCTCGTTCGCGGATAGGGTTCGATTCCCAGCAAGGACCCACGAATGTGAAATGGCTTTAGCTATCGAAGCAACAAAACAATTACTGCAATTACATGAATATACAACGGAGATGAAATTATAAGAATAAACGTATAAAAATTGTGGAATGACGAACGCAATCCATGGGATGAGGACACATCGTAATTCTGGAATAAGCGGCGCATGGATGACCGAGGTTGACACAGCATTCGGCAGTGGATGTACTCCTTGTTTTGGAAATGGAAATGAGGCGACCGGCAATTGAAACGCCACAGCGACACGCCACCGAAAATCTCAATATTTTCCGAGCCTCCTTTGGATTACAAACGAAAATTATAAGCGTTTTCTCTTTTCAATCGGAACGAAAGACAAACAGAGCGCGGACGGGCTTTAAAAAACATGGCGACCTCCATTCCATTCAAAAGGGAACGCGATACAGGAATTGGCACGGGTTTCACTTTTTTCCGAATAGCCTCGACGAAGGGACTTCATAAATCGAATTAAAAAAGGAGAATCGCTTGCATGTGTGTTGCCTCTGTGTACCAATCTAGCGCTGCTGAGGATGGAAAACATTTTGGGCCTCCATAACAATCCTCCTGACCTACAAATGAAACTCATAGAAATCAACGAAAGACCTCAATGTCTTAATTTCTCGGATGCTTATGAAGTTAGCCAGGACTGCCTTTTTTACTGCATGAACATAAACTCAAGAAACTTACTATTGTACTTTTCCACGACGTTTAATTTAAACTAATAGACCGATATCAACGAGAGATCATCAGCTAGAGTTTTACAATATGAGTGCCTAATTATTTATCAATGGGTCTATCAATAAGAAGATACATTTAATCTCAATCTACTTCTAAAGACATCATTTATTATAAATAATTTGAATTAACGTCCTTTTATGAGGTTTTATATTGGAAAATTTTAATAGCTCTTCCGACAAATAAAAATATGCGTAAATACATACGGCTAAGATTGCAACTGAATTATCGCATGGTGTTGAATGGCACTTCAATAAATGTTCCCACTGAATTATATAGCTAAGCTAGACTTTACTTGGTTGAACATATCCATATAGATATTAAATTTCTTTCGTCTTATAGCTGTTTATTATTTCCCCATGTAAGGTCACCACTCTTTGTTTGTTTGATATAACTTCTAGTATTTGCCAAAACTTAACATGAACCATTACTTAATCACTCTTCCTAGTATAGGTAGCACAGTGAAATGAACTATGCAAATCCTAAAAAAGATTTTTTTGCAAAATTAGAGATTTACTGAATTGATTAAAAGAATACATACTTACCATACGTATTACACTAACATCCAAAACTTGCAAGTATTAGATGCAGTAATTTGTGCAATTTGCATAGCTCATTTCTAATTTAAATCTTTGCCTTTTAGTACGAATTTTACCCAGAGTGAAGAATCACTCTCTTTAGCAATGCATTACTCAATACCCGAGGATTACCACTCCACAGAGTCCTTCTCCTTTACCACAAACACAAATTTATCTCGCTTGCTTAAACATCCACACATCTTCCATTTTCTGGTCCCCCGACATGACTGCATATTTTACAACAGTACTCAGACAGCGAAACCCTTGGAGTCGGTAACTTAGCTTCCTGAAGATCCAAATAAATTTCGGAAGGAAACCAAAGCATCCCTCCTTTCAATACCCCTGTAAAATGACCCTTTTTCCCCTTTCTTCGCCCCCCGTAGAGTCACGAACCCTTTATTTTCCGAAACGCCCACCTACGCACACACAACGGTTTCTTTTAATTGCAAGAGCAATGCATACCTAATTGTGAAACCACCGTACGAACGCCTACTCGGCCACGGGTGAGACGAAAAAAACGCGTGTGTTTGTGCGCGTGGGCGATGAGGAGGGAAAAGCCGAAATTTTCACCTGCGAACGCAAACAGAGGGAGAGGAAGGAAAGTGGAGCGGAAATATATGTACGTGAACCGCAGAAATGCTTAAATCCGATGTATTCGCGCCACAAGATTACTCGCAAAGGGGCAGCCACGCGAAAAGAGAGGGAAAGGCTTTTTACAAAGGGAGAATTTTTTTCGTCCGTGACTTGTTTATGCTCGGGTCGCTATGTGTTCCTCCCTTTTGCTCTGTAAATTTGCGAACTAGATGGAGCTGTAGAATGAATGCGATAAGCGGCCCCCTAAGTGATTGCCTGAATTCAAGCGGCGTTTTTCCTCATGTGCTATTAAACAAACTACCTTCATCTGAAATATTGTAGCCATCGTTTTTAGAGATGCTATACGATTCAAAACTCGCTGGACTGCTACGGTTAAAGGAAGGCTAAAATAATAACTGAAAGTTCTTGAATAATTAACGTAAAAAGATAAAAATGATAGCATCCCTTTGCAAAGGACACTTTTTCTTACGTGTAAACTTCAATTTCTAAGTTCCGCTCTAAGATTCAAATTAGGGATATCATCACTCAACTTCATGTAAACTTGGCATGTATTTGCATGAATTTTCATACACATGGGATACAAAATTAAAAAAGGAAATTCATATTACAGAAGTATAAAGAAAGTATTACTATTAAGACAAGCTTCGATACCTGAGGTTACTCTGCAAATATATCCTCCTCTGCAATATTATCCTCCACCGATATTCGAACCCGAGTCTTTAACCAAAGGCAAAGACGCTAATAGAGAGAGAGATCGAGATAAAAATTCCTAAGAAACCAAAACATAGAGCCAAGGCTACAACATGTATTATGGAGTAAGAGAAATATCACGTGGAAAATGAGATAAAAGGGCATGTGAAGGCGAAATTGAAAAAAAAAGAAAATAGTTAACGAGAAAAACTGGAAGAAAATATTAATAAATCTGCTAAAACTATGCAACGAAACAAAACTATTATTTCTTATATATATTATTATAAAACAAAATGGAATCAGTGACATACAATTCAGTCATCGAAAAGAATTTTCGGAAAACGTAAGAAAGCAATTGTGTCCGTGGAATAAAATAAGAATTTGAGAGAAGAGGCGGGATTAAAAAGAGGGAGGGATTGGAAGGGAGAAGATATATATTAAGGAGAGCGAGACGTAAACAAAGTAAAGTGCTCCTGTGGGAGATTGTAAGAGAGTGAGTTAGAGATGTAGGAAACGCACGGCTTAGGGAAAGGAAATTAAGGATACAGATGAAATATTCGGCTCCACAATGCGAGATGCACAATTGCTTCATGCTCGAGTTAACTCGAAGCGAAGGGAAAATGAGTGGAAAGGTGAAGATGGGGAAATGAATGAGAAATATAAACCGGAGATGAACACATTTCTAAATCATTTGTGCGTAAATGAAACAAGCAAGGTTCCAAAGCAAAATTCATATTGTTTAGCTCTCAAGTAGGTTTCGCACTATCCTAGAACCACTATGTTACCTCCATGTCCCAACGTACTGTACTGCACGTACGTACGTAATGTACTGCACCTAGGAAGTTTTAATCTAAAATTTATCAAATCAAGAAACATGGACGAAGTTGGTTTCTATAAGTGAATTTTTTATCTTCTTTAGTTTTAAATTACATTTTAGTTTTATAACTGCTATTTTTCACTTTGAAAATTTTTTAGTCTATACTTTTGGACTTCCTAAAGCTATTTTTTCATGTAAAAATATATCTCTTTGTACCCTGTCCCAATCTTAAAATAACTGAGTAAAAATTTTTCACTAAGTAAAAGATATTACAGCGTGGATAAGTTCATCAATGAAAAAATATATAAATTGTTCCTTACAATGTAATGTATCTAAATTATTGTTTCACTTATGATTGCATCATTATGGAAAATTTGGAAGTACGATTTTACTTGTCCTAAACGTAGATGTGTTTGTTTTTATGATCCAATAAACGATCATTATTAGATATTTAAAATATGAATGCATTGATTTATGCGTTCAGATACTTAAACTTCCAGTTTCTGTAATAACTATCCGTTCGTTTTTTTTCATTCCCTCCTCCTTGCGACTGCTTTTCTGCTATGGATTATTTTTCCGAATCACTTAGGTTTTTTTAACTCACGAAGTAGATTTCTTTCGTGAAAAATTTTTCAAGCTAACTTTTTCTTTCAAATGTTATATGACGAAGAGTTAAATTAAAGAAAAGACTATCAAATCTCGATCTCGCCCGATTAAAGAAGAAGGCGATTTATGATTATGATATCATTTGCTAATCCTATTAGATGACTTTCATATGAAGCGATGGTAATAACATCCTATGCCCCTTTCGTTAAAGCTCACTTAAACCTTTGCGATGTTTGTTTACTTGGTATTAATTTGCCCATTCCCTAACTCAGTGATCAATCAAGATGTGTGTATTGCATCGAGACTGGGTTTTAACTCCGGGCATCGAAGGTAATCACTTCTAAAATATAATATAGGTGTTGTAATACGTTATTTCGAGTTATTCTGCAAAAGAATAATAATCGAAATCGATTCGAATTGCACCGACTGCAAAATAGTATTTTCCCAAACTGAAATCCGCTGTCTAAAATGGTTTCTCCCAAGGGTCGGCGACGGGAAATGATTGATTGAATATAGCAGTGCTTTAATCATCGTTAACAGTCACATTTCCGATCGCATTTTAAGCGACGAGCTCATTACCGAAGTATGCTGCTCGCAAGAAGAAACGCTCTTCAATTATTTCCCAAATAAGTACACACGTTCCAGATGGGCGCTGCTGAAATTGCGTGCCCTAAGTATTGGTGATAACAGTCGACTCAACGGGTTTAATTGCGCGCGGTTTCATATGAATCCGATATAACTGACTGAATTAATGCTTCCCGGGAATTAATGGTTGTAAAGGCAATTAAGGTAGATCCTATAATTTGATGCTGTAAGCACTACCTATTACTAGGAACGATGCCGACTGAATAATTTATCGCGGAGAGAATTAATTTTATAAAACCGCGAAGAAAATAAATTTGATGGCGTTTATTCGTAGGCGTGATTAAAACTAGCTCGTCCAAATAGATAATTAAATAAAGCGACGAGTTGACGGAAAAAATGAAATCAAAATGCGATACCACAATTTGATTATTGTATTTTTATGGGATTTCTCATCGGATGAGCTGTTGGTGTCTTTAGCAACATTATGCGCGAACAATTTAATCGGCGATATGAACCAGATTGACTAGCGTCCCGTTTTTCGCCAGCAGAACGACTCCTAATTCTTAAAATAAGTACTCACCGACGCCAGAGAGGTATTGCAGAGTGAAATGAAGAGGATACTGACCTAGAAACGAGAAAAACAGCATATTTAAACTAATGTAAAGCATGATGTAAATCAAAACAAATTTTACTTAAACATTTTGATAAGCAAGCGAGTTATATATTCTCACTCCATAGAAAACTATTAATAATTATATTTGATGATTTAATAGTACTAAAATTGAGTGAAACTACTTAAATTACATGAATGGTCGACAAGAAACTATTTTAAAAAATCAGAAGTTCAGAGATATCTACATTTAAGTTCTTTTGATTTTGTGACGAATCAAAATACTGAGCAAATGTTTCTGCAAGGAACAACGTGATTGACTAATTTTATTCTACATAAAAATTTTCCATTAATTTTCGATCTCTAAGAAAGGCATTTATTCATTCATTCATTGTATTATTTTTTCAAGTTCTCCTTCATTCAACTGTTATATGACTATGGGCCAGATGTAGGAAGAGACTATTTAGTCTTAATCTCGCCCGAATGAAGACTTTTTATGAATCTGGCACTTGCCACTTGTTAACTTAAGTATTAACAAGGTTAACCGAAGATTACGACTTCTGAAAGTTATTCGTGGACTGCGGTGAGATCATCGTGTTCGGTATCATTCGTCAGGTGACAATCAAAACGCAGAAACTTTTCTGTTTCTAACGCCCCAAGGGTAAAACATCTACTCACTTTTCCTTTCACGTACATTTCCCTCTTCGACCTGCAACCAAGTTATATTCCTTGTCATTGCAGTCCTTATAAACACGAATGCTAATGGAGTTATCTAGTTGATAAATGCATTAGTGGTGAAAGGATCGCTGCAGAGAAGGGTCCAATAACGACAACCATGGGAATGAAGGACACATTACAAACTGTCCAACTTTCGTCTCATCTCATACAGATTAATAATTGATCAATTTTCAAACTATGAAGATGGTATTTTAGCAATGCTTAAGTCTATATTACCATACAACTCCACTAACAATCAAGTCAATATATTTAAATGATGGCGATGTCTTTCTCGGGGAAAACTAAATAACGAATGAGTCGTTAAATTTCGAAATGGAAATTTTGGATTTATTAATGACTTTAGAGAAACACTAAAAATCTATAACTTAAAAATCCATGTTTGGATCACCGGATAATTAAGTGGGGAACGCGTTCGCCTTTAATGAAAGCGGTCCTGAGTTCGATTCCCAATGGGGAAATGATCTCAACTGTAGAAGCATTTTTAAATTATTACTACTGCCAGTTACTGAAACGAGACATTCTACTGCTGACAAAGAATAAAGAGTAATAAAATATTGACAATCTCCTTAAGGTATGGAATTAAATAATTGTCTGGAAAGCTTCCGGATATAATAACTCAACCTTAAAAAGCATTATAATGCTAACTTCTTAAGAATTTTTTCACAACAAATGAACAATAATATGCCGGCTGCCGAACACATGATTCAGGAATTTGGGGTGAATCACATGAATATCTTTAAACTGTAGTCTTTCACATCAAGAATCTTAAATCTAATTATGACAAATCTTGCCCCATAACATTACGGAAGATATTCTCACTTTAAATGGAGTAAAGGTACCAAATATGGAATAATTTTTTATATTTATTATTTATTTATATTTATATATATTATTTTTATATTTATTATATATTATATTTAGATTATAAGCTAAAGATATGAGAGGCGCAAGGACACAAGATATAGGCATGGATATATGCGTGTTCATACAAACAAGAAAGAAGCATAAACGGCCCCCAGTTAGATTCCGAAGAAGATGACAAAGCACGAAATCCGGGAATTCTCTCATCATTTTATCGAATCCACGCGTATAGAAATCTCTACCTCTTCAGAAGGTAATCAGTGCTATAGCTCGGAATACACGCCCACTTATCCTTCTTGAGTAAAATATTGGACAAGGATACCCTATCGGGAACGCAGAATTTCTCTCCACGACTCCCAATATTCAGAAAAATCCTTCGTAGAATAAGGAAAAACTCAAAATTGGTAAGGAAAGGGAGATGCGAGAAAAACCATATTGCTTATGGAAGAAATCGGGCAATTCCCGAAAAACAGTTCCAACCAAAAATCTTCGGCTGAGTCGAGGGAAGGGGAGTGACGTAGGAGCAGTGACCGAGTCGCTTTCCGGGATCCCGTTTGGAGGTAGATGCAGATGTTCCGTAAAGAATAGAGATTGGGATGAGGGTGGATCTCTTAAGAAAAAATAATGGAAGATAGGAAAGGGATGAAGGGTTTTTTGCCAGTAAAGTGGAGGAAGGGGAAGGGGTCAAATAAGGGAAGGAATGCTACGTGATGTGGATTCGTAAAACTCGCAATTCGAAGCGTCTTTCCCTTTCCGTGTATTCAGAACAGCCTTTCGCTGCATCTTCCACATTCTTCCTTCCATCACTTCCCGAGAGAGCTCCTTCCTTTTTTCCTTTATTATTCCCGCTCCATCATGTTTCGGCTGATTAAGTCTCCACCTCTTTTTTATGGAATTTGGAAAGTCGGAATGAGTCAGATGTTGAACACACACACCGCAAGAGATGTCATCAGCTAACAAATCGAAGCGGATGATAAATAAGAAAGATATTCTCAGAGGACTTCCTTCGAATGCGATGCTAAATGTATTTGGCGCAAAGACTTCAATTTAAGAATATTAAATCGATTTGGGTGCGTTTCCCATCTTTTGCACTGCTAGCAAACAAGGAGGAGACAAATATAAAGTCGCAAAATAAGGCTTCTACACTTGGAGTTTATAAATAATTTACAATGCCTTTCGACTATGTGTAATGAAAATACATTTTTTGTGATAGTACATGATATATGCCCTCAAATAAAGACATTACAAGATATCTTTATGGACGATACATTTATTTTTAATTAAATATAGATTTTGCTATTTGCGGGAATGCACATATTCTTAGCAACGAACACTCACATAACAAATATAAGGAATACAACACTTGTTGTGGTTTAGTAACGATTTATACTTGTGAAATTAAGATAAACAAATATAGCTAATTAAAATACGATATTTTGATGTAAAAAGTGCTTAAATTTACCATTTCGTGAAAAAGATCCTAAATCAAGCTTCTATGATACATCTGTAAAAGGTCTGCATGATGATTTATGAAATAGCCCATTACACATTATTATTCTGTGAATAGAATGCTTTCTATAACATATATTATATTATTGAGATTTACTCATGATGTAGCTTTTTCAGTACCCTTTATTTTTGTCACTAAAATTACTTTCGAGTATAACCGAGGTTACTCTTTGATCACCTTGTACTACTATCATATGGCTTACAAAGATTTCACTATCGCCCAATGTTAATCTCATTCCGAAAATTATCGTAAGAACGATGAAGAGCAGTTAACTATGAGATACATAATTAAGGAAACAAAACCTCCATATAAGGCTCTAATTATATATATTTTGCTCTGAAAGATGTAAAGTGGACCCTCAAGGCGTGGAAATATCCAAATATGGATGAGACGCAAATTCGCTTTCTGACGGAACAAAAGGAAATCTTTACGGGATAAAGACGAAGGAAGCATTGAAAGGCTGTCCCAATGGGGAAATGAATTCCCGTCGGAAGTAAATTTACTTTCCTATCCAAAATGGAATTTTCTCAGCGATGAGTTCCAAAGTAATAAATCAAAAAAAGAAAGTAGTACGTCAAGAATTTAATGATTTTTATGTCTGCGCACTCGATCAGAGGAGAATGCACATGATATAATTCTTATTAGTAGCAAAAAGATGATATCGATCTCAGGAGTAGTGTTGTTAAAAGTGCTTTGACAGCTTTTCGCACGTGGGCTCCCACAGGGAATCGAACCCTGGATCACTTCCATCGAAGTCAACGCGAGCCCCACTATGGATCTTTTCAAATATAGTTGGCAGTACTTGTCATATGGATATATTACATGAACGCTGTTACCAAACTTAATCTTCAGAATTTCGCGTCAAATCTAATATTTTAAAAATGGATACATAAATTCCTCTATTTTAAATATCGCTTATTTATAAGTCAGGAAGGGTTTATTTAATCGATAAATTAAATTTTGCTACATTTGGCAACGCTGCGCCATTTTCCTTAAGGGGATTTACTCGGAAATTAACCTCCGTAAGAACCCCTCGTGTCAACTGAATTTGGAAAGCATAAGAAGTAGGTCTCTCGTGGATGATGCCCTCGTTGATAATGACCCATTCTGGAAAATCAATTGTTTCATCTTTTGTGTACTTCGGAAGATTTGAAACGTTCTGATATCCTCAGATTTCCTTGCGTTCTTACAGCAGTCTTTGGATGTGTCTTGTATTTCCTTCGATATTCAACCCCAGCTTCTTTCCTTCCTTTTCTGGAATCCAGCGTTCCTTTCGCCCCTTTTCGTGGAAAATCCACCCAAACGCTCAATATCGATATTTATGGGCCCTGAATAGATAAGGAGCAGGGTCCGTTGAATGCCTACTGATTCGGGTGCGACGAGAATTTTTTGCGTTCCGTGAGTTTGTCAATGGCTTCTTTCTACAATAATAGGCGCTAATGGCCGATTCTTTTCTGCTGCGATTTATGTTGATGTATGCAAACGAATGCAAAGAATTCCGTCCGAGTGAAAAGGGGAAATTATTTTTCCTGCTCGAAACAAGAATACATTAAGAGCGTGGGAGGACGACGCTTAAAATGGAAGAGATGATAAACGCTCCGTAGATTTGCAACGGACGATATTTAACGCTACGAGGAGTAGTTTCTTTCCTTTATTTACTGTAAAGCTCATTGTTTGATATTCGCATCTCCTACGAATAGTGCCGCCACTTCAGCAGCTAGATAAAGAATTTCAACGCTCATAAATTACTAACCGGGGATGTTTTTCTGTTGAATATTCTGGAAAACTCTGAAACGGGATTAGCAAATCTTAACGAATTCTTTCGCGAATGAAGAACGCTTTCATTTCTTTGTCTACCCGAACGTTTGGCAAGAACTTTTTACAGCATTTACATTTTAATATCTTTCTCACTATTTTAGATGTAAATTATCAAATAGTGTAAACTGGAATACTCGTATTAGTTTTCTGAGAAAAGTGCTGTGAACCCTATGTATTATTAATCATTACATTTCAAAAACACAATTTCACATTCCAATGAAGACATCTCGAAGTAATCAACTGACTAGGGATGTATAGAATATTACGAAAAAGATTTGATAATATGACTTTATTGGAAAAAATGATTAAAGATAACCTCTAAAGGACGGAATGACTACTTTATTTCGGAAAAAAGACTTTCTTTAATGAATTCTCAAATTTACAGGTATAAGCTTCAAATTTCTTACACCTCAATATCAATACATTAAATAACTTATGATATTTAGAAGAAGCGCCACCACTAACAAGGAATACGTGGGGATACTATTAATTTAACCTCTAGTTACCTGCACGGGTTTGGAATTGATTCAAATCATATCCTCATGACTAAATACAAAGTTTATTGGGACCTCCATGTTTTGGAAACAAAATTTAATTATTAAATTTTATATGTTTATGTATGTTTAATCATTAAATTTTAATGTTTTGCCATTATTCTTTGATCAATACATATTAGTTAGATAATTTTGCGCCTAACCGTATTTTTAATTGTAATTTTATAACTTAGGCTGGAAATAACATTTCTCAGGTATTCATATGTAGTCTTTGCTCTTTAGAATAGCTCTGACTTTCTCCCGTATGAAAAATTTTACCTTATTTATTGTTCTAAGGATATTTTGGATCACATTGTTAAATCTTCAACATTTGATCAATAAAACTAATCGGTACATAAAAAATGATCTTAACGCGTTACAATCTAATGTATACCAGTCGGACCAAATTTGGACCCACTTAGAAAAAATCAGGTTCGAGCCTGCAATGCGATGCGATCAATCGAAACGGATTCACTGGACGGGTTGGGGTTTAACAAAACATTTCGGCCCATGCACACCCAGTTCACAGAAAAGCTGCATTTTAATGAAAATATGTAGCAGTGACACTGCGGTCGTAATTTTTACAGACGAAAACCGGACGAAAGATATTAAAATACGAGGGGTCCTTCAGATAAACTATTTATAATTCACTCTAAAATCTAAGAAACAGCAAAAACTGCATGTTAATACTCACGGTGTAAGGCGGGGTCTTCAACACCTCTAAGAAAGTCTGACATATAAATGATATACATAGGTTCATGAGCGTTGCTTAGGAGGAATGGCAGGAATAGAAAGGAAGGAAATAGTTGAGGAGGAGTTTCCAGAAGGAAGTTAAGGAAAAGAAAGTTAAGAGAAAGAGTTGGCCACGTAGTGTGAGTGCATTGCAAAACGTGCAGAGTATATATGAGGAGCCGAAGACGCTTTTGTGGTACCGAATCCCAAAAGCAAAGGAAGTTGGCCCGTCGAGCAAGTGATTCTTCTATCTTTTAAAGAAGGTCAGTGGAGCAGCTGTCCCTACAAATGAAGCTGAGGGAATTGATGACTAAAAGAGCAATTACATTACGTTTCATAGGAAAGGGTAATGATAACTGCTTAAGGAAAGGAATTTCATAATAACAGAAACGTTGAGAATTCAAAATGGAATTAATACAAATCTCACTTTAAGGGGAAATTAATACTCATTTTATCTTCTCCAATGTTACAATTACATATGCTGCATACTTTTACTAATCAAATGCGCCGATGAAGTGGAGAAAAAACATTAATATATTATCTCAAAGCTGCATTAGTAGCATTAAATCAGTGCGTCTAAAAGTTTACATACAACACTTCTTGTGTTTTTCTAAATGAAAATGGAAGTACTTAGAAGGTTCTAACTGTCTTTAAGTTTAAATCGACATCGAATAACAGAACTGATTTTAAGCTTTAGATATTGGTTTCTATATTGATGAAAAATGGCTATCTAAGCAAAAGAATTCGGCAATATTTTAAAATAATGATATAGACTGTTAATGCTGCAATGATTATTTGATAATGATTTATTGGTAATTGTCAAGTTGAAAGTAGCCGCGGTAATATCATATGCAATCGCATTGGGAATAGAATCACCAGAGGTGAAAGCGCTAGATTATTGGAAAGCCTCCTCAGTGATTAATTCATCATATTTATTAATAACGACGTAAATTGGTGAGATATAATTACTGAGACTCATATATGAATAAAGTAGAGAGTAACCGAAAAGTATCCCCATTCACAAAATAGATTAAAATGATAGAATTCGCTTTCGGCTTCTTTTTCGTTCTAATAGTACTATATTACTTGTGATAATATAGCTTCCTCTATGGTTAAAATAAATTCATCGCTATGCTCAAATAATATCATTATAGTACTAACTATAATTGCATTTATAATATGAACTACATAAAGATATAAAATTAACTATAATTATATTTAAGACAACTATTAATAATTGTATT
The DNA here is from genome assembly GCA_036926295.1 of Pachydiplax longipennis. NCBI lineage: Eukaryota > Metazoa > Arthropoda > Insecta > Odonata > Libellulidae > Pachydiplax > Pachydiplax longipennis. The sequence continues at coordinate 4,975,809 of JAVFKF010000044.1, read as the reverse complement.
AATTGATTATATAATATATTATTCCTTAACTACATTATTGTAAACCATTGTGCACTATTAAAAATTACTTCTTTATTATTGATTCGTTTATTTAATTTTAATTTAGAAATTTAGAGTAATTCTCTGTAATTATTGCGCATTGTGAATTGTCAAGTATTTCTTTTTTTTATTTTTAAATTTGTCGTACTTACAACGCCACCACTAGGATTCCGGCGGAAATAAGTAAAAGAGGCGTCAAATGCATAATCAATCCTAAGAACAAATGTAATATTTCATTTTTTCGTGCGTGATCGATACTGTAAAGAAAATCAGAGAATCGTTGTCAGAGTTTTGGGGCCAACTTGCTGCAAAGGCGCGGTCAAGAAAATGGAAAAATACCACCGAAAAATCGGCAGGAACTTTGCGAAAACGAGGTATTTCACTTTGGATGAAAGCAGTAAAATGGAGAAGGCGGTAGATTCGCCATTGATAGACTAATGACAGAAATTAAGACGGCAGGAGTTGGTACCCTAAAAAACGAGAACCTCTTGCCTAAGTGATCCTTGTCGAAACACGGTAATGATGTCCTTTTGAAAGACTGGTTTTTCGAGTACGGAGGAGACTGCGAAAAGGAGTGGAAATAAAGGACTCCGAGAAGTAATTCCATTTGCCCTTTTCACAGAAAAAAGGGTCTTTTTTCCTCCATCTTCAAATTTCGTGATAAATTGGAAAGCACCTACTCTCTCCCATTCCTTTGCCGCCAAACATCTCTTATGAAAGATGGCACAATATAAATTGTTTATTTTTCTTTCTCAAGTAACTGATGCTCTTCACGTTGATACGTACGGCGTTTACGAGATTGCTTTCAAAGAGAATCGATTGAGTTATTTGTATTTCATTAATAAAAGTATCCTCACTCACGAAAGGGACGTATTTCTTTTAACAAATATGAACTTAAAATGAAAACACTTCCCCAAGCTTACAATATACGAGTCTCTAAATTGGCGTCATTATTATTCAAGAAAGGTAATTGTGGTAACTTATCTCATTAGCTCATTCAGATGCATTAACTCGGTATCGTCGGCATAGTAATTCGAGTATTTCAAACTTTGCCAAAAGCAGAGCAGTTAAAAAATATTAAAAAATAAGAAGACTTGATTTTTTCATTTTTTAAATTAAATGGAATTATTTGAAAGCTATTACACAATAGATTTAGGTCATCGACATTTATAGTTAAAACGTACAATTGATTGAAATTCCAAAATTTCTTAATGGACTTGATTTTATTAAGTTTATCATTTTCACCTTAAGTTTTTTTCAAAGTTGCAATAACTTTAATCAATGCCATTCGTCGAAGTGGTGAAGTGGTTAGCGATAACACCAACCCTTTAAGTCTTGGGTTCGAGTCTCGGAAAATCGGATTTTTTTGTTGATAGAATGGATTTGTCCATCATTACTGTTTACGTCTCCCAGTTAAAATTTCCAACAAAAATATGTTTTTGGGGAAATAAATAACATAAAATAGGATCAAAAGGGTAATTTATACTTAAAGTAAATAGCCAAGTTAATGTACTTTATAACATCAGCCCATTAATCAGTCGCGTTATACAATAAAATAAAGAAACTTCCTCTAATATTTGAGTAAGAAGCAAATATGTATGTAAGAATAGGGAAGTGTGGAGAAGAATTCGAAAGAAAAGAGTCCATACCGAAAGATGTATATTATATTTGTGTGTATATTTACGAAATCAAATACATTCTCTCATATTTCGAGGTTCTTTTCTAATTGGAAATACTTTAAGACAGCTTCTTTCAGTTTAACCAAAATTCATTTTATTCCATTTAGCAAGAAGTGGGTTACTAATAAGTGGATTTCATCTCGAAGAAAATTTCCTAAAACTTCTAAAATAGATTTCATTTCTCCTCAAGGTAATTAGCGTTTTCTAAATGAAAGAAAATTATTCAAAAAGACAAAAAGGCAGGAATTTGAATAAGCAAAAGCAGCAACGCACTTCCAGAAAGATGTATTAAAATCCTTATTATTTGAAGCTTAAAATTCCAATGAAATCGAATCTACGTCGGATATTTGCCGAATGTATTAGATCAAAAATTATGACGTCATACTTTTTGATATTTAAGGACATCAAATTCATTCATAATTACGTCATCAAATTGGTTGATCTTTCATGCTTTTAAGGAAACAAGTTTTTCTCCAATTGGCAACACTTTAACGACAAGATCTTACAGTTCATAAAAAAATCACCCTATTCCAGTTAATAAGATCAAATATTCGACCTAAAATTTGTTGATTTTTTAATATTTCTAGGGAAACAAGTATTAGAATTGATAATTTAAAATTATTTAAACAGCTTAGACTAATACGAAAGAAAGGAAACCATAATTGGCTCGAAGAATTTATACCTAACATATATTGGGAAACATGTTATTCTTCTATCGGAGAGCAAATTTCCCGTCGTAATTTACTCGGAAGATTTAATCAGAAAGGAAGGTAATCCTTTACTAAGCATGCGAATAATACGCTCCGTATAAAATCTATCCGCCTAATCCGTCGCGCAACTTCGCAGGCAGTAATTCAACCAGACGGTCAGACCTCGTTAAATCCATCCTGATCTTTCGCGACAAAAACACACGGGGAGATAAACGCGCTTATTCAATCGGAATCTTAACGCTCATGCATCCCGACATGCCCTGGCATCAGGTACGAAAACAACCCGCAAATACCCTGTGACCAATCGCATCGAACGAAACAACGCTCGCGAGGGAATTCTGGGAACTGATGCGCTCAACATCTCTCGTCTCGAATTAAGGGAGCGAATCGGGAAAAGGATTGCGAAAAGAGTATCTCTGGGGGATGACACTCTCCAGTTTGACGTGCCCTGATAAGTTCGACCTAGAAAGTTAAGTAAATTATACATTTACGAAGATAGAGTACTTGTCACAACCCAATGTAAGTGATAGAGGATTCCTCAGCTCGTTTACTGCGTAATCTACGCGCATTTTCCTGTGGTTTAAATCTTGAAAATAAAATAATAAAATCTTATTAAAAAAATCGATCACATCGGCCATGACTTCGTGGAATTCCATATTCATTACGTGAATACGTCGAAACCGGCAAATCACTCGGCAAAACTCGGTAAATACGATTTTCAGGGAAACAACTGAAAACCGCAAAACGACCGGGGTAGCGTATTAAAAATGTTCATTTCTATATATTCGAAAACAGCAGGAATTGATGTCTTGACTCTTCATTATAAAAGAGTATTACAATTATCTATCGGCCGTATAAAGATGGTTGCCTTTTCGTTTTAAAGAATGGTCTGTTTTTCGTACAAAGACAGCTTTTTCTATTGTTACTTAATTGTTTACATTTTCACTCTACAATGAAGTATTTTTACCAGGGTTATACAAGAAGTGAAAAATTTCGACTTGGCCGGGACTCGAACCCGGGTCTCCCGCTTGCCGGGCAGATATTCTATCCATTAAACTACCGAGCCGCGCAGATTCACTTCTGTAAATGGGAGCTTATATGGGCAAGGTAATGGTGCTCCACTTAGTGGCACCAACCACCACCAGAGGTCCTCGTCGAGGCAGCCACCCAACAAAGCGATATTTGAGAAACCCTCTCGCGGAATTAACACAACGATGGAAATGTAATTTTTTACTTAGCACATGAAGTTGTGCGACTAACCCAAGGTTATACAACAGAGGCGCTACAGTAGGTTAAGGTGCATTTAGAGATGGAAAAAATCCGCCTTAGGAGCTGGTAAAAGAGATACGGGGGTAACAATGTCAATTTATCCGTCATATTATCTGTCAATATCTGGCGGATGCATGCAGTTGCCTACTTAATAAGCCTCTTTCTTGAATTATAACCTACTTCTTTTAAGCAGGCTTCAGCATTAAAAAGCGGTGTCTGGTTCAGTTTCCAAATTATATAAAGTTTGTCCGAAGTTTACCCTCAGTGGTTCAAATCCTGTTTCAAATGAATTTTTTTCCGGAAAATTAAGCTTACATGTCTTGTGACGTCCATGATCAAGATGGCTGCCGCCCTACTCCGCTCTTATAGTTAGTCGGTTTATTTTAATTAACCCCCCAATCCACTAGTGTATCTCTTAATCTAATCATGTTTCTCTTCTTCTACTTTTTGTCTCTTATGTATAATTTAAAGGTATAGTAAAAGCGTTTCTTTTGCTGTTATATACACAGTTTGTTACATGCGGTAGCAAGATAACCACACCGCCGCAGCAATTTCAATCACAGTCAACCAAATAATCTAAACCACCCGGCATCCCGGGGCATTCATGACTGTTTTGACAGTCAATTTAATAGGCTTGCTTTTCGTCAACAACTATGCCATATTTCTTAAATTCAGGGTCCAAATCGGTCCTCCCATAAAATCCTTACAAGTTATGTGGTGGTTTATAATTGCATTTATAAAAGGAAAAAAGTTTATTAAAATATCTTAAAAGAAGATAAAAATAATCCTAATAATTCTAATCTTTGTTCGCTCTCACTTTCATTAGCGATGATTTTTATTTCATATAAAACTACATGAATATTACCCATAAATGTAATCCTGGTTCGCCTACAGATAAGGACAGTTTAGTGGTGTTCTTCATTAAAATACGTTTATGTAGCCCGTAAATGACCCCCTGGATATAATATAGATGGTTTTTATATCACAGGTACTTATATCTATCTATCAAAATATTTTCCAGTTCTCATGAAGCTTACGTGTACCTCAACAAACAAACTCATAAAATGTATCAAAGGAGCACATCGGTAGAGCGAGGTTATGGCTTGTAATCCCGAATAACGATTAATTTTTATCGATAAAAACTTTCTGGAGAAACGGAGAGGAATAGCAATACGCCTCAGGAACGGTATAAGAATATAAAGAGAAAGGAATGAGAATTCAGGAGTCATTTTAAAGGAGCAATGGTTGGAGAAAATGTATTTCCTCAAACTATTCTATCTCTTTAACGAGGTAAACTTTGAAGCTTCCGCTGAGTTGGCTAGAGCATGAAAATCCGATGCCTTCAGCGGAAGCACAAATGATTCTCGCGAAAGGTGATGAAGTTTGCTTGGGAACGCTTTCCAAAGTTAACACAAATGCCGCTTGTTTCTCTAAAAAGATATCGGCAGAATACTCCCTCCGGAAATCGGGCTGTTTCGAGCTCAGATGATATCAGAATAACGACCGTTGCAAATCGACCATTTTACAGAGAATTCCACAACTCTCCGATGTAAGCAAACTTTCCATTATTGTGCGCACACCTTCCAATATTTATTCCTTCGAGTATTTCGATGAAGAGCAATGTTGAGTACGAAGGAAAACATGAATGAGAGATGCAACACTTTTCTTTGATAGAAATTTGTGAGAAAGCCATTGAAATCACTCTTTGGTTTTTGGCTCAGATGGAATAAATGGACTTATCAATGAATTCATTTACTTTAGAGCTTATGTTTATGATTTCTAAAGGATTCAAAAGCCTAGGACACCATCAGTCCTTATTGAGGCATCGTATATAATTATGTTTTTTTACGAAAAGGAGCATGCAATAAAAACAAGAAAGGTATACTGTTGAATATGATTTAGGCTAGGTATAAGTTCGACTGCTGATGAATTAATGGAATTCTTTCAGTTTCAGTAACTAACCGTTCTTATTTTAAGTAGTAAGATTATAATATAAATTATTACTCTCAAAGTTAACGAAGCCTATAAAATAAAAGCCTTCGCAATCAGAATGATAGCGTAATCTATGTGGAATCGAATGTTTGAGCTCATAATTCACCGCATTAGAGCGGTAATATAATTACAAGACCTGAAAACGCGAATAAGATTACAAACTCGCAGAGATTTGACGGCGCGATAAATCCGACACAAAACGCTCGAGTTTATCGATAAGGAATGAGCGACGCCGAGGAAATTTTATCTCGAAACCACCGCTCAGACATCTCTCTCAGATTTCGACGAACCTTTGTCTACCTTTCACCGTGTTGAAGAAATTTCCACCCGTCCCTCCATATCAAACCAAAATCTGCTTCCTCAGAACCAGTTCTCCCAGCATTGCCACAAGCATCGAAACTCCCTCTCGACCCGATTCCATCGGATATCACTTCTTCTTTAAAAGGTTTCATCAACTCCCGAACAAAAACGACTCTCGGCAACTGACGGATTAACTATGCCGTTCCTTGAGGGTGCCTGTGCATGGCGGGAGGATGAAAATGCAAAGAAAAGGAGAAAGTGAATGGGGATAAGACGGTTCTCTTTCTGCTTCCCTTTTCGTGCCTTCATTATCGCTTGCTTCTCTTTCACTCGGAAGTTATTGTCGTTCCGAAGAGAATTCTTTTCCGATATTTCTCATTCTCTACACGCGATTTACGAGAAAGACGATAATTTATATTATATTTATTATACTATATTACATTATTATTTATATATGAATAAACGCATTTATGTTACATTGCCCTCTAGTCAGGAAGCATTACCCATTTCTCATATTTAAGTACTTAAATTTAAGGAATAAGAATTTTGTCCTTATCATTATTTATATAAAATACCACAACAGTTATTCATTTAGACAAGTGTCGATGTCAATTAACAATACATCAACATAGGCTATCTAACAAATGCTTATAAAAATACCAAACATCACTTTTTAAATACCCCATCCATTAACTAGAATATTTCAATTCAATATTTCACAACACCAATTTACAATATTAACAGCTATAATACACAAAAATATTTGAATGTTGAAATTTAATTCTACAATTTCCACAAACACCATTTAAACTTGACAATTAACTAGAATAACTTGTCAGTAACCTAACAAGACCGAATACAGAACACTAAGTATTTTAATTGCTGATAATAAAATAAGAAAATTAATTGCCAATGATACATAGTTACATCTATTTCAAATTATCTCGAAACATAAAATAATGGTCTTTGGTCTATTAATGAGGATAGAGGTATAGCATTCGAGCTCACTGTTACCACAACAAGCTCGTCTTTTAATTAATATATGTATCCGTGGCTAAGCGTACTCCTTAAATCACCAGGGAGACGGAAGTTGGGTGTAAAACGGGACTTTTAAGTCTCCAACCCAGCAGAATGGAGTCATTTGTCTGTCTCTCTCATTAAAATCCCCGGAGTCGCCCGGAGGAAGCTGGCTTTCTTGCAGAAGAGGCCGGAAAGTTTTGGAAAAGGAGTGGTTGGGAAAGATCAGAGGGCGGAGGAGAAGGAAGTCCCAAATTGCGTCGGTAATTCACGAGGAATAGAGGGCGCAGATGTGGCTGACGAGTGGAGGTTCTCATAAGGGGAAAGGAGTCTTCGAGAAATTAAAATGGGTTTGGGGAGAAATCCCTTCTTCCGAAGATTGAGGATGCATGAACAATGAACTTTAAGGTTGAGATTTCGTCTAATTGCGTCTTATGAGCTTTAAGTGGTTCCGAAAGGGGAGTTTGCAGAAGGGAAAACGGCTCCTTACGATATGACTCCATTGCCAGATTATATTTTTGCTCGCTGATAAACGGGGAAATACACATTCAGATATTAACAGATATATAGAACTCGTAGAAACTGAAGTGAGGGATAATGATACTGAATAATACATAGATTTTATTATTGTAACATTTCGCATCTTAAGCTATAAATACAAAGAAAGTATTTCTCAAGGAAATCCTTTTTCTCTGCTGAACTGGATTTAAATTTCTATCGCTCATTTTTTATAATTAAACGTTCCCTTGCGCTTAATCGGACTCGAATTTTGTATGTATGTTTATCATGAAGCTTGAAAATACACTTAAAATGAAATGTTTAATACGAGTAGCAACAAAAAAGAATTTTCTAAAAACTTGTAAAATCCGTGGTCAGCCAAACTTTCACACTGTACAATAACTTTTCTACACCATATGCCATCAAAACCTACCTAAATTCAAAGATTTAATAAAACCCATCGAGGGAAATGCGGAATATATTATCAGCATAAAAGATGGAAATACATACACTGAATCAAATGTTCGTAACGGTTCTCAATTTCGGAATAGACGCTTAAATGTCCTTTCTTATCTTATAATATACCATTTCATTTAGTAACAATAAAAGGGAACAAAAACTGGGATTATTTAGACTAGTTAAAAGGAGCATTATTTTCTTTATACGAGACATTATATACAAGATATGAATATTTTTTTAAGATTATTTTTAAGTTAAAGAATTATAGAGCAGTTTCGTCCATTGATATTTACATATTGTCCTAGAAAGACAGCTCACAGACGAACTTAAAATGACTAGGAAAGTAAATGTATAAAAATTTAAGGGTTTGAAGAGTTCATAAATATCCCGTAGTATATTGATGATTTTCAGGATGATAAAAAGAAACTTTCAACTGATATTGCTTCGATCGTATATTCTATCTCAATTCATAAAGAAGTCTGAAATGAAAACCGTAAAAGATGTTTCCTGGTGCTTTCGCAAAGAATGGTCGCACAATCTGCCGCCTCTTCAACTTTTTAAGGTTATCAAATAATTATTAGCGCAATTCCAAGTTTATTACGGCATTTTTGATAGCATCAGAGTCGTATATCTCTGGGCGACTTCATATTCATCATATTTAATCAGACATCACAGTCAATTCTCTCTCGTATGAACGAAATAAACCTCAGCTATAAACAAAGATTCATAAAGAAGGGAGTTTTATAAAATTTGAAAGCCAAATCTTGCGCTTAAAAATATATAGCCGAAACATAACGTAAATTTTTGTTTCAATATGATAAATTTATTTCCAAACGAAGATGCATACTTAATTAAGCCCATATATTTAAGGCAATTACGAAACATCTTGGCAAGAAATTGACTTATCAAATAAACAGAACCTTTTATAGATACACATCTATTGTTTCGAGAACTTTACGACGTTTAAGTATATTCCGGATGATATATATTTTTCAGAAACCCGCAAATTACCCTAATAGTAACTTGAGTTATTAATAGGCCATAGATTTCTCTTCGTAAGCTCGAACTGTGGTGAATTCTGGAATCAATCCCCTAGAACATCACACAACTCTCTGTCGTGATCTTCAGGTTCAAATGACCACTCGGCCAACCTATACATTCGTCCCCTTACTCTCGAAAATCTAGCAGGGTTCTTAAGCTGAGGAATGGCCGAACCAGAAAGGCTCTTCTACCCTTATGTCATGTCAAGCCATCCGTGGCCCGAATCACTTATGCCCTCGACAGTAAAATTGGTCTTCAGCGAGGCAGCTGCGATCAAGGCAACCAACCGCACTCCCGTTGGCCATCCACTTCCCACTAAATTATACTTCACTTTCCATATTTCTCTGTCCTCGACCCACTCTGACGATACACACCAAGAACAGAGGAATATTCCAGTCTCAGAATTCGTTTACTCTACGGATTCACTTCAGAACATATAAATGTTGCTATTTTATGTGGGAAGAGATCAAAAAGTGTTCAATTTTGAATACAAAAACATACCAGAGAAGTTAAATTTCTGTCAACACGTAATAAATGGTATTACAGATAGTCATGATTAAACGTTAAAAATTGAAGTTAAATGGGCACAATAATATACTTTTATTTACTTCGATAGCGAATTTTATTGCTTGCTTACGCTTAGTCATGCATTTCGTATAAAATACGCCAATCCTCGTTTATTTATGTCCTACTCATTTTCTCTCAAATCTTTGAGCTATAAATACCAGTAGATTTGTCACAACCCCCTTCTTAGTGTGTATTTTCCTGCAGTGGATCATTTTTCCTAAGGATTAGGGTAACTTAGAGGTTTTTATATCCACACTTCTTATTTTTCTCTTTCCCTTTAAAATCATCCGCATAAAATATGGCTAAGGAAGGAAAGAATTTTACTGTCAGTCTCGCCCGAGTTAAGACATTTATTTTTATGAGTTTATGAAACTAGCGATATTAGTGATCTAACTTAGCATTCATCAGAAATCAACCAACTTAATCATTTTTACACCACAAAGATACGTTAAATTACTAACTTACGAAAGTAATATAGAATTTCCTTCGCCAAAAATATGCTTGCTAGATAAACGTCTAAAACTGATTCATCAGTTGTTGAGGAAATTCCTCTACTTCTAATTTACTGTTAATCGACTACCCAAAATCTTACTTGAAAATAAAGCCATCAATTAAGCATCTCCAAGTGAGTTCATCATGCAAAAGAAAGAACTTAAGGCCATATAAAAAAACTTTGAGATGCCACATTTATATACCCCACAACGCATTTCCGAGGAAAACATTTTTTCCACAGTTACGAGCTTCTTTGCCGATATTACTTCGACAAACTTGGAGCGGACATTAATTTCTTTTCTTCGCTTCAATTTTCTCAATTACACGGGCTTTCGACTTCACGACGAGTATGTTACCAGACTGAGCCTAGTTTTTATTGTTTGAGACCAAGGTTTTTAGAACCGTCTTCTCCTTTTCCTGCCGAATACTATTCCTTCGTTCGTCATTTGTTCCCCTTTTCAAGTAACTTTTATTTAAAGCAAATTTTGTCCCTCCTTTCCTTCTTTAACCTGACCTTACTCATCCTCCTTTCCTATTCATCACTTCCCTTTCGCTCAGCAACCTGTCATTTTATTCTACTTTCTCCCCATTACAAGAGTAGCTGAAACAATTTCCTTCGTCTCCTGCACGGTTTCTTTAAAACTTTGCCCTTGATCCCCGTCCCTTCTCTCGAGAAATTCGTTTGAAATTACTAGGACCGGGATAAGGTGAATGAAAGTTTTATCCTCGATAACCGAACATAACACTTTCCCCCTGCCATGTGCGCCTTCATGCACTTAGACAAGTGATAAGAGAGCTGAGTAGATTGGAAAGGGTTTTTAGCACGTCCGAGGAATTGCTCCACACGAAGAAAAGTTTTATGAGTATTGAGGGCAAGGTCATAAAGTAAATTTGACTCCATCATAAATGGATGGAGTTGGATTAATACGGGTCCTTATACTACCTGACATTTGTCCAAATGTTATGACGAGCATGAAATGAACCGCACGTTTCTATAAAGAATTAAATTTTTTATGTATTTTTATTTAAGTTGGGAATCTCGTTTTTCATTGCCCGGAAACACATAGAAACATTTGTGCGAAGTTATCGTTTTCAGTGAGAATGACCCCAAGGATACATTAGTAAAATCTGTCGTATTTTCAACGTATAATTTATTTGTTTGAAAATGGTTCGAATCAATTGTTAGTAGTCGAAACAAATGTTATGATTAAATATAATCAAATTAAAAGATGTCATTTTATATTATAGTCAATGTGGAATAGTAGGAATTTAATACAAATACATATCATTAACAGTACATATTTTGTAAAGGTAAGATTACTTTACTCTTCAATCACTTTTATACTTTAACCCATTAAGTTGTAAGGTATAAAGTCACGCCTATTTAGACAGATTTATCAAAATCAACCAATATTATTAAAATTTCTTTTTTACTTCTAAAATTCACCGCTTATAGAATAAAATTATCGCTACAGAATTGCTCAGTTGAAAATAATATACAAATAATTCAAAGACAACGATAATAAAAAGGGCATATATTCGATCACAACAGAAACGCATTATGTTACTCTTCCTATCAAAATTGCGAGATTTAATTAAATGAATAAATATAAGTTCAACCATAATTTGAAAAAATACAAAAGCAACGGAAAGTCACGCAAAACTTCGTCAAATACAATCGGTGCTCTTCTTACAGAATCAGCAAAAGATTGAATTGGAAACCGTGTCTCCATTAACCAAAGTAATTTTGAAATTGACTTAAAAAACCATCGCAGAATCTCTCGTCCTTTCAAAGAAAAGAACGATATTTGACCACCGAAAAGAGATAAGAATCCATCGGTCTTTATCCACAGCATTCGATCACAATTCTCACCTCCAACTGCAAATGACGATCAGGGCGTTATGGGGCGCTAATTCCATCGCATAATATCTTATCTCGACTCAACCTTATCTCCCAAATGGAAACCATTGCAACCATTCCTTTTTCCAATTTACCGGAATCGATTCTCTGCTATCTTTTTAATCTATCTCTCCGATTTCAAAATGGAATCCCATCGCTCTCACGTAATTGAAAATTAGATTCTCCTAAATGAGGATTTTACGCCAAGGGCTAGATATAAATTCATAGATAGCTCGCTCAACTAATTTTGCGAAAATTTCCACAAATAATAATGTTTGCGCAAGGAATACGATATTCTATTACATTTCGACAGTAGATGAAATCAACTCGGCTGAGTTTTAATTTACTAAAGTCTTTTCCAAAGTTGGATTTGTTATATACCGGGGCATAGATGTGGTGTAATTTTTTATAATTAAAGTTTGACCGAATGCCTAAAAAGGTTGATTAGATGCATGAGTCAATTGAATTAATCATAAAATGGTGAGTTGATATGTTAGAATGAAATATGAATGGAATAAAGAAAGATTTTTCTCAAAAAATGTTAGCAAAGCATGATGAAATACATTTTTTATAATGTGGAATCAAACTTCTATGTGTTGATGTTATACACATCAATTTAAATTAAATTTACATGATTTCATCTGTAAATAAATTAAAGGTCCTGATAACTTAACACAAAAAGGAAACGTAATTTCCATTTTAGATGGAACCTGGATGATAAATCATTCGACAATAAATCCTCAATCGAAGATTTATGAAAATATGCAAAGCTAATTACAGAGAATGATTAAATGTTTAAGGCATTTTAAAATTTTGATTTTACATAAAGATGAAAAATTCAAAGTTTACTATAACTTTTAGGTTCATTTCTTTGGGGGAAATTCTCACTCGTTGCTTCATAATTCGCTCTAACCGAAGAATACTTAAAACTATTTACAAATTTTTATCTATTATATGATTTGAATCACTTGATTGATAGTATTATTTGGATGATCATTTATAATCTGACCAAGCTTCTGAGAGCTCATAAAGACTATTTACGGCTGCTTTGTGCACTTCTATCTTAAGCAGAGGTGAGAAACCTTATTCAATAGGAAGGTTACCATTCGGTTGCATTAGATAAGCCACATGTGACACCATCAGGCCACTCTTGAGTAGTATCTTGCTTATATTCCAATTTTTAAACATCGAGATTATTTATAAGAAAATTCGCTGTAAAGTAAAAGAGTATTCTCTCCATTTCTATATCCAAGATGCCCTAAGAAAGAGTTCAAAACAAAATTATTTAACAGGGGAAAATGATTTAAATACCAGAACTTGTTTCAGGAAAGAATAAAAGGGCAGATAGATTTGGCCTGATTATACCTTTATATATCTTGCAATCGTGAAAGTAGCAATATCCATCCCTCCATAGAACGGAAGGATCTGTTGGAAGTTTTGCACTTACTACATCATAATTAAATCCAAATAGATATATAATATAATAATAATATGGGATATAATAAGTGGCTATAACACTAGAATATAATTGACTATATTTATTCGTATAGCTTTGAGTTATAAGTTTATATTTACCTTTGTTTATTTGTGGTAAAAAATATCCCGGTATAACAGTATATGGCGTAATTGTACTTAAACCTAAGATAAGGAAATAGCAGTGCAGAAAATATTCCCTATCTCGACTAGCAATTATTTCATTTATGAATGTATCAGATCAGAATGTATCAAGATCAGATTACCTCCCCCTAAGACCTCCCATTGAATTTGATTCCATATATTCCTAACTATATTATAATCAAGAAGTGAAAAACTTCTTCAGTTTCATTTTTGCCATGTCTTTTCACAATGTCACGCCCACGAATATCGATTTCAAAATAATAATTTATAATAAGTCATAAAGTAAACATCTGTATAAATCATCGAAATATCAATGAGAAGTCATTATTCTGCTTCGATATAATGACACCCACTTCGCGTAGGTAATAATATAAGTCAAGATATACCTACAAAATTTTCTGCTTGAATTTCGGACAGTTTAAGGGAAAAATGAAGTTTTTTAAAGTCTGCCAAAAATACACTCCGGAAGAAAATCGACGTATTCTATCTCAAACCATTTTTCCGTGCAGCGATTATTTATCACGCTCTTCTTTGATGATATTCGCTCGTTCGGTTTAATTGCCCATGTAATCCCAACGAGCAAATGGAAGTGACGCAAAAGGGGACGTCACGAAAGTGCCTTTAAGGATCGCTCATGCAGGACGGGAAATGTAGTGAAAAGAATGAAAAAGCAAAGAAGGAAAGTGTACCACGCGCTTTAGAGGAACTTGAAAAGCTCCTATTTGCTTTACAATCCCGCAAACGGGAAATCGCAATTTTAATAAAAAGAGAGAAATCGAACGGAAACATCCAAATGTATCGAAATAGCGAGAGCTCGCAGTAATCGAAGTTCGATTCATCGAAAAGCACGGTGTCTACTTTACGAAACAAACGAAATCGCCGACGAACGTCAATCCGCGAGAGAACATTAAAATCTTTGAGCTGTAAAAGGACAGCCCGTTCTAGAAAGAGCTTTCGGAACAATCGAAGTCAGACTCACTGGAAAACGCGTGCAATCCTAATTAGTCAGAGTACGTGGCGGAAAGACGGTTGTGCGGCGGATTAGGTCCGTCGGTGCGTAAAAGATCGAGGCACTTGGGGAGATTTGATAAGCTGCGATTAGAATAAAACAACGGCCTCAATCCGTTTGGCGTGGAAAGAAAGTGGAGGACGTGGGAGGGAGAAAAACCGGGTCAAGTGACAATTGAAGTTGGCTTTTGTGTCTACACGGATAGATTTCAAAGGTGGTGGTCGAATGCTGTCGGTCGGGAACAAAGAGCTTCTCCAGCCTCTGTTAAAAACGGGAGAAATTTCGAAGAGAAAGGAGAGTCGGCTGCGCGGAATTCGTCGGATAAGCCGCGTTTTGTGGCGGATAAATGTGCAGAAAAATGGATAGGTTACAACTTTCGTCATTTTCCCACGCAACGGGTGCGATTGTTTTTTCTCTCCGAAGCAGAAGAACGAATAGAGTGACATTGTGTGGGATTAGATAACGAAGGCGGAAAGTCAGCGGGAATGATTTTCTGCGGTTAAAAAACAAAAGAGGCAGAGTCAGAGCGTGCAAAATGTTCACGGTGTTCGGTGAGCTGATCGACAATAACACAATATGAAGTTAATGAAAAGGAAAATTCAGAGAAAGAGTTAAGGACAGATGTCACAAGAAAATTTCGTGAAAGAATAAGAATAATAGAAGGACAACACAGCATCCATTAGAAGGTACAAATGGTAAATCTAAACGATAAAAATGAACTGTAGAAAAAGAAAACGTGATTTGAACTTTCAATTTAAATTAGATTTATTTAATTCTACAACGTTGGGAGCATTAATTGATGTAAAATTTAACTATCGATGGAAGGAGAATAGTTTCCAATGGTTTAACTACCAATATATGGTATTTTAGTGTACATTTAGTTACGTACAGAGTAAATAAACACAACAAAGCTTTCAAAAATAATTTATGAAAATTTCCCTCTTCGCCAACGGAGACTCATTCAAATAATTCCTATAAAGTAGATAAACTAAAATGCGAAATTCATATTAGTTTAGAATTGTCAAGAAACATCGTGACCCAAGCCAACTGCTTTAATAAGTAAATTGTGCATTACTTGGTTAAACATAATTTTAAAGAAAGAAATTTCCAAAAATATAAAATATGTCACTCGTTCCCGTAACTACGAAAATTGCAGAAGATTTTTGGCCTCGCCAACATCTTTTTGCTTCAGTCTACCTTACATAATATTCATGATTTCTGCATATCCTTTTGCTCCTAATCCTATTCCAGTCTTAGTCTTATTATTTGGTCATCATCATTTTCACTATAGATTTTTCGTTTTGAACCTGATATGACCTTCTCAATCATCTTAGTCTTCAGATATTAGCTTCAGCAACAATATCTCCTTCTGTCTGAATCAGATATTCAAATGCCGCTTTCTACGATCCGATTTTTAATGCATTAACTTTTAACGACATTTAATCATTCGCCGCAGCCCAAGGCCCCTTTTCAAAGAACCTACCACCGATTCTAAAGGAAAATCAATTTCTTCAATCTTTGTTTTCTGGATTTGTGGTAGGAGTATTCTTAGTAAATTTTCATTCAGCACTCCGAATCATCCAAATGAGCCAATCTCTTCATGGAATACGTCAATACCGCCGATTTCTCATTCAGAGGGATGTTAGAGATCCTTCAGAAATCAAAATAACTCCGTCGGAAGCTCTGGAAGAGGGTACGCTTGGCTTGCCAGTGTATCCTCTTTCACAACGAGATCGTTGGACACGGGCTATAACCCCACCACAGCGCATTACCCCAATCCATCCTCTCGCCCACCTTTCTAACATCCACCCACACACACCTCATTCTACCATTTTACTCCCAATGTATGTGATCCCGGCTCTCCCTTGCCAAATGAGCAGCCATTGTAAATTGGTGTCCCAAACTGCTCGATAGTTTTCCGTGGAATTCCAGTCTCTCCCCATCCCTTTTTTGCGGCCTAAGGCGGGCATGCGTGCGGCCGCGGGTGACGAAAACCTGCTTACTATTCATGAGAGATACCCTTAGCCATTCCCTCTTTTTGCATGGGGAATTTGTATCCATTCAAAGCTTAAGCTGTTGGCGAAATGAGGGTCTATCTATTTCACAACTTATCGCAGTTATCGAAATTATTCTTGATTGCAAAATATGAGCGGAAGCTTAGTTTCTGTCGTACAACATAATTTCTACATTGCTCCTTTACAGAGGTTCTGGAAGAGTGAATTAAATATATATCTGGCACTCCTTAGGCAGAAAGAGTTGATATCTCAGAGAATAAAATTACTTCGAACATTGCTGTATTTTAGCTATGCTATTTAAATATTTTCTATCGTTAATGATAGATGAATGTTATTATAATTAAATTACAACTATAACATAAGCTATATAGGAAAATTATAACCAATAAAATATTTATATAGCATTGAATTCTTTATTAATAAAAATAAAATGCGCAGATTCATAAAAATTTTGAATGCGAACTTTGCCCTTTAATGGACCATAATATCTTGATACAGCAATGGGTCATATCAATAACTGAAGCAGACTATTTGAGTATTCATTTTCATTTTTTTATTGTTATACATAAAATATTATTTGATATTTTTTTAAATGGAGGAAATTGGAGAATTTTTGTGTTTTACTTGAAATATATCATTAAACCTAAAATAATGATCATCTTATACCTAATACCTATATAATTCCTGGTGTATGTATGGATCTTTATCGAGCAAAAGAAACATACAAAAGAATAACACAGTTCCCTTTGCGTTATATCAACCAGTAGATAATCAGATCTTTGACCATGAAAATTCACGAAGCATTATAGCATAAATAATTTTGAAAGGCGTATATAACCACATATTTGATGCAAATCAATGTCACGGAGCCAGACTAAGAGGGTGCCACAGAAAAGATCATAAATATTGCTTCGAAATCAGCAATGAATTCAGAGAAAAGAATATTACAGGGATAACACAGGCCATGTTTAAAATGTGAGGGAAACATCCGCAGCAGAGACGTAGAAAGATTCCATTCGAAGAAAGGATTCAAATGCACATCTGCTTAATTTATGGCTACAATAGGGACATAATGTAGTGCGGTTTCATGCTAAATTATTCCGAAAAGTATTGCTCGGTTTGGCTAACGCCTCATGGCAGCCGTTTACAATGCAAGGTTTAAGTGTGGAAGAAGACCGTTATCTAGATCAGTGATTCTGGTACGTAAATCTATTACGATGCTTCAACACACATACAACAACCTCTAAGGCAGATCACAACAGATTTATCGCCATTTCCGAGATCAAACACCTATTAAACAAGATGAGAATGCCATTAATCTCCATAATAGCGATAGGTGTCACCTCTTATATGTTTGTAGTATAAGCTGTTCCGAAGAAAGTAATTGGCTTTCAAGATTCCATTTCGTGACTGATTTACTGTTGTTCACCTAAAATGATTTTCGAGGTACAAAACAAAGGGGAATAAGGAAAACTAAGGATACGTTAAAAGAAGATTATTAAACGGTGGAAACTTTTACGTCAATCGTTAATGAGGCGTAAAAATACTGTGGGAAATAGTTTGGAAATCCCTATTTTATCTAAATATCCACCATTGAAAACGGAAGTAATATATATTAGAATTAAAATATTTCGAATCTATCACAGCAACATACTATACATTACAGATTTAAATGATGATGAGAAGTTTGAATTAGGTGAAGAATTAGGTGAGTGCTTGCATTTTTCAATGGTTTTGAAGATAAATTAGTGGCTCCTACCACTATAGGCAGATAAAGAAAAGTATTCAGTATTTATGGTTATTGTTCAGAGGTTTTTAGGTAATTTTCAGAGTAACAGTAAAAATAAGCAGAGATAATTTTCTTATTTTTAGAGTAAAGATGGATTTCCAACAGATTTCGGTTCATAAGATACAATTTCAAAATATTTAAATTCACCATAAATTTTTCATTACATCTAATAATCATGAGAAAAATAAAATACCCCTAACGACAAGAGATCCTCCATTCTTGCAACGTTTAACAGGAAACACAATTAGATAAAAACATCATTTTTTACGTGAAATTTAATACACTGAGCAAAGAAATGACAAGAAATAGCAGTAGCCTCATTGATTTAGTTGTTTCATAATTACTTGACTTGAAGTCTTATATCAAATGAAATTATACCTTTGCTACCTATGGTGTTGTTTATATTTGGAGTATCATAAACTTTCCTAATACAGACAACTGAAAAATTTGAGTACAAACATTTGTAAACCCACGTCTTCGTCCACGATTAAATAACCTACATTTTAAGAATATTCCATATCTTCTCTGCTTCTCTGTAGAAATGCATTCCTTTTGTCAAAGTTTCGCCAGATCTTAAAAATTCTAAGAAGCCAAAAAACAACAAGGAAAACTCGGCGGAAAAGCTATTGTTTCGTCGAAACGTCAGTTTAAGACGAAAACGTGTTCTTTTTCTTTTCCATCAAAATCTCAGTTCATTTCAATCGACGAGAGACTCCCGACACGCAATCAAAAAACACCAATTCCTTGAGAATATTCAGCGATAGATGTCCACGATGCGACGAAAGGAAGAAATCGAGCAGCGCTCGAGGCATAAAACGGGGGAGATAAGAATATTTGGAAGAAATATAAAAACGCAATGCGCGTTGCGATAGAAAAGGGAGAGAACATAAATCTGAGAATAGGAGTAAATAAGAGAGGGCTTTTTTTCTTGGAGAATGCTCTTAAGTTTGGGATGGGAGACAATGGATTTTCGAAAGAGAGAGAAATACTATCTAATACAGAAAAGAACGGAAAACATGGATTTATGAGAAATCGATAAAAGTGAAGGATGAACGGATATCGCACTGGGATGGAAAACCCGCGGTGCATTTCAACACTTTCCCTTTATTAATGGAACTGGACAATGAACGGGTCCATTCTGGAGTTAGACAGACACCCAAGGTTATGACGACCTATTCATCACCATCACTATCTGTACCTCCTTACATATTTATAAATATATTCTCCCTGTTTTGATGATAATGCATTTCAGAAATTTTTGAAAGTATATTTAAAAGTCATTTTCTTAAATAATGTAAATTTAGAGATAAAATTTGAATTTATTTAAAAGAATACAATGACAATTCATGTATGTGCACGTAAAAAATTCTCTCTCGACTAATACGATCGTACTTTCACAGCAAAATTACCGGGAGAACTAGTTTATATTTTCTCTGGAACTGCTATTTAAGGTTTGGACTAAACACATTGGCCTCTGTAGAGCTATATTATCTCTTCAAGCGTTAAAATATGAAATTTACAATACTTTTTAGAGAATCAATGTCATTAATTCCTCCGGAATATGATATTATCATTTCTTAATTTCAATGCGCTTAAAGTTTTTATTTCTACTTTGGATACCAATCAGAATTGTCATATGGATCTCCGCATGTTAGGTATGATAAATTTATTTCAAAAAGCAACTAAACAAATGTTTTGAAACAGAATCGTTTATAATTGAACACGATTTCATCAGTTAATTAGGACTATCAGTAAAGTAAATATTTCAACTTCAATTCTTGAAGATCAAAAGAAATATTTTTACAAATAGAAGTGATAAATGGAGAATAACGATACTAGCTTATAATCATAGGTCCTCAATGTTTCAAATGAATCGCTTTCAGAATATTTACAAGAACTTTCACACAAACTAATTCAAAGGAAAATATTTTCACAAAGTGTTTATTTTCAATGAATAAATTAGAACCCTTGTCTGTATCTTGACATTCCCCTCGTTACTTTTAAAAATGAGCGACAATACTTTCCAAAATCAATCTCTCTTCATTTTTATTTATCAATTTTTCAATATCACTTTATCTACGAATGCATTCTTATCGCGCGCTCTTTCTTGCCAACTGGCCGCGAGCCAGACCATAAAAACATCCTTCGTTTATGCAATAATAATACAAACTAAGCACCACCGTAAACTAAAATTCAAACCGAGGTATTTGCGACTAAAACGAATTAATTAAAAATGACCGAACACGCTCTTCAAAATGAAGAATTTATGCGCTCGAATCCGATCAAATCACCTCCAATTAAAATGCAAATTTCGAGGGGACATAAAAGATTCACCGTCAAGCACTCCCGGCGAGAGCAAATGGCATCGGAGAAAAAATAGAAACAGTCCGAAGCAGAGCAAATAAAAGGAGCGAAAAAAGCGTTGTTTTTGTCCTCGCGGAATCGTTACGAATTCCTTCGGAGGTCATCCTCCTACATCACTCCTTCCACAACATCTTCCTCCATTCCCCTTCGGTCGTAAAAGAATGGAGGTCGCGGGGGGAAGCCCATTGTACGGAGAGGTCATCGAGGTTGGACAATCGATCTAGAGAGGGGTGATTGTAAGTCCGGGAAATTCGGAATTTCTATGGGCTCCGCACTTTCCTGCGCTCTGCGATTACTTTCTATGGGGAAAGTGGTCGCAGATAAGAAAGAATGTGTGATGGATATGAGTCGGAGAAGGAAGTGATGTCAATTGTGGATCGAATGCAACGTAAAATGGGACGAAAAAGACTAATCGGAGCAGAGATCAATATATTTTGTTTAGGAACGGATGCATCTAAGGAAGCGTTAAATTATCAGATAGAGTGATGTATTACAAACTGTGCCGCATGAAGTACTAACTGTAAAATATGTTTCTTTATATTCTTATATGATGGATAGAGAGTCGCGCCTGAATGAATGGAGTTTATATCTACGTATAATAATCAATTTTTTCTCACATAAATATAAAACATTAATATATTCCTGTAACGTGTGCCGCTGAGCGAATTTCCCTTCTCTATTATTCCTTTTGGTAAAAAGGTTTGGCAGACACTATATTACAGCTTCTCAATACCATCTGTTTCACTATTTCTCGTTCGGTGATTGATTTTGTGAACGAATCCAGGACGAAATTCCCAAAAATGAATACCGAATGAGTTTGTTTGAGCCGGATTCCTCCCTATTTCTTGTTTTATGGAAATATAAGATAACTCGAGAAAATAATCAAACCAGTTTTGTAAGATGTATTCTGCTTAGCGTAAAGAAAGTACTATTATTCAAATGGAACGATTCGAAAGGTATGCATTGGAAATGATAATACTCTAGCCATAATGCATTACTAAGTTTCGGATAAATATTAAACCTAAATCGGTTTATATATTACGAGAAATTAATAATACTCGAAGATAATATTTAATTCTTGATCATTAACCCTATTTCACAGTCAACAGAATTAAAATATTCAGTTTCTCACTTTATGAAAACCTTTTCATAAACATAAGAGAAAAGGTTACTGAGGCCTAACAAAGTTCTTCCACTATTCCTGAAGACGTTCGAACCACTGATAAGACTCGGTAAACCAATCTCACGTCGTTCTAAGGATTCTTCAATATAAAACGTTCTAACTGTTTTGAAGTAATTGCACAATCTACCCTCCTAGTCAAAATTAGTAATGGATATTTAAAGTAAGAGTAATTTAAAATAATTCTTGAAAGCGGTATAAGTGCTTTTTGTTATTTTTCCTTAAAAAGGGTATATAATTTCGATGGAAGATAACAGCAAAAGCAATTTGGATAGATAATGCTGAGATAATCGCTAATGAATGGGAAATGATTCCTGTTTGTGCGGCGGAAGCGTTTTTAAGTTGTGCTCTTTGTGAACCTTCGAAATAAGAGAGGAATTGGTTGGGGAAATTTATACGCGACAAGCTTCGAAAAAGCTAAAGCCAGCAGCGAACATTAATAAAAGGAAACTACAAATGTTAGCCACGTCATCGGAGGAAAAAAAGGCGATTAACGTATTGTGCCCGATAAGCAACGCCGCAAAAATAATAACCGTCGCCGTTCCGCACTCACAAAAAATAACAAAAGAAACGCGAAAAGAGGGCATCTTCATTGGGGTAATAGAGCCGAATAAGGCAAAAAAGAAATAGTCCGAAGTATGGCGGCGACAATGGAATTATTTAATTAAAAGTACTTCGCCGCGGCACGAGGATAAAAAGACGGAGCAACAGGAGGCAGGAAATAGAAAGTTATAATTACATACGGTGCGTTGGGCATTCGAAATTTAAAAAAGCAGAGAGAACAATACGTATGGAAATACGGTACATGGAAATGAGTCCAGTGGCGAAGGGGAGGACAGAATTGGAGAGGTGATAATATTATTTCATTAATGAGGCGAGAATGGGAGGTGAAAGAGGAGGAAGATAAATGAAAGGAATACGGAAACGATTGAAGGAATATAAGAAAAGAGAATTAAGGAAAGAGAAACATACACAATGATTAAGAGCGATTATGTTGAGATGGACAAGTTGATAAGAGAGAGGAAAATAAGCATGAATGGATATTCTCATTTGGTGTGGGAAAAGAATCAGTTTGAGGGAAAGAGAAATGCAAATCTGTTAATGAACCGGCAAATTAAACATTAGGGGAAAGGAAAAATACTGGGGAAGTTTTGAGAACCGATTTCATACGTTTCACACATTTACTATAATATGTTTCCTCAATTAAAGAGATATATCAGGTATATATCTAGAAATGAGCTAAAATGATGATTTTTCTAGTCGTTGTTTCTCCTCTAAGGCTCTTTTACCCAAAAATACAAGGCAAATTGCCAGTATGATCTCTATATGATGAAAGAAAATCTTCGAGTTACGGAATTGTAACTGTCTTAATTAAATAAAAATCTTTCGCTATGTATACTATTCAATGAGTCAGAAAGAATATACCGTAGGAAACAGTATTATTATTATTACATAAAATAGTAATTCAAAGATTTATGATGAAATCTGACAGAATTAGAAGAACATCGCATTCACCGAGGCTATCGAAGTTTTACCTGAGAAGACGTGTTTATCTTAATGGCATCCGAAGGAAATATCATTTTAAACTCAATTCATGTAAGAATTTAGGTGTCTCAATGGATATAGAATGGAGACAAGGGCGTGTGGGAAGGTATGGTAGATATTATATACCTCCAACAGCTACTTGGCCGAAAATGTGTAGATGAATGTCAAAGAAATGGATGGGCCAGTACTCCCAGAAAGCCATTTCCCAGACAAAGGTTGCAAAATAAGAATGAATGAGGCAACAGAATGAGTAATTAGGATTAACGATGCGAGAACCCTTTGGTAATGCAGAAAGACTTTGGATAAATAGGTGGACGTACGTAAATGAAGGAATGGTAGTCTCCTCGTGTTGCCACTTCAAAAAGATCCATATTCGGTATATTTAATTCATTTATAAACTAAAAGAAGAATGAAGATTCTAAAATGAAACTCAGAAGATAAGTGCCTCTACGAGGAAGAGTAAAGATAAAATGTATTGGTAAAATACTCGGAGGAAAATTTTCACTATTCTCGGTTAATAAAGCAATAAAAGATTTTTTCGTTATTTTCCATGTTTAAAAATAGTTTTCCTGATTCTCTAAGGCATAAATCTTTCTAGCACAATCAGATATACATTTGTATATTTGATTGCGTATATGTCTGGATAGTTATGCTGCGTAGTTACTAAGTATTCCCTTTACTGTCTTTAATGTCACTGTTAACTGACCATCTACAAGTTAGATGCAATTAAACGTCACTCCCAATTAAACACTCCTAATACACGATATAAAATATTGGAGGCAAGGATAAATATTAAACGGTAGGTCAGTGTTCTTGACATTTTATATCTTTTGAAGAAAATAACTTCTTAAGAAGGAAATGCTGACGCAAGAGACCAGCAGCATGCATATACGTTTCTCGTAGCTTTATTGGTCACCTGCATGAATCCTCCCATGAAAGTGGAGATGATTGAAAAAAAAACATCAGGAGAGAATAAGGCAATGCTTTTGGCTAATTATACAAAATCTGAGAGAAGGGCGGCAATTTTGTTGTCAAAAGTTCTCCCCAGTAAATCGCTCCTTAATTCTAAACATTACATTGCCACAAACCGGAGAATGATAATATGATTCTAAACAAGTCTGATGGTAACAGAGGGATGTTCAACGCAAATTCCGGGAGATTACCACGAGTACGTCAGAAGACAATTCGAAAGGAGTGCGATTGGATGATATAGACTGAGGTTAGGGAGGGATTGGGACTAACAGATACTGATGTGATCCCAACACTCGGTCTAACGCGCCGGAAGGAAAGGAAGGAGGTCGGCAATGAGAAGCGAATGATACCTTCCTGCTCTCAGACTGTCACACTGATGGGATACATTTGCTGACTTATGAAAGGCTAAATTATTCGTGAATATTTCACTTCTCTATTGGATATCGTCAGAACGAAAGTACATGGGTGGTCCGAAAAGTTTTCGACATTTTGCCATTTCTCGACATGTTTTCTGAAAATTTCTGAAAATTTTCCGAAGATTTCTAAAAAATCTGGGGTCGGAAACATTTCAGACCACCCTCGTAACATTCAATGGAAGTAAAGAAAACTTATTATTAGTATAGTTTTTGTACTTCCTTTATCTGCTGTACTGTCTGCGAATATATGTGATATAAACCATTCTTTCCAGACTACTCCATCTAATTCGACCTAAGTTCGGCATTTGCTATAAAATAAAAATACATATAAATTCCCTTTCTACCTCTTTCAGGCTCAATATATTTTCTAGAATATATATTAAAATCATTGGTCCTATGAAATCGTTACATCAAACAAAGGAAAGAAAAGTTGATAGAGATACCTCTTTTGCTTTTAGAATATTGAGGTTTGCTTGAAATTGCTAATCAGCAAAAATTGCTATTTAGTGATTATTCTGATATTTTTTATCATCTCAGTTTTTATTTTATTCTCCAAGTAAAATAGTACAGATAATGATAACATAGATGACTCTTAGTGGTTTGGAACCACGGGAGTGGTAGCATGAAAACGCACTTCCTTATGAAAAAATCATTCTGAGATTCATCCTAAATCTTATGCAACAAACAGTACACAAGAGAAAGGCGCATTGTATAAGATTCAGAGGCAAAGGTTCTTATTAAATGATGATTTGAATCGCATTATTGCCTTATGTAATTCCTGAGCCATTGATTACTTGAAGTATTTCCAATTTGAAAAAATGATGAAAATTGTATTCATGTAATTCTTCTTTTCAAGAGTAAAATATTTCGTAACTCATCAAATTTTGATGCACTGAAAACAAATAGCAGAATCATGTGAGAAATTGTTTAATAATTATTAAAAATATTGGTCTAAGTGCTTCGATACCCAAGGTAATCTGGCTTGTAATCGAACCCAGGACTACTTTCACTAAAGGTGAACGGGCTACCGACTTGGCTATCCGAGATTTCAAAGTGTTAATAAATTAAAGGCGTTAACCAAGTCAATACGAGCCTTAATCATAAATCTCAAAACGTTTTGGTAACAGAACAATGAATCTCATAAAGAGAATGTCGTCAAAAAGTACATTTCTTGCTGAATAAAAACGTATCTCTTCTGGGATAAGAAAATCGCGGTGAAAGGAATAAATTAACAGCATTCATTTGTACATTTTAAGTAGCTCTATAAAATTGGCTTACTGAAATTTTTGTAGGGGTGCAATATGGAGTTACTAGAATCGATGGATTATCAAGAAAATTCCGAATGGGACTAAACATCGCATGAGATTTAATACACGTATTGGTTTACCTGTTGGCCAAATAAATATTCCCAATTTTCTTCTGCTAGAAGAACAACATCAATCGACTTTTCTCACCAAAGCGACCAAAAGCGCCGCATATAGACAAATTCCCAATGCGTCGAACTCATTTCCTTCAGATGTTCAAAATGACGGAATTATAATCCTTATATTGGAATCTCCATTTATAAGAACATCATTGAAAGGGAGGGTATCAAAAGTAGCTCACTTGATTAATCAACGGAGCATCATTTGGATCTCCTTTTAGGCGGAAGATATTTCCCTCCCTCTTCTTCCGAGTTCTCCTTTAGGAGAAAGAAAGAGGTCCACTCAAAGTGGAGGAATAAAAGAAAGATTTTGTAATGTTCTGATCCCTTCGAAGCTAAAAACGACTCGGGTTCACCACTCTGGAAAAAGCCTACGTGACTACGATGATGGAATGAAACAGCTGAGTAAGGCAATAGTTTCATCCATATCGGGATAGCCTTGGATGGGATTTACAAGGAGAGTGATTGTGAGATGAGAGGGAAGATTCGACGGATTAAAAAGGGGCGAGGTCAAAGGGATGTAAGGTCAGAGGGATGGACATTAAGGATAGCGAGAGAACTGAAATCGTGCTCTGATTGGATGGCCGGAGGCGGCACAGAGCCAAGAGATGCATTGTGGTCCATGAATCACTTCCCCCTTTTGTTTCTGAGGGTGATGAGCGACCGGCTTCAGATACGGAATCGCGTGGATTCAAAGGAAGAAATATGAGGAATTGTTAAGACTCAAATAAGCGCCGTTTTAAAAATTATCGGCCCGAACCTTGCCTTGCTTGTTCCCGAATGATTTGCGGCAGTCTTATCTGCTCGTATTTGTTTTTCAGCGGACGTGTGACACGGCTGTCTCATACGTCTTGCAAATAACACACTTTTGTTTTTCACTTCACCATCCCGATTTCTGTGATATATCACTTGTTATTGTAATGTCTGCGTGATGCAGGCTTGAATTGTAGTCAAGTTCAACGTTATTTATATTATCATGGAAAAAGCATTCTAGTACCGTATGCATATCTTCATACATGTCACGAGATAGAACGTCAAATAATGCAGCGTTAAATAAAAGTAAGAGTAAAATATTATTAAGGAGGATTTTACATTGTTTAAGTCAACATTCACAGCTCTACAGACAGATGAGGGCTTTGGCTTCCTCTTCTTTCTTTCCTCCTCCATCTTGATGGAAGGAAACTCCGATGATCTTCAATTTCCCTTATAAGTGGTAGATACCGTGATAGATAGATCTAGATTCTGTGGTGGACATCCTTTATCTGGCCTTTGCTTCTGTTTAGTATTAGTTGGGCAATCTATCCTTTCTTTCTATGAGACCCAATCATACCAGCCGCAGTGATTTAGAGAATCTAAATCCCATTCTAATATGTCATTGATTTCCTGATTCATTCTGATTCTCCGCGTCTCTCTTTCTCTAACTAGGTCACATATTCCTCTTATAATTTTTCGTTCAAATCTTCCGAGAGTTTCATCATCCTGCATGGACAGTACCAATATTTTATGACTAGCATTATTAGAGTTTTGTAAAATGTCAACTTCTTGCTCCTGGACAAAATCGTTGCTGTATAAAATTGCTTTTTCTTAGTAAGGGCCATTAATTGGAATCTCACATTATTAGTACGAAAAGGGATAGGTGACTCTCGCTATAGTATTTTCGCCACTTAAGTTTAATAATGAATCATAGAAGAATTCCTCAATCTTCATCATTGAAAATAATTGTTAAGTAAATAATAATTTAGGGCGACAGGGAACACAAGGTTGAATCAAAGGCAATAAAGAAATGGGAAAGTCCATAAGAGAATGAGGAAGTGAAATGCCATTCCAAAACCTCACCCATGCATAAGGATGGAAAAAATCAAATCATTGACAAGCAAAAAATGTATTTCGAATAAAAAATTCAATGGTCGATAAAAACAAGAGTCTGTATAAAATGCATACAGTACTCTAAGCAAGTATCAAACGATTCGCCAAGGCAAGAAACAGTGCTGGGGAAATAAAGAGCTTGAAAAACCGTTTACTCGCGAGCAGAACGGACGATTGGACGGAGCTGTGGCTCTGAAACAAACACAATTGTCCTTTAATTGTGATAAGGTTTTCACCCAGAAAGTCGGACGAAGGGAGAAACACTGGCATAGAGTTGGGATAGAAGAGTTCCAAATCTACGATAATGACGGAGAGAATACAAAGGGGAATCGGAGTAAAGAGAAGCGACCGGAAGGAAGGTTTGGTTTGGAGTACTTGGGGTGGGAAAAAGGATGTTTTCGGATAGGATTAAAGGTCATCCGGCGTAGTAAGGTTAATGCCCTTTTGAGTTGGATAGGTCGTGTTCCTCAAACACTATTCCCCTCCACACTCATCTCTTCCATTCCAAAGATCTAACGCCATTTACTTCAGCGTCATTTACTCCCATCCTTAAATCCAAAGAGAACCTCTCCACTGCCGTCTTCCCTCGACATTACAATGAATTCGCCGTTTAATTCCGTTGATAAAGGACACTTACAATTACACCTAACTAGTCGGCGTAATAGGATTCTGATACGGTTAAAAATTACAGCAGATTACTCTCCTGCTTCAGAATTGTCATCCTTTTAGGTCATTAGGTAAAAGATTCGTTAAAAATTTAATCGAATATCTCAAAACGTATTAATTGCTAACTTCTACCTAAGCATTCTATTTTCTGTAGGTTGGGCAGCCATTTTCCATGAGCGAGGCAGGCAGAGGAAAGTCATCGGTCCAGGAAGTGTATCTAGTTGCTCAAGGTCAAATGTTTTCTTTGCAAGAGAACGCTCATACGTGCCCTAACAAAGTCTAAATACATTTACGTGCTCAGGATGGACATAAAGCATAATAAAAAATAAAATAATCAATTTATAACGCGGAGTAGGATTCCAAGGTGAGAAAATTGGCCAACATGGGTAGAAGCGGTCCCAGGTTCGATTCTCGAGGGGTATCTAAATGTGAAAAATGACCTTACCTATAATTGTTCAATCAACATTTTAGGTGCTTCTAGTGATATGCTGATATTAAAATCTCAGGTTGTTTCCTAACCTCTCATATCTAGTGTATCGTATGTCTTGTTTTCAAAGCATGAAGTAAAACTATTTCAGGTGTATTCGAATGCAATCTATTCAAAGATGGTATGCAGTCTCCAATGATTACAAGATTTCCGTTTGGTCTACAAGCGTAATAATTCATTCAGTATTTCAGAGAGGAAAAACAGAATAATTAAGTTTGAAAATATGTAAAATAGTACATTCGGGAGTCTTTAAATTTTATGTAGGGATTATGGCTATGGATGCTCATGTTAACCGTCTTGAAGTGATAAAACTTCCACGACAAAAACAAAACTTAAAGAAATGGAACACTTTCAACAAAAGAAAATTTTAAAGATATTTAAATCAATATATTGGCGTAACCTTTGGATTGCGGTGAGCCGATTGTAGGTCTGGAGAAGGAAAAATTCTTAATAAAATCAACGGAAGAGGACGTGATGTTGTGGAGTCTTCATGGAGCACAGATATATACTTACTGTGAAAATGTACACATATGTGTTTCATTTTACAAATTCTTTAGTTACTTACTTTAAATGAAACCTCTCATAACAGAAAAATATTGGAAATACGATATAAAGTGACAAAGGAAAGAGATTTATCACATTAAAAAAAGGATTGACCACCCTAATCATATGGGTAATCTACATTGTTTCGATACCTTAGACGAAAGTAGCCGAGCAATATTTCGGACTATTTCAAAATACCATCAATCTTAAGAAACCTCTAATCTCTGTTCAAGTGATTGATGGGAAATATTTGAGACAGTCCACGGTATTGTTTCAGTTTTTAAAGCTAAATAATATGGAAAGTAGCTTGTTCGCAAAAATATTGATGTTTCTATAGCTATTTGGCGTACAAATTGCAAGAAATTGTGTTTGAATTATGAAGGCAGAAGCAATAGGAAATGAAAAAAGAGAGTCGATTGGCGTAATATTCCGAACGATATCCACAAAAAACGCGATCATTATTCCCAACCGCAAAATACGGAACCCTTAATCTCTATTACTGGACAAACTGATTGCTGGTGGTTACAGAGCGGTAAAAACAAGGAAGTTATTAATACGGGAACAACGGAAATAAATCACCGCGTTCGAGAGGCTAGCTCGTCGGTAAACTTGGCAATTATCTTATTTGGGAGTGGAAAATTATTCGAGACCTGACACGTGCATCGATTGTCAGAATATGGAGCAATTAGAAAAGAATTGCGAGAAGAGAAAGCAATTAATTGTGAGATTTACGCGTCTGTTATGATGTAACAAAATGAAACATTCAGCTCATTCCCTGTTGGATATGAGAAGATCAATTCCATCAATTGAGATTGATTTTTAAGATTGATATCGGCTCAGTATCAATTGAAATCATCAAATGAATTTATTGATTAGTACCAATATATTGATTAAATATATCCAATAAATATATCTAATGGATACATCAAAGGAATTTCTTGGATAGTACATACAAATAACGTATCGGATGAATGGTACAGTGAAATGTATCGAATATATCTAAGGATCGCATCGAATGAATATATCGAATAATTTATCATATGAATGTATCGAATAATCTGCCTACTATACAACTTCATACATGAAAGGCGACTACAAAGATATTAATTTCCAAACGTTGGTTGAAATTAAGAGGAATAAGATGTATTCGCTACGAAGGGAAGTGTAACTGATAAAATTTAAATTTGATCTTTTTTAGGACCAAAGAGTCTTCAAATGTAAATTCTAAGATAAGAATTCCAATCTAAAGGGATCTCTAGTGCTGATACGGTTCAATCTACGGCGTCCAATTCACAATTATTACCCGAAATTGATGAAGTAGACGAATTTTTGTGTCGTTGTTGAAATTTAATACGAATTGATAAATTGCTAAAAGAGCTACATTTATGAAATATTATAAAATATCAAAATTGTGGTAGTGGACTTTTAGTTTCTTAAGAATCGACTCAGTAGTTTGACACTGTTGATTTCTATTTACATTCAGCATAACTTATTATTATTTTTATTCGACCCTGTATTGGGCAAGGTTGGACCCAAGCAAGCCTGTCTTCCTCCTCACTTTGTAAGTTACTCTTACATGGCAATAAGAGAGAGAAAAAAATATAACGTATAAAATAGAGGAGAAAAAAAGAAAAGAGGAAATGTTGAGTTTGTTATAAAATGTCTGCAAATGAGGTTAATAAATAATCATTGGAAGCAAAGACAACTCTTTAGCAAAATTCCTTAATTTTATCGGTTCGATTTACTTGTTAGCATTAATATAAAGATGCGTGATGTGAAATAATCAGTATAACTAACATACATTTCACACATATAATATCTCATGACCATCCACGGACAGAGATTAGTTGTTAAGATTTGAGTATCATTTGATAGGTCTGGATATATAGTGACTTAACAAAAGAAAAGAAAGAAGGATGTTTTACAATAAAGGTGTAAGCTCCTTAGGCTCACTCAGAAGATTAACTGCAAACTGACGCGGATCAAAATAACAAATATAAAACCCCATTTCATAATTTCTCCAACAATCCTTCGAGTTGAAATAATTAAGGCGCCGACCGACCTCTGAAATGCAAAAGTTATTCTCGGAAATGACACTCACAACAAGTGCGTCGCTTTTGTTTTTCCCTGCGGTTCGCTATGAGGACTTGAGAAGACGCAGGAAATAGTAGCGCAAGCGGGGAACAAAAGAGGCCCCTTGAAAGAACAGTGGAAAAGAGAAGCTTCTTCAGACGATAGAGGAGAAAACGTAAAGCAATCATAGGGGAGATATTCGAGTACAATGATGGGGTAAATGGGGAGCGAACGAGAGGCGTATTTTCGAAGCGCATATTTTTTCGAGAGTGTGTTAGCGATGAGGAAGAGAAGGGTTGACCTAGGTGTTTGTGTCTGCATCCACGAGACCTCTTGGCTTCTCTTCACACGGTTCTTTTCCCTCGGGCTCTACGTCTTAGGTCACGTGGCAGATATACCGCCTAGATGTACTGCGATAACGCAAGAGTCCCGCAGCAAAAGGCTACGGATATAAGAAGTCTGGCTAGAAAGAAGATTAATTGCAAAGAAAGCTTAGCGTCGGAAAATTCTCAGGAATTCCTCTTCTGATCCGCTTTTAGAGGCTGCTGCTTGAGGTTTGAGCACGGTGAGGCTAATTTGAGAACTAAATACCGAATTAAACAAGATAAAATAACTGGAAATTCATACATTGGAATCATTATTAAGTGATGATTTAGCGAATCTTTAATGCACTTTGTGAAACCGACTTACTATGTGAACGTTATAAGATAAGAGGCTCGTAATCTTATGAAATATATATGAAATAATATTCAGAAATATGTATTTTGGCGGAAATAGACTTCTGTCCAGCTACGATAAAAGCTTTTTACGTATGGCACATTACTCAAAGTCAATTAAATACAGAAAATCTAAAAAACATAAAAATAAGACAATGTAAATGAAAAAACACTAATAGGTAAAGGAAAAGATATTTACGAAAGCGTAAAAATTAACTAATATTATAACAATAATAATTATCAAGTATAATAATTGTATGAAATAAAAATTGTATCATCTTGCATGAGAACTTTGGTCAATATATAAAAATATTTTATGAATGTAAAAACTACGGAAAAAAGTACTTCCATGTTTCATACTTAGATTTATTAGATCACAAAATCGGTAAAAGAGTTACTAAGTCATTAATCTGAAGGCATAAGTTAGGATGGAAACCCGAACTCAATTCCTAGGTTACTTGAAAGAGAATACAAAAACATTCTCAAAGATATTTTGAACTTTAGTGATGTCATAAATCAAAAGGATAGCCTTAGTGGTCCCACAAATGGTTAGCATTTCAAGAGAGATATTCTACATACCGAAGTGCCAAGAAATGTGAATAGAGCAAACAAAAACATTATCTGCGTACTTATCCGTGAGTCACGACGCGTGGGAGAACGGAAAAGTAATTTATCGCGAAAGGAAAACCCAAAAACCACGCAAACAATAACCCAAGCAAATAAGATGTCGGAAATAAAATTAAGAGGGGAAGGGAATGGGTCAAAAGTTTCTCTCTTTGGAAGGAAGGAAACGAGCAAACTTCCCAAGAAAAGGGTGGGCCTATGGAAGAACGACGATGACCAAAGCAGATAAGAGGAGGAACTGAAGTCGAACTTGCGACGCTACTTAAGTTGATATTTAAATGATCAGCTCCTGTAATATTCCTCCGAATCGAGGCATGAGTAACAGAATATACAGAAAATCTCACTTATTTTGCTTTGAAAAACAGATAAAAATGTTCAATTATAGAAATCTGCGACTGACAGAGATTAATTGGCATGTTAATTGTTATTGAGTAGTTATTTTCTGCCATTTTTAGTGTTAGAGGTTAAAAAAATCTCCTAATATTTCTAAAAACGATTATAAAATAGACTAGTTAGCTCCTACACGATAACATATTTTACATAAAAAGTAATTAATTCAATGCAAACGTTCATTGTACGCAATTTTGAAAAACATTTAACTGTTGAGAATGATGTTGGTCAAAAAATTATCCGTGAACCACTTTTACTTTCTTAATACATTTATAAATATAAACAAAACTAAATGTACGATATCTCCTCATTTTAAGTAAAATATAAATCCAAAAAATTATAAC
The DNA here is from genome assembly GCA_036926295.1 of Pachydiplax longipennis. Taxonomy (NCBI): domain Eukaryota; kingdom Metazoa; phylum Arthropoda; class Insecta; order Odonata; family Libellulidae; genus Pachydiplax; species Pachydiplax longipennis. The sequence continues at coordinate 4,941,807 of JAVFKF010000044.1, read as the reverse complement.
GGAAAGAAAAAATATTTTAGTTTACGCTTAACAATGTTTTAGCTTTCCAAATGTTTTTTTTAACTCGGAGAAATTTCCCAAATAAAGCAAAGAAATAAAAGACTATATTTAGCAGTCCATCTTTGATTTGATTAATACAGCGGTACACATGGGTTTCATTCAAATGAGTGCATTCTCAATGAAGATTACCTTCAGACGATCAATTTCATTTAACTTGGCGAATAGAGAAAGTAGTGTGTATGCGACCCCTCTGTTACTTCGGCCGTTCCGATAATGAGAATAAAATAAAGAAAATAGAATTTAGATCAAGCTGATTTAAGGACTCATTCTTTCAATGAACAATACTCGATAATATTAGGCTAAAAATAGCTCAATCGTTTGGTGTTTACACCTCCTGCCAGACGCGGCTTGTAGGCTATTTATGCAGACGTACATGTAGTGGAAAAGGATATTTACAATAAAATTATATTTAAAAATTTGCGTGCAGAAATAGATAATTCAGTTTTTCAAAGACTCAGCGATATATTTGAACCTTATTTAATATAGAGTGCGCCCTTTATTTAAAATTTACGGATCGAATTACTTCAAGTCAATCTCATCTCCTTTCAGTCCAAAAATAAATTAAACCCAAAATTTTTCCGAAGTGGCATTTATGCCGAATATTGAAAATTATCTCCGCGCGTCGCAGATGATTTTATGCTTCGCATTTACAAACAAAAATAAACTAAATTCCACCGTTGGTATTGGAACGAAAATTCTCGACTTGCACGTAAGAATAACGAAGGAACACATAAAGCTCAGTCTGGGACAGGAATTAAGAGCGGGAAAGAAGACGAAGGGCGAGCATTCGAGAAAAGATGGAAAGATTGGCGGAAAGCGCAGCTAGATGGTCTTAAAACATCGAGAAAGGGAAGGGGTGGGGGAAGGGGAGACAAGTCTCGGGTGCTTCCGGTGGTCCGAGCCCCGGAAAACAAGCCTTCGTAAGATGGGAAAACTTCAGAGATGGGTTGGGAGTATCTATTGGAAAAGGAGGGCACGTGGAACGGAAGCGTGGAGTGAGGAGGTCAAGACCGCTGTCTTTCTATGCCCAATTGAATGTCTCCCGAAAAAGTACATACCGGAACAAGGGTTAACTTATTCCTCTTCCTTGAAGAATTATTCCTGAGTGTATCATGCACTACGGCGGATGAGTTATCCAAATTTTGATAGCTTTCTTAGGATTGTAATTCTCTCAGGAGAAATCTTTATGGGGACACGGAGGGCACAGAAGAATTACAAGCTCGGTATTTCTTCCCTCACACTGTGTTCGGCGCCGTTAAGACCAAAAATAGGATTTGGAAGTCAATGCAAAGTCCATTCATCGTTTGGCATCTCAAATAAAATAAATGGGGCAGTATACTTAGAAATACGCTATGAATCGGCCGAATATTTCAGACAACCGCAAAAATAAATAACGCACGAAACTCATGAAATAAATTAGAAAATAAAATACGCTTTGATCCGAAAAAGTGGACCCTTTTAAAAATCGTCTCGTGAAAAGATAAAAATAATCTCTGGCTATTATTCATTCCAACTAATTTTCATCGCACATATAAATAACGAGGAATTTGGAAACTTTTTCCTATCAAGCTCACAGGACCTTCCAGGAGTAGCAGCACGTCGTTTTAGATTAAAACTCGAAATTTTTTCGGCGAAGTAATGATGAGAGAATTCCCCGATCTATTCTCATTTCACGCAACCCGGCGGAAAGATAAAATGAAGGAAAAGTCGAAGGAGAGGAATAATAAAAGAATCCGACGGCGAATCGTGACTTCGAGGCTAAAAAATAAAAAGAAAACTGAGGAAAAATTCAGTGGAGGAAATAATTCGAAAAAATTGAGCGAAAAATAGAACTGAGAGGACTGACAGTTGGAGAAACTCATTTTTTTACTCCTGAATAAGAAAGAACGAAAGTTTCCACATTAACAAAAGAGAGGATTTTTTGGAAAAACTGCGAAGAAAAAATGATTTTTGCATCGGATGATAGAATAGATAAATGGAAGGAAAGGTGCATATCAACATCTATGCGAGTACCGTATGTTAGTGTGACAACCGATTTCGGATATCAGTTTTTAACCACTGTATGTGAAGAATGGGGTGCATGACGAAGACATTAACATACTTTTACAGTTCACAAGATAACTAACTACTGTCCAGGAAAAACAATAGGCATAGAGAACGATGCTCTGTTTTGCAGTAATACTAAAAAGCACTTCAAAGAGCTACAGATTGCATTTTCAGATATGACAGAAAACATATGATCAATTTTATTTTTAACCCCTGCGGATGATAACCTGGCTATCGACAAGAGCATTGGGTGATAACTGTACAGTCTGTAATACATGCCTTTTCCCTCTACCTAGAAGACAAACGGAGTGTTTTCGACCTTTAATAAAAATACGGAAAGAGATGCTAAAGAAAATGCAACGAGCTATACAGAAATTCGACGAAATGAAATGGATATTCGGGCTTTAAAATATAAATATCATTATATAAAATATTCATTATATAACACCAACATTAATCACAGGTGACACAATTTGGAGATAGGAGACGTGGAAGGAGAACACCAATAAAAGCACGCAAGTAATCAAAAGTTTTTAATATTGAAACCAACGATTTTATAAGCAAAGTAATGCATTTATACGGAGAAGAGACGAAATTATGATTATAATGAAATCTAGGAAACATTTTCCGGATTTAGACAAAGTTCGTTTGCAAAAGACGTAATTGATATTGCTACCCCAGAGTTACTTAGGCCGATCCGAATATAAGCATAAAATGGGAGAGATATATGTTAGAGCATGTATTTCTAAGGACTATTTTTTTTCACGAACAATACGCGATAAGAAATCGCTAAAGAGGTTATCAAACGCACGGTGCATTTGGATTGGATATAATTTGAAACCTCTGCCTCATATTCGAGTCAGCCTATATTTTTATTCATCTTAAAAATTCAAATTATAGGTTTATAGAAAAATACTTAATTCCATCGAAATTTCGACGTTTCAAAGCCATTAACGGGTCAAGGAAAATTTGAAACATATGCTTAAATGCTGAGAGAGAGAGAGACGTTAGAAAGAAAACTGTTGTTAATTAACTAACTACTTTGTTATGCATCTACATATGTCTATGCTAGTCACTTTTCGGCGTGCGGTAAGGGGAATTTCGAAGTGATCAATTTTTAACGCGTTTCTTTTATCCAGAAAACTTATCTATGGTATAACATTGGATTTGATATATATATATATATATATATATATATATATATATATATATATATATATATATATATATATATATATATAAAAGATGGAGCGAAAAATGATCTTCTGTTATAACTGACATGAGGAGGTACACCAGAAGCAAATAGCATCTGAAATATTATCATCAAAAGCAGCTCAACCAATATTTTACAAATCATGTTCCATCTCAATCTTTTCCTTATATCAACTAATACTTTATTGCTCAAAGTTCCTCTTTGGAAAATTTCAATTGAAATAAGAGAAAGGAGCTCATTGGAATATTAAATATGGCAAAATCATTTACCAGGCGCGATAAAAAAATTGAAATGCGAGAAGAGAACCTTGGAACAGAAAATCTGAAATAAAACGTCAGCAGGCCCTAAAGTCTCTTTAAAAGTCCTCTTCGAAGAGTTAGCGACAAAAACATATCCCTCCGAGTTAACGCCCTTAAATCTCAGATAAAAGAATCGAATCGGGCACTCTCTGAGACGACGTACACACTCGCCCGAGAAAAAATAACGACTTCCTCCGTGTGGAAGGAAAAAATTAATAAGTAGAGAAAATGGGAGAAATTGGAAACCTCAGTAGAGGGGGACCTATAGCATTACGGAACACACGAAAGCATTAAGAATGGATGCAAAAGTTGCATGACGAGAGGCCATTCTCCGAGGGTGTGCCAAACTGCCATTAAGGACAGAGGTGGGACTCGGTGGCGACGGATGGAGCCTCAAAAGGGGGGATGGAATGTGCGGGGGAGTGGCGGTCGATCATCTCGCAAGTGCAAAATAAAGAGTGACTTTCGGAGGAAACGCTTAAACCCTTAGATAGGATTTTTTCTCTAGCTTAGAGATTGCGTCATTTCCTCGTGAAAACACTCGTTTACGTCGCGACTAAGATTGTGGGCTAAATGATGGGGTTTTCCAAAGCGAGTAAGAATGGGTAATTCCTCGAGTTGTGCCTTTGCTTCATTCATCCTATCTGCGACTTTTTATTCTGATCTCGTCCGACGGAGTTCATTCCTTCTACGGTTTTGGATTAATGTCAAAGTGTGCACTCTGATTGAAACTATAGCCGCTCAAAGTGTCCATAAAACTTAATACTTGATACACTCGATAAAGATTTGAGTGTGAATTTTCATGCTCATGTAAGGGGCAGATGGAGTGAGAAATTTAGTTTATTACAGCAAAGAAGAATTTCTATTCCAAGAGAGGACTGAATGAAGAAAAGCTTCGCCAAGACAACACCAGTAATTTGGCGAACACGAAAATATTACAAGTATAAATGTAATTAATGATTAAAACAATCAATAAAAAATCTGTAAGCAATTTCTTCGAATAAATTTAAGCTATTGAGAAGTTTTATACGATGTACATAAATATAAAGAAAACTAGTACTTAAGTAAAAAAAATTTGTACGAGTAAATATATTACATATAAAAAAACTTTGACAACCATTTGTTGTTTAGGAACAATTGAAGAAATTAAAAAAGAACTATTTCATCGGAAATAACTACGAAGAGAGAAATTAATCCAAACGCACGGTTATTTTGAATAATACCGCATTATTACGAATTATTCATCTGCTTAGACAAATTGCAAAAATCAGATATTAATACTTTGTAAATACATTAAAATTTTCTAGAGCGTATTCTGGTTGTGTTCTCACGAAATACCATGCATACTACATGCAGAAACTAATTTTCCTCACGTGAACCGAGGTTGAATGAAAGAAGTGAATGACAATATTTATAATGCGTATGTATGTACCATGTTTGCTTATGTAAAATAACGGAATCTCCGTCGCAATTTGAAGGAGACATTCAAATGCGTAATGATACATTAATTACAATAAAATTGTATTGGTCGTAGTACGGAAACTTTGCATCATTTGAGGAGATGATGACGATTGAGGGCTGAAGAAATTTACAAATAACCTGTCCGAGTGAAGATATGTAATCAGAATTGAAAGATCCAAACGCCTTCAGAAAATATCTCGAGTTTTCTGCAAAATTACGAGTGAAGTAAAAGAAATGAATGACTTTCATGCATTAACGTATAGAAGTTTATTGAAACACTTAATATATGAGTTATTATCTTTATGCATTTAAACTTAAAATAAGAATACTATCTTAAGTTAAACGCCAACGTGATTCCTGTAAAAAAAACCTATGCTAGGCAGAATGGAATTAGTTTTAATTATTTGTATACAGATTAACACAAAATAAAATAATGATACCAGATTATTATGTTAAACATATATTAGCATAAAAAGAGCATGCCAGCTATGACAGAGGCATTTCACTTTTGTTGTGTTAAAACCTAACGCATTAAACACTCAACATAGATCTAGATATGATAGTTTACGAAAATATACTCTAATAAAAAAGGCAAACTAATAAACTATGATAAAAAATTTTGAGCTTTGAGTTGATGAGCAATTCATCCGATATAAAATCAATATTTGAAGTCTATACTACACAACATTACGTGCCTTATACTATATTAAAAATAGTATTCTTTATCTACATGCAAGTATACTTTGAATGCTAAGCAATGTGAGTATATGTCAATAAAGTTATCATTATAAATTCATTCCTCATTAACAGTTGCAACCTAAATTCATTAAAATGACGAGGAATTTAAAGGAATCAGTGAAGCAGGATATCTCCGGTGGAATATGAATGGAAATGATCCAGTGGAGGCGGGAAATAAACCACCCGAATAATTTTATCATTAAGAGTTCACTAACGTCGGAATAAAAAGCAAACGGCTCTTTATGACCCCAAAACGGCGTAAAAACAAAATGGGAGATAGGACACGTGGTCATGTGAGAGCAGTCGGCAAAATTGCACGCAAAACGATTTCTCTTGCAAAACGTCAGGGCTGATTGCTCCCCTCCACGCAACTCGGCGGTTCGCTGATTTATTTGGGGGCCTATCCTTGATGAGCAGATATATCACGGCGCAGGACCACGTGTTCCGCTAAAGCAGTTATCGGTATATATATTTTGCACCGGGTTATCTCTTTCTTGGATGGACACCTCGCGTCAAACGACGGCTTTTACCAAAAAATAGCGACGAATTCCACCGATCAATTCCATCAATTAAAATTCCTCTCTTTCTTCCTCACATTCGTAATTTTTAAGAATTATATCTCGGAAAATTATGGCTATAATACTCAGCGGTGCCTTCACATAGATTTTTATGAAAAGGATGTGATTAACGTGTTAAGTGACTGCGATATTCGCCCTTTCTTTAATATTTACGGCACATTTGTTTTTAGGTAAGACATGGGTAAAATTTACGGTGCAATTTATAATTATGCATTTGTATTTGTTTTCAGGAACTTTAATTCTCCAAATTAAATACAAATAAAGCATATTTCAATCTATTGAGAATCGATGAACGGCAATCGTGACCAAACAAAGAGAGATCTCACTATTTCGAAATTACAAATATTTTGTGTTATTTTCTATTTATATCGCATATATATGTGTGTGACCTACTACAATTGTTTCAAACCAGTTCAATTTGAATGAAGTTTACATCACAACTTAAGAATAATTCGATTCCTTCTTGTAGAACACTTGAAACAGTTTGTGATCAACCATTAACAATCTTTCATGAAAGCTTTTTTCTTTAATGTTTGTCATTTTTACGCTATAATGAATTAAGTTTCACGAGATAGAAAATTAGAGAAGAATATTGTACGTTATTTTCAGTGTATGAACTGAGGCGGCTATAGTAGGTTTCAGTAAAGGAAACCGAAAGAAAACCACGTCTTAAGCGAAAACGGCGTTTACTGTAATTTGTAGCAATTAGCGTAACTATGAATAATTACAATTAAATATCGAATTAAATATTATAGCTCGAACACTAGCATAACGGAAACAGCCTCAATTCCAGAATTACAGTTCCATTAAATCGTCAAGATGAAATCCTGAAATTATTTATCTCCGAATTCTCGAGCGCCCTTTAACACGCTAATCTTTCCTTTAAACCGCAATTTAATTCTCACACTTCCCGATCGATTCTCAACGGCGTTACAATCGCACCTTCCCCCTCTCCCATAATCCTCTTTTCTCCTTATCTCTTTCCCTCACTCCCACCTTTTTTATTCCAAAGTCCTCATTAGCGAGATGAAAAAACTTTGGTCGACTTTTCCATCCAGTACACTCGAAAAAGGGGAAGAGAAGGTTTTTTCGAAAAGCAAATTTTTCAAGAACTCCTCTCTATCCCACGCCGAAATGAAGGGGAAACGAATGGGCAGCATCTTTGTTGCGTGGCGATGAAATGGCCCAACTATTTTCACAAATCATGTGTTTCTGGGAATTCCAATCCTTACGTTTGGTAATCGAAATTATACAACGCACTCCGATCATTCAAAACTGTATATTTTTATACATTACATGTTTGTAAGTGAGTCAGCTGTGTAATATTTGAGGAGGCAGGATGGGAATCTTTAGAAGACAGAAGGTTGAATTTACTAAATAAATTCAGAGAGAGTTCGTTTGTAGAAGATGTAGCCGACATTATCCTAGTTACATTGGCCGTCCTGATACTGCGATGAAGATCAGAGACTAAAACGGATGAATTCAAGAATTCATTTTTTTAAGGACGATACGTGGAAGTAATCGATTAGGAAAGCAGAGTTATGGTTCATACAACCTCTGTCACAGGCCGAAAAAGGGTTTTCAGGGTATAAATGTAGATGTAGATAGTATATTGTTATGTTGAACTGTTCTAGTGAAGAGATATTGGTATTGTAATTTACATCTCGTATATCATATATCTTAGCATACTAATATGTTCTTTTCTACCCATGAGGATAGCAATTGAAATACGTATCGGTTTCTTCATGGAATGGCGGTATTCCCTCAGTCCTTGGCGAACTGAGCCAGCGTAAGTGCACATAACTAACGGCTTAAGGTTTATTTTACATTATGTGTCTCACTCACTTGATAAACAGCTCAGTTAAGCAATCGAGACAACTAAATAAATTATTAATACGCTAATACACATGAGACGGAAGTTAATAATTGTTAATTTGAAGCAGTCAACAAGTATTCCGTGAAATTATTTATCCGCAGAAAAAATGTTAGAATTAATTATTAATCAAAGAATAATTGCTAATGAAATGTTCTATATATTAAGCGTATTAATAATTTAGCTTTTTTAGGATCTGGTTTAACAAGATGTCGATCAAGTAAGCGTCGGTCAAATGAGTGTCGGTAAAAAGAGCGTCATTAAACGAGGGGATCCCATTTTTAGTGTCTATCTCCATTCTAATATAATTATGCTTAAAGATGGCATGATGCAGTCCCTTCAGGTTTACTTGGAAGACGAGAACCACCTCTAAATAGATATTAGAACTGAAAGGTGTGATTGAAAAATGACTCGGATGAACGTTATTTTAATGAACACAGTATTGATATGTCTTCTCTTTAGTACATTCACGATTAACATACATTGAAAAGAAAGGAAATGGTTGGAAATAGTGGCAATTTTAAAGGAAGAGAATAGCGGTGATTGGCATAATGTTTACCGCAATGCAAACTCTCAAGATAACAATCAAAATGCGAGCATAATCGGCGAAAGAGAAAGGAACGAAAGAGGACAATGGGATTGGAAGGTGAATTCACTGCGGCCAGATTTCCATCTCGTTTTCGAACAGTGTATTTTTTATAATCCGAGGATGAGATCGTGCGCGGGAAAGACTCGGAGAAATTTTTGTGAAAATGGTTTGAGAATACTAAAAGCCGGAGGAGAGGTTTTCGTGACCCTTTTGTGAAACGCGAACAGCTAATTTCGCTTAAACCTCGTGTCTCCGATTTCAGATATCTTAGTCAGAAATTTTGCTGGCTCTCGTAATGAAGAATGACTGTGTCATTTTTGTAACATAAGCTTAAAGGAAACGCATTCACTCTTAGCTAAATACTATTATACATAACTCGGCTGATATCATTCTCTTTTATTATTATTATGTCAATGTCTATTGGCTTCTAATGTTGGCTGAGAGGAAAAATGACGTAAGGTCATCATTTCCATATTGACATCATGATTAACTTAAAATGCTCGGTTTAAATCTTTGTCGTATTTAGCTGGTTCATTAATTAATATCCTAAAATGGTAATTGTTACTGACTATAAGTTGCTATGATTTTTTTACTCGATAAGTAATGTTAACTTTTGTCTCTGGAACGTGAAGATTTATGTAATTGGGTAAATGGTTCAAATTGACAGAAGGAGGCAATTTGTATTACAAATTTGAATTATCACCTACTGTAAATAAGTTGGCTACATTTAATGAGAAATTTTCTGAAAATGCGTACGTATAAAAATGTTACAGAGTTATGGCAATGAAGGTACCAACCAACTTTTGTCGTAAAGCAGCAGTATATAAATAAATAAACTAACTGCACCCAATTCAAGACATTAAACAAGTACTAATTTCAAGTGCCGCTGAATTTTACTTCATCTCTACGTATTTTACTTTTGTAACTCCTCTTTTTACTATAGTTTATCGAACCACGTCGATATTAAGGAAAACAGAAAAAATACGATGTAAATGAATAAGGAAAGAGATATGCCCAGCGTATGAATACAGCTTTAAGTACCTAAAAGCAATAGATAAGAAATGATTCCATAGGAAAGAATCATTGTTTCTTCATAGCGCAGACAGACACAGAAACTCCAAGCGGTAAATGGCTGAACTATGTGAAATCTCTGAGATTTTATCTCATATCTGCAGGATTGAAGGTAAAGGTGGGCGAAAAATATATATTTACTCACATTTTTAAGCTAAGAATGGAAATATATAATTTAGTTATACTGGAAATAAAAAAATAATACATTTCATCAATAATTTCAAGTTTTTAATTCTAATTTACTCTGAGAAAGATATGAATATTTTAACAAAAATTTAAATATTATGCGATAATATCTGTCGTTTTTGACGGATATTTAATCCTTGCATACCATAAGAAACTGCAAATGTAACGATTCTGCCTGCTGTAAAGCTTATTGAAATTCTAGATGCTTGATCGATCCTCATACGTCATATATTTAAAGCCATTACCGAAATAAAACAGAAACGGAAAGCAATTTGCGGTCTTTCTTTTCAAGCTCAACTTCAAACAAAATAAAATTCCCGCTGAGGGTGGCCGCAATGAATTGTAAATTTGATTTTCGACTAAACGCACTCAAAATTTTACAAAAATGCCCTATTTATAATATTTTTGACATTACAAATCAAAAGAGCGAATTTTTGGAGAAAATTTAAAATAAAATTACTCTATGATGTATATGTCAAATGCTATATGATGAAGGGTTAGATGCAGGAAGAAACTATAAGAAAAGCATTTACATAATATGATCACACAAAGTGAATGGTAATGGCATTGATCGGGAGTGCTCGAAATGGTAATAAGAAGGACAACTGGGAGTTAATGGAGGAAGAAGTGGAGTAATATTCGATGTTCCTTGAGGGATAAGTTAGTCCGAGCGAATGGCCACCTACCAGCAGAAATTCAAACTAACGAGCCATACCATTATGAGGGGACTAATTCGATATCCCTCCGTAAGCGGAAAATGCCTTCGAATGAGCAGATATATTCCGTCTGAAGAGCTGTCGGCTTTGAATGTAAAATCGGGAATTCGATGAAATATGTATTCGAGGGATAGAATTTATTAGTTTTCCTTCCGGCGGACGAGGAAAGTAAAAGCTGCTCGGAGAGATGGTTAAAATAATACATTGTGCGGATGTTCTCCATGTTGAAGTTCGTGGATCCTCGGAAAAGATAACTTTTAACGATGGCTGAAAATCGAACAAACTAAAATACCTGGCACTAAGTCCATTACATATAACCGTATAGAGAGAACAATTTAAAATAACTCACAATTATATTGATTTTAGCGGAGTCCAAAAAATGAAACTTACTTGAAATAAGTACAATCTCAAGTTACTTCATGATTGAAAATTTCGGATGATATTATATTTCCCGCAACTAACAGATTAAAGATGCATATAATATTCCACATGGTTGTAATGTTTTGACGGAATTATATTTTACCACACCCCAGAAAATCAAGTTACATGAATTTCCAAATATATTATTATAAAATATGAATGAAAGTGAATTCGATTAAGTAGATCTCGAATGAATACCTACACACAAATAAAAATACACAGTGATGTATCTAGGATATGAAATGATAGTCTAAAGTTTAAAATAAAAGACTAAGTCAAAATCAATCAAAGAAAGGAAAAATACCCTTTTTGTTAGGAAATTTTCAATATAATTAGACAGCTCTTAAAAAAATCCATGTCATTGAAACAATAAACAAGCAAGTACTAACTGTAATTCGGACAAAAGGCCTCCATCTCGCTAAGGTAAGATATATGTACAGTAAAACCCCTCTTAACGGACACCCCATTTCAACGGCACCCCTTTTAATGGACAGTTTCATGATGTCCTGATCAGAACTATTGCTATGTAAATTATATATTATTATATCAGAAGTATTATTATGTGAGAGTTTAGAAGACGCACCTCAGCAGTCGCCAAGTTCCCGAAACACTCCCATTTAGAAGAGTTTTACTGTATATCAAGATAATAATTTACAATCAATTTTAAGAAGCTAATATTTTTTGCAATCGTGCATTGGTAGTTTAAACTTAAAAATGTACAACGGTTGATGGTGAATCGACGATCAGACAATTTGAGATAAAAGTATTTTAAAATGAGGACAGCTTTAGAATGGTTACCAGTAAGCAGAAAAAGAACTTTTGCTGAAAATTACAGAGTAATATTGTGATAAATGCTTCATTCACGAAAAACTTGAACGATGATTTCAGTGCGATTCAGCTCTGAATTGATCTCTCAACGCAATATTCCGAACCTCTCCACGTAAGGTTTACAATTCACTCTGCAGTCTCTTCTCGCCCAATAAGCTAGCCTCACAACTTCACTTGGTGTGACTAAATTCGGATAAATGGACATAATTACTCCGAAAGAAAATCTTAAAAGAAGGAGAGAACCTCCGTTTATGACCTCGGATATTCGAAATTAATCGTAAAAACTTCGATTATATTGCCAAAATGTGCAATACATAGGCCAATGCATAACATAAAAGCTTAAATTATTAGTCTTGAATCATCATTAACTCTATTTTTAACTAATAAGATTCAAGACTTCTCTTGGAAAAGAAATAATTCTTTCTAAGAAATCATTTCTTAAAAATTTCTTGTTCTAAAATCAAAGTTATTTTATTATATGGATCTTTTGGTTTTCGATAGAAATCACTACCGGCGGATATTAAATATCGGATAAAAATGATTATTTACGATCTTTTAATAAATCTTTCTACCATGAGATAATGTTTGCATTTTTCAGAAAAGATTCGAGTTTTTACAGTCAATTTGGAATTTCAAGGGTCAGAATTTGTGGTTCCATCTTCGGTCGCACCAAGTGAGGATATACCCTTTGAGGCCGAAAGAAAAGGCAACAGGAAGCGCGTGCGGAAAGAAAGTCTGCCTAAACGGAGATTCGTAATAATCACCGGCGTCACTTTTACTGTCCACTCGAAAGTTAAAAATAGAGCTGTCCTACTTCTTCGTCACACGCGCTCTCCGTCGCAACAAAAACCCTTTCATCCGCCCGCGAGACATTCTTCAAAAATACGAATAAAAGCGACGACAAAACGAGCAGCGAGAAAACAAAACGGAGAATTCTTTTGGCGGAAGACGGCGTCTGCCATTCTTAAGCGAGTCGAAAACATCGAAATCCTTGAGGAAGAGGATGAAAGGGGATATTAAGTAATAGAGGCCTAAATAGAGAAAGGCGCTTTCTTTCCAGCGCTAGGTGCAAAATTACTCGTGTGAAGTGCGAAGGAATGTGCCCTCGCGAAAAAGGAAGCGTTGAATACATAGAAAAGGGTGCCCCGAGGGTAGAAGGTGCTCCAGAGAGAGATACTTGCGAAAAACATTTTCGCAAATGGGAAAGAGCAGACGTATTAGTGAAAGAATGGGGTGAAGTGAAAGAGGAAGTGGTTGCTGGAGACGTATGCTGCCGGAAGACAAGAAAGGGTTCTGAAGAAGAGAAGGAAAGAAAGAATTGCCACAAACAGAGAATGACTCGGAATAATGGAAGAAATAAAGGACGAAGCTACGAAAGAAACATTATTATTCTTAATACATTGATACAGATCGGATGATATAGAACACCAATATTTATGGCCGAGGGGCTTAAATTTTATTTACTAATATTAGAAAAGGTCACATACTGAGTTTCACCTCTAAAATAATAAAACTGAGCTAGTAAATGGAGAGCATTCGGAACAGGAATATTAGAAAATTTTTAGGTAACTTACTCAGTGAGAAAGTTTTCTTTTCATCACAGATTAAGAAAGATAACTGGTTTTCTGAGTGCAGAAAAGCTTACTTCTATAAAATTAAATTATTATACATCACCTACAAAATTTATATTAACCTACTCCTCTACTTGCTTCCGTAGGATAGAATAGTTCCATCCTGTGCTTTATTCTGGCGATTTTTGAAGGTCTTCTTTCTATGTATTGTGTATCTATCACCTTAGTTCATGTTCAAAGTACGTAAATATTCATGGTTCAACACATGTGGGTTCTCCAGTATATGAATGAGACAAAAAATGCATGGAACTGTCCTATCATAGTAATAAAATAATTAGAAATAAGGAAAAATATTCCTGCCAATTACAATTTTTAACTGTCATGAATGTCTTACAAAATTGTAAAATGTTATGAATTTTCTGTCATAGTGGTTTTCTGCATTAGCCTTAACATGTCAAACAAGCACCGAGCGAGGAGGACAAAGTTTCAGCGTAAACATTAAATAAATCTCTTCTAATTATAACACAATTCTAAACTATTCACCCATTTTAATTCACCTTCGACGGAAGAAAATTAGACGAAGTTGATTTCCGTGAAGAGGCGTAGAAAGTAAAACATTAAGTTAATCTTAAGTTTTATAAGCTGTAAAATTCTGCTATGCATATTAATTCTTTCTTAATATTTATTTATCTTTGAATTATCTGTATAGTCAAGTCACTGCTTTCCTCCAAGGAATTAGATCCATACTTACAAAGATCTTAAGCTTCAAAGAAAATATTTTCATTTCAATAAAATACTGCTAAATTGCATGCGAGATTACTTTCAGTAATCTTCACTACGTATGACTCAATCAAATTTCGATGTACATTTATCAACGCTTATGAAAGCTAACGGCATCGTGGCTTACTTTTTTTTAAGCAAAAGGCACATATTTATGATAAGCTGATGAAACACGCGTCAACAAAGTAATTCCTATTATTATACGTTTAAATTATCTTGTGTATAATGGGCAATGATAATATCTACACCGTGATGCAGCCTTCTATTAATATAGATTTCTCGATAAAGGATTTAAAACGTTTGCGAGGTTGTACTACAAAACGAGCATTCGTTTTCCATTCAAGCATTTCAACATTATTTAACTCATCTTCCTCACTCTCAAACAATAGCTAGACGGTTGACCCAATTTTCCCGCAAATAAGGAAAAATATCGTTTCGCTCCGATAACAGCTCCTCAGACTAAGGATCCATTAAAAAAGGGGACACTCGGCATCGAGTAAACAAAAATAAGGAGGACGAAATTATTACGCCCAAATGCACAAAAATTCCGAAAGAAAACCGATGCTCTTCTTCCACGAGACGGAAAAAACGAAGAATGGACGAAATAAGCGAGTGATGAAAATAATATTTCCAGAGCCTTTTGCAGTGCATTTAGCCAATTAGGACATTAGACGGTCAAATAAAAGTATTAAAAAAGGAGTGAAAACGCTCTTCCGTTGGCGGAAACCTCCAATGTAAGTAAAAAGAGCCGCGTACAGGAGATTATGAGAGAACGTGAGGCGCGTGGTATGGGTAATGGAACTAGGTAAGTGGCATTGAGAGAGAGGGAAAAGCAGCAGACACACAACTTCATAATGAGAGAGTGCGGGACTTACAAGTAACTTATAGTGTAACGGGTGAAAGAAGAGAGGCTTAAGACAGTAGAAAGGTGACGTGGAGACAGATGAAAGACCACGGAGAAATAGGTTATTGGAAATGTGGTCGGTACTTTTACTACAAATTCGTTTTCTTTTCTATCAACAACGAGACGTTTTCGGGAAATGATAAAAATAATAATTCGTCTATATTTGGATGAGACTGAGACTACATAGATGCTTCTTAAATCTAACCCTTCGTCATGTAGCATTTAAGAGAAAGAGAGCTGCAAGCAAAAAAGAAGAAAAAGTGCACAGAAGAAAACTAATTCGATATGAAGTAATGATCGCCATCACCAAGTAAAAATCATGTTTTCTTTAATCTTCCGCATTAAACTTCCGCAAAAACTCGCCTGAAATTGTACAGAAAATCGTCTTTCTTTCAACCAAATTGGGAACTCTCCGAATCAAATAAATACCTATGGCTTAAATGACAACGAAAAAGGATTTAAAAAAGAAAAGAATTAGATCGTTTGTCATAGAAAAACAACGGAAAACAACAACCTCATTGTGATCTAATGCTAAGAGGCGATTTCCGAAATATTTTAATGAACGTACAAGATGTATACGGTATAAGAAAATCCGTCAAAATATTATATTCGAGTATACCAGAATTACTCGAATATATTCACGGTATAAGAGTTCCTAAGCAGCCATAAAATATGTTTGTGATAATAAATGGAAGAAAACGAAATAATAGTGCAGAAGAAGTAGAAATATCCAAAATTTTAAAATATCTTACAGTCTTTTTACTTTATGAAACCTTTTCCAAAATTATTTTTCATAAATACATTCCCCTTAATCAGAAAGTTGGTTTACGGAAGAATGTATATTATAGAGTGTTTGACCGAAGGAAGTGGTTCCATTAATGTAGTTACTGGAGGAGGAAATTGATTAAGAGAAGTACGGGGAACCAGTTAGAGTATGCTAACGAAAATATGCGATTGCAGTGCTTATGACTGAAAACATTTTTTATAGGGAAGATGATAATACTGAAGGAGAAAAGAAAGAATAGTTCACTCAGCCCATCGTTTCCATAGGAGCTCATCAACGGAAGAATCTTTGAGTAAGAAAATATAGAAAAGGAAAACGGCAATATTATATAGGAGAATGGAGTACGGAGATAAAAACTATGTTAATAACAATAGACAGACAACGCCAGGTGAAATATTTTAAGCAGTTAGGAGAAAAAGCACCTGCGTATTGTATTAAGGTTATATATCGAGATTTTTTTCTAATTTCATGAGAAAAATATGGATCTTTGGAAATAAAACCTCTACTTTTTATATCTATGGAAAAAGTCAATCAATCGCAGCAACAAGGTAGTAATTCGTATATGAAAACGTATCTAGAGTACAATAAGAATTAGGTGGAAATTGAGGGTTGTGAACTAATTAAAATTTAAAAAATTGTCCCACCAAAATGCTGGGCATTATTTAATAGACAATATACACTGACACCATTTATCAAAATTGACATTAGAAAAATTCCTTGTTTAACTCCTTAATACGGTCACATGTGTACATGTGGAGTATACATTACTGGATGGATATAATATATGTCGATATTGCGAATATATTTCATTTCAGTTAACTTGAAGTGAAGTGAATATTTATTACTCCATATTGAATTCCAAGCACAGAAATTGGAAACTTTGGAAAGAAATTGAAAAGGAAATTGCACAGAAACTTTATTAACTACCGATATCTTTACATCTATAATTACGTTTTAATTGAAGTATTTAACTATATTTTTCCATCCTTCTCAAACAATCTGCATGTACGAAACATAATTTGTTAGAATTTATAAACGTATTATTTAAGATTCCAACCGCTATTTCAACTTTAATAACTTAAACTGCCCTATTTAAAACAGTGCTCCTAAAAATAACTCCACCTACACTCACAACTACGCTCGAATCCACATTTTTCACATAAGCGAAATATTAATTCAGAAAAGCTGAAGAGTATCCGTTGAAAGATTGTTTGCCAGCAATTTTCCCCGTATCGTTTATTTCTGACATGTTGGCAACGCCTGGCGAGTAAAGAAAGAGAGATGAGTGAAGGGTATCTTTTCCGGAGAGGCGAAGAAAACTGGTTTCGAAGAAAGAGGGAAAAAAAGCTCCATCTGCCCAGCAGCCGACACAACTTCAAAGAGAGATCAGAAAAAGGGAGATTTCAGAGGGATACTCCTTGTGAGATGCTGCCCTTCGGGATGTGACACTCCCTTCCACGATCCCCTTTTCATTCACTCACCATCTTAAGGAAATCCTGAGAACCGCTCTCAGAAGCCACCTCTACCAAACGCTTTAAAGAAAAACCCCTCTCCACGGAGGTGATTTGTATGTATATGTGTGTGTGTATGTATGTATATATATATATATTCCTCATCTCTTTTCCTTATCTTGTCAATTTTGCCCCGTAAATAAAGTCGTTTGTCCTTCTTACTTCCGCTCGTTCCACTTTGCTCTCTCTTCCGAGATCTGCTTCTTTCGAATACCACTTTTCTCATGCGATACGTCATAAATAATGCGATCTTACATTCACAACAGAAGAATTAGCCATATGAGCAGTTTTTACACCCTGGTTTCCTAGTCTACATTAGAGAATTTCTTTGGGGTACCTCCAAGTACGTGATATGTAGTAATGTATGATTACGACTATCTACCAGCTGAATTGACGATGTTTCTTGCAATTATGTAGCCTTATAACTTTCATAAATGCTATTTTAAATGTTAGTTTTTATTTTTACGAGTTGCGCATCTTTATTCATTTATATACAAAATTTGTTATTTCTATCGCAACGACTATATTTATTAATAAATAATCCTGGCTGTGCTTGTTTATCTATTTACTATTAACTGAGCATTGGTCCTTATTTCTCATTTTTTTTCAAATCTTTTATCTATTAATCTCCGTAGGTTTCCGCAGGTTTTACAGAACTCACTTCTTAGAGGGTGTTTTCCAGCTGTGAATAATTTTATCCTAGTCGACATTTCTTTTCATTTTTCTTCATATCTTTAAAATCATGTGTTTAATTACGATGATAGATTAGATGGAAGAGGAGAATTTTAAACTCAATATAGCCTAAATTAAGACGTATATTATCATTATTTTCAAGTGTCTTCCTCACTCCGTCATATTTAGCTGCTGATAAGCTATGAAATGCTACATACCTGATAGCACAGATCTTTCCTAAAAAAGAATCTGAAATTTCATGTAAAAATATTTTTAGACTAATATGATGCTTTGAATGAATAATATTTATTTCCAGCACTCGAACAGTCGAATCCTTCTTTAGTAATTTGCCTTTATTTTTATCATCTTCAATCTCTTGTTGAATATTTTTATGTGTCCTAATCATTATTTTTCGTCTCAATCTCGCCTTATTAAGGAAATTATTTCTAAAATTCATTGATTTGGTAATGATGATATTGAAAACGAATTTTCAACGAGTACCAAATATTTTCTCGTAAAATGTCATTTCATACCTTACCGTGAGCACTTCCGCGCACGATGTCGTTGTTAAATGTATATGTTAAAATTATTTGACTATCACATGGAGACGATCTTTCGAGCTACTTTTGGATAAAAAATACCTCGTCGTGAATGCCTGGCGTAACGATGCATTCTCCAACTCTCATTTCTCGAAACTCGCTCCACTGGAATTTCACGTCTCTGACGAGTTACATGATTAGAATTTACTTGTTAATATTACAGTCACACGCGGATTGGCAGCTTGCAGGGCACCAATGTAGATGTATACGTATATTGGGTTCATAGAGCTGTAAGCTATAGGAATGTTATGCTAATTCTCTCACGTTGTCCAAAATGGAGCTGAATGGTTGATATAAAGTAACACACTAGTGAGTGAGATCATAGAAAACGTCGCTTCAACGAGGCGATAATATGGAGAGAAAAAATAATTGTAACATAAAGGGAGTTATTGGTGTTGCATTACAGTGTGAATGTGTAAATCACACAGTGTCCCTTCACACATTTAGAAACGAAATATCAAATACTATTTACCGAAATATCGATATTGCAATTTGCAAGAGCATACACTAAAATTTTCAATTGCAGTAGTTATTAAAGCCAAGACTTTATTCTTTCCGAAATTAAACAGCATAGAACTTGCCAAAAACTTACTGATAAAACATTTCCGAAATATCATGAGCCATTACTAAATACCAACAGGGACAATTTAAAGGTTTTTCCTATATTGCATCTTAGGTCTATAGGTGGGAAAATGATCCATTCATTAACGTTATTAAAAATCATTAACAATAATAAGAATTCCTTTCCTCAAATAACTACTGGTAGAAACACAAATTTCTAATATTGGATTAAAACTATTTAAAGCTTTTAATATCGAAATTATTACGAAAATCGGAATACATTTTTGAACGGAACCTGGCAAACACTTCCAAAGAGATATTTGATGGAACATGACTGGAACTCGTCACTGTAACGCCTCATTGAAGTGAATTCCTGCACAGTTTTTTTTAATTTTTGAACATTCGTCCTCGTAATGGAAGGGGTCGTCATTATGAATTAAAGATAATTTCCTTTCGTCGGCAACAATTACCGAAAGGAGTACCGCTGAAAATCAGACTAGAAAAAAAACGAAATTCATCGAGCCGAGTTCCTCTTGTTTTAAAAGCTCCAGAACAGCGCCGCTTCTATAATAGCGGCGCCCAGCAGTTCGTTCGTCAAAATAAAATTAACGAAAAAATTTCCCGAAAAAGTTTCGCATTTATTTTCCATCAACGGCGGCCAGAAGATGGCGTGGAATGCGAGCGTGCAGACGAAACAGTGGGACGGGAAATACGACGGGAATTCCTTACTTTATTATCTCCATACGAAAAATACCTTCGTTTTTTCCCTCCCTCACCACCACCCGTGGGCGCTTATGAAACAACTTCCACACGAGATACTACCGATCCCAATAAAGCCTTCCCGAAATGTCTCAATCTTTTTAAACGCTCCAAAATCCCCCGCCCTTTCCGCTTAACTGGAAGATAAAAGAAATATACCTTCTGCCTGAATTCGACGCGGTATAAGGTCGTTCCGTGCTTAAGAAATGAGGTATTTGGTCGGATTAGTTCCGCAGTGGGAGGGAAAGAAGTGGGAATTGTTTCCTAGGGCTTTTTCGAGATGCAAAAGGGGGGAAAAAGAGAATATTTCGTCATGACAATGGCGCTATGTTACCATGGGTGCTGGGTAAGCCGGAAAGCCATTAGTCTGGAGCTCGCAACTTCCATGACGTGATATTTGAGCCCGTGCGTGATTATTCGCGCTCCGGCAAAGGTATGGAATGAGGGCGATAAAAATTCTCCGAGGTCACGAGCAGTAAGTCTTTGAATCGCGGATGATATAAGCGGCGTATTCGTTAAATTGCATGAATGAAGACTTTTGCCCCTTTGTGCATTTAAATCATAGGAATCTCTGTTACATGGAATGAACCTTGTTGACTTTCCGATAAGATATTTATCTCAACGATGGAATTACTTGTGAAAAAGCGTGTCACGTGGCAGGTATGTCGGGACGGCGTGTTGTAATTACAAAAGACCCTTTCCAGGGATATTGAGAATACTTCTTTGATTATTTTACTTTTTTCAAAATAATTAATGTGGAATAATTCAAGAAAACAAATTATTTGGCAGGAATGATGGGAAAATGTTGCCCTGTGTCTTAGGATATCATATCGCCTCTAGAAAATCATGATTCTAAGCTTGGAAAAACGAATTATTTATATGGAATCTTACGACTGATAATCTAAATGTAGAATGATTATGAGAAGATCACTTAAAATTCTGTTGATATGATATGAATGAATATTTTTTATAGAGACCGTGAAAATTTTAAAGGAAACACTCAACCGAAACAACCGACAGAGAAGGCAGTATATAACATTTAAATAAATTATGTCACATGACTATATTCATATAGGAGAATATCTAGTAGGAGAATTATTATTGCCATTAATTTTTACATTGTAATAGAGTTTAGTAAAAAACTATAAGTGAACATTAACGTTGTACAGCAACGTTATGATTAATTTTTGTAAAAATGTTTCATCTAGATTTCAAGAAGCTAATTTGTGTTTGTGCGTTAAAGGAATATATTTCAAGAAAAACGCTATCGCTGTGAATAAGAACCTATACATGAATTTACCTTTTTAAAATTATATAAGACTCGACTTTTATTTAGTTTAACCTATACTTAGATGCACGTCTGAATTTTTAGTTGTTATTTTATAATAAAAACTGTCATATAGGTGGACAGATTTATTAAGAATCGTCCTAGTGAAGTAAAGACGAAGGAATTACATCATCTGAAACTACATCAGGAGTTGGAGCCATTCCATGTATTAACTGATTATAATTTTTTAATAAAATTGACAATTCGGGAGGAAATCATACCCACAGTTTTAAATCACATACTATCAGTCTCTTTTGAAACTGATCCAACTATTTTCAATTTTCCCGACCTTTACCTTCCCGTAAATTCCCCTAGAAACCCCTTCCTAATATTGCACCCCTGCTTCCCTTAAACCTACTAGCGCTACCCTTTTCTCAGAAATGATGAAAAATAGGGTCCCTTTAGCGTGATCAGCTGCCTGAGGGAAAAAGGTTAAACGGACAGAGAGGGATCTAGTAATATGGAAGTAAAGAAACCCTTTCTCATTCCCTAATGGAAATACTCTTCAAATGCATTAATTTGCTTAAAGCCTTTTTCGCGAGGACCAAAGGGTTCAATCACTCTCGTGAATATTAAAAATACAGATTCATCTTCGCAATCCATTGGAAGCTACACGGTTGAGAATTGGCTCGGCTATAATGTAGCAAATACAATTTCTCAATCAACGATCTCTGCGAAAAGCCTAATTTAGTATTCTCGAACCAAATCCCTTTCCCTACTGCAATATTAATACACTATAAAACCAAAGTCTCGAAAAGGTTACCTCATTCCATTTCCTAAAATGATATCCAAAGGGGTCTTATATAGGCCAGAGATTACCGATTTTCGGAAAGAAATATCGAAGCATGACATTGAGATTGCTGGCCTAATAGCTCTCTCTAGGAAATCATTTCTCGCTATAGCATTTATTTTTATTTGTTCAAGATAAGCGAGAGATAGGCCTTCATTAACTTCTAGTGATTCTCCAATCAAGAATCAATTTCTCAGACATCCAATTTCCTCTCAATTTCAATCAATTTTCCCTTTTATATCCTCGTTTTTCATTTCCCCGTCTTTCCGAATGGAAATCTTTCCCGTTGTTTTCATTTTTTTTCTTCATCGGCCCGCTAACTTCCTCTTTTTCGAGTAACAAAGATTTCCAAAGATTCATTAGCGATTTTTCTCTCCTCTTTGAAGGGAATATGGCCGATTCCATATCAACGCATCTTTTAATCTTTTAACCTTTCAGCCAATAGAAATGGCTACGTCCATAAAGGAAACAAACCATCCATAGGTTTTGTAAATTAAAAAAGGAGTAATATCCATAAAAATTAAAGTAATGTGAAGAAAAGAACGTTTGATTGCATTTTTATCGAGCATAATCGAGGGTAATCACTCCTTGTTTTTTAAGGAAATTGGTCAAAAATACAAAAACAAATGAAAGGGCAGAGTAAACATGTGGGTAAGTCTCCTTTTAAAATAGAAACCTAAGGAAATTCGCAACCCAAAAAATCTTATTGGAACTAAGAGACAAACGAGAAATTGATTGGAAAATATTACAAAAAACAATAAATAGAGCAAATAATTTGATAATACCGGCATAATTTAAATAAGATTGTGTATTAGTATCATTATTACTGGCTGAAATTTAATGCAAAGTGTTGCTACATGGGCGAATGTAATAATTCGCATTTGTTTGTTAGAGCCGCTGCTTCGCTCTGAAGAATTTAAGATAGAATTGTGGATATAGACTTAGGATCCGTATCTTAAACGTAGCTCTTAGTGTACTTATGTAGTATACTTGATAAGTAACAATTTTAATGTAGAATTATTACAGAAATGATATCGAAGCTTAGCATTCCTTCATCATTCGTTCGGTATTTCACATTTCAAAAGTTGAATATATCTTTATTCGTCAATAATATGTATTTCCTGCTTTTTCTTTCACGTTTGGAATTTTACTTTTTTGCGACTCAAAAGCTTGAAAATTTTCAATCATCCGATCGAATTTTTCAACCTCGTGGAATGTATTAAAATTATGAAAATAAAAGAAAAAATGCAAAATAATATAGGATATTTAACGTTAAATTCTTTACCAGAAAATATTATTTGACATCGAGTTTGAAAATACAAAGCAATTCTCTAATTAATTATTGAATTATTTTTAGCTGGCGGAGAAATGCTTACAAAATTTCGCCTCCGTTGAAATA
The DNA here is from genome assembly GCA_036926295.1 of Pachydiplax longipennis. NCBI lineage: Eukaryota > Metazoa > Arthropoda > Insecta > Odonata > Libellulidae > Pachydiplax > Pachydiplax longipennis. The sequence goes on along the minus strand of JAVFKF010000044.1, from coordinate 4,918,072 downwards.
GATTTCTGAATTCCGAGTTTCATCCCTGCATTGAGTGGGTTCAAAAATTCATATTGTACGCGTTATAAATTTATGTTTTATTTATGATCCTCCAATACCGTTTAAAGTTCATTTATGATTTTGTATTTACGATTCTTGCCCTATACAGAAAATCATTATCTGTCTATTTAAATGTCAAATTATTTTTACCATCCATCCTTAAGCTACTTTCACCTCCTAATAAGATAAAATTGGGTTCGTTTGAAAGTGCAGATAATTGAGATGAGATTCACGAAGCTTGTCTTCTCGTTCTCATGGTTAATAAAATACAGGGCGAAATTTACAAAGGAGATTAGGAGGAAGATACACCTAACCTCTTCCAATAACTATAATTGATTGTATTGAGGCAATGCGAGTGTCAAGCCTTGAAACCGTTTAACATGTAAATACACAATTAGTGAACGTAGAGAGTCGATTCCCAATCTATTCTCACACCGTCAAACGCAGTATATCATCGCAACGTCATTTCCGAAATGGAGGACTCCTTCCACTATAAAATAGCGCTATTGAATTTGCGACGGAAAACTCTATAACGAACATATGTTTCGACCAAACTGAAAAATGTTTCCTTTCTTTCTCCCCATCTTGCACCACTTCTGCCGTAAGAATCCACCGCAGAAGAGGACATTTGGATAAATCCATCTCCCCTTTCCCATAAACTTGCCTATTTCAATATCTCTCGATGGTAAGGAGATGGGGGCCGAATAAATTTGGGACTCCTTTCAAAAGAGCGCTCGCTAAAGCGTACATTTTTATTACGGGAATGATTGTGCACAGAGGAAGTTTTCCATTGAATAAGTGAAGTGTTCTATGGCATCGCTTTCCAAAGATTAAAAAAGAGCAACGGAAGGTATTTGGTTAGGAGATTATCCCAAGATTTAGCGATGCTTTGAAAAATGGACCCCACTAAGTTTAAGCGCAAGAGATTCCGGTAAACGTCGTATATTTATCCTTGCAGCCCAATATCCTATTCTCATAAATAACATTTTATGTTCTTAAGTGGCCATTTGACATGGCCGTTTATAATATTGCACCCCAAATGACATTATTCAAAGAAGAGGGAATTAACTATTCGGTGGAGGTAGAACATCGGATTTAAATACCATAAGAGGCTGGATGAAATATTTTCTTAAATTACTTGTTACTAGAATGGGTCACCGGTAATAATAAGACTAGAATGTAAAATCCATGAAAATTACTGGGCAAAAATCCCTGCATCTAAACCCAAAGTTAATCTAGATTGTCCATCCTAGAAATTACACTTGCGTTTCGAAGAGGGCCGTGGTAATAGGAAGTAATTAATAATACTCTAATATTAAATACTCTATGATTAAAGAGAATGATAATAATATTACTATCAATCTAATAATTAAATACAACGAATACAATAATTATTATCTTAGGAAACTGATATAATTGTATGTCATTAGGATTACTCTCCAATTTAATACCAAAATGACCAATATTTCCGTCCATTATACATATTTTGCTTTATATATTTTACTCGTAAATTTTCACAATTTACCACGAAAATTCAGCAGATTATGGGCATAATATATTAGAAAAAGATCATTTAAATTTCATTACTTACTCAAATTCTCTCCAGAGAATTTCAAGAGAGGATATGTAAGCAAAGATTAAATTAAAATTGAATCATCACATTTATCCAATAGAGAATAAGAGTAGCAAGCAGAGATTTTTTTTATTCTCTCAAAATGAGGACAACGCAAGTTTAAGAAAAGACAGGAGAGGAAATATACTGAAATGGGTATCCACAAAACATCCAACATATTGAAAACTCATACTGAGGTGGTAAACAAGACATTATTTTACTTGGCATTCCAAGAAAGATACATAACTTTAAAGGAGAGATTCTACGGGAATATTCCAATTTATAACACACCCAATCCTTTGCCAATAAGGTCTATGCGAGTAAATGCAAATTTCCTAGCGGAAACCTAGAGGAAGGCGAAAATTAATTCGATTCAACAGCTTTAACGACCTTCGAAGCAAAATGAAATCCTTAGCAAAGGATTGCCAAAACGCCCTCTTAAAACATGGATTGATTTTATTCGGAAGTCTGCCGATTAAGATCAATCTTTTTCTGAACAGTTTCCATATTCCCTTTCCTCGTAAAGACGAGCCTAAAAAATTAAGAAAGAGAGGCTTCCATGCATAGCAAACTCCTTCGCAAACATAAATGAAATTCCATTAACGTGGCAATAATATCGAGCCATTGGCCATGAAGCCACGGTTAGGATCGGCGTATGAGTTGGAAGTTTGGAAGAGGGGTTGTCTCAGATGTAACTGCCAGGCGAAGGGGTTGCATTAGACCGCAATATCTCACATGACGCCCCATTTACTCGACGTCCTATTACGGCTCGCAGGAGTCGGGGATGTACATCATGCCATCGGATGGAGGGAAAAATGTAGCAGCTCCTCCGAAGTCCCGGAGACAAAATAATTGGATTCCGAAGTCCTGGTTCAGAGGATTTTTCGAAGGCGCTTCATCCCTTTGACCCTTGGAATTAATCCATAACGGGAACGATCACAACAAGACATATCGGCCTTTTTCATCCTTTTCCATCCTGTAGTAGACTCGTTGTAAGCGATGAATGAGTTTCAATAACAACTTTTAAACTGCGATGTTAGAATTTATGCATTAAAATCAGTCGAGGCTCTGTATCTAATGCCTTATGTATGCATCATGACAGAGAATTGATGTGAAATTAATGAGACTGAAGGGAAATCATGCAAGAAAGAGTATGAGAGAGTACTCTAGGAATAGTCGCGCACAGACATACCAATAGAACGAAAAGAAAATGATAAAATTCTAATTAACAGAAGCAATTTTCTTTCAATTAGAATGTTTAATAGTTTCTCCAGGATTTTTGCCCTCTTTCATATTTAAACATCTTTATTTAATTCCCAGAATCGGGGAGCATAAAAATAAGACCAAACAATAATGAGCCTGAAAAAGTTAAATCACCTCTAAATAAACCTCTTTATGATTCACTTAAGTTTCACCTCAGGATTATTAAATATGACGGACATATTGCAATCAAAAAATTAATATATAATTCACATACTGAACCGTTAAGAAAAATTGAATGCATTCTCCAATTGAAAAGGAAATCTTCGTAATCCCGATACAAGCGTAATGGCCAAATTAACAACATCAGCTCTCCTACACTGACAATAAGGAAGTGAATGTGAATTAGTGATTTTCAATCACTAAAATGATGCGAATTAGCTGATTTCCGTATTCAGTGCACTCGAGATTCGATATTAAGGCACATTTCATTTGAAGCGAAAAACTGCGAATATTTAGGTCGTCTAAATTAAGTGAAGATCTATTTTAGAATTCGTTGATCGCGCACATGTTGTTCGTGTATTGGAATATATTTCAGCAAATGTAAACTCGCGTAATTGGAAATGTAACCATGACAGCGAATCCTCTCTCAAATGGCGTATCTAGTTTGAGAGCTAATAATTTTAATAACCCAATTGGGATGCTATTAGTCTAAGTTAAGAGATAAAAATATGTAGACGAAACCACTCAGGTAAGATTCGATTTCGATATTTCCGCAGAAAATGTTTCGCTGGTTTTACGGTATCATCACATTCCCTTTAACGCTATTCCCTCGAATTCGAGGAAATTACTTTAATTTGGAGATCAAAACGTAAGCCAATTTCTGCGTTGAATTCGTGGAATATTCGTAGAGGTAATTAGTCAATGACCGCGGATGTGATCAAAGGAAAACTAACGCGTCCGTATTTTGACAGACAACAAAGCAAGAGGGCAGTTAAGGTGAAAATGAAAGAAAGATCAATCCAAGTACCAATTTCATGACATTTAATGTACTGATAGATGCCGATTTCGATGTCTATGTGACACAACGATGTTTATTTATCTCTAATGTAAATTTGATATGAATCAAAGCAGGATCAGGATTGCAATTGGTACCATTGCAAGTTGGAAAATGCAGTAAAACCCGGTTAAGACGATTTTCAGGGGACTAAGCAAAAACCGCGTCTTAAGCGGGATAGCGTCATAACCAAGTTGTCTTATGCTGATTGGCTCACATAACTTTTTGAAGAATGACCTGCCCATGCAAAGTTCAAACTTTATTCTGTATAAGAACAAACTTTTTACACGCTTGATGATAACCTCCCGTAGGAAAATTGAATAAAATTCTACTGCCTTAGCTAAGGGATTCGGACCAGAACCGTATCGAAAACCGAAACCGAAAATTAACATTATTTTTGCGGGACTGAGTACCGAACCCCAACCGAGAATCTGGAAACCGATGTTTTCCCGTTTTGATTATCGGTTATTATTCTCAGCAAGTGTAAGTAATAGTTACAATTAAGAAAAGTATGCAAATTTTTGTTCTGAAATTCCTTTATAATATATTTTATTTATGAGCCATATAGCCTTGTACAGGGATTGTTTTATTCAAGAGGGAAAAAAATAACAGATGAAACCGGTTAGACGGTCGAGAGAAATCGGATTCGGACCTAAATTCGATGTTTTCACTGAACTTGAAATAAAAATCATAATGGTTCGAATGTTTGATTTCCCATGATTTGTGCTAACCCATGAAAAGCAAGTCCCAATGAAACAAACGATAGCACTGAAATAGCGTTCACTCGTTTCAACTACATTAAAATTAGGTAAATTAAAATTACCGTTATTTTAAAAGGAGCATTTTTAAACGTAATTTAATGGACAAATGAAAGACTTAATGCATCTTCTCCGGAGATAAGAGCGGTCTCTCAATCAACAAGGAGGATGATTATGATTAAATCTCCGCATCTCTTTGATGAGATAAAATCCGGTAACGAGGTCCGTTTAATCTTCAAAACGCTGAATTTGCACTTCCGTAAGTTGGATTGCGGTGGTGGTGATGCGACGGAAGAGAAGTTAGTTTGCTAACGACGCACATACAAAGAGTCCTTCATTCACCACCCTCTATTATAATTTCGAAATTAGGGAATTTTGTTTTGATTCGGAATTTATTGCACCGTGAATGGACGTCTGTGATTAAATTGGAACACGTTTCATCTTGTCAGTCATGTATCATTTGAGTCCAGAATCCAAAAACGGACACTAAAACCGTTTTCTGCAGCTTCCGTGGCAATCGTTTTCAACAGACAAGAGAGGGAAATGCAAATGGTATTTGAAGAGAAGGAATTAGAAAATGTAAAGAATCTAGTCATGAGTTATTCTGAGGATTGTGAATACGGTTACAGATAAGTGTAGTATCTAATATTAAGCAATTATTAATTATTATATCAACTATTGTATTGATTATTTTATTAATAATTGCATTAATTCTTTTATTATTCACTGAACCACTTATTGTATATTATGATGATATGTACGTATGCAATTCATATCCTTTCAAATGCATCAATGTCTTTTTACAAAATCGCATTTTTTATGTAAACATACGTATTTTTCTATATCTAATTTATTTTTCTTCACATGAGTATTTATTTAGATCATTTATGGAGAGAGGATATACAGGAAAACATACGAAGTACACGGATAATCAATGAAATTTGCACTGAAAATGAAAACGATTAAATCCAAAACGTTGTTTTACTTTGATACATCATGTTTAAGATAAATAAAATACATTAAAACCTGATTATGACGCTCCTGATGCTATCCCGCTTAATGCTTAAGATGCTCTGCTACAAGCTTATAAGGCGGTTTTTTCCTGTCCTCAGATGTAATGGAATCTGCTTTAGCCAATCCTCCGTCGATAAACCAAATAATTTAAATTGCTCTTCTCTATTTGTTTATCACGTTGGATCATCATAGGATGAAAAATGATCAAAATTAAAGTCAAAAAAAGTCTCTCTCTTTGGAGAGCATTTATTTCTTATTAACTATGATATGAAAAAATAAGTAAAAATACAAAACAATAGTTACTGACCGCTCGAGCTATCAGCTAAGAAAAAGAGAGAGAGACATATTCTTTCATAAAATCAGCTGTGGCAAGTTTTCACTTGGTCCCCCGAGATGCATCTTAACCGGGTTTTGCAGCATTTTAAAGCGCTAAAATATGGCAAGTTTATCTTTAAACCAAAGACACATACCGGAAAAAGGCGACTCCCTTAAGTTGTTTATCTCCACAAAGAAAGAAGATATTTGTAAGTAATTAAAAGATGTTCGTTTGAGTCATTCCCAGAAAAGGGACGCTTCAGTCGTAAAAAAGAATTAACGAGGAATGGGCCGAATCGACTTTGTGGTGTGACGCCACAATAGAGGAGCAAAGATCAAAGACTTGCATTATGTATCACGGAGAAACGCATAGCGATCACGCGTTTTCATGGGGCAATGAAGCCGCGGGAGAAATGTGACAGCTATTAGGGGTCACTCCTAACATTTAACAAAAAGATAACACTGTACGGGAGGTAGGTTTATTTTGAGGACCCCATCATATAGGCTAGGATCGACTGGAGCTTTGCGATAATGACTTTAAAAAAAGCTACCAAGTGAATAAAAGAATGTTAGGGTTGAAATTTGTACTACAAACAGAGTAATACATGCATTTCAAGCCGCTTTATAACGCAGACGAATTGTTTACTGAAAGAAATACGAAACTGTATATGCATTTGCATATCCCTCCATTTAATTATCCCTGTCAATCTCGTTTAATACATACTGAGATATATTTAAATATATACATCTACTGATTAAACATTTAGGAAGTGGATGTGTTTGCCAATGAAAACATACTTATTCAGTCTATAGATAAAATATAATGCAAAAATTTAATAAAAACTGTAATATAGTAAAACGCATCGTTGTGTAGCATATTTTTGTGATTTTTAAGCAATGAATAATTGCGATAAAATTTAAATTGCAAAGTTTGTAATTAGACATAGTTAGAGGTATAATTTATGATGTATTTAGTATTTAATTTACACGTTCATTAATGGAGATGCAACTAATGACAATGACTTATCCTATGAATGCCTTCGTCGAATTAAAAATATTATATTAATATTGTTATTATTATTGACAGGTTGTTATGTTAATAGATAATTGACAAAATAGGTCCTTCTAAAGATAGAAATACATAAGGAAGGAGGGAGCTAGTCACCTTTGAAGAGGATCCCGTTCGTCGAATTACAAAGCCCTTTTCCGATAGCTATTGAAATATTGTTTCGTAGTTTGAAATCGTTGTGAGATTGATTCATCCTTTATTGCGAATATATCGGCTCATCAAAGTGCCTCCGAGTTCGGCTGATAAAATTCCACGAACATGCATAGATACAAAGGAAGACATCCATAGAGATTAATTAAGGCTACCTCCAATGAGGACGTCGAATTTTCGTCATCGTCAGAAGTATCAACTCGTTTTCATTACGGGAAACTGACTGAGCAGTCGGTCTCAACAGAAGGAGGGCAAGAAGAAAGGATATTTTTACTTAAAAATATTTCTTTTTTTACCATGAAATCCCTAGATTTTCATGAGTGATCATAGTCCGGGAGGAAATGGACATAAAGGAATCTCTGAGTCACCGAAATCTCATGTTCTTATGATGTCTATGATTGCGAATTATGATGTTAATTAGGAGACAGAATGTCCAGATATAACAACTTCGTTACTTAATTATGGCCAATACTATCTACTTATCCAAAAAAGAATACACGGAAACGGGTTATCTGATTTGTTCACCACAGAACTATACCGACATATGTGAAACTTGATAAAATGCTGTGAATTTGATTCGTCGCATCGAGTTCATGTAGAGCATAATCTAATCCCTCTAGCAAGGAGAGGTTGAAATTTTTCGACGAGATTTGTTTATTTTAATAGAGAATTGAAAATTAAAAGTAACCATTTATGCCCTAGGGGTTTCTCTCCACTAGTTCGCGACTTTCGGTTGTTTAAATATTCCTTCAAAAGTAGCAGATTTGATGCTAAGATTCATCGCAGAGAAGCAGTGGCAGCGATGACGTCACCGTTCATTTTGGCTGCGATCGCGGACTATCAACGTTTTGTTTTTCTCTTCGTTTAAAATATACTTAATATACATATTAGTCTTTTATAAATGCATCGCATATATAACCCACCGCATAACTTGTAAGACTTACATGGGCGAATCAATTTGGTTAAATAAGATAAATGCCATAAGAGCGGAGATGGGTGGCAGCCATCTTGATCATCGACGTCACTAGAGCTGAAAACTTAATTTTCCGGAAAAAAATGTTTGAAATAGGATTTCAACCTCTGATGATATACATAGAATAAGCTATGGATAATTTCGATACTGAACTAGACAATTCAACCATTCGGCCATTTGTATGTTAATGCGTAATTAAAAGAAGTAGGTTATAATTGAACAAAGAGGCTTTTAGGTAGGCTATTGCTTGCGCCCGCCACTTAATGACAGATAGTATAACAAATACATTTACATTAATACCCTCCGAGCCGCCGTATGGCAGGGAGTGTGGACACTGTCAAGTAATACCTTAATGCAGTTTATTTAGCCATCTTCGATTGTGAACTTTGATTGATCTGCAAATGAATTCCAGTGTATGCTGATGAAACTCCGATTTTTATGCGGCGCATTTATAAAAAGAAAATATATTAATTAAAAATATGTTAGCTTAGCTGCGACGAATCTTAGAAGCAGGTATATAATCTGCTACTTATGAAGATAGATGTAAACAACCATATTTCGCGAACCAATGGAGAGAAATACTTAGGACAACAATATTTATTGTTAATGTTTAATTCTCCGTTACACTACACCGTTCGCGATCCATCCGATAACCTCCACATGTAAGCAAAGCCATAATTGAGTCACCACAAATGAATGCATTACAAATTGGTTCCTTTCCTTAGTAGAAAATTTTGAAGTATAGTGAAAAAGGACCCAGCATCCATTTTATTTCTGTAAGACCAAGATTAGTAATGGAAAGAAAAGAAGACTGTTACAACAATATCAGTATAGAAATAAATTCCAAACCGTGAGTACTTCTTACGATCTCATAGGTTTGGAAATTATTTCTATTTCGAAACGATTAGGGATAGCGACCTAATGTGGCGCTATACCATAGACTGCAATGCTGATGATATCACCATGTCAACGATGGGAAGTATTGATAATCTTTTACAATTTCTAATTTACATCACAATAAAATAAAAACCACCTGCATTTACTCTGGGGATTCTTTTTAAACGAATAATACATAAAACATCATCAGAGTTTCACGTGTCGAAAATTTCTCACGTTTATAAACACTTTCACGAAAATTCTCAAAACGGTTCTCTCCCCCTGGTCTAAGTAGTGAATTATATTTACAGTCGCTATTACGTCATTTCCTGCTGTATATAGTTGGTGACAATCAAGTCGAGCATTTGGGTCCAAACAGCTTATTACTAATAATCACGAGGACGGTAATTGATAGTCGTAACTAATAAATAATTTCTCAGCCGTGATTTCCGACTTCGCCGTTTAAGACAGAAGGCTTACAATGAATCCCGAAGGCATCTAAAAAGACAACTTTGATGGCACACTCAGGTGCGCGATAGAAGAGAGGATCTCAAAGAAGAGAAAGAGTTCGAGTCCTTTGGGGGGCGTAACACATCCAAAAGGAAAGCAAGAGGATAAAGCGCACGGATAAATGCAGTGCAACCAACTAGAATGAGGCTAGATGAGCGGAATTGCTGTTTACTATATTCTTAAAGGTTACATTACGTACTTATAATTAGAATATTTGGACAGGCGACTATCTGTATATCGAACTATGCAAGCCCGGCATTCGCAGAGGATGTACGCAAAAGCCAACTTACGATTAATTCCTTTACTTTTCTTGTTTGTGAGAAGGGCTTTTCCCCGAAGAATTCATTTCCTTTACTCAAGGCTTCGCCTTGAGTATGTATGTAGTGTATGGAAGCCTGCTGAAAGGTGTTGTATTCTCGAATTACAAAAATAATGTCAAAAAGTAATATATTTGTAAAGAATTGCTTTGACAAATCGGTTTGCATTACTCGGATTCTTCAGAGGAATGGAAATCTTTAGAAGAATGAAATTTCAATCAAAGACTCAATTAACTTAATAATTTAAGAGTATGCTTGCAGAAGATGAAGCCATCATTACGCGTCATTACATAGGCTCTTTTGATGCAGCAAAGAATATTAGAGAAACAGATGCAAGAACCAGTGGTTACAAGACTTCATATTTTCCGAGAACGACACACGAAAGTAATCGATTATAGAAACAGAGTCACGGTGCGTGCACTCCCTGCCATACGCCAATGGGCGGCTTGCTAGGTAAAGATAATTAATAAACCTAGGCTATAGAAGTACTCTTAAGTCTGCTGTCACCACTTCCCAAATTATTTCACTTGGTTCTTCCCATTTATCCTCCACGGGATCGAATGTAACCGACAAATATCTTTGCGGCGCAATTCTTCTTTCTCTGCGCAAATAAAGCAATCGGAAGCGCCAACTGGGTCATCAAAATCGGCCGTAGCAATTACCACCCACAAGACTGACGTGCTTTCAAAGGAATTCTGTCACGAGGGAGGTCTCTCCTTGTGGACACGAGGAAAATGAAGCTAGGGGTATTCCGATGCCATCTCGTGGGAAAACCTCGTACGAGCGCTATGGGATTAGAAACGATGTGAGGAGAGAGAAAGTGTGTCCGTTGAAATGGATGTTAAATTAGCCCCGTTTTGCAGGCGGACTGTTCGGTTTAGAAAGGGAAGTCGAGGAAACAAAGTGACGCATGGGTTTCAGAGAGCAGGATTCTGCAGGGACAAAGAATTTCGGAATCTGGAGCCGAATATCATTTGGGAATGAAACACCGCTTTCCGTCACAAACTTCACCGCATTTACCTTCAATTTAACACAACTCACTTGAGCTAATTGCTTTAAGATCTTCTCTTGATTTAAAAATAAGTATGCAAAGTTCAAGGCGCTCGCAGTGAATTCGGTTATAAAGAGAGGTGTTGAAGAATGGAATTTGTCATCTGAAGAACAATAAAAAGGAGTTTCGAAGGGCGAGTTTGTTGTGAAGGCAATGCAAAGGATTCTCAAAAACAAGTATCGCCCTGCCAATTAGTTAGTTTTCACCATTAAAAATCTAGTTATAGTCATTCTTTTGAAAAATAAAACATTTTCAATTCAAAATCTCATATTTTTATGAAAACCGCCGCAATCACAACAGCAGAAGAACACGGTTTACTTTATTTGAAAGAAGTTCTATGAATTGCGGCAAATTCCTTGTAAATCGAACTTTTACAATATTTTCTAACGGATGACTGCGGATATTTCTTGAGGTATTGCATGAGGGCTCAGCTGCGATTTAGAGTAGTAGTATATCTTCTTCAATGCGTTATACAATGAGTATCATTGATAAGGCTCCTTTATCTGATTACATAATATTATTTATGAAAGAAACGTCTATAGCACTCTAAATTTGGTTAGTTATGATCATTGGTATAGCAAAAGACTAATGAAAGACAAAAAAAATATACAAGTACACCTATATGCTGATAGACAGTGAGGTGAAACACATAGTAGATTTGATGAAAGCCCGTATTGTAATGGACATTGAGATCGAATACTGAAGGCATATATCTGCAGTAGACAAAAGTCTTACTTAATATTAAATATCTTCATTGGTAGGAAAGCATGGGCAATATAGCACTTACTTACTTAGCATATTAATATGATTAATCAGGACTCACTTCTCCTCTTCCAGACGTGATTTACTCAAGGAGAAATAATAAAGAGTATATTTGCTGACACCAGATTTTCCCATTCTTCGGCATAGAAATATTGATTAAAGTGACGAATATGAAGAAAAAAGATAAGAGAGAAACATATAAATGTTAATTTGCTGCATTTAAGGTAATCGCACGTATTCCATAACCGGAACTCATATCCATTTGGTCAAAGAAGTAGTTCTCTACTATTGCAGTTAGAGGTAATAAAGAAACGATAAAGAGTTTGATTTCCATAAATGCTCCGTCTAAAGGTGAAAAATATTCTCAGGTCGGAGTTATCTACATCAGCACGCGCGTATCATTCCTACATTCCCATTGCAAGTTACGTATTACGTTTCAACAGCTCTAAGGCTTTCATAAATGAGGAGATAATGTAGATAAAAATTACTCGTTTTCAGAAAAGTATGAGATTAAGTATCAAGAGTTGGGATTTCGCGTGCAAAGAACTGAATTTACTAACACTCATTTCATGTATTATATTCAATTCAGCATTTTTCAGATCGTACTATTATTAATCTGTAAAGGTTGTACAGGAATGTGAATAAATTAGGATGATAAATTATTTTAAAAGACGCATTTTTCACGGGCCAGTAGGTTTATTGATTATCGGAAGATGGTTAAAATTATTAAAATTCAATTATTTGCATTTCCCTTATTTCGGAATGGAATCTCGGAGTTCAAATGTATTTGGACATATGATCTTCTATGTTTGATCTATGCGATGTCATTATCGTAGGGAATCGATCAATTCATAACTTCTAAAATCCGCTTACTTTTGGTTTCGCCTTCATTTATTATATCTCTGAACTCGTAGATATTTCGTGATAGGAAGCAATGGGGAAAATCCCTTTGTGTGCTTACCTCGTTAGTGTTCCATCGATGTCTCTGCGTAGGGAAGTGATCAGCCTTCGGTAGGCTCTCCAAGTTCTCTGGGAGTTTGATCGGCTCGCCATCTGAAAAGTACAAAACATGTTCAGAAGATGCAATTCGTTTCGAGTTAAATTGAAGTTCTCGAGCCAATCTTAACAAAGGACATTCCATATCATCCAATTTTCCCTTAGTCAAACTGTTGAGCATCTGGACTTTGTTCGTTAAAATCATTCTTGTTTGGACGAAAAATTAAATTGATATCTTTAATGAAATTGTTTATTAATCCAGAGATAATATATTTCACTAAAATAGCAATATAATAACAATCTGTAATATAATGGCAAATTTCATTACAGTAATACAGTCAAAAGACTGCCACCTGGCTATTTGCCTGGTTAAATCATATATTTATGAATTAATAAATAATTTGCAAGTGAGCAAGTTTTATATTATTTTATATTTATTTACGCACATCGATTTTCAAGGCAAAAATCTACACAGTAATAGTTATGCGGAAATATGAAATTATTGTGTAACAGTATGGTAGTCTGATCTAAGAAACCTTCATTGGCTCGCTTCTATGATAGAGTTTCTAATAATGATCTCTGTCAGATAAGATTTGACAAAGCAGAATTAGAATGCATGGGTTTAAGGTAACTGATAGTGTTGCATAATCGAAAAGATCGAAATGGTAATTATACTCTGAGCCAAGTCTGGTATTCCGAGTGGAAATCAAACTGATCTCACTCGAAATGAAACCCGATAAAGAAAATGGTCCCATACATTTTCTCATCTGGAATAAATGAATCGGATTGGTCCGGAGAAAGAACCGAATTTCTGGAATGAATTTCGTGAAGGAAGGATCACTCTTCCAATCGTGGAGAAAGTAATTGAAACGAAGGCGGCGATTGCGTGGAAAATCTCGAGATTGACTTTCTATGTCTAGTATTCCAAGGTATGATTCTTTCAAGGGCTCCAACTTTAGGCGACGCAATGAGCTGTGCAAGAGGGACTGAGGGAATTACCGGAGATGTATTACGATCTTCCAGATTCCACCGACTAACCATTTCATATTTTTTCGTAATGTTCAAAAAGAAAGAATCAAATTTCGAGGAAATTTCCAGTACTTGAAGTTTACTTGATTTCTCAGATGCGCTTTCGTATTCTTGGAATTAATGTTTTTAATGAAGAAAAACGACACGAGGTAAATCAAAGAATGAATTATCAGTCCTTCACGCTATACTTCTTTACTGCCGAAGCTGTAATCCACGCAAAGAAACACACCCAATCAAGTATGTATGCAAGTAAAGTCAAATGTAAGTATGATCATTAATCATGATCAATTTTTAGATAGCACGAAAATAATGCTAAGTCTCTACGCAGATAATCATATGTATTCATAATTCGTAGATAATGTGTATATATATTCATCCACATACGAATGTGATTTACACTGTAACGTAGGTCAATACCATAAGAATATAATTATATATTTTCCTATTTTTGTAGCACCTTAGTCCAGTATCGGAGTCAAGATAGCCAAAAAGTTATAAAATGGGAAAAAATGGCTTTACTCGGCATATATTCATATCCCTGATTAAGTATGATAGCTAAGGATTGAAGTGTCAGAAAAAGCATATGAGAAAATATAATGCTGCTAGAATGAATTATATAACGATTCATGTTTGGGAAGTAGTCGTTAATAAATTGTTAGCGAATGAATTTGGGATAAAAGAGAGACGGCAATATCGGTGTGAAAGGAAGATGTTAGGTTGAACGTGTTAAAAGAAAGGATAGAAATGGCACACGAAGAGAATCGAGTAAATTTAGAGGAAAATGGATTAAGAGCAAATGAATGTGACTCAGTTTATAAGACAAGCATTGGTAAATCAATAATTAATGTTTCTTAAAAAATAATAATTAAAAATGGCTTTGATAGGCGAAGTTTAGTCCACATAGACCACTTTTACAAATAACCTTTTAAAGACAAAGAAAAAAAACATCCAAAAACAGGTTAGCTGGGAATCGAACCCGGGACCTTTGGACTGGGGCGCTAATTAATTAAACAGCTCGCAACGACGGCCGGTAATAAGGTGGTTTATAGAAATACTATAATAATTGTAATGAAATGCAGTGCGAAATTGTCTTAATTATTATTGAGGAATAGGTAAATATTAAGGAGCACAGGAAATAGTGAAGGAAAATAACGTGCTCACATAAAAATACGTGATTGATACGCATTCATTAAAGAAAATGATAAAAAGAAGCGTACGATAAAACAACAACGCAAATTACGTAAGATGTTCTAATCCTACCATTTTCTTTCCTTCTGCGCATATAAAAAAGAATTAAAATTTAAAAAAATTAGACTAGAATCGATCACCAACGAAATTAGATCAAGCACTCGGTAGAAAAAATCCAATTCCTTGGACTGGAAAAAGTAAAAAAAAAAACACGGTTAGGGCTGAAATAAATCTAAAAAATATATTTCGAGTCACTTTCATTTCTGCCGGAATTTCGCTCCATCGGGCGAAAATCGGTCAGTGTGTCCAAAATTTAAAAACGGGGGAAACACAAAGTCGCTTCCAGGAGAAAATATCGCGGGATGTAACGGACACAAATTATTCAAAGGATGAATAACCACGCGCACACCTATGGCGAATTCAGGAATAACGAAAACAAAAGAAACACGTAACAATAGAAATCTTTTCGAATCTGGTTTGCAAACGTCAAATAGTAGCAAACCGTAAGTCGGAGGCTTCAGAGCGGTCATTAAAAATGCACGTCGTCAGTCACAAATGGTAGCCAACATAGCGTTGCCACGGGGAATTATTACAAAGCGCCCTGAAACATTCCGCTAGTCAATTTGATGAATGAATCCTACTTAAGTATTTTAAGTACTCCGTGTATATCATTCCAAATCGACGGCCGTGAAAAGCGGCGAAACAAGAGATTTTAATACCTTATTCATGACTTGATTTCCGACCAATTCCGAGTCATTAGTGACATTTTGTTTTGAAAGGCTGGCATTCAGCCACGCTTCTGTTGAATTAAACGCTTTAATCACGACAAAGTTTGTCAAATACTTTGCGAACACGAGGGGTATGCACTCCATTAGTCGAGTCGTTAGCGTTCCAAGCAAGTGATAATGCGAATTGGATGAATCGCATTTATTAATTATCAAACGCTCCGAAAATTATAACTGCAAATTGCCGAAGCTATCAGAATCCAACTAATACGTTAAAGAAGACAAAAGATGAGTTCCTATTTGACAGCTTCGTTAGGGATAGCAGAGTAAATGATCAACAAACGAAAAAGCCACTATATTATTCATTTTATTTCCATCATTAATTCTGTGGATACTCATTGGTATTGTTCTTTCTCTTCGGCAGAATAATCTTATATCGGCGGAAATAATATTGATAAAGGAAGGAAAAAGTTATAAAAATGTTATTTTAATTGCAATGTTAAGAAACAAATGATATATTAAAAATCTGAAAAATATTTATGAAATAATTATTCACTCCTTTGGATTGTGTAACAATTGCTATAACTATTTCAAAATAATAGAGGGAGAAAAAGAAAAAACGTACGTAGGGAAATAACAATAAGTTCCATTCATCTTTAAATGTTAATTTCATGTAAGAATTAATATTATTTAGTTAATCACAGCAGAGTTATTGAAGTGCTTAAATTAAGATACATTAACAGATTAAATAATGAGTTTAAAAGACAAAATATGACTAAATCATAGATACTCTATCAGGTTTGAGTTACAATATGTGAATCCCCCAAATAATGAAGATCCTTAAAAAGTATTAGACTACAGATATCGGTATAAATTAATATAATAAATCTGGAAATTTTCAAGTATAGTTCGTAATATTCTTCGAAAGAGAAGTATATTTCGAAATGGAAATTAGGTTTTCACATCACTCTCATACGTTACTCATCACGTCTTCCTCGACGTAAGGCTAGCAATGCGAAGAGCACAATTCGTATTCAGCGAGGGGTTGCATCAAATATTCACGGCAAAATTACTACAAGATATCCACAAGTACACCAAGACAAGTTCGGAACGAGACATGCCGATGGATTCCTTCAAAGGAAATTATTTTTCACTCAAAAGGAATGATACAAGGGATTTTAAAAAATCGGGGAAGCAGCATTTGGTTGGGCGAAGCACGTCCATCGGCAAACGCGACGAAAAACTTCACACGAGAGAAAAAGTGTAATAAAGAGAGAGAGGGTTGAAAGAAAACGGCGGCGCCATTAAAGAAAAAGAGGAGGAAATTGAAGAGGAAGGTAAGGACATAAACGAAGAGGCGGAAAGAATTAGTATGGGAGAGGCTAAGGAAATAAAATGGCATATAAAAGGAAATATAAAAACGAGGGAAGTCGATTGAAGATAAAAAGGAATGGAAGCGAGTAATAGATGTTCGATGGAAAATGTTAGTCCCACTCTGTCTCTTTAAAAAAGAAGAGCTGCCTCAAATGTTAAAACTATTCAATACTCAAAAAGGAAATTAGATAAATATTTACGAGCGATAAATTCTATTGCAGTAAAAAGTTTGGTAGCGGTTGTATTTTAGAACAAATAAAAGTTGAATATCCAATTTTAAAACAAGGTAAATTTCCACAGGTAAATCATGAGTATAATAGTAAAACGATTCAATTAATGAATGGGTGAATTTTCCTCCAGCAATGGCAACTTTTATGAATTGAACTGTTTGTGGTGTGATGTAAATAAATGAACAGCGTCTTTATTTTGGGCGAAATTAGGACTATAAAGTCTCCTTTTCCATTTGACCCATCATTAATATAAAAGAAACCATAGAAATAAGAACAAATAAAAGGTGATTTATAATCAATAGAAATAAGATAAATTAAGTTGTGGGTTAAAAAACGTAATTGAAGCTCGGCAAAAATAAACCACAACAAGAAATCACCCAGATGCAGAGTAATACTTAAAAAAAGTAACCCACAATCAATTTAGAACAAATAGTAATGATAGTTTTGAAAGTCACTAAGATTCACTAAAAGAGAACACTGATTGATAGTTTAAACAGAAAATTATCAAACTCCTCTAAAATACAACGACAAATATAAATTAAACAATTTCAATAATTTGAAAATACACAAGTCAATTTGTATAAGGCGAGGACAAGCATCATTTGAATAAAAAAGAAGAAAAAATAAATGAGAAATTCTGGAAAGTTCTGTGACCGTATCAGGAAAGCAATGAAGAGAACATATAAAGTTATTAAAATATTCATTATGAAAAAAGATAGAGTAGTCGATTATACTTAATTGATAACTCAAAACAGCTAAAAACCTCTTCAAGATGAGCGACAAAGGTTCTCTTCTTATCAAGCTCAACTAAATTCTGAACGAAAAGTAAGAAAGAGAAAAGAATGTTTGATCCAAAAGCACCAATTTCGTCACTGCATTACCGTATTCGATTTGAGTAATAACCTCTACCGCGTTGAAAACATACTGGATGCCTTTACCGAGTGGTTCTGAAATCTAATAATGGATTGAAAGGATAACACTAAAGTAGGCGAAACGGACTTAAAGGAAAAGGAGGAAATTATAAGTCTGTTTTCCATTTTGATCTTCAATCGTGAATAGAACGGTAGATTGATAAAAGTAGATTATTAGATATGTCAGTGAAATCGGGGATTAAACATTTCTATTTGTCGATAGAAGATTGGGGAGAGAGAAGAGTGGGAATGGAAATGAAGCAGAAAGAGAAGAAATGAGGGTCGCATTCGAAGGAGGCCATTTAGGCCGGAATTGTTCATTGCCATTCCACGTTTCTTTCCAGAAATCGAACTTCTCTTGATGAAACATACGCGCGTTGGACATTCAATCGAACAAATGTTTATTGCGAGGGGAAAATGACGCAAACACTGAAAGTGGTTCTTTTAAAACGGAACGAGTCTTTTGTAAAATATGCTGATGTGGTAGAAATGATCAAACTGGAAAACTCACACAATTAATTTAAAATCTGTAGAAATTTTAGATACTATTAAGTCTAGGATATATTATCTTTGATTATCTGAGGATAGTAAAAACATTCATTTCAGATGAAAAATAAAATCCATTTAAAAGTCATAGCGCAAAATTTTCCAAGTCCCTTCTCTAACATCTAACTTTTCTAATCTGAATATCTGTACACTTCACACTATTTTTTTAATTTTCACAGTCTTGTTCAATGTTATATTCGTTCCCTTTCCTTATTGACGTCGATTAGGATAAAAAGGATACTTCCCTTAATTCAAATAGTATATTTTAGCTCCATTATCCTTCCTATTTTAATTTCGTTTTATTATAATTTTATTTAAATATTCCAGAATGATTTTTCCACCGCTACGTCTCTTAGATAGAAATGTACCAACAATCATCTTAAATAGTCGACACAGATTCGAAATCAAATCTTTTGCTCCAAATTAATTCTTTTTCGAGCGTCCTAGAATCCCAAAATCACTCCAATCATTTAATGTGGCCGTATTTCAGCCAAAAGAGGCTTCGCTCACCCCAATCACCAGAGTATTTTCATACATTAGATGAATTCGAAAAAAAGGCGATCGCGAGGCGAAGTTCGATTAGGAAGTCTCCCTTTAGGTGACGTCACCAAAGGAATAGCGAGGGTGGAAAAAGAGAGATTGATGGGTAATATGGCTTTCTGAGTGGGAATGGCGGCTCTGTAATGGTCAGAGGAACAACGGTGGCTCTGAATGCAAATGGTCGCGGAAAAAACGCCACAAAAGGATGTGGAAGAGTCAGCTCTTTTTCCTTTATTTTCATGCCTCCCACCCCAAGGGCCTTCCTTCCTGTACTTCCACGGCCTTCTCTAGAATGTTAAGGCGGTTTAGAAAAACACTCCAAAAGCATCGCTTCTCCCTTTGAGGAGAAAAAAACAGCCGGTACACGGAAATAAAAACGTAACAGTTCCCAAGGATTTAGTCGAGGGGTATTTCTTTCGTTTCCTTCATTGGTTTTTCCGAGAAGAGGACACGAGGGAAATACTGGACATTTTGCCTAGTCGAGCGTTTCTTTCAAATACGAATTAATTCCTCCGTTAGAAATTTATTAAAAGATCTATGCCAAGAAAGGCTGCCACGTCATATTTTGTAGATTACCGGACAGACTTAGGCCTGTCCGAGAATCTGTGAAGGGATTTCAGATCATATCAGTTTACCTCTGAAAATTACCAAAAAGAATTAAGAAAGAAAGAGGGTAAAGAGAAATGTTTATAAACCTATCTTAAATATATCTTCAGCTACATCAACCTAGTATATTATAGTAGCTCAATTATCATATCGTATGAGCCAAAGAGAGGGTAATTTAAAAAATGTATCGTAATGTAAGGAAAATAATCGAAAGGAGGAAAATAATTAATATTTATTGTGTATTCTATTGAATAGGTTCAAATAAATCCATGACGGGAAATAGGACCTTTTTTAAAATATTCAATGAACTACGTTTAAAACTCCGCGATATTGTATAAGAAATACGAAAATATAATACAAATTCATATCCCATAGATTAGAGTGAATAAACAGGATCCCTTTGAAATCTGCTGTCCTTAACGTAATTCATTTATGCCGTCAAGTAGCCAATAAATCGGGAAATGGAATTATGCGAAGATATAGACTCCTAATCGAAAAAAAAAATCATTGCGCCACCTTAACTCCCCCGGACAAATGAAAATTCCCACGGGCCAATAGTGATCAAAAAGGAATCAATTTTTCATCATCGGCCGAGATAAATGGTGCAATCCGAGGCGAACGAAATAAAAACAGCGGAAAAAAGGAAACCTCTAGACAGATCACGGTGGATTGTTAAAAAACAATGGCCGTTTAAATGGATCAACCAATCAAACAAGCGGACAAGAACACAACCGCGAATCAGAGCCGGAGGACGAATGAATTAATCAAGAAGCCAATTAATCAAGCCTCGATTGATATTTCCTCAAACAATGGCCCTTACGACGGAAGATCGATGGGTCGCCAGATGTCACTATCGACTACGAAAAATAAGAAACTGTGGGAGCAATTAGATGAGGTTCTCCTATGGACAAATCCTTCTTCGATCCTTTAATATTCCGAAAGAAATGTGCGAGAATAATATTTGGCGTCAACAATGGGAGAAATCCAATGACCGCTGACGCCAGATGAAGTAGCGGAACCTCTCTTTTGTTTTCTTTCCTTCCTTCGCCACTACCGAAGTGCTAAAATTGCTCGTTTGTGAAAAAATCGAGTGGATAGAACGTCCTGTTTATATTCTCTCTCTCAAACTCCCTCGCTTTGCATGACTCTCCAATTCTCAAAAACTTTTTAATTTTAATTATTTATTAAGGTGATTTCTCGGTTTTCCAAGACAAAATATCCGACTCTAGGAATTTCGCGCAAACGGATGGGATGTTTTGATTCCGACTAAGGATTTGATTAAAGAGTTATTCGAACACTAATAGCCATTCCAATTGGAATAAATATATGTATATAAAGTACTCAAGTAAAATTAAGAAGCTTCGTAATGCATGTTCTTAAATTGCAAATATTTTCTCCTGAGGATATCTTCATAAATGCGCATTAAAATATTCGCAGAAGATTCGCGGCTTCTATTCGACGTATTTGCCCGATATATTCGGCTATCGAATCTCTTGTCTTTATTCTTGCCTTACAAAGTTGAGATAGAAAAAAACATTACATAATCAATGTCAAATACTAGCGAGAAGATGAAAACAGGAATGCAAAGACATTTGCGATAAGAAACGATGACATGTCACTGCATTTATTTCCATTTCGCCCAAAATAAATAGTTTATTGAATTTGCGTTTTTCATTCTACACCCTGGAATTTAGTATGAGGTATTTTACTCTTATTTAGTGGGAAAGAAAACCGGATGTAGAAGTGGTAACGCGGCTTAATTTTAATCCAAATAAATAATATTTGTTAAACAAAAATTTTAAAATAATATTTGTTAAACAAAAAGACTTTGTACGTTTCCATTCACAACGAACGAAATAGCTATTTTACACGAAGTGAAGACAAGGGAAGCCACTCCATAGAGCATAGCAATTTTAATTAAAAAAACGTTCATTAAAATAGTTGCTTGAATTGCTTATTCTCAAATGAACACTGAGAGATCATTAAACGAGACGGAGGTATAACGAAGAATCAGTAAATTTGGAAAACGTATTCTTGGAAGGAGAATTTAATTAGCACGAGAAGGCCTTAAAAAAGAACAGAATAGCGATTTCATGTGAAACACGAAGACAGGTTTCCCACTTTCCAGGGTAGTTTAGGGTTTAGAGCACCTGCCCGGAAAGACCTGGGTTCGAGTCACAGACAAGTCACTATTATTCAATCCTGCTGTTTCTTTCACGGCAAAAGAAAGATGATCATCGAAAAGTTTTAATAAGTATACGTATAAGACCTGCATAACAATTCAAGTACATTCTTCTCGTACTGTAAGTTTACTCTGCCAAAATTCACGGAAAAAACTGAAATTTATTACGCCCACCATTTGCGATTTAAAACCAAAACGACTTATAATCTTGTTCTTATATCGAGAAAAATGTTCAAAAATTTTCCGTTTACACGAAAAAAGAAAGGCAATTTAGGTTAGTGAGTTATTTTTTTGCGGTGGAAATGCTGCATAAGTTAAACGTGCGTGAATAAAAAAGACCGCCTCTTGAGAAAAACAAGAAACCCTTTTAAGAAATAAATACTCGGGTTTCACTTAGATTATGACGGGAAGAAGAATAATGAATGGGGGCAAATAAAAAAGGAGATTAAGAAACCGAAGTTTAAAGCGAAGCCATTAATGCGAAGAAAGGAAGCTCGTTATCTAAATAGCGCGTAACCTACTTCTAGTTTCTCTATTGCAACTTACATCTATTACCTGAAAATTAACGAACCGTACAAAGATCCATTTCCCTGATCGCTTATACTTCGTAATTCAATGGAAGGAAACATTCCTATCATTTTAACGTAAATTATCACTCAATGCGAGCACGCAAATAAATTTAAGATCTACAGCGTTGTTTCTGCACACTTACCATGACAATAAATAGTTGAATGAAAAAAATAAAATGTAATCAATCACGAAGTAGTTTTACGTTAATAATTATACGTTGATGTAATTTTGCATCAAATTTGCAAAATATAAAACATGAACATTTTTATTCTTATACTCAAAAGAAGAATTACACTGCGAATAAAGACTTTTCCTGTTTTCCCATTATAATTAGCAAGATTATGTACGCTGGATAAAAATTAAAAAGAACGTGAATTGCTCGAATTAATTAAGAAATTATATTCGCTCCCAAACTCATATTATTATGTCCCCAGCCATTCGTTTCCATGAGGGCTTGTTTTAATGAAGTACGATTAGAAGAATTTGGAGGATATATGAAGAATACCTAAATAAATACGTAGAGGGGTAACGTTTAGTAATTTATGAATGAAAAAGGCTTGAATAGCTGACTCAAATTCCGAAGGACGTATGGGTCTAATTTCACATTGGACGAAGGAAATTCGCTAATCATTTCTACTGGATTTATTATAAGTAGTGGGATAATTTTCTCACCTCTGTTTTTTCGCGTTTGTTTTGCAGTACTTCGTGCGTTTTTATCGTATCGTGGCTTTTCTACAAATAACTTTCAACCAAGGAGTATTTCCCACATCTAAATCTTTCTATTTTTTCTGTATGGTATGATATAATTCTTTTAATGTTAATTGTCTGCAATTTTTCTAAGTTATGTATTAAAACACTATATAATTCCTTCAGAAAAGAGCATAAAACTTATCTTCAGCATAAGAATTTAGGTACAAAAGAGAAAGATAAGCATGATAGCATTAATTAAAGAAACTACATTTATAGAATGAAAAAAATCAAAAGAGCTTAAATTAATACTGACGTTTGAATTGCACTTAAAAAACAATTAAAAAGGTAAAGAAAGTTCTGTGTTTACCATTATATCAGTAATAGACATTTGAGTATCAAAATTTCATTCAAAAGAACATGACATAGTTTCAATCAATCGATTTTATAGTGTCACATCTTGAAATAGATGTGAAAACGGTTATTGGATGAACGCAGAATATCCTAGACCAAAGGTAGGGAACGTGAGTTGGCCTTTCTGGGCGTTCGTTAATAATTAACATTTATTTTTATTTATTCAATGGCTATATTCATGAGAAAGTATGTTATCGGTACTGTTTGACCATGTACAAATGTATGTAAATTTTTCCCAGTGCAACCATATGTTATCTAGTTGCGGTTATTATGATACACTAATAATAATATTGAATTATTGTTTTTCCATACTGAAGGCAATATGCTCGACAATTACGGTCATGAAATGACGTAAAATGAAGATCTTATGAAGAAGAACCTAAGCCGGTTGCAATTATCAGACACGAAGAGAATCCAAAATTCAACAGACTTTTGACAAAAGCAGACTTCCGAAGAAAAACAATCGCTGGACTTTCCCTCTTAATCGTAAGCTCCTAATCCTTCTTTCCGAATGATAGCAAAGACTTAAAACAATGGCAACCCTATGCCTAGAAATAGAGGCTGGAATAGTCCCTCGCACAAACAGCCGCGTAATTTTCTGCTTGCGTCCTTTTTTATAGGATAACTGTTCTTCTACAGTCTCGAAACGCTCCTCTTCATTCCTCTCTTCCCACGCCATTCGCTACTTTTATTTATCTTCCTCCCTTTTCGGTACACACTCCTCGCTCCCTCCGTGTCCTATGTGACAGTCGATACCGTGTGACGTCTTGTAGCCAGTGATTAGGCATTTAAGGGGTCTTTTGATACTGGAGTGGGTGGAAGAGAAACTGGTTGAAATGATTCGAAATTCGTGCAGTTTGAAGAGAGGGATATTGGTTTAGCACTAAAGGAATTCCATGCAGACGGCTCGGTAACACTTTACGCTGTTGATCCAATTATTCTGGTGCTATGCTGGACTCCAACGTGACATTCCCATAATAAACATCTACGTGAGTATAGCGATGTATGCATTAGATCGATAATTTAGACGCTAAGAATATGGCAAAATGAGCGGAATTCCAGTTGTGGAACATAGCTGTGGACGTTGGGATTTCAAAAGCGATTATTTCTTCGCGTTAACGCGGTAATCCCGATACCGTGCGCAAGAATCGAGTTTTGACCTCCGAATTATCTTCCTGCTTTATTCGTGCTTTAATTATTGGCTCAATCGGTTATTTTGGCAAGCGCAAATTCGAATCAATTTTTGACGGCGAATAAAATTATAATAATTGCGTGATTTAAATCGAGTTTACTCCAATTACACATTCAATAACGACGTATTAACTGCCAAATTTTACATTCGAAAATGCGCCGAAACAAACCGATTTTTAAGTAATAACTTCTGCCCTTAAATAATAACATTGGGTGTATAATTAAAGTGATACGGATCTGAATTATAGAACGAATGGAACCAACACGTTTGGATATGCATTCAAACCTATGTTTATCATTTCGTGGGCTTGTTAATGAAATAACCTCAACTTCCGTAATGTATTTACCAACTCAAAATATTTCCAACGCCGCATCATTTCGTCCTTTTCGAAGTGAAAACTTACCGCAAAAGACCAAAGTATACCAAAGTGACGTAGGATCGAAAAGTTTTATTTACAGATGAGCGAAGTAAGGAACAGAAAATAAGAGAGGGAATGTGGGTCACCTTCCTACATTTTATTCCTCAAATGCGATGGAATAATAAAGTCCACATACGTGTTTTCAATATAATCTGAGCAAATTGCGATAAAAAAGAATACGAAAAGTTCCGGGGTAAAATCGCGACAAAAAGTCAACAGAGATTCGCAATGAGGTCACGTCCTTTTATTCCTCTCATATTTTCTTTCCTCGACACCTTCTCGCTTCCTCGAGGCCATCTTCAGGTTAAAGAGACTCCAGAAAAGGTTAGCCCGCCTCTCCTCAATGCATCTCATCTGTTCCTATTCTGGAAGGAGAAATACTATTGCGACCCACGGAGAATCTGATTCCGTTTGAAATCAAATCAACACTATTTTACTATTAAATTGTAACAGTTCGAATAGCTGTTAAAAAAGTGGCATGTATGCATTCAATCTATTCTTTCGAAATAAGAAGTTCGAAAACTCCCCAATCGGCGATATGGTTTGACCATCGGGTCAATTCCTCAAAATGATCACGGAAAATGCGGATTAGCAGCTTCCCGAGAAGGTCCCTTTTCTATATATATTTATGGATAATAATAAGCATTGAGGCAATCAATCTATATTAACTATTTCCTCGATAAATTAAATTTATAATTCAATACAATATTTCAGACAGGATGACATCATAGATAACGATTTTCATGCATTTCAAAGAAATCTAGAGGTTAAAGATTTGTTAAGAAATAAATTTATTACTTATTTCATCTTAATTAAACGACTTAGTTAACTTACTACTAACACTTGACTCATCGAAAATTATAAGACTAAAATATGAATTATAAAGCCATATACATAAATATTCCTCCTCAATCATGATGTTTCCTCATGCAAATGACTACTTCATTTTAATTTCCTCTCTGATAATGATCCTCACTCCATATTTAAGCCATCAGAAGACTAAAAGAAGGAAAGAAACTGAATTTCATGTACTCACCAATCTAACTATACTTCAGAATACTTAAATATCTTTTAATTACCGAAGAAGCATTTTGAGGGAACGCACGGAATCAGCTTAATTATTCTCTCACGTTTTCCATTACTCGGTGGAACGCAAATATACGAACAGCAAAGAAATCAAAGGCAAAACATATTTGTTAGCCTTTCAAAAGGCACACGCAGCATTTTCTTGGCACGGTCATATCCGTGCACCAAGACTCACGTCCTTGTAAATATGTATGGCTTCAGATTCAAAACAACTATTAAATCTACGCCGCCCATTCACAAAAGCAGTCTCACACACCGATAGAGATCCTTTCAATCCATTCCATTATAATCTCCCTTCTCTTTTGCTTCTCCACTCATCCGTCCTCACCTATTTCCTTTGACGTCTATTCAAATCCCATTCTGAACGCACAGTTCGTTTCGTTTTGCGGAATGTTTAATGCCTTCCTCATCTTAATGAACTTAACGAAATTTCTTGGTTAAACCAAAGGATAATAATAACTATTGTGGCAGACATGTGTAAGTATTTCTTCTTATTTAGGACACTAAACGATTGGAATTTTACTTGAGGATGTTCTCTTCCTTGATCTCATAGCGTCTTCATAAATAGAATGAGAAAAATGATTGGATAAATATAATGTAAATGCATAATAAATGTGATGTAAAAAGAGTTTCATAAAGTGGTTGTATTGTGTATGTTTTATGCGATAAGGATGTCTTGATTAATCTTTATATTTTGATATGAGGAATTAATCACTAAATCGTGACGTTTTTGTTATGGTATGTGCCTGAATCGTATTTTCAGGGGATTGCGTTATTTATGGTATTTGTTGTGTTATGACGAACTAAAGAACTAAGCAACAACGATAATGAAATGTGTGGCGATTAGTATGGTATACAGAAAATAGAAAAATCTCACAGGATATACAATATTGACTTGTGATGTTAATACTAGTTCAAGTAAATATTAAGGTCATGCTGTACTTATTTGACACCCTCTTTTTATGTTGATTTAATGCACATACTCATATTCATTAAGTGTTCATGTAAGGTATTTGAGGAATTTTTCTCGTTAATTGTTGAATTCATACGGGTGGTACGAGACGATTCGTACGATTGATTTCTATGTTATTCATTAATTTTTTGTACGTCATAGCTGTTTAATTGTAAATTAGCATAGTCTATATTGAAGGTAATGGACGGGGATTTTTAATAGCAATTCTTTTTGTAGTTTTATATGTAGAAATTCGTTATAATTTTTGCGTCGTTGTAGAACAACTTGACGTCTTTACCTGTACTAGTTACTAACTTCGGCGGTGTAGTATATAAAATAATATGATAATAATAGATCTGATAGATGGATCACCAGCTGTATTTTAGAAAAGCTAATTATTTTACGTAGTTAATCCGTCTTGCTATAAAAATAGCCAATATCTACGGAAGGGGGTTCATGAACCTCGTCTCCAGCGAACGCACACCATATGACGCTCATGAATAGTAACTTTCACACGTGCCTTTAAAAAGGATTGGAAACCCGATTCTTACGCCCCATCTTTTGTGCCTTGTATTTCATATGGCAGCCAAAGCGGTGTTTGCGCACTCACTTCGCTATCGCCGGAATGACGTCTGCCTTTCCACTCTCAATTGAATCTGTTTAGCGTTCATGTGGAGGCCTTTTTTACTTGCAAAATATTGCGCCTTTGAAATATGTATAGGACACGAATATGAAAAACAACTGCCTGCGAATCGTTCACGACATCGCGAAGGAAATGAAAATGCTTGCGTTTCTTATGTTTTAAGTGGAAATACGTGAGGATATACACTATTATACTAAAATAAATTCAATTGGAAAACTTATCCATTTCCAAATCAAGAAAATGATTTTCAGGAGCGAAGCGACAATTCTATAAAATTGTATGAAATGATATCCAAATGAGGAATTAAAATGTGTTTAGCGTTTAGGGGCCTAGTGCACCGATGAACGAACAACAAATTTGTAAGTGTTTATGTGATTATTCTGCTATAAATTTATCACTTATAATAGAATGAATTCATAAGCTTTTTCCATTAAACGACGAAAAAAGTAAGGAGAATAAAATTAACTAGTTGCCGAATCATAATGTTAATGAAAGTTGTTATGTATTACATGAATTTATTTATTTATATCAATTTCACACTGTGACTTGGCTATCTTGCCAGGAGGCAGCTAAATGCTATAGAATGAACGATAAAATTCAGCTTCCAGTAATTATCGTTAAATTTTACTAAAAGATTACAATGAATATCAAATTATAACCATAAACAAAATAAGGCAAAATAACATTCTTACCGCAGATCTTGATAGAGATAAATGACCTTTAGAAAAGTTAAGTTAGGATATAAAAGGGAAGGCTAATGGGTAAAATGAGTATTTTTTCTAATGAAGGCTAATTTTTACGTGGATGCAATCGCCCCATTTGTTAAAAAACGACCAAAAAATCATTCTTCTCTACTTCAATACACATATGAAAACGTTAAATTTATAAAAGTTGCTGAGAGAATCTGATTTGCACAAATGAATAGGAAAGAAACCAAAGCATTTCAGATATATGATAATGGAAATCGGGCGCAAAAGAAATGATAAAATTATATTTTAACGATGTGAATACTAAAGGCATAAAACCAGAGCAAATATTTCAATGATTATTGGTCGCTCTATAATCCAATTTAAATTACCTTTTAGTTAACCTTTAAATAAGGTCAGCCGTTAAAGATAACCGTTGAATGTAATCTTATCATCTGACGAAGTACAAACCGCAAAATAAGGGCTTAGCTGCGGCCGTTCGCTATATCGAAAGAGAACAAACCACGAGCATGTTTACGCGAAATTAAATTAAGCCGCCGAACTTTTTATTCCGCCAGTGGAAGAATTCCGAATTAACTTAATCGCTCGACCCAATAAAAATTCGGCGAGTGAAGGAAAGTCGTACAAGTGAGGAGAATGCCTTCCGTCGATTAGATTACTGCCTCCGATTGATTCGTGCCAGAAAAAATGCCACCGTTTAAAACCTCTTTTTTATAGAATTCAGCCGTAAAACACATCGCTTTGTGTCTCCCCTTCCGCCAAGAGGACTCCAGATGTGCGAGTCAATATAACCGGGAGCTCGGAATTGATTCGAATGGAAAAAATCCCACCAAAATTCATAATGATGTCATCGTCTGAGGCTGTTTGGGCGACCTGATTTCAAATACCTTCGAGATTTTTTTTCCGGTGAGTCGAATTCGGTGGGAAAAAACGGCCGCTTAGTTTCCTGCGCGTCGCGAAGGTCCTACAAGTACACTTGTATTGCAAATGAGACTAATTGGTCGATTCATGGATGGTATACATAGAGAAAAATATCAGGACTTGGTCTCGGCAACTATGCCTCAGGAGCTGAAATGAAGGAAAAATGAAGAGCAATTTGCCTCTTATCGTATTTCCCTCAATATATCACATTGCATGCTTGGAGGTAATGGAAAAAAACTATTCGATTCAAAAACTTATGAAATAGGCAGAGTGACCATATTTATTTTAAGCAAACAAAGATGCTGGGAATACACTAGGACACACTTTCTTAAAAAGAAGATAATACTATGACATTTTAAATATTTTAGTTAGCAAATTACAAAGGATATGACAATATTTCTTAGCATAGAAATCTGATAAACTACGCAATTTTCCAAGCAAATTCCAAAATTTATTTAAAAAAATTAAATTTGTATTGCCTAAATAAATGCTAAGCCTAAATAAATGCTAATTAAAACAACGTGAAAATGATCGAAAATAAATGCGACGTTCTCTAAGCGGATATTACTTAGAATAAAATGACGAGAAGGGCTAAAATTAGCGCAACGCCGCGCGGCTGAGGCAAATAAAGCAAACGAAAGAAAAGTCCCTTTTGTTTTAAAGATATTTCTATAAAAAATTAAAGAACCAATATGCATTTTGTTTTTCAATGCAGAGGAAATTTGTAATATCAAAATTATAACGCTATTTTCATTCGGTTCCTTTAAAAGCGTCTTTACTAGCATAGCGGGTACTAATAGGTTAGCGGGTATCATATTCTGTCTAAATACGTCAAAAACCATTGGTGTATCCAGAAGGTTCCCTTTATGAATTTAAAGTACCAAAAATATGCCTAGAATCTGTAAAAGATAAAGCAAAAAAGCTTGAGATAAGACCTGAGTTTCAGATTTTGAAGTTTTACTGCGCTTGCTATACGTTTGTTACAGTTATCTCGACAAAATTAAGCTTTAAAAGTTAATTGGAGATGAACTCAAAAGGAAATTGCATTAAATGGCCACCCCATCTCCCCCATTTAGCAAGTGTCTAGATCCGACTGCAACAATATAATATTACTAGATATACCACTTAGAAATAAGAAGTTTATCTTTAGGTATATTGCAAAATCATAAAAAACGAGGTTTATGCGATGTTTAAATGTGAGCTTAATTGACAAAGTATATTGATCTTGGATTAAATTTCTTTCCATATCCGTAAATATGT
Source organism: Pachydiplax longipennis (assembly GCA_036926295.1). NCBI lineage: Eukaryota > Metazoa > Arthropoda > Insecta > Odonata > Libellulidae > Pachydiplax > Pachydiplax longipennis. Next base: position 4,887,192 of record JAVFKF010000044.1, on the reverse strand, counting down.
ATAAAACATACAATTCCCTCAGCAATTTATGGCTTTTAAATGTAAAAATTAATATGAGCAGATAACTAGAGCTCGTAAATTTCACCTTATTTGGCACAATTGTGATTTTTCCCAAACAATAATACCTAAAACCGAAAAATGAAATGCCTATATTTTTATGCATATAAACAACTCGTATAATATAGAAAGCATACGTAATGCCACGAAGCCTAATTTAAATTTCGCCCATACGATCATAACGTACCCCATTACAAAAATCCATCATTATTCCAAAAGCGCCCAATCTCTTTACCGCTTTAAATTTAATTCTTAGTTTTATTTCCCGAAAAATAAACCGCAATATTCAGATTTAATATTCATGCAAGATAACTAAATATTAAAAATGCCGAATCGTTACATTTCGAATGGCAAAAATGCGAAGTGATTTATCGAACCGTTTCTTTCCGCCTCTTCCATAATTTATAAACATAATTAAAAATACAATCGGCGGCCAAAATCCGTACGGATGGCCAAAACTGAAAAATCGATGTAAACACAAACCGTAATATACGCCAGCAATGGGAACAGAAAAGCGCTTGCGAAGAAATGGGGCAGCCTTTAAATATCCACACACATCGCGACAAGATTCAGGTTGAAATTTGCCGGGATTAGAACCCGGTGCCACCGCAAAACCTCCGAACAAAAAGACGGAAAAAGGGAAAAGCGAACCAAAGAGACCAAAGCTGAGCGCTGAGAAGTAGGTTTATGTGACAAATAGGCTTAGCTAGAGACACGTCGGGCCTTAATTGGCTATGGTCTTAACGCTGGTAAAAATATGTAAAACAAAAGACGGATGAGCGGCAATACGTCATCAAGGACGCAAAAACCACAAGGACTGACCAAATACAGTAAAACCCGTTTAAGACGCTCTCGCTTAAGACGCTATCCTGCAGTTTTCTTCCGGTCCTTTTCACGCTTAAAATTGTAAAATTTAGCTTAAGACGCTCTGCCACCCGTTTAAGAAGTTATTTTACATAATCAGTGTCATCCTTTCACGCCTGGCCTTAGATTTAGAATGTTTCCTCGTGAATTTCTTCGAAGTGATATCTAATTTGTGAGAATAAAATGAAGATACTATGGAGCAGAACAATCTCCAAACCCTTCTGAGCTGATTCTGAGATACGGTGACGCTTTATCACTTTTTCTCAGGGCAGCACGTTAGGTGAAATATTCCCTCGATGGTGTTTCTCTTCTTCGCAAGCTCAAGTTGTAAACATATCGAATAAACCAGAAAAGGAGTGCAATGTTTTTTGATTCTGTAATCACCACAGTTGTTCAATAATTCGTTATTTTTCTCTAATTGCCTACCTGGTAAAAATTGCTACATTATAGAGGAAAAAGTGACAAAAATTAGGGGACTAAGGCGTTCTCTTTGTGCGAAAAGCAGATCATTCTTCAAAAATATCTTGTAAAGCACACCATTACAAGAGGCGATTATGACGTGCCTAAGGAGCTCTCGGTCCCAAAAAAACCTTCTGAATCGTGTTTTACTGTTAAGGAAAAACGATAAGGCTGTTAATTTTTGAGTTTAGACCGAATATTATTAAATGCATTAAGATATAACACAAGAGATAATGCAATATAAAAAATCATAGCCATCAATGCATATAGAAAGAAGGGATTTGGAGAAAAGTTTTCGGAGAGGAAGAAAATGTTGGAAATTTTATTAGACTCGGGTAATAGTATTCGATATTAGTAGACAATGTTTGAGATCAAGGAACTTGAGATTATTCGAATCTGTGTCATTAATAATGATAAGAAAAAGGAAAAACACGTTCAATTATAATTTTTTTCCACAAAGAAGTTACAATAGTAACAAAAAAGGTAGATCTTCCAGTATTTACATTCATTCTATGTGCATATAAGTATACAGAAGATTCAAGTAAATGCAAATTTAATAACGCATCTAAAATAGTAGATATCCAGCGAAAACAAGAGACTGCATTTTAAATAAAGTTCCGACGGATACATTTCGTTTAATGATCGATTTAAAAACACTGGGATAACTACCGCGTCGACAAACGGTCGCAACAGAACCAATGTAAAACGAAACGGAGCATTCTCACAAAACAAGGGATAAAAGAGTCGTAATGGGAAGAATAATTAAAGTAGCATCTCCGTAATCTCTCTCGTTATTGACACAAGCGCCTGAATCCTCGATGCCTTTAATGTTCATTAATCGAACATTACCACTAGGATTAGCTCATTCAGAGCCCTTCAAAGAAAGCCTAAAAATAGCACTCCAGATGAATCCTCTTACCTCTCGTAACATTAACTCATCACTTTACCGAAGAGGAATATTCCTACTCCGCTTCCCACGCCATTAACCGTGCAAAGGAAGAGATCAAAAGAGGTACCGATTCACGCACCCTCAATGGAAAAAATAACGTCAGCATCCTCAACCCAACCTCTTTTGCCGATAAGCCATCGATTCCAAAAGAGAGATCTCCGAGTTGGCGTGATATTCACGCGCAGATATAATCGCGTAGCAAAGGGGGTGCGTGTGCCAAGGTCGCTACCCCAAACGTGCGTCCGTGCCTGTTATGGCGGTCCATAGCGTGCTAACGACGTGTCTCCCGGCGAATCGATACGACAGGGCTGCCAACTGCGGGGAGTTTGAAGGATGTTTTCCCCCTCTCGGACGGAAAGTTTAAAAAAAAAGCGTGAGGCGAAACAAAGGGTTGCGGGGGAAGAACTTCTGAGAGAAGATTTGGGTTCGGCGAGGGTTTGCGGAAACGTCCTTTAAAACATTTCTTTAAGATATGTCGGCGTGATCTCCGTGCAAGAAGCACTTCCTAGGTCGCTGTTTCAAGTCAATGATATCAAAATATTTATCTTTCGTGTGATGCGAAATAAAAGGACTTTAGAGCAAGAAGTACCTTCTTCAACTAACCTAATTATTGTCTCCCATCAATAATTACTGGGACTAAGTACGTAACATTAGTTCTCTCTTACTGAATTGATATAAATGCATACATTTTGAATTAGTAACGAAAGACTAAATAAAAATGAAGAAGAATATCGTTTGAAGTTGAATTTTGCTTATAAGTCTCCAGAGAAGCAAAGATGTCTTCAAGTATGTGAAATGAGCTCATTTATATAACAATGACTACATTTTTATTTACAAATAATTTCATTCCACATGAAAATGTTAAAATAAAATATCTGAGTCAACTCCTAATTCTAAACTTAGAAACTGAGGGCGATATGACACTCTCATAGTTGAACTACATACAGCTTCTTTCGATTACATCTTCTACACATTCCCGCAGTACTGTAATCGTTTACAATAATGCTGGTTCACCATTCATTAATGAAATCTTAACCTGCATTGAGAATGATCGGAGCAATCGGCTAAACCCTAGATATTGAAGCGAAATTGACGATAAAACTGGTGAGTAAGAAATACTTACTTAGTGATGCAGGTAAGTGGTAATACTAACTCATTCGCAGTCTAGTCGATGAATACTCACCTGCAAAAAAGAAGAAAACAATAAATTAATACATCTTCAATCGAAAAATTTTATAGCATTCTAAAATAACATACGTCATACTGTATGAAAAGAAAAATAGAACACGAATGTTAATGGATTAGAGGTTGAAATCACTCCAACAGTAGTATTTCAGTGTCTTCAAGGTAGAGAGGGACCGGGAAAAGGACTGGATTACCGACCCAATTTCGAAAGCCACGCTATGACGTAACGTAGAATATATAAGGTAAAATAAAAGATAAATTTACCCTTAAAATGAAGGCTATTGGGTGATTCTTAGATCTACGCCTTTTCCGGTGACCCAGAAGACGTCGGTAAACGATTACCGGAGTCATTTCAACCTCTAATACGTCAAACTCTTCCCACAATTTTAGAAATGGAATTTCTCCTCACACTGAACATGTGCTCATTCTCAGCACCCTACGGCAGCAACTACTCAGTCAGAATGCTTTGGGGAGATGACGGATGTGGCTGTCAAACAATATCACGATGTCGCTTTAACAAATGAAGCAGAAAATAAGGCAAAGAGAGGGAAACTTCGGTCCAAGATGGAAGAAATGCAGGGATGGAGGACTTAAAGATAGCGGCCATACATTTAAAAGGAGGAAATGCTAATGGAGGTAAATATTAGATAACCGTCTGATGAAACATTTAATGACTTCCACTACAGACCGCGTATGTCCCAAAATTTACCTTACCTACAGCTTTTAAAATAAAGATTTGCATACATAATTGCACGAAAGGTCTTAAAGAGACTTCCATTACGCGGGTCTCAAATGAAGATCGTTACCGAAATCTTGCTGCTGAGATTTTTCGTACAATCAAATTGGATATCAGTGGGCAGCTTTCCTCTCAGATTGTATGTCACTTTACTTCCCTCTTAAGATTGAATCAAGATTGACTACTTGCCTTTTTAAATCCGCGTTTATATTCGGTTCACTTAACAATTTTTCGCTTAAAATATAAACAGAAACAAAAATCGTACATTTTCAGAAACAAATCTCGAATTTCCCGAGTAAGTTTGATTATCCGCAAAACATGATAAATAATCACTTCTAGTGTTGAAAAGTTTAGAAATAAAACACTGGTAATGAGAAGTATCAATTTCCATTACCAAATGATTCTTTACAGAAAATCAAGCTCAAGATCAAGGATATCAGAAAGATGAAGATCATATTTAGATACTTATTATTTTTATGATTATATTGGTTTCCACAAATCAATTATCTAATTAAGAATGCTTTCTTAAATTATATCGATTCGAAATTTCTATCAATCTCTTTGAATAATTTTAGTGTGTATGTCTCTTGAATAGCATTACCTTCATTAGGATATGAGAAAATTAAAAGAAAAATTGTAAATGAATTCTGAGAACTACGTAACGAAATATTTGTTCTCTTGAATGTTGATAGTAAAAATAAAGTTTAGCAACATCGGCAAATTCACCTATCCATGCAGCTATTAAAACGTGGAATAGAAATTCATCAGCAGAATCTTCTATAGGCGATGGATTAAGTTTGAATCCAAAGCTGAATACATATTTGATGAAAATTTGATCGCAAATCTAAGAAAAGGTGATACAAGAGCTCGAATATAAATAAGAGGCAACAAAAGATATGCACGCATGAATTGTGAAAGCGACGCAACAGCTTAATTAGTTAGCAAAGGAACTTGTAGGAGATTGAGCGAAACATTTACATATCGAATAAGGACATGCGAGTGAAGCCAGGATTATTTTCCCCGGCACTAGCTAGTTTTCGCAATTTTTCCCTCATAATTAAGACTTTGTCCCCGCTTCGAATAAAACTGACATCAAACGTATGCAACCTCAAAGTTGGGAACATTCAAAATCCGATTCCATTATAAAATTAAGACGACGACGTCACAATGAGGAAAGTTAATATGAAGGAAGCGTTTGCCAACATTTTAAAGCAAGACGTAACGTAAATAAACCATGCGGCTCACACTGTATAAGCTTATTCGCCGCTCAATTAGACTCCATCTCGTGTCATGAATACAATGCTCTGAATTCCACTTCTGGCGGAATCCATACAGTAACAGTTAGTACCTAAGTTAATTAAGTACTCGGATTCATTATGTCATGCCTCCAAGCTCTAGGAGCGTTACTCCGTGATAATGATCATATTCTTCAAATTCTCCAAAGTAATTATTCTCAGGTTCCTGCCGTAGAGGGTAATTACAAACCCAGGCAATAAAACCACAGAAATAAAGAAAATTGCCACACTACCCAGCGACTTCATGTAATGAAATCTTTTATCGAAAATATAATTGATGACTCGGTATTCGCAGACAAAATTCAGCTTTATAATTCAAACTCTACAAAATTAAAGGGAAATTAGTCAAAAATACACTCCAGAAATTTCATCAAACAGCTGAAACATAGTCTCCAATCTTATTTATTAGCTTATCTTACGCCTTAGCTTCTTTTTCGCAGCATTCTTAGGCACTTTTAGGTAACTTGTCCGTCGGATTTACTCTTTTCATAAATGCAATAGATTCGACAATCAGGACATCGATTTGCAATCCTTTCAATTCAAAATAAAGAATTCACAGATATTACGAAAAACTCTTATTTTCTGTTGCAGTGCACTGTGTTCAATCTAATTTATGCAAAAGCGAGAGAATTTTAGAACTAAGATGGATATACTGCCAGCATAATTTGCACAAAAGTTTCGGCCATCATTAAATATTTATCTCTATTTTTTACACTAACACTTGTATTCATGTATACAATCTTTCTTACTTTTCAAAATACGACGAAATTAACACTCTCTGGGCCATCAATACAAGTTTGACAACAATACTTGTAAACAGTTATTGACAAAACGAACAAAAGATATTTAAGAGACGTAAAAGTACTTAAGTTAAAGTATTTAAGTTTTATTTTCCAATAACCCCCACTAAATTAGTGTGCTACTTCTAAAATTGCACGTATATTCCGTTTAGATTTACTAGATTGCTTTCAAGTAAAATACATATAATATAAATGATTTTTGTCACTCATTCTTTTCTTTGACTACAATGTTTCGCAAGAACTCGTAATACGGGTACAAATCCCTTTACTAAGTTATGAATGACTCCGCGTGAGAGATGAATCGGTTTTCTCCTTCCGCCTCCATTTCTCTCTAGCCTGCATAAATTTGACTGTTAGCAGTGCACTGCAAAGAACTGTAATCTTTCGCATTCCCTCTACATATTTAATATGTGCTCTGGTGTGCAGCCACATTTTCCTGTAACCTCATCTGACGTCATAAAATCAAGCGATTCTACGAGGTACATCCGGAAAGAAGTACCCATTTAAGAATTAAAGAAAAAGTTGTAAAAATGAAAGTTATGACCATGTTATTTGTAAATAACGTACCTTAACTACTTCTCCACATACGTGCATTTTTTGTCACGAGTTTTTCCATCCCGGCTCAATAGGCTGCTGGCGGAAGAATATGAAACTGGGATACATAACCCGTCACACAAATTAAGGCAAATTCCAAGAAAGAGAAGACTTGGAAAACGAGACTGGGAATCGAACCTAAGTCTCCCAATAGCTGGACCGGTGCCTTATCTGTTGAGCTATCTCGCTAGAACATTCTGAGCACTCGACCGGCAATTGGAAGATCGGAGTTTGATTCCCGGTTTTTTCAAGTCTGTTCTGGGATTTTTCTTAGGTGCACGCCATCTCGTGTTAAGTCGCCTTTACCCATTTCTATGTTTTCTAAGATAAATTTGTACGGCGACTGTGTAGAGAAGTAGTTTAAGATATGTTCTTTGCAAATAATACGTTCATATTTTTTAATATTTACTAGATTTCCTCAATTCCTAAATGGATACTACTTTCCGGATGTCATTCTTACCTCATGACTGGAACACTAGCAGATATGACACTTATTTATTCAGATGATAACATCTCTATTGACTTGGATAAGCCGACTTTTCGGCTTTACCGAAACTCCTAAAATCTAGCTTCTCTAGGATTGAACGAGCTTAATTGGCATTGTCATTTTCCAGAAAAGCTACGCGATATAAAAGAAGGGTTTTTTCCCTCTTATTTGTCAATAAATATGCATGCGCCTACAAGAGCATGCATGCGTTTAAGTATATGCAAAGGCTACCTCTTTGACGTTATCTTCGCGGAGCAGGCAAATTACAGATTTACCGAAAAAGGAAAATCAAGGGCATGACGTGATTACGGAGGGACATGTCGCGCACATAGGGTGAGCATTTTGAAGGAAAAAACGTCTTTTTCGCGTCGGATGTTAATTCGAGAGTAAGGGCATCAGAAAGGTCGAGAGAAGAAAGAGTTGTGCAGAAGGAGGTCATAAGAGGTCAGTTTATATTAAAGGGGAAAATCTAATGAGGGGACGAGTTAAATAATAAGAATACATATATTCACATTCGGCGGGAACTAGGATACTGTTTTATTCTATCTGAATTGTTCTGGTTCAACTTCCGCTTAGTTCTGATACAGGCGATTCCCAATGACTATATCCGCGCTCGAAATTTTACAAAATAACTAAAAGTGCATATATATAAATGCCTCGCGAGAATGGACTTAAATCAACGTAGCCGCTTCTATTAGAATAACAACTTGCTCTATAATATTCTAAGTCTAAACCGCTCTAAGTATTCTGAGCTTTTCCATCAGTTTGCATGGAAATTATATCAAAGCTCTATTTTACAATGAGCTTTTAAGGGTAGTTCACCAAATCTTACTTAAAAGACAGACAGTTGTGAGTTTCTATATTGTAAATTCCTTAACGCTAATTACTAGGTATCTGATATAGAAGATTAATTACACCAGCATAATACCACAATTTCCCCCTGCCATACACCGGAAGGCGGCTTTTAGACTTCAGGACTAAATTTGCTGGATTTCCAATGGAACACGGGGATCCAGATAGCCAAGTGAGTTTCGCTTTTGGTGAAAGCTGTCCCTGGATCGATTTCTGGTGGAAACCCATGCGTGCGAACTGACCTTCGCTGTCGAGCACTTTTAAAAATACTGTATTATACCTCGATACAATTATATATTTATTATTATTAGAAGTAAAGGTCGACATTCTATTTAACAAGAGAATTGTTTGCTTTTCCTGTATCCAAAAGTCGAGATGTTTCCAACTGTTCTGAAATGTCTTCTAGACTTCCAGAAACGACGCATAATTGAAGAGAAAAATCATTCCGTGATACAGTATTCAGATTATCACCAAGATGATAAGTATACAAAGGACGATCTTTGAATATGTAAAATCTGTCTTAGTTTTAAAAATGAAGATTCCACACAAGAGAAAGCTGTAAACAAAGCAAAAATTGCGAAATGTACTTATGGGATTAATTACATTCGGCGACCAAACATTTCGACGATAAGAATATGCACGGAACAAGGAAAACGGCATGAAAAGTGAGAGAAGGAAGACTGAGAAGGAGACAAAGAGGAAGGTTAGCCTACTTGAGGCTCCCTCACGACCAACAATAGTCTAGCTTCGCTCCAAACGGCCCCATTTGATCCAACAATGGGGTGATTGTTAAACGGGCGTGGGAATATTAAGGAGGATGGAAGTGGAGATGCCGCAGGAATAATAATGAAAAATTTAGGAGAGACTAGCAGATGGAGGGAAGGATTGCAAATGTGGAAACAAATGAATTCACGTTAAACATACACCAAAGGATTTTCGCTCATGATCGGCGCTTAGGGTCATAAAAGTATACCTCGAGCAATAGAAATGAAGAAAATGCGGTGGTGGGGCACCCGAGAAAATGCTGTTCCAGATTGGATTACGACAGACCTGAACATTTACTAAAATTGCTTATCTCTATGTTTATTTACGAAGAAGTTTCAGTCAATTAAGCCAGCTATTGGCGCCACCAACTTGAATATATTCGAAATATTCTTCGTCACCCTTTTATTTGTTCGTGCATCGATTAACACGTGATGAAAGTCAACTGAGGTTTCACTGAATTTGGATCGATTCATATTACACAATTCGGAGATAAATATCAATTTATTATTTTAAAGTCATCTCTTCAACGTTAAATATCATTCGGAAAATGGCATAATAAATAAATTCGATAATCACCATAGCTACTTATTTATCTCAAAACGTACCTTCGGTATTTCAGTAAATTAAATACATTCGTTACATTCAGACTTTTTGAGATATAAAAAATAAAACATTCCGTTAGTCGTTTGTCAGAGCGTCTTCTAACTAGCATCTAACGTAGAATAACTCTTTTTAACCCCTGGATATGATATCGAAATGGGTGATTTATAGAATCTGTAAATCCCGGTCTTCCCTGGTACATTCCAGATACTGTCCCCTACAAACGACTAACAGAGTGTTTTCAACCTCTAATTCATTAACAGTGGTGTTCTCATTTTCTTTTCTTTCTTTGCGATGCCAATTCGCACCAATGCCACTTCTAAGAAAGGGAATATCGGAAAATAATGAACATCAATCGGAGAAAGGAATGCATTATCATCGAATGGTAATGTATATATGCTATCAAAACGCAAATCTCGCTTTACTGAAATTATTTCCACAAAAGTGATTCTCTCGTGAATTATCGACCTCGCCAAATGACGTCAAATAGCATTTATGGAGCTTTTTCTTCGTCTGATTCATTCCAGTATCGGCGAAATACAAATTAATATGAATGAGAACGACGCGATAAGAGTGGGAAACAATTTAAATTTCCTTTCGGATTCCGAGAAATTTCAATAATAGACAGTTTCCGAGAAAATTCTTAGAGCCCATAAACATCGTGAAAGAGATCACTCTAAACGGATAAGAAAATCAAGAGTATGAGAGGAAAATTTCAAATGTGCACTATTGAGTCATTGAATTCCACTATTCGGGCAGAATACAGAAATGAGAGATTTTTAGGTATGCATGTTCGCCTAAAGAATCATTTTGAATTCAATTACATTGATTCGTAAAACAGGTGAAATATAATGATTAATTTGTATGATACATAACAGTTATTTTTCCTCATTTTTAGGGGACCTACGATTCAATTATACGGATGTACAAAATTAATACCTTGTGGTGCGTTGCAGATGGGATTGTATAAGGAAATTAAGAAATCCTCAAGTTACAAGGGTTGGGACTTTTTCAAACTCTCTGAATTGCATTTTTTATTATTTACTCTTTCACTGCGCATTTAGAAAACATGGGTTTTGCTTTTCCAAATTCCTAGTTAACTGTTAAACAAAATTTGTGTTTGTGGTTGCTGAAACTTTAATCTTATTATTTATATATTTTCTATGCATTGTAGCTCTTTAAGTTGAAAATAGTTTAGCTTATGCAATACATTAGTTAATGGACAGAGTAGTAACCTTCTGTGTTTTGTTTCCTAATTCTCGAGCACACATGAGATACTATTCGATATGGAACAGTGATATTTCTTTTCTGGGTCTTCGCCTTGAACCATAATGCTGTCCTCATGGAATACCTTTTCTGCGCAAAAGGGAAAATACCGCGAGCTTTTCCTTTTCGATCACAAAAGAAACGGTGTTTTTATGAAGTTAAGCGTCAGCATGGTAACGATTCAGAGTTGCGCTGGTTAATGCTAGACAGAAGGCAGCTGGGAATGCATCAGACGAACTGCTTACAGCGCAGACAGATGAGTCATCGGAAATGACAATCCTCGATGACGTACGAAGAGCATTCACACGCTATGCTAATGTCGTCAACGCTTACATTTCACTAGCGACGGTACGTTTTGGTTTGCGGAAGGAGATAAATGGAAGAAGTAAATCGTGCCAAATAAAACTTTATTAGAAATCAGTAATAACGGTGAATGGAATAGGAATAGATGGAAAAATACCGGCCTTCCTGAAAATGATAACTTTCGAATCAGATGATACATTCTCTGAAAGACTTTGATCCATTTATTTAAACTCTGTAAATCGATTCTACGCAATCGAATACGCCGTATTCTTCCCTTTTCAGATGATTACCAATCAGTTTGATGAAACTAAGATAGAGGTATCAGTGATACTAGTAATGGTTTTCAGCAACTTCAATATTTCCCCATTATAATGTCCAAATAAAATCATCATGTAAGTAGAAATATGCCTACTGTAGTAAAAATTTAGAAAAAAACTAAAGAAAATCTTCTGTATGCTGTAAAATTAGAAATAATTAATATCAGTAGTCCACAGCATTGTAATTTATAAATCAGGCGTGGAAATTCTCAAAATTCCACTAAAGGATATTGAAATAAATCCATAATTATTTCAGTACAAATGAAAAGAATCTCGAGGAGAATCAACGGGAATCTCGACATCTGAATTCAGTGCAAACCTGTTTGTTATCGAAAATGAACATTTTAAATCTTGATAAATCATTAATAATTTGGAGCTGAGATCCATAATCGATCATAAAATGAATCACGAAAAAGTCTTAATAGAATTTTTTTCATCAAGCATGTCACGATGATTCTTTTAATGTTGCAAATGAGTTTGCAACTTCTCTACGGCAATACTTAGACTGGAATTGATCTATATTTACACAAGTCCATTATCTTTACAAGGACCCCTCCAAAAATTTGGTCAGAAATAATCCCGTCTTTCTGAAACGTGCCGAAATCCTATTAACTTATGGGCAAAATACTCCAAATGGGATACAAAGGCCTGAAAAACTACATCTGGAACAGTAGATCAGCGGGTTAAGATAAGCGATCGTTTAAGATAACTCGAGAAGGTACTTTTGACTCATTTCCCCGCTGTTATGACGTTCTCAAAGGGGAATAAAAAAGTGTAGTTTGCATCAAAATGGAAACATTCCCCGCATTTACCACAGAAAGGTACACAATGGGAGGAGTATTGCTGAGTGACTTCTTTGATTCGATAGACGTCCTTGGTATCGGCGAGACATCTGCGTGTCTCGACACGCGATCGGTTAGTTCCTCTTGTCGCCACCAGCCTTGTGGCGACGACGCGGTGAAAGTAATTTTTTCGGCGGTTAGCGTATCTGGTGAAAGGTAGTGGAGTTAGATAGGAAGATCGCGTATTTGGAATGGCGAGGTCAAGATTCCGTCCTATTGAACGAGGAGAAACGCCCTGAAATACGGGAGCCAATCTGGAAGTTTGAATATCTGTACAGAAAGTGTCCAAGATTGAAAAAAAGCCTGGAGAAACTTGAAGAAATCAGGTTATCTGGAGTGTTTATTTTCTCGGAGCGATGTCGTGGTCCCGTTTTACCGAAAAAATATGTACCATTGACAGCGGGGATCGATGCAAGCAAATGAAAAGGCTGTCCGTGGAAGTGAAATGTGGTTTTCGGGAAGGTAGAAAAAGCGTGGGGAAATATATCAACGTAACTGCGCCCGAAACAAAATCTTGACAGAGTATTTGTAACTGATATCTATGGAGGGAATTCATTTTATTTGGGCGCTGTTATTACATCGGAAAAAGCATGCTGGTCGATAAATTCCGCTCCTAAGAACATCCGAACAAAGGACTTCAAATGATGAATTTACGAGAGTAAAGCAACGCTTTAAACCTTTGGTTAGCAAAGAGCATCCGGAAAAGTTCAATTTGAGTGAAAATCCAGAGCAAGAAAGCGGAGGAATAGAAAACGATTATTGAAAATCACTCGGGGAGAGCTAAAGCTGCTGAGAGCAAAAGTAATTTGAAAGAGAGCTATATACTTGTATGGAGGGAGAAAATCGTTTTCCTATGGGATAGAGAAGAATTACAAACTTTATTTTTCGCCAAGGCCAAGAATAATGTTCAAAGGGAAATGATAATGAAACGGGAAAAAGGAAGTAAAAGGATTAGTGGAGAAGGGGAAGAAAAGATTAGGGTTTGATAGGGGGCAAGGTCAAAATGAGAAGTGGATTAGAGGGTCGGAGAAGAAAGCGGAAATTCTACATTACTCTGCTACATGGCTTTCCTTTTTACCGAGGCACATTTTAGTAGGCCGCAATCATATTGCGTGCCTAAGTAAAACGGTCCAAAATAGTTAGTTATCTTTAATTTTCTTTCTGACGATTTTTCTCAAAAACACATTTCTTCGCTAGTATACAGTGAGAAGTCCTAGTTTTTCTTTCTTTTAAACTATATGAAATTTTATTAAACCATCCCGACTCCCTAGTCAGATTATATTAAAATATAATATGAATATCAAAGAAGGTATAATGAATAACTCGGAATGCAATAAAAATCTATCTAAGTTAAATAATTTGCAATTAACGATCGATAATGATGAGATATTCGTGAGAAGAAAGTCAAAACTACACTATGATATGAATATGTATAAGTTGAGTAATTAGAACCCATATCTTATACTACTGGAATGATACGAAAACGATAAATATTCTAGACTTCACAGATGTTCCTTTCAAAAAATTTCTAGTGAAATCAGCATGCAAAATCTCTCAAAAGAAAATGAATTCGTACCATAGTCATTCATGGAAATACAAAAGCATCTCCTTGAAACGATTTTAATTTTTTAAAATACACGAAAGTACTTTTCAATGTATGAAAGATTGGGAGCAAACATTTTAGCCATTAACTCTAACTTCTTTGTATACGAATATTTTTTGTGAAACAATTGAATTAAAACTACAAAAATAGGAAATTAATGTTACGACACTAACTAAAAATTCTTTTTTCACCGGAAACCATCAATAAAGCTAGCTGCAACTTGATCTTTACCGAAGCCCTGATAATAATTTAAATTAAAGGTAAAGATGATTCACTTAAAATACTATTCATCAGTGAAAAATAAAGCAGTATGACCTGACGAGGAACATAGGTACCGACTAAATTCGTCTTCATGTGTTGGCGTTAACCCGAATCGTGGGTTTTTCATAAAACTTTAGAATCAAATATTTTATATTAAATTGTATTCATATCTAGCTTGAAAATATATTTTAACTGATACATATTAGATTTTACTGTATACTTTTATTTCTTTTGTTTATTTTTGTATTTGTATTTTTTCTCTATAGATCTAAGTTAATCATATTAAGTTAATTTTAATAAGGTTTGGATTAATTATGTATTCTTCACGGAATCCCATTCTGGTCCAACCTCATCAAAACGTTCAATAATATAATAGATTACTAAAACATTGTTTACCATCCATATAAAGCAGCAACGATCAGTATACTTACGGTATCCAATCATCAGACGTCATCGAAGCAATAGTAAAAGGCAAAAGCGGGAAATATTAACATTCGACTAAGTAGACAGCTAAAATACACTCCTGGAGACAATCTTTTACATCAAATGACATTCGCGATGGGACGGAACTAATGAAAAGGAGCAAGCGCAATACGGTTTTAAACGGGCGGGTTCAAGAAATGAAAGGCTCGATTGAGACTTATGAGTGGAGCAATAAAGAGTGAGCGGTGGAAGGAGAAGTGGGAAATTTCTGAGAGGCTTTAAATGAAGGAATTGGAGTGTGTACGGGAGAGAAGAGATAAAACCGAGAGAAGTGAAGCCATTGGAAGAAGAGAAGTGGATGAATGAGAACATTTATCCTTTCTCATAGGTTTTGTTCTTCGCCCGGCCCATTGCCGCTTGTCGCAAAGAAAAGACGAGCAATTTATCCTCAAATACATTTTTGCGGGAATTTCAATGTATAAATTATATAACGCTCCGTAGTTGCGTTCCGTAAACGAAAATAAATTGAACTGTCGCCGGAAGAGATATTTTTCGGAAAGAAATGCTAGCACGGCGAAAATCTCTGAAAAAGGCAAACATTTACTGAATTCTCCGAGGAAAGCAAAGAAACGACACAGATAACGAAAACTCGAGAACTCGTGTTTAAGTATGGATTGATAAATGGCGCAAACTTGGAATACATGTGTTCAATGTCTATAAATTCTACCCTATGTTCTGAGGAGACGGATTCTCAGTACCTTTGATGGCCGATATATCTTTTATCATTGTACACGTCGAGACGAGCATCGGAAGAAATTCTTTTAGGTGCAGCTTAGCAGCAGTGGCTTAGCAATCTCTCTTATCGCCCTCCTCGTTGCGATTTCATCTTTTAGTGCAGAAATACGACTCTAGAAATGATAAACTGCTATCTTCTCTAACGGATGCTTACTTTTCAGATGGAATTGGCGGGAATCGGGCGGATATTCAAAATCATAAATCGATTTCTTTCTGTTTGAGAAAGTTTTAGAGCCGAAGGGACGTCCGAAAAATTCGAAATGAATCAAAAATTATCTTTTCGTAGCTCCATTTTAAAATTGGTTTCGCTATGAGATTTGTACGGCACTTTTTAAACTAATTGAAACATTAAGTCCGTTATTATACTCTTCATATTCAATTAGAATGATTATCCAGAGTTAAAAATGTAAATATAAGTCTAAATAAGGCACAGATGCTGAAACAGCATTTTGTGCATGATTCATTCAAAGCAGATTTTATTGCTACAGATATAATGCCAGAATCATCCGCGATTTCAATATTGCCAAAGTTTTTCGAAGGTATCTCTAGTTCATACGGGGGAGCAGTGTTACTGCTAACTACATCGCATTTTAACTGATAACCAGTTTCCTCAAATATCCATAAAGTAAATTTCCTTGTGATTAAATCTAAGACTGAGATTTTTCTTACGAAAGAATTCCTAAAATAATTAAGAACGTTGAGCATCCGTAGATTAAAATTTTAAAATGAATATCGATTACGATTAGAATGGATTCTTCGCTTTCTATCCACATAGTATTAGTAGCAAAATATGTCGAATGCGGTGTATTCCACTCCCTGTTAATAAATCCAGTTCGTCAATTCTCAGTGGTATTGTGTTAACTGTTCGAATGTTATGAAATTACGTAACCAAATATAATTTTGAGATTATTCGAAATAAATTCAAAAGTTCATAAATTAACACAATATAATATCAAAGTATTGCGGGACGAGACAGTTTTAGAACCGTAATCACGACAATAAAATCAATCTTCTTAAATCGATATTCCCTCAAATGCAATTAGATTTATCTATTATACTCTATAGCTGATTCTATAATATATTTTATAAATGATTCATCTATATTCAAGCATGATTCTTAAATAAAAGAACTAAAGTCTTCAAGAATAAACATGCTTTCTCTGAAAAATAAACGGATAGTTCCGAGTTACATTTCCTCCGAGTCCGTCAAAAGCAAAATCGCGAAGAAAGAAAGGGGTTAAAGCTAAGTGAAAATGGTTTACGTAAAGAATGTAAATCAAAATTTTATTATTCGCTGAAATCTCGCGAGGTTCAAGACCTAAGACTCGGAGATTTAACGGATATGATCAGTGAAGGCAAAGAAGACTTGGAAAAGTATTGGGAAAGTGGTAAAATTGAGTAAGAATTCAGAAAAAGGAGGAGTCGCGGAGAGGAATGCAAATCCAATACATCCCAGCGCAATATTCAAATAGAAAATCAAGGTCATAGAAAACGAAAAGAATATGAACGAAGTATAATAAAGTACACCAAAATAAAACTATAAATGTAACTAGAAAGATAAAGGAAAGCAATATGGTAGAAAAGAAGAGTATAGAGAAGTATAGAGACTCGCTGTATAATCTCAAGGTAATGAAAATGATACTTATTATACGAGAAAGCAAGAAAGGTTGAAATGAATGAAAGAATGTATAGATTATACGGAACAAAGGAGATTGTTAGAGTTATTACCTATATTGCAGGAAAGCAGTTTTGACATGTGTGAGAAATTTTAAAATAAAAAGAGAGATGGCGAAAAACAACTGTACTCAAATTACTTTAACTTATGGTAATTTTTTAAAATATCATTTATAATAAGTCCTCGTTGCATAGTCTTTGAACCCCTGCGTTTGCATCCATTAAAAAGACTATCATGTTCGAAACCATTCATTGGAAACTATTATCGGTATTGAATGTTTTCTGCACGACTTTATCGTATGACGGAATTAACAACTCTAAATTCTGACGCACATAAATTCGTTTAAATGCTGTTTTGTACTCTTTCCGGTAGCGATTATTAAACATGATTCATATCTGATTTCCTCCAAGTTTCCAGCAGGAATATGATTACATTATGTAGTATGTATCTCTTTCAATGTATTTCCACGCGTTTTATAATTAACAAATAGATGAAGAAATATGAAAACTAAGGAGAGATGGATAAACAGTGAGGTAAAAACTAAGTTGAAAAGTTGAAATAAAATAAATAAAAATCAACTCTAGGTGATGTGGCCTGAAATCGAGGAATGCCATCTAAAAATATACAGAAAACAACAAAAGAGTGAAAATGCAAAGCTGTGTATTTTGTGAAATAATTATTCCTCTTTTCAGTAATTAAAAAGGAGAACGCCAAATGCTTCGGATTTAGTTTCCCCTAACCGAGTTCAAGAAACATGGGTGAGGGATCAGTATTATTTCAGAGATGTTTACGAATTGCCTATATATAATGGTTTATAATATACGTATATTATTTCTTATACGCACACTGACATTTCTCCGGATGTATGTATATAAATAGGGTAAAGAGATGAAAGAGTCAACGTAAGGGAGTAATAGGTGGCGTATACAGAAGATAAACTGTGAATTGCAGCGAGAAAAAGCAAAGAGAGAGGAATAAAAGAGCAAAGGGATATTGTAAAGAGAGAATGGGATGATTAAATAAAGGGCAAGCAGGAAGAGAGCAAAAGAATGGATGAAAGAGAGAAAGGAGATAAGGCAAAGAGAGATAAGGATGGGAGAAGCGAGAAATGGCGAATAAGACGGAGGAGGGGAGAGGTTGAGTGAGGCCGGCAACGTCTGCCGGTTTCTCCTCTTCTATTGATCTCCCTAGAGAAGGGGAGGGCCAAAAACCTTAAGCCGACCCCTCGAAAAGAGCGGACGCTCTCTCGTACAATAAATCGTGGGTTCGCGGGTGTGAGAGAAAGAAGCGCGCTGGGGAGGAAGATTGCAAAACATCCCCTTCATTTTATAACCTTTCCCTTTCTCTACATCCGCCACTCTATACAACTCTGGAGGCTATCGATTCCCCACTCGAAAAACGGTGTATTTCCACGCTGCCCCATCCGAGTTCGATCCCTCTTTGGTGAAATTTTCGCCGTCCGTTTGTCCGACTTTATCGGAGAGAGCTCCTCCGTTGGTCGAAAAAATGTGCCATTTCCTTGGAAGTTGTTGTGCCTGTGAGTGAAGGGTCGTCGATCCTGCTCATAAGTTTCCAGATTAAGTGCTCTCTTGGAATGAGCGGGCAAAGGAAAATGTATTTATATTTTCTTGACCTTGATAAGAGCGAAGTCTGGGCCGCCGTATCAAATACAATCGCGGTATGTCAATTCCCTTCGAGGCAAAAGTAGACAAAAAAGCGTAATACAATTATTTTCGATTCATTCATTTCGATTGATAAAATACGTCGAAACTAAAGAATACAGTAAAGAAAATTATTTTCTTATGGGATTAAATTTCTCAAAAATTTTATTGGAGAAAAATAAAATAAAAAAATCTTCGAACAAATAGAGCTAAGGTCTCTGAAGGAATCCTTCAGCGCAAGATTAAAGAAAAACTATCAAATACTTGCAGTTTTATCTTCCATCCTCGGGTCCAGCCTCGTATCTCTGATAATTTCTGACACTATTCTACGGATGTAAATCTGATTCGTCAAAATTTTATATTTAGTACGTAATGAATCCTCTCCCGTTTCATATTATTCAAATAGAATAGTGCAATTCAATTACTGTATAGGGTGGAAGTAATGAATTAATTGGTAATGATTATAATTGCAATGTTTATAAAATCATTTCAATGATAAATGTTTGTCTATAAATTTTATTTATTTCTTCAATAAAATGTCATTCGTCATCAAAAAAGATTTGACAATGAAATGCGTTCCCGTATAATACATTGCAAAATGATGCTCCATATTGGATTTATGTTTTGTTTTTTATCAAATTCTATTTTATTCTATTTTAATGATGTAGAAATTTATTCTCTTCGAACGAAATTAAGAAGCAATTAAAGTCCTATAAAGCATTAACCAAGACAATATGCAAGTAGATAACACTGCTTAAGTTAGTGATAGCTATATAAAGTGTTTATAAAAAGCATATATATTAACTTAAGAGTACATTACCGACTCGTCTATTCGATCATAATCTGCTAGAAAAAGTTATGCGATATAAACCAAAATGATTTTATGGATTGACATCAATGCGCGAATAGATGAAAATGGTTATTTTATTAAAAACGGCAAATTTCAATTCAGTTCCAAAAACATTCTTACTCTTTGAAGTTTGACCTCTTTCACAAAGTGCTCGTCGCCGTACGATACAAAGCGATTTCCGGTCCGACAGATAATAACTACGTAAACTTTGTAGACTTGTTTACTCCCAGAAGGATCGTTTATAAGCTATATTTTCAGAAAGATCTTTATCACAGTTGTACAGCCGTAGGATAGCAAAGTGCCCACAGGGGTTTGGCGAGGAAAATATTCGTATCATTGAAGGTACTACTACAATAAAATGGCAAATCACGCGGCTCAGAATCCAACTACAACATCAATTTGAGGTACAAAAATAGTTATTATGCACCTTGTTTTTTCACAAAGAATACTTAAAAATGTCTACAAGAATATTAACGATTTCATATTCTCCTGGGGGTTCTTAATTGAAAAGTACAGTAAATTATTTGTTATAGGGAAGTTGAATTTTAGTAGATTAACTTTGAATAACCACTGCACAACACAAATTTAGCTGATTTTATATATATATTTTTATTTTTATGATTTTATATATAGATATTAGAATAAATATACTGTCTCTGATGAATTAGACCTAACGTTTGGTAATTTTATTGCTCGCACTTTCTAAAATTGTACTTCATTATAGATCACCTTTCACTCGTTCTTGCTTCTCATTTGCAATTCCTTCCTTTTGATAAAGATGTAATTTAATACACCTTCCGAATCATAATTAATGATCATTGTAAACTGAATCCTTATGAGGAAAATTTTATTCTCGCTTTGCCGACCTCGCAACATGTAATTTCTGTCATCTTGTTTTATTTGCAACACTTTTCACATAAACCCCTTTTACGCTGCCTTTAATCTATATTCCTAACACGAATCCTTTTACAGATAGAAAAAGCCTTTCTCTCGGAACGCGCATGAAATTCATAAACGAGTTTCAAAAACGAGATTCGAATTAAATTGAAAGCTACTTATATTAAACTAGTTGCAATAGAATTGCAAAACGAGAACTTGAGTCCAATTCTGTTTACTTATGAAATTAGCTGGGGAATGTCGACGTGGACTTAAAAGTATTCTGGTAGAGTATAGAGCTGATGATAAAAATTCTGCTCTTTGAGAAGCGAATCTATTGCAGATGCAAGCCGAACGAGATGGATTAGAAGCTCATTCCTTTACACATCAAGGGAAACTGCTCATATGTTAGTATGGAACACCTGATAAAGATGTGAATGTTTTTCTGTACGTGGAACAAACTTTTTGGATAAAGGATCGAAAAAGGCGTGTATTTACAGAATTACGAGAAATATTTTACTTCTTAGCATAAAATAGAGCCCTATAACTCAAATACCATTAAAAGCGAAAAGTGATACTTAAAAATACCGTATTAAAATAGGAATTAATTCACTCGTGGATATGAAACATTAAGTTTTAATCCAATTTGTGGGTATAAGCCATTAGCAAGTTATACAACCAATTGTGACCAATACCACATTTTTCAGGGAAACACGGTCCATCGTATTCAGAGTATAAAAAACCTTTACTCGCCGTTGAATATTAACCCTTGCACACCTTTTAGAAAAGTACTTTTTTAAAAAATTGAGCGCAACTCATTCATAGGTACGAAATAACAAGCATTTTGTGCCTATACCTGCTCAATCAGAGTCAGCAGGTTCTAAAAAAAGGCCACCGCAAATCATAAAGATGGCATTCTGTAAACCCACCGCCTGAAGGGAATCTGCACACCTCCGAAACTGACGAGCGTAATAATACTTGAAACGCTTTTGAATGTGTCACGCTCGGGAGAGGAAATCTCTAAAAACCGCCGCCCAATCAACTCTCGAGTCAAACAAACGAGCAGCGGAGAAAAGGGAAAAGGGTCGTGTTTATGTGTATATATATATCTATATATATGTGGACACGTCCGAGCCTCAGCCTCAAAATGAAGTTAACTAAAAAGGTGTGTCTGGCGAGCATACGTGGACATGCATTTATACGTGAAAAAAGTGGCTTAACTAGCGAAAGAGGGAGAAAAGGACGCTCTACGCACATTTGTACGTAAATAGCATGAAATTAATGCGCGGGAAGAGATGTCGAAACCTTTAAAGAGGAACCTATTAATTTGAAACGCTTTTACGGGAGCGAAATATTTATTCCGATCTTTTTATTGGCTCCCGTGTGCGGATCCTTTAATACCTAAATAGCGCTGTTAAATTCTACTTCCTTACCGATTCCGTGGATTTCCTCGCTTCCAAATATAAACTCGATTCTTCCCTCCGAAGCGGGTGTGTTAGCGCTCTTATGGTTCTTTATGTCACTCAAAATTGAATGTTCTATCGCTATATTCAAAGGTTTCTCGAACATATTTGAAGATTTACTTACTATGTTTTACATGAATTAGTACAGTATTACCTCGACTTACGAACCGCTCAACATACGAACTATTTGACATATAAAAATATTTTGTACTCCATTATGACTTCGAAATACGGACTTAATTTCGACGTGATAACTGAAGTGCCTTTATGATTTCGAGTAATACAAAGTACATATGCACAAGCATATATTGATGGCCTCTCCCTTTTACAACTTTTTGTCTGATTTCACAATATTTACAACAATTTACTCGCCTTGATCAAATCTACCAGCATCTTCCTCTTGTACTTAGCTAAAATAAATATAATGTGTTAAAATTTGAGATTATTTTTGATAAAGATGAGCAAGCAAATGAGATAGTCATTCTTTCTTCTACATCTACATATGTAGATGTAGAAGATACATGCCAGTCGCACTTCGCTTATCTCGCATTCAGTTATATACAATATATATTATTCTACCATATTTATACATGGTATTTCCACACATATTCTATGAAAGGGATATTACGCATAAAATATTAAAAGTGTAAACTAAGAATAGGATGAATAAAAGTAACAGTATTTTCGTATAAAAACGATTTTTTTCTAGATTTCCAAAACGGATTCATCGATTTTCCATAGAGTAAAATGGAAAATTGGGTTTCGAGATACGACTTTTGTGAAATACGAAGTCCTTTCTGGAACGAATCAAGTTCGTAAGTCGAGTTATACGTACTTAATGGTCTTTGAAATTCATGTGATATCTAAGTCATGTTTGAAACACAAATGAGGAGGATAATTTTCATGTTTTCTACAGTTTCTTCAATATATTCGTAGGCATTTATATAGAATCATCATTTGATGCCCTTTGCCTCTAATGCGATAACTAAATCAATAAACATCACTTGGAAGCATATAATTTGATATTAAATATAATAACTCCTCTCTAAATCAACGGCTGCGACTGATGATATGCCAGTGATTCCTCTTAAAATCAATCTATTGAATGCACCTTTCCTCTACTTCACCAATTGAATGGTGACGTAGAGGAAAGGTGCTAAGGTCAATCAAAGATGACTATGATTGTCGAATTCTTCTCAAAACAAATGCACTATTGTATGTAGAATAAAGCTCTCCATATTACTTCTCGTAAAATGTTTTCATCAGGTCCAAGAGTATTCTCAACACTATACACGTTCAGAAGGTACTATTACTATTTCCCTCTGAAATTACCCGAAACACTTCCGTTATTTAAAAGCTACTTTACTTTCGTTCTATTCTGTGTATGCTACGAATAATTTTAGGAGAAACACCGCTCTTTTAAATCCAGCCCGCCTATCTTTTCCATTTACCAAAGTGGCATTTCTCTAAAGAACTCGCATAACATGATATATCTTTAAAGTTAAAATCCTTCAGCGTTAGAGGTGTATCTCCGCCAGATCCTTTCCAACTCTGCCGATTACGCCAATGTTACGGAATTCAATTTGAGGTCGTATGTAGGATTCGAAGAGCAAAAACCCAAATGGAGTAGTCAAGCCGTCTCAAAGAGAAGGCTACCACCTCCGTAATTAAGATAACCGGCTGGAGCTGACGGGAAAGCGTGATTTTTTTAAATAAAAAGTGCTTTGGGGATAGAGTCAGATGGGAGTCGCCATCGTGTGTGTGCATAGTGGTCTACTACGGATTACCGACGGAAACTTTGAAACCTCCGGACGAAAATGCAGCTTCGAATTCTTTTTGATTTGAAACTGTAGCTTTCGTAGCCTAGTTATCGTCCACATTCTGGTTTAAGAATCTTAAAAAACAACCCAAAAAGTAGTAAAATACCTATTTCCAAGAAAAACCATCGTTACGCTTATCTTAACCTTAATTTAATGTGTGATACAAAGACAGAGTTAGAAGACAGCGTCGGCAAACGACCGGCGCCTCTGATATATGAAATGAAGAATGAATTTAAACAAAAATTTCAAATCGAGAATGTTTTTCAGACATTAAATTTTATTCTCACAAGAATGTTCTTATTATTCGCTGAATTTTATGAAGTAAATGCGAGTAAAAGGTGAGCAATACACAGGAAGACCTGCTTCAGATGCAATTCCGCTTAAGACGCAGATGTCCCAATCACTAAAGGAAATGATACTGCTTAAGATGCTCAGATACCCGATTAAGATTTTTCCTTCCCATAATGCACCGCAATCCGCTATAGCTCACCAAAATCGAAACACAAAAATGTTAGATTATCACCGTTCTTTCTTCTCTCCTTGTCTCTTCACTTCTTTTGAATGACTAATTTTGTGAGAATAAAATGAATATATCACGAAGCAGAGTAATCTTTTTCTTATCCACGGATACGATACGTATTCTGAGATAGAGCGAAACCTTCTCTATCTTCAGATCAAAAAGTCGATTTTCGGTGTTTCCTTTTCTCTTTTGGAGAAAACGCAGTTGTTGTCGAGGCCTTTTGTCCCGGAGATACCCTCTCTTCAATGAAGTAAAAATTATTATTCTTTCTTAATTGTCAATCAGGTATAATCTACTTCATTGTGTAGTGAAAAGTGAGAAAAATTAAACAATAAAGATTAATTATGACGCTCTCTTTGAGCGAAAAGCAGACCATTCTTCAATATTATGATGAAATGCAACTAGAAACCGGTTGTAACACTACTTCGCTTAAGAGGCGACAAAAAGCGTCTTAACTGTACGTATGGAATATCATAAATACAGCATATATGACGACTATCCATGCACATATGCGTGTGCAACCATCTAAATATAGCGATCATTTACAACACATTAATGTGCAAATTTTGCAAGTGTGAGATGTTTACATTTCTGTTAACCAAGCTATGTAGAATGATCGATCGGAAAAGTTACTTGAACACAATGTTCTATTACATAAAATAGGACCACAAAGACCAAATGACCCACTTATCGAGTGACACTCGTGAAATTAAAAGGGATAAAGGAAAACTCGTGCGATCGATAAAATATCTTACCCTAAGTAGGATTACTAATATCCAGCCGTGACCCAGAGCCTTACTTGCATTCAAAGGTTATATATAGGCTTTAAGGTGTGACGTTCAATTTGGCGGATGGGCTGATGTAAGAGTGAAATACTAGACCACAGAGAAGTGAACCATATGTGGCTCGAATTCTATCATCTATATAGATCACATCTCCCTTCCTAGCACCCTGCGAATAAATATGCATGGATTTCACTGAAATAATTGAAAAAAATAATAATTCAAGGTTTGTCCAACGATTGCTTACAATCCAAAACAATCTAAGTCTTCCAAAAACGATCAATTTAAATGACGACACAACGTGAAAAGATGGTTTTGTTTAAGAATTCTTCAGAAGAATCTTATGCGATGCTTCGTAATATTCCAATTTTTAAGCTCATAAATTTAACACTGTGCAAATAATGACCTTTATTTTTTGTAGATAGCCATTGAGTAATGATCATAATGATCGTCAAAAAACAATACTCGATTGATTTCATGATGATATAAGGGGACAAAGGTACTGCCACTAGAACAGAGAATGAGCTAGAGAAACTTAATTTACAATAATATCGGAATATAAATAATTGATTGCATTTGTTTTCCAATTAAATCGTCATTCAATCGTCAAGTTCACCTATATTTCTTTAGTGTCGATGAGGAATCAATGATAGTTTGAGATGTACCGAAATAAGTCTTCACAAATTGCAAATACTATATTTTCAGCAACGGAGCAATGATAAAGATAGTACACCTATTCTGAAACAGTGTGTCTTATCTATTTACCACTTAAGTATAATTTTCCTCGTACACTTCAATAGTAGTATCATATATGAGTGAATAAAATGTGCATGACTTAAAATCGCAAACAATATTCGATCTCACGACCACAGCATAGGAGGCCTGAAATATCTAGGACTTGTTCTGATCAAAATAATATTTGATTACTAAAGCAGTGCAAAAAGTTAAATTGGCTCTTCACGCAATACTACTATAAATTTACCTAAAATACATTATTGTTAAGCAGAAGCAAACTTTTACAAAGAAGTCATTAGAGGAAGGTTAAAACTTTGCAATTTAAAGCTTTTCTAGCTTATGAATGTACGCAAATTCATGATAACCACTGCATTCGTTAGATTAAAAAAATTCGAGGCCCAAAAACCGTGAGAATGAAGCATAAAAATGTTGAAAGCACATGAAGGAAATAAGCTAATCCCGGAATAATAATCTAACGACGTAGGGAACATGTAATGCTAACAAATTAGTGACACACGTAAAATTCAACTTCTTCCCCCTCAGGCTTAATAATCAACTGATTGAGGGTTATCGGAATGTGAAAAAGATGCCCCATAAAAGTATTCCGGTCACAGAATCCACGAATGGCGTTTCTTCGTAAACACAGAGCGGGACAATTCCTCTAGCGTTTCCAACGAACGAAAAAATCTTCATGTTTGTTTGTGGAGACGTACCGTGCCGTGAATTTTCTTCGAAGCTTAAAGGAAAGGAATTTAGAGGAAGGAAGAAGTACTCCAGATAAAGGAGGAGAATAAAATCAAAGGGAAGCAGTCGGAAAGAAGGTGTTTCATAGTGCCGAAGTTTGAAATTTCCACCAAGGGCAACTAAATTAGCCTGATGTTGTCCAGAAATACTTGTTGAGAAACTTTCTGTTCCGAATCTAGATACGATTCCTTTTGGGAGGTCTATTCTACGGCACTTTTAAAAGAATGCAAATAACGAACATCTAACAACTTTGTATTCTGAGAAAAGAATTAATATTTTATGATAGAAAAAAAACTCAAACGCCATTCTATTCACAATCTTAGGAATAGCTTAACTCAAATAAACAGCGAAAAGATCATTTTTGGCTTTTAATTACACTTTAAAAGATTAGTCTATTAGATAACTGTGATCCTTTTTAGAAACGATGAAGGGTCAGATACAGAAATACTCTACGAATGTCAGAGACGCTTGTCTTAATCCCTGAATTCACTCCTTGTTCAATTCTTCGCAGTAATTGAAACATTGTTTTTTATTATCATAATAATGACTTCATTAATGGGAATGAGAAGATCTCGAATAGATCTATTTCGATAGTAATTATGATTGACGAAAAAACACAAGCATTCCCAAAAAAGAAAAACCCGATTCTTCCGAACTCGGAAACTAGGAGTTGTGGCGTTGCTATCAGCTCACCGCGTTAATACTGCTGTGTTTTTACTCGGTTTTCACAAAAGCCGTAATTTTGGATATTTGGAGAAAATCAGCATACATGTTCACGCGACAGAAGTCAACTTAGACTTCAGGCGCATTCTAGTTTGAATCGCTCTCTTCGGAGAATAAAATATCCTCTAAAGCAGAAAACAAGACTCATTAGTTGGCAACGTTAGAATTTACGAGGCTGAACTAAAAAACTTCATTCCTTGAAACAGGGTAAGAAATCTTCTGATGCAGCATAATAAGGATTTGGCGCGATTATCTGCGATAAAAATCACACTCTGTAAAGTGATTCAAACTCATAAAACTTTGGTGAAAAGGGATGCGAGCCGTGCTTTTGGATGTCATTCCACTTGGCTCTTGGAACATTTCTAGCGTCCCGTAGACGTGATTTAAGCCTCCCCAGCGCTGAACCCTGGACCCGGAATACAAAGGAATAGGAACGGTATACAGGGCAAGAAATGTGAATGGCGAGGGATAAAAAAAGTGAAAAATCAGTGAATGAGCGGAGAGGAATGAAATGGGGGGTGGAATTTATGAGATGGAAAAAAGCCGAGGAGACAGATTACTGGGCGTCAGGGTAACAAGTAATGACGATAAAATTCAATAGGATAGCCTCCATATATGAACGTGGGGTTGATCGTCTATTTTATGACCGCGGGAGTTATCTTGATGGCGTATTTAAACATGAAATGGAATGGAGATATCAGTGTGAGAAGTCTCAGAAAGATAATCTGTTCTATAGCTGCAGATAGAAATGGAGACGTAGGCTAAAATACCTATACTAGAAAAGTAATAATATTCAATAAAAATTCTGCTCGGCTGATCTATTTCTAAGTTTCGGAAATGGGCAGAATAAATCAGATAAAACTCTTCAAAAGTAATGGATAAGAAAATATAATATCCGAGTTCTTTATATTACATTCATAAATATAGAAATTAGTTTTGATATAACTAAGGGTTTCGTAGAAATATAAGTGGATTTAAATAAACTATATCAGCATTTTCGTAAAACATAGAAAATTTGTTACGAACCATTCGGATAAACTACTCAGGAATGAAATATAAATCTGAGAACGTAATGTAAAAGAATCATTAATACAATACTAAGATTAAGATCTAGAATTAAAAAAAAGTGGATGTTAATAAAATTCATGAAATGACAGGATAATTTCATCAGAAATGAATATGATATTCTAATTATAACGTTTTCCCTTCAACTCTATCCACTCCAACTGCTTGAAACTGACAGAGATTAAATATCACGGCCTAGTACATCTGTGAAAAGATGTGTAAAAACCTGGTGAATTCTATTTTGCTGACAGACATGCCATAGCGTAAAATATTAAGCATTATTTTATTCTTATTTCTTGAAGATATCAATTTTTATCGAACTAAATACATATATGAAGAGTACATATCTCTTTAATTTTTGTCCTATTTAAAACTTTAGTCATCTATCGATGCAAAATGCGGGGATTGAAGGAGATTTTTTAGATGGTGTCTTCTTTCCTTGTCGCGGACATTCTTTCCAATACATATATTTTGTGAAAAATAGGCGATTGATCCGAGAGTATAAAAAGAGGGAAGTAATAAAGCACGGGGAAGAATCCCATGAGATGAAATTGCTTCATCCTCAGGGACTCGCAGTAAACCGGTCCCCTTCAATATATGCAACCCGAAGATGACGCTTTCGTCACACTAAAGCCAAACGGTTACCTTCTCAAATCTCCATGAATCACTAGTGGAAGATTGATGATGGAGTGAATAGGCCTTAGGCCAATCTCTTAGGAGAGCGGGGAGAGAGAGAATCGCTTATCTATGAAATGAGGAGGAAGTGTGTACTTTTGGGCAGCATTCGAGAGAAGCAAATATATGGGACTATCCTAAAAATACATCATACTCTTCACGTGCGCTAATCAAACCAGAAAATACTTCAGCTGGAATAGAAAAAAACTGTAAAACCGAAGAAATTTACTGTCAAATTTTGATTATGAGAAGTATAAAAAGAACATATTAAAGTTGAAAATGATCCTCTCCTAAGAAGATTAAAGCTAGATACAAGTACTTCTTGGAAAAATTTCAGCGACATAAGATATAGTATTCATAGTCAATTCATTAGTCTATTGAATTACCGTGTAATAATACTGTTTAGTATTGGTCATTACTTAATCATCTGTTATGTAAATGACTATATGGGTCTTCCATATACATTAGTGTACTTATAAATATCCTATTACTATATAATAATTTATGAAAATTTTCTGAAGAAAATTATGTTTATATGTATTGTGTAATATTTTTCCTGAGAGATATTTTAGAGGGGTTTCCCCAAGCAATTTTAAATTAAAATCATATGCTTTCCTCCAGCGTTGACACCTGGCCAGAAGGCTAAAGTGCAACGGAAAAGTTAAATAAAATTAAAAATTCCAGCCAAAGGCCAAAAAATACACATTAAATACCTGAATATTGACGATTTTGGAAATGGTATAAATATAGTACATGAGATTTATGTACGGTATGAATTAAATGGGTTTTGATATTATGTAGAAAAGGATAATAAACCTATATCCATCGGAAGGCGGCTTGCATATACCAATCAACCGCAAAAAAACCTTTAGGCAACACTTCACCAACCTTCATCAACCGGTTTCCAACATCCAAACAGTTTAACATTAACATCTTGTATGAAATAATAAAATGATTGGATGATTGAACTAAATTAGTTTATTTTCCGTTGAATTTTAACTTGCTGAGACTAAAAAACCAAATAACTCAAACTGGGGTATCAGAAAAGACGAGGAAGCCGCATTTTAACGCCTCAAAGAGCCGCATGTGGCCTGAAAGCCGCAGACCCCTGCTCTAGAAGACTGCGGTTCTTTTATGCTTGTTTGATTGCTTTGAGAACAGCCGCAAGATTCCAAATATAAATTTTCAAATCTGACATAGGGGTACCGGGTGGCAATAAATTTTATCCGACCAGAGAGTTTGGCATGTTCCTGATTTAATCCATTACCTTACTTTAAATAATTTATATAACATTTACTTACTACATTTCATAATTTAATTCTTAAGTAACGCTCATGGTACTTATTGCTCAAAATCAGGGTATCGCATTGTAATAATTTTTGTTCCAGTTTTTGCTCCTATGCAACCCATTCTGTTTCCTCTTCTTCCAATTATCATTTTAACGATTTATCAATTATTTTCTCTCATTCGATGAAATCGTTCCAACCGTTCGTTTTTCGCGCCGATCATCCTAGTATTATTTACTTCTAGTGCTCTGTTTTATTATTCCTAGATCTTTTCATTTACTCTACTTTAAACTATATTTAGAATAAAACTGTTGATATATGAAGAATAGAAACTGTATTTTCCACAATTCGTATTTTTCTTAAGGAAAAGAGCATCCATAATCCCATCAATTCCAACCTGGAATCCAAAGGGTGAGAAAGCAAGTGGAGATGTCCGAAGCCCTTCTACACGCTTTATAGACAAACAAACTCGACCTAACTATGAATGGTATAAATGCAAGTGGTGTGGGTAAATAATTCTCCCGTGCATATTTAGGGAAATTAATCCGAAGCAGTCACGGATGATCCTCATTTGCAAGGAACGTATAGGATAAGGACATGTAGGAGAGATCCAGTTCAAAGGGGGGCTAGAGATGATTTAAGGGCGTGGGAGTATGCAGATATGCAGAAAGGGACCACCAGAGGGACCCACAAGGAGCCCCAAGGATGGCAATAATTAGAGATTGGATAGCAGATGAAAGAGAATAGAGGAGAGGATGAATGGCAGCCCCTGCCTAAATAAAAGTAAAATTATACTTCGCTTAATAATAATGGAGGCTGATGCTATTAGGAAAATGGGTTGCCGTAAAATATTTTCGCCGGGAGCGTACAAAACTCGCCCTAATAGGGCATTAAATACATGACTGTTGAGAGCTTGATGGTATCGCTCATGTTGAACAACTCAATAAATTAACTATTCTATTTCCGGTTGAGGGCGTCATTAATGAAAGAAATGCTCGCTTTATGAGATGATTCAAAGGAGTAATCGGCCTAAGGCATTTCACGTCGTAACGTGATTTCTCTAGCAAAATACTTTTACTTCGGTACGTTAGCCTTTAAGAATTGGCTGTTAGTATTCTTCTTAGGCTAGAAATGGATGCATATGTTGGTATTATTAAGGGGGATAGAAGGATAAATAAATTGTAGGTGAGTACTCAAACGAGATATCAGAATAAAGCTCATACAAAATATAGTACTCAACGAAAAACTGTGTTATAGGAATAAAAGAGTTGTATGCTAAACGAGATTAATCAGGAATGTAAGGCTTCGTTAAGAGGCAGAATATGAAGTTGTAAATTCGTGGCAAATTATCTATGGTAAAGTACTTCAAACTGCAAGAATGAAATCTAATGAACTCACTAAGTGAAATGAAAGAGAATGATTTTACGTCTCACCTTCACTTTTCACCATTCACCAGGCAGGCAGAAATATAATTATTTCAGTAATTGAGCAAATTTCAAGAAAGGCCGCTGTGAACGCCAGATAAGAACGCAAGTGGCCGAAGCTATCCTGAGTTAATCTCTTTCTATATAGCGTCCTTTCAACAACAGAATATAAAAATTAACTTATAACTTATAGTTCAATAAGTTTCATAATATAGTATATTAACTATTGAAAGCGTTATTTTTTCGGAGGCTATCATTTAAAATAGTAGTTTACAACAGTTCTCATTCAGTATCTTTCGTTTTGTTTCATTATTTTTATCACATATTTTTGCTGCGCTGCTACTATTTTCCCTGAACTGGTTTAAGTCCTATTCTTTACAGAGCTTTTCAGGAGGTGCTTAACCAAGGGCAACAATAACAATGAACGAACACACAAAACCATTTCCTGATCACAAAATCCTTATCAGCCTGTATTCGAACCAGGGGGCCTTGGGGTCGGAGCGATAGCGCTAACCACTCTGCCACAAAAGCCGGTAAACCTTAACAAATCATAAATCGTTGTTCATAGATAATACCAAATTTTGATGTGCTCTCAGCCAACTAATTTTTAACCCTGTTAAAAGTTCCATCGAATTCCCTATTCTATAATAATTGTTATTATGAACTTACTGCGAGGCCAAAATGGTCTCTCAACTAACCTAACCTCTAATGCTACAATATGATAATTTTTAAACATTGATGGAAAATATGGAAAAGAAATAAATACGATAGAAATAAATCAAAACACAAAAATATCTCAAATTTAAGATCTTAGGTCCATTAAAGTGAAAGAATCGATTCGAATGAACGTACTCATAAGATAATACCACCTTATTTATACATTTATCAGCACCTTACTAATCACACCATCGCAGATTTACGAAAACGAGCCGTTTAAATCATAAGCAGTGAGAAGTATGAAATGACGAGCATGAATTTATACTAAGAAAGGAGAGGAAAATGAGGCGATTCATTAGAGCAGAATGAAAACGGATGAGGAAATAGGATCAAAGAACTCGAGACGCAGGTGGGAACCAAAAGATGAGGGCGTGCAGAAAAAGTGAAGCACGAAAATTGGAGTTGAGATGGTGTCAAATGGCGGGCTTACTAATAAGAAGAGGAAAAATGAGACGGAGAAAAGATACAGAGGAAAGGATGAGGAGGCGGAAATAAGGAAGTTAGCGAGTTTGAGTGGAAGAGGAAGAAGAGGTAGTTATATGTAGTGGGAGAATTAAGGCGAAGGGGCTCTTTGAAATTCAGTGCAAGTCTCCGGCGGAGGAATTTCAATCAAGAAGGTAAGAAAAAAGTGGGAGCGGAGTTTGAGGAGGAAGAGAAGGAGAGAAATAAGCAATTCAGCGTAAGGACGGAGGATAGACTAAACGGAGGCCCGAATGAGAAACACGATCCCGACGGAATAGCGGAACTTAAAATGGATGGAATTCGAAAAGATGTAGAAAAATTAAGGCCTTAAGACACAATATTAGTGTTCGGGAGAAAGAGGACAATAAAAGAATTAAAGAAACGAAGCGTGAAAGAGGAGGAAGGATCGAAAAAATAAGAAAGCGGCGGAAATGCTAATGAAAAGTCAATATTGGAACTGCCCCTAAATCAAGGAAAACACGAAAGCTTTTTTTTTTCCCCCGAACCTTTCTTCCGCGGAGCCACAATCTTTTTCAATATTGTATCTAAGCCCGAGAAATTTCATTTTCACCACAGCGACCTGCGTAATATCTATTTTGCGAGTCGCTTTTACTCCCAATTACTGCTCCGAATCCTTCGCGCCGAAACAAATCAGTCGCCTCCGCCTTTTCCACTACCTCATCAACACCAAAAGAAGCGCTTTTTTCCTCGGACCCCTTTTCCTTTGTCTTAAGCACACTCACGAAAAAAGGAGTTCTTTCCTCCAGACTCAAAGAGCGTTTCTTTTTTACGACGGTCAACAATTCCTAATCAAGAACTTCTTTTTTTTTGATTATTCAGTTTGTCGCGATCAATGGATGTCAGAAATTCTCTCTCCGTCTCAAATCTCCGAATGTTGACTTCTTCTATCAACTCTATCACTTCTATGCTTTGGATGACATCTTACATTGATTTAAATACAACATTAGAGCAAAAATTCAAAATCGTATAAAAGAGTAAGTAATAGTCACAGTAATAACTTTAACGGACCCAAAATCATACGTAGACATATAGATTGTAAATCTATTCGCTTGCCCTTCAGAAATTAGGAATTAGAAAAGACCAGATACGTAAATAGAATGACAGGTCAAACTACAATGATATTTCCGGTATAAGTTATCAATACTTTTATTTTTTATGTTTTCATTAGTAATACTTTAGAAAACGTCTTTTCTTCGTTACAAATAACAGAATTCTCCCGTATTTTCTATGTTTCTGTTTAATCACGATCGCCAACTGTCCTATTAATTTTAAGAGAAAAAATTCCATTTAAAGTTAAAAATAACAATGAGAATCACACCCTGTTTATGCTGTATCAGTTGGTACTGGAATACAGATGTAAATAAAATAAAAATAAGAATAATAAACCGAATAACGAAATCGAAACTGATTTCGATTGAATTGAAACACAAAGATTAATCGTTTAATACAGGAAAGGAAATGCAAATTAGAGTAAAATGGTACACTGATTTCATTAAGTCTTTCAAAATTAAGTACGTAAATTAAGCTAATAAATATAGTAAGAATGAATAATTTTCCTCTTCCCTTAGATCAACGGAATATTCGAATGTTCAGCATAGCATGAAACGGCACCTCTACTTTGCTCTCAACGATCGAGACGTTTTTCCACTTCTCTCCAAACATTTATATATTTAAAGACTCCTTTTCTGCTGTAAATACAAGATTTCCTTATTTACGCCGTCTCAGAGAACAGTGCGGATACGAGTTCTCAAGCTAATGGAAATTTATCAAATTACAGCGGCCCCCAGAAATCCCTGCTGACCGATGACTTCATCAGTGAGCTCCTCATCAACCTCAACTTGGCCCTCTCATCTCGGCCAAACGGATGTTTGCAGGGCACAAAGTGGACTTAAACCTCAAACCCCAAGTGACCTTAAAGGCCTTATCCTGCTACACAACCGGCACCTTCCGATCTCGTCTTTTCCTTCAATAAGAAAACCGTTTTCTGCAAATGAGGAGTCCTCCGCAGAGCTGTCGTCAGAAACCGACTTGTTAACCACATGCCGACACTCTCTGAGTAAGCACTCCTCATATCCTCCGGTTAATGTGGCGAGGTTAATTCTTCCTTACGTACATTCCTTTCATCTTGTTTACTCCGACGGCTCTACTTTTCACAGTGTCGTAAATGTTAATTATTTTTTTTCTCGCCTAAATCCGAATTTTAAAAACTCATAGGATTCGTTATAATTCAATCATAGGAATCGGATTTTATTCACCATGTAAAATTAATGTTAGCAAAAAAATATCTGCCACAAATTTTCGTCTGCAAAATTTTTCATAAAGGTTTCTTGCATTCAAAATTCGACTGAATTCAATTTAGAAATAGGTATTGCCGAGAATTTTATCACAGTACTACAGAGTAAAAAATTATCTCAAGGTAA
This sequence comes from Pachydiplax longipennis, assembly GCA_036926295.1. NCBI lineage: Eukaryota > Metazoa > Arthropoda > Insecta > Odonata > Libellulidae > Pachydiplax > Pachydiplax longipennis. The sequence continues at coordinate 4,851,820 of JAVFKF010000044.1, read as the reverse complement.
AATTCGTTTCAATACTCTCCTTGGGATCCGACAGACTGGTGACAGTATGCTTCGTACATACAGTGGGTGGATGAACTGACTCCATTTTGACATTAAACTAGTATCAATTCGAAAGAATTTATTTACTAATTTGAAATAAATATTTTGTAATTTTATAACGTGCTACATATAGCCTATAGTGAAAATACTCGCAATAAACATACAGACCGTAAATTTCAGTAATCAAATCTCCGCAATGAATTTGTCCAAACGAAACTTCTAATGCGGTGATTTCGTAATCGAAGCTGGAAAGAGATAGGGTTGATTGTGTAAACGGTTTACTCACAGTTCTGTCAATTCTGAAGTTAAGGTTCCCTTCGTTATTTTCCTTTTCAACTTTGTGGAAAAGTACATTAATGGCAAAGTGCCAATTTTGTACTAGGTTAGCAAGGCTTCTAACTAGAAATAGAGAATATCTGCGGTTTTTAGTGTAGATAAATGTATGACCGAATTCCATATCCTTACTTTGTTAATTGCCGAATTCTACAAATAAACTTTCGAAATATTTACATACTACGAATATAAAATATCACCAAAGCTTCGTAACAGATATTCACATGCTCCGGTAAAAGCTTTCTCCATTCAAAGAGTTGAGGCTGAGTGGGATGACGTAACGCTTCCTAAAAACATAATTAATCCAAACTTTGTCGGATTAATAAACTACTTCTGAAGGACAAAAACAGCGGAAACCACTTTGCAAAGTAGTTTTATCCCTTTCCATAGGCAGAGGATAAAGAAATAACTTAAGTGCAGGATTTCCTAATTTCCAACTTTTCCGAGGTTTTTAATTCAAAGCAATAATTAGCGAATTCTGTCGGAAACAAAATAAACTTTACCTTCGTGGGCACAGTTTAAAGATGAAATTAGATTCATACCTAAACTCTATTTAAATACAGTTTAAAGTTTCGCGATGTTATACAGGGATATACTTCGTGGAATGCTTATGTAACATATTATGAACAAAACCTAGGAACTATAGATTAAAAAATAGGACTGTGGCGATAATTTTCGGAGGAAAAGTATTTTGATAATTATCCTTACATAACTAGTGGATTTCTTTGAAATAGCCTAACCAAACCTGACCTATGAAATAAAAACTTAAGAATGTATCCTTCCGCTTAGGCAACCGGAGGCTCAAGACACACCGCAGGTTGCATAACATATAGGATACTAAGGCAAACTAAAGATTAACTGAGATAACGAGCTAGCGGCCGGAGTTTTATCTTCACATTTTAGAACGAGCTTAGCATTAGCGTTACTTTATGATTAGTCTCATTAATGTCACCAGGTGAAATATAATGCAATATACCCACCTCAATATACTCTTAGATGGCGATTACAATAGTTTTCAACGTATAAATTCGATGCCGGAATATTCAGCATGAAAATCACTCAACCAAAGAACGGATTTCAATGCACCCTTTCGGTGAAAAAAAAACCTTCTCCAAACTGCTTTCCACAATGTAAACTATAGTTCTATTTTTGCAAAACACAAATCTGGTTTGATTCTGAGGTTTGATAAGGCTTTTCTGTTGTGATTCACGGTACGTGAACATATACCTGTATTGTATCTTTAGGGTATTGTGTTGTTGTATGGAATTTATTGCATTATGACTAATTTATATGGTTGTTTTTTGGAGAGGGTTTCAAAATTACCCTATGACTACAAAATAGTAATAATGATTTCCTATTCGTGTCCTGTGGACGGTAATTTATAATATCCTCAACCGATTCGGTTCTATACATTAACATTCATAAATGAATATTATTACGAAAAGATACCGACAGAAGAGAGTTTTAATCAGGCTTTTCCGCATTTCATTTCTAATCTGCTACTTATCAAAGAAAATATATTGCTTTTCTACTTCTGCAAAACTTTACTTACAAGTATATACATACTTCTAAGTGTACCTTTCCATCTCGCCGATCATTAACTCATTAATGCAACTCACAGACCTTTATTTAATTCTATTTAGGTAGTTTACATCTTTATCAGGTAAAAACCTAGACAGTCTCTTATTTCATTGCAAAGTTATTCCCATGAAGAAATTCAAGGATGGAATGAAATTAGTCTATTTTGTTGATGAAATCGAATTACTATCTCCCTGGTTGGAATATTTACATATATTCATGAAGCTTAATCTAAAAATGACAGATAATGGAGGGGCCCCTAGGGAGACTCCCGCTGCCACTGTGTGAGTGACGTCAGAGCGGCCTGTCTAGGGTTGAAGGGCAGATAGGGTCGTAATTGTGGGTGGGGCGAAAACCACGGCATTAGTAGGTTGGGAGCGCATATGTATGGGTGTGTCATTGCATCTGCTTGAAGAGCTTACGAGGATGGGAAACCCCAAATAGGAGTTGGCTGTATTATGTAAAGTTTCCCAGATGAGGGATGCTGCAGCTTTAAGGTGTAAGGTCCAGCATTAAAATGGTTTTAGTTTTATGAGATAATGGTTTACATGATATATATATATATATATATATATATATATATATATATATATATATATATATATATATATATATACCTAAATTATTTTAACACTTGAACGAATGCATGAGTAATCATTAAGTTGAGTTCTGCAATATAGTTGTATGGCAAATGATAATTTTAAATTAACTTTATCAAATGGTTCGAATTATTAAATTAATTTCAATGTGTTAACGATGCAAAGTTGAGATGCAAATCAAAAACTTTTTGTTAAAAATCGCCTACAAGAAACTAAACAACGATCCAAAGTATAGAAAAATATTCAAATCAAAACTTTTCATTGCATTCTCAAGAGTTTTTTTGTTTAGATTGAGAAGCTGTAATAATCATTAAGCTAACTTTGCCCTTAACATTCGAAAATAGTTAACAAAGCCACATAAAGTCATTGGTTAAATATGAAACACTCATCCTATAGAACAAAGAACTTTAATGGGCATTACCACATAAATCGATATCACTTTATCCTATGAAACCGATGAAATAACTACATAATATAAATTCATACGGATAATTAATTTATGGCAATGCTATTTCATCGAAAAAACTTCCCTTAAAGAAGCGTATAAATTTATTTCTCAAACTATCTTCTTATATCCGATTGCTGGGTTTTTGCTGGATTAGCTTTCTAGTTATGATTGTAACTTTGCAAATAATTCTTATGATGAACTACTCATTCGTAGCATGTAATGTGCTTTCATCTATGAGCTCGTTTTTAAGATAAATTATACTAAAGAGCATTGAATCTAGTACAAATGAGATAAATGTACGGCACGCGCGTGTCAAAGCGGTCACTTCGTTAAAGCGTGTATCTTTCACGTCGTTCGACCTCACGGCGAATGAATTTTCATTCCACTTCTCGGGAGATAAGTCCACCGCCTTAATAACACGCTCTGAGTAAAAGAGGTGCAAAAACGAGTCTAAGTCCCTATCACAAGGTAGTACTATCGCGAACACTTTATTCCGTCGTAATTTTCCACGGGAGGATGTTTTGTGCTCGGTGCGGATGGGAAGAGACTGGAATGCGGGCTTCCGTAGATACAGGCAAGTGAAGCGGAAGATTAGTACACAGGGGCTAAGAGGGATGGATACGATTGATAACGCAGATAGTCAACACACATGGGGGACGTAATGGCGTGCGGATCTTATTTGCAGTAAAAACACGAGGTGGAGGAAGAATTAATTTCGCACGTCTGATGGATTAAAGGAAGGATTTCCTCTCCGTTCTTCTGCTAATAATTAAAAAAATAACTAATCGAGACATATCGCCGGCTTCAATTCAAACGGTAACTTCATATCGTCTTAACGAGATGTTTTCTTAACTTCGAAGGTTTACGTTATTCGTCAACGATGACATTTTCGAATTTTCCGATATTTGTGACACCCATTTAATGTTCTGCAATCGGGTAAATAAAGGATCGAATGGAAATGTAGGAGATAATGAAGGACGCGAGGATAAAGGAAATTAAGAAAGAAAAAATTGCGAGTTATAGATTTGGAAAGGATATAGGATGGAAAGATGTACTGCTGATGAAGGTGAGCAAAAATATACTGCTAGTAACGACAAAGTCAGACTGAAAATCGAAAGATAATGATAAGAAGGTTGAACGGAACTATCTGAATCGAAAAAAAATGGTCGTAGAGTAAGATGAAAGTCCCTTCAAGAGGTAGAAAACGAGTTACATGCATTCAATTCAATAGGAGACAGGAACGTAAAATACAACAGAGTAAGAAAATAGGAAACAAGTTATACGCTTAGAAAAATTTGCATTTATTACCTAAAGTTTGAATATATATGCACATAAGTGTTATAATAATTGCATTGAAAGAGTGTTAGATTGGTTATATATTCCATCTGTAACAAAATCTGCACGGTATATGGATTCTAGAATAAATTTCACAAATAATGTCGTAACATCATCTAACATTCGTGACTAGAATCTCATGTTAAACCAAGATAAATCTGACAGTAACTCTGATTTTATTCTCGCATGCACATAGAACATAATCGTTCACAAATAAATCAAGCACCATCCATATATGGAGTAACCCGAACATTACACAATAAACTATTACACATGTCTCCAATGGAACGGAGGCCTTGCGCGGAAGGAAAATCAGAATCTAAGGGAAAGGCATCAATCGGCTGAATCCAATACTTTCCCTCCATAAGAGAGAGAAAAAATGCACTCTTCGGCATAATGACAAAAAGTCACGCCAGGAGCGATGACGGCGTTGTCAAACAACTTTCGCGTTGCCGTTATTTATGGGATAAGAGAGGTGATTTGAAGAGGAGAGACGAACTTAAGTAAATAAGAAGCGAACGTAATAAAGTGCCGAAAGAATAACAAGGGTGCGAAAAAATAGGAAATTTAAAGCGGGATCGTAAATCACAGCCAGAAATCCAGTTTAGCACATTGCGACGTCATCGGCAATAAGCGCAAAGATGACTATTAATCACGAGGTTCAACTACTCCGAAATAAAAGCTTTCGGTATAAATGAACGCGTGGAGAAATACGTAACGTATCAAAGTTTTATTCAGCTTTCGGAGTGGAAGCGTATCTAATGGGCGTTCGGAAGAGCGTATCATCTCTGCCATTAGCTGATCGATGTCGACATCTCCACTGAGGGAAATAAATTCAATCACGGTCTTATTAGCTGGAAAGGAGAGACGCAATTAAGGAAAGAAAAAATCCTCGTCACTCATTAATACGGATGAAAGCTCGTCTGAGATATTCACGTGGATAAAGTATTAGAGGTTAAGTAAGGTCACCATGAATTGGAAGGGAGAGAAGGAAATATGGAAGCTCATTTGTTTTGCGAAGAAAAATGATGAGGGCTAAGAGGGAAAGGATTTCATCGAGATGGGAAGGATAGATTGAGCTTGGAACAAAAAACCTCTGCGGAGTCTTAGGAGTTGATTTTCTCCCTCTTAAATAATGTTTCTAAATTTATAAAAAGGATAAGCAAAATGACAGTTATTGGATTCTTATTAATTACGTAGTGAATCATTCTCAAAGTAGCACAAAAAGCGAAGTGGGTCAAATAATGTTTTCCGAAGAAGGTAATCCGAGTTATATGTGATGATCATAATTTTTCTGGCATTATGATTTTTACGTAATATTTCTATTCTTTTTCATAGAAATCTAATTCCATATTATAGCCATCGGCATCGGAATACCATCCCGATTTTCACTGAAATAACTCCTTAAGAAGGGAAAATATAGCCTCTTACATGAAGAAATGTTAGGATAATAACGATAATTACTCACACCATAAATATGCCTAGCGGGATAAACTTCGAGAGGAAAAATTGGATGATTCGCATACGTTTATAATTTTAATTTCCATACTTTCATTTCAAAAATGGAAAAGAGAAGATCCAAAAAAGAAGGTATAAATAGATGCAAATTGATTAATTGAAACTCAGTTATTAATCAGCAAATCTAATACATTCGGAATCAAAATGTGAGAAAATAAATTGGATTTACCAATATAAATATAACATTCATAAATATTTATTAACTCAAATGAAATTTTTATAATTTAAATAGCGCGTCAAATATAATAAAATACTTAAATATCCTGTGACGCTAAATGCCATCATATACTTTTGCAACGCTCACTACATCTGAGAAAGTTGCTGATTCGCTATATAACCAATAATCTCATTATATCCGAATATCCCGCATGAGATTTTTACGAGAAATCCAATTACCGCAACAAATAACAGAGAAATGGAAGAATTAGATGGATGTGCGAAGAGCTTCTTTCGAAAGAGATGCGCCGTAGGTAAAAACAGTCTTCGGAAAATCTTCTATTGAATGAGTCGTAAATTCCTCCATGACCTTTCCGTCCCTCTTCAATAGTGTCCTTTCTATCGAAAGTAATAAAATCTCATCCTCTGGAGCGCGTAAAAATTGAATGGAAAAGGAAAGTAACATTAACAATTTTTGGGATAATAACCCCGCGTATCGTCAAATCGCTTACGAAAGCTATAATAGAGACTGGATACACATAAACAGCGCAGATAAAAGGAAGAGAAATCGAAGAAGAGTGCAGCAGTCGGGAGAAAAGGAATACTAATAAGGAAATCCTTATAAAAAGAAGATCGGAGATAAGGTGATATGGCCGATCGTTTGCGAAAGGAGAGAGAAAAATGGGCGTAAAGTAGGGAACGGAGAGAGTAGCTTAGCCCCTATTATGGCTTCGATCGCAATAAACTTTGAACCTACGACTGTCCCTCTCTCATCGAACCCTTTCCATTCATTACATCGGCCAAAGAGTCAGTTAACTCAACCTTCGAGGAGAATAGCTTAACCTCGAAGATTAGATCGGACGCGGGTACTCAGATAGAAAGAAATAAATTACGTTTTCTTTCTGAGATTCAAATAGATGTCGAAGGACACATAGCGATGGTAAAATACCGCACAACTTCAGTCGGAATGGAAGATAAATATCGCTTAACATTAACTACATTCATAGAGTGTTGTCATCGGTTAACGACGAGTGACTGTAAACAAAGAATGACGCCTCATCGATGGATTGCAATAATACTTTTGATGAAAACATTTAAATGAGTATTACTTACGTATGATTGTGTGGAAGAGCCGAAAGAAGTCAACCGATTAATGTATTTGTGGGAAAAATCACGCGTTGGATAACGATTATTTTGGTTAACGACGGAATATATGAAAAGGATTACCATCAAAAAACACTAAAACAATTTTCCCTTCTGTTCATCCCCACAAATTTCGAAACATTAATTTTTCTTAAATTACTAAAATATTGGAAAAGCGACCAGGTAGTGTTGGCGGAAAGATGTTATTCAAATAATGAAATAACAACCTCATTTGCTGGTACTGGTCGCACCAAGAAACAAAAATGGTCGTCTCAGGTCCTTATGACCCTACATGCATGAAATTCAATTAACAAAATGTTTTTGCGATACTACTGCGTTAGTTTTATCTACTTCCATCAATTAATGAAATTCCCTATACTGAATTTATATATCTCTATTAAAAATAGCCACTGTATTATAAACAAAAACATCATAAACGTACTTTGAATTGAAGCAATCTTCTATTGAAGATAAGAAATGGGAAGTTAAAGAGAAGAGTAACTAAAAACGACCAAATCATTGTATTACAAAAGCTATGGAATTAAAAGTCAATATGGCTCGACACGAACAATTAAAAGTTAAAAGAGCAGTATATATTTAGGGAGGCATATTATTAAATTAAAATGGGTATTTCTATGTAATTATAAGATATTTCGATATCAGAATTATAACGCATCATAGAAAATGAAATTTTATGATGGTTATGAATCTATGTCAATACTTCACAATAACATGTTAACAGAATTGTATAATATAACTATGAAAATTTATAGAAAACAAATTTACTTAGATAGCTTTTCAATCGCATTCATCAGAAAACTGCGGCTTCTACATTTTATAACATTAATTTTAACTGTTTTCTGTTAATCCTTCAATCCTTTTCATAGTGCCTGCTAATGTTTTAAATTACTGAAATCATCCTGCTAATGTACTGATTAATCGTAATATAAGATGAAAATCAGATTTAATAGTACGAATAGAAGAGATTTGCGTATTCTAACTTACTTTAGTCGTTCCTATGAATTAACTAGAATCTAATTTAAAATAAATTCCACTATTTTTGTTGTATTTAAGGCAATAGTACGTTTAGATTATCAATTCGGAAAAAATGAAAAGACGGTAAAATTCGACGAGCGTAAATAACTTAGCGACTAAAATCTAACATTCGTTGGTGATTTTTGCGAAAATATTCTATCAAATTTATAGCAAGAGAAGTAACCAAAATCGGTTGGAGATGATACCTAAGATAGAATCACTTATCAAGTACGATCAAAATGACATCGCCAGGGGATTCGAGAAACGGCAACCCCGCTTCCACTCCTCATTTCGCCCTCACAGAAGGCTCAACACAACAAGACCTAACAATTGAATCGCATACTCTCATTCCCTTCGTTCGACCCTTCTCTCAATTATGTCCTCCATTCATCGGTCTTCCTCAAGATGAAGATATTTTCTAGCCTAGGAATGTATTTTTTGTGATCCTTGCATGGTTTCCTTTTCACCTTTGCCATTGGAGTTCTTCTGACAGAGAAATTGGAATGCATTTTGAATCTCGATAGAACGGAGGGGGCTCTTCACTTACCACGGATTTCAACAAAGTGGTAAAATAATTTTAATATTTTAGAGTCTTTTGTTAGCACTATCCTCTTGCTTTTATTCCGATTTACCAATGAAGTAACAATTAAAAAATTCTTTCCTCAGTTACTGCTTCATTCCTTATGAATTCACGCGAACAGTTCCTTTATATTTAATAAAAAAACTCCCAAGTAATAGGAAACGTCTAGTTTGAATTTCTCCCCCGTAATGCATTAGCGGCCGCAATTTAAAAAGGAGAGGCTTCCGCGGAAAAGCCAATTAACATACGAGTCCTCACGCGATATAAATCCTTCACTTATAAGGAGACTTCATTTTATATCTCGATGTGCATTGGAATTCTCGTGAGGGCTGCCTTGAGAGAAAAGCCCTACGATGGGTCACGACGAGGAAAGACGCCGCATGTGTTATATTTATTTAAAGAGGGACATATTTATTAACTTAGTACTTATCTTAAGGAATTTCTCACACCCCAACATAGCTAAGTACATGCTCGTAAACGGAACTAACTGACAAAATTTGCTATATTTTATACAGCAATGAAAAACATTCGATTATGGTGTGAACATTTTGATGATAAAGTATGCTCATTTACGCCATTTTCTGACATCTGAAAGCCAAAATTGTGACTTATTTCAGTCAACATGCTCCTGTGAATATTACTGGCCACTCAAAATTGAGAATGTTATTTGTGAGACTACATCACCGGGAGAAAAATCCCTCCGATTTAAACAAAAACTCCTCATTTCAGGTAAAATCAAATAATAATCTTCTTCTAAATTGAAAGAAATATTCCAAACAAGTGAAATTTTAATTCCTGTAATAATCGCAGCGACGAAAGGGCTGCGTTGAAGCGAGTATCTAAAGCACCTGACTGGGCGAAGAAGAGAGAAAAATGGTAGAAAGAATGTGTGTTTCGGACGAGCTTACGACGAGGAACGAAGGCCCTCAAAAGAATGGCCTCTTGTTTTATCAAACGCACTGCCTCCATCTTCCTTCATTCCCTGACCCTTAATTTGTGATTTGGATGCCCCCGAATTTCCTCCTAAACAAGATTATCCCTTTAATTAACGGCCTCTTTTTTCCTCTTTTACGTTACCCGACAATGATTGATTGCTAAAGTTATCTTTCGCTTTGGAGATGGAGTTGATTCCGGAGGAATTGTAGGCGTTACAATGTGCTGTGGAATGCATTCTCTTCAAATACAGAAAGCTATTCATAGAGATTAGGAACAAAGTGAGATAGCTTCGATTAATCTCCCGGATGAGATAATCCGTCCTTTTGAAACGTCTAAAAAGTAATGGATTAACGTTGAGATGGATATCTCCTTTCATACACATAGAGAGATTAAAAAATCTTTCTTCAAATTTTGCGAGTGATCGATATAAAATCTTCAAAAATTAGAGCATTGAATATATTTTACAACATGTTATTGCATAAAAACCACTTAATGTAAGAAACTACCTATCTTTTAGAGACGTATGTTAACTAATAATTTTTGTATTAGGCATTTAGATTCTCCTTTAAGTTTAACAAACGAATACATAATTACATTAAGTATGTAATGGAATGGAATTACTCAATGAAATTTGATGAGATGTCATAGAGCAATTAATTTCTACTTTTTCTAGTTTATTCAACGCGATGATATAGACACTAATAAATATATTTTGATAAAAATCGCTGCTGTGTTTTACCCATAAACATTTCAGTTTAACCAATATATATTGTAAAATAACTTAAAAATGATTGCAAAATAACTAGTAATCGAATAGTATATTGTTCAAATTGCATTACGACAGATTTCAATGTAATGTACATACAAATATAACATACTTGTGAGAAAATGCGTCATAAACTAACTCTGTGTGAATGACTTTTGTCAATTTTCATAAATAGCTTCATAAATTTAATTCAATAATTACTATTCAAGATGAAAGCCTTTTTGTATATTAAAAGGTCAGCTTCCTCAAAATCTGAAATTAAGCTCATTATGAATGTTTGGCCAAATTTCTAGGGCATCTCAAGTGAAATCTAATAATCACCATCATATTTCGTCCACGACCCTCACTAAACATCCCAAGTGAATATTAATGGCAAGGTGCACATTCTGAAAGTCAATAAAGGTCTCATTAGAGGCTTTTTACATAAAAATGAGATTTTTTCGCGAAGAATTTAAACCACTTTCTCGTTTTAATTACGAAAAGGCTGCCTTTAAACACCGACAAAATCCACGCACCATCACGCAAGACCTGAAAATGATAGAGAACACGTTTCCGTACACACGGGACGCAAATCACTGCATAAAATCTCGATGAAGAAAGAGCGCAGACAAAATCTCTCCTCGCGTGAATCTGATGCATTTGACTTTTATGACATGAGTCGCTTTTTCAAGAAGGGAGAAGCTTGAATGGCAAACGTAGGGCATGCGGAGGATGGATCGTCTAAAACGGAGAAAATGGAATTACGGGGAAAATATAGTAAAGAATACCGCGCCATCATCGAAAGAGATCCGCTCTGAAGCCTTAAAGCATGATTGATGTCGCTTTATTACACACTCATATAAATATAGTCTCACCTGCTCTCAGTGAGAAAGGAAAAAGATCCAAAAAACACTGCACATCAAAAAATAAATGCTGGTAAAAACGAAAACTTATGGAAAAGAGCGGTGTACAATGAAAATAATCTCACTTGCAGCGTGGAAGAAGCGATGGAGGTTAAATTGTGGGACGAATGGCTGTCGGTTGGAGGAGTGGAAGAACACCGTAAGAATAAAAGAAAACGTGAGAGAAATAAGGCTTCCAACCACTCATCTCCTACGAGACTTTTTATTCCCGAGTGACTCAGATATGTCTCGTCTTCTGAATCCACACGACTGATACTACGAAAAATACTATTCCCCGGCAATGACCAGAATTATATCCCAAGATTGAAAGTTCATTCACCGAAACTATATTTTAAAATATATACACTTTCGTGATATTTATGGAACAAATGGATACTTGTAGAAGTTCAAATTTTGGTAGATTTTAACACGGTTTATCTTCTTATTTCTTCTTTAATATTCACCAGAAGAAACGAGGTTCGGATGCTTTGATTTATGTTTTTTGATCATGTAGTTAAAAATATTAATTCGAATAATTAGATAGATTTATAAATAATATTATAAAAACTGTAATACTGGCTGCCTTTTCCTTATATTTTATAAGAATGCTCTTTCAATAAAGAGAGTTTATTCCTTTGCTATTTAAATTTGGTCAGTTTTCACTCAGCAATGAAGCAATATTTATCGCATTGGCAATTGGATAAATATAATATAAATGATTTTCGGTCCAACAAATAAAGCGAAGAGAGATACCGAGAGATAATGCGTCAGGGAACGAGAAAAAACCTCGTTATAAGGAGGTGGCACAGCTTCTTAAGCGGTATTTTTACCAAGTGTAAGGCGTGAAAGGGACCGAGAGAAAACTGTGGCTTAGGCGGGAGCGTTTTAAACGGGTTTTATAGTATTTAAGAAGATCAACTTAAGTTGCATGGATGTACTTTTCATGGAAAGAGAAACATAGTCGGTTAATCGTAAGGAGATCAATCGGCCAATAAGAAATCGGATCGAGCACAACGACAGGCAACTAATTGAACAGAAAATCCATCCTTTGGACATCGAAAAGTAGTAAAAAAAAGAGAGGCTCTCTCTCTGTAAACAGAGAGTTCCTTTTTCGGTAGGAAAGGGGGAGTTATTAATGTGTCCGTGGAGAGGCCGTCCCACACATGTGGAGACACATATCTCTAGTCAAAGCAGCCACAATTTTATGGAGAAAGCGCCTTTACAGAGGCAATCTTTCCCGAAAAGATTTCGGCTTTTTAGACCGTTCAAAAAATATACGAAAAATAATAATAATTTTCTTTCTTCTTCAGGACGCAGCCTTGCAAACGGGAGCTACTCGTTGCTATCTTAGTTTTCTTGGAAAGGTTTCCTTAAAATGGAATGCGTGATTTATAATAAGGGAGACCATTGACCTGCCAGTAAATGCTGATAAGTAAAGAAGTTAATGAGAGTACAATGTATTAGTTTATACAATTAGAAAATGTGTTCAATTTCGTCATTGCTTTCGTAGTTGCCCATTCGCGAGTTTAAATAGGGCAAATATAAAATAGTAATCAAAAGAAGTTAAAGTTTTTCACGCAGTAGAGGTTAATCATGATGTGTTTAAATTTCATTTGCCATAATACTGGGATAGTTGCCATATCACGTCTAAAATTTGCTTGTAAATTAGTAATATTCTATTTTCTTCTAATTTCAAATCTTCCAATGCGTAAACGTTTCAAAAACTTTAAACACTTTTTTGCATCATCAATGTATTATTATCAGGTTTAGAAAACAACTTACTTTTAGTTTAAAATTTAACTTTTACCATGAGGTATCGCAGGATTTTTACATCCACTTTTGTGGGTGTCTTTCCCGCAGTGGATATCTTTTTTAAGTAATTGAATAAGGTTTTTTTAATCCGCAAGGTACTTTCTTCATTTTTCGTCTTTTTTATTGCTCTGTTTCCTCTTAGTTTTCCTAAAATAAAGAAGGGTTATAAGTAAGAAGGGACTCTATCGTCTCAATCTCGTCCTAGATAAAGCCGTGCTCTATTCTAGTCCTTGACGATGATAGCTTCTACACAATGTATGAACAATGTTCATTGAACATAGCTAGGACCGAGAAAGGAGACCCTGAATGGCGTACGCAGAGCCTTAAGCGTCATAATGCAATCTCGTCGGTAACGCGCGTCACGATTGGAATTTCCATTTTGAAAAGTCCGGTTGACGCGGGGAAAAGATAAACGTCCGTATTTCAAATTAACGACGCTCCTCTTTTTTCAGTGGCTCCCTCTACGACACAAAAACGGAGCGGAAATAGATCGCGCAGTTGTTTGCGGTTTTCTTTCTGTGCGGAGGGGATAGTGATGGAGTAAAATTGAGATAGTGACAGTAAAAAAGTGACCTATCGTAAAAGCTACGTCTGAAAACGTTGGCGCATTTTAAAGCGACAGCCCCGCGCCGAAACGTACGGCCGGGAATGCTCGGAATTCGCCATCAACAAAAAGGTGAAGTAGTGAAAGTAAACAAATTCGGAGCGTGGAATGAAACTTTCACAAAAAGAGGAGAGAAAAAATGCCCGGAAAAATTCGACTGACTCGAAATTCACCTGGAAGAGTCCGTCTACAAGTAAGTCGTACAGTCTAAAGATAGAGATGATTAAGCTTGAAGTATTTCATTCAAAAGTGATCTAGATGCTCTCTAAATTTTAGATAATTTCTGTATAATTTATTCCTCTTTGATTCGTATTTCTTGATATAATACGGAAGTCGGATTATCTAGTTATGCTTTAACTGATAAATTCAATGTATCAATGCTCTTGTTCATGTGGAATATCATATATAACCTTCAGACGATAATTTGATCAATAAAATAATATAATGTGATTGAAGTAACAAAAATAAATGCTCGATATACATTAAGAAGATCTACGTATTGTAATCTGAAAGCCAAAGAAAAATGCTTAGGCGGAAAATATCAACGGCGTATCTAAAATAGTGGGACTTGCGCACATAATGTCTATGAACAAAGAGAGAATTTGAAAATAAGATAGAAGACGTAGTTATTACAGGGATATGGGTGGAAAAGGTTGACACGAATGCGTAGACAAAGAAAATCAAGAATAAGATAGTTTTCAATGAATGAATGTTCTCAGAGACTAAAATTGTGGAATGAAGTTGGAGAGCGTCGTCAGAGGCTATAAAACCGAATGGAGTGTTTAAGCGATGAATGATAAGAGTTTACTGCCAACTCTACTTTTGTCTGTTCACTTTACTCTTGGATTTCTTCCCCGTAGTATTAAAAGCTGGAGGAATTTGTTCTCCCTATCTTAACTCTCAATCCATTCAGACATTTTCACGGTTTCTGAAGCCGCCGTTGATTCACTCAATATTTATTGCGACCCTTAACAATACGGAGTTTGGAATAGGGACTGTTTTATTGAATGCATCCAAAATCCTCCTTGAGGAATTTACATTTTTTTCTTCAGTTACTTCAGTTAGTTTTCTTTCTTCAGTTACTACAATTCCATTGATCTAAGGAACATTATTTCCGAATTATTCTAGTTCTCTAATTTATACCAATTTTGTCAACGGGTATCAAACACTTCTGAGCCCAAGAAGTTATGGTCTTAGGCATTACACTGAAAATTTTATTTTTCTGCCTTAGTTAACTTGAAAATGCCTGTTTTACCTTTTGACTACCTAAATAACCTCCCTGAGATCCTCGAATGATGAATAGTTACATCCTGCCAAAAATAATTGAAGGGAAATAATGGTTTCAAGAACTGTAAGAGGTCTTTGTAAAGAGAATTGGTTCAGGGTTACTAAAGAAATAAAGAAAGTATATTCAAAACTAACGAGTAAAGCTAATGAGTGCACTGGTAAACTCTGCATCATCCCAACGGCATTCTTGAACTCCTACTTAAACTTCATCGAACGACGTACCATACGCTTTTTTACTTATCTGAATTACAGGTAACACAGAAAAAGATAAACTGTATTGCGCAGTTTCCAAAACTTTACATTTTAAAATATAATAAAGTATATCATGTATTCTACCCCAGTGGTAAAATAAATTGAGGGAAATCTAGTGATAACGAGCCTCGTAGTTTCGGAAATACCGCTGGTCTCACCATATAACCCAAAATAATTAGAATAACTATGTTTTAATATTCTTTAATGAAGTGGGTTGCTTATATCGCGTGTGTTAACTCCACCCTATAATCTATTAGTGGGTTTAGAGGGTTATTTCGTAAAATAGGTTAAAACGGTCTGTAGACTGAGTACTGTATTTAGCGAGTGTTAGTAGAGTTAAGTAAATTTAGTATTACTCATAGAATCTAGAGCCTAATAATTGTACTTCACACAGAAAGCATAGATGCGGCATACAGATTAAGAAGGGTCCTTGCTATTACAGGCTCCTTTTTGAATGATTCCACAGATAGGGGCCACACATGAAGCAAATTTCTTCAGAGAAGATGGACGTTGGGGAAAAGCGTAGGAAAGTGAGCATGAGAAAGGGTGAAGAGAATGAAAGGCTTACAATCTGGACAGGTTTGGGTGTGACGAAGGCGCCCTCCAGGAGTAAAAATCCGATTCAGGGAGGATTTAGAGCGGAGAAAGAAGGAAGAATGGATGGCAAGGTAAGCCGTCGGTGGTCTCGCTTTAGTACGCCTCGGGTTTGAAACCTGTGAATGGATCCCAGCAAATGGTTCAGATAAGGATCCAGAAATGAGCACGTAGATGGATGGAAGCATAATGTTCCTTAGGTATCAATCAAACGCTTTCGGTGACCGAAAAGAATCATGGAGAAGGCCTATCTGATTAATCTGGAGGATCACTGTATATATTACTTGGAGGCGATCGGATAGAGGTGATCTATCCCAGGCATGCCGAAGAGTTAATTACGGTCACGCCGGTAGATAGCTTTTAAAGCTCTCGTGCTTAAGTTGCCCAAGTATGTGAATATTATCCTGTCTTGCGTGTCTGCAATTTTTACGTTCGACCCAATTTGAGTTCTTATCAACAGATAAAAATGATAAATTTGCTCGAACAGAAAATTCGTAATGCAGGAGCAGTATTGCTAGAGCTTTGTCTCAAATTTAATTTCTTTGTCTGGTATCAAACAGTATGTTTTTCAAAGCCTAGAGAAGAATAGCGGAGTTATAAAGCTCTTCACAAAGATATGAGTTAAGGAGACCTTTGTAAAATCATAATATTTTACACATTAAATGATTAATGAATTAGCAAATCCTCTGTGACGCACACTGAGAAAAGACAGGGAATTAGAAGCAGCGAATCTTTGATAAAATGAGAGAAAATACGCTTTCACAAAACGCATTCGGAATTATACGATCACCATACATCGGCTGCTCAGACAATGACTGTACATTAAGAGGGATAAATATGAGCGAAATCCGATCTTAAAACTCCCTACACACAGTCCGTAATTGATGAATAAAATATGCCGATGCTTGTTGTGCAACATGCAAAAGACGGCTTGCAGGGCGTCGACGTATGGCCAACATAATTGTGACGGTAAAGCCAATAGCATCTATTATAAACCAATTAAAATAGAATGAATGGAATGATGAAATGAAAGAGAAAAATATCCTAAATTGATGGGATTTTGAAATTCGTTTTGGGATGATAAACTATCGAAATAAATTAAGGAAGCTTAGGTGAAAAGAATATATTTCAATAAAAAACAGGCTGAGTATTCTCTTAAGCTCTCTTAGTCTCTTTCTTCGTATAAAACCATCATATTTTTATCTTTTTCTTTTACGCAGTATGCTCATCCTTCAATACTGGCTTGTTAGGATCTATAGAGTATTAAATAAAACATTCACATTTAAGTATAAACGACTTATTACTAAACTGAAATATAAGTGAGATAAAATTTCTGAGGCCATATCAATTTAAATAAAAAATGAAAAATGATGCTATTAGAAAGGTTTCCTAGTTAACGGCGTCGCCATCAAATAATTTACAGAAATAATAACATAACTAATAAACAATAAAGTTAAGATTTGAAAAACTTTCAGAGACATCGTAAAAGAGTTATCAACCTCGTTATTGATTCATTCACCTCCTAATTAAAAATTAAATCTTTTGAAGACAATTTATGATGAAATTGATGACGGACGCTTAACATCTGTACATGAATACGGATGGTTATTTATCGGTAGACTTATTGTTAGACGTAAAAGTGAAGTGAAAAATGTTGGAAACCATTACTAACAAATTATGACTTAAAATTACTGGAAATGAAAATTTAAATCTTGAAAAGCGTTGCCGAGGAAGATTTTGTACTATCAAACTAAAAAAATGAGTAATGAAAATTATATATGTATTTTTACCGCAGCCAAGGAACTGATATTGAAATGTATTCAGATGAAATCCAACCCACGAATGAAAAGGAAGAACGATAGAGGATGGTGACATTTATTGGTGGCGCAAAACGGCACCTAACACATATTAAAAATCCAAAACATTCTCCGGAACTGCTTTTGAAGAGAACAAAACCGATTCATATTCGCCTTCTCATGTCAACGACATCGAAAGAAAAAAATGAACGTCACGCTCCGAAGCAATCACATTAATCCCATTACTCGATACGCCTTTTGAGCAATTATTCTACGAAAGGAAAAATGAAGAGCGCATTCCGAGAAAACTCCCTTTTTATTTACATTACGCTAATTAATAAAAATATTTGTGCGGAGACGGAGTTCCACATATGTTACTTCTGTTGAAACGGATAAGAGATAACCGATTCACGCATTTCCAAGTAATAAATCCCGCCGAAGCAAACACATAGAGTGAAGGAGAAATGGGAAAAATTCGTTAAACAGATTTGGAAAGGGAGAGTGAGTCGGACTCAATATTTTAAAACCAGTCTCCATTATTCGATTGCCATTTATTTGATCCATACTTCATCTCCCGAATTAAAAAAGGGAAGGGAAATAAAAAATGCGTTTCCCTCGGTTTCCATTTTCATGGAAAATTTTATTGGCAGACGAGTGCGGAGAAAAAGTTGAGCGTAAATGAGTGAAAGGACATTTTCGCGAGGGATCATATTTCGGAAAATACTTTTTCGAAATCAATTACTGCATGTACTTCCTTCGAGCTTCGTGTCATCCCTACCGCACTTCATTATCTCTAATGCTTCATTTTGCTAATATTCGCGTATGAAATGACTGTCACATCTCGTTTTCCTCTTGAATATGAATAAACTTTATGCCACTACTGATATATATATATATATATATATATATATATATATATATATATATATATATATATATAAATGATACCGGAAAATAATAAAAAAAACTATAATTAAAGAATCATACATCCTGCATGACCCGATAAAAGAATTACCGGTCAACAACGATTATATTTGAAAGCGAACTACTTTAAAACCCCTTTAAGACGCTTCCATTTAAGATGATATCTCATTAAATGCGCTGTTTCCTCTCGGGTTCCGGTCTCAAATTTGGCAAATGAAGCAAAGGAAAAAGGCCAATTTTATTCTTAAGGTGTAATGCATTTATGTAAAACATTAAATAGCCTAATACCATTCTCTTTTGTTTTCTAGCGTAAAACAATTAAAAAGTTATCGCAGTCCGGTTATAAAGCTATCCCATTCATTGTACAGTTTTCACCCCAAGAAAGCGTCTCAACCGGGTTTCACACTCAATAGAGCTCACTTAAGTCACTCACGTAAATTAATTTTTCGTAAATGATTCCCAAATTAACTCCTTTTCAGATTATCGCAACCAAATTGTCGGCGACAAATTGAAATCAGAAATCTCTTCTATTTTGTGCGAACTGAAGAAGTAATTTATGTAATGTCCCATTCACTCCCACTGAAAGCGGTATGAAAGAGAAGTAGCGAATCGGATCTGAAGCCAATAAGGGGTTTTAGTGAAATGGTGCGAAATTGGATGTCTCCACTCCGCTGCAGGAATATCGGAAGCAAAACGAATGATTTTCCACGGGATCAGTGTGCCGGAGAAGACATCATGTGATAACAGCACCATTCTATATGGAAACGTAATCGCTTCCTTAACATCATGTCCTAAACTCAAGAAAAAGACAGTTTGCAACATCTTCGAGCAGAACCTGAGATACTGGCATATTAATGTTAACTTATAAAAGATATTTAGGTTACTTTATTTAACTCGGCTTAAGAAACGCAAATAAATTCCGTACTTTCAACCCCTCTTCTACTACACATGCTAAACTATATATAAGGAGACTTAAGACTGAGAGAAATATTTACTCACTAAATATAAGCCGAAGACCAATGAGGTTTAGCGTGATACAAGAAAATAATATATAAAAGAAAATCATGGAATCCTGTTTGACATGAAGAAGACTTGACAATTTTATACATACGAGACTTGCAACGTAACTAAGCTACTTAAGGGAATGTATAATATCTTAATTTGTACTAAATTATTATATATGATATAATCATTTACTATGTTAGCATGTATAACTTAAAATATTGAAATTTTCAATTGTAACAATTATATACAGATTCATTCGTTGGTAATGTGGTTCGTTGGTTTGTGGGAACAAAGAAGTGGTCAAAAACTGACATTAATATAAATAGGTTTATCAAATTTTCATTCAGTTATGTCGGCCGTGCAGGCTTCTCATTCCAAGGGAAAACAGCATTTTGCATTTAAAGGATTTTTAGGTTTAGGATTATTTCTATGGAAATTCTCCTTTAAGTCGCCATATCCTTAGGCTAATATTTTGCACTGTACTTAGTAATAGTCGCTTAAATTAAAACAATGGATAAAAAGTGTGAATCTTCCATTCTAGGAAACAGAAAAGAGAAAAGTTTTCATACTAAAACAGTAAATAATTACACATCAAACATGGACTATTTTTAAGCAAGTACAGAGGAGTATAAGGAGCATTCTTATGCACTGCAGAAACGATCTTGAATTTCCAATTCCAAGCAGCCTCATATAATTTTACTATGGGCAAGAGGCAAAAAGTTGGATTTTTTGGTGAAAGGATAATATAGGGTAAAAAAGTAAGAATCCATACTAAGAAGATATGGATGAGAAGGTTTCCAAAAGATTTATGGGCAGAGATATTATCAGAGTAAGAGGATAGAAAGGGTTCACAGAATCCAAGGACAAGTTTTGAATGATGAGAAAATATAGCAAGAAAATTTAGCACTTGCTTCGCTTTAGACTGAGTGAATGCCGCAAATATATACGGAAATACATTTCCATAATACAGCCAAAAACAATGAAAAGCGACGCGTCACAAGAGACGTTAATCCGAGGGAATTCTTTGAGATGCTCTAAAATAAACGCTCGCATTTTCTAAAGATGATTTCTCTTGAAATAAAGAAGCGGAATTTATTTTAACATTGTTCTACGAAGCGCAGAGTTCTCGGAATGAAAATAGAGATTTCAGAAATGACTAATTTTAAAATTAAGATGCTAATTAAAGAGATGGATGATTTTTTTATGACTCCAGCGTTAGTTGTCTTGAAAAAAGAGATTTAATTTGGATGTCTAAAGCAGCTTATTACGTATTCTGCCAATCACAAAATATTACATTTCGTCATATATATTAGATTCAAGTAGATTTAGTTAATCATTAACGAAAACTATTCATCTTCAACTGAATAGGATAAATTATTTTTACAGATTGATTATCATTTATCCAAAGGATGGAGTATCTTACGATTTTATGTACATCAGTACTTTTGGAGAGGAGGATTTGAAGGAACAGAGTAAAACCGTAATCAATAAAGATCTCTGGAATTGCCTTCTGATAGCATAAATAACGCCCCATGAAATAAATAATTTCATTGGTTATGTAAATTAATCTCATGAAGATGATTTATTATTTAGTTACATATAGCCCTGTTGAATTCGATATTTTCTTAGGCATTTATCTTTTAATTGATTATTGATGACTCAAATGAAATTATTTATTTAATATAGCATTCACATTTATGTTTCTAATGTATTAACGTACATACATACATTACTTGTTGTACTTTTGTTTTCTTTATACTTTATTGGATTATTTGCGAGCTTGTAGACCAATGCATGGTAAATTATAATTTAATCAAACGTTCTTGAAATAAATAAACACGTATAGTGCACATTCACTCAGAAGGGCTACCAAAAAATCAATAAAGAAAGTAAATGCTAGAATTTAGGAAATATCGACATTCATTCGAGAGTAAATTACTCGTGCTAACGATTTAACCCATCATCTTAGCGAAATTCGTATACATAAAGATGGCAAGAAAGATAAAACTTCCGTTGGATTTGTCAGTGTATAGGTCTGAATCAACTTTAATTTACAATTAAGAAGTTATCTAAGCATAGTAAGTCAACGTCCATTCACCAATTTTTATTACAACAATTTACCACAGATAGAAAAAGTTGGACAAATTGAACCGAGATCTGAACACGATGGGGAGAAAACGGACGAAGTGATCACGAAGAAGCAAAGGAAATAGATTCAATTTTTCCGAAACATCCCATCAAAGACCTTTCCACCGAAAGCAACTTCCCGAGCGTAGAATTTGGATTTATAAGAGCTCTAAAAGGTGCCCTTTCTATTTTTCTCTCCCTTTCGACGGGAATGACATCTAATTCCTCACCGACGCAATACCACAAAACAATTCCCCCTTCCGCAGTAAATCATCAAATTACAACCCCTTCTGGGCGGCACAAATTAACTGCGCTTAAACTTTAACGAATGGAATTCTGTTCGCTCAGCCGCCCTCCGTCGTTTGGTGGGAGAATTCTCTTTACGGTCACCGGAGACAAAATCGAATGGAGAGATGGGAAAAGCGTGAGGATCTTGTTTGCCAAAGTTCCGACAACTCCTGATTTGAGTGCACACCAATCACGCGGGATTCAATGGAAAGGAGTTGGAAAATTCGACGGAAAGTAAGAAGAGGGGACGTTTTAGATTTCGACGGTTAGTATTTTCTATTTTTAAATCTCTTGCCAGAGTCAGATTGCATGTGATATAGCAAATTTTAATATAATTAGTTAATAACGAGTGACTCAGTTTAACAGTACAATAATTTTCCTAACAATGTGTCACAATATTCTTTCGATCGAAAATGCGACCTTCATTGTAATTGCATATTGTATTTACTTGTCATTCTAGTAATATGATGGTATAACTGGCGGTGATTCTCTTGTACGTACTATAAACTAACTTACGAACTTCAAATTCAATATTTATGACAAAAACTTATGTTCTAATGCGCTTATTGCATATATTAAATACATTTCTAATTTTTATTTCTGAATATGTCGTTGGGCCTAGAGAAAATATTCGACAAGGACTAATAGTCCTAAATATTAGAAGATTAAGTTAGGGTAAGGATTGTTGTAGAGGATTTTTCGGGAGTAATTTCTAAACTCTGAAGAACTCCTAAGAAATGTAAAAACGTAAAAAATAAAGAAAAACGAAAAAACAGTAAAAGATGTAAAATAAAAACAATAACAACTCTAATAAAGGTAAAACAATAAAAATCGGGAAAAAGGTAAACCCCGTAAAAATCGTAATTAAACCGCCTGCGAAGAAGATTCAATTTAACAAAGGGACTTTTTATATCGGTCATCAACGGATGAGACTAAGAAGCTGAGAACGGATCAAAAAATTCAAAAATTAGAGGTTTATATCTCCTATGTTAGGACATCGAGGAACGTTGCGATCTGCAAAAGAGACAAACAAATGAGAGGAGGTGCGGGAGGAGAAAAGGTCTAACGAGATCTTAGGATAAAATGAGATTAATGGTTCGAAAGGAGGTCGTGAGATTAGGAAATACTGGCCATCTACAAGCGGTTAATATTATCCACTCGACTAACGAGGCTGGTCAAGCGAAAGGATTTACGAGACGCAATTAACAGGCGAATGACGCGAGATGAAATTTTGATTTGTGCTCAGATCGAAATTTATAAGGCCCAAGAAGCAGTTTATCCATCGTGAAACTAAGTATATAGCGCAAAATAAAGGCCCTTAACGGGTCCGCCGTCTGTTAAAGAATTTCGCCTCTTTTCATTGCATAATTCTTGGAATGCGATCCTTCAATATTTATACAGATAAATCTTCTGAAAATGAGACTTTGATGAATCATCTACGCTCATTTAGGCATTAAATGAAAGAATGTGAGAAAGGATTATAACCAGAATAATATATTTTTGTGTTTAGAATGTAAATTTTCAAAATACATTCAAATTCGAACGGATTAAGGAATAAATATCCCGATGGAACGCAATATTAAAAATTCTGAGTTCAAAAAATATTTGAATTTATTAGGCTCTCATTTCATCATAGAAATGAATTCCTAAAAGAAATCGATTTAAACTAAAAGTTAACGAAAACATCCGCTCAAATGTAAGATAAATAATAGTAACAAAACACAATCTTTGACTATCAACTATTAGTCTTTACTAACTACTACAAATATGCTTAGACTGTACAACACCACACAGAGACATTGAATCATTTCCCTTTATCATTTTTTCGGCTAACTATCTACAAGCAATACACACCATTCTGAAAGAAGGAAACGTACTTTTCCACAAAATATATGAATATTTTCTTTCTTCAGAATGGATTTCAATGATCACAATATCTCGGCCGTATCGTGGACTTCAAAAGCATCTTATTTCACGAAAAAGTACTGATAGAAAAGAATGCCTCCGCTGAGTAAATCCGAGTTGAGGTCAAGTGTCAAGAGTCAAGGTCCCTTTAATAAAAATCTGTTTGTATAATGTTTTTATCAATGAAAAGAGTAAAGCTGAAGTTGGCAGCTCCGTTGGGGCCGAACTCGTGGCAGATGGGTCTATTTTCCGGTAAATAAGAATTGGATACTCCTGAAATGAGCACGTGGCTGCTGCCTCTCCTCAACCATTTCCATATCCTCTTTCGTTCAAAATGGTCACTCACTAATACGTCAGTTAATAGAAGATTTTCACTCGACAAGGTATCATTAACCGATATTGCACTACACTATGAGCAGATTTGAACATCTTAGAATAATTTAAGCATAAGAAAATAAGGAATATCATAAAATCAAATAAGAGTTTATCTCAAGAACCCTGAAATTCATGAGACCATTGAAATTTAGGAAAAAGTAAACCATACGTAAATTTCTATAAACTCGAAGCTTCCCTTCCTTGATAGAATTAGTATCCCATTGATTATATTAAGTAGGAGTATTTTAATAGTTATATTACAAATTGTACACTCTAAAAGAATACTTTTAATACCACATTATCATTGTAACTCGATGAAATTCGCCACTATCTCAGATGAGACACTTTAAGCGAGGATATTATCTAAAGTAGACTTATTCTGTCTCAAGTAAGCTATATCGGGAGAAAGAATCAACTCGGACGATACTCAGAGTGAACGCTATAAAGTCACACACGAGACGACTCAAAATTAGGCATCTTTCTCTCGCTAGGGACATTTAACCACCATAAACGAAAACCATTTTCTATGCTCATAACTTCCCATTTCGTCACCAATTTTCCACCGAGCGTAGGACAATCACTGGAAAAGGAAGAAAACATCGAGAGCGGGAAAAAACATTATTCTCCTCACGGAGAGAAACACAATCAGAAACTCGCAAGACTGATTTCCCGCCGGCTCCGAAGCTGCGATTCTTGAGAAAATCCTTGGGGCAACAAAATGCCTCAAGGAAAATAAGACTTGGGAGTATAATAAGAGAAAGGGAGAGAAGACAGTCCGCGTGAGAGAAAAAAAGAATCATAAGCCGACGAGGGAACGGACGGCGTGGTACAATGTTTAATTCAGGGCAAGGCCGGGATTAAGGTCATTAATCCGACAGGCGAGAACGTCTTAATAGGGCCAGCTGTTTATTTGACGGCAGAAACAAGAATACGGGCGCGTGAGAATTTGCGATTGTTGCACGTGTGTGTACGAGTGGATTTAAGAAATAAATTAAGAGGAAAGGACGGCATTGAAATCGGTAGAGAGACTAATGAGCCCGGATTCGGATGGATTTCTATTCAGAGGCTGTAAAAGGACACGATGAGATGAGAGCGCATCAAGTTGAAGAGTGTTAGGAATGAAGGAGCTTAAGTCATCAATACACTGAAGATAACAGAATGCCCAATAATGGGCGGATTATGAAAAATTATTTTTACAATACAAATAATATGCGCTTAATGGAACAAAAAATGAAGATATTTTACAGAAATATAACCAAAAAGATTCTTAGACATTCATAAATAGACGCTAGAAAAATTTTTACATACGATTTGCGAATAAATTACGATAATTCGTTAAGTGTTGATCACTCTTCATTCATCATTTTACATTGATATTTTATGCAATAAGAGAAAGTTTAAAGTAAGTCCAACTAGAAGATGCTTTAACGTAACGTCTTTAGATATTATTATCAACTTCCTACTAAAAAGTCTAAAATCCCTTGTTGATGGAAGCGTGATGAATGAATCAATCAGCCTCCTTCCTGCATTTTATTAGCCATAAATACATAGACCTGCAAGTCCTTCCCCCGAAAGAACGACAGGATATCGAAAATATTTTCCTCCTCCGGATATATTTTTCATCTCCCCTTCCATCATCCCTTTGTTTTCCTCTTTTTTGGGATACATCCGCCACGGGTACATATCTTTTCACCCTTCGCCTCCCGAAAAAAATCATTTGTTTATAAATCCACCGTTTTTTACGAGGCTAGCGTAGGGGCAATAAGAAAGAATTAAACCCATTTACAAGTTGGCTCTCCTTAGGGAATGAAAATGAGCAGTGGGAAGAGTACGTGCCTCTTTATGCATTCCGTCTCCCTCCGTCAATCTCCTTTTGTGCCGAACAGACGGAAGATGAGAGTTGTAAAAAGGAAAAACACGCTCTTTTTTTCCAGCCACGCGAAGGCGCCATTTCGCGGTCATCTTCCCTTTTTCTCGTAGGCCATTGGATATCTCAGCGCGTGCAAATCACTAGCCGGTGGCACGTAAGGGGATTTATCTCTTCATACCAAATACCGGGTGAATAACACCAGCGCACGCATGCAGTACTTTCTGAATACCTCAGAGAGGAATGGAAACGAAATATTGAAATGTGAATGCGCACTCGGGGTGTCCCTCTTCTACTCCAGTGAAGACATAAAAGTTGGCTACGAATCTGATAAGTTATGTTGACAGGCACATGCTATGTGATGTATGGACCATCCCGTTTGAAACTATATAGAGCCTTACTAGACCTATGACGCAGTACGCTAGGTAATTTGCCTACCAGTTGTAAATAGACTTGGTTTCAGACTCTATGAGTTCTACTCCGTTGGTTTAGAATGTTTACGAAAAGGTACTCCTTAAATATTGATATAAATCTAAAATGGCCTATATTTATCGTGGGATTAACATATTATTAAGAGAAAAAAAAAGGCTTCCGGATAGCAAAATGTGGGCAGCACATTCGGATTAGATGAAAGCGATCCCGGGTTCGATTACCGGCTGGAGCCAAATTGTGAAAAGTGACTAGAGCTATCGAAGCACTTTAGCATTACAAAAAATAAACATGAAAAGGAAAATTAAATACGAATTGCGAACGATTAAAATTCGTAGATAAAATTTGGAGGACATCATAAAACTGCAGAAGAATATAGCTAGGCATACATTTAAAAGTTATCCATATCTAAAGTTAATTAAGATTAAACCACTATATTTATTGAGAATTACATCAGTGTATAGGTCTCTAACTTACGTAATGATGATTTAATTCTTTTAATTTTATGACAAGTATAAAGCCCTTAAGAGCGGAAGTTAATGAATGTGGCGGGTGAACCGATCCACCCTTGGCTTCTTAAAACTCTTTCGGAGATTAAATGATGACCATGTCAAGGGCATGTCTCAGAAAGGTCAGATTTAGGAAAGACGAAGAGGTGCCACGGCTATGAAAATGAATGGTTTCCCTTCCTCAATGGCAATTCCTCATCAATTTGAGGAATACCATCAGATGTTCTTGCAATGGAAACTAATGCAACTTAATATTAAAGTGATGTTATTCATTGGATCGCTTGAAGAAACGCATTGGGATAAGCTCATGTGCCAAATTCATATCGGATCCACATTTAAAAATGACAACTAACGGTAATGTATTCAGTCCAAAGACCGGTTGGAACCTCATCCCCCCTATCATTAGCTACCTAGAGTTAGGAGAGGGGGTTTAGTAGAAAAGATGAGGAGTGAGGTACCTTTCTTTCATTATTGAGCTAGAATGCTACTGCTTCAACTCTAGTTAATCTACAAATCAATGCAGCTAATTTCAAGCATTTATCATCTCCTTAAAGTATAATTAACCATGATATTTTATCTTCTTTCCTGGCATTTAACACTGTGTTTATTTGCTAAAATTTTAATAAATTATTAATTAAAAATGACAACACGTTAAAAAGGGAATAGAAAAAAGAAACATTAAATTACGTGGCTGATTCCAGAGGAGTGGACGGAAGTGTGATGGATATTTCCATTTCTTAAAACGAATTGGGAAAGAACATAGATAATGGAGAAGAGAGATCATTCCGAGGGCTCCAAAATGAAGTACACATTTACAGACAAAGCTGTTTCCTCTCCACTTGGCTATGCTGAAATTCCGAACAGAAGTCCAAGGAAATAATACACCATGATAGATTCAGAGGAATTCACAGGGCTTATTGAATACAGATAGGCCACCGCAAAAGGCTGTAAAGGAAAGGGCGCTTAGCTCTAGAATTCAAAGGCCTCATAACGAACAGCAAGTGGTACGGAAAGCAATTGCAAACATCCACAAAATAGACCTCTAATTTATTCGAGGCGGATTATTGGCTCACTGACCTCTTACTGAGGCCATATTTAGAGATGGGAAAATGGAATCAGTCCTCTTTCCGCTAGAATTTTCCAAAACATAATTCAACTCTCATTTGAGGATTAGAATCAATAACCATCGTGATTAATGATATTTCAAAGACTTATAAATAATACACCCAAGTAGCTATTTTCTGATCATCAGGGGCATTCTGGTGAATGAATGAGAATTCCTTAATTCGGAGTTACACATACGTGAAACTGAATTAATACTGACAAAAATTTAATTCTTTATCAAGAAGATAAATAAAATAAATAACTTGACGAGTGAGCATAATGAAATGTGAGACGAGTAGGGTATTGCCTGATAAGGTAATGTACGGTGGGGACTTCGTGGGCCGATACCTACCAGGAACCCTGAAATACCTCACCAGGTTAATACGTAAGTAATATGGACAAGAGATGACAATTTTAGTTCAAGCAAATTTGAAGGTCATCTATAAGAAATAATAATGATTTAAAATATTATTTATATTAGCTATGCAATTTGAAGTCCTCTGTATTCAATTCTGTGCGGGGTGCAGAACTGTAAATCTCCAAATCTGCAGAGATTTCCAATTTTAGAGAAAATAACATAGATTTAAACATAATCGATAATGGTAGTCCAACTATGGATAATTTAAATGTAGTGAATAAGGTTAATATGATGAACTAATAATTTAAATATAGGTTAATGAAGGATACGAAGCAATAATACCATTTCAATTGTGTCGAAATAGAAATACGAAAACAGGAGATAATTGAATCTAATAACTGGAAAAGGGAAGAAATTATTCCCGAAATTAACAAAACTTAATATGGAAAAATGTAAAAATAAATCTCATTAAAAGTAATTAAATTTTGTAGCATGAATCCAATTTTCAAATATCAGATCATTTGTATTCCAATCTAATCCAATCAATAGCACTTTTTTGTGAATGAGTACCGCGTTAAAACTCAGGTATCCGAAATTCGAGAAAAATGGTGAAAGCCAGAAAAATAACGGCCATTGTGAAATCGCATATCCCGCAGCTTCCAAAGAGCCACAAAACAACGAGAAGGATTACAACGACTCGGAAACAAAATCTTTCCGAATGACCTACCATTTGTGCGGAGGTTAGCATCGCCATTTGGGAAACAATATTTCCTCCCATTTCACACAAACGGCGAGAGTGCTTCCCAGTCGACACAAAGAGTCATGTTATTAGCTTTCCGACTCTCTTTCTTCACTCCGCAAGTCCATCATGAAAGTAACTTATCCACCTCATCTCCCATGAAACGGAAATCTCTGCAAAGTTTCACAGTGTGAAGCCAAGCGTTAACTTGACTTCTCTCGCGCAGAGGTGTGGGGCAAACAGGAGAGCAGCGCTGTGGATGAAATTCGAACTAAAAATACCCACCTTAGGGTGAGTCGCAAATTTCCGCTTTTCAAGGAAAAAATTAACATAGAAAGGGAAAACAATGAAGAGCTTTTTTGAATCTTGCGGGTGACATTTGTCAGGTGATAATGAAATTGTGAAGCGAAACGAGTAACGCCTTCATGGGGAACGGTGATTCTTCATCATAATAAAACTTACTACAAATGGTGGAGAGTACCGATTAGTAGAGTAGAAACGCATTACTTACTCTTATAAACAAGGTAATTAGCCCAGGTTAAGAACTGGCCTAAAAGGGAAATAAATGTTCCACTTTTACTACTAGTGTGAGTAAAGTTAAAATTCTTAGCTCCGCAAAAAGTAGCTAAATCAACATCAGACTTAAAACTTAAGCAATTATTAATCTAATAAAGGCTATATATTTAACAGTCGTTAAATAAAATGTTTTGCTTAGGTTTCATCTTTGCAAACCACGACCTAAACGCCCAAAATATTTAAAATTGTTCTTACTTGTAATAAACGCACTACAATCCTAGCTAACGTAGAAGTTTATATTTCCTAAAATATTATAAATCAAGAAACGTTTGCTTTGTTTTGGTTCGAATGGGTTGGGTTGAGGACAAGCTATATAGATAATTTGATCATAATACCAATGAAAACAGTACATATTAATAGTGCTGCAGTCATGGTATGTAAATAAATGTCAAACCTATCCCAAGTATATAAAGACATGCGTATCTGAAGGTCTCCTTTCAAGAGACAAAAGGTGTCTCAGTAGCAATCCGAACATCAGATCTTTGGACAATAAGTAATCGGAGATTGCACTCACCTGAGCTAAGTACACAGCAGGATCTTACGGCTAATTTCGAAAGCTTTTCTTCCATTTTCGCTATGGCGTCGAGACCTTCAATTTGTGGACTTAATCAGACTACAATAAATAAGCGTTTGACCAAATCAATAGCCCGTTACCACAACAATGTCTATTTACATCTTCAATTTGTGGACTTAATCAGACTACAATAAATAAGCGTCTGACCAAATCAATAGCCCGTTACCACAACAATGTCTATTTACATCTCTATAAAACAAATAAACAATGGCATTAATAAGCCCGAGAACGCCAATTAGAATTTATGATAACCGTATTTAAGTCTTTATTGGGCGAATTTTAGTCCAATGAGACCACTCCTACAATTAACCTTATCAATTTCCTTATCGCATACAAACAACCGTATGCTGACCAGGAATAAAATCCTGTGCCACAGCATTAATATATGTGGCGATCAGCACAACTTGCCGATCATAACAATTTATGGCAACAATTATAACATTGTATAGAGGTACTTTAAGTACAAATTTAAATGAGTTTACTTTTTAGACAAGTTTCTAATTTGAGAAGAAATACGTGTGAAAAGCCAAATTTCGAACATTTCACTGTTAAAAACCTAACGTAGCACCTCAAGACGATATTTAAACGAGTTGGTCTGTTTCAGTTCAATATCACAAGCATCAGCAGATATTTAAGATCTATTACTCGATCTATCATCTCTCTACACTTGAGTTACGATTAATCTAAATGAGCATCAAGTCATTTATCTTCCCTTTACAGACTTAAATTGTCTTAACTCTAACTTGAATGTTAAAATGGAGGAAGAAATAGGATATCTATCAGTAACTGTATTATCCTTAGTCATATATCAAAATCTATGAGGTTAACATGATTTTATTAAAGTTCAGAGCTTTAATACTAATGGTAAAGATGGTTGCATTCGGTACATAATTAGTAAACAAAAAATAGA
The DNA here is from genome assembly GCA_036926295.1 of Pachydiplax longipennis. NCBI lineage: Eukaryota > Metazoa > Arthropoda > Insecta > Odonata > Libellulidae > Pachydiplax > Pachydiplax longipennis. The sequence continues at coordinate 4,820,438 of JAVFKF010000044.1, read as the reverse complement.
TATCGATAGTTATACTTGGCCAAAAAATACTAATGTACATACGAAAAAGTAAAATGATTAGCATAATAAGTTACTGCATAAGAGTTAAAATGACATAATAGGTTTAATACGAGTAAAGAAATAAATGAATATGCATCAAATTAATGTCCATAGAGAACAAAAATGATACGATTTGGATGCTTCTGTGGGCGGTAGAAGAGAAAGTATGACTTTCCAAATAAACGCACAAAAATTAGATTATGAATATCTGAAATACACACAAGACTGAAAATGGCGGATTTTTTTACTGCTGTAACATATCGCTAATCGGATAATAATAATGGACAGTAAATTTTCCATTTTAGCAAAATATATCTCGCCCTTAGACCAAGTTATGTGTTCTCGATTTCCCCAAACTCCCTGGTACGTGTATAATCGTCATGCTTTTAGGCTATAAGACGCAGTATTTTCGTAATTGTTTTTCATCTACTGTGTCTATAATTGTGTTTTCTAACTTCTTTTTTCTAATATTTTTAATTATAACACGAATTATTAAAACAAACCAAAACAACTCCTATATAATATATCCGCCAGAGTGATTTTTGTGGCTTGTGTTTTTCGATGAACCGTAGTCATTACTGGCTCAATCGAAGTTTTAAATACATTTCCTTTGTTCTTTCTGTCAATTCCTTATCCCACAGGGATGAATCTGGTGCTTTAATAATGTTATTCCGTGATGGCATTTACTTATGGTATAACTTATAAAACAAAGAGCAGGAGGAGGGACAAAATCCGGAGGATTTACAGAGAGAGACGTAATGCGAGGAAAGGAAGGTGAGGTAAGGAAAAAGCGTGAGGTAGATTGAAGCGTCGGGAGTATAATGAAGTTTGCTCACCCTCCATTAGAAAGCTCTCCTCGTAGAAGGCAGAGTTTACTTAGGGGCAGCACAAGTCACGTCATCTGTGGACGGGGGAGAAAAGAAGCGCGGTTCGCGACGGTCGTGCAGACACAAGGAAGGACGGACAAACGGTTGAGTGACGGAAGAAAGTTAGAGGAAAGTTTCTTTTGCGGAATGAAAACGTGAAGAAGATGGAGAATGAAGATGGTGAAAAGGGAGATCCAACAAGGAGAGAAAGTTTTCAATGTGAGAAGCACCTTTAGAATGCAGGATGAGAAGGAGAACCTGGTTTTCAATTATTGGAATGAAGGACAAGGTCTAAATAGTTTTTAATTATTCGCGAGATAAGCAAAATATACGAAAATCGAAACTGAAGGATGAATTTAAAGAAGAGAGACTTATTTTACCCAACCCTAAATCACAAGCTTCGGCATTTCAAAATTTCTGCTCATTTCAATATCTGATCTTTGGATGCGCATAAACTTTTCAAAGTAAATTTCTAACTCATAATTTCAAGCTAAAAGGGATATATGACACCCTGAGAACTCTTAATAACTGAGAGAGGGAAGTACAATGAAACGTACTGTAAAACGAATGGAGTAAAAGTTAGATGATGTAGACTTTCTAACACATGAAATTTTAAGTAAATAATTGTGTATTATATAATTATATATTCATCATTTACCAAATTTTTAATCAGAGGAACGATGAAAAGTATGAATCAAAAGAGAAAATGTATGTTAGATTTTCAGTAGAATGATAAATAACTTTTGTAAAATAAGTTCATCCTCTGAGTAATGAAAAGTTAACCTAAAGATGAGAAGATGGTTTACCATAGAACAGCAATTAACAGAGGAAAGAAAACCCATACGGTTTGCGCTCAAAATAAAGTACGCCAAACTACAAATACAAAGGAATTCAAATACGTGAGGATACAAAAGTACTTACTGAAAGTTATACATTTTTAAGATACAATAATTAGCATTGTAATTTATGTAGATCGATAGAATATTTTCCAACCAACTAAGAAGTTTAAACCCTTGAGGTACTACATTGTGATATCCCTCAACTCCAAACGGTAAGGTCAGTAGCGAGATTTCCTAATGAATATTGAAGGGAACTTTCTTTGCCTTCCCTTGAATAGCTTTAAGTGAACCAGCGGTTTGCTTACACCTCATTATCATGATTCAAAGATGAATGAATTGGAAATAATGAGAAAAGACATGAATGGCTGCCTACATGGATACTGCTGAGGTATTAAAACCGCTTTAAAAGAAAAAGAAATACAATTATTACGTATTTAAAGACTCTTTGTGACTAAGGAATCGTACGCATGAGAAGACATGAAAGGATCAGATTACTGAAAATCGCTCCTTTCAGACGATTCTCAAAGTCTGAGGCTGAACAGTTTACATCATTACTTTCTTAATAACAACAGCTGAATTGTACTTTCTAAAGGTATAAGTAAACGGTGCTAAAAATAACTAGTAAAACTAGTAACTGGTATAACTAAAATAGTTTTACAAGGTAAGAAGAAAAGAGGGTTCCCAAGGTAAAAGAAGTGATTTGTTTACTGTCTAACGAAAGGAAAAGCGGACAAAATATTTTTGGATATTTCATAAATTGGTCGCTAAAGCTTCGTTAAAATTCTTAATGAAAAAATGAAAACAAGTTTCATTCCTAGATTTTCATACCCAACTCTCATATTATATTCCCAATGGATAAACATTCTCATTGGAATGCTCACGCTCTAAAGATGCAGGTACACAATGCGGCCAGATCACTACAACTCTACAACCATTAAAAAAATCTTATTTGCTGTAAATCGCTAACACAGGTATCTATTCATGGTTTGGTTATTGTGAAGACATATTCTAGAATTCAAGATGTGTGAGTAAATTCCTTTTTGGCCAAGTTGGTTTAGAATAACATTTTCTATTACCACAACGTTAATAGTAAAAGTTACTCGCATGATATCTTATTATTGAATGAAAATCCTTATTGCAATTATTTAATAGGGCCTTGTTGTACCGTTAGCATTAGTATTTATTTAAGATTTGGTTATTGCGAAGACGGATTCTTCAATTCAGGTACGTACTTAAAGGTAAAACGTTCGTAACCACCTCGTTGCAGACGCGTTATTCAGCCCCGACAATATATTCGGTTTAATCTTTCTGAATTATACTCCATCTCCACGGTGTGGCAACATATAAACAACTGGCATCGACGGCACAATTTCGGGGATTGAAAGAGAGTGAAAGGAAGTCGCGTCGCTGCGATTGTGCTGATTCTGCGCGGAGGCGAAAGAGGGAGGAAGAGTAAACGAGTGAGAAATAGCGGAGGGATGAAAAAAGTTGGCGTGCGAGTGAAGCGGAAGGAGGAATCGAAATGTTGACGTCGGAGGCCTTTTCATCCAACCCTCGGCTGCAAATCACGGAAGATTCCTTATTATCTTCTCATCCCTTTGGCGCCGCTTCACCCTTTGACGCACCCTCACGGCCTCATCACCAATTTAAACTTCTTTTTCGAGCTGTAAATACGTGAAATCCTTTTATTGGATGGGTGAGTGTGCCCAGGGCGTCCCTCGGACCGGCCTTTCGAGTGCACCCTAAGGGATACTAAGTTTGATAGGCATTAGCATGATTTCATACATTAAAACTCGGAGATTTTATCCACTGCGAGGCATTTATCGAAGGCCGAAGTTTTCACGGCATTTAAACGTGATTTGGTGAACTATATTTGGTCATTAACTATTTTACTTCTTTGCTGTTTACATTATTTGGTATTGAATGAATTTCAATTTTAAACTTGATCTTCATTAATCTGTGTTTATTGGTTATGAACTAAATATTTAAAGTATATAGGATTATATGTACAGATTATTTTACACATATTTATTTCTGCGCTACATATATTTAGAGTTGTGAACGCTCAATATAACTAAATAAATAAATTTTGCGGAATTCAACAGTCATGGTTTTCACAAACACAAACGCTGCGCATATTCGACCCCACTGAAGGTATAAAAGTAATCTGGGGCCAAAAAAGTTACATCTACAACTTCTTACTGTCCTCTAAGGGGAAATGTTGTTAAAATTCACTCACTATGAAATAACTGTCAAGATTCTCAGTCTACGTTTTACCCCTGAGGATGGCATTGGGTGATTCCCAAAAGTCGGAAATCCCGGTCTTCCCGAGGCACCTAAAAGACTAATGGAACGATTAATGGAATGTTTTTAACCTCTGCCATGATATTGATTTCACCACACGAGTTACGAAACTATTAATCAAAAAGAGAATATTTCTCAAATTAAAATGAGTTTAGATGGAGATGAGCGTATATGTGACCGCAGCACTCTGTCTGAAAGGATAAGCGCTAAAATGAAAGGAGGAAGAAGTATTTCAAGAAAGAAAGAAATTAAAGGGTATGTCATCGCGCGAGAAGGGCTTAAATGAAAATGGACGGAATCCGGAGATGAATAACAATTCTTACCCCACTCTCTCTCACTTTTGGAGCATCACTCGGGTCGAACATGGCTGGAAAAGAGATGCTTCGGCATCATCTTAAAACCAGGCCAAATGACACAACTGCGATTAAATATGTAAGATTCCTGATCAATCACCTCCTTCCTAACGCAGTTAAATCATCTGAATACTGTCAACTTATACTACTGAATCCTTTACGACCTCTTTCCCAGTTTGCAATAAACCACCCCAAGAAATGTGAGATCATTCTGATTTCTATAAGTTTGTGAGGATTCAAATTTATTCTTCCAAAAGAGTGAAAGTTATATGCTAATAGTAAATCTTAAATACGTCCTGATTTCTACAAAAAATTTTATTTTCAATGGAAATACACCCTTACTTGAAATAACTATCGTTGAAAACACTCACTTAATTATAGTCAGGCATATCAAAATTACTACAAGTTATTAATTCCAAACGAGAAAGAGTAAGTCGGAAAAAGATTTCATTGGAAATCTATTTGAAAATAGACATTCAATCACAAAAATAAATTAACCTCATATATTGTAGTATTTTATCAGTACACTCTTTCGGGTTAAGAGATGTAGCGCAGCTTTATTTTTCGTGTTAGAAGTAAGTCTGAAATGCTGAGTTATTTCCCGGAATTTATACTTTTTTGAACATATTTTGTTACCATAAGCAAGCAATAGAACGTAATACAATTCGGCGAATGTGAAAATCGATCAAATATGAGGCCACTCCATTTTCTGTTTGAAACTAAAGACAAAGTATGTTTGGAATGAGAAATCGGGAACACATGCCTCAATAATCAGAAAGACCGAGTAATTATGAGAGAAATGATTAAACGCTCTAAAAATAGGTGTTTCCTACAGCACGGGACAGCATTTGGAAAGCAGCCCTCCTGAGCTACTTGTTTTGCAAATGGTAGATGTAGGCTCTTACTAACGAGGTTGGATCTCTGCTTGGCAAACACTTCTCTTCCTACCCAACTCACCCTCGCTTCCCTCTCTTTCCCAAAAAAAAAACCTTTCTCCTCAAATCTCCGCCTTTTACCTATCGATTCACCCCGGCTGCCTCTCGCCTATTTTTCCACCTCTTATCTCCCTAAATTCTCCCTTCATATGTTTTCCTAGGCGATTTTCCCACGCACGTTAAATTCCCTCCTAGAGCTAATTTCCGTTTTCAGACGCTCTTCGAAATATCCTGCCAAAGTGCTCTCAACTCGTTGCTGTATTAAAGGTTCCGCTCAGCTCTTCGCCGATATTAAGGCTTTCTAATGGAAGGAGTATTAGCATCGCATATTTTACGCAGGTGATTGTTCGGGAGAGATTTCTTGTGCGTATGAGAAGTATTTTGGGCCCTCCGAAACTCAAGACAAGACGTCGATTTGAGAGGCCGTTAAATACTAACCGTAGGGAGGCGTCGTCGATGGAAGATACAAATTCCAACTAATAGTATCGTTATTTATGGCTAAAAGTAAGTGGTGAATGACTAGTATTTAACTAGTAATCAATTTGGAGATACTAATAATAGTATTTGAAGGAATGAGGAAGACCTAAATACAGAGAGAGAGAGAGCTGTAGCACACTGTAGTTATAACACACATCCAGATAACGACGGATGGAATCATACAAGAAAACTCCACAAAAGTAGGACAACTGACATAAATAGTATTGCAGATTTAGAATATGTATAGAATCATGTTTTATGAGGCGACAATGTACAATATACATTATAGTTTGAAGAAATTAAGTGAGTTTTAATTAAAATTAATAATTTATATTTATTACGTATAATGATGTAATTAAAACTATGATAAACGCGCCATATAATTTTGGCATCGATTATTCTGCATGGTATGATAACATGAATGAGTATACCTCAGAAGCCATGAGTTCAACTGCATTATAACTGCAAAATTCAATTTAAAGCTATATTCAGTTCAGCTCAGTTTCATGACATTACCTTATTCTCTCCTGTTTTCCGTTTAAATTCATTCCATAACTTTCTAATCCTCTCTCGCTAAAGTGCAAGGAAACCAGAAAAATGTATCTATTCAACTTTCAAGCGAAACTACCGTATTTATCAATAAGAACGATCAAAAATGGAAAACCTAACTTACAGTGAAACAAAACGATTTCTTCAGCGTCATGTGTTCACCAAAAACTACGAAATGGTAAAGTCAACAAAAAGAGATTAATAATTATATATTTTGAAATGGAGCTACGGCAAACCCTGTATGTTTAGTTCAATGGGTATGCATAGTTTATGGGCTGCTATCTTCGCCTAAGCAAAACGCCAAAACCTCAACGGGCCTCGCACCTTCCCCTTCTGTCTTTGCCAACTTCTCAAGTATCAAGTTTATGGTTAACACTATTCACCACGGGCAATGCATTTATACACGCGAAAACGAAGAAACACAGTCATTAAACATTCTAGCGGTTAGCCAGAGAGCATTTGGTTGATATACTGCGTCTGCTTTACGCAGGCCGTTGCAATATAGGCCAAAGCACAAAAACGGAGGACGCAAAGGTGGATCCTTATAGCTTATGGGAGATCTTATACATGTTTTACTGTGGGAATTATTCACGCAGAAACATGGGCTGTCTTATGTTTATGAACTATGTCACTGCAAAAGTAACTTTCTTTATAAGTTAAACATTTATAATTTAAGATAAAAGAACGTGATTATGTTATGATTCATTTGCGTACTTATTTCTCTATTGTATAATTCATAATTATACTGAAATGAAAATCTTGAAATATGATCTTTATAGTTGCTCTGCTCAAGATAACGTAGGGATAATGCTGAAAATATTTCAGATTTATTTGGAACGCAATAACTGTAATAATCGTTCATGTAAAACATGAAATATATTAATGACATGCTTACTATTCATTAAATCGCCGTAGATTACAATGGCGTGAGAAAAAAACAGAAAATATTCATTCTGTTCAGATGTTAAAATGGGGATAAAAGGAAAAATGCAATAAATTGACATCAACCAGTATAGAAGTGGGACAGTAGAAACAACAAGATTGATTTGGTGCAAATATATAAATTGTAATATTAAGGTAATTTCCAAGATCTTAATGGTCATATTATGAAGAATAGTTGATAACCTGAAACGCAGAGCTGCTAAATACATACATGCGGTGATAACATAGAAACTCAAAAAAAATACACCATATATACCTTTTCCGTTCACAAAGGACAGTATGCTTCTGCGCCATATCTTCCGCAGAAGATACAACGTGCAAATAAAGAAGCCAGTGTGGGGCGCACGATTTTAATATGCGCATATTCCAATACTTCATCCTCATTTCATAGAATTTTTCAAACAATCATGTCTCAGCGATCCATACATTCGAGAGCGCACCTCTAAGTCAAATCTCCGCTCCCGATGAGCAATAAAATATTCCATGCAACAAAGGAAGATTGAATGCTTCGGATCCAGGTCCCGATCGAATGCCTAAAACCCTTGTCCGACCACATTAGAATTCGAGTGAGATAAGGTCGATTTCCACGGAGATACCATTAGTCATGCTGCAAGAAATGGATAATGTATCATGGGAGAAGAATGGAGCGAGAGAGAAGGAAAAAGGGAGAACAGCTGGGGTTTGGATGGAGGCATATAAAGTTACATGCGCCCCTGGATTCCCAAATAACTCCTTCGGAAACCCTTCAGAACGTACCTTTTAAAAGAGAGAGAGAGAATACTCGAGGGGTTAAAACTGCAAAAATCGTAGAATCGCTAAAAAGTTGCGAAGGGTAAATATGAACGAAAATATAATCAGCAGATCTGTAAAAAATGAAAGGGTGGATGCGTAAGAAGAAAAGATTGATTAATGGATCGGAGTTTGGCGTGCCCTTCTTTAAAGAGTGGTCGAGTGAGGTTTGTTGGAGAAGTTGAACAGTTCGGAAGCTGACATGGCGAAAATTTTCTTCCGGAAATTTTGGGAGAACTAAATACCGATTCGAGTATCCTAAATTCCTCTCGAAGGTGCAACTTCCGTAATTCCGCTAATGACAACGTTTTTGGCGTTATAATCTTCAAATGAATATTTGTAAGTTCTATCGGCGAATAAGATTCCAATGGCTATCAGAAATATTTCGGCTTTGAGATAGAAAAGAAAGGACTTGCGAAGATGTGAAAACAGGAGTAATTCAAGAAGTATAATTCTAGCTCAAGCAAATGCTAATAATGACATAATAAAGATTTAAGTCAAAATTAAAGTGTTCCGTAATATTTTGAATTTAAGATGCAAGTTATTTGGGATTATAGAGCTTACAAAAATCGACAGTATCTTAAATTCGCGATCTTAAATGCAATATCCCAAAGAATGATTACTTTGACGATGAAGTTTAAACCTATAATTCAATTGTCTCTTACTTTCGAAATCATTCATTAACATTGTCCCGAAATGCTGGGATACGTACCTCGGCGGATAGGATGCGGCTTTTTTGGGGAAAGGAAAACTACACGTAGTTCAGACTTGCAAAACTATTGTGCGTTTAGAATCTAAAATAGAGGGCATTTCAAATTTTGTTAGCTTCTGATAGCGTCAAATTCGCCACTCAATAATTGCCACCAAATATTCCTAATAGCAAAAATCATTGCTTTCAAAAATAAATGGAAAACTGATGTTATTTTTTACTGAAAGCTGCGAAGCCGAAAAGGTTTAAATATTCCAAGGAATTTATGTATTCTGAACATATTTTATTAATAGGCAAATAATAGCTCCAAACTCGATATTTAAAAGGCGTAGCTGCTAAAACCTGTTAGGCTTAGAAAACCTGTTAAAATGTTGCAAGCCTTAAATATGGAGAGATTTATAATATCACACGAATTAGAATCCGACAATCTTAGGAAGTAAACACTGTTTTGGTCTCAATACGTATTCCAATAAATGAGCTGTCTTCTTCGGGAGAACACAGTGTTCTTCTGAAGAAAGGTTACTTACTGAAATACGTACTCGGACCGAACGATGTTTTCTTCCAGAGTCATCTGAGGAATTCACCTTGCGGCTTATGAAGCTTTTTATATTATCTATCCCAACCACGTACAATTTTTGTCTTGCGTGATCTATGAAACCTTAAGAAGGAGAAAGACCAAATCTATCCACATATCCGTTCGCTGCACAAATTAACCCAAACATTTAACTGGAAACTGGAGCGACGATAGGGGATAAACAGAAATAAAAATGTTAACAGAGCCCAAATAACAAATATTGGACGAAGCATCAAAAACTGCTGTGGAAATATTTTTTTAATTATTATTATTTAGTCTCTCCAGATTCTCTTCAATTTAGGAATTTAAATCTCATGAAGGATACCGGAGACTAAATTACACCAAACTGAGATTATATAATGAAAAATAAATGCGACGAAGAAAGATGAATGAGTTCTCATTGAATTTAATTCCATTATTCATTCATACGGAATTGTCTTAAGTTATTTTTACTGTAATTTGTGATGATAGTTGAGAAAAGAGCGTCGCGGAATATCTTCCACAGCCGTGGCTCATGCAGCATTTCCCAGAGAAACAAAATGACCTTTTTTCGAACTCGTGACATTTCAACTTTGGAATGGTGACGAGGGAGAAAATTACGCACCTTTAAATCCCAGTGAAAACGCTACTCCGGAAATTACTTCCAAAAATAGCAGAAAATCTAAGAGAGTCTCAGAATTTTTCTTGTATTACTGCATGCATTATTTTTTTACTACCTGTTGTTAAAAACGGCACAGTAATCACGGGATTATTAATGAGTTATAGAATAGCTGTCAAAACAAATTGTCATCTCGGAGCAGTGATCTCGGCAGAGTTATCAAATATATTTTAGAGAACCTAGGAAACTGGAAAGATAATATAGGGCATTCATTATTTTTGGAAGGACAAGATTAGAATATTTATAACCTTTTAATATAGAATATTATACACATTACATGGATGCTCAATGAAATATAAATCTCTTTTGAGAAACTAAAATTGCCAATCTTTTAAAAATAAATTCAAATACTTAATTTATTTTAGAAAATCGCATAGATCGATAAAGATGGTGTAAAAACGTGAAGTGATTCAGTGCTGTATCGATCAGTGATTGTGCATTTTGTATATGATAAGGATTTCTTGATTAATAAATGCGATCAATTTGATATTTTTGATTTGAGACATGGCTCACTCAATCTTGACTATGATTTTGTTATTATATTTTTAGGAGATTGTGTTGTCTTATTAAATTAACATGTGTTGTTAACTTCAACCTTTAACTACCCAATAATAATAATAATAATAATAATAATAATAATAAAAGAGTAATCTTTGATGCATATTCCATAATTAAAAGATTCATGAATAAATATTGAAACACCAAAAATAAACTATAGATATACATTATCCTTTTGTGCTTTGCATCTGGGATAGGTGAATATTTCTCAGCCTAAATTCCGAGTAGTGAGAAATTCGGAAATGATAATTATAAGTATTCAAAACTGAACTCTAAGATTGCTGCACCTCTTTTGAAAAGTTCAGGGAGCAAACGGTCTTCATAAATTCCTTCGACGAAAATATCTCAGGGAAGAAATAACGACGAAGGTAAGAAGAAAATAATAAAGGAAAGGAAGAAAAAAGCATCGGGAGGATTGACAAGGGTATCCAGTTGAGAGGAAAGAGAATAGGGAAGCCGACATCAAAAGAATGAGATGGAGTGAATGTGTGTGTTTCGGAAGAATTGTGAAAGGCGAAATGCTTTGGTATCGCAGGGTGTGTCTCAGGGAAAGCGAAATTCTGGGCACGCTACGAGAGTAGGAAGTAGACCCCTGAGGATCGGGTTGAGAAAGTAGATAAGAGAGGGTGAGGAGTGGAGAAGACAGATAGGAATGGGGTGGGAATTACGAGAGGCTAATGGAAGGGGTAAACACGTTGGTGAATGTGAACGCAGAGACAGATAGATAAATGACTTTATTTGGGAAGGTTGAGACCTCTAAAAATCGCCATTTCACTTTTATTCACCCTATATTTATATTTATGACCGAATGTTACACAATACGACGGAATATTTACCTTTCGTCCTTAATTAAATATCGGAGAGGATGATTATGGACTCAGTGTGCAGCGTGATTTACTCTCTATTTTACGATTTTCGCTTTTATCGCCCGCGAAAAATTGTAAAATAGCGAGTAAATCAACGATAAAATTAGACTGCCTTCATTAGCGTCAACAGTTAAATTCGGCGCAGACGAAATGTCATTCGTTTTGAGCCCGAAATCCGCAAATGATTGCTGAAATCAAAATTAAACAAACATCCATAAGTAAAGCTCGAAATATATATAAAAAATATATTCTCTGGTTTTCTCTCCGACTATTGTAACATAATATTCTTCTGAAAACTAATTATATTATTCCTAGCTTCTTTTCTTCACATTAAATCAGATTCAATTTAAGAATAAAACTTAGCAATAATTAGCTGCAAGCCGTACTATTACATGTCTAGTAAACCTTCCTTCAATTATACAAGTAAATTGTAAATATTTTGGAATTGAAAATTGGAATGGAATAAATAAATATTAAATAAATTTTCCTCTCGGTTTGGGCTTAAGAATTACAATCTGGAGCCCGGGGAAAATAACGCTTCCTTTTTTGGTCTCGCTTTCCGGTTCGTTCCCGATTCGATAGTCTGAATACAACCAATTAACGTCTTCATCATTCAAGAAAAGAAGCTCTGAAGGATTCTTAATGTACAGTTGACAATGCATAAATCAGAATAGCATTTGAAAAAACATTTGAAGAGTTAATGCGATAAAAAGTCATAAATCAGGCAGACGATGTATGCAAGTGTGGCAGAGAGAGATTGAATGGGAGGAAAGGATTACCCGGCTGGAGCGATGGTAGGCTTATGCGAGGGATCCTAGTAAGAGGGGTCAAAAGCGTGAAGGTAAGATAGGGGACCACAAACGAGGGATTGTATCCCTTAGTGAAGATGGAATGACGCAAGAGATGGAGGAAAGAGAGGGATTGGGTGAAAAATATCAAGGTAGATAAACCATCTCTTGTAATCAGGATTAAGGAGAAAATTCACACAGTTTACAGAGCTCTCTACACGTAAAGGCTACACGCATTGAAGCTGCTGAGTACCAAAAAGATCAGTTTAAGATGTAAATATTTCAATTAAATTTTTCTAACATAAATTAAAGTAAAAAATCGCCGTTGAATTTATAATTTTTTACTCAAGTGGTTGATAATGGTACTTGTAGTATACTGGACGAGTGACTAACGTTTACTTAAGTATGTCCAAATGTCGAAGAACGCGATCAGAAATTCACAATAAACCAAATATAATTATATCATTTATTTCACTTTAAAGAATTAATACAAATAAAAATTGACAGATTATAGTGAATGAAATGAGACACCCATGAAGTCAACTTTATGAAAGAATTGCCATCAATTTAATATAATTACAGATGTTCTGAGGAAAAATTAGATACATACATTGTAAACGAATAAAGAAACTAGGAAGATAAAAAATTATAGTGTGAACACAATTAGACTTTAAATATAAATGGAAATAGAAAAAGTAAATTTTAACATCCGCTTGAGTAAAAACCCATTCCTTCAATTCACGTATGGTTATTCTTTCACTATAGGCAGAAGAATTTATCTTTGGAGAAGAGCAAGAATAAATCTGGTGCATTATATATGTAAAAAACTGTTTAAACGTCTCAACATTGGACTTGGGAATTCAAAGACAAAAATCTCTTCATTACAAACGAATTATTAATATAAAGATTATTATTCAACGTAAATTTAAAAACGAGAAATGAAATCTAAAGTGCATCATTGTAATATCTTCAATTCTGCGAAAGACCATATATATAACTCCCAATTTACGCGTGTAGTATTAATCTGCCTTTATAATAATGCGAGAAACCGTAGAGGTCCCCTCTTCTGTGCCATCGTTACTTTGAATGCGTTGGAAATCGCGTAAGCTGTGGAATAATGGAAATAATTGATAGCAATTCATTCGATTGCACGAAAGTGATGACGTACACGGGAAATTGGATTAAAGTAATTAACAAGCCGGAAAATGCACGCATAGCGTAGCATTAGAGGGCGTTCGTATGTTAAGTACCCACTCACCCGTAAGATAACATGGCGAGTTGACCGTGAATACAACTATAAAGGGGCACGTTTCAACACTCATTCATTGAATGGGTTAGGATTCAGCACTTTTGCACGCCTTTGTCCTCGTCATTTTTCTCTGTAGAAAGACTCGGTGTTCATTTCATAGTATCATACATAATGATATGGAATACATGACAATAAATCTATTCTATCGTTCGGGGTAAGTACATTAATTCATTTACAATAATTCCTCCATAGTGGACAGCCCTTTTTTTCCCTTCGGACGCATCTGTACATAGAAACAAGAACGAAACAATACCAACACCCGTATTTTAGGATTCCATCCAACGACTTCAACCACCTTTCTCTCGGTAATCATACTTTCTGTCTTCTGATACAATTTTTTCATTACACTTCCGTTCATTCCCTTCATATGCCAAAATATTTCCCTATAACCACACGCTGAAATTAAGGGAGTTACATGGGGATTATTTTAATAGTAGAAGGAAAGTAGATTAGTTCAAATCAAGCAGGTATTGTAACTACTAAGCAGCCATGCTGAGTCAATTATAAATAAAAATAACCTCAAAATAACAGGATGCTTTATAAGCAAGTAAATCGATATTCTTCAATCCTGTGTCTCGTTGGGTTTTAAGCCGCTCGTTTAAGTGTTAATATAGGTCCTCTACCTCATTCTTGCGTTATTATTTCCAAACTACAATAGGAAAATTTTTAGACTCAATTTCGCCCATAATAAGGCGCTATTGAATAGTATAATTATAACTCGTCTTACTGACTCGCCTATTATTCTCTCCTCCTATTGCCACAATTGTTGTTCATGTAAGAAGTTTTACTTTTATTTTAGTTACTATTTTTTCGAGTCTATAAAATCTTCTAAAATCAATCCCATGGACTGATTTTAAAGTTAATATTTGAAATAATAATCATTCAAAAAACTAATATTATCAGAAATTGACAGTGGAAAAAGACCTTTATATTTCCTTCACTCGTAATCACATAGAAATTAAATTTGAAGCCGTCGGTATTTATCTGCGTTTTGGAAAAATAATCAACCCTCATTAGTTAATCCAAATGTTTCTCCTTACGTATTTCATGGAAAAGAAAGCACTCTTATTGCGCTACAAACAATCTGCCTATTAACCGACTTATAAAGATGAGCGAAAGGCATTACCCGAAGCATTAAAAAACCCATCCGACAGACAAAAGAAAGTCGATGATTGTCGAACTTTGATGGGCCGTCAATAGCATCAGCACAATCGCAACCGCTCAAAGAAAACTTATCAATATAATCAATCAAGCCTTCGAATGAAAAGCGATAAGAGAGTGAGAGATTTAAGGTGGGCGTGGCCAAGGACAGTGGGGGTCGATAAGAGGACGATTAGAAACAAAGGCGTTGAATTATTCAATGCCGCGATCTAAAACAAGAAAAGGGGGAGAATTCGACCCGAGCACACGGTTAATTTTGCAATATAATCTCTTTAATGGACTATATTGGCTAAGTATTATTCATCATAATAAGTCGTATTACTCCTCAATAATGCACACTTAACATTCGATCGCTATCTTGATCTCGCATTAATCCTATAAAAATTCCGGACACCGATTAAATATCGATTTAAATCGACGCTTAGACTCCTGTGAAGCAGCAGCGGGTTTAGACCTGAAGGAAAGCATTGGGGCGTTGAGTATCTTTCCCTTTACTATTTCTAAGGAAAGATAGACAAAGGGCACCATCGAAGGATTCGTCAAAAGAATGGTCTACTAGCAGAGAAAACTTCGAATTCAGTTTCTCTACAGTTCATGATTACAGAGAACAAGAAATGTATTCCATGGTAATTTCAACAATTTCATCTAAAATAGGAAATTCTACATACTCGGTTGAACTTGTAAAGAAACAATTAAAACGATATAAATTCCCGTAACTTCTTTCATAATGATTTTTTATGGTATTAATTTTATTAATTAACATAATAATATTAATAATATATATTAATAAATATAAATGCCAATCCATTAAATTAATGAGATTAATAGATTCCATTCAGATATAAATTTCAGTTGCCCAAAGATCTTCGGTGTATTCACGTAGTAGCTCTAACATTTTCGTTGAAACACGAAAAAGATTGATTATAATTCCAATTAGAGCGAGATGTCAGTGGCAGAGGGAACTCCCCTAGCAGAGCCATACTGTCGTGAGTGCATCTATCTCTAAGAGGATATTCAATCCTATTGCATTACGTGACCTCAGCAGGCAGCAGCAAGACAATAGGTGATAATCAACATGCAAATGCGCGTTAACTATCCTTCTTCACTCTTCATCTACGCAAACAGCAAGATAAAGAAATGGAACAAGTCTCACTTTTTCTCAGAAAAGAAGATGGTGCTTTACAGTGATTGCCCTCTCAGCATTAGACACCTCCTGCTAAACTGTGACATATTGGGTTTGATTCGCTGATTGATGAGAATTCAGAAATCACCATACTCAGATGCGATCTCAGATATCGTACTATTCCAGAAAAATTTGACTTTTATAAATTCTAATTATGGATCTGAAACAGGTATTTTAGTTCTTTCTTATGATTTAATGGTTATAATTATCCTTTTAATTCTTTATTTAAGTTTGTAAATATTAATCTACCTATTTAATCTTTTAATTTAATCGAAACCATTTTACTTTCTAGAATTGTATATACAACACATTTACTTCACGCAGACTGGTCACAAATGTCCTGTGGTTGACTTTTCAATGATAAACTAAAAATTACTTGTCTTTCACAGCATTTTGGAGGGTATAGAAGAAGTTTTTAATGAAAGGAGAATGTAACTGCTGTGTATGTATTTATATTTATCTCTGTTCAACTATCCTATCTATCTTTTAATATATATATATATATATATATATATATATATATATATATATATATATATATATATATATATATATATTACATTCGCGGATTAAATGGCATATCTGACTTTCTATCCCCAATTTCTCCAAATACTAAAGATGTTTTGCATTGTGTTATATTATTTTAATGGAGAAAAGGCAAGCGCAAAGAGTAGTCAAACTGTGGGCAAGACAGCTGTACTGCAATAAAAGTTCCGTGTCCACTTGCAGCAACAGCCAAACGATAGTTGACATTCGTATAAATATATGCTGGAAAAACCTAAATGAATACGAATGTTCGAGAATCATTACCCAAAGAAGAATAAACGAAATGGAGAGATTTAACAGATCGTTGCATGGAAAATGTATGAAGTTGTGAGCGGGAATAAAAGAAGACAAAAACATTTTAGAAAGTAATTGAGAAAAAGGGTTGCACTTTGAAAGAAATGTATTCCCCTTAGGCGAAGTTTTTAGGCTTCTGAAGGCCCTTCTCAAAGATATATTTCCGGAGCGAGGTCGAATGGGAGAGAAGGGATTTAGATGTAAAGAGAGAAGGTAAGACGTGAGATTAGAAAAGGAGTGGATAGGGTGACGGGATGAAAAGGCTCTCTGAAGATTTGGGCGTCTCTGAGGTGCCCACGTCAAGGGCTGACATCAAATATTAAGAAGGCGGCCGACTACATTGCAATGACCCCTTTCCTGTCGATGCCTTACATTAAGTCCGGAAATATGGGAAGATGGAAACGATACAGCCTTTAACTTTGCACAAGCTCTACGAAATACATTAGCGAAACACATATAGCAAAAATAATACTGCATTTTGTGCTACATTTACTAATACTAATCATTCCATACCCGTGAGGGAGTTCCACAAAGTTATGACTGTAACGCTTGTCTTTGAAAATGTATTCTGTCCATAAAATAGTTACGGTTTCAGAATGGAATATTAAAAACTGCTATTTAAGGAATTTTATGATTGAGGTGGACACTGGAAGTACTATCAATCTCTTACTAACATCAATTATCTTATTTTCATCAGATTGTAAATTCTACTATTAATGCGATTTGAAAACAAATAAATATAGAGAAATATAATTAATAAAAGATGCAATCATAATTGAATATAACTCATGAAAAAGTTACTATATAGCAATGTATTACAATACGCATCTTTTCTTTATATAAAACCAACTTTATCTTTGAAATGAGAGCAAATGAAATCGTTTTTTATAATTCTTCAAAATAAAGTAGAATATATTCTAAGTACATTTTAAAATGTTTGATAGTCATATTTAAAAAGGAATTCACGTGATTTCTTCAGCCACATTCATACTTTCAGAGATTTCTACTTAAATAAAATATCTTCTGCTCAAGACTGTTGAGCGAAACTAAACAGTTTCATCATCACTGATTCTGTCACAAAATATCATATTTGTGTAAATATCATTAAAATTAACGAGAAAGTGTCACTTATCATTGAAAAATTGATGATCACTCTAAATTGAAGATATTCCTCAATTCCACATGCATAAATAGGAGCAAATGTTTGCGTCGATTTATATTAACCGCATTTCCTGTTTCAGATACTTTCACCGATGCTTTCATAAAATGTCAAACACCAAAAGTGTAGCATATTTTAAATAAAAGAAGAAATTGCTGTCGTTTTCCACAGAAGAATTATTCCAATAAATTTATTCATCGACGATTACAGTGTTTGCGAATATTAATAATAAACAGAAGAGTATTCAATTCAAAATAGGAGCGAGTCAGCGTTGCGGGATAGTTAAAGGTACAAGAAGAAAATTCTGGAAATGTTCCTAAACTAAAAATAACAAAGAAAATTGATATAAAAACCAGTAAATCAGTCCTTTGGACTCATTCAACTTGGATGAAAAATAGAAAAATTCCTATCTAGCATATCACATGCAGAATGATGAAGAAAATTCAATCGAAACACTATTGTAAGTAATCATACTTTAATTCCTACGAAGATTCTCAAAAGACAGACATACAGACATAAGGCTAACGTACTTCGAGGGAAAGAATATTTAAGTGAAAAAGTTGCAAATGAAAGTGATGTGAAAGGAGGCATTGACAGGTGGTTCAGAAGGAAAACGAAGCACTGGAAGAGAGAGAAAGATAACGGGGTCGAGTAAATTGGATTAGCAATTAGAAGAGAAAGAAAGGAGACGTACAAATGCGACCGAAGTTAGGGAAAATAAAAATCGTTGCTAAATAGTCTATTGTTCTCAAGAATACGACAGAAACACGATATTCCATGCAATTAAGAAAGCTGTACTGTTATTTACAGTTACTAAACAGTTAATTAGTTCATTTTGCGTATTTGGAACAAACCCTGCCTAGAGATGAAGACCTTTAAAATTTCAATCAACTATCGAAGATAAAATTTATTATAAAGATATAAACGAAAACGTTGTACTATTGGTAGTGTTCTGTAGAATAGAGCGCATTGGTTTTTGAAACCAAAAGCTGATGGATTTATTATCAAAATATTTAACCCTCTCTCTATATGTTACAACGGTATGCAAATGTGAATTTTAAGATGATTTTTCATGGAAAACTTTGAGATATTAACAAATTATCCTGGGGTTAGCTATCTCATAAAGTATTAAATAGTTGAAATGTATTCGGCATGTACCCATTATAAAATAACCTTTTGTGATATGACGATATTTTCTCTTAGAGAATTGGAAAAAATTACGTACTTAAAACCAATTCCATATTTAAGAGGAAAAGAAATCGAAATGAAAGCTAAAATAGTATGAATATGTGAAAACACAGATGTTATATACGTTCATTAATCTTGGGTGAATGCAGAATAATAGAAACGAATTCAATGAACTAAGGAACCTTATAATTAAGTCATTCTTTTCTCATGATTAAAAAAATTCTTAATGAAAAGATTGCCTCTCGTTACGTTATCTACCAAAGAAAGACTCAAAGTTAAGGAAACCCAAAAAACTGAGGGCATTTTGTTAGTCTATTAAGACAGAGATAAAATAATATTTTTACTCTATAATCATTGAATGTCAAACTTCCTTACTTTTCCCTCTTATGATCCAAACATTACTTCAAAAGTATCTCCTCAAGGAAACAACCTTATTTCAATAACGTCAGGAAAACTGCAGGCGCTCTCTATAACAAAAGAACCGTGAAACGCTTTCAAAAAGTCGAAGATATTTCCGAAAATTTAGAAACACTTTTATAGCGCCACCGACGCAATAAAACTTAAGTTTCCTATCGGCATTTCGGGGAAGTAATGGAAACAGACGGGTCGAAGCGAGTTAAGCGAGAAAAAATAATGAATGCCAAAGTTTTCTTTCGAGATTGAAGGGAGAGACTGGCAAGTATTCGATGAGTTCCGAGGAAAGTCTCTCGACGGAGAAAAATGCGTGGAGTTATAAAAAAAGCGACGGGAGCTTAAAGTGCCTCTATACTTCACGGCCTGCATAAATGCAAAAACTCTGTAGAGATGAAATTGATGAGAATAAACTCGCGGGAAAGTAAACACGGACATCAATATGTGAGCACGCTTCTGCGACACAATAAACACGAATCGATGAGCACGAATGTAACTTTGCCCGTTTCCGTGACATACGTTTTTGGGCAAATGTTTCGACGGACGGATTGTTTTTTCCCGTTATTGACACGTGCATGTGCATCTTTGCGGAAGGGAAACTTAAAATGCATTTCAGCCGGATTGCGTCAATGTTTGATACGTCTTTTATGAACAGGTCTACACAATGTGCTACTTGATCTAACGGCTTTCAGTAGTATAATGCAGCAAGGCAAAATTTTTTGTGTGACTATCCGTAAAAAGAGCAACGAAAATTACTTTTCATCATTCTTTGAAGATATTATTGAAAATAACTGGCCAATTTACCTTCCAAATATATTAGTATTTAACAGAAATTTTTGAGGAGGGTTTTTTGGCAAATTACCTTGGAAATCGGGAAATTATGGAGAAATACTTTGATAAATATTAATTAATAATTAAGATAGTTACCTGAAAGAAAATAGCTAGGTAATTATGTATATATATAATATTACTTTTGGCGCTTTTGGATAAACTATAATTAGGAATAAAATACTATTTATAAGTTTTCGTACTATATTTTTAAACATGATTAAGTACGAATAAATTTTGAGAATGAAAGCAAGGCTTAATTTACTAATTATTTCTACATTTACAGATCCGGACTTCTTAGAAAAATATAAAATCAATGCTGAAAATTGTGTAACCAATAGAGCTTACTATCATTTAAAAAAATACGTGCTAAAGAAATCCTAATAAAATACATGTTTACGAGGCAACCTACATTCCGGGAACTGTCGAGCACTCAATGTATTAAAAATCGAGATTTCGTAGTAGCCGAGATCGAAATGTATATCTTTCATGATTCACGCTAGACCAACAAGAAACATCTAAAGGGAAAAATGAATTTCACTCGTTTAAATTAATCAACAAGGAGGCGCCCAAGAGGCTAACGGCGTAAATAAAAATCTGTTTGAATTTCAAATGCTTCAAATCAAATTGGGAAATATTTTCGGGGAGTAAAAATGCAATATTTTCGATAAAAAATAAGCGAAAACCAAATGAACTCGTTCAATTGTGCCGTAAAGTCACCATTACAAAATGATAAAGACAAAGAAAGAGGGGATATAAGAAAATCCTCGCGGAGGGAACCCTAATGAAATATAAACCCCGGCGGAATGTAGAGCGAAAAATACCCTTAAGTGAATTATAAGGAAGGTCCCGGATGATCTTTGACCGAGCGAATAAAACCGCACACGAACGAAAAAGACACGGAACGAGATAAGAGCGAGAATGGATTTTGCCACTTTCCTTAAAGACCGTAAATAAATCCGCCAAACAGGAAAGAAGAAGAATATGGGAGAGAGAAGAACAAACTCAAAGGAAACCGAAGAGGAAAGAGGGTGTGGAATAGAAGATTTTTCGGAGAGAAGGTAAAGGGGAATGCAAATGAGAGAGAGGAAAGAGTGAGCAGATGAGTGGAGATCTTGAGGAGAAAGTGGTTGACTCTGGGCGCCGAAAGGAAATGGCTCAAAGCCTCACCGCCCTCAAAACCACTAAATTCGCACCATCCCTTCCTTCACAATTCGCAAGCCAGACACGCAGTGAGAAAGGCCGTGACGAGAACACCACCTTTCCTTCCTTGCGGAAGAAGGCAGAGAGGGAAGAAAAAACACGTGAACCGCATTTTCCCGTGCGCAAATTACCCGCCTACATCGAGAAAAATGGTTGTAATTAAGGCCAAAATATCCCGAGTTAATGGAGAATTTGAAATGTACTCTTTTTCTTCATAACGCCGAAAATGTTAATGAATTGATTTAGTAAATTAAAAAACTACTATTAGTCTAATCATCGGCAGGTGGTTACCGTGCTGGCACTCCAAGGTCTCGGGTTCGAGTACTGACGGATCGGATTTATTCTGTTTAAGATTTTGCTGTAAGAACTTGTTAATAATGTTAAATGGGAGCTTCATGTGTCTATTAATGAGATTATCATTACAAGAATGTTGTGTTAAGAAATGTGAAATCACTTCATTAAGTAATCTGCGGGATATTCAGTTGAGTAATCTGGAGACTAACAACTTGAAGTTTTTAATTAACATTTTTCATATAACTTTTGCTTTAATTTATTTGAGATACTCATTCACTAATGGCAAGTAAGATCGGTTATGATAATGCTACAATCATTTCCAACGTATAAAATCTGTTCACTAGGTACTATAGATATCGACGACAGGAAAAACTCGGAAAATAAACTCATCTGATTTACACTGCCCATATGAAGAATTAAATTAACTATCCACAACACAAGAGATAAAGATGTTAATTTTTCATAGTCAAAGAGCCTAATGAAAATTGGACAACCTCTCGCAGCTACGATAACAAATTTAACACAAAGAAGACAAATAAAATGCAATAATACATGGGGAGAAAAGGTGAGGAAAGAAGAGTATAGCTAAAATGAAATGTTGGGAGAGAAGTAATGGAAGAAGATATGATTTAAGGGATGACATAATACCTAGGGAAAATAAGGGGAAAATATATGATTAGGGAGAGAAAAATGTAGATGAGGGTTGTGTAATTGAGTTTGGAAAGGGAAAGGAACGGATAGTGGAGACAATTTTTCCACATAAACGAAAAGAGGAAAGAAACTGGAGACGAAATGTAGCTCAGAAAATTTCGGGCACGAACAATCTGTAAATATTAGAATGGAGTTTGGGATAGTGGGAAGAAAAGTAGGGGAAGGAGATGAAATAAATTTGGTGCGGTAAAGGGAAACGCGTCATATAGAATAAGAAATGCAATGGAAGGAAGAGAAAAGAGAAGTTTCTAATTTATAGTCTAAGATGGAAGCAAATTTAAAAATATTGGTACTGGTTGTATCTAAGGAAACTTGTCCTTTGAATAATATCATAGAGACATGATTAACCTAAAGCTTAAAATAAAGTTCCAAATTGGGTTAACGTATCCGTAGAGCCTAAAATTTATCGAGTTATCATAAACAGAATTCCATGAAAAAATATAAGGATTAACAACAAAAAAGATTGAAATTCGAAAATCATTTTCAGAGTTGCTTTTTATGAATTCACATAAAATGAATATTATTCAATTAAGGTAATGTTTAAGGCAAAACAAGAGGAAATGTAGTTTTCATAACTAACTTAACAAAGAGAATTCAGTTCTAGCATTCAGTATGAATATGGTAGGTGTTATGAAATATTTTGAGACCCGTCCTACGAATATAGAAAATTTACGAGTTGGATGGCCTTTTTTGCAGATTGGATCGGGTTTGATAATTTAAAATCTCCTGCAGATATGGTTCTAGTGCGATTATGGATATTTGCATCAGTGAAATTAAACTGCAACTATTTGAAAAGAAAAATACTCAGTAACTTCCAGACATCTGGATGGTAAGGCTACTGTGGACGTCTTCGTACTTCTTTTCCAGATGGTATCAAAATAGTTGTGGAATGAAAGCAAAATAATGCAGAAATCGATGTAGATTTATCGATGTCAGTGGTCCACATACGAATATTTCATCGATCTCTTCAATAAATGACTAGGAAAAATATCATCGTAATTCATTTTAATTCAAATTCAAGCAAACTTTGATGAATTCTGTAACACTGTGGTAATACTTTCTTCGATACTTCATTTACAGGTGGGGATAGCATCAGCCTAGAAAATTAACGACCCACGAAAAGTTCCCTCAGGTTTGAACAAGAGAAATCTAGGTCAACCAGTACTTTAAGGATCCCTAATCAGATAGCAGTAACCACCACATCCCCACCCACTTTGATAACGATTTTCCAACACAATAGAACACCCTAAACGAAGGGCCTTAATGAAAGCGAAAGAACCGCGAGAAGACGAACCGCTTGAAGAAAAACTTATGAGACGCCTTTTACAAATCAGGAGGAAAAAGTTGATGGAAGGAAAACGATAGGGCGTCTGAGACACTGTCAGAAATGGACAAAGAGAAAAAGTGAGGATCGCTTCGCCGGGTGTGAGGAGAAGAAATAAAAAGTACGAAGAGTGATCGCGAAATGAAATGGAAACATGGATAAGGATAGAAAGAGGGTAAATGGCCGACGAATGAGAAGTTGAAGGAAAAGTGCAGCTTAAGGAAAGAAAGGCTGGGAAATACCATAGATCCTCCGATACCGAAATCTGAGAATAACGACTGGACCCTTTAAACATACATAGGATTCGATCCATTGCTTCCCTTCGAAAGTAAATACCCTTTTTCATTTTTATACTTTCGCTGACACGGGCGTGAAAGTATCTCGAGAAAGGGGAGATGAAGACCTCTTTTCCAATATGTTTCCCGGATGGACGCTCTTCGAAACTCAAGACGTGATTTGATTGCGGGAGAAATTTTAATTTAATCTCGCGACGAGCGCAGAAAACCAAATTCTTGGATCGCTGATCTATATCTTGGAGAAGAATTTGGTATTTCATACATGCTTACCTCCCTTCCGTCGAAGAGAGCAAACTAAAAGAAGAATTCGAAGCATCTATTTCAACACCATGAACTGCGGAGATCCAAAAAATCTGAAGCACTAATGTTTATTGGTAAAAACGATTAATGACAAGGAATTGTTTAGACTAAAATTATACTCAGCATTTCTTAGAAAACAACTCAGAGTATAGAGTCATGATGTACTGTAAACATTTTAATACCTTACGTTAGTTCCCGAAGTAAACTACGCGTTCGGAAGTACTTCGATGAAAGCGGTCCCGGGTTCCATTACCGGTGGGGTCTCACGTACGAATTGATCTACACTTTCGAAGCACTTTTTAAATTAAAAGTTCTATTACCTTACGTCAGAAGCAATGTAGACACTAAAATCCACGAAAAAGTTACATCAGCTCTCAATGGACTATTAACAATCTATTAGCTATGTTTATATGGAGTTCATCAAAGAAATCAATTTAAATGTAGGTGAAATGTGGAAAAAGCGTAGAAATATCAACAGACTTAAGTCGTATCCTAAGAAAGTAATCACATCCTCTAATACAACCCTAGAATGCTCTAAATACTAGATACGATGTTTATATTTGATATGTACCTAATGATCAAGATTTTAAAATATCTACATATAGACTGTCATTAAAATTTAGGAAAGATATAAATAATCAGATCGATAACAAAGAAGCGTAAACCAAAATTTTCTTTTCAATATTATATCGGCAACTATGTAGGCAAGACTGCCTAATTGCCCTTTACCGTTAGGAATAAACATCGCAAAGGTTACTTGGTAACCTTTAAGCTTAACGGCAGAAACTAATAGCCATAGGAGCAAATTCGCTTCATTTGAGCAATATAAATTTAACTGTGGTGTCTCAACGCTATCGGCTACGAATCGCAAATTATAACAACCATAATTATTTAATCCTATAAAATATTAAAAGCGAAAAAATGGGAATCCTCGCGACTAACTCGATATTCCTTCTTTTTGTAAGGTTTTCCATCGAGGGCTTCTTTTCATTGAGAGAAGGCAATGGAGGAGACAATGGGGTTCCGAAATTTCGGAGGACTTCAAATGGCGAAGAGCCTCCATTCAGATGACCGACGCCACACTCAAATGTTAACTCGAAAAAAAATAATTCTTTTCACTGAAGAAAACCTGACGGACTAACATCATAAGCAATGTATGTGCACTTTGGCGTCTCTTTCCTACGTCTGGAGCGATATAAAGCAAAAATAAAGGTAAACATTTAAGTTAAACTTATCAAAAATTATACTTTGGCAGTCCTGAGATATTTTTAATACAGTAAAACCCTTATCAGACGCTATCTCGCATAAAGCGCGATTTTCTCTCGGTCCTGATCGTGCTCTCTGATTACGTATCACCATTGCTGTAAAAAATCGTTATTCCTCCCTAATTGTGTATCTGGTTGAAATGGTTTCATAATATAAATGGCCAAAATTTATTAATTAAAAACCTTTGCGCGAAAAGCAGGCCATTCTTCAAAACTATGACGAAATGCAAGCAGCATACAAACACAACTCGGTTATGTCGCGGATTTTGGTTCCCATAAAAGTGTCCTAACCAGGTTCTAGTGTATTTAGGTTCCTATATAGAGAGAAAGAGGTTTTACAATGACAGAGATAACGATTATGGCTGACCTAGTGCATTCTTTCAAACCAAATTGCGCCAAACCTAAACGTCGCAACGGAAAATGAAGAAACTATAGAAATGTAAAACTGATGTCATCCAATTGCGGTCAATAAAATAATTAACCATATTGCTAATCAATTGTGTGTTTGCGTGAAAACTATCTTTCAATGGCCTGTAAACGCGTGTATTATTAAATAAGGGATTCCTGAGGTAGTAAAGAAGAGTAAAAAATAATAAGAGATATACAATACATCTTGTTCAAAAGATTGTCTTTTGCTTAGTCAAACTTTGTGAAAAGAATTCATTATTCAACCACCAAAATTGGGACATTATTTTTATGCATTAAGCATGTGATTATATACTGACAGAAAGAATAAGAAATTTAAGTGGTGGATTCCGTAAGAGTGTTGACCACTGAAAGAAATCAAGGGAATACAGTCTAAACATGTATGTATAAATATTCCGAAGTAATACAATTCTTGAATGTAAAGTTAAATGACCATTCTTTAACACTAAAAAATTTGAGGGCAAAATTCTATAGAGATAACTTCTGTGTTTATATCAGTAAGGTATCTAAATCATATATTCAAAGGGTGTGGAAAGCCATTGCAAAAATTAAAATCACTTCGTACATTATTAGTCTGCGGAAGAGTATTAACAATGTGCTACCGTTATCATATAACATATATATTTCGTGTATATTCCACAACGAAATTCACGCAATTAAGAGAAGGCAAGAAACGAAGGACAACACGAAGGCATCAGTACAAATAACATGGAAACACCCAATCAAAGGAGTAACCCATAAAAAATTCACCCTAATCTCGTGTAAACATCCAATTTTCATGCATTAGCTGCCCTTCCTTACGACGATTAGAAAACAAACCGCGACGCCAAAAAATTCGATCCAAAGAGCAAATCAGGCAGCACGTTTGTTTATGTCGTCGGAAAGCCATCCAATCCGGTGAAAAGAGGACGAGAAATACGTGAGAAGAGAAAGAAAAGAAGATGATAAGCGTCACCTCATCTCTGCGAGGAAAGGAGATCCTGTACAGAAATGGAGGAAGGAGATGAGATTGAAGGGAACCGAGAAGGCATCCATAATGCAGAGGAATGCCAGAGGGAAAGAGAACGCCGCCACCTAGCAGTCTAACGCACACCTCTTTTTAGGCCTCTTAATCAAGTCACGTGTCCATTTTCCTCGTTTCTAATTGGCCGCCAATCCGCGATATGTTATCACCTCACAGCGGATTACACGGGTAATCATAAAACGGAGTACACTGAAGTGATTTTATCATTTGTAACAATACTGATGTAATCATTTAATACCGCAAGAAGATCTTAAAAAAAAACAAATATTGATATCGATTGCACTTTCTATGAATGTGTTTCGAAAAAGGCTGAGGTTACTTTGCACCCAGCAAGCGTCCATCTGGAATCGAACCCACGACCGCTTTTGTTAAAGGCCAAATGGAATGGCGGACCTCATGAGGCAAGTTTAATTACTATATAGGTACCAAACCATAGGGTTATTTAAACTATCTACTTTCTCAAAGATGGGGATAAGATGCTGTAATTAATTATTAATAATGAAAACTCACCACTATTAATGAACATGATCTATATCTAAAAATGGAATAGCTGTGCTGATAAAGGTATCGGATTACGAGGATATTCTGGATTCAAAGCCAGCGAATGCAATTTCTATACGCTGGGCCCTCAATTTGGCGAAGAAGGATATTGCAGTCAAAGTTTCGCTGGCCAAAAAGATCCTTCGCGTTCTGCGCACGCGTGCCATAGGTTTGCCATTTGTGCACTTGGGAACGGTTTTTATATCAATAATGTTATTCCAGCAGCTTAGAAAAGTTAGAGCATAACCATGGAGTTTAATTCTCCAGTACGGTCGCCTACTTTACAAACGTAATTCAGGTCGCTATCGCATAACCAATTTTATTATCTAGTGTATATTTATTATTTAGACATAGATATTTTCTCACCATCAAAAAGATTATGCTAAAGTTACTTTCAATATACTTTAAATACCTAAAACCCAGCTATTATCGAATGAATATACCAAAGAGGAGGAGATGAGAAATATTATATTTCAAAATCACTTTAACACCCATGTGACCACCCGAGGTATAAATCTGGGTATATAAGAATGTTTTCGCAAAGTTAAAATAAATTTCAGGAGACAACGGATGAAAGCTAGTCCAAGATAAGAAAACTCTAACTGAATACGTATTCACTTAAATATCACGAATTTCTTAATTTTCCAGATAGTTCTACGGTCAGTGATGACTTGTGAAGATGCATGAGAATCAGAGATGTCACGAAAGAAAAACTAATTAACTCTTCATTATGCTGATTAGTCCCTTTCTCTCCCTGATTAAATATTTCTGGAAAATTAAGCGCGTCCCTGGCTTTTCCGGAGGTAAAATTTGGTCGTAAGCAAGGACGTTGCGGTCTCTTCCTAAGGGGTTTGTCACACCATCTTCTCTGACTTGCCACCGCACCAACTTCTCCTAAGCTCTTGTAGTCCTCTCTCTAAGCATCTTACCCAACCCACTTTATCCCTCATTCGGCTTTCTCTTTCCTTAGCCAACCATTCGCCAGCAATCTTCTTAAAAATGTATTTTAGTCCACAGGCATAGGTGAGTGACACCCGAATTATTGATCTATCGATATAAACTGGAAGATAAGGTCAGATGTAAAGAGTTATTTTTTCTGGGAATCCATAAGAAAGACATAATATACGATAGATGGACTTCGAGCACTAAATAAGGAATTCAAGTCTCCAAGATGTAATTGTGAATCTGTTAGTCATACCATACACTAATTTAAGAACTTCCTATAATATTAAGTTTTAATAACAAATAATACTTATGCTCTGATGTGGTTATTGCATATTTTAATTAATTTTGCCATTCATATTTTTCACTATGCTTTAATATCTCTCGAAGAAATACTCGGGAATAAATTTTGAAAATATGCGCAGAGACTGAGAAAACAACCAAATAAACGAAATCGAGAATCCAAAGAGAACTTGCATTTTTCACTTCAATTTTAGCTTACGGTAATTACTAAGACTTCACCTTTGCGACTAAAAGAGGCATCTTCTTAAACAGAGTTAAAAAATTTAAAATCCGGTTCTAGTTCACTAAATTCCTAGACATGTTGTATGAATTTCTTACCTTTTATTTGTATAAATCTAGTTATTCATAAGTTGTAATAATTAATTTCAACTTCGTTTGCCGGTTGTTTAGTTATGGTTTTGTAGAATGTTCACAATAAACTGTAAATAAACTTGGGATAATAATAATATAAACTTGGGATCATGTAATTCAAGAGATTTTACGCTTGATCGAGCGAAGAGAAGTCAGTTTTTATGAGTAAAATGACTTGCAAAACGTTAAAGGGTGCCGTATGGTTATAATACGCATATTTTCCAATTCGAAAATACGGAAAGCTCATGAATTTGTTACCATATCACTCCTAATTACAATAAAACCCGCTTAAGACGCTCTGCTATCCACATTTATAAAGCAGATGTTTTCCTTCCACAGATGCACTGCAACCCACTAGAGCCGATGCCTCGCCGCAATTGATACACCTAAAGTTGTCCGCATAATTCTTCTCTAATTGTCTTTCTGTAAAAATTTTGCTTCATCATAGAGAGAAAAATGGCAAAAATGAAGTGAATACGGAAGACGCTACCTCTGGTCGAAAAGAAAGCCATTCTTAACAAATATGACTAGAAGGAACTCAATATTACAACCTTAGATGGTGGACTCTCTAGACATATACCGTTATACTAAAGATAGAGAAACTAATGAATATTCTTTTCCATTTTTAAGATGAAAAGCACTTACAACTTAAAGAGCCTAAGAAAAACCATTCCCTTTTCTTTTTTTAATGTAATAAAATAAAATTTGTAAGATCCCGCTAATAACGTGGCTTCTACTCGATTCCCTAAAAAGGGTCTTAAGTAGATTTTACTGTATTTGAAAAACTGTCATATTTTACCGAAAAATACACGGAACTAAACACTGAATAAGATCACAATATACATAATCCGATCCCTCCTATCTTCCCCCTTTCCTTTCCTTAGACACGAAAGCATCTCTTCGCCCAACAAATTGCCATCCTCATCTTTCGGCGATCTCAAAAGGATTTGCTGAATAACTCATCCCAAAGCCCTCTATAACTGAAGGGACAGGAGAAGGGTTCGAGAGACTTATGTCGAGTTTGTCGCTGGGGTGACAACTACGGAACATTCGTAATCAAATTTCGGGGGTATCTGTTCCTCCATCCTCGCTTGTGTCAATGTTTTTCTTTTCTTTCTGTGGTGTGTTTATGCGTGAGGCAAATAAGTTTGCGGCCACCGTAGTTGGGAAGAGGATGTTGCGGCCTAATATGCTTGTGTTGGCGGTTTGGATCCAGGTAAAGGACCCTTTGAAACGTCTCCCTTCCTCAAGCCCGAGCTGTATCAAAAACAAGACGGTTATCGACAATTTCTTGAGTGGCGGAATTCGCATCTCGGTACACGGAGGAATGTTCTGCAGATTATATGGGCTCCGAATGCTACTCTTGAGTTGAAATTTACCTCCGAACTGTAATAAATTTGCCTGCACACTCCTCTTATGTGGAGGACAAAGGATTTTGGGTTTAATACCAGTCTTGACTCACATACGATGTAATATAAGAGTGAGATAACGATATCGATGATTTTCCATCAACCTCTGATCGGCAGGGCCATCCAATTGGCTTAAAATGCAAAATACTAATTTAATACAAATACTACTTTTTTAATACAAAAACTACTTTTGGATTTTCATAATATTTTCCTATCTGTACTTACAGAAGCGCAAATCTTCCTTTCTTTTACCTTTAGAAATTCATATGGTGAATAAATTTTCCATTTCAAATTCAAATTAAAATGACAAATATATATTTTTATGGGAATAGAATATAATTCGAAATAATACTTAGCGTAATATAAGTAAATTAATAAGGTTTCCTAAGGTTCAAACGCTTTTATTCTATAGAATATATCATAATAGGCCGGATTGCATTGAAGGACATCATAAAACAAATTAAGAATATTTTTTTAATTTCCACAATATTTGTTAATTCAGCCAAGTCTACAACGCCATCATCAAGTAAATAGTAGTAGAAATGAAAGCATTTCATAATCAATTACATATATCTCTAATAGGTAGTGTTTGGTACATGTTATTCCTTCACTATCATCTTCAGCTGATAATTTGAATTTTGCAAGAGTGAGACGTTGAAATATAAGTTCATGCGGTTGGAAGGACGGAGTGTTTGAGGATTAGAACTCATTGTGAATATTTTTAATACTCCTTTACCAGGATAATTTTACCATTATCTTCATATTTCGTAATGGTTGATATTACTGCAGCTCGTTAGAGTCAATATTGGTCCGCTGTAAAAACTAATAAAAAATCAGAAACAAAAGAACAATTTAATTTCTAAGAAACGCGTTGATCCTTCCCTCTTCGTTTGAAGTTCATAGAATTCACCTATATGAGCGCTATATATCAGTAAGCACATCATTACTATACAGAGGCTGGAAAAATCCTTATGAGATACTCTTTGGACCACTGATAGACATCGTTTATGAGATTTCTTTAGCAATAGCTCGAAAATGCTCTTCCAAGCATAAAAAATTTCTCTTTTGGTGTTATTGTCTCAAAATATATACGGTAAGGCTGTAAAATTGATTTCCAGCAATAAAATCACACCAATAAGTTTTTATATGAATCATCGGAATCAAATTCAACGATTTAACGTTAAAGAGAGATTCAATATCCTAAATAAACGTATCGCTAACACATTTAAAACCGGAATTTTAAATTCATCAATGAAAACATTTTAATTCCCTTTCAGTGGCGCAGCGATATGTTTTAACTTTCCAATTCGATTTACTTTTCATTCTTTACATGGAACATCGTTCCGTTATTTCCAAATATGATCTCTCTCAATTGGTTTAGTAAAATATCAATAGAGATCGTCCCATTTTGCGACGTAAAATGGGGTGGCCCCGTTTTACGGCCTCGTTTGAATTTCACACGGGAATGATGTCCTCCCGTCGCGTGTGCATTGTTTTTCAAAAATCCTATATTTGTTGGCCTATCCTATTGGCGTTGGCCCGCTTCCATTGCATACATTTGCTAAAATGTGAACCGAAATTATCTCCGAGAATCATCTTAACCCATTTAGCGTGATGCGTTTCTTTCCGCGAAATATATCATCCGTAATAAAATTTACGACATTGCTTTCATTCGGCACAACTTGCCATGTCGATTCGATTTATCGACGCGATATTCCGATTTCCTCTCTCTTTTCTACTCTCCCAAACTCTCGACTGACTCATTTCCCATCCCGTCCTCGTTTCACCTTTTCCGTGACATCTTTCCCCACCGATATCACCCATCGGCCTCTCTTCCCAAATATGCCTACCCTTGATGCGTCTTCGCTGAGTGAATTCCTTCTCTCGCACCATGTGCAAGGAGTCCTAATGCGATTCCTTGGATAGAGGTGTGAATTTCAACGCGAGAATTTGAATGATTTGGTGATTTGCGTTGTATTTTGGTTTTCTTAAAGATAGGTGAGACAGAGTTCCTTTTTATTACGAAATTGTTTGTAATTTAACATTACATCACTAAGCCATACGGTTGATGCTTCAATTGGCAATTTTTGATGCGTTCTCTGCATTAAAAGCCTGAGTTTGACTTAAAATACGACCATACGTTAAAACCCGGATAGTCCTGGTCAAAACGGGACGTCTCCGTGTGTAATATCGGTGTGATATAATGGTGTAAATTCGATTGAGTGACACTTTCTGCGTCTTAGGCTTCATAGCTTTCTATATTAAAACATGAAATGATCGAACCTTTCTCGCTGTTGTTCATGGAACGTCTCTAAGTCACGGACAAGCTATTGTGAATTGTTTCCTTGTTTCCGATACGACAATGTCGATGGATAATTTGATCGATATCTTACACCATTTTAAAATAGGTTTTTCTAATAAAAGATTCAATTACCCTGATAGTTCATGATTGTGTCAAGTAGACCAGCATCATAAATTCATATTCCTGTCAAACTGAATATTGATTTTAAGGAATGTAAAGAAAAACAGCCACAAAGACTAGGATATAAAATTTATGACGATAAAATTTATGTAGACAACTTATTGCAATTTGACAGACTAAATGCAGTCATCAATGCATAGGCTATGAGGAAGAGAAAAGAGAATTAGGAAAGGACTCAGGAAACACTCAAAAGATGCACGGGAGACAAGATATCATAGCTGAGGGATATTGAGCGATTGGAGAGAATCATATCGATGTACCACAAAGGAAGGAAGTTAGGAACACTTTAATTAGGGTGGGAATTCACTGCCTAAGATCGCGTATAAGAATAGACTGAGGAGTCCTTTATTTGCATTCGACCGTTAGCTATCTGAGGACACAGCACATTATCGCTGCAGATGCCGTCTCATTGACCGTGAGTAAGGAGCACACGAAAACGTAACATTATAATTACTTCAGATTTATTTTCTTCGGCTCGAACTATATTGCCCCTACTTTTCTTAAAACAGGTCTTTGCGGTAATGTACACCACTTGATGTCTTGGTATCTGAATATAGATGATTGTAAGATAAGCTTACCGTATCTCTGCAAAAGAAAAAATAATTGGCATTTGAGCTTAGTTGTCATCTTGTTTTGAGTTTTGTGGTCAGTCTTTGCAAACCTGTAATAACAGATTTGATAAATATTTAGTGTGTTACTACATAAGAGAAATTTAGAATGACCAGGAAATTGTTGTGACGGTATCAAAATTCATTATTCCTAGTTTTGAATATTTTTCAAGTTTCTCAGGCCGTTCGACAATCCAACTGCAACTGCAATTTTTACAATCCCTCACATTTTCCCTACGTGAAGAACATTTTTCATAAAATACGAGATTGAAAACCAAATATGTCTTTATAGTATATAATTGTAAGACTAAGAGGTTGATATATAACTCATAAAATCAATTCAACATGAACTATCCCTCCTTAACCCAAGAATGTCCGTAAACAACGGATCCCACAAAGAGCAAACATTCCTCGCATATGCAGTATTTCCCCTCAGTGTAGTAGACAAAATAAGTACGGCGGATGGAGTGGAAAATGAACCTCCTTACCACACGCAAAATTCCTTCCCTCGATAAACTCCAATGCAAGAAGCGAGCCAAGGAAGGAAGTACAGCAACGCACCGCGAAACATTTTCCCTCTTATGATTCTTTCCAGCGCTCTCCTTTCTGATAAAACTTCCATGGCGTGGGCGGGGCTTATCAAAACCGCTGGCTTCACTAATTACATCCGTATTCGGGAGAGGGGCACAAAGGGGCCAAACAAGAACACAAAGCGTATGGTTGGTTGGTTCTAGCAGATGAAAGAAAATTGAGATCGGAAGAGGGGGAAGGGCTCCGTTACAACTCCACTTTAAGCCCCTTTTAATTTTGATAGAAAAATGAGGGAGCGAAGGGAACGGAGAAAATTGACTGGGATAAAAAACAATGGCGGGAAAAGACGTCTGGAACGGACGAGTTTTTTGCGATGTCAAGAATGGAAGGAATAGTTCACGTCGACAACTTATCTGTAATATTCACCTCGAAAGATAACACACCACTGGTTTAGTTTCGACTTCCGGACATTTTCATTGATGTATTACTGTACAAAACTTAACTATAACTCCGCGGTATATAAAACCATATATTTGTCAATTGTCTTAAGGCTTTGAATTCGTTAGCAGTTAGAATTTAGCTTAGCATAGAATTAGCGCGCTAGCACAGCAACACCGAAGTCTCGTGTTCGAATCCTGGATAGGGTATGGTTGTTTGTCTTTAATAGGTTATTTGTAAGAGCGACCTACTTAAACACAAAAATTCACCTAGACTTTATTATTATTATGGTATTATTTGTACATGAAAAGATTCTGGGGAATTGCTCTAGTTAGCTGTTGAATTTAAATGGTGTTTGTAGTTGTTAAAGTGACGACAATAGGTGTCTTCCTCCAGTTTTTTTATTTATAAATATCTCATTTCGAAACCGTTTATGGTAACTGCAGCATACATAATATGAATAAGCTAAACGAAAGATTAAAAATTGACATTGACTGAATTTTATGATCCTCCGACTTCCAAATTAGAAATATCCGATCCAATTGAGGCTACTAAAAAGCACTTCTACGTGAGTATCTCTGATTCTCCGTTCAGGAAATAGGAAGCTAAATGCGTTTCTCAGTACGGTTTTGAAGGGAACGACGCGATGCAAAATAACGATATGGTAAAGAGGCGGACTCAATCCATATCAGTCATTTCTATCGATGCTTCTACGACCGCAAAAAAAATTAGCTCTGTATGCCTTTCGAGTCTCACTTCGACAAATAGCGAAATGAAATTGAGCAACGCAAGGGAAGCGTGCACCTATTGAAATGTAAGATTCTTCAGAATACATTCTGAACATTTACTAAAGTTGGTGTAATCCCAGTGCACTACAATACAACCGTTATATACCGTTATAAAATTATCGATAGAAGAATTTTAGTAGAAATAAAAGTAAGGTATTATGTATATTCAAGAAACATTTTCGGTAAACATATAAATGGAGTAAAATCATAAAATAGCGTTAAATGCATATTCACCATGGATATGGTATCTAAAATGATAATTCTTAAAGCCAAGAGGAGGAAAGATTTAAACAGAAAGAATCTGAATATGAAGAATAAAATAATTAGTTAAGATGATTTAAAGACGAATGAAAATTCATGATATCTATATTCATTACGAGTAATGGAAGACACGAGTTAAAAGTTATAATGAGTAGACCTACTCTTAGAAACAAAAATAATCAGATGTAAAGCTGGATATACTCAATCGCTTTTCATCTGATTAATTCACTATGGATATCCACTTTCTCCCATCCGTTGATTATTTTTTGAAACAAGGGTACGCAATGTCAAAAAAAACTCAATATAAATCTGCAACAATCTAAAGGATTGGGAAATGGAAAAATCGGAAGTAATGAGATGTAGAATTTCAACGAGGATTTCGAGAAAAGTCCAAAATTCCTTAAGCGACACAATACTCCGAGTAAGCGACGAGCAAACTCGATGGGAGGGGCCAAAATGCCCGAAAATTCTCGCTTAATCAGCATAGAAGTGAAAGGCCTCTATATTTACGATCCGAGACAATAACAAACTAAAACGAGCGAGAATAAGGAAATGAAGGAGGGGAAACAAGAGAGGCGTCGCCCTGGGCTTTCATCAACATGAGATGAGAAGATCGCCGGAGGAAAAGGCAAAATCGATCCATCGATTTAAACTCCTCGATTTTTATCCCCCGATATGGCCTCAAACTAAAAATGCCCCCTTCTTACACCCTTTGCATCCCCCAAATCACTCAGTCACGCCCTCTTATCGAGGAAGAGATTGGTTAGAGAATGATGCACGTTGTGGTCACGATCCGAGGAGAGGGAAGGAAATTATTTCGGATCCATTAAGCTTATTTGATTTGGACAGAATGGGAGACGGGAAAAATACGGATGAAAAAGGGGTTTAATGACGGAGTGGGAAACGTGTCATTTTTAGGGAAATTTTCGACGTCATTAAATCAGAAATGCATTACGTTGATCATTGATGGCAATTGTGGTAATGACTTTTGGAGGGCGTTTCGAAATTGCAGGAGAAGGAAAAAGGAATGGATAAATCGTCGATTTGTGCATATCCGGTGAGTGCATATATCCATATACTACATTCACATATATAAGTAGGAGACCCTGTAAAACGGAAATAGAGGATCCAAAGATATTTTTATCTTACCTTTCTATCCAAGAATCCAATCACTTTTTCATTAAATAAGGCCGGATGATTATTTTTCGGTGAATCTTGCAGAAACTCCGAGGATTCGAAGCAAATTAATTAATTTCTACGGATGATCTCGGTGGAATGGGAGCTTTTATTTCCCTGAAAGCAACGTAAACTCCGATAATGTATCGATGTTACGCGAAGGAATTACCCGAAATTCTTTCGCCGCTTATAGAATATCCGGAGCTAAACTAATTAATTAATTTTGGGTTGATAAATGCGACCCTATCGATCGAAAGCGCGCGATCCCTGGCAATCAGGAGGGTAATGAATAACGAAAAGTACTTAGAGAACTTACTCTGAAAATACTACGGGGTAATTATGATGCGATTTAGAAAGTTTTTACCGAGTTAAGCATGGAGTAATTCGCCGGGCAGTCTTTTTCAAAAAACGCAAAAATGTGCAGAGCATACTTTGATTAAGATTGATTATTAAGGCATCCTTTTTCGCCGAGTGGAATAGGCGTGGCTTTAGAAAGATAAGTTGGGTGAGAGAAGGAAAGTTGGCCGAAAGAAAGAATGGGAAGAAGAAAGGACGCCATCTGCCTTAGGCACCAGATGCGAATCTCCTTAAGGGATTGAGTTAGGAAAGTACGATGAGGCGAGAGGAAATGAGAAAGGTTTCGATAAAGGAAACTACCCAATTGGGCGCTAAGAGTACGAATTGAGATATCCGAAATATAAAATGTACAGATACGGGATTTCCGATACTAACCCAGTTTTTAGATATTTTGCTGAACTGTTTTTTTCCATAATGTGATAAATAAAATTCCGAGCTGAAATTTCAACGTCTCTATACCTTAAATGTTATTACGTGATAATAAAGACACTTTCATTCCTTTGTAAATTCGTCTTCCCACGAAAAAAAATAAGTTACCGACCTTTAGCATGATTAATTAATAACAAGTGGCAAATTATTTTAAGTAACCGAGCAAACAATTATTTCAGTTATGTGATATCAAACGAATACCCTAAAAAAGATGTTGAATGCATTTCTTGCTATTTATATAATCTAATTATTGACTTAATTACAAGTTAAAACAACAACAAAATGTTTAGTGTCGTAAATGAGTATCAAAAGGGTACCAGCAGAATATAATTAACAGGAATAATTGCAAACGATAGTGTGATAATTGGAATTCAAAATAAGAAACTTAAATCAATTGGAAAATAAATTCAACGTGTAACCGAGAGGAAAAATTAAAACATCCAAACGAATTATGATAATAATTCGACTTTCTGTCATTAAATTATCAAATTGATACTATAAAATTATATTCTATTATGAAATGGAAATACTTAATCAAGTGATGATATGCATATACTTTTCTTTTGTTCACGAAAATGTTCATCAGCTACACTCATTTTTTACAAAAAATCTTTCAAATAATAGGAAATGAACGAAAAAGTGCTACCAAGAAATAATCTTGAGAACAGATGGCTACTTCTGACTGTTATTTCCACGGAGATAGAGAATATAATATCCACGCGCCTTTGGCGCCTAGCAGGGTTTGTATGTAAATGCAAAATTCACTTAGAAACAAAGGTCATATACGAGAAAATTATTAATCTAAAGTTCACATTTATGGTTTGAAACCGATGACAATAGAATTTTCTTAAAGAAATTTATCTACTTCATAGACTGCTTAGATGTTCAATGAGCGATAATATTTCACGTCAGAAGAGATCTAACCCCCTTCGGAAGCAATTCATCCAAAGGACAAAAAATAACAATCAAGAGGATTAAGAATTAAAACAGCATGACAGTACCAACTTTGCGATTCAACATTCTCCTATTCTGGCGTCCAGAATCCGTAAAAAGATTTATTGAGACGAAAGTGGTCATCACGCCCAATTCATGCACATCACGTTCTTTCCTGAATGAAGTTTTAGCGCCTTTGTGAATGTAAAAAATTGCAGGTTAGAGGTTGAGAAGATTGGCTATAATGCGTGATAGGATATGCCAGTGGAAACGCGCTGACCTTAAAATACTTTCCATGTGATTGATAGGCAAATGGAGGAGAGATAAAATGGACGGTGAGAAATGAGGCGAGGGAGGGTAGAAAGAGAGGAAAAATTACGAGAGGCGTAAAGTAAAGGGGATGGAGGGCAATTAAGTATTGGGAAGTGAGAAATTGAATGAAAAGAGACATTTCGACGGATAAATTAGATGTGAGAAACTCATTTATTGGATACTGATGGGGAATCTTGGATAGCAAAATATAATATCTGCGGACAAATTTGATTAATTTGAATTAGCAATTCCATTAGATTAGATGATATTGAAAACCCAAATTTATAGTACAATTTTCAGATTCAACCGATAAAACTGATGATCACTAAAATTTTTACGAGAGGGCACTCTGTTTATAACATACTGAGAAATATCAGCCTTATATACTTATCTTTGCATATTCATCGTTGAACAAAATTAAGCGCTTCTAAACACAGATCGAAAAAAAATCACCACCAAACGTTACCATGAGCAAGCAACAAGAACATAGAGAAATTTAGGGGGAGTATAATTCCCCTTAATTCGTATAAATAGGGCCATTTTGGTATGCGTGCAACGTCCTGTTTGACGCAATGTTTTCAGTTTACATAGTTTGTTTCAAAGAATTACCAAGCGCTTTGAATGAGAGAGTGAATAGATTATGAAATCAACAAATCATTGAAGCCTGAAAAAAGAAGATCAACTTTTTCAGATACCGTCGCTGAAATCGTTTGGAAAAATATTCGATTTTACTTGTACATATTATTATGTATGCACGTCAAATACGTGTATGTTAAATATGGAGATTGCATTTTCGTGTATAATATTTGGAAATCATTTTCCAGCTTACCTAATACGTAGGCTCACGTAACATGTAGATGTACTCGTAAACGTCGAATTACCGGCAAAAACGGTAAGCACCAAAATGTGCAGTACCGAGGTGGTCGGTTCAGACGGATCACCACTTAAGTTAGACTACGCATACTGTTCAAATGTTCGGATAAACGAAGAGGAAAAACGTAAAGTTTCATCGGAAGTAATGCGGTCGGTGAGCAGGAGTGATGATTTCTGAGAGGAGCCGTTCGAAATCTCATCCATAAAATTCTCTTGCTTCTCCATCTTCTGAGGAAGGCTCCAGAGATAGAGTAAAACGGCGAAGTAAAGACATCCATCAAACCGACACGACACTGTAAAATTATCCCTTTTCCAAGGAAGGACTTGGTTCGGTTATCTCTTAACAGAACTGAAGATTGCCTCTAGCTAGTGAATCCGTAACAGGGTTGATCAAACAGTCTTGGATTTCACAGTTGAGACTGGAATGTGCTCGTTGAGAAAGAAAGTTTCTTATTCGGAAATCAAAAATGATCTGAAGAACGAAAGTCGATATAATTATTCTCTCTTAGAAAATTAAGCCCTTGGGGACGAGAGAAAGAGATCTCATAATATCGCAGTGAAAGATATGTTGGCTCTTCGGAAAGTAGGTTAATAGTTACATCCTTAAGGAACGTTTTAGCACTAAATTTAATAGTCATTAATATCCTTGGCTGAGAAACTTTTAAAATCTTTATTCGTTTAAAATAGACCGATCGCTCGTTGACTTAATCACAATAGATAAAGTAATAGGGGATAATGAATTTCTATATTTAAACTAGTTCTTAGACTTCAT
This sequence comes from Pachydiplax longipennis, assembly GCA_036926295.1. Classification (NCBI taxonomy): domain Eukaryota; kingdom Metazoa; phylum Arthropoda; class Insecta; order Odonata; family Libellulidae; genus Pachydiplax; species Pachydiplax longipennis. Next base: position 4,779,765 of record JAVFKF010000044.1, on the reverse strand, counting down.
TATTTACTGAAGGCTCATCGAGGACGATTCGAAAATATAGGAAACTGTAAGGATTTTCTGCGTTGCTGTCCGTGAAAAAGGCTAAGATAATTAAATCTATGTGTTTTGCAGCAAAATGGATAAGAAAAAGGCGTATCATATTCTACACATATTACATAATATAAGATTATAAGAATAAAAATATCTAATGGTAGCGCAATCTGATTTAGCATTAAACATTCCTTTTATATATCTTATATTACCGAAGGTTAAAATGTGCAAGCGTGTAAGTTAAGGCATTTTAAAGAAAACTCTAGGGAAGGTTTTTATCAATACATAACTACACTGATAATACCAAGCAATATTATTTCACCTAATGAACTCCAAAGCAATTTAAGGCTTCAAATTACGAAGGTCAGTCGGAATTCTCAGGATGAGGAGATGGAGTCATAAAAAGTCACAAATGCACACTTAGAAGCCAATAGGTACGTATTAAGAAGAAGAGGCCATTTATAGGCGATAAGATGCAAATCTGTGTTTTATTGAACAATTTAGAGGCACTGAAAAAGCGATAACTTTATCCGCTCCCACTTTATCGCGATCTGTCCTACAGTCATTAATTTTATTGAAGCTAACAGGATTATCCCATGATTTACGTGTTCTAGGAGCGAATAGAGGAGTCCTTTCTTATTACAAATGAAATTCTCGCACTTGTGATATGAAATATATAAAATCTATTAAATGGTGCCCAAAAACCATACATTGAACCATTACAAAAAGGAATTCGAAACGAAATTTCAGCTGAGGAATTAAATCTAGCTATCATTGTGAAAAATATTTTCAGCAGCTTGGATCTAAAGCCAGCGTTAAAATAGACGCTCATGCAAAAAATTGTGAACTAAGGCCATCACGAGAACTGATTTGGTCTGAATCTCAACTAAGAACCGGTCATTACTATTTTATGTGCATAACTACTTCACTATCGCCTTTCAGTTTATGGTCAAAGAACTATCGCAAATAAAAATACATTTCTAAACATTACTTGGTTTCAAATACAGAATTACAGAAATGACATTTGCAGGAGCTCATGAAGTCTTTTGACTTAAACCAAATTTCATTTACTAGAGAAATATTTATTTAGTTAGATTTGTACAGTTCCTCTCCTATTTCATACTGGATACTTAAAGATTTAAAGGACAAATTTACAGAAATTTTGCATGAATGTATGATCTGAACAAAAATAAATAAAACATAATTCAGAGACAAATATACAAATAGGGTTTAGGTAAAAAATTATTTGTAGGAATATTTATACAAAATTACTTTTAGGAATGAATCCTGTAACAGTCTGAAAGGGTCTAGAGAGGGAGGTTAGGAAGACTATGTAATAAAGAAGGGATAATATAAATGTAGAGATATGGAAGAATAAGCGTAGTTGCCCTAAGTGGAAAATGATATTCAAATAGCGAAACTAATTCGAGAGTATGGGAATTAAGTATGATATGGAAGAAAAATATCAGATTTCACTAAGATTTAATTTTGGAATCTTAAGGAGAGGAATTTCAATACATAAGCTATGAGAGAATTCTGCAGGAGAAGTACAGAAAATTTTTACTGCATTAGTAAAAATTGAAGACTTGGTTCAGGGAGACGTTATTAGAATTGGCTAGCAGATAGGGAAGCCGTTTGAGAAGGCCGAGATTGCTATGGAAGTGAAATATAATTTCAGAAACCAAAAATAAAAACACATACTTCGTTAAACTGATAAGGAAAATGATTTCCCGACGACATCATCAAAGTCACAAATCTACTTAATCACTTTATAGACCAGGATTAGCGGCGCCTGATACATTTAATTCTCTATCTGACAAGCTCCTCGCTGGATTAGGTGATTTCCGGCAAAAATATAAGGGATGGAATCGCTCTCGGAGAGTCTAATTGGAGCATTGTCCGTAAAGCGGTTAAGTTTGAAAGGCCACGAACAACTTCTTTGTTGCAGACTTAGACAGGAGAAGAGGTTATCTTAAGGGTTACTTTCCTCGGAATTCTCTCCTTCCAATCTAAACGAATCTCAGCCGTTAGAAGCAAAAAGTTTCTCATGTTGTTAACTCGAACCAACTCATTCCATTCGCCCACCCAACTCCCTCTTCAACGCTATCTGGTATCCGTCCAAATTACAGACAGAAAATACATAGAAGAGCATTACATTAAAATATCAGTACTGAGCTGACAAAAATAATCGATGTTATGCATTTCACATGAATAAATGACATTTTACAAACTTAAAGTTTTGCCGAATATAAGTAAACAATTTTGTTATTTTAAGTTATGCAAAATTATCTCGTATTTTATCAGAAATTCCTCTTTTGCCTTACCATTATCAATATCCTTTACGATAAAAAGTTTCGATCACAAGTTACATGTTTATGTATTCATATCTTCATTTTACAATCACAAGATATTTTAGTCGAGCAAAACGTATTTAAACCGATAACCTGATATTTAAATATCATTAATCATTCCGAAGTTCTAAAATTACAATTTACAGAGTGGAAGACTAAGAAACATGATATCAAGTTGACTAAAACAATAAATTTTATAACGTACGTATGACATTTTTAGAATTACAAGAGTCTTAATTAATCGAGGAACTGTCACAAGTACGATACGTTGATAATTCGAGAATTGGATTCCCAATCAAGTTCTTCAAAATGACCACATTCTTTAAGGTTTTTAAAAGTTGGGTTTTACTTTCCTTACACTTACTTCAAAACGAGGAAGTAATTAACTTTATGAACTAAACTACTGAACATACTCAGGTGCTTTGATGGTATTATATGGACTAAAAGTTAGAGATGTAATTGATTTTCCCATTAATTGAAAATTTCTAAATCGATCTTCATTGTTTTGGTTTAAGTTTGATAAGTTAATTTGTAAATATCACTCTTGAAATAAATATCACTCTTGAACCGAAATATGAAAACCTAAGGTCTCACTAACTTTTCATAACTTTTGTATCAGTCGTATTTAGTTAACTTTCATTTCAGATGGTCAAAAAACATTACTCAGGGATTCTAACAGAGAAAATGTACAATTAATATAGTGTATTATTTAATAAGTTACAAGCGTTTTCCCTCAGTTATATGATGTGACGGATAACATTTAGAGATTAATATCTGAAATGAAATCACGAAATAATTTGTAGGATTACGGAAGAAAGTAAGAATAACCAGTTCTACGGGCATATGATTATGTAAAAAAGAAAATGAACTAATACTCCTTGTTACATGTGTAGGTGTGAATCTACAATTGTTTGATCGATTTAATTCCATTATTTTTCATTTGTATCTCAAAAACCTGCATAGTCGATATTTTCTTCGGCCAGCATTTTGATCTTTCACGCATGAAAAAGATTAGAATAACGTCCTTATAAAACCGTCATTCACACTTTTCAGTTGCAACTACCAATTTTAGCATCTTGTATTAAGGAAAACACATTTATTAGTTCTAAGTAGACTGCTGCTAATGGAAAAGACCGCCTCTTTGGAGCATTAGCAGGAAAGAGGGATATGATGGGACCCCACATATATATTTTTCGTCCCTTTTTCTCTCCTAAAATACCTTCAACGAGAAAGGCCTAGAGATGGTCCGAGAAAAAGAAAGAATGCCCGTACATAAAAAACCACTCTCCTCCTTACCTCACATACTTTTCGCACGAGGGGCGTTAAAACTGTCCTTTTATGCCCAACTGTAACTCATTCCTTCGCCAAATTATTAATTCTCGGCGTCTTGTGAGCCTTGCAAACTGCCACACACAAACTAACATTTACGAAGAAATGAAACACATTATACATGAACTACTTTGTTTAAAAAAGGAGATGACTGATTTTCTATCATATTGTATCATCTGGGAAGTTTTCAAATTCACGCGAATAGCACGTATTCAAATGAACAAAACCCCTCTTGGATGAGTTTTCATTACCTATTCTAGCTGCCCGAAGATTGGCAAAAGATTATTAATTAAAATGCTCAAATCGAAGTATAATAAATCAAAAGAAATCTAAAACCCTTAACTGAATTTATCTCTACGAATGTGCAATATAGTCAATTATATCTACATTTTAAAAAGTGCAGAATTCTATGACTATAACGGATGACTTAATATTCACTTTCAGAACCTATTTTGTAACTTAACTTTTCTAACTTTTTGTTTTCACGTCATCGAATTCGATTATTTGATGCCCGTTTGTTAAAGAGAAATTAAGATATTATCGATCGAAATACAAGGGTTTCCCTTATGTATATCTTTTCTATTTCTTCTCAACCACACGTACTTATTCAATCAATCATTCATATATTTTTCGATTTCTTACAGAACGTTCGGAATATTTTTCTCTGCCATCCTTTTGTGTCATAAGACGCTTGGCCTAATTTTCTCCCATTAATTTCTTTAGACTTCTTTCCTATTCGAACATATTTTTTTCTTTCTATTTTTCTATCTACATTAAATATTCTGAAATTAAACTAGAAATTCTCAATTGAAGTCCACGGAATTTGGTAATATTCATTCCGAAAGAAATAAAAACTCAACAAACTGAAGACTCCATCAACTGCTGAAATATTTAGTTATTTAATTAAACTAAGTGAAACTCTAGAATTGCATTTGGTTTCTTTCGGTGTGATTAACTTCTTTGGCATTTCCTCCCGCTCGCTATAATTGAAATTAAATTCCTCCCACGCTCATCTCGCCCAAGACGGAAAATCGCTCCTTAATAATAATGTGTTAATTTAATTTCATAGGTGAAAAATCTTTCTATATTTCAGCTTTAATTGATGCATCAGAATCAAATTTGTATTAATTTCCCTTCATTTAATATGAGTAAACCGTTTTTACGTGGAAGTAGTTCCAAATTAGAATGGAACTAAAACCTTCGCGTTTGAAATTTAATTTTCTGGATGATCCATTTTCTAAAACAGCTAATGCCGAAATTATTGATTATTATAAAAATATACTGCCTAAAAGCATTTTCATCACCCAACTTGATTAAAATTAAAAAGACATCACGCGGTATTTCTCATTTCTTTCAATTTCACGTTTGTTATCCAGCCCAATTTATCGCATTTTACCTGAGATCGAAGGTATGCTGAATCAATTCCGAACAATAAAATCTAATGTATATATATAGAAGGCATATTTAAAGATACATTCTTCAATTTTAAATATGAAATGATTCACAATTACCTTTAGTGATTTTGTAACGTCTCATCCTTTCATCTACCTGAAGAAAGGATGAAAACTTCTCTAGGCTAGACATTGTCTATTTCATACAGAAATGAGCACTTTTGATAAAACTTTTCGCCTTGAGGGAAATCATTTGCAATGTCAGTTTTACATTGCAGTTTCTCACATTTCAGTGGTTACGATATGATCTTATTAGCCCAACGAAATACATAGGCAGAAAGAATGGGAGTCGAAATCTGGAACAGTCAATAAAGTCATTTTTCTATAGAATGCATTAATCGTCAATTATTTCTGGATATTTTTTGAATCTATCGTTTGGAAGTGTAGCAATTATCCCAGAATGAGAATAAAATCCGAATTATTATGCCCTTGGATACTATTCATCCTCTGTTAAGAATTTTAAAGCGAGGACAGGTCATTCCAAGGCAGGACCTCTCTGCGAAAATCAACTACTTGCAATATTTGTAAGCAGAAGTACCAAAACACGCCACTGGTGTGGTCTAATTAATGTTTCAGAGTGTGCGAGTTTCCTCAGAGCTACACCAGCCACGTCACACAAAATCTCGAGATTCTTAACTGAACGGCTACCACACACTTCCTTTATTATTAATAAATTTCTAACACAAGAACTGACCGAGCAATTCTGGAATTTATAAATCAGGAAGCTGGGAAATTCATTTGGAAAACTTACAGACCAGAGAGAAAGCATAGGTAATAAATAGGGAAATTGAGCTCACAAAATCATCGTTAAGCTATGTTTTATTAGTGTAATCCCCGTTTGTTCCAGAGACATAGCGAGGCGCTACTAAGCCTACTGACCTCTCCAACAACCCGAAAGAACCCTTTCCAAGGGAAAAGGGTATGAAGAGACAGGCAGGGAGACGACGACCTTGACCCACTTATCATCAGCATCCGAAGATCGGCCAATGACTTCTTTCCGGACGTGCAGTTTGTCCGCACAACACGGATCGTGCTTTCCTAGGCGTGTTCGGATCCATCTCATTCGTGACCATAAATAAACTGCCGATTCCACGGAACCCTTCCCTCGTAACTCAGGGTCTGCGAGGGGGCGGTAAAACACGGCTCCGCGGCCGGCCACGTTAAATTATGAAAACTGAAGATGCAACGCAGTAGAAGAAGCTTCATAAACATCGTTACTCTGGGTTTGCTCGGATGGGAAGAGAGTTCAATTTATCGCCTAAAAGAGACCAACGGAATTCATTCGGTGTTTGGCGGCGATGGTTCTTTTTTTGTGGGGTCGCTAGTTGGGCCGCTTCTTCACCATGGGTTGTTGAGTTGCCATTTTATCGGAGGTTTAAATATCAAGAGTTTTCAGGATTAAGAGGACAAACGCACTGTTTTAGGCTTTAGTTCGGCTGAATGACGGAATTTCCTCACCCCGATTAAAGTCGAGGCGATCAGAGAGAACTCCGAAATGAAACATCCAATCGTTCACTGTTACACAAACGAGCTTGTTATTTGAGGAATATTCATAAGGAGGAAATACTAAAAGATGTTGATGATCTTAACCCTTAGGCAATAATCCGACATACAACTTTTGCATAGCTACTTTTTTATGTTTTAAAAGATAGAATCCAAATTCTCCCTGTTTTCCTTAGTGACTGATAGATTAGGAATCTGTCATCTTGCAATCTACCGGAGTCAGCACTTTCAGTCTATATTATCCGTAAGGCAATCTATGCCAGAATTTTAAAGTCGAGTTTTTGATTTTACGTTGGTTTAGAAAATAATTTAAAATAGCCATACATCATTTATACTATTCGTGGATAATTCACGGATTTTATCCAAGAAATTCCTTGAGACCATCCAATATAAATTTCAAAATAGCTTGAGTATCTGCACTAATTTCTGAATAAATAAAGATAATAACAGCACGAAATGAAGGAATGATATGAAATATAAAGTTATGATAAAAATGACAAGACTGATTAGAAATGATCTAGATACATTGTGCCGAACAATGTCTTAGGATGTATTGGCCAAAGGACGAATGCAAAATTGTTTTGGTAATTGTGAAAATTGATCCCTATCTAATTTAAAAAACAATTTCCGGTCTCGACAGAGTCTTCCATCCGCCATTAATTTTTAAGATATTCATGCATGCACTAAATACATAGGCTTACACGATTGAATTTCGAATTACTCTAATAGGACAATTTACACGTCTCGAATGAAAGTTAATGCGCGATAAGGATTTTCCTTTTTTTCTCTGAAACCTCAATTTTGTCCAGTAAAATTCTTCCTAAGATGTGAGTAATTCATCTTATCCCTATCGAAATTAATATTCCGGAGATGCCAATGAAAGATTGAAAGAAGAAAAACAAAACCGAAAACACTTTTCAATGGAAACTATTGCAAGTTTAATACCTTAGCACAACCACATTAAAACACAGAGCACACATATTGCTGACTTTATAAAAAGAATTAACGCATGAATCTTTCCAAATGACTTATTAATTAATTAAAATAATTAAACGATTCCTCATTATACAGAAAGTGAAAAATTGTGACTTGGCTGGGAATCGAACCCAGGTCTCCCACTTTCCAGGTATTCTAGTCATTGAACTACCGAGCCACTCAATCTCACTTTTGTAATCGGGAGCTTTTCCATTGTGTGATTCCTCATTAGTTTTAAATTTATGATAGTTATTCAATCTACAATGTACACATCGGACATATATATGAACATATTCAAGAAAGAAGGTAGCAGCGCAACTGGAAATAAAAATGATGAACTGAAAAGTAAGAAAAGTGGAGAGAAAGAGAGTGCAAGTTGTGAATAAGAAGATATATAGAAGAGTAAGAAGAAAAAGTGCAAAAAATTAGATATGTCGGCAAGAGCAAGAAAGAAAATATACCTCCTAAGAAAAGGGTTTAGTTGGAAAATGGAACGATATTTCCATACTTCATAACAATAGAATTTCTCCTAAGAAACAAACGCTAAATAATCAAAATAAAAACAATTTGCAGTTTCAGAGAATATAATAAAACTACTATCCCTTCAAGAAGTATATTAATTTTCAAGCATGTAAGAAATTCTTAACTTATTCAAGCTATAAATCTAAAAAAATATAAGCGTGATGAAAATGTAGGCTCGTCAGCTTTTGTCATAATAAATAGAATTCAGGCTTAAAATTTTACGTACACTAGAAATATAGAACCCTAATTTTTACTAAGAATCCGTTTTACTCCTACGTTTCTCTTTTCTACTACAACCCTTTCTTGCATTTATGGATGATTTCTCTCCTTTGGTCGTGGTGATGTAACATTTGAATTTATTGTTTTAATATTAACTTCTAAAATTTGTCTCGATTTCGTAGAAACATTATTTCTAATTTCAATTTGTAACTGAGAATAACATTGCCAGAGATAAAAATAAACTTAATATACATTTCCATATAATATACATACGAGTCGTCCAGATTCGAATCCAGGATACTTCTGTTAAAGTGACAGCGAATCTCAACAGTGCAGTAGATCCTCCTGAGAATCCTACAATTTCATATTTATATCTCATCGTAAAGTATAGATAATTATAAATAAATTTGTTCAGTTCTGTCTCAGGTCACTTCTTATGGATTACTACAGATATCGATCAGTATTATTGACATGTAAATATACACATGGCGGAGTTTATTGTAAAGAGAAAGGGAATTCGGCCAAAACACGATCGGCATACTGATATTTTTATGTGATAAACGGAAGAAGCAAATATTTTACTGATGTCATTAACATTTTATTTAACGAAGCATCTGTCTATACTTATTCCAAGAAACTATTATTACAGATAAGTAAACTACAATATAATGCTCAACGCATGAGGGGCTCTATGGCAAATCAGCATTAGTTGACTTCTGAGAAATTGCTAGTTCAGCTTCAAACAATAATACGTAAGAAAATTCAAATTTAGCATAGTGACTTTCGACTATTACTTTTGAATTTTAACGATAGAATTATTTACGTCCCAGAAAAAATTGATACTTCCTAATTAGTCATGCTATGCTACTTTACATATTTCGAGCTATTTGAATCCTTACGAGTAAATTTAAATTGAAAATTATCGATTAGCGCCCGCATGACAGCTTTAATCGTATAAATTCTAATCCAATTTGAACATCGCATCTTTTTCACAGATTAATTCTTCTTTGGCGACGTATAGAAGTCTTACAGATATTGGAATCCGTAGCATATTACTTAGGAAGTGGATCAAACGAAGATAATACATATCATAAATTACGATGAAAAGGAAATCCTCATCGACGTCAATAAAAGGAAAACAAAAGTATTTACCGATGCATAATTAGAGAGGAGGAATTCCATTTTCACCTCATTTTCACTCATATTTCGGAGACGTATAACACAGCATATTCCTTGCCGTGTTCGGAATCTAGCGAACTCAATTTAAGAGCCAAGTTTCACGTAAAACAAGCTACAAGTTTACCTGCAAGTCGGCAGAGCGTTTGATGTATCAGTGGCCCTGATCTAACGCACAACTTCTCCTTATAATTCACCTCCACTTGAATAGTTCACCTCAATTAGTTTGCAAACTAGATCGGGTATAAGACTTGAAACTTCCCTCGACTTCTGGCATATCAGAGCAAGGGCGCCGACAAAAACCTTTGACAAATCATTTTAATGAAACGCGGGTAGATAGAGCGACAAACATTCGAGAACGCCCTTCGATGAACGAATTCCATTCTCTCCGTTTTTCTCCCATTGAGAAATTGTAATGACTAAGAGTGAAAGTGTTCAAGATCCATTGGAGTCTTACGGAAAGGAAAAAGCGACCGAACCGTGAACTTGGAAAGCGCGAACGATTTGATAGGCTCGAACAATTTCCACCAGAGGGGAGTGGAATCGAAAAGAGGCTGTTTTTGCCCCAGAAGGAAGGCTGGCCCAAAGCAGAAGCAATTGGCCAAACGAAAGAAAGAAATGAGCGATCGATTTAGCTACGAGGAAGATGTTTGGGGCAAGAAGAGGCGATTTAAAATTCAACGCGTGTTAAAAAGAGAACCAGCGGCTATATGCGCTGAATTTTGACGAAAAGATGAGATTAAATAAATTTTAAGTAGAATCTAATAACTTTGTAGTAGGTCTCCATTGTGAAGAAATACAACAAAAAAGCACCTATACCCATGATGATGACCTACGGGGTTGTATGATAAAAATATTGTACAAAAGGTATCCATATTTTTACTTATTAATTTATAATGGCTTTTTGCATGTTTACTTTCCCTTTTTCCATGCGGGTTTGCTCTCTCGTGTAACGTTATGAGGATGGCGGTACGATCTTTTTAATATAATCGTTAGTTAGACCGATTGACATGATTAACTAAATCAAGCTATGCGATCGTTTTCCAGCAATAAATGTCACCACTAAACTGTTCATTTCTTGAAGCGAGTTTTGACCAAGAAATTGACTTCAAAAACTATAAAACGAGCTCTACGTAAATTATTTATGAAGTAAGACCTGAATGGATCAGAATCGAGGAGGAGTTGACAAATGAGCCTTAAAGTAGTGCAGCCTCTTCTTTTTCGAGTTTTGGCAATCGAGTATTTGATTATTCACAAGATACGACAGCTAAAAATATGACAACACTACAGGATATTTGAAAAAGAGTAAAGTGTTAAGTCAACAACACTAAGGTAACCAATTCAATTCGCTTAAATAACTCATGTTCGTACTCGCCTACTCTTTAATTATGATATAATTATCAATTGAAATTATCGCCGTTTTTAAAATGTTAAATTAAAAAGGAAAGAAGAATTTAAAATTAGAATTTATGGCAGTAAAAAAACAATGAGAAGGAGCTCCGGTTTATTATTCATCTGTAATTTATATTACAATTAATGAAATACATGGTGCCCTTTCCCAGATGCGCCTCATTTTTACTATTATCATATATATTACGCGCATCAAAACGGAAAAAATGATAATTAACGATCCTTTCAGAATATACCTTTTGATAGGAATGCATTGTTTTCGTAATTCATTTTTAAATACGAAAAGCAGCAATTCATTCAAATGAGCTAATTGCACTACATAAATATTTTATACTCTCAAACAAACATAAATCAGAATATTTGTGGTTTTGAGTGCATATTCAAAGTTACAATGAAATAGACATAAGCGAAATAATCGTCTTAATAGTTTGGATAAGCAAATAAATATTATCGCTTTTACGAATAGTGCTGCAATATATTTTATTAAATACGGAGTTTCATTTATATCCAAAAACAAATCAAAATTGATATAAAATTTTTGAAATATTGCCTAAAAGATGCTTTTTAAATTTCCTTACATACTTGATTTATTGAACCAAAGAATGGTTGATTTGAACCATAAGTTACTATTTCTAAGCAGTAAAAGATCTTCAGAAAACCTAGGCAAGATTCTCGTGATCATCATAATCTTCTTCGGTCACAAAAATATAAGCGTTTTCTCCTAGAGGTATAGTCAGTTTTCGGATCTAAGGTTTCCACGTATTACGGAGCTTATATTAAGACAGAAAAAAGGACAGATGAAATCACGTGCTGTATTTAAAAAAAATCGAAAAATGTTGCCTTTAAGAGAGTTTTTAAACCAGGATAACATTTTGAGAGCCTCGGAAACTAGAATGCGAAGAAATAGAGTAAAAATGACAAGTTTAATAAAAGAGCTAGGTATGACGTGAGAGCTGAATTTGCATCAAAATATCTAATGCGAAAATTATGGTGTTAAGGCTATTCATAATAGCAATAAGCAACTCCATGTTTCTTTCTAATAGTAGCTGTTTCAAAAATGGATCTAAAGTAACAAAGGATTTTCAATTTTCAAAATTGACAATTGATTAATGAAATACGCGATTTTGGATAAGCGAGTTCGGATGAACCACGGCGATTTGTGAATGAACACATCTGATAAGTAATTCTTGGACTCACTTCTCTTTATCGACAAACTAGCAAGCTTTTCGCTATGAGTCTCGCCATTATTATTCATTCATTCGACCACACATTTCATTAATGCGAAAGAAGTTTGATTCTGAAACCTAATCAAAGGCTACACTGAGATATTAAAGATTATTAACGACGTAAATTAACCTAGATTTTAAACCAACGGTCGAGACAGAATAGATATCACACATGGAATATAATAACTTAGCTAAATTTCGATTGCAAATGCAGTATGAATGCTCCATCAGCATTTCAGCAAATTGGAAACATTTGAATATTTTATGTGAGTAAAATGATGTGGGCCTCCACGACGAAAACAGAGAGATAACTAAACGAATTTACTTTAGGCAAAATTAGTATATATATTTTCTTTAGTAATCTTTCTTATGTGGGTTTAATTGAAGGTATCTTAGACTTTGGAATAAAAGTGCCTATATCATACAATATTAATCCCGATACCTTCATATAAAGCATTAGTTTAAGGAAAATATAATGCTTGTGGATTTTACGCTACTTTGAGACATAATACCCGAAACACTGGAGACATTTCGGAGCAATGACGAAATGAAAATAAAGATAACTTGGGATTGTCCCATCACAACTCCCGAGAATAGCGTAGAATAAATCATAACTTCGCCGAAACTTAACCTCGAAACTTAGACAAGCTCTATCCTTGGAGAGTTTCTACAATTATTCGCGGTGTTATCGAGGAAGAATACGAGAGTTTCCCGCATCTTAAGCTCGGAGTAAGTTCAGCCGATCGAGGAAACCAAAAAACGCGAGTTGAGAGAGGAAAGCGTGAAATTGGCTCTCCCCGCTTCACACTACCAACATCGCCCTGTCTCATACCCTTTCCCTAGGGTCTCATGTACGTCTGACGAGTTTTCCATACGGATTTCACCACAGCTCGAGGAAAAATCCTTCGTTCGAGAAATTCAGTGCCTGTAATAAAATGTAGGGGAGCAGCACCTATCGCTTTAAATTCAATATTATTTCACAACGGCTCCATTCCGTTATACAAGGTGGATATCCTGAGAGGATTAAAAGGGAATAGCTCCACAAAAGATAAAAATAGAGGGAAATTCTTGGGAAAAGCGTGGATGTAGAAGATCTATATTGAAATAAAACTTCTAGTATATCTAACTCGGTAATATATGAAGACTATCATTTGACCTCAAAATGTTCCTAAAATTCAACGAACTGATTCCCAGAGAACAAACTTCTGTCGATAATATCGATAATTTATGCTGAATAATCTTATCGAAAACTTTACTCTGTTGTCTACTGAAATATACCTCGCTGCAACGAAAATTATCTTTTGATTTTTGTAATTATTTGCTTAGATTATTCCTTGAACTGTGTTTTAGCGATTTCGTTTAACATTCATAAATGATTTAGGTTCACAAAGATAGGAAACCGGAATACTCCCGTGCAGTGTGGGTTGCCTTATTTAAGGATGTCTGCTTGGTTGATGCCTTCCCATTTGATACTGAAAGAGCTCTAACTGCTTTTTCTAAAGATAAATTTGCTTTTAACCCATCGTTTATATATTTCAAAGCTATCGGATATCTGATGCATTTGCTGTCTTCCATCTTCAATTCATCATCATGAATTATCACATACTAAATCATTAATTCGCATCAATTGAGAGATACATTATTATATCTGGAGTGATGAAGTAAGCTTCATATACTAAATTAAACCTTAAATACTTACTAAATGTGCATCCATTGCGCGGTGGCGTTTACGGAAGTTAACAGTTCTGTGTTTACATTTTGCAAAGGTCAAACGAGTTTACTTTGTGATTGGGTTATTTTGAAATGACAACTGCACGTCTCCTGTAAAATGAATATCGGAAGAGAATCCGTTTCAGCCACCCGGAATAATTTAAACATTACATACATTTGTTTTCCAAACATGAATTCGAAATTTTTCATCAGGAAACGATGAATGTTGCATAAAGTGAAATCGCAAACAAAAACTAAGTTGTTTTTGTGTACAGAGCGGCGGGGAATTGTGTTTGCTTTAAAAGTCCTTCACTTTTGCCAATTTTGTAGAGCGATGAACCAACGCTATCGAGGGGATGTGAACTGGTGTTAATGAATTGACGATTTAGAATTCGATGAGGAGATAACAATATAGGACCGAATATGGATAAACATCTCGCATCTGTTTACATGGGTCATTGTCATAAACCTTAATTTGTTCGACGAAAAACAAAACAGTCGTTGAAAAGTACTCTGAAATACTCCTTCCTGAACTCCGAAGAACGATAAAACAAAATATTTACAAAAAATAATGGCTCCTGATCGTTGTTTAACTTGCACAATACGTTTCATCCATATCCTCGTTCCTAACTTATTCTTATGCGATATCTCTATAACAAACTCAAGATATATTTTGGTAGAATAAAAAAAGGGTTTCTTATCAATTTTAGAATAAATAAATAATAGTAATCACTGCGTAGGTAAACAGTCTACCGTCGGTATGACTGAAAATATCGCGAAACACAAAAAAGGCGTCAAATGTAATTCCATGCTGAAAAATATGCTGGATGTAAACATCTCAACCAGAGCTCCTTTCCTCCAATTAAATGAAACAAGCACTAAAAGCCATAAAAACGCCAAACCAAAGGCGAAACTTGGCATGAGCACAATTCGCAACACTCACTGGCATTGAGAGGAAGAGAAGAGGTGCAGGTCATCGAAGCGGCGACGTTGACGGCAGCCGAAGCATTGGCTCTCTGGTGCGCCCCGAACGCCCCCCCTCCTCCCAAATGGTGCACGTGGTGATGCCGGTGTCTGTGCTGCGGGTGGAGTTGGGACACTCCGCCGGCTCCGCCCCCCGACGAAGACGAGGAAGCGGCGGCGGCGACCGCGGCCGCGGCCGCCGCCGCCGCTGCCGCCGAAGCAGCGCCCGAGGCGTGAAAGCCCTCCAGGACGGCGGGCCGGAGGGAAGAGGAGGACGTCAAACGCGGCGTCGCGGCGCCATGTCTCTGCGGAAGCGACGACGCCAACTGGACAGTGGACGCCGGTGCCGTGGCTACCGAAGGCGGTTGTGCGGCGGAGGATCGCCTCAAGAGTACGGGCGGAGGGGTTTCCCTCCGACCTGGAGGCAAGCGGAGGAGGAGGAGGAGCCGACGTGGCTTACGGGGTCTCCTGTGAGGACCACAGCTACGCACCGTCGACCACCGCTCTCCTCTCCTCTCCTCTCCCCCCTCCTCCTCCCCCTTCCCCGTCGCCCCCTCCCGCACCTCTGAGCCCCCTCTCCCCTTCACTGCACATGCACGGTGGAGCACGCTGGGAGGCAACTCGCCCTTCCGCTCTCTTTTACCCCTTTCTTTCACTCTTCACCACCACCACCTCCTTCTCCTTGGAAGACGTCCCTTCCTCCATCACTCCATTCCAATCGTTTGCCGCCGGGACCCACCGGACGATCTATCTCAATCTCAAAAGTTTATGGCAGATGCGCCGGGAACGAAATTCGCGGAGTTAATTCCCTAAACGCCACGTGACAGTTGGCGCATCCCTCTGCCATAAGCTTTTCAGATCCCTAAGAGGCACTCGTAACACGCTCGCCCTCCTCTTCCCCGTCGGATGTTAAAACGGAAGAGACTACGTCCGTCCACGTTGCTGTGCCTGCCTCGACTGAGTCCGCCCGCCGGCCCAGGGGCGCCCCGCCCTCCGCCTGCGCGACACGGTCCCTCTTGCCGTGGGGGGGGGGGATCTGGGTGGGGGGGAAGGGCGGCCGATCTGTGTGGAGATGCGAACGACTAGTAGTGTCTTGGAGCCCCGCGGAGGGCGAGGTGGACTGGTTGGGGATTCTTGCAGAGAGGGAGAGGAAAGGGAATGGGAAGGTTTTGTCCCCGGGAACTTTCTCCGATGACTCCCTCCCTCTCATAGCATCTCTAGCTCTACTCTCTGCTACGAGAATTATTATTTCTGTTTTCGGTGAGACGATTGGGGGATTAGAAGGAATTCGTTTGTGGGAATCGATCGCGAGAAAATTCCTTTCGATCACGATTTTTCTTAAGAAAATTTTAACCTGTATAATTTCATCCAGTGAAGTCTCTCCAAAGAACAAAGAACCATTCACGAGTGCTCGATTAACGGACGAAACTTTTTAGAAGACAAGGCACTGCATGAAATGAAATCTCCAATAGTTATTCTCCGTCAAAAACTGGAATAAGAGACTGGAATATTTTTCCACAGTGATACTTTATTGCGATCGGTTTCGCACGCGTGAAATCTTCAAGTACAGAAAAAGGATCGACCTGAGAATATATATGAAGGTGAATGGATGGAAAAAACTCAAACATACTTTAACATATATTTTCCGACTGGTGTTTTTATACTTGAAGATTCACGTACGCTTCTGGAACCGGTCGCAATAAAGAATCTCCTTGAAAACATACTAAGAGTCTTATTTCAGTTTTGGCTTTCAACGACGTCACGCCTTCGAATATCAATTTTCATAAAACTATTTGCCTCCAAGAAATAATCAAATTTCATAAAAATTTTCAACGCGAAAATAGTTGCAACCGGCCTGGGGTTTCCGCCTTCAACTTCTCCTGAAGTAATAGAGTCAGTCGTAAACAAGAATTATTTCTATTCCATAGTTATTCCATCGCATTGTGACACTAAACCATATTTTTCTCATTCATTTCATTGTATCACAGCAAAATATTTAATTAATTGCAATAACTTTCAATTCAGATGTATTTCAGAATAATTAAGATGACGTCAGTAAATTTTGGCGATGCAATTGATATTCACCCAATTTATGAAAATAGATAATTTTCCTGGCATTCATTTCTGCCTTGACGACTATGACACAATATATTGCTAATCCATTAATAACTGAACAAACATTAAATTTTTAGGACCTGAAATACACTAAGAAGAAGTTTCCATTTCATTTCATTTAAAAAGCAATCGACATTCTAAATTTAAATACTTAAGCTGATGAAATGCCAAAGAAGGTACGACGAAGATTTCAACGACAGGATCGATGATTACTTTTTCAATTTAGACGATTTTTATTATAAATGTAATTAACATATTTAATGTGTCTTTTAACGAGGAAAAAGGCGACTGTTTAACTTCAGAATACCAATCACTAGAAAATTGTATTTAATTTCATTATCCTGACATATCTGCTACATATATTGATACGTAACTTACCAATAACCAAAGTGTTCGAAATTTAGAAAATGTAACACAACTGTCGGTAATATTCAGCAATTAAATCCGATAAAAGACTCAATTTCGCTCTTTTTGGAAAAGGTGTATATTTGCTGGGTTATGTTAAAGGAAAACGCAAAGAATTAAATTAGAACTTCATTATTAAATAAACGGTACTTTCTTCCTAAAGAACAGATAAGGTCTTTAATTAAAAGTAATAACAAAAGGGTGGAAGGTAATGGAAGAAAGGAAAAATCGATTATTTTCCTTTTAAAACATTTTAAATCGAATTTTGTAGCATATTTATTCACTTTACACTCACTTATTTAATATTTATTATTTCACTCCCCCTTCTTTCTCTCACCAACAATTTCCTCATAGTTTAATTTCACTTCGTTATACCTATTGAAGCAATTAATTGCTGAAACCGTTCGTTCGCATAAAAAGTAAGTAAGTGAAAGAAATATTCTTTCGCTTTGTTGCGAAAAAATTTAATGTATGCACTTAGGTTTTTAAATTTTACCTATTTTAATTCTCCATTATAAAAAGAGAGAATAGTTCAAAATAAAGGTCTATCTTTTTCCCAAGTGAGTTTACATTAAAAAGTGTCGACCGTATCGATTTGGATTAAATGTATTCCAAGTAGCGATGACTCTAAAGTACACATGTGTACAGCAGTCATTTAGCTCTCCTCTTTTTCAAAATGTTTTACTCGATCATAAGTTGTTGATACGAAGTGCCTCCGACCGCGAAGTGCATTTAATAGCTTAATGAAGTGCAATTTTATTTTATGTGGTATATTTATACATTTTAAAATGATTACCGTCTCGATAATCATTGACAATTAGAAGTAATCTATGAATAAATAATCCTTTACGGCAGAAAAATACAATTTAAAAGTATAAAATAATTTATCGACGAGCATGAACACAATAATTATGGTTCAGTAAGTAATTACTTTTTACATGGTCATGGAAGACATAGCCTGATCTACGTTGAAGTGTTATGCAGAAAATAAATTTCGTTATTTATGCAAAAAAGCCCATGGGAGCAAATTTATGATAAATAAACATTATTTTTATTTGCATTAAATTTTACTACAGAAATAAAGTAATCCGATTGTGTTTCAAGAAGCTTCGTCAAATGCTAGCTCTCTCGAAAACTGAACATTAAAATATATATAATACTTTAATTAACTTTAATTACAACGAAAGCAATCCTGATCAAACAACTATAGCCGGATTAAAATCCTCAATTTCTCACTTTGAAAATAAGGCGTATATTCAATGTTGAACGGCGGAGGAGGAAATAATCCGATTCCTTCCCAAATAACGGCCGTTTAAAGTTAATTAAAGGAAAACGATTCCTCCGAGCGAATGAATTTTTAAAATGTTTCCGAGGCTTTGCGAAATTGCGGTCGATTTGAAACATAAGGCCGCTCGATTGAAGTAAACTTGGGAAAACATCGCTCTCGACATTAAATACCCGAACATATCGACAGCTACACCTCGCGAATACTTAGAGAATTTTAGCATTGGGCGCAGTGGTGAAAATACCCACACCATAATCTCTTACCTATCATTCTATCTATCCTTGCATCGCTACGCTGGCTGTGGGTTACATCGATCGCTGCGAGATGGTGGGAAGAGTTGTCCCGGGCCAAGGGAGGAGGCGGCTGCTTCCCCTTCCCGGGTCACTAGCTCCCCCCTCTTTCCAAATAAAACCGTGGCCAAGGTTTCCGATGACATCGAGAAGGGAATTCTCGCCGTGGGAGGCGTCTTTCTCTCGAGTGACGATTAGTTTCATCTCTTAGGAATCCATCCGATGAAAAATCCGAGATAATAATTCCTCTCCGCGGATGCAAAAATTGACTCCTCTATTTCTTTTGTATTTTTTTCCGAGCGCGATACTCGTCAATGAGAAGGGAGACTTAATCAAGAGCCGTACTTTGTGATATCGGTTTTTCAGTCAAATGATGAAAAGAATTGTTCCCGTCCTATTAATATAGCGATTCCTATGAGCACTGAGACACTGCGCAGATTACATTCTAAAGCCTTGGTTACGTATAAAATTATGGCTCTTTCGGGACACTATGATATCGATAGGAATCCAAAAGGCTCCGAAGAATGGAATATACAATCATTAGCGATAGACTTGTGCCAAATGATTCCAGTTTAACTAACCGATGTGCGGAAGAGAAAGACGGAGATCTGAACGAAAGAATTTGAGATAATGAATGAAAACCTTAAATTTAGAGGCCAAAAGTAATATTATTAGAATATAAATATAATTCTCAGTTTGCAGTCAACTAGATGTGGACTCTTCCCTTAAAGAGAGCCAGCAAAAACGGCTTCCTTAAAAAGAGGAATTCTTTTATTGACTTTACCTTTTATTTACCTTACTTCATCAACTTTCATCGAACTTGGGCCCGAATGAACATAACAAGAAAAAAAATTGTAACCCTTACCTGGGAAAATATCTCAATGAACATGAAGTTTTATCAACAAAAAAGTAACAGCACGGAAGAGGTAGAGGAATATAATATTCTTAAGAATGATATATATTCAAGTACCAGCATTCATAGAAATGAAATTAGTACTCCATCATATTCTTGAAAAATTGATGAATAACCAAAGACTCATACGACTGATAAAGTGGTAGATATTTCTCTTTTTTCATATGAAAGCAACGCTCTCAATTTTAAGGAAATAACCATCCGTTACTAATTTAGAGCCCTTCGAAATAAATACCAATATGGTACAAGAAACGTAAGAGAATTTACTATTTACATCAACACCAAATAGACGGAAATAATTCAACAAACGTGATTATGAAAATAATGCATCTGTAGATAAGAAAGTCTCATCCTTAATTGAAAGCATTCACTCGAAGGGCTATTTGAAACAATGTCATTAAAGGCAATTAAAGCACACAACTTAATTAGTATTCCTTAAACTCCGCGATGAGGAATCGCAGGCGCAAAGAAACCGAAGCACTAAAAAAATCCAGACCTCGTATAAAGCATTCATGTAATATGCAGGTACTTTGTAAGCAGCCATCGTCAATCCTCGGTCATTATAACAGCAGCTGCATAGTGATGGCCCTTAAACACACCTTCCGTTGTGCATCCTTAGAAAGAAGACACGCTCTTCATTTCGGCAATTAATTAAACGCGACGGAGGCGAGAAATCCGCCAAAAAATAAAGGAGAAAGTGCGGCGGAAGGGAATTAACGGAGAGTCTCGCTAAAAGCGATTTTTTCCCTTCTGAAGGTCAAGGGCGTCGGAAATGCCGGACAAGAGAGCCGAGATTTCTTTTTTTTTCGAGTTTATAAAAAGGAGAGAAGATGGAGAGGAAGGTAGAAAAGAAAGGGATGCGTGCAGACTTTTTAAAGGGAATCCTCCATTATTGGTGTGTAGATTAGCGCCACTTTTCGGTCTCCCGCTTTGAGTGCATCACCGCCGACAAATCCCTCCAAAGACACTTTTATTCGCTTGTATCCTAATTGTGTACTTGATCGATTTTCCACTGCTTCACACCCTCGATTATCTTTTATCGGTATTTTAACGCGACATTTGTCACATACAATACCACCGTGTTTAAGTTATTGACGTATATGAATTTTTAAGGAACTTTACGAACTCAGATAAGTTACGGTCCTCTGGCAGCCAAGTGGGCGTTCGACTTCGGTGAAAGCATTTCCGGGTTCGATACCCATTGATGGTTCAGCTACGAAGTGACGCTTTCAAAAGACACTAAACTATTGAAGTTGCGGATGGCAGTACACTGAGTATAAATAGGTCCCACAATTAGAATTCTAGTGTTTTTTCATAAAATGTAATTTTATTTTCTAAACTTCTAGTAGTATCTTCATCAGAACCGATATAATTATAGTTATGCATAAATCTGTAAGTATGAAAATTATATCCAGTGGGAAATATTTCGAGACTTCTAAGGTTTATGGTTCATTTAGCATAATATCAGACACTTCATTACGTAAAAATGAAAATTAAATCCACCCCATTGAGGTCGGCTTAACACTACTGATGAAATAGAATACCAAGAAATTTATTTTTAAAGAAAATGAGAATCATTTGTATGACATCATACTGATATAAAAGGACCGAATTAAAAGAAAAATCAGCCAGATAATGCAACTTAATTTCCATACACATTGTAATTAGCTAAATGATCTAAAAATTGATCTCTCAACAAGTTATAAACTTTGCCGGCATAGATATCCTTCGTTTAAGCCAATTAATTAAATTAAATATCTATGAGAATTATATTTATTTTAATGAAAAATATTGTTAATTTTTTACAGTTAATGCCAAATCAATAGTCAGCTAATAAAACCTGATCTTAATTATGAAATGTGAAAATTGAAACTGATTAAAAGATACTCATCAACGTACATCCGTAAGAAGAATCAAAATTAAAGCTGTTTTAGAGATTCCTCAGCTTTTCTCTGGAGTTAATAATCGGCGTCTCCAATTAGGCAAACCACCTCAAGTAGCCGAGCGAAATTTCGTCAAAGTAATCGTCCGAGTCTTCGATAGGCTAGGATTACGTAGAGAGAGAGCGCTAAAAAGTGGATCGATAAACGAGCGAGGGAAAGAAAAAAAAGAGCGCCTAATTCGATTAGTGTTCGTCAAAACTGTGGAGCGGCTCCTCCCAGCCAATAAATGAGAAGTACCCAGTAAACGCACGCGGAAGCACTGGGAGTCGAACTCTCCGAATAAAACGGCTATGAGGGAGTGTCACGTGGGCTCAAAATGGTGTTGTAGTGCAGCACGCACGGCAATAAGAAGCAGCGTGGCGCTGGCGTAGCGTGGTGGAAGGAAGGAAGCGGGAGGTTCCGTGGGCTACACCCCAGGTGGCTCTCATGGAAGTACACGTTAATAAGGTATTACATGGGTGGTGAGACATGCACGTTTGGTAGGAGGTCATTAGGTCTCTTTTTTCGACGCTTCTTCACAATGACGGATATATAAATAAGCGCGAATGCTTCGAGTGGATTAACTTTCTTTCCAAAGCAAACACGTTCACTAACGAGTAAAGTATACCTTGTTAAGGTGCAGTTGATGTAAATGAGAGTGCAAGATTGCATTCCTTGAATTTCTCTCCGTTTGAAAGTTCCGGGCCATTTTAAAGGGAATGATGTGCGATCTGAAAGATATTTTTAAATTTATGACATTCTCCTCTTGTACTCGAGGGAAATTCTTGAAATCCAGTGAGGAAATGTGTTGCGGTTTTTACGTTTTTACATTTACATACAGAACCTGCAATCCACCAAAGGCATGTGGCAGGTTAAGGAAAAACACCGATATCACTAACTCTGGCAGCTATTACATTTTCTCGCGGAGAAATGACCAAAAGTAGCAGCAATCTATTCTTATTTTCTGGTGACACTTTCGTTTTCTCTCAGAGATCGCGAAAGTTGTTAACCGGAGTAACAATATTAACTGTCGCCCACGAGATCTGTACTAATGAATTTTCCGATTGAATTCTGTCGGAAATTAACTCTTCTTCAACAGATCCCACTTATTCTATCTTAGCCAAAACACTGCTGTCGAGTATGATTTCTCAAAACAAATCAAGCTTGTCGACGTTGAACCATCATCAAATCGGAGACTAATCCCTTAAGTCTTGTAGATTTTGGTAACTAGTCATATATAGCCATTAAAAACTCGTTATTTGAATAAGTTTACCGTAAAACCTGCTTCTTTGTTCAAGTGCAGGGACGAAAAACACCTATTAGACAAGGACTTGAGACAAAAGTAAAAATTTACGCATGCATAGCATTGTCAACTGAGATTCGCCTAATTTCATCATGAACCAGTGAAGACATTTCATTTTTACTGGAAAGAATATAATACCGCTTTTTTATCCTGTACGATGCTAATGGGCTATAAATTTCACAATTCTTCCTGCTTCAACATACCTCTCAGACAAGTGAATTTACATAAAACGAATGTTATGAAAAATATAGTAACTGATGGTTAAAATTCAAATTCATTCTTGATAAATTACAAAATATCACTGAAAAATACAGGAATCAGAAAGAAAATCAAAAATTTTCCGATTAATCCACTATGTATGTACCATTGTGGGCCTTAAAAATAATTTACATCAAATAATCCAGCATTTATTCAATTATAAAAAATTTCAATAAGGAAATCCAAAAAGATGAAAAACGGTACTAATTACGACTAAACTGTATCATACAATCTCAAATGTATAGTTTCTTCTAAATAAACAAGTTAAATAATGAAACACTTCGACAAAGTTTTCAGAAACCTTCGTAATAGCGTTCTATGCATCAAAAGGAATCTATATTCAGTCAATGACTATCCTCCAGCACAGAAACAATCCTTTTTTTTCTTCAAATGCATTACAACTGTGAGGATTAGCCCACAAAATATTTATTTCCCATATTTTAAGTCAGTAGTCTTCTTACGAATAAGCGTTTTATATGTTCACCTGAAAAGAGCGCCATGAGATCTCTCCATCGATTCGCACAATTCTCAATGAGTGTAATGAATCTGCTGGGATAAGCCGAAATATTACAAAAGGGACTTCCTTCTTGTCTTTTTGTACACATCCGCGACGCACAGCGTTACTTACATTTTCTTGTACTAAAAGAGCGATCTTTGCTGCTGTCAATACATCAAGTCCACTCACGTTTGTGCTTATATCACGCATGCTAAAAGATAGCAGGTGAGAGAGACAAAAGCCGCATAAAGCGGAGAACTTTATCTTTTTTCCGTGCATCCTGCCGCGTCTTTTAGATTCTTTACAGCTCCCAGAAGAGCCGCTTCGAAGAAGGGAATATTAGTATTCCTTAAGGGAAAGGGGCGGAAGAGTATAAAAATAATGATAATACAAAGGATGGAAAGGGAGCAGAACGGTTGGGAGAGCCATAACCCTTATCTTCTGACGTTCGATCATGAAACATGCGTGGCTCCTTTCCACTATATGCAAACTTTTCGGATACATTTTTTGAAGGATAAATACGCAAATTGACTCCAACGCATACCATGGACGCATTCCCGATACTTTAGGAGATAAAAGTACAATAACCTAGAAAGGGAAAGCGGTAATACAGAAGTGAAAAGGGCAAAGAATTAAGCATCAATGCTTCGTGTGGAAGCTTTATGTCAACTTTAAAAGTAATTCGAAGGAAGTAATTTTTAGAATAAAACGATTCGGATCCTCTTTCATTCACATCAAGATATTTGTAGATAGAGAAAAGGGAAAACTTTTGGATGAATGTTTATCAAAATCGAGACACTTATATGAACAAGGCAAACGGAGCGAGCTCAGGTAAGTATTATGTAGTGCAATAGCCTCAATAAAATTTTATCTAGGTATTTTTTAGGCACTCCGTTCGTATTTATCACTTCATTTTCTATCGCGATGGATATTTAAAATTAGAGAGAGACTGATCTTACTTTTTATTATTTAGAATGATCTGATTTTTGTGATAATAATCGTACAATTTTACAAGTTAAATATATTTTCGTCACTTTTACGGAGGAATTTTACAGTATTCATAGAATGGAAATACGACATGAAATGATTCTGCGCAGAATGCTAAACATAAAAATCCATTTTGAGATAACACAATGTTCGCTGATTGTAATGGAAAGACAAATATCAATTTCGAGAAAATCACCGATCAATTTCCGAGCTTTTATTGAGATTCTACGCCTTAAATAGCATTTGAGGTATATTGTGGTAATATTTTATTAAGATCATCATCAATCCATCCTTCTCTAACTGTATCGATGAACCGACGAAAAATGTCTTTGCACAGGCCAATCTGGTGAGTGACAAGGATGGATTTACCACAAAACATAATTATAGGTTGTGAATAGGTTCCATCTCAATGAAATTTCATACTCTTCAATTCATAACCCTCGACAGATATAAAACTTTCAAAGTACTCACAGAAAGAAGATCCGGTGGAGGTAAAGTACTTGCTTCGGGATATTGAAAGTACGAAGAAAACCATACTCACCTGAAAAGAAAGATTTAAACCATTACAAATATAATAGACAAATTCTAAAAATATTATAAAATTTCAGTATTTGCAGTTTTCATGAGCAAAGAATAAGTAAACAAACGGCAGAGATTAAGTTTTAAGTTGAGAATGTTCTTGATGGATATATCTTCGTCCAATTTTTACACATCAAAATAATTATCTCACATCTCTATACGTTTTTAAATATGTTTTACATTTAAAATATACGAAAAGCACCACTTCATTATCTATAAACTAAGTTGATCGGTAGCTTAAGAATGCAGCACCGTCCATAACTGAGATAGAGTTGTAAGGATTAATCAAACTTAGCTTCATTAAACATTTTGATCGAATTCAATTAGCTAAATTTGATTAATACCAATCATGGAAAGAGGATTCCTTCGAATGAAAGCTTATGATTCCCTTGACTGTTAGATATATATAAACAAGAGCTCCTGAATTCTAAATTGAAAGGGCACTTTCTCTTCCCGAGAATAGACACAGTACAGGAAGATAACTATTGAGAAGTGCACATTCAATAACATCCGAGTAACTGTAATCAAAATATGATATTGGATTTCGTCTCTCAGAATATTCACCCTCGAAAAAATAATTGAGAGAGAAAACCTATCTCAATCTTCCGAAAATGAATGCGACTGACCTAGATTCAAACACTTGGGAAGTAAACAATACGGAAAATAAAAAAGGATATCCAAATCAATCTGATGGGTGCATGGCAAGTAAACAAATCTTATTAATTAAGAAGATTTCCCGCAAATCTGAGATGAAACTAAGAGAGGTCCAGTTATAATTGAGGAGGTCTTAATTAAACCCCGACAATAATTTCGAGATGGCATTATTTCTAAGCCCCCGTAGAGATCTGCCCTTAATTTCGGGTTCCTCCTAAAGTAGCTCCACAAACTGATCTCTCTTCGCATTCTATTTCATTCGTGAGAAATATTTTATATTTTGGCTGCAATTCCTTCCCTCAACATTTCACGAGGAAATATTCTTCTTTTTAAAGAGTTGGCATCTGTAGAGGAAACCGATGCTGGATTTTAGGAGGATCAAGGCGTTCTGCGCACATTTTCAGAGCCTGCCTTAATGAGGCCATCTACTATCCGAGATATCTTAAAGTAGAGAGGATACACCAGCAGTAGCTTTTATTCCTACGGTAAGTACTTAGAGTGATGGTGACCCCACATTATATATCATACTGTTAAATAGATAAGACGCTTTTCGAGCGAAAGCTGTGTTATAAGCGGAAGAGCGTTATAATCAGGATATTACAAATTTTTATTCGTTTCAGAAAACAAAAGAATAGGCTCTTTTATTTTTTAAATAAACGCTTTAAAACTTAAAAATAGAAAAGGAATCTTCTCTACTTCGGTCTACTTGCCGCATACATTAATATACAGAGAGTCCAAGAACTCTTTGTGTATACTAGTTGAATTCTCGTAATATTATTTAAAAATGGCCCCCTTTTTGTAGAAAGAGAGCGTCTTCCTTAGTTATCCATTCTTGGAAATATTTCATTCACTAGAATAAAGCAATATTTACCAAAGAGGCAATTAGGGAATAATACAACTTCCGTCTTATCAGCGTTTTAGCCGGTATATTTTCTTTATTGTGAACGAGAGAAAACCGCGCGTTAAACGGGATCTTAAGCAGGAGCGTTTTAAACGAGTTTTGCTGTATCCTATGGAAGAGTTCCTTAATTATTCTTTAGTTATAACGATTACATATCAATTTGATCCTATCGTATATAGACATTAACCACATAAGCGAACCTATATTTAATCAATACGTTTGTCTTTACTGTAAAGTAAGAATCGTTACCATCAAGGTAACCTTACAAAATACCTTACTTACCTTAAAGAAATGAATCATAATATGAAGGGACGCAAATGCTTAACAGTCAAATACAATTTCAACAGATATTTCAGCCTATTAAGACACGATTTCATTGAATCGGTGATTAGAGGGAATAAGTTTAATCAAATTGTTTTCCGCGTTAAATCCTCATTAATTTATTCACGTATTGTATAAATAATAAAGCACGATATATTTAACAAAATCATGAGGACTAAAATTAAAATGAAATCCAAGATGGAGAAAGTTCGACGAAAATATTGCTGAATATGGAATCTCTTGGTGTCTTATAGACATTTACACCCTGATTTGCCTCTATCCAAAATATAGTTTTTCTATAATATATTAACGTTAATATTTACTTTTTATCCAAGGGGCAAAGGTAGAACGGAAATGGCAATAGAATACTAAATATAACAAATAGAATTGTACGCTTGATCCCCTGAGGATGACAACATAGCAATCAAAGAGCAAAATGGGTGATTCTTAAAAGTCAGTAATTCCTCCGAGAGAAGAACACCTCCGACAAACAGTGTTTTCAGCCTCAAATTAGCAATGGCAGTTTAGGGATTAGAATGCCGCCCGTGTTTGAGTCCCGATGGTTTTCGCCTCTGTTTTTGCTTAGGTTTCTATGCGAAATAAACACTACGCCCTGTAAATAACACGGACTCGTATGTTTGGAAATGAAAAAAAACAAACGAAAAGGAAAGTATTTCTTGGTATCAAAATGCGATACCCAAATTCATAGCAATGGAATCATGCTAGGTTATAAACTTCCCCAGTAGAAAATTAATCAATCACTAACCTTGATGTAAAGCAAATCCCTTCCCTCCAATACAGCGCTGCTCATCGACCCCAAAACCTACATACACCTCTCGCAGGCGAACGCTAATTAAATCGAAGATCACGTGGTTTCATTGTGCCAAGCAGAGAAAGGCCTTCACAATACCACATTGTTAAAACACAAACGTAAGATATCGACTCCGTATTATTAGGTTATATAACGTTAAAGCCGCGAGTCGTAACTGGAAAGACATCATTCCAAGGGGAATTAATTTGAATTCATTAACACTTTCGGTGGATGGGTCGTAAACATTCCCAGAAGCCACAGCGGCTACAAAAGTCAAAGCGGCAATCAAACCTATTATCTAAATGCTCATTTCCATTGAATTCCACAAAAAACTCACTCAATTGGTATTGCGAATAATTATGAAAAATATGATCTGCCAAAATATTGAGGCATGTAAGACGATGTGAAGAAAATATGCACCGTCCCAAAAGTAAAGGAGAAAGTAAATAAACTTTTTACAGGATTTTATTGCTATCATTTCATGATTAATGCTGCATTTCATTGGTATTTTCGTAATGAATAGAGAAAAATGTTTCTTTCACTTCTCTTTCTTCTAGAAACTATTAAAAGGGGAAAAGTACCTTAATTCTCTTCTTTCAAATCGTTCATTCATCATTGTCTTTCCAATGTTGTATATTAAATAAAGCATTATTCACAATCCTTAGGTTTTCGATTACGGACAAATCGATCCGGACAGATAAATTTACAGATAATGCTCTAATGGATGTAACAGAATCATAGTCAGAACATAGGAAAATTTAAGTTAATCTAATTCTCTCTCTTAATTAGTGTATACAACAATCGGTATATTTGTAAAAAATATAATAAAATCGAATAAAATAAGCAATAAGATGTGATACTGCAACACGGCTGTGATCGTCAATCTTTAGAAAAGACAGGTAACAAAATATTTTCAATAAGGATGATAGGCCAGTCGCGAAGACATAGCGCTCTAACGCCAAGGTCCAGGGTTCGACTTCCGACTAGTAGGATTTTTCTAGTGAGAGAATTGTTATCAATGTTACTTTCCATTATTAATATTTACGTCTCGATTGGCGAATGAATCGGAAAAAGTTAAATAAAGATTCCGTAAAACCGTTTATCCGAAAGCGACAACATCTTTACTCTTCGAATGAAAGGGGTTCCCAATAAGAATGCACAACTTAAGTTGACTTTGAGCTAAATTCAGAGATTTTCAACAAAGTTTTGGCGGAAATTTGCCTGATTTAGTTTTTCACACAGTTTTTCATATGACCGAATCGGATACTCATGAGTTTAAAATGTTCCATTGAAACATAAATATGCGTTCTTATTGGGATACTCTTATAAAGATGGAAAAGTATAATAAACAGCAAGAAGCAGATATTAATAGGTGCTCAAAATCAAATATCGAGATGCAGCTTTTTGTTGGAAAAATCATTATGAGCGGCAACTGGAGTCATTACCAAGTCGACCGCCGTCCCCGTTACTTTCCTCCTCGACATTTTATTACATATAAGTAAAATATATTTCCAAGAGAGAGAAGAGTGAAAAAAACAAACAGATATGGAGAGATAATATATACCATTGCGGCCGGGGACATCGCTGGGGACAGGAAATAAAGATATATGCAAGTAAATGGAGCCAAAGAGGAACTCGATCTAAAAATGTATTCCCTTAAGGAAATCGAAGGCGAAGTAGGAAGGATAGAGGTGAAAATATAATGGCGAAGAGGAAGAGAAAGTTGAGGTTTTTGGCCTCTGAGAGGATTTAGATGACTCAATGAAAAGAAAGGAAAAGGAGATAGTGTCCTTTGAGGGGGCGTCTTTGGGGGGGGGGAGGCCAGACAATCAGACGTCCCGTAACAGGGCGGAATTGTTTGAACGTGATTCGAAAACAAGGTGTGTAAAAAGGAATCTTTGTAAAACTAGGGGGAATGTCGGGGAAATGGATGTAGTAGAACAGTGAAGAAGAGAAAATGACGTGGATGGAGAAGGGAAAGGAAGAAATATATTCCGAAGGCGAAAATTCGAGTAAATGAGCGAACCATGTCGACTAGATGCCCATCATCAAGGGAATTGAGGTTCCACAGTCTGAGGAGAAATCCAACATTGCGAGAATCTTCCAAAAAAGTTGATAACTCAGCGCGGTAGTTACGCTGGAAATATCTAACGTTGCCTAGAAAAAATTCCTTTGTAGCTCGTGTATAGATCCTTCCGAGAAACTTACATTCCAGCAACCAAAGATTTGCTTCCATTGGAAAAGCTGAATGACGGCGATTTCTTTATCAGATGGATAAAAGAAAGTAAATCAGAGGCAGCCTTTTATTAAGATATAGGGTCGGAAAGAATTTCAACTACAAAAATATTCAATCCGATCCAATTTAGCAGAATTTGACTTTTCCCGCGATCAAAACTTTCTGCAGAAATGTTAAATCCGACAGTAATGTAAAATGTAGGATAAGCATCTTCAAATCTCGATGAAACCTTTTTCAGAACAAAAGACAAGATGACAAAGATTTCAGGCATTTATAATAAGCCACCTTTTCGGTTTTATAGACAATTCAACAAATTTTTCATTTGGAGAAATCTTTCAGCCATAAATTTGCTAGACTCGTGACGCTTTCAGTAAGAGGCGTACTAATATTTAAACAGCCGCATTAATCGGCACAACAGCACATTTGCGATTAGACGAACAAAACATTGATTTCAAATCGTACAAACATCCAGTTAGGAGAATTTTATTTATTACTTAGTTATAATATGATATTTTTTATAAAAATTTTATAATACTTAATAATCAAAATTGTAATTTAACAAAAAATATACCACGATAAAAATAGAAAATCTACTTAAATGTTAAACTGCGTGAATAACGCCATTGTTTATATGAATGGTTTATACAATATAAAAGTAGTACATGAGCAGAATTTTGTCGATTCACCCAAACAAACTATAAACTCACAAATCTCCCGATAAGAATTATTAAATATCCTGTTTGTGTCGAGTATGTATACAGTAACTGAATACGAGGGAGAAAACTAAGGAGAGGAGTTTTGGAGAATAAAGCTCTCCTGAGCCTTACAGAAATTGTAACATCCTCAACTTTATCCCCCGCGCATTTGAAGATACCTTTCGCTTATCCTGGATTGTTTGATTGTGGGAGGACGACGCTGTGGAAGGCTTACACTCCACAAGAATTTTACCTGCCCTAATACAAGTTTCAGTTTACCACTTTAACCTCTCAACGGCACTATGTGAAAGGAAAACCTTTCATTTTTGGAGGAAACTACACTAATATTCGCCTTTCATATCTGCCTATCTTCCTTTTTCCAAAATATCACGTTCCGATTCAATATCTTATCGGGAAGGTCCCAAAATGAGATTCCGTTTTCCCCGTTTGAAATGCATGGTGGAATCGGAATGACCCTCTTGCATCGAACCAAGGACCACTAGACGCCGGTAAAATTCATGAAAGAATGCTTTGAAACGCCTTTGTCACCATTCCGGGTTTTAACTTTCCAACTTATCGGGAAGGCATTTTAAAAAATCATCCAAGATTTCAGCAATGCATTTCTTAAGGAATCATTTCGAACCCACCTGGCGTCGAACACACAGTTAAGTAGACAACTGCATGCCAAATAATATGACAGATAGCTTTAAATTAATCCTTTCTATATTAAGAATCTTTGACAAATTAAAACAATTTTACGTTGTGTATGTTGACGGAGGGGTCCTTTTTTTTAAATGACGAATTTTGAATGTACTTAATAAGAAAAGTAGATAATTATAAAGTTTAAAGTATAAATTTTAAACCCTATCATTTAATAAGAGACACAGGAATCCTCCAAGTGCTGAATATCGCCGAAATGTCGGAAACAATTCCTCGGAAAAGGATTATCACCCACGTGGCCTCCAGTTTTCAGAATACCCGATGCGCATTTCGAGAACTAAGCTCTCATCATCAAGGGGGGTCAAATGCTGAATCCAAACTTATAAGAGAGAATGATATTCCTGCCACAAATGCCTTTTCATGTTAACCGAAGGGTTTCGTGGGGATATTTTCTCTTAAATATTAAATAATACCATATTTTCGAGTTAAACCTTATCTTTTAAATACCGTTTAACGAATTAACATGCATTGCAATTTATAGGAAAAGGAAAGAAACAACGCCCTGTTATCCAATGTTTCGTATTAACCGATACCCAGCTTTCGCGTTAGCAACATCGCGTGAAGAATTTTTCTTCTATTCGCTTCCCTTAAAAACGATTCAAAATTGCTTTCTATGATACTTTCGATAAATCTGCAGCGTAAGCTTTCCTTTTCGATAATTTCAACAAGAGTGGCTCACGAAAACATCTTGACAAAACTTGAATACCTGAGGCAGAAGTAGGCTGGCAAATTAACCTTATGGTTATATCGGTTTATCGGGAGCCAGATAAAGACCCAAGGTTACAACTATATAGGTCATCTACTCTATTATGCATGTGCCTCGATAGCGGCGAGGCATAAATGTTTTTATCGATATATATCCGAAAACTTTTATCTCAGTCGTATTCATCACAGAATTTCATACCTGCGGCGATTACATATTATTAGATAATCGAAGAGGACCTGCACGATCGAGATAAATTTTATCGAAACTTAATTCATAATACGATAAAAGGAAAGATAAACGCGACTATAATGTGTGAGGCGACGCTATTTATTTAGCGAATTATTTGTTAATAATAAACCTGTGATATCATTTTAAAATAATATAGAGAGAGATAGCGAGATAATGTCAGATTATGTTAATCAATGACTATGGGCACGGTGGCACGCAAAAATTTAATCCATGAATTAGAGGGATACTGAAAGTGACTGATGAAATGATATTCCGCTGTTGATGGTGCGAGGTTATTTTTAACACCTCTGAAATAATATCCATGAATTAGAAAAATGATGCTAAGAATGTAATGAAAAACTTACAATTATAAGAGATACTTAGGCGTAACGGTATTAAATATTAATTTTAGTAACTACCAAAGGTTTCTAACTAGAGCAAACTACACTATTGACTAAAGGTTTCTAAATTGCTATATTTACAGGGCTCTAACTATCGACAGTAGTAACGATGTACTGTAGTACTTCATACTAGGAATCACATTTGATAAAAATCTGGGAAAAACAAATCAATTCAATCGTAACGAAGGCGTTCAAAATGCTGCATTACGTGATGAGGAATTTGAAGGGATGTAGTCGAAAAGCGAAAGAAAAGGGTTATATGTCACTTGTAAGACCAATTCTTGAATATGCAACCACCATGTGGGATCCGTATCAATGTTGTTGAATAAAGAAAATAGAAAAAGTCCAGAGAAAAGCAGCTCGATATGTAATGGCAAGATTCAGAATCACGGACAGAGTCACCGATATGTTAAATATTCTTGGATGGGATACATTAGAAAAACGAAGAAAAATAAATAGACTAGGTGGTAAGCATTTACAATATAATTGCAGGTACTGATGGGTGGGATGGTTTTAAAAATTCAATCGTGAAACCAGAATTCCTCGGAAAAGGTTGTCATGAATTTAAAATTAAACCTCGAAGGCAAAGAACGGAGATAGCTAAATTTTCTTTTCTCAATAGAGGTATTTCTGAGTGGAATAAGTTACCTGGATCACTCTTAAGGCCCTTTCCTGAAGATAAAAAATCTTTCAAAAAGAAATGTTTTAATATGTTATAGTAATGTTGTGAAATGCTGTGTAATGTGTAGAAGTAATTTATGGATCTCTGGAAAAGTAGGGGATTGCATGACAGGGTGATTTACGGTGGGGTTTCAACCCTGTGACCGCTATGGTAGCTGAGGCCTATCATGAACCCCGAAAAATCCAGTAAAACAGTTCCAAATAATATTATAAATTCATTATTTAGCTGAAAGGTATTTTGATATTTAGGGAATCATTCTGTGGGAATTTTATATTTATCAAGTATGTATTTTATGTTAATTATGTTTATCACTAATATGTATGTAGGTATAAAAATCTTCCACCCGGCTCACAGCCTACCTGCAGTGTGAGTAATAATAATAATACATGTATTAGTAAATAGCAATGCCGATGAATCTTTAATGTGTAAGTCTTGAAGCAAAATCTTTCTTAGTGGCTTTCACATTGAAGTGTATATTCAAATAGAAATTATCTTTCTAACTAATGAAAACCAATCCTTCATTAAGTAAAGAAGAGGCATATCCACACTTTGCACATTTTGATTTCATATCCTAAATATAAATAAAGCATCGAAAGAATTTGGTAATTTTAGAAGCCGATCTCGGGAAAATAAATTTTATTATAAGTTGATGATTTTAAAACTACACTTAATGGAAATTGATCCTCAAGCAGGTGTACTTGTAAATAATATTTAGATTTATTTTGTTATTCAAAGAATATCGGATTCCGAAAAAAGGAAATAAAAGATATATTACTGTAAATTTTCGTTCTTGAATTTTTGATTATGAAGCTAACGACAGGATAATTGCAAAGTAGTACATACTAAATGATTGAGAAAGATTTGAAATTATCGAACTTGATGAATGATGATAACACTTAAGGAGATAATTTGTAAGGGGGCACACAAGTTATTAAAATTCAAATCGTGAAAAAAGTTGAGATCGATACCTCTAAATTGGTTCGCGTGCGTCATTTGAATTTGAATTCGA
This sequence comes from Pachydiplax longipennis, assembly GCA_036926295.1. Taxonomy (NCBI): domain Eukaryota; kingdom Metazoa; phylum Arthropoda; class Insecta; order Odonata; family Libellulidae; genus Pachydiplax; species Pachydiplax longipennis. The sequence continues at coordinate 4,744,983 of JAVFKF010000044.1, read as the reverse complement.
AAGAAAAGACAAAACGTGCAAATGAGCGTTATTCCTTAAAGGATGCCCGAAATCAATTGGAGTTATAAATTCTATTTTCGTCAAAATTCAGGATATATCCAAATTCCAGCTCGCGGAAATAATAATTAACCAAAGAAGGAATATTGCTATATATGAAAAAGTAAAGAGCAGAGTAGAAACGAAAATATAAATTATGAAATTTGCTACAATGAAAACTTGCTAAGATCGTTCCAGAAATTTCAAAGTTACGGAAGCAATGGGAAAAGGCAGACGTTTTCTGTGTAAGTAAACGCTCGGAGATGGATCAGAGGGAAAAATTAGAGTTAATATAGAAATTAAATAGGAAATCGTAAAACTAAAGACAAGAAATACAACATCGAACAAAAGTGACAGAAGTAAAGTATTGTTGCTTCTTAATAACCGAATTCATTACTGTAACTAATACAATTTCTGTGTTATGAATCCATAACATTTTAATATTCTATTTTCTGTTGTCTCTTCTTTAAATTTTATCTTTAATGGAGGGAAATTTTTCACCCAATACAATACTCCCTTTTTAATTTCATATCATAAAAGCGAAATATAGTAATAATTTTTCTTAACAACTGGAGTAATTTCTTATTTGATGAATATGAAAAGGTTATATATTATATATTGTGATGTTGTTTGCATAGATTTATATTTCAGGTTTACTTAATTGAGGGTTTATTGATAATACAATTGAACGTACATTTTTAAGAATTTTATATAATCTTCTCTGCGAGAACTTAAATTCGCTATAATTATCTTGACTAAACGTATACTAAATTTAAGTTTATAAAATCAATTCCTAGCAAACATATCTTTACAATCGACGAAACGAGAACTTGGACAAAGCCTTTGAGGGCCATTGTAAATACGCTTAGTTATTAAAATGGTTATTAAATTATTATCAACTTACGATTGGGAAAATTATATAAAATGAAAAAAGTTAAGAAATAGGTTTTTAATAATTCCAACGAACTCATGTATTTTGTGGTATAATCTTATAGAATTTTGTAATTATACTATCACAAATTTTGTACTGAAAATTAAGGTAATTCATTTAGTAGAATTAGGAGGTAACGTTCAGCCAATGTAATTACAGCAATGAAATTAGTCCATGCTGAGTAAGATATTATTTGTATAAAGGGAAAATTCGTGCATTTATTACTACTTCAAGCTTAATTTTCATAATGAGAGTCGTTATATAAAACATAAATTTAGACTTAATCAAACCAAATGTTTTTAATGATAAGGCATTCCTTATTAATAATGTGCCAGGATCTTTGTTAAGACATGAGAGAGGTAAATAATTACTCAGCAGATGCTAAGTTATGTAAGCCTTGGAAAATACTTTCCGTGAGTTCCATCAAGATTAGTTACCTTGAAATTAAATGCTGTAAATCGACTTCTTTGAAAAACGTACAGAAAATAAATCGGAAAAGCGAATCCACATTTCCATCCCGAGAAGACCCGGTGAGAGGGAAAAATAGAAAACCCATCAACTGGAATTTAAAATTAAATAAACAAAATGCCTCCAAAAAGTAAGGAAAGCCTCATACGCTACGAAAATACGCTAACTCCGAGTCAAATATCACGAACACGGTTCGAGGGGAAGAAAATAAACGAAACGGGATAAAAATCGGAAAGCAGGTAAGCTATTTTGGCCGCAAAGTGCCTCATGGGAAATTCAAGAAGCATATACATCCCGCAAGGGATACAGAAAGAGATATATCTCGGCCAACACGCAAAGGAGTGCCAAAGTGAGAATCGTCACCGAAGTTTTTCCTTCAGGACAAAAAGCCACTCTATGGAAACCCAACTCAATACGGAGACCCACTTGATCCCCTTTCATTTTTACCTTGAATTTCATTTCTTCCGGAAGACTTCTTGAAAACGGCATGATGAAGGAAGGGAAATGAGTCCAAATAAACCTGTCGATAATCGGATTGAAATGGCCGCTCGAGTACTTTTGCACCGTAATTATCTGGTGCTCCATTTTTAGAATCACGAAAACCCCAAGTCCATATTTTTCGAATAATGGAAGAATACATAAGTGAAATGAGTCTTACCGAAATACTTCTTTTGGAAGGTAAGGGGGGAATGTGAAATTCCATAACACAGTAAAACACTGTCAAGACACCGGGTTCAGGAAAACTAAGTTAGAAGAGGAATGGCGATACAAGTGGGATGTTACAAATTTTTATTTATTTTCACTAGAAAAAAATGGTTTTTGGCTCTTGAGTTTTTAAGTAAGTCCTCAACGACTTAAAACGAAAAGTCTTCTTTAGTTTGCTATACTTGTCCAAGTTGTAGATATCTAGAAATTCAGTATACTATTCCTATGTACTACTCGTTACCTTCTTGAACTTTATTTAAGAATCGTTTGCTTTCCAGGGAAAGAGAGCGGTTTCCTTTGTTACTTAATTTTGGCCATTTATCACTTTATAGTGAAGTAATTTTTCCAAAAGATAAGAAATTAGGAAACAGAAATATATATAATATTCGATCAATCGACTGAGATGGAGGTTTGGCTACAGCGGGTGAGACGGAAAAGTCGGCCTTATCAGCAGAGCGTCTTAAATAGCGTATATTCAGAGTGAAAGGGACAGCGACCGAATGAAGACCATGCACAAAGCGGGATAGCGTCTTGAGTGGAAGCGTTTAACTTCAATTTTTACTATTAAACTACTGATTTTCACTGTATGATGGTCTATGGCTTATATCGAGAAAGATAAAAATGGTTTATTTTTCGCACAAAAGCCTGAGTTTGCTTGTGGTTATGAACTATAAGAGAGAGTCGGAAATAGGAGGTTATCAAATCGAGGGGCACTGAAATGGATCGGTGAACATTTGCGGGAATATTATTAATTTGTTATCATTGAATGTATCATCATAATCTGCTTCAAAATATCTATTTTAGCCTTTTCGTCGAATAGATAGTAACAAGGCAATGAAGCCTGAGAAATGATTGCCTTAGAAAATATTTTAAAATATTGCTGTAACAGCCTATTCCATATTCTATAATTGTTGCTAAATCAATTAAAAAACAATTATTCAAGTCCGGATAAATAAAGAGGTTAATATTATGCTCATTTTTGAGATAAGAATTACTTCTGTACTGTAGAAAAGGCGAGTTGTTAGCATCCAGAGAGACAATTTTCAATTTCTGAGCTTGCAGGGCCAATGAAAGCAAGTTCAATCCATTTTCGGTTACCCGTATTGATGCTAATGCTACCAATGCGTGACAAGTTTTGTTATCTTTGTTTAATTGTAAGGATACTTCTCATGGCGAAGCTGAAATATGACAATTCCCACTGGTTGATTAATACTTTACATCTTAATAGCTGGCAAATTTAATTTTACCCATTAGTGACTATATCATGCATTATCCTTTAAGCGCATTACGGAAAAATGGCTGTGATCCCACTTATCCTACAGGTACTAAAATACTCTCTCTAATAACTTTAAATTTCTAGAAGAACTAAATGACGCATTTCACATTACAGAAAATTATTACCTTTTAATGACGTAAAACCTGTTCTGAAATAAACTCCAATCTTTAGTATCACATTTCAGATGATTTCAGCAAGATTGAATTCACAGAGTGACAGACGCAGAAAATGGATACCTAAGAAAGGCGAGGCATCCATCTTTGCCTAGAAATGTTAATGCAAGCGGAATATTTCCCGGAAAATTATTCCGACAGACCCCGCGCATGAGAAAACAATATGACGGAGAGGAAAAAAATAAAATTGTAAAGCGTTCGTTTGACTCCGCCTAAAAATATTACTTGTGAGGACACTTTGAATGCTTTCTCAACGTGAGCCCGTCTTAGCGAAGGGACTATAGCCCTCAAGGCTTGTTTCCGCTTCCCTGAAATATTCATTATTCAACGTAACGTTGTCAGGATCTTTCATCAACCCACATGAAATACCTTCGGAGCAGACGGTCGCTCCATCGTTTCATCTTGTTTCCCCCGAGTTTTGATTGATCTTCGGAGAGTTGATTTGCAAACGGAAAGAAATGGAGAGGAAAGACGGGTGCATTCGAGAGGGAGTATTTCTAAGTGTGCATAAGTAATTGTGCATGAAGGTAAACTAAGAGAGCGTTTTTATGTCGAAATGGGGTTTTGATGGTCGAGCCATATAAGAGCGTCAAGCAAAGATGTATCATTTCCCTGTTTTCTTGGGAAAGACGAGAATTTTTGCATTTAGGCAAAGGTCGGACATGAATTTTACATGAGAGGGTATTACTATTTCTCGGTATGTATTTTAGATTCTACGAAACTAGGATATTTAACGTCAACTGACCTTCACACAACAAAACCTGGACAGATTAAACTCGGAGCGAATTAATGGCATGATCGGAATACCTGCGATGACTTTATATGAATGAATTAGAGCCTGAATTTTCCTTCAAGACTTTATAGTATATGCAATTGTTTGAAGTACGTAAATAACATTACCAGATATTACTTGAGCTAAATCGCGTTATTGAAATTAGGTTGCAATACACCTCAAAGAGCCTTATAAATTCCCTCTTTTGCCACACTAAAGGCATATCTAAGGAACAGTGCGATCCCGGATTGTGAGAAGAGTACTTGCTATGATGTTCGAATAGAATTTTCTCTAGTAAAATGTTCATTTTGCATTACTTCTGGAGATACAAACAAACCCGAGAAAAGCCAAATATTCAGAATAGGTAAGGACATCGTCGGAGAAATTGGATATTACACGAAAAAAAAGACTGAAATAAATGTGATATGCTACTAAAATTCACAATCTTTTTCAACTTTTTTAAGTGACATTTAAGTATTCAAATGGTTCATTAACGAAAAAAAGGAGGACTTAATCATAAAGTACAAACCTTCTATAATTTTTATGAGTCATAAATTTTAAAAAATCGCCAAATAATGACATAATCTGGTAATACTCTGTAATAAATTGTACCTTTTTGATAAAACTTCACAATATTTCCACCAGAATGTAACCTTTCGAAAATAACTTCCAAAAAAAATCCTTTTATTCCTATTTGATTTTTTCAAGCTTTTCTTTGCCATCCGGTCTTTATGAGATGAATAAAAATACTAAAGGATGTAAAAAAAGCGGAATATATCACTTTATTTGTAAAGCCTCAGAGAGATTACACTCCCGTCAAAATTATACAATCAAAGAAAACTCTGAGTGGTTGGTGTAAAGGCATTGCTTTTTATTTACCTAAAATATTCAAATCCTTATTTTTCATTAAAATGAACGGTTATATATGAAACGTAAACACGCGAAAATAATATAACAGTTCTAATGAAGCTCTACAGAGTGAAAAGTCTCCCCAAATTACTTTCATTGTTAATTTAAGTCTTCACTGGCTCTTTTACAACACGCGTTGCAAAGGTAAAAGCTACATGCGGCGAAATTACTTTCACGGAACAAATCAAAGTCTCCGAAGAGAGATTCGTTGTTTACTTTTCTTTCATTGGACACAATCGAAGGCATCAAAGCGTGCCTTTCAACCGAATTAGCCATTTTTATTTTAATTATCCGTTAAAAAAGCGACAAAGAAGGGAATCTTTTCATGGAAGGAATGCACGTGTGTGTGGACGTGAGGAGATTGCAAGAATGTCAAGCAGTTGAGAGAAAAAAGTGCACTCAAAGGGAGACAAACCGCCAAAGTTTAAACGATCTTTTATTTCTTTCGTTCAATCAACTTTGAAATTGTAAAGGGTTTCCAAAGGCTCTTTTATTATTTTGATTGTTCGGATGCGAGAAAGCCGAAAAATGCAAGGAGCGGAAGCATTTTTGGAAGCAAAACGACACTGCGTTTGGAATTAGTCCGGAATAATGAGAAGCGAGCGATGTGCTTGCTTTGATTGATAAAAGGATGAATACATCTCTCATTCGAGATGCGGAGTATTTTATATTAAGTAAACCCGATTAGCTCTTTCTCTTGCCGTTTCTGCTTTTGTGAGTAAAAATTCAAAATATTCCTCGTCATCGGAGATATAACTTTCCATTCTCCTGTGACAAAGAGATATTCATGAAGACCTCGACTGATAAAAGATCAAAATAAACTGAATGGAATATGGGTTTAAAAAGAGTGTAAGCGTTATTAGAAACATTTCAGATAGAATTATTTTTTGCTCTCTTTCTACCTATTTCTTTGATTCGGATCAGATAAAAATCCTAAAATTTTAGATTCGGAACGATCATTGGCTCGTATTGACTGAGTTTTTACGTATTATTGGGAATATATTGTAAATTATTATCATTCGTTTTTAATCATTACTTTCACATGGACCTAAAATCATCGTGTATTCTTATGGAAAAACGCAATACCTCGGTTTCAACAATCGCATTCGTCGTCAAGGGGACTCGTTGTTTATAGCCTCAAAATTTCACGAAATTTCCGTTTATTTTAACCGAATTCTCGCCATTTCGACCCGATAACGATATTTCACGAACAAAATAAGAATCTTTATTTATTTCCCTTTCTTTTGGTGCCTCTCTCGATTTCGTAAGCCTATTACTTCTAATTTAATTTTGCAAAAGAAATGTAGCCTGCAACCGATAAAACTGAGGTTTACGTGCATTTCTTATGAGAACGGTTTTTCTTGCCTGGGATCGAACTGGGGACCTTCAAATAAATAAAAAGTAGCCTATTATCTGCGCAGGGAGTAAATTTAACAATCGTGAAAGTTTGAAAGTTGTGCCATTCATGGTTCTCGAGTTTTAGGCGAACATACATACATACACATACACACACACACACACACCTTATTTTATTATATTAGATTGTACACAGAAATTGGCTTTAAAGAGAAAAATAAACAGTGATATTTTTTATGTTAAAAAATATCAACTGCGAGAAAAAAAAACCACGAAAAGAAGAGAGGTTAGGAAAATCCTGCGAAATATTTCGAGAAGAGAGGAAGAAAAAGAGCCAGAGAGATTGAAACATAGTAAACAACGGCAATTAAAAAGTAATTAAATATGTAGGGTTAATACAATTAGATACAAGAAGATGCACTGAGTCAAAGGGAATTGATCGAATTTTTATTCAAGTTAGATTTAAGGTTTCAAGATGTTAGCAGAGGTGTTTGTCCAATAAAAAGCTAAATTGGCTCAGTGGTATACATCTTATTCTATCAAATGTGATCACGGCAATTCGATAACGCAAAGGCATCTGAATAAATTCATAAACATCGATCCGCGGTACGATACTTATTTCAAATCTTATTGATATGCGGAAAGAGCATTTCCTCGGATGGAGTTGAATGAAACATTTCGAGGTCGCGGGAGAAAGGAAATGAAATAAAAACAGGAGGAACGGAGGAAATAGAAAGAGAGCGGAATAATAAAGAAGGAGATAATTCAAGAATTTAACTCTTTGAGCGGGAGGTTCTATTTAAAAGTCGCTCCCACCCCAAAAGACGAATAATCATCGAGCACATTAAAAAGTTTCCGTACCTGCCGAGCGCTTCTTTTTGGCGAAGAATAGTTGGGATGCGAAGAGGCAGTGCCAGGTGTTTAGGCCTTGGGGTTGACCTCAAACATTTTTTCCGACTCATTCGGGTCGCCTCCCCAACTACCACCTCCCCTCTCATATCCCCTATGTAAAAAAGTCCTTATAAATAACGTCACCCGCTGACTCAAATTTTCAAGCCTCATAACCTTAGGGTTGCCCAACTTAAGCAAAAAAGGACGCCTTCTTTCTTTTTTCTTCCTGTTCTACGGGTTAATTTCGCATTTAGGATAATGGGATGGAAACAATAAATTTTAGGCTCTTCTGCAGCCTCCGGGGATGAGCTATTTACGAGTATAAATATGCCATGTTGTGGAAATGGGCTCACGCTAAAAGGCATTGACGATAAAGGAACGTTTTTCCTCAATTATCAACTGTCATATCCTTCGCTAGCGAAGACATTATAAATAATAAGTTGATTCTGGCACGTTCTCAGCTACACAAGAGTGACAATCAAAACACAAAGCAAAGAATGTTGACAAAGGTGAAATTGTATTTCCATTCGATACGGAATAATGCCTTCTAAAATCATTCCTCGAGTAAATTTAAGTATCTGCACAAAAATCGATAACATATTCGAGTACAGGATTGAATAACTGCCGAAAGCTTTGATAAAGTAGGAAAACATCCAAATCAAGATATCAGAGTAAAGAGAGAAAATGGAAAAATTTTGAAAGATTTTTAGCGAGAATGGACTTTAAGACGCTCCGGTGGTGTGAATTCAGATGATTCTCATGCCTTGCATCAAGTACAATAAAAATTTATCTAGTCATATTTAGGCAATCCATTCCTACTTATTGCTTCATTTTCTATCAAGATTAATAATTAAAATCGGAGAGACATTAATCTTTTTCTTGATTCTTCCTCAGAAGGAACAGATGTATGCAAGAATAGTTGCTAAACTTTCATAGATTAATTATAGTTATATCATTTTGATGATGGAATTCACTATTTATAGTAATAAATAACACCGATAATGTAGTATTAGTTGCATTTTAGAAGCGCTTCCAATAATTATAATATACAAACGCAGATTTGAACAATACGAAGTAAAAATGTTTCCATTATGGCGGCTATAAACCATCTACATATAAAAACACATACCTTCAGTATTGGTGCTCACATGAATATAATAAATATGCATAACGTAAGTCCAGATCAGCCCAGTTTTATATTTCATTGGCTTCCGTTAGATGATTTTTCTAGAAAGTTTATTTTGAAAATAGAACACTCACTGGTTGGCCATGTGAGCATCGTATTCGACATCGATCCTGGGTTCAATACCCTGTGACAGCGAATGAACGAAGCTGTCGAAGAACTTTTAACAATTTTAATATTGCTAGAACAATCGACTATGGTAAATCTCCTAATCTGGCAATTAGAGAAAAAACCTAATCATACGAAATCGCGTTCGAGCTCTCTATTTTCGCCTTGGTTTTGAGTGCATCTCGAAGATTTATTCATATTCGAACATCACGAAAGAATTGGAAAATAAGAAAGAATCAGTGTTTGAAGAGGATTTGAATGCCCGACATTCTCTTGCCACCCGAAATAAATCAGAGTTAAGGTAAAAAAACGTGACCTGAATGAAACAAAATTGCGAAAGAAACTTTAAAAGTATAAGATATAACCGTAGGAAGAGCTAAAAGTGCTCGCTAGTTAACAAACAAATCTTTCGATAAACGTCTCCTTTGCGACGCGAATTTACTGCGACACAATCGATCCGTTTAAAACCTAGAAAAATGCGAAGTTTCCGCAAAACCTGGAAGAGACAGAAGTCTCCTGCTTCACTTCATTTCTAATATAGTTTTTGGCAGAGGATCAATTAGATTTGGACTCGGAACGGAAATACTCCATCACGGAATTTGTGGATAAAAATTAGCATAGTGATGATCCTCGAGGAAGGCGAATGCACCGGGAAATAATAATAAGATCGCATCGAGATCAGTCCCGGTAGAATTAGATGCCGTCGAAACGAAAACTATCAGCCTCCGGGAATTAAGAACCCAAAAAGACCCCTTCCCGGATCGACCTCCATACTATAATAAAGAAAAATCGAAATAATAGATTTCATTTTCAGCTCCTCGCTGTTCACAAGAATCACCTTCCTCCATTAGAATAACCTCGATCAGCCAATCAGAATTCTCCATTTTTCTCCTTACCTCTCTCCCACCCTCTCAATTAGCATTATTAATGCCTCGAGTTCAATTAACGAAACTGGCTATCCATGCCAGAAAAATCTTTTCGGGCCCTATAATTCTCCACGCTATTGCATTGGCCTTCGAGTGAGGGAAAGTGCTCTGCTTGCTCTCATGCAATGAATTATTTCCCAGCAAAAAGGTTCTTTTTTCCGTTCTCTCTCTCCGATTCCCCATCTGAATAATCGCATCATGGAAAACGGGGTTTACTTAATTAGTATAAAAACTCGCACTTTCTTTTTATTCTCTTGTTTCAACTCCTCCCTTTCGAAACTGGGACTGATATGTTGTTTGGATTTTTGGAAGAACTCATTTGAATAATTTTTCGAGGGATTATATTTTTTCCTCCTCCATCCTTGATTATCTGCTCCGGAGGCGACTCGTTCCTTTCTATTGTTTCGTTTGAAATAAAAAGCATATATATCTCTTTCCCAGGATTCTTTTCGAGGGTATCGGTTTGAAAGCGTCGAGGTAATTACAAAGATTAATGGGGAATTCCTTATGTGCTGCAAATTACCTGGCGATCGAGAATCTCTTTTGGACTCATAGAAACACTTTGATCGCGATTACGCGCTCTAGTGATGTAGATTTATTTCCCAAACAAAATGCGTTTTCGAGGAAGTCCCAAATTAATTGCTCTTCTTTTTTTATATAAATGACAAATGAACTCTTTTCGGAATGAGCGCCGGTTTCAAAGAACGAAAATGTAAACAACATGTTAACTCCGAAGTTCTGGCATCTGTGATGAAAATAAATTTGACTGCAAAAATTTAAAACGTCATCATCCCTTAAACTGATAAAAGTCAGATTAAACGCCATCAAAGAGTTTCCTTGCTAATTCAAAGCCAAGGAAATTAATTTTCATAATTGTGTTCAAGAAAACAGATTATATTGTCTATATACTTTATTTATAAAATACGAAAGAACAGTTTAATGCAACCGTGATGCTTTGTTAGTTAATTTACATGCTCATTGAGGTTCCGTCTTTTAGAAATTTGAATTTCTATGACTTTGGAACTTATTTAGTTTTGAAAGCATTTAATTAACTACTATCTCACTCTCAAAAATTATAAAAGCAATGAGTACAAAAGTCTATACAGCCTTTATATACCTGACCTTGCATTCCTTTCACCCTTAAATGCGATGACACTTAAAAAAGAAACAAGGTAATAGGTTCGGATTTCTCCTTCTTACCACAAGGAATAACTCTGATGTAACAAAGGAAAAATGGATTCCAAATGAACAATCATAAAGTATTATAGAATATCGGTGCTCAGTTAGGGGAGACATTTTACACCAAAGCTTCATATCATATGAAGATATTTGCGATTGATTTCGCTCATTATTAACAGAATACTCAAAGGAATTCCGTAAAGTTCAATTTTACTAGTAATTAAAATTTGCGTAAAAAACTGAACGAGTTTTAAAGCATCTTTCTGTATATCGGTCTCGTACCTTATAATTCTATCAATTAGTCCTTTGAGTTTTCTATTTCTTTCTTTTTTCCTTTTACTGGAATAAATCCAATTACTTCAGTTTAAGAGAACCTTTTGTATGCTTTTCATTATAAATTGTTCTTCATAGTGTAATTATCCGATTAGAAATCTAACTTATAAAATTTAGCCTTCCTCTTTTAAGATTCTTTTCTTCATGTAAAGCCGTTCTAATATGGAACTTCACGTAGCAGATTTTTATCAAAGCAAGGGACATAATATAAGATTAAGCGATGGATTATTGCAAATGCTTATTTTTAACGATAAATATGATGGTAAATTGTCTTTGATAGATATATAAGGCCTATAGTTGAATAATTTGATAATAATACTGATAATTTTTCAGAATATGATGATGATAAAACGTCTCATTAATGTTAAGTAAGTGGCACACAATACAAAGATGGAAATTAATTTCATATCAACATTACCTCTGATTCCAACTCTGCCCTACACGAAAACTTAATATTCAAGAAAGGAAGAATCTGCGATTTCAATAAAACCGGGATGTTTTAATATAAAAATGAGCTATCATAAATAAAACAATTTACCCCACGAATGAGCGTTACAGTATATTTACAGTGGTATTGCTTATGTATTACAAAAAGAACGGATACTTATTTAAATCAGAAACAAGCGAAGTAACTTAAAAAGTGGAGCAGTTAGACAGGATTAATGCCCACTCTCGATATCCAATCATCTTCTCTCCCACATTTAGGATATCCCTCATTTGAGCATTTATTTTTTATTTCAGTGATGACGCACCTAAACTCAGAAGGAGCACTCGGCTTCGTCAAGAGAGTTGGAAAAATCCCTGAGCGCTCTGCTGGTTGTAGAGTATGCAAGCGGTACATTTCAGATGAGAACTGCATTCGTGAATTAGATAAGGAAATCCATGCGTTCTGTTTAATCTTGTTAAGGCAGTTTTTACCTTACGGCTACCAATATGCGTCTTGATATAGGACGGAAATCATCAGGAGAAAGAAGATAAGAATGAGTTAAATTTACTCGACAAAGTCATACATAATGCGTTCGAAATGTTAGATATTATGCGTCCACCCTATTACATCGATCGATCGGATTCAGAGGGAAATACTAGGAAAATATATAAATATAATTAAATATATAAAAATAATTTTTCCGAGAATTTGCCGGCCGTTGATGTTATCGTGCTAGGGATGGTAGTGTATACAATAGCCGTGTATATAAATTATAAAAAAGCACTCTTACGATATCTTTAATTAAACATATAAGACAACAGATATAATACGAGAAGCATAATTACATTAACTGCTTCACCAGTGGGGTGGGAGTTAGATAAGATAAAGTGACTAACCATAAGAGGAGATGAGTGGCAGACATCTTGTCATCCACGTCACAGCACCTTGAAACTTTATTTTCAGGAAAAATAATTGGCTTGAAACAGGATCTGAACCACTGAGGATAAAGTATGGAAAATTTGGAAATTCTAACCAATCGGCCATTGGAACGTTAAGTCTCGCATGAAAGAAGTAGGTTATAATTCAACAAATGGTGGTGAAGTAGACTACTGCATGCACCCACCAGATAATGATAGATAATATAGATGACACATACATTCACATTAATACCCCGAGAGCCGCCTTATGGCGTATGGCAGGGGGTGTGAACACCGACAGATAATCCAACCCAGACGCTGAACACACTAAAAACCTTTGTTTGCCCATATCAATTTTTCCGAGAATCTCCCAATATTTTCTTTTTTCTGTACCTACTGTTTAAATATTTTATTTTCTTCCTTTCTTGATCATTACAAAGCAACATACAATCTCCATAATACAATGATCAATAATCACCTGCATTGAGTATAATTTCTGAGGAAGTGATTCATATATAAAAATGTTCTCGGGTGCTTGACCTTGGGGAATGAGAGAAACAGGAGCAAAGGAATCCTTTTGGTGCGCAAAAAGACACCACGTCAATCACAATCGCTACGACTAACAAGTGCGAGCGCGGTTTCTTGCCAACATTTACGATCTCTCGCCATTAAAAGACGCATGATGAAAGATGAGGTCGTTCCGAAAGCAGGGCGCGACACCCTTTGTCCCCCACCTTCGTTGTGAGCTACCCTTTAAAGCTCGGAGGGCAGGATAACATTGTAATGAGAGAACGGGAGATGCATGTCGTAAGTCTCCTTAAGGGTGGTGAGGGATAAAGGTGCTCCGAAGTCGTAAAACCTTGGAATTCCCCGAAGTACTTGGCGTCTTTCTTCCCCATATCTTCCCTTTCTTTCCCTCGAGGCGTGCAACACTACATTCTCGTTATCCGAGCGATTAAACCATCTCCTAGCGAAGGATTGGAGAAGACGTGATAGCCAATTAGACACGTTGTGTTTGACGAAGTCCTAAATTGGAAGAGAAGCTTAAAAAGAGAGATAATTGAACTGCGTCAAATCAACGGAGCCATCAAAATTTCTTGAGCAATTGTTGGGTGGAGTGAGTCCATTAATTGGGGCAAGCGAAGCTTCTTCAAACGAATCTCTGAGAGCTATGTAAAGATCGGCGAACAAGGCGCATTACAATCTCAGAAAACTTACGGCTGTAAATGTAATCTAAATGAATTTCACGGATAGTACAGCGAGAGGAAGTGGATTCACTCATTTATTTCTAATCTGTTTTATGTCTGATGTGAAATCTACTAAATTACGAGAAGAAATGAAAAATTAACACCTTTAATAATTTTTTAATAAACCTTTAACTTCAATATTATATTTTCCTACCCAAGTGTCGACACCTTGCGTCATCATCCGGCAAAGGTTGAGGAAATTCAAGTCAATGTATAGTAAAAGATAATAGGAACAAAGTAAAGATAGGCGAGGTAGTAGTATAAGTTTGTTCTTTTTTTAATATCTGAAAATCTCAGAATGGTAAACATTGTTCCGAATATGTACACCGGACCGTATTAATTACCCGAAGGCAATCTTCAATCATACCAAAGTGTAATTATCTGGTCCACTGTTAAATTCGATTAGGAGAAAACTGCTTTCATCAAACATCTTCGAGATAAAAATGGAGAGAAATACATCTACAAACCGTAATTCTATCACAAAATTAATGGAAACACATGTCAAATGTACTTTTAGGCAAGAATACAATTTTCCGCAATGTAAGGAAAACATTTTATCACAAAGAGCACAAAAGTGAATTTGAAACATAAGTGTATATTATAGAGAACAAGGTTGGAATATTTGGAAACACTGGTTTGGTAAAGGAATGGAAAAGTAAATTTCGCCCATAAAAACGGGAGAAAAAATAGCTGAGGATATAACAATTTAAGAAAGATGTTGAGATGCAAAGGGCTTCCATCTAAATTAAATGACTGAAGTAAAAGAATTGGGTGGAGCAGATATCAAAAGGAGATGGATTAATTAGTAAGTGAATAAAAAAGAAAAATAGAGCCCATTATAGGAAGTGAAGAAAATTGAGTCATGTGGGGAGTTTAAGTCAGATGAAAGTAATGGAAATTAGAACTAGGAAACGAGGAAAAGACGAACTTTTTAACAGCCACAATATTTATCGCAGGAGGACCATAATTTCGGAAAATAGAGCTACTATCAGAAAATTAGTCTTTTAAATGAATACAGTTTATCACTTTAATTAGCTCGTTCGAGTATTAGTTTCGTCCTATGAAGCACCTTCTCGATATATACATCAATATTACATGCACACATTTAATTAAGGAAAACCCGTTCTGAGAACGAACAACCGCGATCCGGAGCACAAACGTAAGAATGTAATCGCGCCAATTCACGCAACAAGGAAGCATGTTTCTTAATGAATTTTTATCGGAATCCGCAATTAAGAAGAATCCGCGGTGAGCTCGCAGGGGAATAAGCGAGAGAGGGAGAGGTTTCTCATAAGTGCAATAATTGGAAGTGGGCTATTTATATGCTAAAATGCACCATTTCGAGACTTTAAATACACGGGAAGGAATAAAAAACTCTTCCTATTTAAGGATAAAAGAACTTAAAAAGGCCAACTTTCTCCGAAAATTCGCCGGGGAAAATAAACGACGGGAGAGTGGAAAAGCGGGGGAAATTGTGCACTTACCGCGCCTCCCTTTTGGGAAAATAAAATAATCCCGACCTCAAAAACCCCGATGCAAATCCTTTTCTCAAAGCCATCCTTTACCTCCCGAAAACACCTCCTTCCAATTCTCTTTCGCGCCTGGCTGATTTAATTGTCAAGAAGGACACGAAAAGGAAGAGAAGGCGTGTAAAAGCGCACGCTTTCCTCATTTTCGCGATGCTTTTTTTTCTCTCCACCCCGAGTAAAAACCTCCCGAAAATAACCCGCTCGTTCTTCTCACAACCCTGCGACGAAATAAAAACACGTCGGTTTCTTCAGGTAATTAAGCAGCCGCCATGTTTTCATTCCGCCTCTTTAAACGGCCGTTGCTCATTAATTGTATCCTCCGGAGGAATCACCCCAAGTGGACATGCCGACTTTTTTTCGGTACCTTTAATAATTTATTTATTGTTTTCGCTTTTCCCGCTCAATCTTCAAACGGAAATTTCAAGCTGCGGTTGGGAGATGAAAGGGATTGTTGGTCGATTCACAATGATGAACGTTTATCGTTTAGTTCTCTTTTGTTTTTGTTATCGATGGCAAGGGCATTTTTAGAATATCAAACTGAAGAGATTAAGGAACCAATTCTCAAAGAGAGATGTTTACGAAGATATATTCAGAAGTCAAAAAGACAAACCACCTCGAAGATACTCGAATGCAGTACCTTTTAACAGTAACCATAAATTGCTTTACCTATTCGTCAGCTACGGTTGCGTAGGGTTTAGTTTGCTAGACTAGCAATCCTATTCTAACCTCTTAACCTAGCCTAGAACCACCGGAGGAACAAGCCTGAATGGCAAAATATTTGAACGTAGTGTCCAAAATTTCATTTACTGCGGTATCAGTAAATTTGTAGTAATATATCACCATTACAATTTGGCCTATTATAACTTGTTTATACATACATATGCGATGAAGCAGATGTTAGAAAAAGATTGATATACAACAAACATCGAAAAACTGTGTATGATAGAAATAATAATGGGATTAATAAATAGAAAAGTTTTACTAATGAAGGGGAAATCAACGCGTTTGATCAGTTACCCAGTCCATAGCACGCAATTAGTTTTACTTTGGCTTAAAACTGGTGTTATTCGGAGGGGCACAAATTCTTTGTCATACAGTAGCAAAGAACTTAATCAATTAAACGCTTCAAAAGTAAGTACTTCTATACGTAAGTCACAAAGAAAATTGTTTGGCGTTCATCCTCTCGGTAAATGCGAGGCTATTTCGATATGAAATGCGTGAGGAAGCATAACAGAGCCTCGGTGACAAATAAAGGATATTTCAAAGAGAATCTTCGTGGAAACTCAAATCAAACGCTCGCAAAGTTGTTCGGAAATTTTATGCCATCGTAGGAGGCAAATACGACTCCGTCCAAACTCTTTTATCTCGACCAATGGTTACCTCAATCTTTGACGGCGAAAGACTCAAGTTGGGAACTTGGTCACATGCAAAGTTGGAGGAAAAGAGAGACCCTTTTGTAGGCGCGGTGTCCATTCCCAAAGTCAATGCATCAGCAAACACGATCCTCTCCTTTAATCTTTCATTTCAATAAAACTTTGAATAATAAAAGTAAAATGGATCGAGGGCTATAGCGGGAAGCAAAGTAAAGAGAAATACTCGATATTAAAATTTCAGATTAAAATATTTTTAAATGAAACAGACTTGACGAAAGAGTTCTGTTATAAAGAGAGATTTTCATTTCATCTGAGGTTGCTCAGTCACATCAATCATTACCACCAATTTTGAAAGAAAGCAGTTGTTATATAAGTATTTGGTCGTAACTTTGTCATTTTTATCGGTCCATTCCTGTAATGATCCGACACATTTTAAGAATACCAAAATGATATTTGAAAACAATTTAATAAGGCTGTCTTTGAATCTAAAGGGACTCTTATTAATTGGAGGACACGCCTTCCCTTTTTCATATTTGTCATGATTTTACATCAATTTCAAATAAGACAGAAACTTTCTGCGGCACGTTTGAGAACAAAAGTGAAAGAGAAAGAGAGGAAATTGACATTCTTTCTTCATTAAGTTTAAAAGTTAATCGTTTAAACAAAAGACTAGAAAGTAGATGCTCCTCAAATCAACAAAAGTGGGAATAATGATGATTTGCGTTTCTCAGTGCCACAAAGTGAAACCTGAAATCATTAGTTGTAAGATAAATTGTATTTTGAATATTTGTGTCCTTTGAAAGTACTAAAGTGCTTTGATCGATAATACAAACTTCTCTCAAAAATATGTAGTATTCTTGTTACTACTCAAAAGAAGATATATATTAAAAGAAATAATTCGGCTATCGCCTCCTTAAAGTAGTGAAAATCCTGACACTCCATTGTATACCAAAGGGAAAAAAAATATAAAACTAAACGCGCCATAGAGAAGGTTCACGAAAACAAAGAAGGCCACTAACTTCTTTCAATCTAATTTTGCAGTCGCACCGCTGAAAATTTGTACATTTGCATGAACCCTCAGCGCCTCTCCATTCTAATTTTCTAACACCGCTTCGTTTCGCTTAGGGTTTTGTTTTACTATGACCTCCATTCCCTTAAATCTCTTTGTGGAGATCAACTTTTTGCCTCCCTTTAAAAGCACTACCCTTTCTTCTGAATCCCAATTAAACGCCTCGCCGATCAGAATATACATTTTACTGCCTTCCCGTGCTCTCTCCTATGCCAGGTATAAGGAGCAAGTTGGTCTAAAAGCCGCGAGTCTCGGAAGTTTACTCAGAGATCCGAGTCTTAAGCCGCCATCGACTGGAAAGAATGCTTAGCACCCGTTTCAAACTCTTGCTCGAGCATTTATCTGCCTTCTTCCATCTCTTACTGACTTTTTACTCTTGGAGATGGATCGGTTTACTTCTAGAGGCGGCTAGCGAAGATAATTAATACGAATGAGAAAATCGTATCCATCAATTCGATTTCTCGAAATGGGTCAAATGCATAACTTTATAATTAGTTGGAATGTTATCTGTTTCGCGGATTCCAGTAGATTGGGAATGTTTAGGATCTTTCTCTCGCTGCAGCTCCTTGCGCATTTTCTTCGAAAGAGGCTGAAGATAAGAAACGAGGGAAATGTTCAATAATAGTGAGAAAAGACAGAATCGATATTGAAAGAGCGTCTTCCATTCTGTCGTGATGTGCGATTCCATTAAGATTAACTGTTCTCTATACTGATGTTAAAACTAAACTTAACGACCTTCTTGTTCTTTCTTCATATTATATTTTATATAAAACATTATATTATAGAACTTAATATGCTACCACAAAATTGAGTTTAGGTAGAATAAAAGCCCAAAGGACCTAACTTCTCAAACAAAGGCAAAATTGAATAAAATTATAAATTCTGCACAAGTTAAAAGTCTGAATCTGTCTCGTGACGACGTTTATTTAAACGTGATGCCCCAAAACGAAAGAGCTCGAAAAGAAAATGTAAATTGAGTTCCTTTAAGAGATAAATTTCTTTAATTTCAAAATATTACGTTCGTGAAGGAGTACATACAGATGTGGATCGACTACTTTGAATGGAAACTAGAAAACATCACGCAGACAGGCCTCAAAAAATTATATTATAATCTCTCATCTATGTTAGTAAGTTAAATACTTACAACAAATACAGCCGATAAGAAGTGGATAATTCTTCCCAATAATTCCATTATACTACGAACTTAATTTTTCCTCTTACGTTGAACTTCATAGCATCAACGAGATAGTAATGAAGATAAAAATCCTTGATTTTATCTCGCAACAAAGGTCTTGTGTGTGTGTATAGTAATCATAGAAAATGTTGATACTCAAAATTTGACAAAAGCGAAAATTAAGTAATCTATGGGGTAAAAATGTAATGAACTACACTTTATGATGTAGACCATACATAAACGAAAGTAGGAGGAATATATCCACTGAATTTATTCAGTGCATACGTTTCTTACATTCTGTTATCTCTCGAATGAATTATGAATCAGATATAAAAAATACATAGATTAGGATTCGTTACTGAGAAAGTGGGAATGGTAGATTATAAAAAGTGGCATCTACGTGAGGAAGGATCCATCTAAAATGAATTTCAATATGCTTAAATTTGGCTATTTCAAATAAAGCAAATAAAATACGAAGTTGAGTAAGAAATGAATGTGAGTCGAAAAGTATTAAACTATATTTAATAATTTTTATAAATAAGAACCATCAAAAATAAGATAATTTAAGACTTCAACTAAAAAGTCGAATGTCGTAATTTAATTGTTGCGATTAAAAAAAGAAAGGATTCTCGCTATCACTCATAAAATGAAGTTCTGAAAATAGAAGCAAAAATAAGTATTCGAGGGACATCAAACGATATTTGCTATAAAATGAGCCGGAATTTGAATTTCAAAATTTATCGGACCAAATGAATCTCATGGATGACAGTTGGGATATGGGAAAAACGGAATCCGTTGCATAGAAATAAAGTAAACAAACATCAAACTGCCTATTATGATTTACGGCCTAGGAAAGATTAACTTAAAACCGAGTCACCACTAAATAAGATAACATAATTTTCCATACGTGATCTCAAAAACGATTAAACTTTTATAGTATTACATAAAGATAAGCTTCCAAAATATGGCCGAATGTAAATCAAACGAAAATGCTATATGCGACAAATCTAAAATGTGATATTCGTGACGTGATGTTATTCAACAAAATTTACTATTAACTCATGCTGTTAAATGTTGTAAAACACAAATATTTTCAGCGCTTTTTTTCAGAAAGCAGAAAAATAATAATTTAGGAAATGTAAAGTAATGCACAATATAGAAAAAATGAAAGGAGATTCATTTAATTCATTCTCAAATGAGCTATTCAATGACTTAATAAGAGAATAGGAAAATTGACAGATAATTGTCGTGCAATATGTTAGTTTAGTAGGATACCTCTCTTCTACCTCTCAGGTAATTTCGCGAAAATGGACCCCCGCCGAGGATCGAACACGGGACCGCTTCGATCAAAGGAGAGCGCGCTATCCACTTGGATATTCGCAAGTACGCAAAGATGTATTGGCACTGGTTTCATTATAATTACTTGAATCAAATTTTGACACATTAAATCGTATTCATGTGATATCTACTACATAAGCTGCTGAATTTAGCCGTCAAAAACACGGCAATAAATTAGACTTATAAAAATTAACACTAATTATTGCATCCTTCCGAATAATCAAGAATTAGAATAAACGCTCTCCAATTCTAAACATCCATTTGATAGAAAATAAAACTATAATTATGAATCGAAAATCTAAAAGAACAAACTTCTATTAAACTTAACGTAATGCATGAAGAATGAATGAGATTCACCTGATCGAACACCGTGCAATCTTCTTTATAATATATTTAAATGGCTAATTTTCGCTCACTTCCAAAAGTTTACTCTTTCCTCTCCCTTCTCTCATTTATATCTTGATGTTGATGAAAGAAAATCCTAACTGCGTAGTTCTAAAAAGTTCTAATATCATATACCCTGTAAGGACAATATATAATTTCAACATAATACATTGATGTCAGCGCTAATTAATTATTTGGTTTCTAAAAATAATATCGCGTTTTTTTATACTATTGACATGGAAATAATCTCGATGGCAAAATTGTCCATTTCTTCGAAAGCAAATATACTTATTTTTGAAATTATATTCAGAAGGATCAACATAAAACTATTTAAAATATAGAAGCTTATATTACTTGTAAAAATATACTGCGAAATTTTAATTTACAAAGGTTACTACTTCTTTCATTCCCAGGAAATTGTTAGTCTTTTGCCTACACGGATTATTCTTCAATTGACTGACCGGAATAGAACCAAAACTTTTCAGCGAACTTGGTGATCTCAATAATTAAAAAAGGCAACTTAAATTGAGCTAATCTCTAGAAAGATAATAAGTAAACGGAAAATGTAATGTAAAATGAGATTTAAATCGGCTTCAAACGATTGGAAACAACTCGGGAAGTTAAAGGCGAGAAGCTAAAACACGCGGCCAATATTATCGGATGTTCAGTGCGGATCAATAGGAGATTCTAGGAATACCAAAAAGAACAGAAAATACACATTCGCGTTTTATTTATGGAAGAAAACAAACAAAGACGCGGCCGAGAACAAAAGGGAACCCAAATATTTTTCTGTTAGAATATTTATTAGCCCCATATTACGCTTATGCGTTATTTCCTTACTGAATGCCTAAAACAAAATTCAATTACGGGCGCACGAACGTGTTTTCATTTGTGGCTCCCGAGGAATGCAAATGAAAACGTCGCCGTGAATGAAATATAAGTAGTTTATTTATATCGACAGAAAAAAAGGCGTCGAAAAAAGCGGGGAAATACGAGGGTTCCTCCAAAAGAACGTATGCAGACAAACAGACTTATTTTGGTTAGAGTAAGGGAGAAGAATCGCGCCAATTGGAGCCTGAATTACGATAACAAAACGCCGATGCATTCCGGCCACCCTTTTACTATTTCCGTCTGCGAAAAAAGGAAAATACTTTTGCTGGGTCATTATAAGCGCAAAGTGCATGACCTAAAAAATGCCCTTATTCGCCTTTCCAAGAGATCGATTCTTATTCCACTTTTGTTGCATCCCTTTTGTTACTCATTCCATAAATGTTTCCTTCCTTTTTATTCCTACCCATTCGCCAGCAACCATTAGCGGGTCGAAGGCCCGAATGGTAATAATTGCGGAAGAATAATGGACCGTGAAAAATCCTGCTAGAGTTTGAATCCACAAATGAAAGTAAACAAATCAGCGTTGCATTGGTGTACGAAATTCCCGCGGAAGCAACAAAATTCGATAGTTCGACCGCGAATTAAAGCGCTGATGAATAGCACAGATGGCGATACAGTGTGAGCACACAATGAAAGAGGGCATTTTGATTTGCACTGCCAATAAATAAGGCGAAACTGAAGTGCTCCGTGTGTTTTTTGAAGGGACGGTAAACGTTGTCTCTGAGTGCTTTCCATAGCGAATATCAATAGTACAATGCAAACTTATAACTGCAAATAGGCCAGAGTACACGTCATCAATACGTAACGAACGGAATCCGAGTTCATTTTCATCGGAGGTGATAATTAAATCAAACTCTTAAACAACCCCAAGCTTAATTACACCGAAATTTTTGGAATCCATTACTGGGAAATGGCCTTCAATTACCATCGTGATTTTTGATTCGACTCGAGTTATCATTCCAAGATGTCCGATAATTGATATTGCCACTTTTATATACGTAATTATGAAATATTATACGTATAATTGGTCAGTTTTCTAAAATGTTCTGATAATTCAGGACTTTGGTGCATTAAATACTTCTCTTTATCGTGTCAACAAAAGGAGGTTCGTATTTTCTACAATATAATATTTCGACTCAATTTCCCTTAATTATGAGCACCACTTAAATTCGCGATTTTTCTTAATTAAGCAAAGCTGTAACTTAAGGTTATTTTGATAGCAAAGGATAAATTATGCAAGGAATTATTCTTATCGCACTCGATTAAATTGATTATTTTCTTAGTGAATGTTCGAACTGCCTTGAGCTGTGCTCTAGGTTAAATAAAATTTAATTGTATGGAGTCAAATTATACTTAAATTTTATCACATAAAATTAAGCGTATTTATTTGCCATTTCTTTAGAATTACTATTAAGATTATAAACATAATTATAGCCAAACATGAAGATAATTTTCACATCTCAAAAATAAAATAATTTTCATTTAACGATGAGAATCTACATAATACCGCCTGAGATTATTAAATTTATAATCATAGCAATTGAAAATTCAATGGAAAATATTAAACTTATATGTAGTATTTTCTACTTATTCTAAAGAAAATGTTGTACATATCTGCTAGATTGAAATTTAAAGGCCTTTTTAAAGACGCGTTTGACTGAGGTTTTGAAATAGTAATCATCAATAAATAATATTACAGAGATGAAAATATAGTTGAATTCGATCATTAAAAGTATTGAGTAAACACCGTTAGTTATTCGTTCTCCAAAAACCAGTTTTTACATTAAAATACATGCGCGATAAAATCAAAGTATGGTAATACAAATAAAGCAATCATTTAACAAATAAAATCGAAGAAAGATTACAAAAAACCACATAATATATATTTCCATATTATTACTCATTCTACTTAAAGTCTTTCAAAGATCAGACCAAAAGAGAGACCATGAGATGATTTTTGGGCTGCAAATATTCGAACCAACGGAAAGAACGCAAAGTAAATATATCTTCATCTGAGTGTTCCATAAGGGATTTTTCCAAAGAATTGTCATTCTGAAATATGAGGCTCAGCATGAGAAACGAAACTTCCTTAGATACGGAGTTGTGCAAGAAAAAACAGAAACGACCCAAGAAATATTATACACATAATTGGTCGACAACAACAACATAAAAATAACCAGCAAATAGAGAAGTTCAAATGATTTCCAAAGACACAGAGTGTTAAGCGCTTGCAAGACTAATTCCCTAAAATGAGAATAAAAAAAAACAAATCATTCGATATTTGTCGCTGTACTTCTCTCACGCCATCACTGTACACCCCACTTCATCGAATCTAAATTAATACTTGACTCTGATTGATTGGCAGCACGTAAACAGTTACAATTGCAATTAGAGGCAAACACTTTTTTCTTCATTAAACAGAAAAATCGGCAAAGTTGGAGAAGAAAGAAACGAGGACATGTTCAAAGGAAGAGTGTCTTTTTTCGCGCCTAAGGGCGTGTGGACCAGCCGCTGTCATCCAAGTACACGCCAGACAATCGATGTCCGCGTGGTCCAATGCGTCTCAAAAAATAGATGTTCTGCATACAGCCCGTCTTCTTCCGTCAACGGAAATCTCTCTTTGAGTACTGCTTGGATCGCGGTAGGCTATTTTCACGAACATTGCGAACTGAATGATCATGTATTCTTATCTTCGTAATCCAGATCAACAACATCCAATTATTTGTTTTTTTTTCGAACATCAATACTCTTATGTTCAATAACTCTTTAGAGATGGGATGATTGCACCATTTGAGTATCTCTCAACCTAAATGCTTTGGACCTTACTTGAAGCAGATACAATAGCCTACATTCATCAAACGCCAAGGAATAACTCTATTTTGAGGTAACAATTTTAAAATAACAACATAAATTTTTGTGGTCGTTTTATTTCCTGATGGACGACAACATTAACATGAGGATAAAGTTTTAGGATAAGTTACCCACAGAAAGACTTAATAGTTTTAAGAGAAATATGCAAGAAAATGACCAAGGAATAAAATTAAATAAATCAAAATTAGCGGCTATGGAACTTTGGAATTTCAATGTTGTAAACCGTAAAATACAATCATTTCTACATACACGATTTATAGCCCACAAATTGATAAAAATCACGTTACATAGAAATTTTCACAATGTAACAGTAAATTTCTCTCCGAATATCTTCAATCTTCCAAATTTATGTGCCTACATTATTTGATTACACATTTCAAAGATAAATATGAAAATTCGGCAGAAAACTCATGCATTCTGTTTAGAAAACGGGGAATATTATATTTGGGCCAATAAAAAAGGTAAATTAAGACATGAATTACTAAAATTACATATGAGAGCTAGATTACTACTGGTATAGATGAAGTATCAAATGATAGCCAATCAGGAACTGTACACTTCGAGATTCAAACACCCGGGAAAGCTATATTCAGTAAAACGATGTCGTAAAAATATCTATCTTCATAGTGAGTCTATTTTCTTTCGTTTTCCGATTCAAATCTTTGGCTCCATCGATTCACGTTCCCGGGTCTTCATCGTTAAAACTTTCCTCCGATAATGACCGCCTCTTTCCCGATTCGTTATTTAAAGAGACTTCCAAAGGGCCTTATATATGAAAGAAGTGTTCAGGGATGAAAATGAAAGGCTTCTACGTTACGAAAATCAAAGTGGCTTTCGATGATACCGTCATTTTCGAGACGCTAAAGCCCAATTATGATTTCGTGGTCCTCCAACCTTATTTTAATCAATGGATTATTTCCTATTTTTCTGCTCTTACAGGATGCAGAAAAAGGTATCTTTAATCTCCTTTGATTTCAGTACGTCTCTCTTATTATATGTGAAGTGAGAAATGGTGATTGCTCAAGATTTCTTCTTCTGAAAGTGTTAATTTTGATGTCATCATCGTGCTTCACCTACATTCCTTTTCTGGCTCAGTAATGAAAGAAAGGGCAAAATACCTCATCATGAATAGTAATCCTCATTCCCCTCTTGGTAGCTAACGGTGGAGGGAATGAGGTTACAACCTACCATCAGGTTGAATACTTTACAGACAGTAATGAAGTCGTAATTAATGAAGTATAATGAAAATTAATTTTACTTAATTTATTATTCAATGATAAATAGTGTCATTCATTTCACTTAAAGCCATTTCTTTATTTCTACATATTTCGATCGAGATCAGAGATATCAAAATAATCATCCGAGACTATTATGGGCTGTATGCACAAACCTGGATGAACACTGTAGAAAAACCCAGGTAAATTCGTGCAATTTTATCGTTTAGTAAAATTATAGTATAATTTGGGGTAAATTTTGTGATATTTATATCATACTTAAGGTATACCATATTTGATAAATCCTAACCTTGGTTACTTCCAATTATATTATTAAGATCACATGGATAGATGAATGAATGAAAAAAATGAATGAATGAATAAAATTTACCGTCCGGCCTTATGCTAGCAAAAAACGCATTTACAATTAATTATTTCATTGATAACCATGTTTAAACTTCATTAAGTTATTTGAATAAACAAATATATTTCAGAATAATTAAAAGGATAATTAAAGTGATAAAGAGCGCAAAAGATATCAATCGCAAAAAAATAAAATTTCAAAACTGTAATTCGATAAAATTTGCAACGGTGCTTTCATTATTTCATTTCAAGAGGTTTGCCTGAAAAATAATGGCTTGAGTTCTAATATACAATGTGAATTTCCATTAACTTTGTTATTACATCATTCTACGAAGAACTTACTTGCTTATTCCTATACATATCGGAGGATTATTATAGAATATCCTAGTTAGAAATCCTTTCTTCGGTGACTACAGAACATCACAATTGTTTAACACAACTAAAAAGCAATCATTACTTTTACTATATCCACATCTAAAACTAAATGTAAGATTCGTAGTTTGAAATCTCGAAGTTTTGCGTGTTTTTTAACATTTCTATTAAAATGCAGCGAATTGCATATAAAATGTCGCATTTTGCTCTGCAAAACCACTTGCATCGAAGTAAATTAGCATAGATGTAAATCTTCATTATTAAAGAATTAAAATCTGGTTGTTCGTAAAACTAAAGTCAGGACATATGTACGAAGAGAAAAACTGATTCCCTTGGGCGCGCAGTTCTTTGGCGTCCATTAAGTGCTTCTCCCGCTCGCCCTCCATTTTCCCAATACTTGCTGTACAGGATTTCCTACATGTGAGTGTACTGAGGCCATTGACGGATTGAAGCGAGGCTGAAGGTTACAGCGACCCATTCTTCCGAAGCGAAACAAGCACAGCGCCGTGTTTTGCAAATATAGATTGATTCCGACACCATTCCTGGAATCGATTCAATCGCCGCACGAACTAATGACATTCTTCCAAACATGATGACGGAATATAACAGCACCTCTTACAGAAGATAATGGTTTTAAGGCACTTCTATAAAAATTTCCAAAACGACGAAATAAAATATCATTTTCTGCTTCGACTGCAAGCATTCACAATACGAGCGTCATAAAATTAACTTTAGAGCATTTATGTTTGTTTAAAAATTGTAAAGTTAAATATAATAACAAATTAATGACAATGCTGATTTATAATGATTCATAAAATGTTTTAAATAAGGAGGTTGCCTAGTTATACCTAATCGCAATTTGAAGATTATAAAGAAGCGTTATATTATAGAAGTAAAGAGCCAACAACTTCTTTATATTTGTGTATTCGCGAATTTTAAGTATAATTTCCTGAGACGGAAAAATAACCTTTTAAATTTTTACTATTATGAAAGATATTTCTCAAGTCGTGAGATTGAGCTCCATCAGTTGATGACTTAATTGTAATTCCCAGAAATTGATATCATAAGAGCCGAAATTTCCATCGAATTCTTTCCAAACAATTAAATATTAGCAACACCGATTGCTTTCAGAGATATTTTAGCATCTACAAATAATGCTAAATTAACGCCAACCGAGCTTTGAAGAAAGGATAAATGAAACTCCTCAAAACGTTTAATGAATAACATTTTAAATAGCTTGATAGTAAAATGTATCTATATATATGAGGTAGTTCGGGTGCTCTAATTTGTAATCCATAGTATTTTTTTAAGTTAGATTCTCATATTTAACTTTGTGCCTTCTCCTGTACAAGAACGTCTTAGTCGACAATTGAGTGATTTTTTTTATTTTCCATGATAATAATTAAGTTTTGACCTCAGGCAATTTCATCATTGAGTTGCGTTCGTTATCTCTTTATTTGAGATTTCCCGAATTCCAAAAATGAGAACCTGTTTAATTATTCATCAACCACATCCCCGGAAACCACGATATTATCCATTGTATCTCAAATGGAGAATTTTAGGATTCTCTTTACATGATCAATCTATCTCATCTTCATTGCATACAAAGCAACGTTCCCCTTCGGTTTCCGTGGGTGGATATATGTCTTTCTCTTATACTTTTTTCAAGCGTGTCAGTTTTTATATTTTTCTTTTTTACCTCGCTTCCCTTTGTACCAATCGAGAGAAGCATCTGTCATTGTCTCTTTATCCAAAATGATACCGTCTTCTTTCTTTCCATTCTTCTCTTTTTCTTCCTTCATGTCTGTCTTTCCTCCTATTATCTCTCCATTTTTCCATTCCACATTCTGCTCTTAATCCTCCGCCGGAATAACAGAAACAAGTAATGATACCGACTTAGCCCAATTTAATCCGCGGCTGCCTCACTCTGATTTTCCAATATTGTTTGAGGAGAGCGCAGTCTGGACTTGGTGTGGAGGATTATAGTATAAAGGGAATTTGTTCCGTTCGCTGAAGAAGAGCATTTCTATTAATACGACCGTAAAAGGTTAATCCTTTCATTCTCTTTGCAAAATAAGGTGTTCTGTTCGTTTAAGAGGAGAATAGTTTGGGCTATTTTAAATGAATTGTGTAGCTAGCTTCATTTTTATAGTTGAAATCACTGTGATATAAACTGAAGAGTCTATTTCATTTCCTAAAAGTAATGTATCTTTTCTTCACTGACATTTATTTAATTATTTACTTACGTTAAAATACGATCACAACTAGTAGTTTTGCATGCATGTCCTTTGATAATGTTCAAAGGAGAATCGTCTTACGAGACCAGATCACGAACCGAGATCTTCCACTTGCAGGGCCATTTAGGTATATTGTGAAGCAGCATTCAGTAATTTACGGTATATATATATGTACGTAACACAGATGTTCACTTTGAGTCGCAAAATAAAATTATTTCCTATAATATCACCTGAATCTTTGCCTTTTATTTCTTACTTATATTTCAACGAGTTTTATGCATATGAAGTTGGGAATTCATATATCAATTTTCTAGTTATTAATAACACTTAAAATGACCGTGCTCCAAATACATATTCTTATGTCCGTAGTGGTAACACTACGGACATAAGAATTTAAATTCAGAAGCACAAATCATGGATCTAATGTGGTGCTTCAAAGTGCCTATCTTTTCAAACTAAATGTCTCCGCTACTAGTTACTTTTCCGAAGTGTTTACAATTTTCAAGTAATTTGATATGAATTTTAAAGAGTAAATTAAAAGCATAAGTTTAAGTCTTTCTATAATTCCCAAACTTTTACCGGAAATTAAATGTATCACTTCATCTCTTTGAAATTTCGTGAAATTTAAAATGCGTGAATATTTTCTCGGAGTTAAACTTTCTCATTTTAGATTCCTCGATCTCATGGTTATTTATAAATTCAGATTGATTACGAAAATTGCGATGCTTAAGAAAGGTTCGGTTGTATCTTTCGCCTCTTGGAAATGTTTTCTCTATTCAGCTCATTCGAACATTTAATTTCCCTTCTCTTTCGCTGCCTTTTCGATCCGATCGTTCTTCGTCTTTCCTCTCGAATCCCTTCCTTCGGATACGTCATCTTTCCATTCTCACTCTCGATTAGCCTTTCAGAAATGTGTATCGAAACACTCTCTTTTCCCTTCGAACGATTTCCCTCTCAGGAAAGTTTTCTTTCGGAAAATTTCTATTCAGTCATCTCGAGATAAACTGCCTGCTGCTTTTATTCCTTTACGTTACTTGATGCGTTGCGCTTTAAGGACTCAAATCCAAATACGCGCATCTTCCTCTTTCGCTCATGATCCACATTGCTCATAGAATACTTTCTCATGGTGAGGTTAGGGCCTCTCTTCCACCTAACCTCTGAAATTATTACATGGTCATGTCAAACTATTACATCAAAACAATTGACTATAGGTAACTAACACCTAAAGTACAAAACAATACATAGAAACACGAGGAAAAGGTGATTTGTACATAAGGACATGCACCTAATGAAAATCTAAAGAAAAAACAGATATGAAAAAATCTGACGGGGCCGGGATTTTTTGTATCCCAGCTCAATATTCCCCATCGACCTACGGGAAATTATTAATGTCGAAGCATATTGTCCAGCATTGAAGAAATTTCGGCGGGTGATTCAAAATTGACGGCAAGGGTTACAAAACTTGTTACACATTACAACAAATACTTAAATTTATACGGCGACCATTTAGATAAATAGTTTAAGGTAATTTCTTTACGAAGTACACATTCATATCTTTTAAATTGTATTAGTTTTTCTTTGATTTTTAAACAGAAACTACTTTCAAGATGCACCTCTTAGTTAATGTGTACTTGCTACGAACTTGTTCTATCAGTGAAAAATTGAAGATTAAAGTAAATAAAGAAAGAAATGACGGATCTAAACATTCTCATACCCAATAAAACGCCCCTCATCTCCCACATGAATCCACGTCATAAGAGGCTATCCGATGGCCAACGGTAACAATCGCTGCCATCGAACAAAGGATCTTTTTACGACCACATAATAATAGAATAATAACTCGAAAAGAGGGAACTCATGCGCACGCACTAACAACAGCACACACGCATCATTTTATCGCGTTCTTTTCAAACCCAAAATCCCTTCTCTTGCAACCCTTCCTCGCAACTGATCCGTCGATTCATTTCGACATCATTTTCTCTCCTTCAGAACCCTTGACACAATATGAATGAAAAAACAAGAAACACAATAATAACAGAACTTAAGTTCCTAATCGTAATTTAAGGATCTCCGAATATACATTGTGGGTCAACATTGCAACTAAGAAAGGTGAAAAAATTAATGTCTTAGCACAAGTAGATATGCGACCGCAGGATATGCAGAAGTGAAAAATGAGTATGACTTGAACTTCCACTTTCCTGGAAAGTATTTTCTACGACTAGACCTGGGTTCGAGTCCTAGTTATGTCACTGTTTTTCAATTCTGTTTATCCTTCGGTATATTGCAATGGTTGATTGTTAAGGAGTCCCCTTACACCAGTAATCAGAAATAACTGTCATTCATGACGTAGGATAAAATATGTTTAAAAATAACTCTGTCAAAACGTTATATTTTCTTCAATTTGAAGGAGACGTTACGAAAATGATGATGATTGTTTCATTCTAAACCAATCTGTAGCGAAAAACAACTCAAGAGACATCAATAGAAAAAGGATAGGAAATGTAAACTATAAAAGAATCAGTCGGAATTTTCATTCTTTGGGAACACGGTTAAAAATCTTAATAGAGGATATTTCCTATTTTTTACAACTACATTTAGCTGAAGAGGGATATCCTCTATCGATTCTCTTTCAATTTATGCATTTTCTGAACAAAATATATTGATGTGCAAATAAAAGTGAAACTTAAATAGCAACTTGGAAATATTATCAGCACCCTGTATTATATGACCTTCATAAGCATTATTTTATTAATTATTTTCGTATTTGAGATGTTTTGTTTTAGAAAATAATTGTTGATTGATTTTATGTTTAATTATAAATTTATCCGAAGTATTGACATTTCTACCCTATTTCTGTCACAATACGGGTTTTTTCAGTATGAAAATGTGATGGAATCCTTAAAATTAACCGCCATACTTTTTGTTATTATGGAAGTAAAAACTAAAACATGATATAACTTAGTGATTGCTATCTTATTCCAAAGAGCCACTGCCAATTTACCAAAGAAAAAAACAATTATATTTTAATGCTCTGATTGCGTGTTGCCAACCAGTTTATTGCGTAGTGAGCATTAATGTGTTTTAACAATCCACAGACTGCCGTTATGTCAGGATAATCTAAAATATAAATGAATGCGTATTAAAGTGTGGCGTTAGAACGATATCCAGGGACCTCTATTAAATCCGACCTCTGCTACTTTTAACATGATCCGATAAGATCGACCTCCCAAAAGAAAGTAATTCTTAAAATAATTTGCATATTATAAATTTGAGCAATTAACATTCGGTGTAGCATTAATTTCGCTCCATCCGCAGTTGCGATAATCACGGGAAAGGGGAATATTGTGGTGAATTAAGTGCCGAAGCAAAAATTTTATGCCTCCGAGGCGCTCTTAATTTTTCCCAACGGTTGTTTCCGCTCCCTGTATATTCCTTTCCTCGCACCAATTTACATTTTCGCCTTTTTCATCGACTTACGCTCATTTAGCTGCCATGATTTCCGAGTATCCCTAATGAATCGAAAGAAGAGTAAGAAATAAAAAAAGTAAGAATTGGAATACTGAGTAACTGCAAATGCACTGAATGGAAACTGACATTCTGCACAGAAATATTTCTAATTCAACGCAGCTGTGAATCTCGCTTCCATATGTGTCAAGACGAAAATTTAAACGGACGAGAATCTGAAATATGAGTGACTACCTTAATGAACAAATGCGTAATTTCTAATCCTTTGTTAGCACTACTATTATTAGTAATTGTTAAAATTAGTAATACATTTATTTAATATATAATGATGCTACCATTGAAAAAGAAAACATTCTGTATGTGATTATCTAGAGTAAGGCGATTGGAGATTAAAGTTTCCAGGAAATCTTCGTCACCGTTCAAACATTCTGATAGAAGAATATTTCATTACTTTCTCTTATTTTGGATCGCTCTCACATTACGACTGACACACTAACTGACCTGTTGGTCTTATATCTTATAAGCGCAATTAATTATCGCGCAGATTTTAAAGGCGAGTTGAGTAGATCAAGTTTAAAGATAGACGATAAATGAATAAAATTTGTAAAAGAACAGAGAAACTAAGCTGAATAACTGCATCCTCCCATTGTGTGAGTAAGAAAAGAGTAGCTGAAACCCGCTTTCATTAATAGTATTACACCGTTGGGCGAAATTGGGGCAAATATCTGTGCCAGAAGCAAAAGACCTAGAAATAGCGTTTTTGTCGCTGACTATATCCTCAGTTGCAATACATTGGATGAGCTAAAATAAGGCTAATTCAAAACCATGAATACAGAATGCATATTTACAGCTGAATGGAACAGGATGACCGCTAAAGGATTACCTTCCTAGTTATGTTAATCGTGTTTCATGGTTACCTTTAATTTTGCTCCTCTTACTATTATTACACTAATATTCACATAAATTTTAGCGCTTCCTCGATTAAAGTTTTAAAATGAACGTTACAGATTTATTAAACACCATCTTAGAGAATAATGAAATGAATGCTTTACCTCATTGTTTTGGTCATCATCAGGTGATGACCAAAACACCTTATGATAACACAAAGGGTATTTTATGATATGATCACCTTATGATAACACAAAGGGTATTTTATGATATGATCACCTTATGATAACACAAAGGGTATTTTCATTATTCCTTAGAATGGAAACCTACTGCAAATCGAATCCGATATTAGAAAACCACTTCTTACACCCGTTTATTCTTATATTCGCTCATCTGTCGATATCAACGCATAACAAAGAAGTATTCTAAACACAAATATAATTTTAACCTATTGGTTTAAAGATAGAAGTATACGACTACTTCATTTCGTCGAAACATTAAGGATGATTTACTTTAAAGCAACCGAGGGGGAAGCAGAATAATGAAACCTTTTCATACTGTGGCATGCATCGACAGAGGGTTGTTATGTATGAAAAGAGAGAGTCCCAAAGGAATATTGAGGACAGACAAATAGGCGGGTGATGAAGAGATAAGAGAAATGGGTGATTGATGTTTGGGAAGAGGAGATAACTGAGAATAGAGAGGGCAGGATTTTTAGGAATAAAAGGGAGTACGATTCGGGGGTGAGTGAACATCGGCGAGGGATCACCTTTACGAGGAACTGCTCGTTATCTGGTATTGTTGGGTTCTAAAAATAGAGATGAGGGATTGTGCATTGTGGAGGGATGCTAGTGGCGGATGCAGGACCAAATGGGATGGAGCCTATGATAACTTGAGAATGCCATTTGGTTAAGTAGATTACATTTACGAAGAAAAGAGTAACGGTCATAATTCATTTATATTTGGAAAGGTGGATGATTATTGCATGAAGTTACCTACAGTTTGATGATTGGGGATGAGAGTTCTCAGGTATCCTTTGCCATAAATCTAACATACTTAAATTACTTAACTCACTAGTACTTGAGTTACTAGTTGACTCAATCTTTAAAAATTTTCCCTTTTTCATGTTTTGAAATAATGACCTGATATATTGAACTGACAAAACAACTGATGTTTTTCTAAGTGGCTTCCATTCCCGACGTTTTCTTAGTGGTTTGGAAAGTAAATTTCGAACATCTTTCTTATATTATACCTCAAATTTCTTGCTTTACTGAATGCCTTATTTCCAACAAAGTATACGAGAAATTACTTAAAAATTTCAAACTCGACAATTTTGATTTCAAAAACTTTAATTTGTATCTCTTTAGACGTGCGTAAACTCATTACTTAAAATCTCTCGCTAAACATATTACCTATCATCGTTTAAAAGAGCCGCGTAAAAATGAAAAAGTCACGATTAATAATATTCCCTTCCATATTCATCCAATCACGATCACTACAAAAATCCATCGGGAAATCGGTGGAATCTTCCGCAATATTCATAAATGAAGCTCTCGATCCAATCAGTCCCTCTTTTGACCGATCTTAAAATAATTGCTTTCATAACTCACGTCACTCGATAAATCATTCGAATTTCGGAAAGTTTCATTTCGCCAAAAAATGCCGACGTCTCGGAGGAACGGGAAAAATGAAAGATAATGAAAAAAGAGATTGAAGAAGCGTGGGCGTCAAATGGAGGGATATTAAAGCTTTCTATTGAACGGAATTGTTAATCGGGCCAAACGAAGTAAATCCGATCTTTTTTATATTCATCCGTTGGAATCTTTCCCTTCTCCTTTAAGATCCGACGATTCATTCGCTGCGAACAAAATGTAATAAACTTCCTTTCCGAAAAATTTGAGTCTAAGAATAGCGCGGAAAGAGCAGAGTTCCGCCCTTTGCGAAGGAAGGAGCACTCGTTCTTGCTGAAATCGTGCTTTTTCGCTTAGTTAGAACCGTGTTTCACGATTCACAGGCTTTGATTGAAAAATCGCAAGGGCCTCATCAAGTAATGAGCCTACCTTATGAATTGGTCATAGGCATAGTTGCTATGCAGAATAAATAGTCCACATAAAACCAATCCTGTCTTATACTACTTCGACTTCGGGTCACGTAGCTCATGTAGATGACCGACAAAATTACAAAATCTTCATAATTTATTTTCTTTATTTATATTACATGAAAGAGTGGTAGTAATACTGGAGAGGAGGATTCTTGAAATACTAGACTCCTTGATCTTATGCACCACGCCTTACCCGTTCAATTTTTATTAATGGCTGTACATTAAATATTAAAATCCCCCACTAAAGTTAAAGGCTGTAAAATATGATATTTAGCTTAAAAAAAGAAGCTTCACAAAAATCAAAAATTAAGTTTTAAATTCAAAGCATCGATTTTGAACCATTAAATTTTAGCACTTATCAACTTTACTTTAAGATTTGATAGAATTCATTTAATATTAATCCTCTTAATTCAAATTTTCTATATTATCTTAAACTTCAAATGAAATATTCTAAAATTATGGCTTATCCAGATAAAGGTTCATTCTGAATAAATCTGATTTGATGAATAATCAAAGAAGAGGGAAGTAAGAAAATGTTGCAAATACTTATTTATCGATACTTATATTGGATGAGATTTTATAGCTAAGGTTGGATAATTCGGATAATCGGGACTATACTGTAATGTACGCCTTGATGCAATTATATGCATATTCACAGAATTGGACAAAATATCAACCATAAATGAGCGCAATGGCTATGGCATTGTATTACAAAATGTATGCACTTAGTGCTACTAGACATGATTAGTCTAATATTTGACCGCAGTTGGCTTCCGGATAGCCAAGTGGGCAGTGCGTTCTACTTTGAAGAAAGTGGTCCTAAGTTCGAATTCCAGTGGAAGTGTGTGAAATGACCTCACCAGTCGAAGAACTTATCAATACCACTACTACTACTTGACGTCAGTCAAGAGGAAGTGACAGTTTTACTATAATTGAAAATGTATTGGTGAGCCATTGTAATTGATGTTTTAAAAATACTTAAAGTTGAGCTGAAAGTGTTCGAACATCTGCAGGTATTTTGTTCTCCAAGTGAATGCTCAATCACCTTAAACCTTGTAATAACTAATAAAATAGCAAATTTCGATATTTTAAAATTAAGTATTCTTTGCATGATTTGAGATTTAATCTTCGGCGTATGTATGTACAAATAATATTCACTAAAATTAAATTTCGTTTGTGTGCCGCAAAATAAATTCCCAGTATGCCGTGAAGGGAAATGGATTAGAAGACATTGGGTTAGGAGAATAGCAATTAATGAATCTCGGAAAAAGAATTCACGTTTGATTAGAAAATAACTGTGGGGAATAATTTAGAGACACAACCCGTTCGACCGGAATGCTCTCAATAGAATTTGAATGAATTTCTCTCTCTACGACCAAACAATCGTCTTCTCTGTCATTATGGATGTAGTCCACAAATCACTCTCTTTAGTAAAGAGGCCATTCTTCTAAGGATATTTTCCATTGATCTGGATAACTAATTGTTGGAACATACAAAAGGATGATGTTTTTGCGAACGACCAAAGATAAAAGAAGCAAAACGTTTAGGGGATGGGGAATCGTATCGTCCGTAGCGTCAGTCAACAACTCAATCGCAAGGAGATACAGTCGGCAAAAATCACTCGGAGTAACTGCGAGCGGAGAGCAAATTTTCGATAAATTGGCAGATTCGGAAGGAGCGCCTTATGATAGCGGAATAGCAAAGGGCGTGTAAGGTCAACAGGGAGAGAGTCTAAGCTGAGTGGCAAACCCTACGACAATCAAATGTTTGCTTCGCAAACGGCATGGAAGTTTTAGTGGGTCGGATGGCATCGGAGACGGAGGGGTAGCGAGGGGTGTGGAGGGGGAGGCGGGGGTGGAGCTTTCAGTCGGCTCGAATGCAGATTTGTCATGTTTGCACACGCGTCGGCCGTTTGCACGGAAAAAGGAATCGATTTCTGAGAGATCCGTCGCTTTTCCTTTCGATTCGCTTTAATAATCCATCGAGTGGAGAGAGAATTAGCGCGATAGAGTAAATAACTCCCGTTAAACGTCGTTAGGAAGGTCGATTCTACGCGCTGGGACAGATGGTCCCTTACGGCCTATATCAGACGTCGTTGATCGCTCTCCAAATTGACTAATCTCGCTTTGGATATTCGGGGAATAGACGATGAGCAAGCAAAGATATCCCGAAGGGGCGATATAAACTCTCGTTATAACAAACGACATTAATTTGGTGGATAATGTCGCATACGGCACTGGATAAATATTACATTTCGAAAGGAATATATTTCGGCTCTCGAGCACTATTGGGAGACCATGACATAGTGCTAGACAGAGTATGAAGATGAGGCGTTCTTAAACTGAGCTAACAAACAGTAAAACCTGTACCCGACAAGTAAGCTATCCCTCTTAATACGCGGTTATCCCTCTGCCCTATTCGACTCGAAGCATATGGTAAAAAGACAGGTTAAGATGCTCTGCCAAGACACTTTTTTCCCATATGGAGTGCAAACCCTCTATAGTTAATTCTTTGCCACATTTGATTGAAAAAAGTGGTTCACAATGAACTCTATCGCAATCCTCCTATCTCCTCTTCTGCTTTGTCTTACCCTTTTGGCTTTCTTGCTACGAATAATTCATTTGGGAGTCAATTTCAGATTGAGAATGACCCTTTTTTATCGCATGTCATACACGTGATTTTTCCTTTTTTGGATTAGAGGTGGATAACCTTTCTTTTTTAAAATCTTCTTCAATACCCAAGTTTTAATACCGCCCATCATACGCGAATTTTAATAAGAATCAATTTTCGTAAACAAGGATGATTTCAAAATCTCATTTCGAGAAGCAGAGAGAATCGTATTTTGGTCACGCTGATTCTTAAGCTTTTGGAAATGATGTACATTCCTCCTTCGAAAGATTACATAGAGAGAGGCCGAAATCTCCTTCGAATGCGATCCACATCAACCGATGTTCAACACGATCACTCTACTCCTTCTGTCTCCTACAATATGAGAACTTTCTGTAGAAAATCCCACGATTCCGTCACATGCACTCGTCCAGAGAATTACAGTGGTTCCAATCCTCTTAATTCGTTCTGAAACCTCATCCATCAACCTCATATATCCTTGCGTCATTCTGTAGCACATCTTAATCCTCTTGCTCTCATTCCCTGTCGCCCTTCCAAGAAAACTGACCCACGTCAAACGATCGACGAATACGCGGATCAACGCTTGTAAAGGACTAAAAGGTTCTCTTCTAACGAAGAAATTGATTTCGTCTCGGTGGAGGTTTCTTTTAATGCTCAAAGATGGGTAATCACATGTAATAACCGATTATTTTCAAACTTGGGTGTTATAAATGTTAAAGGAAAAAGATTATAATGAATTATATCTTGAAGACTGTCAAATGATCCAAAAACGACAATTATTGTATTTCATTCATGAATTCTCACTCACTTATCCCATTTATGGTTTTCGTAAGACACGAATCTGCGAGTCACAGTTATCGTTATTAATTCACGATATCTTGAAATCGGCCGAAAGTAAAAGACAAGTCGATGCGATATTTTTGGACTTTCGGAGAGCGTTCGACAAAGTCCCACATCATAAATTGTTATACAAATTAAAACTTGTAAGCATCAACGAAGAAGTAATAAGTTGGATAAAAGAATTCCTGTCCGATAGAGAACAACGATGGATATTAGATGGTATTAGTTCCAACATAGTCAAAGTGACCTCAGGCGTCCCACAAGGAAGCGTAATCGGGCCATTATTATTCTTAATATACATTAACGACCTTAATGAACACATCGACAGTAACGTTAGAATATTTGCGGACGACACGGTTATTTACAGAGAAATAAAAAGTAATGACGATAGATTAAGCCTGTCGAATGATTTATATAAAGTTGTCAAATGGTGCGACGACTGGCAATTGGAGCTCAACGTAGACAAATGTTCAGTAGTTAATTTTTTCGAAAGAAAATCCTTTGCCAATCATAATTCATATATCCTTCGAGGGAAAACATTATCAACTGTCGATTCGATAAAGTATCTCGGAATAACCCTCACGAATAACTTAACTTGGGGTACCCACATCCATAACATATGTGGGCGAGCTCTTAAGAAATTAGGCTTCGTCAAAAGAATAGTCGGTAAAAGCGAAGAAAAAGTCCGCGAGCGATGTTTCTTTGCGCTAGTTAGGCCTCACCTCGAGTATGCATCCAGTGTATGGGACCCTGCAGAAAAGTGTTGTATTCGCGAGGTAGAAAAGATACAACGAAAGGTAATACGCTTTGTAAAAAATTGCTATGAAAAATCGGTAAGTGTTATTCAGATGCTTCAGGAGGCAGGATTGGAATCTTTAGAAGAAAGAAGGCTCAATCAGAGATTTAAATTACTAGATAAATTCAGACAGAGCACGTTCATAGAAGATGTAGCCGATATTATGCGCCCTCCTTGCTATATAGGCCGTTCTGATACAGCGAGAAAGATCAGAGAAATAGATGCTAAAACCAGTCGATTCAAGAATTCGTTTTTTCCAAGAACAGTAAGCGAAAATAATCGACTAGGAAAATAGAGTCATGGTGCTTGCACCCCCTGCCACACGCCAAAAGGCGGCTTGCAGGGTACATATGTAGATGTAGACATACGGAAGGTAACGCTGTATGCAGAAGATAAAAATATGGGATTGCACGTAACTGACAGTTAAAACCTACCGAGTGAATTTCCATTCCTTACTCTTTAATATGAAGAGCAAGTTGCAATGGGTTCTAATTGTTGATTACTTAATATAGACTGTTGATTAAATCCTCAAAATTAGGTGACTCTTAATCAAAAGTTTACATAAAAAGAATAATTACACCCGGTCATCGCACAAACAAATCCTCAAAACCAATAAATTTAAAATTCAATATACACCCCATCACTCACAAGGTTATAATAAACGCATAAATAACATAAGTTATTAGATCTACGTAATATATAGGTAAGGACCATACAGTACAGTATTAAGTATTTTTAAGGATTTGGTCGCTATTCATTATTAATACATTCAAAATTTACATTCATAAGAAAAAATGAATTTTCTACGTCCGATAGCATATAACGATTGTGTGACTTGTTTGTGGAAGTTAAACGACCTCCGAAAGCGCAACTTTAATATCTGCATCTCTAAAGCTCTAAGTAAAGGTTGAATTAAAAGAAAAGGTATGCAGTCAGTTAACAAACACCAGGTGATTTCCTTCACTTTCCTAATGTACAGGAAAATGTGAATACATTAACTAGAATTTGCTTTACGAAAGATGACTTAAGACTCTCAATGGAATGATACTTCATAGCTGAGCTGAAAAAGAGAAATGTTTACCAGACGTTCGTTCCGAATATTTGAGCACGACGCTTTAACTCCCCCGTTATAATTATCACCTCCTGAATGAATTAATGTCTCCATTCTATCACGAGAACTTTAATATCTGAAAAACAAACCGCGAGGGAGACGTCATTTGGAAGAAAATGAAATCAACGCAGTCATTTTTAAAGCATTTTAAAGACGACGCACGGAGCTTAAAAAAAAACTTCCCCCTTTCCCTTTACTTCCCGTCAACTTTACCACCGTTCTCGCTAATTTCATCGTATTTCGCACATATATTCCAACCCCTGGAAAATCTGACGGAAGGATTAAAATGGGTCCAAAGCATTCTCTCCCGGCTTCCATCGTACCAATTGGACTGGTACCCTGAGGAAGACTTGGAGGGGAGGGTTTATTAAAGTGGAATGATAGAGAAAAATGGCAGTGCCGAGAGATGGATGGACGAAAAAATCTAGCAGAAAGATATCGAGGGAGGAGCAAAAAATAAATGGAAAGAATGAATGGAAATGAGGAAGAAAGGGACGAAATGTAATGCTGCGAGCACATGATGTGATGCATTGGAGGAAACAACACAAATTAACGCTAAAGTAATCCTATTTGAGTCACTTTCTATTTTCCTCTTGAGAAAATAATGATTGGAACCTGAGGCTGTATGATAATTATTTTTCCTCTCCATAAATTCCATTATCAAAAAATTGATATTCCGGGATTTTTAAAGGCAGAACTTGGAAGTTTTCACTCAATTAAGTGTAATTGGCTGCAAGTGTGGATTGTAAAATCAACATCTGAAGTTCAAATGGCGTAGCTGTTAACGCCTAAGAGAGCCAAATCTGATTCAAGACGAACATATCGACTGGCATTTGTATTTCTAAGGTATTATTTGAAAATAATTGAATAAAAATAGTTATTTTGGAGGTTAAATGCAATGCTTTCAATAAATTGGAGTCAATCTTATCTTTCTGATTTATTTCGAAGGCTATCCTTTCTTTGCTGTGGGTGTTTTTCTGCCTCTATTTAATTACTGCTTGTTAAATATGATAAAGCTGGTCGTATTCTACCTGTTTTGAAGAGTGGGATACAAAATTGTTATGGAAAAATTAGATCTAATTACAAATGTTTGCATATTTTTCCTTTGGAGATTCCAATAAACCGATTGACCGGAAGTAAACATCACAGAAAGCATCGCATATCAATAAAATGCGACAAAAAATCCTAAACAA
The DNA here is from genome assembly GCA_036926295.1 of Pachydiplax longipennis. Lineage (NCBI taxonomy): Eukaryota > Metazoa > Arthropoda > Insecta > Odonata > Libellulidae > Pachydiplax > Pachydiplax longipennis. The sequence goes on along the minus strand of JAVFKF010000044.1, from coordinate 4,703,309 downwards.
AATTGTCCACCAATGGAAATATGTGCTGAGCTCAGGTGTTAGGTAAAATATAAATCGAGACGTTTATCTGCAAATCACAACATAAATTAGTCGGATCGCGAGAATGACATTCATGAATGGATCTGATGTGATAATTCATGATTTGTTTCCTCTGAAACTAGATAAAGGATCGCTTGATATATCGTCTGAATCAATTTTCATCGAAACGTGAAATTATCGTGATGATGGGAGTGTAATCTATGAGAAAATCAACAAGCGCACTCCGGAATATCACTCACCCGTGTCTACCAATGTAAACGAATCCTAATTACGGTCAGAGAGCACTAAGTCTTTTCTCGATAAGTGGGTGAAGAGTACAATTTTAAAGGAAATACTACAAAGAAGAGCTGAGACTCCAGCGCTAATAGAATATTAAATTCCTTTTAATTTTTGTCTTTGGAGTCATGAAGTGCTAAATAAATTTCAACATCTCTAATACAAGTAGCTTAATTTAGTGGGCACTGTTACCGCGAAGTTAAACAGCCCAGTTAGAACAATCTCCCACACATCAGCAACTCATAATTGGGTGATCATTTTATGCGAACTCTTAAAATGTTTGTACGGATACCTTCTGGGACAAATAATTAATCTCGAAAGAACGATTAATTGATTTACTGGGGCATCCTCAACTCTGGAAATTCATTCATCCAACTCATCTCACCAGATCCTCTTCCAAATGAGAGCAGTCAGAGATTCAGATTAAAAGTGAAACCCTAACTGGTATGTGGAAGGTTCCAAGAAGAGGATTTCAGCTCCTCATTTCCCCTTCACTTCCTCACGCCACTGTCCCTGAGGGTCTTATTAATCCCTTTTCTTCGGCCGCTCTCTCTCCTTCCACCCATTCGTCCAGAGTAGCGGGCCACAAATTTAATCCGCACAGACAAGCGGGAGTGGAGGTGTAATTTCTGGATTCTAGGATAGAATAAGAAATATGGCCGCTGAACACAATGGGGATGGATTCGTTTTTATGTTTTATTTATTCGCAAACGAGGCCGAAGTCACGAATTCTACTAATTTGAATCGGCGGATGGAAGAATCTTTCAACATGAAATCAGTACACGACTGAGATCGTAATTAATGGAAAAGAAAAGCCACTCCTGAAGCAGATTACTTAAAATCGCAGATGCTTACACTTATGATTCAAGAATTCTGGCTATTCTGGTTATTAAGCATTGGACTATGCCATAAATACGATTGGAAATATACTCGTATATATACTGTGAGCTTACATTAGAAAGTTCCAAAGGGCGAATTCTAGCAACAAACTTTAATTAAAATTCACTCAGTAGAAAAATATTTCAGTCTTTAGGAAATTAACTTGTTTAGCAATGAAATTAATTTCTGATGACATTTAGATCTTTACAATACGATTAATGTTATTAAATCTGATTTTGAATTGATGTACTATTAAAAGTAATTAGTTTTTTCTGTAAATATGATATCTATATAAATGTACAGGGTATAGGTAAATATTTTCTACTGTTTAAGAGTATATGTTAAAGGGTTAAGACATTTGTCATATTGCAGTAAGTTTTAACTAAATAAATTCACGGCTATGTATATGTAAGAGAGTTTAAAACACATAGATATATATAGATCATATATGATATTTAGTCTATCATAGATATCCTACGATGTATGAAATATTAGACCCGCAATGCCAAACCAGAAGCTTTAGTTCGTAGCAATAGATTCCACAAAACGGTTTAAGGTAAGGGAATGGAAAAACGACGGATTAAAAATTATTAGGTCGGAAGGAGTGAATTCTAAAGGTTACCGCGCGAGACGAAGGAAAACTGAGCGAGCGTACGGAAAGGTCGCATTGTTTGCTCCAACAAATTTTAACGAGTCATCCAATCCGCTTTAAACTTCTAAGTCGTACGGAATGAATGCGAAACCAGAAAACGCTTTCGGTAATCCGCGGTTTTAGCGATGGTTCCACGAACACAATTGTCTGCGAGGTAAGTCTTCGTAACGACCGAAAACCAATGAAGGAGAGATTTGAAAAGATGAAGCGAAGGGAGAGGGCGTCGATGATTGATTGATAAGTCATCGAAAATCGAATCGGAGACGCAAAGTTCATCGTGCAGAAACAAAATAAGCAGTAATCGCAAACGGATGATGGAAAGAGGTAAAAATGATGAAGAATATGAAGCATAGAAGAACTTGAAATTCTTCGTCCCATAGCTTGTTTAATTCAGAAACACCAGATACATTAGATCGATTTGAAGGAGACAACAAAATAGGTGACAGAGCAATATTTCATATTTGATCGAAGGTGAGGGAAATGCTCAAAAGCTGCGGATTACCTCCGATCAAAGAATCAAAGGCCGCACCGATAAGGAACAAATTGACATTTTACAGAGAAGTGTAGTTCGATTACTTTGAGATGATTGTAATAGTCTTTATATTGGCTAGACTGGGAGGCAGTTCAAGGACAGGGGAAAAGCACACCTCTCAGCTTTAGTGTCCAATCAGATGGATAATTCCAACTTTGCCAAACCCTTTCTCCTGCTTTTTTCTTCCCTCATCCCATTCGCTAGTCCTCAACTCTTGTCCACTTCGTTTACCGGTTCCTCCGTCAACTGTAATATATACCGTAAATACCCGCGTAAAAGAGTCAGTTTTTACTAAAATTTAGTTAAAACGTAAGGTAAGAATTTTCAGGTTATTTTTTCACCTGAAGATGATATTATATATTAAAAACCGGGTTGTGTTTGTTTATTGTTATTGTGTGAACTGAAATTGCTAGTGTCGACTGATTATATTTATTTTACTTTAGAAAACTATCAAGTGAAGGCCGAAACAATCCACGTTATGAATTTTATTTATTTACCCGGGACAGTTTCCTTCTTCTCGAGAATAAGTTCAATTAGTTTAGAATTAGTATCGACTCAAATATATTCGAAATGAATTCACTCACATCAGACTGCTGATGATGAATATTAATATTTATGACATGTATAGCTACAGATTACTTTCGGAGCTTTTCTAAAAGAAAAGGCACAATCTTTTGCTCAAACGATATAATAACTTAATTATTAAATCTAATTATTGTTAAAGTTACTTCATCTCTCAGTTTTATCATATTAGGTGAACGATGTCCTTAAATCGGCTTCTTTTGAAAATTCAGCTCCTCGAAGCATCCTTGATTATTAAGTTATATGTTTGAACTATATCTCTCAACGCCAGCGTAAGTGGAGTGAAATAACAATTTCGTATATACCCATGGAAGGTCTTTTAACTGCTCATATAATTTATATAGGTAGAAATTATGATTAATCAACAATAACAGAAATAACAACAAAACGTTCTCTAATACGGAAAGATATGATGGAGCTGCTTATAAAAGGAGTTTTTGGGATCACAATTTCTAATCCCTTCTTTACTATTTAGTGATTCAAATGAATACATAATATACAGGAAAAGCCCACGGAGAATTCGTTCCGCAGAAAATATATAATTTTACTGATGGTATGTATATCTAACCTAAATTGGCGGCTTACAAATTGAAATAATATAAAAAAACGTAAATTTTGACTCCCACTTGAATATCGATTTTGATTCACTTTGGTTATTCAGACGCTGTGGAAACCCACCGTCCTTACTTCAACTTTAGATTCGTTCCACAACGAAACCAAAAATGAATTACATTGATTATACGAATATGGCCAAAACCTTAAACAAGGCCACGAGAAGAGGCCAAGGACGACTTACTTCTCTCCACCGAAATAAAACTTTGGACTACGACACGGTAAAATGGTAAAATCCCACTTAATTTACCACAGTATGATCTTAGAAACAGTATGATGGTGCGAATCACGCTCTATTAAGAGACCCACCGACTAATTTATTAGCTCTTGCATCGCTTTGCTGGAAAAAGAACGGCACTTAACGCGGTGCACAAATGTTTACAAAATAATCCTGGGCGTATCTTGGCGGTAATGAAGGAGGGAACAAGTATCGGTGGCCCTTCGCAGCGAGAGGTACATTTAGGACGAGGATTTGGAACGGACTAAGTGCTCTGGATTAGAGAAGAGTACTCACAACACGGCAAGACTACTATATGGAAGATATGGAAGCACCACTGAAACTGAGCGAATTAGGAGAAAGAGCGAAGGAGAAAAGAAAGAATAAGAAATGGGATGCGAAAGGAAATACAGGTGAGGATAAAGTGAATTAGAAAATAGAATAGTATATATGTATGAGTGTTCTATCTTTCGGTAAGTTCATGTGCCCTCATGTTCCCTATATAGTGCCCTTTCCTTCACTTCTTGGTAACGATAGAACAGTAAGGTACGCTAAAATAAAAGTTCGTTTGACATAGTGAAGCTTAATTAATTTTTTTTGATAGAAACAAATTTAATTATGCTTCACCGTATATCATTCCCCGCTATGAAAACGTTTCCCTCGCACATTGGAACGCTCATCTAATGGAAGAGTTACTTAAATTTCAAATAGCACGGAAAAATAAGCTCTAGTAAACAATCATTTTAACTTATGACAGAAGTCAATGGTAGCGAAAAACGATTGTTTAATTTTTATAGTGCGGAAATAGTATTATAAATTTCTAATCACTTTTGAGCAAATTATTATCTATATTGACCACTGAAAGTGGCTCGCGGATTATTCATGAGCAATGAGTTGAAATTTACTGAATGTAACAGATCAATCTAGACATCTTCAAATGATAAAATCAATGAGAAATTATTTACAAGAGATGGACATATAAGGCGTACTATAAGCTATCTAAATTTCTAAGAACGGCAAAATAGAAATTTTAATAACAAAATCATTAATATTAAAAGAGTTAAAGTTAATCTGATTAAACATAACAGAAGATTTTATGAAAATAATATCTTAAGCAAAAGCTTGTTTTGGCGATCGCTTCGCCATGAAAACGAAACAGGCATTCATATTTTATGGATATTCTAACAAACAATCTGGAGTTGAATAGGACAGATACAGAGGATAAGTTTGCGTAATTTGCTTAAATGGTCTAGAAGGAAAATACAGGGAGTATATACAGACAGGGATCGATTCCATATTTAAGATAAAAAACAACCATGTGAGAATTCATCGTCCGCCTTCCTCCCAAACCGGCTTCAGCTGTCTTTGCTTTATTACAGCATCGATACATTGCTACGTTCCGAAAATAAGTGCTACGAATACATTTGAACGAAGCATGTGACGCATGAAGCATTGTGGAGCGTATCGTAAGAATCCGAAGAAGTAAGATTTAGACTGACGTTAAAGTAAGGAAATGCTGATAGAGTGCAGTGGTTAGTGTAGACTATTGGCAAACGAAACAATGGATATCCCAAGCAGATTCTAAGCCTCAACACTTTTAAATATTCCTCTGATATAATACTCATGGGGAAATGCATCTACCTTCTACTTACTCAGCATAGCAATTGAAGATATACCGCAGCCATCCGTTGGAATGATTTGCCTCGCATCGACGAGATGCCATAAATTTAATCAACACAAAATACGGAGATCGGCCAATATCTCCTCTACTAACATTTGCCATGAACCGTTCTACTATCAGTAATAATTTTGGCTGCTTGTTGGTCAACTCACCATATCAATTACTCCATCTTAATGCGACATCAAATACAATACTTGTATATTTTATATAAAAGGCCAGAAAATCTTCCACTTCTTTAGCTTCATTTCAACAGAGGTGGAATCAAAAGGCGGGTCTAAATCGGAATATGAAACGAAAAAATCGAGAGGAGAAGCATCTAAAGAGTAGCAATACATCTATTGCACATAAATGAATAAACTTTCACAGCTGTTTTCGATAATTTCATGGTATCATCTAACATTGGAAAAGCATCGAATCCCGTTGCGTTCGCTACTTTATTCTCTTGAAAAAATACATTTTCCAAGATTTACATCTTTTTGTTCGAAATGAAATTTCATCAAGTTACGACCGACGTAGAGCTGCCAATAAACTAAAGTGAAATTGAAAGAAAGATGAAAGTGATCTTTTCCAAGGATGCACTAGAGAAGATTACAAGTTTACTTACGAGAAGTATTTCCTGAAATTCAAATATCCATGGATCAAAATAATTAACGCCCTCATTTTTCATGATATTTGAGTAACGTACCTGCAATATAAATATTACACATTTGGGTGTATTCTTGAATAGAACCATCTAAGCTATGAATAAATTGAATATTTCGAGAGAATGACGAGAGACTTACTGGCGCTTAATACAAGGCGATCAATGTCGATGGAAATCTAAGTAAATGTACTGACATAGCGTCTTCATATTTCATCTTAAAAATAACTTCATTTTATCTTTTTATAGTTTTTGGAACCTTAAAAAATCACGATCGCAGTCAAAATTAACTTAATTGATGCTAACACCGCACATTCAACATCGACAGAATGCAGAATTCTATAATACGAAGATATTGATTACATACGAGTGAAACACCACCGAATAAGATAATTTGCAATATATAGCACACGTTTAACATATTCACCCAGGATGTTAAATACTTGTTTATGTTTAGTGTTTCTACATTGATTGTGGTGAACTTCAAACGCAAACTTATCACTAAACATGAATTTAAGTTTTCATTCAATATCATTACTTGTCAATTCGAAAGATTACAAGCGAAATTTTGTATTTGAAATAACTTCCGCTGATTCAACCACTAAAGAATTAAGATAAGCTATTGAATTTCAATATTTTCAGAACATCATCATTAATCTCATTCCATCCCAATTTTCTTACGAGACCATTGTTATGTTGTTTAAGATAAGCCGGAGATAGCAACGGGCAGAGGGAAGATTAACTTGAAAAATTAGAGCCAAAAACTAAATATTAATATTTCACCAACACTTCCTCCTGCCACTGAAAAGAGCAACCGTGTAATTCATGGTTTTCGAGAAAATTCAGCGTATCCGTCAGGCGGGATTAATTAAATGGGCGAACATGAATAATTCCTCCAAAAATCGTAAATAACCCCTCAGCGTCAATCTTCCCACACAAAGAGAATTAGGACTTGCTGTTTAAAGCACGCCACCGAAAAAAGCAAATATCACAATAAACTTAGCGCCCGCCGACGAAAAACATGCGCATCCACCCAGTCTCTCCCCGAATTTATAACCGAAAAAATAAATAAATAACGCCCTTGAATACGGCGAAATTTTTAAAGTGGCTCACCCGCTATATGCTCAGATTTTGTTGTCATTAGGATCGTATTTTCCCCGCCGACTGGCCTTGATAAAAACAAATAAACACAAATTTAAAAAAGGAGAATGAAAACGGGATGCCCGCGGGCATGTTCTGGATAGAGAGTCGAAAATGGAGTGGAATAATGGATAGCATATACGGAGGGCGGGTCCAAAAAGTGTGGGTGCCCTGGGAAGGGCCGTAGAATGATAAAAGTGGAAAGATTGAAAGGTTGATGGAAGGACCCCGCCAAACCCTTTTTCCACGTGTATCCTCGCTATCTAAATAGACCTCTCCCTCCCACAATTCTTCCTAAAACCCTATCCCATCGCGAATTACCCAGATTGGGCTGCATTATGAACAGCACACCGCATGCACTGGCTTCTCTGCCCGGAGCGGAGATCCGCGACCGCAGACTCGGAAAAAGGGATGAGAACAGTTCGCTTCAGCAAATCCCACGGATGACGAAGATGGTGCTCGCAACTTGATGAAAATCGACCTGATTACGGAATTTATGGTTCGGTGGACTCCTTTTAAACCGTCTTCGCCTTAACCGGCTTCCGCACTCTTCCCAATTTGCATTTCCAATTCGATTTTCAATTAAATACGGCTTGTTCAGGAAAGCAAAACTGATTCGGCGGAAGCCACTTATTTCTTTCATAAACAGTCGGAAAATTTGATCCATTATGTTTATGATGGCTACAGCGTGAATTGCACAAAAGCGGTCTAGAATAGCACACGGCTTTATTTAGACATAAGATGGATTAATATATACGTATGTAGTAGATGCTCTTTGAAAATGTAATATTCTATTCTCGAAGAAAAACAGGATTTCATTCATTATCTATCAGGAAAGCAATCATTATCTAAAAAGTAATTCCGGTGTTTTTACGAAGGAATTAACAAGAATGAAGTCATTCAGTGTATGTTTGCTCTGTACTAGATAATGTGTCCTGGAATACCCTTATTCAATATTTTTTAATAAATACCCTATGTATGATCAATGATTGACGTGCGGTTCTTAAATATTTGAATATTTTTGGCCAAATAACTTGTATAGTAATAAACTGTTTTTGAATGTAATTTGTAGTTGGAACTGAAATTCATAAAGGTAAAAATTCTGTAAAAGTTTATTTTTCCCCATTACTCGATGTAAAAAACTTAAATGGTCATTTTTTTATATTTTTGTCATTATATTTCCAATTGTAACTCATCTGAGCGTTCTCGATGGAGTCAATCCATGTCGCCTTACACAGAGACTCTGAATTTGTTTGAATTAAAATAAAATCTGCATCTTTAAAGAAGTTCAGTCGTTTCCCGAAGATATATTTTATATATACACCCACACAGGGATATGAAACCATCATCATTCCCCATCATTGGGGAAGTAAGTCCAAATCTGAACGGAGTTTAGTGTTCTTATTCCAAAGGATATCAGCGTAATTGGGTACGTAGGTATCGTAACTTATATATTTATTTGACACTAATTTTTTATAACGATGATCAGATTAAAGAACTTGTTTGTTTGTACTTTACAACAATTACCCATCCGTTCGGATAATGACTGATACATTCGAAGTCGAGTGAATCATATTTTACATTTAATACTTTTTCAGGGAAACAGCCTCTTTTCACGAGCGGAAAGCTCAACATCGACCCAAAACAATATTCATATAGCGGTTAAATGATTTTAGCCGGAAAAATTGAATTTGCATGCAAAATAAATAAAAAACGACTCTCTGATTCAAAATGGAACAAAATCACAGCTGCGGCCAATGCTTTTGATTCCATTCATAAATATATAGAGCAGAAATCAAACGTATAATCTGCCTTAATGTAAATAAAACTGATATTAAAATATTATGAAAAAACATCATTATTAACTTCTAATTTCTACGCATATGCCTGTGCTGAAAAGTTACAAAAACCCGCCAATTTTAACAGTAATCAGCGCGATTGCAAGACAAATTGTAAGAACAATAATTTAATATTTAAATATGAGTCTAATTTACTGGGGAGAGGATGGAATCACAGCAATTATTATCATCAAGAAAGGTCCTCTTCATTTTTAAAAATAAACGGCTGCGACTTTGTTTTCCAGGTAATATTTTAATGGCTGTAACATTAAGACCCATTTCCCTCTAACGCAATTTTTTCCTATCGCAAATTAAAGCGATTAAAATACGAAACACTCCCACTCTGTTCACGTTAATTAATTCCCAGAATGGAACGTAAAGCAGCGTGGGTTTGAGTCTATCAACCCACGCTGGTTTACACGCAATTTGTCATGCTTCTTTATACAAATCAGGGAAATTCGTTCTCTTCGGTAAAACCATTCTATGAATAGCGTTTTAAAATAAATAATCCTCAAATATTGGATTCATTAATTCAATGAATATGGTGTTATGTTTACGAAAAGATAATCGTCGAATATATTCAATCGTATGCTATCATAATGAAATTCTACCGCAAATCCAGTGACCGCTCTAATGGACTCCGGAAAAAAGGAGTAACTGAACGGCGATCCACAGCGTTTCTATTATGTTCCATTAATACGATAGGTAACTGGGTTTATTATGTCCATTATAATAGAAAATAACAATGAGCGAGTCGGTAATAAAAGTATTACTCTTCACGACTGGATTATTGTCTACGAAATTAATATCGGAAAAATCATGGGGAAATCAAAGGTTCATCGGGTGCTCAAAAACAATCATCTTCTCGGAGCGATTTAATTAGATGAGAAACAAAAGGGCGGCAAATTAAAGACTGGCAAATCCAATTGACGAATTCCTTCTCCAACTTTCACCTCCACTTAATACCGTTTTATAATAAACTCGAGAGATTGATTAACTTAGCAGTGAAGACGTCTTCTCCATTGTCAACTGCCTCCGACACTGCATAAGAGATGACGGCAACCGAACAAAAGCCCCACTTGATCCACATGCCGAATAATAATTTTTGGCATACCTTCAAAACAACAGACGTCGAATCAAAACTTAATTCCCGGGTCAATTTTTTCCATTTCACGCCTCCGAGCAAACAATACGGGGATCCCTGTATTTGGGGCCCCTTAAACGTTTAATTTAAAACCCGATGAAGCCCCAAGACGTACGAAAGGTCTTCTTTCTTTGTAAATTCCCACCGATATATAATCCCACCCTTCGGAAGGGTAGTCGTTTTCCGGAGTCTTCAATCCCGAGAAAAGGGGGGGGGAGGCGTTTGCAGGGGGGGAGGGGGAGGGGAGGGGAAGGGGGAGGGGGAGGGGAAGGCGTTTCATTATGCTCTCCGAGGCGGAGAATGGGATGATTTTCACGCGTTTTCCCGAGCCGTGAAAGTGAAAGGAAGTACTGGGTGCAGAGAAGGGTGAAAGAAGAAGCAAGCAGAGGGAAGTTGAGACAATTCGGAAGGCAAATGTAAAGAAAGGAGCGAAAGAGGATTAAGAAAGAAAGGGATAAGTGAAAGGAAGTGAAATTAGGGTTCGTGGAATGGCAACGAACGGTTAATAGCAAAATCTCGAAATGTATACGATCACAAATAATGCGATCGATAAGGTGATCAAGAAGAACAAAATTGGGATCTTAAGTTCAACGAACGATGTGTATTTTAGCTATTAATACCTTAGAGGAAAGAATATTGGTGAATCGAAGAAAAACAAACAAGATTGAAGATCCAAAACACAAAGGATGTGCTTTCTGAGAAATTTGTTAGAAGAAAGAATAGATGATAGAGTTAAAGTGGATGGAGAAAAGTGAAAATGATGGAAGGTGTTAAAGGAAAGAAAACATTGCAGAATTGAAAAGAAGGGCAAAGGTTAGATATGGATGGTAAAAAACTTAGAACTTGCGAGAATAAACTACAAAAGAAGAAGAAGAAATGAACTGTAGAAACACTGAACGATAACAATCCTATGTGTCTAGCATAGAATTGGTGAATATATGACACGTTGTTTTGACATCACATCAGGACACGCGTGATTTGCTAATATTTTTCCGGAAAACGTCATTTATTTTGCGACCAATTATGATAATTTAGATTTTTCATTTCATGAACTTATTGAAGTATTAATTACCTACCTCTAAATGCTTCGTCCTTTGATGAAACTAGACAAAGTTTAAACGCTTTTAATTAATACGTATCATATAAAGAATTATTACGACGCAAGTGCTAACCAAACGGCTAAAACTTTGATGAACTGACGAGAATGACTAAGCTTAGCGGAAAAAGTTAACCCCATTTCCATAGAGGAGATCATCCTAAAAGTGAGGCGCCGTGAAAGAAGGAAGTGTATAAGGAAGGGATAAAGAAGAATATGAAGCAGTAAAGAAGAAGAATGATGAATGGGGATGAAGGCTGTCAGTCAGGGAGGGAATAAAGTGAGGATTGGAGCAGAACGGTTCGAATATAGAAGGAAATAGAGTCGGGAAGTGATCTGGAAAGGAAAATAGAAAGAATGTGCGGGGCGAAGGGTTACAAATGATGCGATCCGATGAAGAGAAATAAGAGAAGGTAAACGGGACGTGTTTTCCCCGAGAATTTTGTGGGAGCGCAATGTAGGGAAAGCGGATAAAATAGGTCCCTTTCCGGAGAGGAATGGACAGAGCGGTTTCTCTTGATGAAGAAGGAAGGGGAGTACAGACCTCCTTGGATACTTAAGGGGAGCCCAATTTAAAATTCACCGCCTCAATTAACGCCGTAAATATTCCTAGGTAGTAAGGAATGATTAGGGTCTCAGCTGATAGCAGTAGCTCAGCTATGAATAACTGTCGAAGATATTACAGATCTCTATTTAAAATTAAGTAGGCATAGGCTTAAATTAATAAATAATCTCTCTAAATATTATTAGATACCACAAGTACAACTTGCTAAGTTGAGGAATGTTTCTTGGAACAAGATAGATATAAATGTACCTTTCATTTACTATTTTCTCAGTCTTGTTCATTTTTATTACGTATGAAATCTATGAATATTAGTGATAATGGCATTGATAAAGTAATTTCCTTATAGAATGCTATGGAAATTATCACCTGAGGTGTAATGTCGCTTCATTCCCGTGGAGTTGTTCCGTTTAGAGCATTCTGGCCCAACAAGGAGGGCAAGAAGAGATACCTCATCTTGCCCAGTAAGTCTCATTCCCTTCAATAATGCTTTTTTCACTAAAGGGATGAGGTATCAATTGGCTTACGGAGAATACTTTTCTAGTTTTGACGAATTTGAACATAAGGAGCATTTGAACACAATTATAAAAGGAGAATTCTTCAATCAAACGAGGATAAATATCACAAAACAAGTGATCAACGCAAAGGTTTCCCCAAAACATCCGGCTTTTCTCATTTTATTGATCCTTGGAAATCGTCATTCATCATCCCTTAATTTTACACAGTGAGGTGAAAGGGAATTAATTGAATTTCAAAGAAGAACTGTGATGGTTAAAGAAAGAAACCTTTGTACCACAAGAGTTCATTTACTTTATTCTATAGAATAAATAAACTCTTGTGGGACTAAGAAAGTTTTCTTCCTTTAACCATCTATTTCGTTCCATGAAGCGCAGGCTACGCACATTGATTTGGAGGATCTATACATTCACCATCAATCATTCCATTACTGATATTAGCACACCAATTCTCCTTCCCTCAGAACCACTCGCCGATTCTAATGATTATTCTTCCATTTTTATCTCCAATTTCTAAGTGCCGATTGTTGGAAAAATCCTTTTCTAAGAAGAAACCAATAAGTTCAAAGTGAACCTACGGACTTCAGGTACAGAAGAATACTAAATCAGTAAAGTAATTAGTAATTTATAAGAACAATATTGAGTAATAAAAGTAAATACTAAGTTTTCAGTATTCTTTTACCCATAAAAATAATATCTTGACTATTGAAACAAATATTGGGTCCTTCGCATGACAGGTTTCCCCATAAACGTAGTTTCACTGCTACTTTGATATGGTCACCACGTGGCCCCAGATAGAGCAATCTAATGGCTTGAGGAGTGTTTTAAAATCCCAAATCAATCCTCTAAAATGTTTTAAATATCTAATATTGGGAATAAAACTAAACACATCACCTCAGTAAAATTGAGATGATAGTGGTTTCATATGGTTAATGCTTTATATTGGGCAACTGCAAGTTAATAAAAATTATACCCTTTAGCTATTATCCTTACAACAACTCTCAGTAAACCCTCTCTAATGTAAAGAATACTACCGTTGTCACTTTCTCAAGTGGTAATCGTTCCTAACACACAAATTGGTAACTGTAATCATACGACCAGGCGGCTTGGAATCAGACTATCGCCAAATCATATGCTAAGAATCTTGATTGTATTTTTGTTCGATCATTTGTTTATAAAACGTACGCATTTTAATAAATAGACACTTATTCATGTCTTCGTTTCCTAGCTACAAAACTCAATGAAATGGCTTATGATATCAGAGGATAAGGATCAAATGGGAACAGCAACAGAAGGCGGCGAAAGCAATAGTTTCTCTGATAATTCGAAATTAGCCCAAACGAGGGTGCTGCAATGAGAAAAGAAATGAAAACTAAAAATCTTGATCTTGTGGAAGTGAAGGAGGTATATATAACTATTTAAATTTTGAAATCGACCTTATCACAGTTTCCGATCTCTTGATATCTTCTGCAAAAATGCAAATAAGTAAATATGTGGCAAATAATAGTCGTTAGATCTATAAAAATGAAAATGTGCAATTTTCTAATCATGAGATGGAAACTTTCAGAATAAGTGTGAAATTCTATGAAGGAATAAGTGGTCCGAATTAAATAACCATAATATGCGATTCAAAGAAATTATTAAATAACAATATTTTCATATCACTCTCAGTTATAAATTCTTTGCTCCCAATACTGGACATTAGGAAACCTATTTCAGATAGGATTTTGTAGATACGACTTCATTGAGAAGAAAACAATAACAAAAAGCAACAAAAACACAATATCCGGAAAATATAAGGATATTTCAGTCTGTGGACATTAAAATTAATTAATTCTGTGTTAAAGGCTATAAAAACATATGAATATATTTTCAAAAGCGTTCCATAAAAGTGTTATTCCAAACTTTTACTTTTTATTTACTCTTTGAAGTTAAATTTGGCATTATAGTATAAGCGATTCTCTTACATAAATTTGGTTGTAAAAGTTTATAAGTATAATGCTTTTATAATTTACCAATAATTCATTCCAGAATTTATGGTACGTCTAAAGGATTTATAATTTTCAAGTAACGAAATCTTTAATTTTTATAGCAATTTAATGAGACGGGACTAAAGTCAAATATATCCTACTAGTAAATTGAAGTAAAATTAACAGTCACTGAAAAATATTAGCACGGCAAATGATTAGTATGCAATAAATATAATACTTAACATAAAAAACTTTAATATAATGATAAGAAATGATTGTATTCAAAATTATATTAAAATATAAACGAAAACATGGAGCCGCGGCCATATTAGATCAGCAACTAGATAACAAATAACAAAATACAGTTTTACAAATTGCAATCCGTGAAGAATAGCCAAGTCGGCAGATTACTCATGTACAAATCTACTAAGAAACAACACCGAAAGAAAATAAAATTGCAATTTTATGACTGTGCAAGTTAGCAGAAAAAGGGTGAATGAAAGAAAGCTCTTAATTGTGGGTGTGGAAATCGTGGTGTAATTGCAGTCGCAGCCCTTTCCTCTAAATACAATGACGACTGGGGAAACGGACTATATAGCGCATTTTTTCTGCTTAATCTTCCTTCGTTCGCTTCCTTATTATAGCGGAAATGTAGGAAAACATCATTGGAAGTACATCCGCGCTATGCCAGCTGAGATATGGTCTTGAAATGGACTTCCTAATATTATTTTTCCATTGTCGTGACAAAGCATACCAAAGATAATGCGTTGATGAGAAGTTGGAATTCGAATTTTAACACTTACATAGTCATATACTATTAAAGTTTCTTAATTAGCAAAATCTCCACCAAATAGATAGCCATTTAAGTTCAATCTACATTAGCAATCTTATGTCAACATTTTCATTTCTTGGTAATATTCGTCTGAAAATGAAAGAAAAATATTGGCTGATAATTTCTTACATGTTTAAGATGTTGGACAATTATGAGAGATTAAGAATATAAAAGATATATTTGATGTCTTATTCGACTAATGTTGATATAAATATCGGTGTCTTATGATTAAAAAGTTAATATAAGCCCTCTGTGATCCGGTAATTTACAGGAAGATTTCTTTCCTCCTCATTAACAAGTATTTATGCAAAAATGTCAAACCATTCATATTTACTAATAATTTACACTATACGATATAACTATCATAATACTGGGATGCCTAATAACCATGCTATTCGTTCATTCATATTTTATCATTTCATCATCATATTTATTGAAGAGTGTACATTAAATTGTCGCATACTTACATCATTTTGCTACGAATATATAATTTCATTGATTATTATGCATTATTAAACTAAATAATTCAAACATTTCCAGGAATTTATTCATGTTTGTTTAGGATTCAAAAACAAGTAAATTTTTTAATCAACGAAAATTGAAATATGACGTAAAGTAAGATAATGGGACCTATCTTTAAAAAAATAAATGTAATAAGTTGTAAAAATGACTTATTTCACCATTACTCTCTGACTGAAATAAAGTCGCAACTACGAGAGAACTTAGGAAATCTTAGAGAAGCAACTAAATTCAAAGAGTAAACACTTTCAAGTCAAAAGGCTAATTAGAGTGGAAAAGGGGGATGATAAGGAGATGCAGATGAAAAGGTCGTAGATTAAAATGAATAACGATACATAAAGAAGCGGGTATATGTGTCGAAAGAGAATTCGGAATACGAAGTGGGGGAATAAATTGAGCAGGATAGTGGAGTCAGGAAGGAGTTATGGGGGAATGATTCTACAGACGTAATGAAATTGTGACTACCAAGAATCCCCTCAAAGGAATGGAATGTAAGAGGAATGGGAAGGACCCCGATATCTACTCTACCCTTTGTATTCCAAATAGATGCTTGTTTCCATCGATTTAGAGAGCAATGTAGCGCACATAAACATAGTGTATGATTCCAATGAGGCTGCTAGGAAACGGTATTTTTCAACCTCTACACAAATACATAGTTCGATATCATTCTTGAAACTAAGACGTACGCTTTATTGAGTTTTCAGAACTTATAAAAATCGCGTGTCTCTTATATTTGCGATACATGATCATAAATCAGGTAAACTACACTAAACATGAAGTTTGATGCAAATATTTAGTTTTACTCATGCCAGTCATTTTTCTAAGCAATCATTGATGCTTAATCTTGCCAGTAAGTTACGATAAAGAATCGCCTACCTTTCATGTCGTTTTCAATTCGAGAAAAGTGAATGCATTGTTGGATAAGTGACGATAAGTAGAAGTAAGATGAGTAAGCGGGATGAAAAGTACAGCAGACAGAGAGGCTACCCTCAAGAGGACATCTAATGTAATACTAAAATTGCCTAAAAGAATCAAAGTCATACATCAGAAAGGAAAGAAGTTTTTCCATCACTAATGAGAATACGAAATGTAATTACTTATTTTAAGTTTTACACAATATTAATTCGAGCGAAAAGTGTCAAATCAGAGAGTTATCATTAAATAGAAGATAAGAAGGGATGAGAATGATGATGCCGTGAGTTGAAATAAGTCGCTTGAATCAATATTCAGTGGAACTTATAAGAATATTCCAAGTAATTGTATTTCCACACCTTGATGGAGTTACGGTCACTTCGCTTCCTTTCTTTCGAAGCTTCGTCGCTTGATTTTATCGAAAATCTTAATTCCAAAAATTAGATTAAAGCCCGAGAATACATATCAAAAAGTTGATAAGTTATGACAGACTAATCAAAGCCATTTTAGTTTCAGAGCAATCAGAAGGAATAACTGTAAATAAGCAGCATAACTGAAAGAGCGAATGTCATCATAAAAGAAGGAAGGAAGAGAAGGAGACGTTGAATTATGGGAAAGGAGAGGTGAGAATAGTTTTGGCACGAGAAAGTGAAGCTGGTAAGAGCACTTGGTGTGAGATATGAAGCGGGATATGTGCAAGGGAGAGAAGGGAGTGTCTGGCAATCAATGCTGGGGTTAATCAAGAGAGCGAGGGTGTGTGCCCCTCCCCCCTCTCTTAAAATGTGGCGCCCCTAGGGACTGATTCTGCATGGATAGGATGCTACCTGGATTAAATGGGTTGACTTATGTTCGGGTGGGAGATGTTGCGTACTTCTCTTGTAAGAGTTCTACTTACAACGTGAAACCCGAGGCTACGTTCTGAGATGGGCTGCGTCTTAAATTCTTCCATCATGATAAGGCGTGAACAAAAGGTGTATCGGGTGGATAAATCCTTCACTATGTTGTATTCCAGTGGGCGCCATATTTTTTATTATCTGTCCACCTTTGTACAGAATAATTTTCTTACCTCCTCACGATAAATCTAATTCAGCTCTTATTGAAGTAATCACACAAAAAACATTTATGAGAAAGCTTATTGACACCATACTTTTATGTAAACCCGGGCACACATGGATATGTAAGTTAGTCTTCGTTTAAATTGTTGTTTCTTCAGAATTACTAGCTTCTACTGATAATAATTTACTAATTATAAGGAAATGAAGAACTCATTAAATTATATTACTTTTCTCCGTTATTGTTTACGGTCACTTTCATTCCCCAATCATTATTCTACCCCTCTATAACTCGTCTTTTGTAAGAATACTTAATCCGTTCCTAATGTCTTAATCGATGATCATTACAGAGTAGCTAAATCCACTAAAAAATCGCAATGTATATTATTTACTTTGTGAGTTGATTTGAACTAAGGAAAATAGAAAAGGCTAAAATAAATCCAAGTAGCGTAAGTTAATACGGACGCCTCCACTATTACTGATAAAAGACCAGAGTATTATTTTTATTTCCTACGTCAATGATAAACGCAATTTTGATATCGTATTCGAAAGAATACTTCACTCATTTTCCAGCTTGCTGGAAGATCTTAACGCATGGATACTCGGAAATCAATGACACTTCATTAGCTATCCTTAAGGAAAAAGAACTCTCACTGGATAAATGCGATAAAACTTGTTTAGCTAAAATCTATCGCATTATAATTCAACTTCCCTTGAATATAAGAAGCACAAATTACACTTAAAACTGTATTTTGGAAAAACTAATCGATGAAATTTATTTGTGGCAATAATCTCAAGTGCATTTCACCAATACAACTATGACAGTTTATTTTGGAGATGTGATTAATTTTCTAGTTCATAGATGCGAATAAAGCTTCCTTTAAAGCATTCGAACAAATAAATATTTTTGTGGTTGTTGTTGCACTACTGAGAAAGACAAATTACTCCCACAGTTAATTACCTGTCTGACTTAGGATGAAGAGAGATGACTGACATCTTGGCCCTCCGCCGCCATTACAAGGACTTGCTTTGTTTCGCCGTCTGCCTTTTCAATGCTTTATGATTGATTTTTATCTCTTTGGAACGAATTCAGACGCTCTATCTGCCAATGGCGATATCTCCGAGCCAATATACCATTTCAATCTATTTCAATTTCATCATAGGCCGATTCATTACTCTTCTTGTCACTAACCTCAACCACATTTATTCCTGTTTTTGCCTGAAAACCTGACTTCGCAAGATAATGTCTGCTTTTCATGAGAATCCGTTCGTAACAGTTTCTCTCGTCAAATGTCGAAATATTAAATAATGCATGTGCCATTATTTTGAAAAAACACATTCAATTTTTATGGCGGGGTAAATAACAAAATGAAATATCTTTCTCTCTTGCCGGCGGAAAAGAAAAACTCTTTTGAGAAACATAAATAGTTTTATCGAGTTGTTTTCATGAATGATTCACTTAAGAGAATGTATCTTTTAGAGAAACTTATACGTCCGAACGAATAGAAAATTCAAATGCCCTATAATAATATGGTGCGTTTTATAATTGCATGTTATCCAAAAATCATCGAGTACGAACTTAATATACTTATTGAAAAAATAAAAGAAGTGAAAAATAGCGACATGACAAGGACTCGAACCCAGGTTTCTTACTTTCCGTGCAGGTATTTTAACCCCTTGACTACCATTCCGCGTCACTTCTTTTGACGGCAGCTTTGAAGACAAAAGCAAGTGGTGCTCCATATCGTGACACCGCCCTCATTCAAGGCAACTAAGTGATGTTATAAGGATAAGCTTCTAAAATCTCGTTAACAGAAGTGGAATCAACTCGGCAGTTTAGTGATTACCCGAAAAGTGGGAGACTTGGGTTCAAATCCCAGTCACGTCGATATTTTTCACTTCTATTATTTCTTTGGCGTACGCCTCCTTGGTTACTTTTCCTTATCCCCGATGATTTACACATCGTATTGACTGATAGTGTATTTTCGTTTCTTTAAACAGAGGATTCAAATTCATTACTCGTGATGTCAAGCAGTGTCGCTTTCATAATATAACGTAAAAGAATCTTTTTCGGCCTCTTTTTTCATTCGTGCCTATTTACGAAACATATTTTCCGTAAAATTTATATATTCATTTGGAAGTAAATACTTATTCAAACTAATGTTTTCCATTAAAAAGCTCACTGAAGAAAAACTGTCGCTAAATAGTTGGGTCCAAGGTTAGTATATGTGTACATATCGAATTAATTGCGTAACGAGATGAAAGTAAAGATACGCTTAATATCTGTGGTCGAAAACTTTTACCTTATGATGCCAACACAAACAGAAGGGGAAGGAATTTACTTGGCTTCAAATTAACTACTTAAGTTCAAAGGATCCCTAACAAAATAACTTTCTGAGTAAAGACGGAGATAAGACTGTCAAAATACTTGAATCTGTTCAACGTACTAAAGTCAACAAACAACGTATTCCCAAATTCATTCTTAACTTTAAAAAATAAAAATTCTCAAAGAGATAAAATTTGGAATACCATTGATATTTACAGGAATCGGAAGTACTAATTAATAAGTAGGAATACAAAAAACACCATTTTTAATAAAATATTACCACAGTTAGTAATAGAGCTCACTGATATAAATATTTGTTTTCAAATGAGGTAATTTTTGTTTGCTTTAATTAATATACGGCACTATAATTCCAGAATTCCACAAATTCTTGAATTTGTGGAATTCTTGAATTGGTTGATTAAGCCTTTCGATGAATAAATAGAGTGAGCAACGAATCGATTGAAAAAATATAAAAAAATTAAGCAGTAGATGGTATACATATTAATCTAAACGATATTTAATTTCAATTGAACGATTAGCGTAATATCACTATTCTATTCAGTACAAAGTACTAGGCCCATTCTATCTGATACGAAAAGAAATTCTGGAAATAACGAAGATACTTTATGGTTTGAAGGACCCGACACCTAATGATACGTGATAAACAAAAAATATAATCCGAAAAATACGGCTCCAATTAGCAAATATATGTATTATATATTTATGGACTTCAGGATTATGCGAAAGGTGTGAGGCAAGGAGCAATTATTTTGAAAAGTAACCAGAAATTCGATTCATAGATGAGATTATTTATACAGAGTTTAGTTTCAATAGATTCTGTAAAAAGTAAAAATTTGTCATTCAGCGCATTAAATAAGAACGCCGCAACATATTACGAAGAAATAAAAATTAAAAGTGTAAAATTTCAATCAATTTCAAAGCTAAATGCCATTTGGACAGAATCGAAAGAAAAATTTGACACTACGTCACGTACAGCATTCCAGTATAGTACAATAAGAGCTCGACAGGCTGAGAAAATTCTGAAATTTGTAGTTTTTCTTCTGCGAAAAAATCAAAAATCTTTAATATAAATTTTTATATACTTTCATTCATCTACTAGCAAGGTGATAATTTTGGCAAAAGTATCCGTGGTTTCTCAAAACGAATAGGCCAACTTCGGTATCTTAAATGGCAATATAATTAACGACCAAAAAGACGCCTTGTTCCACTTAATCAAAGGCATCCCCAAACTTAAAAAAAAATCCCCTCAAAACTACCTCATTAACGACCGAAGATTCCGCCCCGAAAAATCTAAATGGCAGTAAAAAATCCCTGATACATCCGAGGTCTTTAGGCAAATCTTATCGACTATAAAAAACCTATCACCTTCCCAGCCTCAGCAGAAAAGCCATTAGGAGAATGACAAGCTGAGAGTCCGGATAAAGCATTCGGAAACTTAATGAAGTGAAAACGACCAAGGGTATTCTTTGGAAAATAAAAACGCGTGGGAGGATATAAAAAGGATGAGAAGGAAACTGAAGGTAATTCGATAGAAGTTCCGAAAAAGGTTAGGGCACTGCGATGCGCGGTTGGAATACAATCCCGTTGATCGCCTATGCGCAGAAGTACTTTTTCTGTCCTGATAAGTTCAGTGATTGTATAAGGAAGGTTTTTTGGGAGACCAACGGTTTAGGCTTAGGGAAGCATTTCTCATCGGTCGCATACTTTCAGACGGATATGAAACCCAAAGACCGCACCTTTATTGTCTTAATTCATAAATTTAGCGTCGAAATTCTTCGCATTTAATAGGATATTAAATCTAGGAGGTACATCTTTTCCAGTCAGTCCCATTCACTTTGCAAAGCCTTCTGAGAAATAAAGCTATTTAAGTGACCTATATGTATTGGAGGCGGCAAAAAAGCTGCAGATTCACCACCTTAAAGCTAGAGATTTAAGATAAGGAGTTTAAAAGGCGGTTGGGAATGAATTAGAGGTCTAAAAACTCTCCGCTTAAAAGAGGGAAGGTCCGGTGCTTTCAGTATTTGGAAGACGCTGGCCCAACAAACGGCTAACGGAGCTAACTTCTTAACTTTGCTCATATAACGTCCTCTCTGGATAGCCAAGTGGCCAACCTGAGAAATAATCTCAGCTCACTTTCACAATTACTCCTCTTATTTCCCATCACTACCCGCGCAGACATGGACTTCGAGTCATCAACTGGCCTCGGAATGAGAGAAACCCATTTAAAAAGGGAATTAATCTCCTACACAGGTACCAATTCATCTTCTGAGTAAGCTTCAGAAGGGCAGATTTCGGAGGTGATCCGAAACGTTTTGCTTAGGTAATAGAATCCGATATCCCTTCAAAACATAAAACCTATTTGGTTTTCGGGCCCACGTATACATGAAGGAAAAAACAGGACAAACTGGATGGCAAAAGAAAACTCGCGGGATGAGAACCGAGAAATAACTGAATTTAAAAAGTTTACCTTTCCGCCCCGTAATACTCAAGAAATCTTACATTTTCTGCTCCTCCATCATCTCCCTGCTTCCCTGGATTAAGGGAACCATTCGAGGATATATAAAAAAGATGGATTAGGGAAAGAGAGTGAGAAATTGAATTGAGGAGGAAAAGTAGCGGGAGTGGAAAAATTTTGCGAGTCCCTTTTGAATTTTTATTTGACTCATCTCGGATGTTATTCTTTCTTATTTGTTCGGTGAGAGAAGTTCTTATAAAAGGTGCGTGTTTGCTTAGGTAATGGACTTTTTTCCCCGAAAATTCCGTCAGAGGGATGTTTTTGTTTGAACCGCAGACATAGTTACAGGTCACATGGATATCTGAATTCTCTTTTCAACGAATCTATGTTTTCTCGATTAGAAGACCAATTGCGGCAAATTTAATCTCTTGCGATTCTCATTTTGCTACTTCCTAAAACTCGTAAGTAAATGGCGCTTGTATTCACTGTAAGACTAAACGGACCGATAGTTCAAATAAAAAAAATATATGACTCGCCTATAAAAGTAATGATAAACGTAAATCATACTATTGTAATGGTTCGAAAACACGCAAATTAATTAGGATAAGATAAGGATAGGCATTTTTCTATCAGAAGGTGAACAAGAAATAAAATAGGAAATTAGAAGAGTTGAAAGCTCGTATGACAAATGACGAAAGCAATCATGATAGCAAAGAGGAAATGTATTACGAGAAGGCCGAATGTTGGATATTTTCCATGAAGATAGCGACGAACTAGGTGGGAAAGGACCTTCGGAGTGAATCCTATTGAAATGTAGAAAACTGTGAGGGACAAAAGTTCTCCCAGCGCCGACAGCGGCAACCGTCGAGGGCAATTCCTCGGAACAAGATAATCGCCCGGGCGGCCACCAGTTATTCAGGAATCCCTATGCGCATTTCGGAAGCTAAGCTTCCATAATCACAGCATTGGACTACGTGTGAATGCGAATTTACTATTTGAGTGAACTCGCAATTAATTTAAAACTTGTATCACTTTACGGAAAGTATAATAACTTAACGACAGGTACTCCGCCAAGATACTTCCAGACGAAGGAATTGTCATCCTTCGCTGTCTTTAAAGCAGACTTATTAGAAAATATTTTCCCTATGATATCAAATCCAAATGGAATAAAATAATACGATTTTTCTCTGGCTTTGGGATCATCGAATGTATACAATATATACACTACGAAGGGGATGTATTTACTCGAACTCCATTGAAATTTATTTTACGTATATGGTATCTCCATTCTGCTAAAACAAATAAGAGAAATTAAGGAACAACAAAAAACTGAACATAAAAATAGTAAAAGAATCTATATAGATAAAATTTACTAAAATATAAATAACAGTAAGAATAAAATAATAATTCAATACTTCAAATTATAAGTAAAACGATAAATTAGATTACTGATAACGCAAAGAATCTAGTAACATATAAAATGTACCGTGAATTTACATGAGAATCATAATTGGTGGTATAATTACGATATGAAGATGTAAACACGTTAATTCATATGGATTTTAAAATCGTTACCCTCGAAGTATTCACATAAATATCACAGAATAAGGTAAATTCAGAAGGGGGCATCTTTTCTTGGGTTTAAAAGGCAACGCCCCACGTTTTCCATTATCCCTTGCTTCGTCGAGGGGGCACCAAACTAAGAACTTAACACCACAAGAAGCGGCCTCAATGCACGAGAGGACTACAAAACGCAGGAACAAATGGAGAAAAATGAGGCTTGCGTGTGAGAGATAGAGGAAAGTAACGTTTTCATAAGAGCGTTCATTTGAGAGCCCGCATATTCGACAGCGCGAATTCCGAATCCGAGGAGATCGCTAACTCCCACACGGTTCCCCTCAAAAGGTTACGACATTCTCTCGGAATTCCAAACGCCCACACCACGTCCTTTAAAACGCATTCTTGGCTACAATTAGCAGCCCGTGGCCATAGAGCGCTCCGTGGTGCCATTTCTGAGAGGAAGACATGAGGGTCATGTGGATACGAATTGAAGCTGAAACCTCCAACATAGCGTTCCTTTAAGATAACAACTATGCCCAAATGCTATTAAACACGCGAAAAATACTTCCCGGAAATTAACGCGGAAAATGTATAATTCAAAAGAGTTATGTTATACGAGAATTAGAATAAAATTAGTATGAACGAAAAGAAATTAGAACTCGAATGTTAATGAATAACAGGTTCCAAAAACTGTCCAATCGTTCCCCATGACAAACAATTAAATTCCCCACACTCTTTCTTTTCATTATACCCCCTGAGGATGGCAGCCGTAATTTGCATTGGAAGATTCCCAGGTCAGTATTCCGCGGTTTCCTTGCTCCTTTCGAGGAATTGGCCCGAAGGTCACGGGTACATTCGGCGATCAAAGAGTTAAAAAATACTTCTTTGATGAAACACGCTAAATTTAAAAACCTCCCGTAGAAGTTAAGAAGTACTCTTATTTTCAAAATGGTTGGGAGAATTAGACATACGGACGACTCTCAAATGCACCCACATATAGATACGAATAAACTCAGAACTAGCAACTTGATTGATTTATTGATAGTCTATAAAGTAAAAATAGAGAAAAACCAATACAAAACTGACATCCTGAAAAACGCGAAGGGTAGACTCGCACAAATAATTGTTTTAACATCAAAACGCATAAATGATGGTCTGAAATGAAAAATTTAATAATCTGGAAGATTCTAATTTCTTCATCTGATGAAAAACACTAAAAGTTACCAAATTTTAATTTGAGAGTGTGAGGATGAAGTGCATTCCATGGAGACAAATTAAGAAAAATAAGATGGGAATCAGAAAGAATTTGAATACGGAGAAATTTGTCAACCACTCATAACAAAATTTATTAAGGCAGCGATGAGTTGCAGATATAACAAAGAGTAGAAAAGGGATAAGAAATGAAAAGCATAAAATAGGTCGTCAAAGGAGCGGACGGAATCATGTTTCGCTTTAGATTGCGGTTAATTTGCCGCAAGAGAAGTCAAAGCGAGTGGCGGACCGAATTTAGGTGATGACGACTCAACGCGTCCCATGAAATACTAAGGAAAGGTGGGTTTAATTTCGAAAACAGCCACATAAAGAAACCGAAATGATTACTCGTTTAAACACTATTGATATCTTAGAGTGATTAAAGTTGCTATTAGGGACGCTGGCAAATTAAAAACTCCTAAATAAAATGCAACTGTGCATGTTACACAAATAGGTTTCAGTTTACGGCAATTTTCATGTTGTTTTAATAATAATAATAACAATAGAACGTCTTTATTTGGGCGAGACTGAGGCTAAATAGTCTTTTCTTACATCAAAATCTTCATCATGTAACATTTGAAAGAAAAGGATTGCTTGAAAAAAAGTGCACAAAATAAAACTGTCTTGAAGGTTTAAATGCCTAAGCTAGTGCTAAGGAAAAAATAACCACACGGAAGAAAATAAACCGTAAGAATGGGATGAGAAAATCGAGCGAAACCTACAGATAGTAACGATCTAAATTTTACGGAAAAGGAAGGTTAAGGCATCTGAAATCATAAATAAATACACTTTTCATGGCTAAGAAATATAAAAGAAATACGTTCACATAAAAATAAACAGAATATGAACGTTGTGTAGTGTAAAAATATATATTAAAAGATATTCCGGAGTGAAAATTAAAAAACTAAAATTAATTAAAATATAAATTGAAAAACCACTTATAGTAACCAACTTCGTCCGTATTCATAGATAAAATTCATTAATAGATGGAAACTATAAAGAAAAGTAAATAAAAATCGATTATTTTACATCTGGAAACTCGAATATTTTGATACCCAAGAAAAAGACATAACAATGCTCAAAGTAAGGTAAGAAAGTAATAACGACTGCGAGTTGTGGAACAGATTTACTTTAATAGATGTTGTTCAGAGATTTTAACCGTCCTCAAGTAACTTTTCTTCCTCAAATACTTATGATGTCAGGCAAGAAATACTCGTACCGAGACAAGATATTTACGCAAACTTTGAAAAATCGGCATAATTTAGAAGTTTCTCACGTGCTGGGCGACACGAAGAGGAAACTCATCCACACAGCGCTCGATGGCAGGAACAAAGAAAGCATCTCCAAACCCTTTGAGGTTAACCTTTGTCATTATCTCGGCGAAACCATAATCCCGCCCTCCGAATACTTCAACTATTCGCAAACAATTTCCTCGACTATGACGCGAAAACGGTGAGGAAGTAACAATGTCACTCGCTATGCCAACACTTAAGTTCCATTCATCCCCACCACCACTTTTTTCACCTCCGGAGTTGCTAAGGAGACGATCAAGCGACCTTGAGTTGGATAAGCGACGAAAGGGAGGAGAAAAAATAACAGAAGAGTTTTCGAAGGCAGGCTGTGCGAGAGAATTTTATAGGACTCCAGGCGGACCAATTACTCTGTTCCCTGCGGCAGGAGGTGATGGAGAAGTTGGAAAGACACGGAGACGTGCCAGGGTAGACGATTGGAAGGGCCTTCACTAAATTAAGGCCTCTCACCTTCGATAAATGTCGTATTATAAAGCTACGGAAAGGCAATTTGGGATTACGAATGAATTCGCGACAGCCATAAAAAAGTTGCGTATTGATTTATGAATGTCCTATTTTCAAATGAATCTGTTCTTTATTTAGAAATTTCATGAATTTCTACTCACACACTAGAGGAATTTTAGAGGAAATTCACTGTAAATATTGTAAACGTGTCGCGTTGAACACAAGACTCTGATTGCTATGTCGCATTTAAGCCATGACGATGAAAGCTATTTCACATCTAAATTTGCAAGAACAGTAGTAATGGAAACTCTAATTCTTATCTAATACCAACTCAATGATTAAGAGGATGAGAATAAGACAGTTATTGACGTTCATTTTGGTCAAATCATTATAACATTCATTTAAGACTCAATTATACGCGCATTAAAATTGTCATGAATTACTGACTTTTACTGGACTGGAAAATTTCGATATCACTAAAGTAACAAGCATTTTAACCTTTATTTTAATACAAGTTTTAAAAATAAAGTTTCTTTCTCCTTTAAAATGAAACCTTCATACTTGTGTCATATTTTTGATTCAGATTTATGCTAACTTTGATAGCATGAAGTTCAAATATAGATTTAAAAAAGATTGAACATGAAATACTATTCAATAGCACGATAAAAACATTAAAATCTGAAATTCATTTTGCAAGATTTACACATTCACATCTCGTATGTTCTCTATCTTGCTACTGTTAAAAAGTGATTTATTATACTAATAGTTTCCGTAGACCCCAAAGCTACACTTATGAACCGTTTCTTCTGGAACGTTCCATCGAATTGGACAAAATTTTGCAACCTGGGTGTTTGCAACTCGGAATATAAGTCTACGCAATTTCATACAGTAGATACCGCCGTGCTGTATCCCAGAACGTTCGAAATGGCATCTGCAAGAATTGCACGAAAACTTCGTTTTATTTTCTAGCAGGCTGCTTTACTTATTTAAGAAATAAAATATGAAAAATGGTCCCACGAGATCGATACAAGCACGAAAAGAGGTGAATTGAATAAAGATTTCTATTTTGTTCGTAGAATATTCTTTTCGATTAAAAATTGCGAGAAATTAAATAAAATAAACGAAATTTTTTACATTTTGCGGTAATAGACAGCCGGTCTTCTTGACTATCAACATGATAGTAGAATCCGAAGCTACATTTTCTAATCTGAAAACAATACATATAGAATTTATGGTATGAATTAATGGTTATTCTTTGGTAGAGGAGACAATCTACTGTGATTATGGAGAGAAAGCTATTGTAGATTTATACATTAATGAACATGTATAATTAAGAAAGAGAAATTAGCTCTCGACGGGAAAGTTTCTTTGTTTTATGGAAAAATATACGTATACTATGTAAGGCATTGAGTTTGTGAACATTATCGCATTATAATTAATCAAAAATTTAAGTAATTGCTAAAGGAATCTAAAAAATATTCAATCCCTTCAAGAGGCGAATACAGGTGCAATTAACGAATCCGCAAAATGTCCAAAGATGATGATAAAATACAAAGATACATTCCAATCATCTCCAAAGTCATTATCATCTTACTTACTCAGTAAGAGGGTTTTTATGAAATATTGACCAAAGCACTATTCATTCTAGTTTAACTCCCGAAACTAAATCACGAATTAGATTTAATTGATGTGAAAAATAATGCACGTCCAATTAATACGTCTCCGCTGACGTGAATATAACTTCTCTTAACAAGAGTCAGGACGTGATATTTTTCCCCAATTAAAGCCCAAAAGGGTGGGTCCAATTATTTTACAAACATATAATTCGTCCTCAATTTAATCATAAAAAATTGAGTCGCAAACAAAGCGCCCATCACCGCAAACCACTCAAGAAATCACTAATCTTGAGAGTGCAATATATACTCCTCCGACGCAGCGCAAGAGCTATAATTAAAACCCTCACGTTTGCTCATTGTTAAAAATGTTTCACTCGAAAATGTACCATTCATCGCACCACTCCAAACTTATTCCCCTGGCAATCGTTCTCTATCGCTTGGCATTCCACCTTTGCAGACGTACTATTTCTCGCCTTATCTCCTTCCAATACCATCCTAAACACGGAGCCCTTCCTTCCACAAATCCCCTCCGGTGCCTCTTCTCAACCAAAACAAAATCAATCTTCTTAAAAACCACCTCCTTTTTATCAACGGGTCATTTTTTTATATAGTCTCGACCTCCTCCACTGAAGCATTTGCTTCGAGATAGCGTTTGTTTTATTGGAATTTTTTCCGCCGGTGGCACATACCGTTTTGAGAATAAGATCGCATTTATCAAGGCCCTCTCCTCTTATTTGCAAAATTTCGTCTTTTTCCCCAGCCTTGTATTTTCCTTCTATTTGGTATCTTCTCTTTCGGAGACAGACTGCGCGATGGAAATTGAGGGAAGCATTTTGACAGAGCGGCATCTTTTATTGAGTCAGTTTTTTTGCATTTCCTAAGGATTTATTGAGCAATCTTGACTCCGAATCGGATTAGACAGCCTCTCTTTACCACGAGCGCAAGCGTCGGTCTCTATAAAAGGGACTGCGTTCATAAATACAGAGTGGAATGACGCCAATTACATCACATGGGGAAAACCTTTGAGGCTTTAGATCTTCTATTCGAGCCATCATTCATCAATGCCTTCAAATCATCCAAAAACGAAAGAGAGTCAAACTAATTAAACTCTGGTTGTCTTTCAGTAGAATGGAAGGTAATTTAATACTTCTATTATATAGATTAAATATTTCATGAGTAGAGACGCTAAAATTAGCATTTGAAAACAAAGTTGTCTCGAAGTATACGATACTATGAAAATGTTATCGAACAATTTAGAAATTTTATCAAATTTAATTGTATTTATTCAGTAAATGGGTAAATAATATGTATCGTAGACATCATCGTTGATGTAAAGACGCAATTTTAAATATCAAATTATGCGCATAAGTAAAATATTTTATTGCGTTGAACTACCATGGGTTAGAACCAATATACTGCCATAGTTACACAGAATACTGATAAAGTGGATCTATTTACATTCTCTTCAGTTGACGTCCCATCTTGTGGATGCTCTAAGAAGACGCTTCGGTACCAATTTCCTTCCCGAAGAGGAAAAGAGGACTTTAAACACGTCGAAATGATCCTTATTGCCACTGTCCTTTCCTTACTGTTCAAAGCGTAGAACGTCATCGCTGCCACAGAAATTCGGAAATGCTTGGGTATCATTTCAACGTAAGAAAGATTTTTGGACGGAATTACTCGATTAAACCGAGGTGTGACGGAAAGAAAGCTGAAAAACGGTTCAAATATAACAAAATGTTGCGAGATATAGAAATTTGGAGTGAAAAATGAAAGAAAATACTATCAATAAAATAGGGGGATTGAGATAAACCACTATATAAGGTATTTGTTAGGTCGATATAGTTTTATGCTCGGTTCTTACATGTTCTAACTTTCATCACATAAAAGTGAGGAAAGTTTTACAATGAACGAGAAACTGATCTAATTTGAGATTTTATGGATGAGTTACGGCCGAATAAACGCAACCGATGAAAATGTGATGAAGGAAGATATCAATTAATGTAAACCTTTGGTACTTGCAGTGATCGCCTTGTCCTCGCCAATTTCGAGGTAATTATACAATTAAATGCAAAGCAACTCACCTGAAATTAAAGAGAAGAGAAAAAATAATTAAATATGAAAAATCTGCTTTGAGATATAATGCTAATAAAATACATACTATAGCTGATATAGAAAATCATCGAAATTAAAAATGAGCACAGGGGGATGAAAACGCATTAAGAGCAGGAGTCACTGTTTCAGTGGCTTTTCAAAACATATTATTTTTTTTACTTTCAAAAATAATATTTCAAGCAAAACCATATTTAACTTTAAAAATGCACTTTGAATCAATAACATTATGAGCAAATCTCTGAAGTAAATTGGATGCTGACAACAGCAAGTGAGATGACTTTGGAATAAAGAGCACTTTAAATCCAAGCATTATTTCAATACGCATTGAGCAGCCGTTTAAAAAGCGCTGTTCAAGCTGAGACGAATTTAAAGTACAAGTGATTTATGAAAGTTAGGAAATCATAACATGAATCCTTAACAGTTAAGTAGAAAATATGGAATTACTGTTCCCAACAATATATTAGTAGGTTTTACTTGGAGTTTATATAATAATCAGTAAATGGATACATACATTTCTCGAAAAAAAATCTACTTTTTTGCTTTCTAATGAAAAATCAACCACAGCAACGATTAATGAAATAAAACACCGTTTACTTGTGGTGGATGATGTATTTATATCAAATAGTATATTTCAGAACGCGCTTCGCATATTTTAAAATGACCTATCGGGTGAAGCCTTCAAATACGCATACATAAACATATCTAAATATAAAATAAAAAAAGTGAATATTAATTTTTTCTTGGCTTCCGCAAAGAATACCATTCACCTCATAAGGAAATCTTAATGGAAAAGAGTCTGAGAGTCCCATTTCAAAAAATCTTAGAAAATGAATTTTCCCTTACGGCCGCAAATAGTTATTTCCTTCCCACAAGATGTGCACTGGTTTGATCATGGATTCACAGGGATGAGGACATTCAAGGGTACAATTCCTGCAGAATGGTAGCCAACTGGCACGTGGGGGCAATGAATGAAGTGAGTGGAGTAACTTTGTATGGAAGGACTGGGAGTTGGAAACGGGCAATCGCATTGTAAATCAGCCGCAATTAGACTTCGCTCGACACGGCTAGAGGAAGAATCAGAGAGAAGGGCATCGATGGATGAAAAACATTAAACAGGAACATGACTTATTAGAATAGTACATGAGAGAACATGACGTACGAAAAATTATAGTTTAAAGAGATAAACTTCACTGCTATGCCGAGTGTTAGAAACGCTTTCTGCAATATTAAAATCTTAAGTACGTCTACTCGACGTATTAATATGTTATTAAAAGAATCTTTGATTCGCAAAGCCTTGCCTATACAAACGGTGCTCCTGATCGATTCAGCGCTGAAGGCATTCATCGACAACATTTCAAAGACTTTTTTATTATTAAATTACTTAAGTGAATGCTAATTTAATGTAATGAGTTTCATACAGGTAAAGATTAACTATTCGCTGTAAAAAGATAATAGCAAAAAAGTCGAAAGGTCGCTCAAATACGGTTTTGTATCATTATATAATTATTACTCAAATATTATCAAAATAATTTAAATCAGAAAAGAATGTAAAAAACATAGTTAAAGTATTAATAATCATACATAATTTTATCCTTTTAAATAAATTAATCATGATCCTCCAAGCAATGTTATATATGGATATAATGTTATATGAAAACCTAAATATTTTATGTAGAAACGTATGGGATGGATTTTAACAGTCTTAAATTAAACAAACATTCGTAAAAATAATTAATTAATTCAGGCTAAAATGAAATTATGAATTGATATTTCATAGTGAACGCAAACAGGAACTCTGAATTATGTCATCCTTCCATGGCCTCGTTAAGCACTATGTCAATATGTATATGAAGAGGGATCTCCCGATGAGTTGCGACTAAAATGTTGTATAACCCGCGAAAATATTTTAATCATGTACTTCTATATAATTGAAAGAATCCACATTGCGGCACTTGTATCCAAATGTTTTATTCCTTATTGAATTCATCTTCATCGATAAGAAATAATGTTGAAAAAGTTCAGAGCTGTAAAATGCTGTTTAAGAATACCAAACATCACCCATTTCAGGAAAATATCATAAAAAACATCTGCGATTATCGGAAAATAAGCAGAAAACCGAGAGGAAGTTAATAACGAATGTTATATAATGAAATGCGTTGAAAATATTTCCACTGATTTTCAAAATTTTATTAAATGAATAAATTATTACATTAATTTCGTATTTTCTTTAATGTTTCTAACGCTAGCATAGCATTTCAAAATAAGGCGATTTTTTCAAAATTTTATGTTAAATAATAATATAATATTAGAGGTTTTTTATCGCCTCACTTCTTGTATGGGCGTTTTCTCACATCGCGGAATTTTCTCCGTACACCTTAAATTAAAGAGTTTCTTCACCACAGTCCAATTCTTTTATATTTAATTGTGTTGAAAATATATTTATTTGATAATATAATAAATAGATTTTAAAAATTGTATACGATTTATGTCTTTCGTCCCGTATCCTTGTATTTTATATTTTTTCTCTTGATGTAAGTTAATAGTAAGTATTAGTTTGGAATTAACCTTATATGTTTTAACAGAATATTTGTAGAGGTTAGGGGGAAGAGAGATCATACTAGCCTAACCTCACCAAAAGAGTTCAATAATAATAAATTTTCAAGTTAAGATTTCAAAAATAAATATTGAAAATTTCTAAATGAACTTTTTCAATTCGTTCGTTAATTTCCATTGCAGTGCAAAGGCGGTTCCGCAACGAAACCAGGGCTTCGAACCAACTGCCGTTACGTAGCACTCCGCAAAAACTTCCTAACCAAGACTACGAAAAGAAAAAGAGAAAAAAGCCAAACTGGTCTTTGGCTGGAAAGTGGAACAGGAAAAAGCATGCCTTTTTCACTCATGACGAGGAAAAACGACCGAAGGAACGAAATCAAAAACACAGAACAATTTCATAAAAGTCTGGAAGGAAGCCCAGATCACCCCCTCCCGTGACGTCATTCCGCGGACAAACTGAACTCAAGTAGACCCTAGTAGACGGCGCTCGCTGTAAACAGAAAGAAGACGCTCTCCGAGTCCTAATTCTCCTAATGCCCAAATCCTTCCGCCATTTTTTCCGCGCTCTTCCAAAACAGTTTTCCGATTCCAGACACGTGCCTCCATTAACCTACGGAGCACCTCTTCAAGAATTGGCATTCCCAAAGAGAGAGGGTTTACGATTGGAATAAGGGGAATGGTGGCTTTGAGATGAGATATTGAAGAAGCGAGGGTCGATGAGAATTGATGGAAAGGGTCTCAAGTAAGAGATAGTGAAGCATATCCTGGATGGAAAAGGGAATGAGATAAGGATTTGTAAAGGAGAAAGTTCTTCAGAGGATATAGGCAAGAACGCCGTAATAAATGCGGAATGGTAAGCCTGAATGTTGGATGGAGGCAATTTAAACGTGACCACACATTAAAAATCTACTTAAAAATTCCGTCCTTTTCCCGGAAGACATACCAAAAGGTTGGCTAAATTTCCACGGAAGAAATGAGCTAATTTTGTATTAACCATCGAAAACATTATCATTCGGTTAAGGGAATCTTAGGGTTTGAGTTAAATCCATGTAATAATCAGAAAGGCGCTTTAACCTGGATATGGAAAAGCTTTAATTTCTGTACTTTGGAACACAAAATTGAATGTTTTATTCTCTTTAATTAAAGTTAAAATTCTTTTTATTGATATAAATTTCTCATTCTTAATATCTTAAAATGAGAAGGGCACTTCTTTGATTTGTCTCTGTTTAAGATAAGGTAATAATTTTCGATCTATCGAATGAGGCTGAAAATCGGTCAATAGCCTTCCATAAGCTTCAGTAATATTGAGGAGAATAAGTAAATGCTTAATCTCACTTTTTTTCGTGGTCAGCACCTCCTTGTAGCACATCAAGATACGGCGACGGAATAATGCTTCAAATAATTCTCTTTTTTAAGTCAAATATGCTATAGGAAGAATCCCAATTATTTATTCTTAAAATCCCGGTTATTTATTCATCCCGATATGTTATTCATAAGATGAGAGAAAATAAAGTAACAACGATTAACTACACTGAAGCAACCTATTCGCTGTTTCTTACGAAAGATCACTTCGGAACTCAACATTTCATACAGTTTTGTACATAACGTGCAGCAATATTTAAATAAGTTGATATACCCCAGTCTAGATATGGGCTGCAGTTCACATCAATGAAGCCATTATCGTTTGTCTCTTACATAAAAGAACTGACTCTTATGTTTTACATAATCTACACACTCAAACTCCA
Organism: Pachydiplax longipennis; assembly: GCA_036926295.1. Taxonomy (NCBI): domain Eukaryota; kingdom Metazoa; phylum Arthropoda; class Insecta; order Odonata; family Libellulidae; genus Pachydiplax; species Pachydiplax longipennis. Next base: position 4,668,223 of record JAVFKF010000044.1, on the reverse strand, counting down.
AAAATTCAGCTTCCTTTCCTATTTAGATTCTCAAAGAAGTATTTTTACGATCTGCAAGATCAGAATTCTCATTTATTACGTATTGATTCAAAGTTTTCAAAAATATCTTTTTCGAACTGTTAGAATCGATTTAAGAACTAACTTGCACGTGAAAATTTTAAATAGGTCGCAATATTTGCAGTGTTTTTTAAGAACAACATTACCTCAGGCATAATCATTCAATTCGGATTTTCGCCAAGATAGTTCGATTTCATGACCAAATCTTCCTCAGTTCCTCACAAAGAAAATCCAGGAAGATAAATAAATATGTAAGTCAATAGAAATTCGCCTTGGCGTGAGGTCTTTCTCCAAAATTTTGAATTTACTAGAAGCGAATAGAGCCCAGTATCGGCGCGACCAGAAAGAGAAAAGAAGAAATTTGCGAATGATTGATATGCACAACAACATAACATACACTGTGTAATCCTCTGATGACACAAAGTGAGCAAATACTGAAAGAGTGCGAACTGAAGCTACGGTCTGAAAATAAACATGTTCATTGCTATCTGCAAATTATTTTAACAATGGAATTTTCGATAGTAGTATTTTTACGCATCACACCAAAGAATATCATTATCATTGCTACCTTTTTATCGAGAGCCTCTTTATGAACTTTTAAAATGGATTCTTAATTTCTGCTTCTTTATTGACCCATTCAAGTCTCACTTCATTCTTTTATTATTCATCTAAAACATTTTTGTAGTCACTACCTACCTTTATTTTATATCGCATCTGACCAATTAACTTGCCGTTAGTTTTGCTGATGCATTTTCAATCTCAATATATTAAAGACTACTTCCTCCGTGTCCTAACATGTTCCATTCATATTTATTAGATCAATTCAAAGCGATTAATACATCAAATCTGAAGTACCATCCTTTTCATCTGTACTGTTTATATTCGATTTATCAGTAAACTTGGCGTGTGTTGAACTCAGTATGCGCTAAGTGGAATCTCATTTTCAAATGAAGATTGCTTTTATAATTCACAAGAAAATGTATGTATGTCAACTCAATCTCCCATCTGAGCACCTGAGGATGGCCGATAAAGCAGAAACCGTTGGTCATATAAATATATGGAAGAGCAGTAGTTTCCGTTGATTTGTTTGTTACCCGTGAATAGTAAAAATAATCTTCATTTTGGATGGGTTATTTCAAAATAACCTCTGATAAATGTTGTAATTTCAGTAATTTTTAAATGGATACTTTAAATTATGTTACTCAATTTACATGCTATATATACAAGAAAACTATCAATATAGATGGAGTACATAAAACAACTGTGACCACCATGGATCAATGTGCAAGCACACCGGTCGATACGACTAAATGAAAGACGTTACTCGAGGTTAAATGTGACATTTATGGAAATAATGTAAACTGTATACGAAAGGGCATAGTTTAATTTGTAGAGAGGGAATTATTAATGAGAAAGGAATGATTTGTGATGAGGGAAATGAACCAGAGATGAAGGAAGAAGAATGAATTGGAGGAGAATATTTCCCAAATATGACTTGTTTAGCACGGAAGAAGAACGAGGGTGAAGGAAGAAATGCGAAAGAAGACGTAGCGATCGAGAAATTTCGATCCTAAATGCGAATGGATTCGCTCTGTGGATGAATGCCTCCTTCAACTCGTATGATGACTATAGAGAAGATGCAGGATCCAATTTGAGCTCCCTCCTCATCTCTACCCCATCTAAATCGGCTTTCCAAAAAATGTACAACTTTCCATATCTGCCCATAAGATTTACCTAATCTTCTATTCGTCCTGAGGCTCACTTCCGGATGAGCTGCTTCAATGAAACAAAACATGCGAGTTTACTCTAAGGGGAAAGAAATATATTCACTTTGCTACGTTGGCGACTTTCCCTATGAGCAACGATTTGAAATATCACAAGGAAATGAATCAGATATGCAGAAAATGTGTACACCACAGGCATTGGATGAGAATAATTTAACATCAATGATGATATATTTATGGCGCCACGAAATTTAGTTTCTTAGATTACGTTGTTCCCAAAATTTGAGCAAAATAGAACTTTTCAATTCTCTTTCCTTTTTGTTACGAGTTGCTCTGATATAAAACAGAAACCATTTCCACTACAAACGGTCTCAAGAAATTATTTTATATATAAAAGGTACAATACTTACTCATTACATAGGATAGTTTAACAGACCATTGTACAATTCCTCTAATTTATCGTTTTGTCAATCCTAATGTATTTATTTATCCATTTGTACTATTGGTACACTTAGGATGTATATAACGTCAAAAAGTTCTGGAGGGTTTACATAAACATCAATAAATAAATACACACAACGTTTTAATAAATAATTTGCGTAATTTTTCCATGTTTTTCTTCGTGAGATAAAAGTAATCATAGTTTGTATTCATATTAAAATAAGTAAATAATGGAAAACAATCTCAAAGTTAGCGATTGATGGCAGATTTGAACTTCACTTAATATTGGTAGCTTTTCATTAAATCAAACTTATTAAAAATTTAACTCTAACAAACAACAATTTCGCTTACGTTATCACATCTCCCGAGAAACCGATCGATAAGAGAATGATTCATATTGAAAGAAAATCGATATGGGAACGTAACTGAGAAATGAGAGCGTTAAAGCACTTAAAGAAGAAAGTTTTTGAGTTAAAATCCCGAATGGTATGGGACTTTCAGGAGCGAGAGTGTTGTGTTGGACGGAGAATATTCTTAAAAAGAGAGGATTAGGATTGAAGTGGAAAGAGATTAAGGTGAGGTAAAAGAAGGAAGATCAGAGAAGGGGTCGAGTGAATTCCAGCTTGGCGTGCGAGGAAACGTAAGAGAAAAGTAAGGAATTCGCGAAACGAAAACGGAAAGCGAGAGAAAGAGGACGTAAAATGAGTCGATACGGAAGAACCCCATAACTGCTGTAATGAGCATTGAATGGTGATTGACAGAGGACAGGAACCAAGAGATGTGAGCTGACAGCAACGAGAAATGATTTTAATACAAATACATTTTAAGATAATCCAAAGCCGCACCCCCGAAATCAACTTTACAAAAAGTTATAGATAAATATACCGCAAGATTAAAAAGTGAAAGGGAAAAAGAAGTCATATAAAAATAGAGATAAATGGACTTTTAACTTACGAGTTTTTCTCTTTAGAGAGATCTCCTTTCCATAAAAAGTAAATTTGTACTTGATAAATAAACTCTTACCAGAAATTGACACCTGCAATTAGTTATTAATTATTACATGAATGAACAATATGAATAATAATATAAAAGAATAAATAAAATAAATATATCTATAATATTTGCCTCTCAAAATACTTGTTTCCGTATTAATAGCTAAACTGAAATCGGAATAGATGGTTCGGTGATCATTTGAATACTTAGATTTGGAGCAAAGATGTTTGCTCCCAGTATCCATTTACTCTTTTCAAGAGACAAACAATCTATCCCAATGGATTGAAGAAGTGAGCAAAGGATAAGAAGAATGAGTTATTCATTGGGCAGTAGAAGAAGGAATGGAAGGAGAGAATCGCCTAGTTCACAAAAGGAACGATAGGTGGTGCAGCTGTGATGGATGAAAGAGATCCTTAAGGAAACTCTATTCAACCTCGGATACGCACTTATTTACAAGACCCTTAAGAAACCCCTTCTCGGAGCATACATTGAGAATCCAAAGCCTTAATTGGAGGCATTTCTGACTTTATGCCACACTCGTATTTAAACCGAACTCAAGATGATGTAATTTCCACTCTACAATGAAGACATTTTCGCCTGATGGACAATTAGGAAAGAATAATGGAAACTATTTTGAGTCCATCGACTGAGGCGGAGGATCAACTAAAACGGGTTGCAGTGAATCTAAAGATCCGTCTAATAAGCGGGTAGCAGAGCGTCTTAGGCGGTATTTTTACTAAGTGAATAGTGTGAAAGGGACCGTAACCTAATATTAAGTGGGGCAGTGTCTTGAGCGGGAATGCTTTAAATGTGTTTTACTGTATAATAATGCTATTTAGAAGAGATACGCAAGAGATAAATATGCAAAATATGGCAGATTTCAGTTCGATCAAGAATAGAGGTTAATTCAGGTTCAGACTTATGATAGGATTTAACTTATATAAAATCTCACTTCAAAGAGGCAAGTCCATCCTTCATTTCCACTTTATTTTTAATTTACAAATTCTTTAAGAAGGCATTCAACATTTCATTTTTTAGAAATTTCTTCAGTTTTCAGACATTCGAGTTCCAAAGAATCAGATAAATAACCTACGTAACTTGGACTACAGTGGAATAAAATAGTAAATAATAAAACTTAAATAGATAGATTACGTAAGAATCGGGTTTCTTTTCCTCAAGCGACATTACAGCAATTCACGGTAAACTTCTTGCTTTTCTATAGGTGACGCACTTTGCGTTGAACTTCATTATTTAGAGGATATAAAATTGCCTATATTCATTATAAACTACGCGAGATGATCAATTTCTTTGAAAATAAGTGTTTCCATTCCTGTATATTGAAATTGAAAGCTTATGCGCAGAGGCGATTTTTCGATCTGGGCGAGTCTACCTTAAGGACGTAGACGGGGGTGGTCGTCGCCTCTCTTTCATTCCCTCTCTTCAGCTTATGTTCTGAGCAGCCATCGGCCGAAAGCGTCTCAATTTATGGTACTTATGGTCTCAGGATTTTGATCGTAATTTTTCTTAAATTGAAGGAAGAACTTTGGTAATACAATTTGGGTATTAAATACGTCTTATGTTGTATCAGGATGATCCTTGAAAATATCAACACAAATCCCGACAACTTTTTACTTCCTAAAGCCTACTTTCACTTTTCCATTCCTTTGTCTATCGAATGGAAAACCTTGATTTCTTTTCCCAATCCCTCTTCGCAAACGAAACTTTTCCTTTTTATTTCGTCGATTGTTTCCTTTTCCATTGAAAGCCTTACTTTCTTCGGCAACTCCTGAAGTTTCCTTATGTCACCTCTCAATTCTAAACTATCGAACAACATCTATGAAACCTACAGAAATCTACAGAGGACATTTTGGACTCTCCTTTGGATTTCTTATTTTATCTGGGGTATGATTGCATATATTTTGTTAACGCCAATTAACTTATATCGTTGACCATCTCTAATGTAACTTTAACAGGTCTTTTGATAAACTCTCACTTTAAATTAACTTCTGTACGCTTTGCTATTACAGGATTCAAAAACAGTCATTATGCCATAAAATCCGATTATATCCGATAATTATGTATTTATGATACATCCGATTTCCTGAGCGTTAAAATTCGTTACTTAAATTGAAAGATAATTCCACATTTATTTAGTACATGATTTTAGCGTCTTTATAAAAGATAATTTAAGGCAAATAATTTATATTTGTATGGATTTACCAGTACTTTATCATATTCAGTATAGTGTGAATGAAAGGTAATGCAAGTTATTGGAATAAAAATAATGAAAATAAAATTGAAGAATCATCAATTAATTTCTCTCGATACGTTTGAACGCACAAAAACCTCAAAAAAGTATGCTGTGTGTTGGGTCTGTCATATATACTTTATGTGGTAAATCCGCAACAACGTGTAATACGAACTAATATAGGAGAAATTAAAGGAATAAGTATGTCAGTAGACTTCCGTAATTTCTAAAAGAAGAAAAGATTATTTACAGATAATTTGAAATTCAACTACATAGTTGAATTCGATTTAGAAAATTTAGAATTAACAGTAGTTTACTGATTACTAGTGCATTGTATTGACGATAAATACATAAAATGCAGACAGTGAAAATAAAGGGAAATATTACGTATTTCTTGTCAAAACTACGAAATCACCAGAAAACTAAATAAAATAACTGAGATAATTTTCGTCCAAGCTTTTGTACACCTAATTAAATCAAACGTGGTGATCACGGATTAAAAATGAAATAACGAGAAGAGATAACCGACGCTGCTAAATACTCATTAATCAATACAGATACAAGAGAATGGATGATTTGCATAGAGAAATTCTGATTCCAGTTCCGAGAATCGATAAAATTTCTCAAAAAGAAGCCCAAAAGTTCTGTATCTAAATTGTATGCTTATTCCTCCACATTTATTATTATCGTTCTTTTTATAAATGTTATTTTATTTCATTTAATTAGGAGTGTTTTATGAACTGAGAAAATTTTGCGATGTTGTATATTATAGGTATATTATTAATTTCATAATCGGGTTTACTTATAATCGTACTGTGATGTAAATTACATTGTTAAGTAAAGTATATATAGTCATGTTATGGAACATATTTGTAAAAGCTTAGTATTATTTGTTAAATAACATTTATGACGAGAAATTAGGGAGACTTCCGACGGGCGAATGCCAGACAAAGATTTTGCTATTCAATTTAACCCTCAAATGTCTGATGCCTACTTGAAGTTTCAACAAATAAATAGATTAAAATCGCAGGATAACGTGTCTTCCGATTATCGCCAATTGACTACTGATTCCATTCGAATATCCTCTCGCAAATCCTCAAGATTTTCCCTCCCATTCACATTGGCCCTCACACAGAACCAATTTACTTCTCCTTTCCCCTTAATTCTCGGCTCAACAATTCTTTTTTTCCCTCCCTCATCTCTGATCCGTTCCTTATCCCGAACACGGCTCCACGCTAGATTAACTCGTTCAGATGCTGTTTACGTATCCATCGACGATGTTTTTGTGCGCTCGTGCACAATAACTTTTTATTTTTCCGCTTTAACAGGCGTTACTTCAGCTACGAGACGAGTTGAACTAACGCAACCCAAAGCGAAGTGAGTTCATGTCATTCTGGAATAGTTTTCCGTCTGCTTCATTCAAGCCAATTTCTACAAAATTATGCTTACGAAAATAGCTAATGAAGGACCTCTAAAGGAAGTCATAAGAAGCATATTTTGATGACAGCGGTAATGTAAGAAAAGGTTGGGATGCAAATGCAAAGCTCCTGCCATACGCGGAAAATAGGCTCATAGGGTATTAATATACATGCGGTTATAAAGAAAATATTCGATGTTCCCTACTTCCTGCACTAATAAAATTAACGTTACAGGTTTACTATTCAATAACCGAAATGTTATAATGGTTTAGTAGTAATAACCGAAATGGTTAGGATGAATTTTACTTTGGAATTTGGAACACTTAGAACCTTGGAGTCGATTATTCGGTGGGATATTAAGAAAATTGAGACAATGTCCGACTTTTAGAAAAAAATGCTTTTTTTAGATAAAAACACTTATGAAGTGCAATAAATAAAGATTTTGAACACATATCTATTTACCGAATGAGATTGAAGGGCCAATATCTGAATCCTCCGGAAATGAATAAAAGACCACTTTTTCGATGGATTTCTTAGATATTTCCTGCCATCAAAAGACACTAATTTTGATAAGTCGGGAAGAAGGGAGATGGTTACGGCAGTTGCATCAAAAGATGATTTAAAGAGCACTACTGAAAAAGGAGTGAATCTTTCGGCTTGTTTTGGAATTTCGAATTGAGAATACTCTACGTGTACTACAATTAAATGTTAACAGAAATATTTACATAATGATTCTTATAAAATATATAAATTTTCTTAAAATTTTATACTCATATCAAAATATTCATATTGTGGGGAAATAATCTATCCAAGAGATAGGGAAACTGCAGCTTTTTGGGAATTCAGTGCGACCTTTTATTCCCTTCTTGAAATATTTGCCAATACTTATTTAATGAAATTTGTTCCCCAACCTTGTTAGGTGAAAATAAAGTGAAGTATGTCCCCTTTCATTTCACTCAGCAAATTAATTTATTTAATCAAATACGATTTATATGTTAATCTATTTGAATGAAAGCAATACGCAGCCAAAAGCGGCCTTATGGTATAATATGAGGCCTTCTAACGGTAGAAGGTTCCTTATTCCAGGTCTTTTCCTTAAGATATAATAGGCAATTGATAGATTAATTAGAAAACATAAGTCAATGACAACTAAGGTAATTTAAGAATCATTAGAGCTTCAGAATAGATCGCCCTCTTAGTCAATTTTGTGTTGGAGAACTATCCGGACATTGAGTCAGAGACATTTTGTGTCGAAGGTAAAAGCTCTTTGAGGTTCCACGGTCTACATACTAAGAAAATATTCATTACTAAGTATTTCCAAAAGTACTGTGCTAGTGAATGTATTTTAGATCACTTTTGCGAAAGAGTAGTTACAGTAGTATTCTTTCGAAGTCATAGTTTTCTATACATTAGATCACTTTGCACGAACAAGTGCCTACAGGGAGCCGAACCTAGAACCGATATCACTAGAATAGGAAAGCCACTTAATTGGCTATCGGCAGACCCTAAGTGAGAATATTTCAAATGATGCAAAATGGGATTTTGTACTTTCGTGAATCTGGTCTCATCACTTTAAAAGTTATGACATTCTGTGATGAACTCAAAGTGAGTCGGTGAAGGAATGGGAAAAGCAATTCTCCTTTTTGAATTGTTTTTTGCTGCATGAAATGATCTCGTTAGCTTACTAAGGTTTAATTTCCTTAAAATTCCATATCTCTAAACTCTCACGTTCTTTGAGAGCCTAATATGTAGCTAGAAAGATATTTCTCAATAACATTTCGTAAAAATTCTTTGCGAAAGTATTTTTAAAATCAGCCATCCTGATTGTAATACAAAAAAGTTCTTATCATTAAATGGTTGAAAATAAGAAACCTTCGGTCGAAAATTCGAGGATGCACATTGAAATTGTTGTCATCCGAGGAGATCACAGCGATCGAAAATACATTTGGTGAGAATAAGCTCTTGATCAGGAGTGCGTTGGCCCAACGCGTCTCGAGAGGCAATAATTCCTCTTAACGGGATAATAACTCTTCCTCAGAAACCTGTTCAATGACTCTTCCGATTCAAGGCATCTTCTTTTATTTCGACCCCAAATCGATATCCATTATCGATAAAAGATGCTGAATTCGCCATTTTTCAGGTCGAAAAAGGGATCCTTAAGGATATTGAATGCTTTGGTAATTAAGCATATTCTCCTTGGGATTCTCAGAGAAATTAGGGAAGATTAATGAGTTTCTGAGCAAAGTATGAGCTTATTAAGTTAAATTCAATTATCAGATACGATATCATCTTGGAAAGTAAATCAATGTAGCGCGTGCTAACTACATTACTACATCGGTAGAAAATAGATAAAGTCTAGGAAACAAAAAAACGTTGGCACACCTGGGGAACCTAGGGATTTTCCAAAGGGAAAATGGTATATGTAAAATATGGAAAATGTATAAACAATTATCTCTGCTTACTTAAATCTTCTGAATTTATGTCATTGAAAAACAGATTTACTTACATTTACCTGTATATATAAAGTAAAAATTCAAAATCTACTTTACCGTAACTGTAAGAAAATATATTGTGGCGTAGCAATTTATATATTTCATCGTGAATGTTAGATAATGAATATTTGTCATAATACAAGTGTTTATTGTAATTATATGCTATTTGAAAATTAATTGGTTACCTATTTCGTAATAATGTTACGTCTTAATCAATCACATTGCACTGATGACAATGATTTGTATTAACAAATTTATTATTTTTCGGTTTCCTTGAGATTATTTAATAGCTTCAATGTAACAATCTTTTAATGTTGGGACAATAAATTCAGAGTAGTGAAAGCAAAGTTGTCCTTAAAGACGCTCCTCCCAAATCGATTCTCTTTCGACCTTCTTCAGCTTCACCGAATCCTTCCGCTAATCTCTTGTTCATATCCCATTTTCCACTCTCCACACTATAAATCCCTTTTCTTTTCCCTCCTCTGTTTCCATAACCTGTATCATAGCATCCCGAAATGGAGCACTACTAACTTTTATTTCCTTTCATCTCTTTTCAATGCAAAACTCACATTTTCCGAAGAATTTCCACCGATTTCCCTTGTTTTTGCTCTTACTCTTATCCACTTTATCGTGAAGACAAACGAAATCAAAAGAATGTCTTGCCTTCTATTAAAACCGAGGAGAAGACTTTTATGCTTCAATAGTATAGCATATTGCCTATAACCTTCTAATGCTCGGCAAAATGAAGTTCCATCGTAAGAACTCAGTGTTTTCCATTTCCTACAGGGCATCTTACAACGGTGTCAATTCCATGTCTATGCAATATAGTAAGTTAACAATTTACTAATCACTGCTGAAATATTTGACGATTAAATAGTAGGTAATAGGCGAACTTAGTTATAATTTCAGTCGGAATATAACACCATTCCATTTAAGCCAGAGTTTCCGATTTAAGAAATATCTAACGGTGGTTAAACTGAATTTGATTTGATTGTTTTTATAGCAAAAATCGTTCGTCTCTTATATATAAATGGGTCTTTGCAATTCCATTAATATTAGTATATCGTTAAGTGCTGTGACTTCAGAGGTTTCGTACGGATCAAACCCAGGACGAGTTCAATAGATATCGATAGATTCATTCGCATATAATATTTTCGGACTATTTATTTACTTTAAAAATGGTGTATTCCACATTCAATTATTTTTATTAATATATTTTAAAGCATACAACCGATTGGTCATAGCTTATAAAAAATAGATATGCATTTCAAGAATGATCTCCTTTCTTAATAATAATGAAAATTATGTTCTAAAATTACATATTCAATAAGGTATCATTGATATATCTGCTAAAATATAGTTGAAAACTCAAAATATTTCTGCTGTATGATATGAAAATGTATTCCATGAAAATGAGAATGTTAATTCGACCATATTAGGATTCGGTTCTTCTCTTAAATCCATGATTATATCAGAGATTTAGGGGAAGTACCGTCGATCTACATCTTAATCTAACTTCTGACCTCATTACACCCACCGTTCTATTTCCGAGTTCGAATCAAACTTCAATCGATACGATCTCATAATTCTCATTTCTTCATCAGTAAAAAAATGAAAATGCATCCGTCATATCTTCGTTCTTATAGGGAATATCAAACTATCAATCTCCGCCATTAAAGCTAGAATCCACATTTTAGTCACCTCCGACACGCGCTCTGCTTTCTAATAGACTTCCCTCCCAGAATGCATTCCGTCGAGAGAAAGAAAAAGGCAAGGAAAGGGAAGAATTAACGTTGGCGAAGAGAAAAAGAGGTATCTTGTGGAGAATGTATTCCCAGTGGAATGGCAGTGCGTAATGGGAAAAGGGGAGGATCGGCGAATTCACAGGGCAAGGGTCGGATGGAAATAAGACGTGCGAAATGAAGGGGGAAACTCATCTTCGTTTACCATCTGAGCAAGCCACGGCTGACTTGGCGGCATCAGTGTAATTGGAATTCACAGTAGTATTTCCTTCGCAAGGACTAAATCACATTACTATTCCGCCGGTTGAGAGGATGTTTTCAACTGAAAATCCCAACCCGAAATTAACCTTTTTGGGATGAAGAGGGCAAAGATCAATTAATTCTAACATTTTCGTCTATTTGTCCATAGTATAATCTTCAGTTCTAAACCGAATCATTGGCGATAAGCTTGAAAGAAAAATATCTACTACAGCGTATCACTTTAATATCGGAAGTCGATATCTCTTTCTTTGCTACTTAATGGAGTAGTTCATGAAACGTTTCTTTGGGGGAAAATTAAACTTTTTCAGAGGAAGCCACTTACACTGAGCTACTAATTGCGACTTATTTGAGAATCTACATATTCTACATTTTTGGTGAATGAATGCTCTAATGCATTCACAATAGAATTAAACAACCACCCATTTTACTCATTTCAATACATAAAAATCACACTCATTCAAAACTTCAGGTATGTTTTTTTTACTTCGTGGATTCCATTCATTTCATCTCTATTGTCAAGCAAAACCGAAATATGCCGGAAATTTCAAATTAACCGAGTGATAAAAATAAAAGAGATATAAGCCATTAATTTATATCATGGCTCAAAACAGTGGTATTGAAGAATAACATTTCTGAAGGCCACTTATAAAGCTGAATAGATTTGGGAAAAAAGAATTACCATACTTCCATAATAATTAGGATGAATTAAATCAAAAGGTAAGTTTCAATTTGTGAAAAAGAGCGTTTAATCGTGCAGTAATTCAACGTTTTTCAAAAGTTAGGCTTAAAGTGTTGAGGAGAGTTCATTTGAGAAGATGCATTGGTTTAGTCAACATTTCTCTGTGGTTATTATAGCTAATTTTCGTATTCACTGAAATACCTGCAATTGTTCCTGTTATGTAACTTAATATACGTTTATATACTCAGATATTCAAGAATTAAAGAGAAAATCGAATGATAAATCACAACGGAAATATTTTAATCACTCAACATTCAAAATATTGCAATGAAAATAAAAAATACTATATTTATGAATATATATGATTACTGCTAATAATCATTAAATAAATAAGCATGAAAATAAACATAATAGATTGGTATATTGGGGCAACTCCAAATACCTTTACTAGTATCCTGAATCAAATGCTTCTCCTCTCAACTGTAAAGCGCTGCGGGTTGCATAATATAAAGGCTGTAATTCAGCTATTCAAGTTTGGCAGTTGGAAACAGAAGGAAAGTTTAAATAATCTTCAAATTGGAAGCTAAATCAAATGATTATATAACATTTTTATATTGTGATAGATATTGATGAGATGAAACAATAAGACGATTTTTCAACAAATGTTTTCCGAATTGCAAAGATTTTAAATAAAAAATAGTAACTTTTTTACTAAATTGATTATAATATTCATTTTTAATTAATGTTATATTAATCATGCTAACATTTATATAAGCGTGATTTTTATTTTCAGGATATGTATATAGTGAACCCTTTCTCAACGTTAGGAAAATGGAAGAAAGTAGCGACGAACCTTAACGGGATAGTTATTTTTCAGCAAATGGGGAAAATATTTTAGTACACTATACGTGAAGCCATTCCCAACTTTCATAAACTACAATATAAATTATATATATACAATTATATGATAATAATGAAATATAACATGTTTCCTTTATCTTGTTTATGTATTTGTGTGGAATTAAATTAGCAATCAATAATAAAAAATAATTTATGAAAAGTGCGACCTCTTAGAAAAGTTAACTATAAAAATCTTTTTAAGGAGGAAGAGTTATGGAAGAGAAAAGTTAAAAGAAGGAAAAAAAAGAGCAAAAAAGAGTACATTTAGAAATTAATTTTAAATGAATACCGCAAAATAATTTCAATTAAACATGACGGATAAAGAATAAATTAGAGCATGATCGCTGTTCTAAATAATGTGGTTAAATCTTCTCAAAGAAATAATGTTCTCTCCCTAAGATGAAGCATCCTATTTTCATGAGTAAAATTATGTAAGGATATAAGACTAAGAGATATTCTGAAATCTTAAGATATCTCGATTTCTTAGGTACCTTAAGTGCAATTGCCTACTTAAATACGGATTGTTCCCTTGCGAGCATACCTTTGCTCCAACGGCAATAACAGTTTCATTTTATAAGCATTGAAGCAACGCCTACTTGACTGACCCTAACTGACGCCCCAACCCTCGTGGATATTGTTACAGATTCATTCCCTTTTCTCATCCAAAGTTCTTACAATTAGAAAGAAGGCTTTGATATTCCTACGGAGAGAAACCAGGATTTTCTAATATTCATGATTTCATAACTGATCTCGGAAAAAATCTCAATGTCTCCTATATCTTCAAACGTGATGTAAGGTTATCATTTTAAGAAATATACACAGACTTTTAAATATGATTTTGTATACACCAAAAGTTAAACGTAATTCTTAGAGTTATATATATATATATATATATATATATATATATATATATATATATATATACACAGCAGCACCTTCAAAAATTCCTCGGTATGCCCCCAGTTGTGAAAATAGAAATTATTAAATAAAAATGACACCAGTGATTGAACCCTTCTTGTGATATTATAGAAAGCGCTACGAGATAAACTGCACTTAAAGAAGAATAACACAAAGATATATAAATTAGAAAGACGTAATAAATTAAGAACTGTGCATCAGATACTTAGACAAAACTGTGCCTGCATAAATATAGTAGGAATGTTGAAATATAACCAACCTGCGATATTTTTAGGCTCACAAAATTGAGGACGAAAACATCCAGTGAACGTAAAAACGTTACATGATATTCTAATAAATTAAATATTTAATAATTTTAAAATACTTCGTCATGATAGAGCTGTCGATTTAATTCTGCAAGCATTACTATTGGCAAATAACCATATCAAACTCGGAAAGAGAGATCATTCTGATCAAGTCTCTCCTAGGCGAGACAAATTCGAGCTTAGCACCGACATGCATAATGGAAGGCACATAAAATCGACGGGACGAAATAAAATCAAACGTATAAACGCGTTCGAAACATGGCTAAATTCATTCTCCTCATTCGTACTCACGACACGAAAGCATTGAGAATGCTACCCGACACTCGCTTTTGAAAAGTGGACCACTGGGCACGCTTTTCCGTAGAAAAAGCTGAAGGACCGGAAAAGAGCAAGGCTTTGTTTGCACCGGCAAAGCGGCCGGAATAAAAGAAGATCCATAAGGAGGTGTCACTACCTCTCCCTCAACGTGCCATCTTTTCCCACTGAAAAAATCTCCTCTTATAAATATATCCTCTGAATTTCACCACACGTATTCCTTCGGACGGAGATCACACTTTCCTAAGGCACTATCTTTTTTCGCCGTCTCCTCCGATTCCTTCCGACTGACCTCTCCCGCACACCAGAAGTAATTCCAAAGGCGTCCTCCTTTTGTGAGAGATACGCCAATGGCTCTCTCAAAGCGGTTCCGATGCTCTGGATTTTGATTCGGAGCGTAATTCGATTGTCACTCGAAACAGTGTGTGTGTACGTATATCTACGAGAATGCCTTCTTTTTATAATACGCCGCCTTGAAATCAAGGAGAGATTGATTTTGCGGGCGCGTGACTTTTTAACAAAGGACACCGCGAACTGGGTTCTCCAAATCAGAAAACTTTTTTTGTTCCATCTTTCGGCAAATATCGGGAGTGTTGGCGCCCGAATCGATAAAAGTAATACGTGGCAAGTCGATTTCTTAAAAAGGAAATTACTTAAACACTGATGTCCAAATTCTGAGGGAAAAAATGAATGTATCGATTGATTAAACCTCGAATTCAGGTCCACTCACATTGATTACATTGTATCGACGCGTATTACAGAAGACGATGCCCCCATTTGAAGATTAATCTGATGTTTCAGTTACATCGTCCTCTATGTTTGCACAGTTTTAACTTGAATAGCCAAACAACTAAGGAACCACAATGACATAATGTGGGTACGTTATTTTGCTCAAAGAAGAACTCTATCACGAGGATGAGCATCAAATGTCGAGTTCAGTGAATTGGAAAGATTTTCTTATGCTCCCATTAAGGACGGCGGGCTTAGCAACTTTCTAATTTCGACATTTGAAACATAATTCCATTAAAAATAATTCAAACTTTAAAAGAAAACTTACAAAAGCAAATATTACTACATCAGAAATGAGTTTATCTTTGTAAACATAAACAGAGTGAATCATATATATCGTCTCCTAAGAAGTCAATAGTTTATGAATTAAGAATACGATATGATTTCCCTCTGATATGATTAATGACTACAAAATCTTGCCTGGTGGCTGTCATTAGAGAGACAAAAAAATCTTAGCTGACACCCCAGTCAGAAATGTAACATTTTCTCATATAATAAAATGATCTAATGAAATGGATAAGAGAACAAAACAACAATAGTAAACAAGGACAGCATAAACAAAAAATTATATTCAAATACTTTTGAGCTTCTTTTCGAAATATTTAACATTTTCCGACTTTGGAATGAGAAATTCTCCGTTAGACTATCTCTCGTTAAAATTGGGATTTTCAGCGGTGATAAATTATCTTATTATGTAGTATGTTTACTGCATAAAAACAATAATAAAGATGCAACGAAGTTGTATGTATTGTGATGTATTTATAGTCATGAACATCATTTATCTCAGTTTCATATCTCTACGTTCATTTCATTACTATAATTACCGAAGCGCGAGCTCTCGATATTTTACCTCGGAAATCCAATATAACTGTGGATTTCACCATTTTTAGAATCATCTAATCACGTTAATGAAGCAAACACATGAACTCATGAGCAACATATCATTAATGAAAACGCCAGTTTATTTTTCCATTCTAATATTACCTGCACTGGCACTTCATCAACTTCCCGATAAAACTTCCCTTTGTTTAAATTACGCATCGTAAATCTTTAATAACACTTAATAGATATCATTACAACCATTTGATACTCGATTACTCGTTTATTATTGCTGATGTATACGAGTATTTGAGCAATATCCCCTATTGCCGTGGCTTGAAAAAAGAACGAGATTATTCGAAACTTTCATCAAATAAATACTACCGCAGAGCACATCTAAATAAAGTCTTATGTAACGGAATTAATTCATAAACTGATAGGTAGTGCTATATTACTATTACAGTACAAATTCAGACCCTGAGAAAGTAAGTTGATTCGGTAATACTACGCTGGAAACATTTTTAACATTTTAGCTTTATATGTGTAAAGGAGGAGACTAAATTTTTATTTTTTTATTACAGAATACTAATAGTAGAAGGTATGATACGCAATTTTAGAACAAGTTGAGGGTGATGGAAAATCAAATAGAGATGCCGCAGTTTTAATGTTTTGTTTCAGAATGACTTCTTTATATCAATAAAAATTGATCATTACAGTCTTATTTGTTAAATCAGAGTACACTATGTTAAGGCAGAGGTTGACCTGGAGTAAGAAATCGCTGTATATTTCGTAGGTTGTATACGTTGTAGTCTTTAGAGAGATAACTGTCGTGAATTACTGGTGACACAAAAATAAACAGTACCAAGATCCGTCTACGAATGCTTGTCAACTGCAACGATAGGTTCTATGGTTATTATGGATTCTCTCAAATTCATATAAATAAATTCACGTTTAAAAACTCTTCCGATTAGTATCACTTTATGTGAGATAAAAATATTAAGTGAACCTTAAAGTGATTCAAAAACAACATTTTTCAATTCAATGTAAAGAGATACTAAATACAAATAAATGATGAATTACGAATTTTATGACAAGCTAACTTCTTGCCAGTCTACTTTCATGTGTTTTGTTGGCTACTACCACGAGGAAAATTAGAGAAACAGATCCTGGAACCATTCAAGAATTCATTTTTACGCTAACGATACGAAATAATCGATTGTAAAAGTAGAGTCGTAGTGCATGCACGACGCCGAAAGACAGCTCGCAAAGTGCTTATGTAGATATAATAAAGAAGGGCGCAAAGTAATTTAAAGAATGCACAAAGACACTCCTTTAACTGCCACGATTTTGAAAACACATCAGATAACATAAGCATGCCATTGTCGAGAGAGTAAAATGGTTTGAAAACATCAGTTGCGAGAACTTTAGATGAAATCGCCGCCTCTTAAAAACAGCAGCTCCTTCTACTGCGTTGGGACGGAAAAGGCTCTGTGAAATAATTGAAGGGGAAATGCGATAGGACGCGTATATGACCTTCGTTGCAATTGGGGTACTACTGCCTCATTGCGGTCATCATTCAATGCTATAGAGAGACGACACCGGGAGACTGAATTCCTATTGCAGACGCACGCTCACTGTTTTTCTCTGGTTTAAGATAAGTAGCATATGCCGCTGACCGACCCTCATCGGATTCCTTAAACGATATAGAGCAGTGAAGAATAGAATGATTCAAGGGCGAATAAATCGCCACGTAATTACATCTCCTTCAGAGAAATATTTATATGGAAAACTCTCTTAATATTATAAATATTATTGTGCTTGAAGTGAAGGTAAGTCAGTGCTCTTTAGCGTCATCAATCCAACTTTGACTTCAATTGTAGATGATCTGGCCTTACTTAAAGAAATAAAAACTACCAGAGAATAAAACGTTTATAATTAAAGGGAAAATACGAACATTTTTCTAGGGATTTGGTCAAACTTCATTTTGTCATTTGATTTTAAATTGAAACCTTTGGAGATGGGTGAAATATATATATATATATATATATATATATATATATATATATATATATATATATATATATATATATATATAAACAGAAAAAGAATTTAATTCAGAATAAAAAAGTCTCTAACAAATAGAAAAGCTGATTAAGTCAAACTCAAAAACTTATTTGGAATTTATACCCCATTGAATCTATTAACCAGAAAAAATATGATAAATAATACTACATAATCGAAACCAAAATTTGAATAAACATTCAAAATAGATAATTTTAGATGATAAATATCTGAGATGGGTTAGTTTTATTCTGCTATATTTTATCTTGCTATATGAGAATGAAAAAATTGTATTATGTTCTTTTTATAAGAAATTATCACACAAATATTACATAAGATGATGTCGACAATAACATTCCACATTTGCAAACCTGTGTGCGACTATTAGTTAGCATAAACATCAAAATAGATTTCCATCATCTGGATTTCCATAATCGCTATACTCCTTGTTTTGATGACCGAACTTATCATATACTCTATGGCGATAAAGAGAGGATTGTGCCGATTTTTATATAATCTCGTGGCGATCGTGACGTGAGTGACTTTTTGGGTGGCGGAGGGTGGCTCCGACTCTTGTTCACTATTTATACTGTGAGGTGCATGAATACAAAAATTCTACGTGTACTTTTTGAATTCGCGGAAATACAACCGGAAATGGATAGAATTGGTCCGACCGCCAGCCGGGAAGTTCAGCTTTTCTCTCAGCGCCCCGACGGCAAGCTGGAGTGCGAGTCTCAGATAGTCACGTGATTGTGTGTGCCGACCGCGAGAAGACTATGCTGTTCGTATTATGATGATGACAAGAATTGGGCTATTGCCGAATAGACGTACTGTAATCGGTGTTACTTGTGCTAACTTTCTATGAGCAGTTCAATTTTCCTTTCGTGATGTATTTGTTGTATTTCATTTTGTGTTTAATGAATAATATTAGTTATTATGCCTATTTTTGAGAGTTATTTTGTAATTGTGCTTTATTGTCGATATCCTTAGCTAGTTGCTGTTCAGAGGGTTGTTTCTTTTTTAAGTCGGCAAATGTTTTCCGACACCTGTTTAAGTTTTAGTTCGGCTCAAGTTTAAGGCCAAACAATATCATAGTTACGTTATTATCACTCAAGGAGAGACCCGGACTCGCTTATGCGTTACAAATGGAAACAAAATCATATCGATAGTGGACGAACCTAAAACATCATCAATCCTTTCCCAATATCGTAATAAAATCGAGGCATTCGACAAACTGTAGAATATGTCATTCGTTATCGAAGTGAAAACAGCAGTCCTTTAAAAGAAGGATTTTCCTTTCTTACCCTTACAAATACATCTATATGATGTTTTTCCTTCATATTTACTTATTAGCGATAATATAGTGGTAATATTAATTTAAAGTATGAAAGAGAAGCTAAGAAAGGAAATCCTTCTCAATCAATTAAAATGGGGCATGACAATGAAGAAGAGGTCGGTAATCCGCGATTTCCTTTCGAGGAATTGGTCCGATGTTCACTGGAATATTCGGTCTTTTGAAAGTTATTCGAACCTCTTAAGATGTAGGTAAAAATCTGGATATAGAAATAGGGATTACCAATTTTTTACTCAATCGTAAAAAAATGGGCGCAAATTGTTGGGAAAAAGACATATAGATAATAAAATGCAGAATATATATCGACTGAAACTGAAAAACGATAAAACTTTGATGTAAATTGGTGACGATGAAAGAAAAAAGAGATATATCGATCGAGGTTGATTTGGAATGTTTTCCATGAAAATGTGGTCAGTAAAATGCACATTCAATTCATTAAGAAATATTATCAATTTTTATTATTATCATGGATTAAGGTATGTGGAATGGTAAGAGTAAAAGGAGACAGATAACATTAAAAGTTTAATGCTTTCTTGAATTAGACTGAAGACTAAAAGACTCTCCTCCATCTTCGAAGAAACCAAAAGTGTCACAAAAGAGACAAAATGTTATCAATTTTCCAATTCTACTTCCACAGTCGTATAAGAAGTCTTTTACTTTAACACTAGCTTAAGTTTCCAGCCCTTTCTACCGCTATGGAAAAGAACCGATCGCTTTACCGAATTCTAACCGCCATTTCTGTTACTCCTCAGAGAAATTCCCTCGCTAACCCAAATTTTCCATTTCTTTTTCCTCTCTTGGTCCATAAACTAAGTCCCTTTTCCCTACGTTCTTAACTCTTCTGACACAGAAGATCGTCTGGGAAAAGGTTATGATGAACGTTAGAAAAAGCAGAAAACGTTATTACTGGTGTAAACGAGGACGTATTTCTCAGCGGACTGAGGAAAGAAGAAGGGCAAATGAGTACGCAGACAGATAAAATGGGAAAGATAAATTGCGGATGGATGAAAAAGAGGCTGATAAAACAAAAAGATGGACGAATTTATGAAATAAGGCAGAAGGGAAATAAAACTAAAGAGATGAACAGAAAATTAAGCATCGATGCAGAAAAATACTGCGAAGAAAAAATAGATTCAAAGTTAGTGGCACTGAATAATAAAGTATATCTAAATGAAGTATAAATATAATGTTTATCCTATGAACCACACGTTC
This sequence comes from Pachydiplax longipennis, assembly GCA_036926295.1. Classification (NCBI taxonomy): domain Eukaryota; kingdom Metazoa; phylum Arthropoda; class Insecta; order Odonata; family Libellulidae; genus Pachydiplax; species Pachydiplax longipennis. The sequence continues at coordinate 4,647,495 of JAVFKF010000044.1, read as the reverse complement.
GAATGTTCTGGTAACAAAGCGTAATTGTTACGGCGCCCGATCGGCAGCTGGGAGACCCGAGATCGTGTCCTGATCATATCACACTTTTCATTTATATATCCAAAATTAAAAATTATATATTAGCTCGCTATTTACATATTATTTACGATTGCGTTTATTTATATCTTCAATCATGTTCTGACATACACAATTTAATTCATGTTACAGGACCAATTCCTGGAAAAGTATTGACATGATTTGTGAGTATAAGGGAATTTTCCTCACTTCACTAGCGGAAATATAAAATCATTGTAGAAACGAAGGGTTTGCTCAAGCGAAGTTTCCCTAACAAGGCGATATTATTTACAAAATATATATGAACAAAAATGAGTAAGAAAAAGCTATAAAAAATAAATTACTTTAAAAATGCGTTATAAAATTTGAGAATATTATGAGTGTGATGCAATGTTTTCACGGTCAAGAAGCAAAACGTGATTTATGTGATGTGAATGTGAACGTGTGATGCATGATTATTAATTTATGTAATTGAAATAAATTGGACTTACATTTGGTTAATAAGCGTTTACTTTTGGTTATATTGGAGTTTAAACAGATTCCAATCATGGAATTTATTTAGCTACATTCTTCCAAAGCACGTAAAATCTCTATGAAGGAAAAAGAAGGACCTCTGAAAGCAAAAAGGAAGCGAAGGTGATGAGAAAAGGGATTGGAAATTGGTAGTGTGTGGGATGAGAAATCTGAAATGAGAGATGAAGGATATAAATTGGTTAAATACCTGAAGAGGTTATTGAAACGCTCCTTACGAGATCTCGGGAAAACCCTTTTAATTATTTCGCTAAGCCTTCTACCTTTCAGGGTAAGTTATTGCAAAGATATATTTCCTTTATGATCATCCGTTGACACAACGTAACTAGGGATTTAACTAAGGTTCTCAGGGTAATCAACCATGAGGATACTAGCATAGTCTTGAATTTTTAGGGAAAGTATTTTAAGAACTTCAATTCTATATTGAACCAATTCATGCAATATAAGGTATTTAAAAGTAATAATGGAAACGATACGATGTCCATGAATCAAAGCTACCCATTACATAATTTTCTTTCCTTATCACAATTTGTTACTTGAACATGACTGATTATCCAAATATGAATACTGAATTGAAGGTTTTTAATTAAACAGTTTCGATGAAATGAGCAAGAATCGATATAAAAATCATAAAATTAAAATATAAAAGCAGTAAAAAGTTAAATGGAATCCCTTGATTAAAAATACCACTAAAAAGAGGCATAGACTGAATGATCAAATTGGAAAGATCAGACTTCATTATCCGGTTACTCAAATCATATCCTGAGAAATTAAAAGCAATTTATAGGTTTCCACGAGTATTTTCATTCAACTACAGAGTTTAAAAATTAAATCAAAAATTTCAATTTTGATTTATTGAACTATTGATCAGTTCATAATTTTATAAAAATTAAATAAAGTAATCCTTTCAATTTGAATAATGAATTCATGTAATTTGTCGGCTCTTTCTTTCTCTTCTAGATTTTTGACTTGTTAATTTAACTTCAACGTTAATTTTTTAAATGCAGATTTTACATTAAGTAAAGATTTTCTCTAGTCCTATAGAGTACGTTCAAAGAACAGCATATTTTTACTGAGATCTGGCTTTCGTGGTCAAGAGCCATGTGGTACGTACATAATGAATATTAAATGGAAAGTAAGTTATATTACTTGATATTGACCTTGTTAATCGGCGTCACTGAGAACTGGAGTAGAGGTGTGTAAAAAAGTACGATTACCTACAAAAGCATCAAGTGAAAACCATGAAAGAAAAGATTCGTTTCCCAGCGGATGGAAAGATAAGTGATATAATGATACAAAGCGAGCATATAACAAACAGCGACGTCATCGCCGTTATCAAATTATAGGAACCTCTTAGGACGGCACTCTAGCGTGAAAATCTCGAGATGAAAGAAAAAATCCCTGACGCGGCGAGGGATAGAATTTTAGTCGGAATCAAGAACTTCTGGCACAACATGGAAGAATAAGAGCGGAATTAAGGGTGAGGATGGGGAAAAGAGCAAGCGAGGGGGAAGGCATTATGAAGAAGGGCCTTATTACATCCAAGAAAGAAAGGGAAAGTGGGAAACGTGTTAGGGAGGAATGAAGAAAAATCTACTGTTATTATATTGGAGAGGAAGGAATAAGAACAAATTAGGAGTTCGGTGTTGAGAGAGAAGAATAGGAAGAAAATCAACATTTTATGAGACGGAAAAAAATGAGCGGAAATATTAAGGAAGCTCACGACTTAGGCGCATTTTCGGATAAAACAACTCCGCGATTTAAAGCAAAACTGATGTCCTCATGGCTCGGGAGATGTTGAATCCAGATAGGTTAGTGAGTATATGTACACGGTTTAAAAAAACATTAAAATTAATCAGTAAGTTTTCTCATCGATTCGCAATCTTAAACCGGAACATAACGCTGAGTAGGACCTTAACGTAATATTACACGTGTAAATTATTTATGGAAAATTGACTTCCTTTTTTCCGTTCATCGATTTTTATTTTCAGTACTTTGATCACGCCAATCAAATTAAGTAATAATGTAAAAATAAAAAGAAAGTATAGTATTATTACTGTTAAAATTGGATAAGCCATTATGCACATAAGGACTCCCACCGAGATTCGAATACAGAACCTTTCCTCAAGGGTGAAACCCACTCGGGAATTAAAAAGCACTTAATTAGGCGGTCAGTGCATCTCAAAGGATACATCAGAGCTGTGGGATCTAGATCATTAACTAAAAGAATATTTTAAAAAATCAAAAGAGCTGTATACTTTTCTGCTAATAGTAAAATTTCGGGAAATCCAATTCGGTTATATTTCGCAAAAATTATTCTACACTTATCTCCAAGGTAATTCGGCCATTGGTTCTTTTACAAAATAAAACATATGTCTCCGTTGAGTATGGTAAAATTTTAACCAGTCAAGACTAAAACTAAAACGTCTAAAATGATAAAAGTTTAGAAACATGAACAAAATAAAAAATAATAAGAAAAACCGATTCCAAATTTTAAAGCAAATAAAACTGGAATACATTGATTTGATAAATTCTAATAGACTAATAGACTTTAATTTCGATAAGTATTGTAAAAATAAATCTATTCACGTTTGCTAGAATCCATTATGCTATTCTATCCATACTATTTTGATCCGATCATCAACTCAGAGTACATTTCAAGGGTACGTAAGAAATTTATTAGCGTCCGCGTAAATAATGCATAAGCAGGTAAATATCCAAATGTTGGAAGAAAAAAGAAGAGAAACACAAGAGTTCGAAAAAGTTATGAATTCATCGAGAAAAGGGGGAAACAATCTCTTAATCTTCTAAATGAGAAGGGATAAGATGTCCAAAAAGAAGAGAAAAATAATAAAAAGAGTGAGAGGTAGGGTCTGGATATCCAGAAAGGGATGGGCGGTCCTTTCATTTTGAAATTCTTCAACCCCTTCAAACAGTATCCCAAAGGTACGCTCTCAAACTCAAAGCTGCCTCGACAAGGGAATAAGGCACCGAGTTATCACCTCTATTTGAATTTTTCAGGGCGTTCTCCGACCCTTTGCCCATACTTTCTAATATCACCCACCCCTTTAACTTTGCCTCCCCCCTTTCCAATGGGAACTTTTGGCCCTAATGAATAGTAAATCAAGTGTGACAAAGATTGCGTGCTAGATAATTCCATTGGGGCTGAACTCGCTCGAAATAAGGAAGACTAGGCAAATTCACCTCAAGGTGAGGTGAGTACTTTTTACTCAGATATAACAAAATATAAATCCACCGAAATAACGCTAATACGAACTCTAGGAAATTAATAGGTAAATAAATCGAAGATCCATACGGATTATTGACGTTTTCTACGCACCTCGAGTAATACTTCGTTTGCAATAAAGAGTGGAAATGAAAAATATTCGTTCTTTTTCAATGGAAATGTAACATACGACCGGTTTAGCAAAAGGGCTTGCTTGCATCTTCAGGCAAACGTGAAGATCCGAGTACGCTTGTACGTTTGTCATTTTTTTTTCTTGAAATCATACCTTTCTAAACCGATTTTATTAGTTGTACTAAAACTAAAGTCGAATATTAAATTATACTATATATTGAAATATACCACCCGATAAACGATATCATTAACTTATTTTACAATATATATAAATACATATCAATTAAATCAATCTTACCGGGCTTAAATGAAATTATGACTGAAAAGGATACTCTACTAAGATACATATGTTTTTGGATAATAATAATGTAAAAACTGTGCTTCACTCACTTCATACCCTATAAGGAAAAATTGAACATTTTAAATGCAATATTTCGAAGAAGGAAGAGAATGATCAACATTTCCTTCCCATAAATTAAGATATAACTTTTGTTTCTACTTATGTATTGATAAAATTATGGAATACACCTAATTCTATGGCATATCTGGAATATTCTATAAACTATATAAACTATATCTATATGTTTTACATTCAAGTCAACAAAAAAGACAGTCATTTATTGCATGCGTAGATTTCAAAGGTTTCAACACAATCTATATCAATTTACAGAACAGGAAATCAGAAAGGTTACTTTTAAAACGAAAATAAAACCATTAGTTATGATTTTCAATTACCACAGATATGGATTTTCAATTACCACAGATATGGATTTTCAATTACAATGTGCTTGAGAACAAGTTTTGGACGGAAGCCCTCTTTCAACTGAGAAGAGTGACTAAAAACGATCATAATTAAATCATTTTCCTGCAATAGCTCTAATGATCTAATAAGCTAATAAGAAAAACTAATTATAAGAAAAAGAAAATGACTATGACATACTATTTATGAAACAATCCAAAATTTTCCTGTCACGATGGAAATATCGAAGATAAAAATATGGAATCCCCTTTTCTGGGAAAAGGTCATATCAGAATCAAAATTGTAAAAGAACACACAAATAACTTAAGAGAGAAAAATGAATTTGAATATTAATTTTCTAAATGCTTCAAATCATGAGTAGGATTGAAGTTAATTTTATAATAGTTGACAAAATATTAACGTCAGGAAAAGATTATAGATCATCCAGCAAGTAAGCTACGGAAGTTCTTCTAAATAAAAAACGTTAAAACAAAGAGATTACGTGATTTTCTATTATATTAAGAAAAAATAAACAAAAATTTTTATTCAAGAATAGTAAAACAATCATTTGAAGGTGAAAGTAAAAGAATTTCGAAAAGATAGGAATTAAGAATAGCAAAAATAAAATAATGGAAAAAAGCCAAATATTTCGTAGGTAGAAATGAAATTCATCTTCAAAGTCACACGAATACCGAGAAAAATGGAAGTGTGAAGGAATGTTTTCTCGGAAAATGTTCACGGAAATCAAGAAATACTTCTCCGGATGTAAAATGAAATGAGATACGCAGTACAATTATAAAATATTATATCTGAAGGAAATGAATTTATGATATTTGAACGTCAAGATAAATGTATTATTATAATATATATAATAACTGAATTACATGAATATATGTTTGAAAATATAAGCTTCTTTGGCATCTCCGTACTATTTTTATGAAAATATATGACTTCGCAGGAAACAAAACCTACATTACGCGATGAAAACATCACTTTATATGATTAAAAAATTACAGAAAAGTGCTGGCATTCGTTTTGCATCTAATGATACACAAATTAAATTAATATTTTGGCATCCGTAGCGCTAAGCCATAAAATGATACATTTTATCGCTCGATAAATATGTCTTTTAAATTGAAATTAATGAGGAAAAGATAATAGAACACTAGTTCAAAAGCTTTCAAGTCAAAACAATCATTTGAATGAGTAGCGAAATGTTTCATCAGCTGTCAGCAGAATGAAGCGGAATACATTATTTAGGGATTGTTATTGGTAAATGGATTCCCTCAATGACGGTTCGTTCAATTAGTCTTAAAATGTACAGCAGCCATAAAATTTGCATCCGTCATTCAATAGCTAACATGTTTGTTCATGGACTTTTCTTTCCGCCGAACTATGAAAATAGGAACGCTGAATCACTTTATTTTTCCATTACATTCTCTTGCAATTGATTCCCATTACACTGGAAATGCATATAACATATTGAGTGCTCCCTGAGGGGTTAAATTACATCGCCCATTACCTTTTCAAAATTTGTATAGTAAACTAACTAAAGTAATGAAAGATTAAACCCGTCAGATAAAAGGTAATGAATAGTTATAAATCGATTTCTGCGAAATATACTCGGGAAGGTTAATTTCCAGGGGAATGAGAGAGTGTATAAATCATAAAGAATAAGATCCGATGTATATTTCGAATATCAGTAAGAATCGTCCATATCGTCGAAGCTGTACTTAATCCCGTTTAAGCCAAACATTGTGATTTTTGTACGAATTATATAACAAGATACAGACGATTAAAAGTTCTGTGTCATTAGAGTACATCTATATAATGAATTGAAATCCAATAAATACTCAAACGTTCTCGCAGTAAATTGTATCATTATGAGATTTTAAAATTAACAAGCACCGTTCGTTATGGTCGCGTTCTCTTACGAAATTGATGCTACTTCACCTTTAAAATTTATGGAGATTTATAGTCAACGCGCGCGCAAGAGCTCTCTGGTTAAGATAAAATTTTGAACAACAAAATGGCCAAGAATTCTGATATTCTGTATTGAAGTATTATTCTGTATTGAAGCAACGGAAGCATTTTCCGTGGACATAGGGCGATAATAGCTGTCCTGTTTTCACTAATACGACGGTCAGCCTATTTAAAGAGTATACTTTCTACTACACTTTCTACTATCTATATAATTAACGGGGTTTAGCCCGGGGCTACCTGCATTCCTTGCCATACCAACTGCTCGCTTTCGGCTTCATAAATTGGAGTATAAATAGCCTCTTACATTGAAAAGAATCGCAAGGTTATGTATTAAATGATTTAACTTCTGACTAGAGTAGAGAGAGCTCAAAAAACCACAAATTTTAACTCAGCTGGTAATTTTGGTAACTGAATAATTTTATTATTTGTTAAAAAACGTTAAATGCTTTTAATAATACAGAATGATAATTTAGACGTCGATTAAAATCACATCATAAATACTAACCTTTCGCGCTAAACGATGAACTTTTGAATATATTTTCCCTGAGAACCTTAAAATATTTCGTTCGTTCCTTGTCAAAAGTAAGAATATAAAGGACGTAGCACACTTTTGCCCTATGAAGCACAACGAATTTCTCAGCTCCACAACTAAGAAGCACAAGGACAAAGGATAGACAAAATAAGGCATCGACTCGGAGTTGGAAAATCAAGACAAAGAATCAAGGATGGGATAAAAAATCAAAGACTGGAGTGCAATCTGAGGCCTGCAGAGAATTGAATGCAAGTGATCCAAGGGAAGGAAAAAAGATGGCAAACAAAGTCCCAGAAGAAGTGACCTACGCAATCAAGTGCAGTGTAAAAGAGGCAAAGTGCCAGGAGGTGACGGCGAGCTTCGGCTGATGGTCTGAATGAATCCGGAGAGGATATGAGGAACAATCTTGGATATCCATTCACAATTTGTATCAAAATAAGAAAGGCATTGATGCATGGAAGGATGCCAAGAGTGGGCTGAAAGAGTGACTCAGGAAATTACGGACACATTTGTGCCAACGGCACTTCTTTGAAATACCTCAAGATTGCTCAAACGGTCTCAGAGACTGTGCCGGGGACAACGTTATAACAACTTACGGAATTACAAAAAGGAAGAGAATTAAATTGGTGTGGACCAAAAACGGTAGAATCGACCGGAGTGAAACTATTTCAAGTCTACAACATAGAAGCAGACAAAAGAAGACCAAAACGGCGACGCAAGATCTACTTTCCGTGCATTGCATGGGAAATTCTCGACGGAATGGATGCTCTCTAAAGCATCACTATAATAATAACTGTCCGAGAAAATAGAACCACACAACTCGGAAAGACCACAAAATGAGAATAGCTGAACCAAAAGTGTGACGATGTTGCCGATATAAAATGACTAGGGTTGTGTAAGGATCAAAATCAAAGGATTGAGAAATAATTTGAAAGAATATTTAAAAGAATAAGTAAATTACAAAATACAGTCGCAATATTCAGCCATCATTAATCTGTATTCATAATAACGATTCATAATATTTTAATAGATTTGGAGATATACATTTGCTTTAAAATATCGAAAACACATATCTGATTGTAATATTCCATATTTAAAATTATATATGCTATTGTAAATTATGTAGCTCTTAATATTGTACACTTGATTTGAAAGTTGTAAAGAATGATTTCTCCATTCCAAATGCGAAATTCTGTTACAAAGCAAAATACGCCTCACACTAGTGTATTAATATATCAGCCTCGAAGATAGCACCGTGACATTAGCATGCGACGCTTTTAAGTAAAACAGAACACTAAACCGTCTCCTCGGGAAGCCATAATAGAGCAAGAATACAGCTGGAGAAAAAATAAAGCAGAGCTGGAGTAATGAGGGTGCTCTCGATATCTTCCACTAAGGAGATGAGTGAAAAAGAAACGGGTACTTGATTATTAGAAAAAATAATTGGCGTAAGCGTGATGTAATTAAGAAAAGAAGCCACCTTCTGGGAAATGAACTCCAAAATGGGGCAGAAAAAGAGACAATTACCTCGAAAGACGGAATGAAAATGTAAATCCAAAGAATGGGGAGACAGATAAGGAGAGATTTTATTCGTGGAAGTAAAACGGATTCCCTGGCAAGTTATTTGAGGAAGCAAGCGTTACATTCTCCATCGCGATAAACTCGTTGACATATTCCGGCGAAGTTTTATGAATTAAAAATACTTACGGAAAAATTTTTCGGAGAAAATGCATCTGAAACTCGAAAACTCTATGGTATTTAACTGAAAAAAAACCTGAATGATGAAAGGCGACGAAAGATCTTATTCCTGAGCTGTTTATTATCTTCGAACAAAAGATTTGTCGACGCTTAAAGATATAAATACAAGCTTAATAAAGAAGGAAACATCATTCAAGTAAGGAGTCCTCGAAGATAATCACGATAAACAACGACACATCGTGAAAAATTGAGGATATTATTTTAACAAAATTAAGAATTTAAGGGCCAAAACTTATCATGCTTTTAGGATATCATAACATAACTGAAAAGAATTAACATTATTTCGATTTCTCATAAATCGCTAAGTATATGAATATTGAAATATGCACAATGTCTTTTAAGCATAGATAACATGCCTGGCATTAAATAAATCGAATATGAATAAAAAAATCAGTTTCAACAGACAAATTCTTTGGAAGTGATGAATCAATTGCATCTTTTTAAAAATAAATTCTACTTATTTATTTAATTTAATTACTCAATTGCATATTTTATTTAAATTAATAAAAACCAAGGCATAACTCGAGAATATTTTTCAATAAGTGTGCACACAACCTATAGGAAATTTACTGAAACGAGTTAGCATATTTTGGCACTTCACTTTTTTCTCACCATTTTTCGTCATTCCGATGATTTTCTCTGCAATGAAAAGATATTAAAAGCGGTTAATTAGGATTCCATCTCAATTAATACTCCACTGTAGGACGTTTTCTAATATATTTCGTTTTAAAAATATTTTATATTGCTGCCCGACTCATGTGACCTTTTAATATAGATATTTGAGAGGAAATACAAATAAAATTTAATATTTTATAAAAATCTCTCCATATGAAAGTTAAACCATTACGCTATGGTAAAATGGTAATGGTAATAGATATGGTAAAATTAGTAAGCTAAACATTTATAAAAATCTTAAATTTTATAGGATAGAAAGTTTTATAAAACCTAGTAAGTTATGAATTTTATAATCGATGATAAATATTAATCTAGAATTTTATGATGAATTCAAATTACGTTCTGCTATTAAGATGGAAATTACTTAACTGTAAGCATTTAAAGTACAAAGTCAGTGATCTTATAGCACAAAGTAAAATTAACTGCTCTGCTGTTAAGTACAAAAGAAACTTTCACGTCTGAGAAAGTTCTCAAAGAGCAATGTTCTAATTATAAACTAATTACTTCTCCTTCGTTTGTAGAGCATTACGTTGGAGCGCTCTCTAGGATAAAGAGAAGATATTATTACGTAATTAGATACAAACGCTGGGATCATCACTTTCGTAATTGCACAGAATTTTCGTAGGAATCGATGCATTCACCACGAACAATGAGAAAGAGAATATTATTTTCGATATCTTTTAAATAAAAAGGCTGTGCGGAATCCAAACAACCAATATTTTTCTATATTACATTACGCTAAACGGCAACAAAAAATTGTATCAGTTATTTTTGCCTAGCTATTCTTAAAATGAAAGTGAAAGCAATCAAAAAATTATGGTATGCTCTAATACAAAAAAGAAGGGTTAAAAATTACAGCGTTTTTCTCAAAAAGAGATGAGACAACGAATAAGGGTTTCACTGATAACATTAATAATAACAAATAATAGAATCGGCATAAGTGATGAGATAAACCCCATTTCTTTCCTAATGCGTACGTTATTTAATGCTACAACATTTCTCTTGCCCAGAGCTGTATTATTTACTTTCGAGGTATAACGGAAATAAATCTCGAAATATAGTTCATCGATATTATGAAACACATTGGTATCAATATATAATAAGACATCAATTTAAACAAACCTTGCACAGGTTCAATTTACTTAATAATAAATATAGAGAAAGTACGTTCTTAGAAAATATTATTATTATGCTTCCTTTCTGTTACGTTCTGATACTACGAAGATGATCAGGATTAGGAATAGTCGTTTAAAAATCCGTTTTTTCGAAAAATACAAAATGTACTATTATGCATTTGATATTATCTAGAGTTCCGAAGCAAGCTTATGAGATTAAAACACTCTTTCAGATCTAATTTTAGCTTAAATGGTATTTAAATATCTAGTCGCCATAATTCCCGCACCCTAACCTTCCTTTAGAGTTACCACTGCCGCGTATTATGCATTTCAGGTGTTTGATGCAAAGTCTTCATTTAGAACTCTTTTATGTTCCGGAAAAATTTTTACTTATTTTAAAATATACAAAAACGTACTATTTTATTAACTAAAATGATGATAACTATATTTAAAATTTAATCAATTTCGTTACAAAATTCTGTACTGTAAAATATGTAACCCATCAAGTACCTCCGTCAACATTGTTCATATAATTCAAATTTTAGCTCTATTATTGATTGGTCATTCGCAGTATCTGCGACTAACTAGATAGCGCTTTCTGAAATACTTAATGGACCATCAAAGCGATCTTACTATAGTCTAACTATCTCCTAACCCTAAAGACTTTTAGGATATTTTCGGTTTTTATTCATCAAGATTCATAAATGAGGGGCAGATTAGCATGGCGTTTTAATGATGAACTATTATTATTCAATGCAATCAAATATAAGAAATCGATACAAAGATAGATAAAAATATTATGTTCTGGTACGATTGAGGATATGTTGCGTTAATAAACATATGAAGAACAAAGCATCGTGCGATCCTACGATATGTAATGTAGTTCGGATGTGACAAAATCACGTTAGGAACGAAACAATAGGCATTTCCAATAAAACTCGTTTTGGGCAAGTTTTGCTGCATTTGGAGTAATCATATTCAAAATAACCTCTCCATCGACTAACGAAAACTACATCAACTTTAAAATACGCGTCTTCATTCGGTGGCTCATTTTCGATGACGGATTCCCAATCGGATATAGTCCATCATCCATCAGGAAACTTCAACAGATCCCATTAAAATGAATCACTCTCCGCCATCACGCAGATAATAAATGAGAAAAGATTTCGAATCTGAAACCAGGAAAAGCACTCGAAACAGATACAAAACATTCAAATGACCCATTTCGACATACGAAGATAGCCACACTGAAATTTATCGCTTAATTCAATTTTGGGCAACCTTTTATTTTTGGTGTGGAGACACGCGAGAGAGGCACGAAAGGGCCTATCGCAAAATGAAAAGAAATCGAGGACGCAACGGGGGAGAAATGAAGACACTCTCCGTGATAAGAAGCGGTGTAAAATAGCCCAACAGAAGACAAAAGATAGGAAGTTTTAAAAGGTGGCATTGCCGCAGTCGCATAAATTACCCACACTCATAAGCCCAAAACGGCTCCTCACCTTAAGTATCACCTTCTAACTCTTCGGTGAGAAATATTTCTCGAAAGGACGGCATTTTATAAGAGAGCAAATTGAGCGTGTTAGGCAAAGGAAAAATACGTACGATGACCACAGAGAAGAACAATTTGGGAAAGAGACTTCTGTCAACACCACTCCTTTCAGAGTGAAAGATATCTTAACTCATGAAGGTGTGCGACCTTCGAAGGATAAACAGAAATGAAAAAGAGTTGAGAAAAAACAAAGTGAAAGATGCGACATGACTGAGACTCGAACCCAGATCCCCCACTTTCCGGGCAGGTAAATGATTCGTTGACAGAAGTGAAATTCACGCGGCATGGTAGTACGGTGTTTGAAACATCCCCTCGGAAAGTGAGAGATCTGGGTTCGAGTCCCAGTCATGTCACATCTTTCACTTCGTTTTTTTCTTCCGGATTTATAGATTTTTTCATGTAGCTTGAATACCATTACAATGTCGCTGTGATTATTTTCTCGCAAAGATTCCGATACACGTAAGTTAAGGATATTTTGCTCCATTCAGTTCTTTAGGCAGTAAATTTCATCTAACATTAATTAAAACTACGCAAATAGCATGTAATTGTTTCATACACACAAATTGAGATATTTGGGTATAACCTACTTTACTCATAATTATTTCTATTTTTATTTTATCGAAAACATAAAAAATATTTCTGGAATTCATCCTTATTTCAGCTGGACATTTGTTAAACTTACCAAAGTTTAAAGAGAAAAGTATGCCAAAGATTCGTAAAATTTGGACTTCATGACGATCTAACATTATCGAACTTCTCAATGAAAAAGAAAAATGTACGAAAATCTAGCGATAAAAGGTGATAACATTAACTATTCTGTGATGTCTTGACTTCACCTACATCTTCGTTAAGACGGTGGTTCGCAGGGAAATATAGCTCAACGTAAAGTATTCAGAGCTGATAAATTTTGTAGTTCTGTTTAATTAACTTTAGATGGTTTAAGGATATAATGTGTTCGTAAAAACTAGAACTACTCATGGAATATAAAAAGCGATAATCTGGAAAAATCTTAAAAGCCTTGTTTGAACTGATAAACTCATAAAGTTAAAGTGATAAAGTTTTGCTGTTTAAATACTTGAATTCATCCGGATTTTCATCGACGTCAGAAATCATACAAAGAAAAGGTATACTAAATGGTACACGGATACATCGAATAAATTGAATGAATCTCTCGGAGTATCTTGTACTATACCCTTCTGAACTTTAATAAAAACTTGCGATGATTGATTTGTACAACACCACTAAATTAATAAAACCGACGACCCAACCAACTTTCTCAGCCTGATGATGACATTATAGCATCGAAACCAGTAGCTCCGTTTACTCGAACTCATTCCGTCACTCCATTTGTCAACTCATTTCTTCATGAATCAATTATTGCTTATTTTTACTAATGAAAACATAACAACCAGATGAGAAATAACAAATTTCAAGCACCTAACTGTGTACCCCACATCTATCTTTTCCTCGTTTTATTTTCACTGTTTTAGTTTACCTTATTACACTACTTATTTCTTGTCATTTATATTACTTTTCTCTATCTGAGTTTATTGGTTTATGTCAATGAACATTTAAATATTTTTATTCTTAGGCATGATGCTTATCACGAGGTTTCCTTTCCTATATTTTTGAATTTTTTATATACGACTATATTTCTAATTGTATTAGCGATTATAAGCATACTTGTACAACTTTTTAAGCTTTCAGATTTCTTAACGCGCTTTTTCCTCAAAATTGAGTTTACTATCTATAAATTTCGCAGGTTTTACACAACTTCTTGCGGTTTATTACCTGCTCTGAAGTATTTTTCTCCTGAGTGCCAACTAAGATTTTTAAAAACAAAAATTAGATTTCTTTCTTGCACTTTTTTCAACCTGTCTTTTCTTAAATTTCATATGTCGAATACTTAGATGCAAGGAAAAACTCATTAGTCCTAATCTAACCCAAATAAAATTCGTTTATTACCATTGAGGTTTAATTCAAAAGGTTGACCTCTATCGCTTTAATATACGCACTTCTTCTGTGGAAAGAGGTGTAAATTTCAATAGTTGCGACAAAAAGGGAGAAAAGGACAGAGATAAAGGAGAAGCGCGCTTGTGTGTATGCGTTTAGTGGATGCCCGCCAGCGACCCTAGGGAAAACGATGGAAAAAAACAGAAGGAGAAGCCGACAACGTTTCTCTAAAGATACTAGAGAAGAAAAAGAAGTGAAACAAAAGCGGGCGGTTTTGCGGTTAAACATCGTTTCTCTCCTTTCGGAATGTCCAGGGAGTGCGTTTAGCGAGACGACGGAAATTATGGTTCCTTTCTCCTGCGCCAAGTGGAATCCGAAAAATGCGACTCATACCTTCGCAGTATGGACAAAATGTAAATGGTTCCATCATCAAAAGATAAACGAATGCAGGAGTGGCGATATGTGAAAGTTTTAGCATCCACATATGTCATTACCAAGATGTAATAAATCTTGATGAAATTTTCTGCCTTTGTGAAAGAATTTATATTAAGAATCTTGAGATAAATGCGAACATAACCACATGAAATTACTAAATTAATTTAGACATTCTAACTCTGACCAATTTGTAGCAGAGTGAGCATGAGCTTTTGAGTTATTGATGAATCATAAAGTTTGCTACTTTTTGTCAGCAAATCTATTGCAACTTCTCAAGATTAATTTTCATATTTCATATACTTTGTATGTTATCATGTGTGCCTGCGTTGGTAACTTCCATGGTAATCATTTCTCCTCATCTTAGTCTAAATATGACAACAGAACGAACGACTTTCTTTTCGAGTATGATGATCAGCAAAATCAACAATAGTCAACATTTCTACGTCTTGTTTCAGAAATCTTTAAGAAATCCTATAAACATAATCATCGTCATTAAAAACTATAAACTAGATCTTCAAAATAGCGATTAACGAAAGGCATAACAGAACATCTTACAATTCTCCAAATTCATTACATAAACGTAGTAACCTCATGCGTATAATTTTCATGAGCTATAACAGAGCCAAGGATTCCGGGTAGAATAAAAGAATATCACCAAACGTAATCCGCAAGAGTAACAAGGATCATAATTTATAATGGGTGCAAGAAACTAAATTTTCTAAATTCCATGAGGAATGAAGAGAAAGGACTTGTATTCCGTAGGAATCGGAAAATAGAATAAACAAAATATACATGATCATGGAAAGCATGGAAAGTTTCTAAGGTCTTATCACGTGAATATATCACGTCGCTATATTGGAAAGAGAAAGCAAGGGATTTATAAATAGAACTTGGCGCATGGATTAAAACGAGTTCATTTTTCGAGAATAAAAATAAATGTTTAGCTGACACCAAATAGACTGAAACAATTTTCAGCATGACTACGTACAGTAGATGTGAGAGGACTTTGCTTTTACCTATGGAACCTTTCTTTTTACGTAAGATCAATCTGTAATTGTAAAAGAGGATTAAATAAATCTTATATTTAGCTTCAATGTTCGCTAACGGAGGTATATTTTTATGTTATGTTGGTATTTTCTTTTTAATATTTGTTACAAATATCGGATTTTTTATAAGTCTAGCCATACTACATCCACAGAAATACATTTTCTGCATAACTCATTCGTAAACTTAAAAGAATAACGAGGAAAAGTAGAAGCGTAATTACAGGAAACATCTGAATATCGCTTTTAGAAAGTTCTTTGGCTACATCCAGGGAATTTATTTTATACGAATACCTATATTTAGCTTCGCAAAATCTAAAACTTCAACAAAACTTCCTCCAGAAACGAGATATATTGAGCGAAAAATAAGCATCTGCAATTTTCTCAAAGGTATCTCTTTCATTTCCGAAGACGTAACAAACGGAATTTTTTCAAAGCGACGTAACTGGAGCACATGATAATTAGCAAAAGGAAATCGATAGAACGATTCCAACGAAGTAATTTCATTGAAAATAAAAAGCGTCTTGGTCGTTTCTTTAAGTAGCGATGTGAATCATCGTCTCGACCGCTTTATTCTCGTTATGAATGTTAAAGACGATACATTGGCATTGCAAAAGCCACGGATTTGTACATTAAAGCCATATGAACATTTTGGCATTGATGTAGAATCGTTCGCTTTACGGTTCATAAACCGCCTCTACTTGGTTGCATTTCAAATGAAAGCTCTCGAGAAAAAGCAGTAAAGCGACGCTTAGAATGGCAGCTGCAGTGGACCTGTAGCCACTAAACAATGCTACTCTGAGACTTCTTTTTTCAACGACGTAATAGAAAGTTGCTCCAGTAGAAGTTGCTTACATCAGTAATGTGCGGAAATAAAAAGTTATAGAGTGTTTCTTCCGTATGTAAATCGTGATTATTCCACTTCCTTACTCTATTCACCCCGTGAAGTCTCTAAAAGCTTAAATTATGCAGAATAAGATAAATAAAGACTCTGTATAAAAAGCCTAGAGTAAAAACCAAAACAAATCCAATTTTAATATTTTGGAATATGCATTCTGTTTGATTAATCTGTTTATATTTTTGGCAAAAAGCCCGGTTTCGATTACGCTTTTGTTAAAAGTAATTCCTGATATTGGAAGATACATAATATAAAGGTTAATAAGTTTTGAAATCACTTCCAAATTAAGATCCACATTAAGATGCTAAATTTGTACACTTGCAATGTTGTCATGGGATTAGGTACATTAACGTACGCTGCATCTATGAAGGACATCATGTAGTTTCAATTCTGATTTCAACATTTAGATAATAATAGGAATTAAATGAATTGTTTTATTTGTTCCTTGTATGTAGATATATTGATATATATTTATAAAACGTTAACTCGGAGAATTCTGGTTTGGGGCAACCATACACGAAAATTGATACTCACAAAGTAACATCGCTACTTCAGATGCTATGAATTTTACAATTAATCACAATTGTAATACCTATTTATGAATACATTTAATATTGAATTAACTGAAACAAACAACAAAAGAAATAAATCACGATTGATCAATTTATCATTCAATTGATAGGCCATAAAATTAAGACGAAAAAGCGATGAAAAAAGACAGTTAATGAGCTCCATTAACCAAAATTAATTCGTTGAAACTAAATATTTTGGAATTTGAATAAATTATCTCGCTTCCCAGTACTTACAACAATACACTGAAAATTACTCTACTTTAACTTTGATATTTACTTATTAAACAAGATTAAGAAGTTACACAAAAAATTTCTCTCGTAAAAATATGAGATCTGAAGTGTGATGTTTTGTTATAAACATTAAAATTTAACGTAAATAATTCGTTATGAATGTTTTGTGCAAAATCAACCGAAACATTGGTACAAGAATTTAAATCTTTGAGTGAATGAATAATTTCAACTGTCGTCATTTAGTGAAAAATTTCCCTCCGCAAAATTGAAATTTTTTACCAAGCACCTTCACAGAACATTAGAACACAAACAATAAAATAATCATGGATATAATGCAAAGGGGATTAAACTATCTTATTTTTTTTTGTGACTGCAGAAGATCAAAGACCTTTCCTTATCATCTAACCACCTTCATTTTCGGTCCGACGGATCAGAAGCGACACTGAAAAATAGTGCACTTGAAGGATGACATGGTTAAGGTGCGATCAATTGATGGGAGAGCCAATATGCGACGGATATTTAAGCCTCAATCCGCGCTTTGCTTTGCCCATTTTCCTTCATTCCAATTTCGGGCTTTATTTATAGACGCAAAATGCATTTATAAGTTCGAAAAATAATAATTAATATCTATAATATAATATCCAATTTATATTTAACTTACTCACAGAGAACATCCTAAAAGATTAGAACCTGTCTTATTTTTGCTATAGTAGAAGACTAAGTCTGAACGTACTAAACGTACTGGAAATTTCGATGGAAATAAAAACTCCTCAATGAGAAAATACAATTTACTAAACCACAGGAGAATGGAGCTTTTTGCATATATCTCATGGAGGCTTTTTGCATTGATAAATACCACAAAGTCAGACCTGATTCTCTGTCGAGAGGATGTTCCCAAAATACCATAACTTCAACGTACGAGACAACATTTATAATAAGAAAAAAATAGATTATCTAATTCACCAGTGTGGTGGAGGGTAAGATAAGATAAACCGACTACCTTGTTTTATTATTACTTATAATTATTTATTATAAACAAAATATACATTGCTAATTTACGAAAGATTCCAGCTCATCTCAGTTCTCGAGCTCCAGATGAAAAAACAGTAGTTTATTTTAGCAAGAGGATTCGAAGCTGTTCTTTCCTAGCCCGAAATCACCATCATGAGCACCATCTTTTGAAAGCGACCTTCCTTGGAGTTTATTTCCATGCCGACGAGATAAGGCAAACACACTTTTCCATCTCCGGAAAATAAAATGTCAAAGACGGATTGCCGAATAGGAGGCGTAACTTCTTTCAGTATTCCGTGTGTACCGAAGTTAGCACGCGTGGCTACGGGTCTTTTCATAGTGAGGAATATGCAAAAGATGAGTCGAGAAGGAAGCGGAGGAATCTTAAGGGTCAAGGAGACTTGCAGACGGCGACTCTTAAAAAATCAGGGCAAGTGTTTTTAAGTGGGCTAAATAGGGTGGGGAAAATCCCACGAAAGACCGATATCGCGTCGGAGATTACGTCACTTCCGGATTCGAAGCTTAATTTAAAAATTGCCTCTCACGTGAAGGGTGAATGGAATCGCCTATAAAAGCCTATTAATATAATAGCAACGTGGCAGAAAAGACTTGGGTCAATGTGAGTTCATTAAAAGCAATCAAAGTAAGAGGATATGTGCTCGTATGTTTCGGAATGAGATACCATAGGATTAATGCAGTTGTAATAATAGAAAGAGCTCTTATATTCGTGGGAACTTAAAAAGAAACGTTTCAGAAGAATTAAAAGAGCAAATGTGTGTCAAGCAATCCAGAGATACTTCTCTCAGTCCTACGCAGCCAAATCTTTCAAATTTTTAGATTTAAGTTAGAATGTTTGTGGGAGAACTGGGTTCGAGTCCCATTAATTTCGATGCCGTTCTTTTCTATTTTCTCTTGAGTATTTCATCCGCATTTCAATACGTGTTGAGAATTATTCCTTATTCCCTGAGAAAATCCTTCCCTTTTACATCGCTTTGAGATTCGGCTGCCTCAATGAGGACCTCTGGCAGTGGTTGTTGCCACTGCGCCTCGATCACAAAGCCTCTCGACAACAAAATGGAATTAATTCGGTTTAATAGTTAATGCAGGAGAGTGACAAAACCTCTGGCACAAAGGTGGCATGCGATAGAATAATCTTGGTAAACTGAACTCTCACTACTATCCTTGATATGTATCATACATTGAAAATTTGAAGCCTCGGTATATAAATATGTATTCTTTTCAATAGTAATGAAAATTAAACATCATTTATGCTGATCTCCATCTCAAAGTTTTCATGATAAAATAGATGATATCAGCATCTCACTGGCAGAAAAGGTTCGCCATCCCAGGTTACGTGGATTATAACACACGCCAGTAAACTGGGAATCCAGGGTTCGAGTCCCAGTAATGCCGATATTTAACTTCTGTTTCTGCTCGAGTTTTGAGTTTAAATTTTGGAGCTGAAGTGACTGCAATATAAAACGCATAGCTTCGATACGATTTTTAAATTGCGCTAGTATTTACTTTCTAATTAATTATATCGTTATTAATGAAATTAAATTTTGATTTATGAAAACTAAAGAGATAATAGGTATCAGGTCTACTGAGTGTGCTTTCTTTAATATAAAAGATATTCCAAAAATATTTTTCTAAAAATAATAAATTCTCAGACGTAATATACGTAGAAATACCATGAATGTGAGTGTCAATGATCAAATACTCTCGTAATATTCCAAGGGAAGCCATCAAGTATTCGTGGGGATTCAAATAAACCGAAAGGATATTAAATTCCCAAAAATAATGCGAAGTCTTTCAAACAAAATAAATACGACGGATATTCTTTTAACTTCTCGCTCCAATATCCCATGAAAACATTTAATTCCCCGCTAAATAATAAGAATCTGATAACGGGGGGCCTCGACTTTTAATTTAGTACTCCCTTTCGGGGGAATGAAATATGCTTCCTTACGATCTGATAAAAACAGCGAATATTAACTAAAAGGAGTTCGCTAGTCGATTTAAAACTCGACACCTTGCGAGGACAAAAATATATCCACTCTCATATTTACTTTCCTTCAATTGTGCCACATTTTTAGCTCCACCTCCTTCAATTCCGGAGACATATTGCACGGCATTTTCTCGGGGGACGTTTCGCCTTCTCTTTTGTATATAGCGAAGAGGAGAAAGTAGGACGGCTTTTCAAACACACACCCACACTGGGTGACGCACTCGCCTCAGACTTCCGTTCGAAAGAAAATAAAGCGACTGAACGGAGACAAATAAAACGAGATGGAGGAATGAGAGAATGGAAACAAAACAAACGAACGCATATTTAAATAGGATTAAGGTTAGATCATAAAAGTTAAACTTAAAATGTTGTCGTAATCCTATTACATGAAGCCTAAAAAATTTAGCGAAAAAACTCCACCGGCTCCTTTCGTTTAGAATGATTCTTTCATTATCTTCTTCCATAGGAATGAGAAAAATGGTAGAATTTTGATGAAAATGTTTTAAACAATACGCAATTTACTGATCTGATAAACTGTAATATCAATGTTTTTAAGTTTAGTCATAAAATGTGTAATTTTCTTTCAGAAATTTAATTTATCAAAACGACAAACAGAAAATTTTGTACGATAGAAAATCCCAGAAAAAATGTCTCTAAGAAATTTCTGATATGTGGTAGTATGTCTTCGAAATTGGAGTGATTATGACCTTTCACAACAACATTTTACCTAGAATGTAATGATTAATAAATTAAACTAAAAATATGAGATATTTATAGTCGTTATCGACAGCCAAATATTATCGAATTTTACTAACTTAATTCTTAAAGAACTATTTGATAATGAATGGCATAGTATCAAAAATAAAACTCCATACTTCACTCTATACTGATTATGAACAGAAACATGAAAAATAAAGAAATTAAAAATTCCCTTCAAATATAACTTATCTCCTACAATATTGAATATAATTTGCGTGTTATACATTTTCAAGATATCTCGATATATAAATTAAACGATATAGCAGAAACCAAAGTAACTAGTGATAGATATTCTGCTTCCTTCGATACCAGAGATTTCATAAAATAAAAATAAATCAAAAGGTTTAACTCCGCAAACAGGACAGAATTGAAAAATAATTTCTTTTTATAACCTGTGATGGAGTTTTACACAGTACGTAACTTGCTTTTATGTCTCTGTAAATGTAGTTAACTCTCCTTAATATCAATAAGCAAAATAAACTTATGAAATGAAGAAAATCTCCTTTAACTGTCGATCTTACGTTTAAATAAACTTATAATAAAGAGCTGCATGGATAAAATAAGAATAACTCCGTGCCAACCAGAGAGCACAGAAAAAGGAATTGACGATACAGAATAACGAAGATTGAGTAAACCATTAAATCATTGAAGGTAAGAAGACGTCCCTTAAATGACCTTAAAGCACATGAATCCTCTCTGAAATCTGTAGCGCGCTACTTCACATCATAATTTGATGCGACCCATTTATTCTCAGCGCCTCTATATATGGGATTCCCACGAATGAGTTATAAACAATGCAATGCGAAATGCAGTGAGAGAGCGTTATTGTTTAACAAAGAGATGAACCGAAAATATACACGGTCGGCAGAAAAACAAGAGCGCCGATTATTATCAATAATTCACGGGCGAACAATTCGCAGCAGGACGAACGCTTCCAAGTATGTGAAGAGGAAAGCAGTTGAACGAACCAATTTACTCATTAATCATGGGCAAACTATTGCGAATCATGTAATTTTCAGACAATCGTTATGACTCTTATTTTTATAAATCATAACATCGCGGAACTCGAATATTAATATATTTGTACACATGCATCTTTTGCCGAGTTCGTACATTTTAATTAGGATAAAAATATCACTGGGCGACCGAAATATTTTTAAAGGGACGCAATCAACTGGAATTAACAAGGAGCTATTTTAAATTCCTATTCGTCCGAATTGTTTAAGCAAGTGTGACAGGATAATGATCACATATAGAATTAAATTAACTCTGCTCAAATGAGTTCATAAATTAAGAGTTAGGAAAGCCTTCGTAAAATTAAATGTAATTAAAACAACGGCCTAATAAAATTCACTTCCGAAAGTCATCAATCCGCTTCACTCACTCGTGCTGATTATTAACGAATAAAAGCACTTTTCATTAAAAACACCCCTTAAAGATACATTTCCTTCTTTCACCAAAATCAGTTTCAGAAAATATGGCAAATGAATCAGAAATTATAGCAAATGAAACAATTGTCCTGCAGTCGAATGAAAACGTGAAAACGAATCATTTGTTTATCGCGTCAATGACTGACTCCATCCAACACTGCTACTTGATGTATAATGGCAATGAATGATTATGAAATAAAATAAACCCCAAAAACTATAAAATATCAGATTTACTGTAAAAACCTGATTTCGCTCCAAAGGTAAGCATCTTGACAGATAGAGCACGACTGCGAATCGAAAGATTATTTGTCGGTAATGCATGCACACGTACGGCTTTATTTCGAATAAAATTGGGACTAAATAGTCCCATCTAGCATTTAACTCGTTCTTACAATTAAACATAATATTAAAAACAAGAGATAGGAAAGAAGGCAAACAAGAAGCATGTTAATAGTAACAACTCATTCACAATAAAAATTTAATAAATATGTGATAAAATAATAAAAGTATGGCTTCCACTGATCAGTCCTAAAGAAAACTGTCCCAAAACCATCGGAACAATTTTTATAATCCAATACGAACCCATTCTTAAAGGCATTTTTCCAAAGATCCCCAAAACAGTTTAAACTAAAACGTCCTCAACAACCACACCCTTCCAGAAACCCTTTGCCATCCCCACTCGAATCCCATTCAAAAGGATGGACCCTCACGGAGCAATTTTTTCAAGGAAAAAAACTCGATGACGGGAAGGCACATCCCTTGGCTACGGAGGGAAGAAATGGTGGGGTCAATATCGAGAGGAAAACGGGTTGATTGATGGAATGGGAAGAAAGAGATAGATGAACGAAAGGAATCAGCGGCGATGGTCGCATATAGGACTATCGGAAGGGGAAAAAACACTGTATGAATAATTAAACGGAGAAAAATCTACGGTGAGGAATAGACAATGGTGCGCCATGCAAAATCTGATTCACGAAAGCGAAAGAAGGGAAAGTTCACTTTTCGCGAAGGAAGGATATGGCGAGAGATGACAAGGAAATTAACTTCATGATTTTGATTAATGGGCGTTTTCTAATTGTTCCGGATTTTGAATAAGGGGCCGACCCTGTTTAGCACTCTCTGATGCCATATTTGCCGTCAAGTTACTTACTTTTCACATATTTTCTCTTAAAGTTGATATTTGTATAGAAAGGGTTTTCCCTCCCATATGAAATGGGCCTTGATATCTCCATTGAAGTTATGTGTCAGCAAAGATTTGAAGCTGAAAATACCTCTCAATTCCAACATCTTTATGTTGAGTTGGGATGACAATAACTGCAGAGGTAAGTATTGATAAAAGGAACAATTTCCTACAAGGAAGTTGGTGATTATAAGTTTAAGTTCCTAAAGGAAACAGTCTTTGATTTAAAAAATATGTTTTTGTTAATACCTATCAGGTTATAATGCTATCATAAATTACAAATAGAAAAATGCATCTTTTGTTAAAACTTTTTATCTTGTCAAATTCATTTCCAGAAAAAGTAACTTTCTGCAAAACGTATGATCTGCCATAGTTGGCAGGGTTGGTTTAAGAACGGTTTTATTTGTATTTATTCCAAAATTAAGCGAATTTTTAAATAGATAGAGAGAGAAAGGAGAGAAACAAGATATGTAAACAACCTTCCCTCCTTGAATCTACGCCAAGTTATTCGTATCAAAGGCATCTACTAATGCGAAATAACACAAATTATGTTCGAAGATAAACAGAAAGAGTGAAAGGCCAACATTCGTCATCAGAATTAATTTTATGACCAGAATTAATTCATTAACAAGCTTCCTTTTAAAAACATCTATCAATTTTTCAGCATCACAAATTCTATAACTAAAATAATCTGATGCTACACATTAAACCCGAGTAGGAGGAGTACGGTAGCATTCTATCCGAATTTCCGGATATCCAAACAAAGGAGAGGGAATTAAAAAGACGAGAGTTAAATCGTCACCGAGGCTTAAGTTATCCAGAGGAAGTGGAGAAGTTCTGGTCTTTGAAAAAGCTCCTTGGCAGAGATGTTATATATCCGAGAAGCAACGAAAAATCCTCTCGTAGCGAGTCGTTATTCAGCTGTCGCATTCGTTAAAACGGCTAAGTTTGCTGGAGTAAGCCAGCCAAGCACCGCTTCCAAGAGGCGGAAACAATCAGGTTAATTGCTAGGGAAATTACTCTTCTCAAGATAGAAAAAGGAAAAACCCAAATTTTCGAAATCGAAGTTTCTCCTTCGGATCATCACTTCCATTTTAGACGCTTCTTAAAGGTATCCTTCACCTTCAAATTCTTATTTTTTACTTTGATGCCCCTCTCAAAAACACGCGCCATAACACAACGGATCAAATGAGAAACTCGCTAAAGACGTTTTTCAGAAGACTGCGTAATATATGGGTTCGCGTTATAACCGGGATATTACACATTCTTATTTTATTACATCAAAAAACAAAAGGAAGGCTTTTCTGGCTCCTTAATTCATAAAGAAGTACTTTTCACCATAAAATAGAGAATGAAAAATTTTTGTTTTACTTGCCACATCTGTAGATGTACGGAGAAATGTGAACCGATTAATTTGTAATACAGATTACTTATTCATAATATTTCTAAAAAATTGTCTGGAATTCGCACAAAGAGAGAGCTTTCCTTTGTTCCATTATTTATTATTCAGATCATTTTCACTTAAAAATAAAACTATTTTCATCCAATCGACAATCATGGAGGAAGAATGAATTATACATAAAGACAATCGGTCCACCGACTAAGGCAGATTATAGCGGGTTGTGGAATGAAAGATAAGGAACGAGAAGGCCACACAGATGACGTAAAAAAATTTCTGGGTGAATTGAATAAGGCAAATGATTGGCTTAATCTAGTTAATAAAACTAAAACGTTTTTATTCCTACAAGTAACATATGAGATATGAAATCACTTCTTAGTTATCAGAAGGAAATCATTCCTAATAAATATTGCACTAAGATTTGCTGTTAAGTTATTAAAAAAATGCATTCATGTACGCTTTACTAGCGTTTCGTTTATTTTAACGTTTAAAACGCTAAAAATCTCTGGGGCAATGTAACGCATCAATTTCGAATATTTTATTAACGATTCTATAATTTACCACTGTAAATAACTAGGGATTATAATACTACCATTAATTGGGAATAAAAAGATGCATCTTAGAGACCAAAATTTTCTTTCTGTCGAAAATGGATTAGCACGAAACGCTCGATTACTTTCAACCGATTTCCATGCAAACGGAATCCAAATGAGGAATTTTTAATATAATAAAGGATAAATATTTCCATTTAAATCATACACACGCTTAATATTTTATTCTTATTAAGAAATCGTTCAGGAAATACACGAGGAAATTAAAAGACTCCATTAAAAAAGAACTGAGGGTAAATTTATATTTTATAAAAAGAAGATGGAGGTAAATATTCCAACCAATGTCAACTATAGCCAGAGAGAGTGATAAAATCGTGATAATATGAGTGCGCAAGTGAAAAGGGCACGGAATGAGACCACAGCTCGTGGATATACAGCTATTCCTCACTCCAGCACCAATCCTCCGCAGTTCCTAAGGAGTCATTAATACCAAACTTTTGCGCATCTCATTTATTAACGACCAAAAACATTGGTGTTGCGGAAGCAGTCCAAAGTTACGAAAGGGAGATGACAGGAAAGAATGGAAAAAGAGAACACTTCGAAGTAATTACTGAAATAAAAACCAAATTAACTAGAGAAGGAGGTTCGCGAAAGTTGAAGCTGAATCCTAACTCTAATTTACCGAAAGTTATGACTATCCAAACAACTGCCACACATTCATTGGATGATTCTGCAAAATATTATTGTTAACTATAAGTATATATAAGTTAATTATATTTTTTATCTATAAAAATGTTTAACAGCGGAATTTAATATTTTTAATGATTTACGAATTGAACTTTGAGAAAAGTTTAGTGTCAATTTTCAGGTTTATATTAAAGAATTACAAAAATTGTTGACTTAAAAATGTTACTTTTCAATTAAATAATTTTTTGCTCTTATGTCTATATTGTAAATAATACATGCTTTACTTTTCTATTAGATCGATCTTTTGTATAGGATATATATAGAATGTTGATATCTATCTACGATATAAAAGGCAGTATGATGTGTACTTTACCTTCAAATTGTTTTGTAAAATGAGGTATTTTTCATGATATGGTATGATATGTGGTATATGCATGGTTGCGCAGTGGTTGTATTTAAATATGTATATCTGTATAATCATTTTTGTGACGAAACCTCTATTCACTTTCAGAGTTATGACTAAAATAAAGTGTTTACGTAATAAACGACTGTTACCATTGATGGGAGAGGAAGAAAAAAAAGATGGATGCTTCAGAGGAACCGAATAATTAAACATTAACATAAATGACTTTCAAACGTTTAAAATAAATGTCCGAAGTTTTCTTAAAAAATACGATATAATCTCGAGATTCATTGAGAAGTGTCTTTCAACTAACAGAGGGATAAATATAGTGTCGAAAATTGTGAGAGAAGAAAAATACAGGCTTGAAACGAAGACTGATCACATTTTATATAGAAACGGAGTGGAATTGAGTCGGCACGACAGTGGTTAGAACATATGCCCGGACACTATTGCCTCGAGATAGTTCAAAACTATACAATAACAGACTTAAGATTAAACAATTATTACACCGTAAATTTCGAAAAAAAAACGCTAAAAACAACAAAAGAAATTCAAAATGGATCCCGTTTTTTCAAACGTATATATATTTAATGGTTACGTATAAAGCCTCAAAGTACATATATTCATCAAAAAACTATAAAAATAATTGTAAAAATCATTACTGGTGATCATGTACACCATAGTCTTTTTCAATAAATAAAAACAAAATATCAAAATATATATTTCAGGCATCACTGATTAGCCCTAACCCTGCTCTTTCTAATTTCTACAAGTTAACAAAAAATAATTGTTTCAGATAGTGAATATTTTAAACATGTTGATGTATACAATACAATTTAATTGGATGTCTTATTTCACTTTCTCATCTAGCGAAGAACGGATGGAACTTCGAATATTTCAATCTTTTCTGCAAGAAATTACAGAAACGCTCTCCTTCAAACGATTAGCAAAATATGCCATAAAAGGAACATTCCTCTTTTTCAATAAAACTAAACATTGCTTCAGAGAAATTTCTCATTCTGATAATATTGTGAGCCTCTTCGTTGAAAACATTTTACTCTTCGTAATCAATATCCATCCATATGTCTGAGCATTTAAAATGGCACACGAAAGCTCAATCTGAGAGGTCGATTTTCATGTCTTGGAAAGGTGAGGTCAGTTGGTGCGGCGCCAGAAAATCCCATCCGCGTAGCTCATCTCGACTTCAGACAAAACCATCCGAAATAGTTTGAGAGAGCCGAGAAAAAGAGGCCCCAAAACAATACCTAGATCAATTTTCTGTTGCTCCAGCTAGTACTTGCATCTATTGTATAAATGTAGACGGGGTATATGAGATACAAAGTCACAGCCTAGAATACAGTGGCCATAGCCGCAAATCAATCGATGTTCACTATCGAAGACAGCTAAATAAAATCGATGCATGAAAGTATTATCTGTCTGTGTTTACACCCCCTGCCAAACGCTATACGGCGGCTCGTTGGGTATTAAGGTGAAATATGTAAATTAATGTCATTTTATCTGTCATTATCTGGCGGGCGCACGCTATTTAACCATCCTCTTTGTTTAATTATGACATAATTTTTTTGGAGTCGCTTCTTCATCCAAACGGCCGAGTGGTTTGAGTGTCTGGTTCAGTTTCCAAACTATCCAAAGGTTATCAAAAGTTTATCAGAAGGTTATCCTCAGAGGTTCAAATCCTGTTTCAAGCAAATTTTTTCCGGAAAATTAAGTTCACAGGTCTTGTGACGTTGATGATCAAGATGGCTGCCACCAACCTCCACTCTTATGGTTAGTCAGTTTATTTTAATTAACCCCCAAATCCACTAGTGTATCTCTTAATCTAATCATCTTTCTCTTTTTATACTTGATGTCTCGTATGTTTAATTTAGAGAAATGATAAGAGTGTTTGTTTTGATGTTGTATACACGACTTGCGCTAGCACAATAACAACACCGCCACAACGATCGGCAAATTCGCTCGCGGTCAACAAAACAATCCAAACCCTCGGCAATCCGGGGATTCCTGGCAGTCAAACTAATAGGCCTTTCTTACGTCACCCAATATAACGCATCTCTTAAACTAAACCGGTCCGCCCATGTATGTCTTACAAGTTATCCGGTGGGTTATATATGCGGTGTATTTCAAAAAGTACTCGTAAACAAGTCTTAACTCTAAACATTTGAAATAAATTGTTGTATATTTTTGAGAATCAATAAACACAGTCTCCTTGAGGCCTCCAAATGGAGGTTCTTAATTATAAATCCGCCCCTTAGTATGCAAGAAACTTTCAGTCGTGATATAAACAAAGGACTAAAGCGCATGGATCGGATTCTAACGGCAGCGATCATTCTGCGGAGATTTCACCAATTACATCTCTGACAGCGCGATAAGTGTGCACGATTGATAGGAAGCGGTCTTTTAGCTGCCCTTTTGCTTTCCTCCAACCGCACGAACACATGAATCAATCAAGCGGAGAAGTCGTCACTCGGGAGCGCCATCTGGACAGCTACAGGACCCGCTTTTGGGGGACGACTGGCATTTTCAGAGATTACGCCACGGATTAGCTGGCTCAATGCAAAATGATATTTTCTGAGTTGATTTTTTGCCTCTCTGTCGCAAAGTCTTCGCATAATTTAAATCGGGATCGGTTTGCCTGCTGAGCAGTGAGGCATTCTATGCTAAAATATTACGTCCTATTTATTAAAGATTACAAAGAGTTTATTCTATTTTTAGTTATCACTTTTGTGACTCACAAGTTTTTAAAAAACTCAAAGATCCTGTCTCTCCCTTCTGTGTGTACACACACAAGGCAAACAAGGACGTGTTTCAAAATAGCAAACAACAACTCATACAACACTAAAAGAAATAAGGAATTATTATACCCAATATATAGCCGATGAGGATGAGGAGCTATAATATAGAATTAATACAGAATATGCATCATATGATAGTTAGTGTTGTTCATTATGTATGATATTTTTCCTTGGAATTTATTTAGTTATAGCAGACGTTCCCGATTATTCCACTAGTAAATAAAGACAGATAAGTACAATACGATTATCAATCGCGACTGACAGACAGGAGATAGTTAAGGTAACTAATGAAATGGAAAATTACAAAACTACTTACTCGACATAAAGCAGATTTTATTGCTTCAAAATTTGTAAATGGTGATAAAATACATAAAATATACTTTACATACATTTATTGCGGATACTTATGAATTCGTCTACGGTAAAAAAATGTAATGCGCCAAAGGAAGACGTTTAACAATATTTTAAGTTTATTAAAGCATAGTATTGCTCCAATTTATAAAGGTGCCATTTTTTAGGTTAAATAAAAAGATCAGTAAAAAGGTTCAATAGAAAGGCCTTCGTAAACAAATCTAATTTTGAGAACGATTTGTAAAGAATGCGAAACAAAAATAATAATCAGTGCCAATTAAATATCTTAAAGAGATTAAATATGAAGAAGATATCTACAACACACTATTCACTCGATGTTTTACGTTTTATTTCATTAGCCTCATTGTGTATTATAGCCGTTATTGCCATTACGTTTGGGCGTCTGACATTTATAAAAATTGAAGGAAGAGAGCTCTCATACTGATGGGTTTAACTTACCGTTGGGTTTTTCCTCCTCCGTGGCCTTGCCCTTCGTCCTGTCCATGGTCTTTGTGGCACTTCCTTTGTTCTCCGTGGACTTGGAGGAATCCTCGCCGCTCGCAGACGTGGATGGAGCCGATATTTCGCGAGCCCCAGTCACAGTGACACCTTCGCCTGCCAGGGCTACGATAGTGCCGCCCTCTTGAGTGCGAATTGTGCCTCCGCCGCTTACATTGTTGCTGTTGTTGTTGGAGTCTGCAGATTCCACTCGGGCGTTGTCCGTGCCTGCCCTCTGCTGGTTCGAGCCGACACCTGAGAAGATCGCACAATTTTTTAATACATCTCATATACACCTACTTTCTACGTGGCAGCAACAGTAAAGAATAAAATATATTCTATTTAATTTCCACGGAATATATACTCATTTGCCTGAATATTTCCACTTGAAGACTAAAATATTCGCATCGAATAAATTTACATTCTATGGAAACTACAAAGTATTTTGTACTTCTTCAGTAGAGACGTCAACTTCTAGGCGAGAATAGTCGCATCAAATACACAGTTTGAGCACTTGTTAGTGATGTGCTTTACCGCTAAGTGATACATTTTTGTGAATTAATGAAAACCTTTTCTTGACAAGTTACTCATAACCATGAAATTGAAAGAAAAAAAACACCTAGTACATACATAAGTTGTAAGTAATGTATACATTAAAAAAGGGTATTATTTATAGTAAAATAACATGGAATAGGATTTCATTTTAGCATCTATCAGAGGAATTTTACGGCGGAGCTGCAATTGCTGAATGCACGCAATTTCAGAGGAGATATTAAAAAGAAAATTGAATAGTGTATAACAAATGAAATATTCCAGTATTCAACCACTCATGTTGCTCTAGAAACAAACATACATCTTCTGGGAATTGTTTAAACGATGCAGATGATAGAAAATATTGATTATTATACCTTCTACGAAGATCTCGTCCATATTGTATTATTCATACATAAATTTTATATTATGGGGTGGTATACATAATTTTCCATTATTCTCTACAATACTGAATATGAAGTATGGGCTGCATATTTATTAGATAAATAAATCATAAAATTTTTCACGAGGAAACTACATCCTATTTAAATAACTTTGCAAAATTTAAAATGGGGTAAAGTCTCCTTGCAATTTTTTTCCCGATTTATTTCTCCTGTCATGGAATATAAAACGTTACTCGCAAAAGTGTGCAATTTATTGATATTTAATTTTCAAAATTCATTACTTCTTGGTAACCTTTTATGAAACTATTTGCAATCATAAACAAATTTTCAAATAAAATAATTTTTTCAATAAAACGAAAGAGAAAACGGAAAATTAAAGTACTTTTATAATTTTATATATACTTGCATGTCAATTTAATTTGCTTATACGTATCTATGAACTTTCTGTTTTTCTCTTTAAATGCGACATATTGCTTCGTACTGAATTCCCCTTAAATGATTTTACAAATGGATTCGATTGTAATATTCTGTAAATCTTTACAAAAGGAATCACCAGTAGCAACATCACTCGACGAACTTATACGAGTCTTATACGAGCCAAAGTAATAGTAATACAGTAAATTATAAATTAATTTCAAATGATTGGATAGGTTTATTACGATAGGATTAAACTAATTTTATTCCAACTTGCCGCAAGCAAGCTCATGATTTGGCGGTAAAATTTCGAAGAAAAACAGTTGGACAAAATAATCGCAAAAATTCGAGAAGACCCGTCGTTTTAATAAAAATACAAGACAATAATGGTGGAAAGTTTCCATTTTAGTGTGAGAAAGAGAATCGACGGAGCAAATAAGGAAAGAAAATTAAAACTTGCGAGAGACTTCGATACGAAGTGGCGAAGGAATGTAAAAAATAATAAATATATAAGAATAAGAGGCTCTGAGGGAGGAAGTTGGCGTGAAGGGCTCAGAGGCACGAAGAAAAGTTGGGAAAAGTCATTCCATTGGAAGACAAAGCCCCAGTACGGGAATATTTTCTTTCCGACGACTAAACCGACGAAAACGTAATATCGACGGAATTCAAATCCCTTTTTATTCTCACCAACCTTAAAATCCCCAACCGTCATAATCTTTTAGACACCTTCCGATATCAGTGGATTATTGAATAGTAACTTCAGCCTTCACCCGTATAAGAATAACTCGTTCAAAATATCCCACAAAGTAATATTTTTAACTAAACTTTTTAAGTAGACTAAAGAATGAAATATCAAAATTAATAACATGGTTACTACATTTATACTATATGATAAAAAACAATTCTATTTCACTGCAATAATCTTCCAGATTCTCCATTGTCCGAAAACCCTTTAATTTCTTATTATCAGCACTTTGTAATAATAGCGGTAATAGTAATAGTAGCGGTGTTTTTAAATATTCTTTGACAGCTGAGGTCATTTCGCACTCCCACCGGGAATCGAATCCGGAACGGCTTCCATCGAAGTCGAACGCGCTGCCCAAATAGCTATCGATGACCACTTTGTCATCTAATAAACTAATAAATAACTTACTGTATGTTTTGGGCGCAATATCATCATTCCACTCGTACTTTTCATGTTTCCTTTTACTTTGCATGCTTCATGACTCTTCTTTCTTTATTAACTACTTTCGCATATCGTTCTCGAAAAATATAATTCCTGAATTTACTGGTTCTAGCATATACTTCCCTTATTTTTCTCGGAATATCAAGAGGATATATGTAATAATGAGGACGCATAACATCGGCTGCATCTTCTACTCTATCCGAATTAATTACGCAAATTAAAACTTTGATTGAACCTTCCATCTTCTAATGAAACGAATCCTGCATTCGATGGGAGCTGGTATGACCGTAGCCGTCAAAGCACTTTTAAAACACAAGCTCTATTATGAAACAATTCCGATAAACTACACTATCAAATTAAGAGTATTTAAAGAAAAGTATATCGCGTATTGGGAATTGATATTAATAAGCTTTGCGTGAATATTAATGCAAAATAACATTAGATGGTATAAACAGAAGTATTCTACGTCACTCAAAAACACATTTTGTCATTTTTGCAACTAATAGAGCTTAGCAGATAAGAAACTAAGTAACGTAAAAGTAAAGTTCATTATGATATTTGAATGATTTCGAAGGGAATTTTGATGTATTTTCAGTCTCTTCTATTCACTGCTAGTGATATCTGCGCGTCCTACTTACATGTAAATGTAGGTTTAACGCATTTATAGCTTACAAGAAGTATTCTACTCCATTTACCATTAAGAAAGAGATACGAACTCCATTTTAGCAACCATTTCAAGCAATGTTACATTGAGAAGAGCCAAAAGGATGATTTGGAAGTATTTTTCAAGCAATATTATTAGAGATATATTATCAGAGACAATAAAATAAAAAAAATTTAGAGAAGAAAGGAAACCTACGAAAAATCACATTCTGGCCCTCAAATTGAAATCGTTTTTTTATCACTGTTTTGTTAATTATAAGCTTGATTTGATATGAGAATACTTTCAAGATTGAGATGATTTCATATCATTCAACATTAACCAACCGCACATTATTAATTTTCAAAAGAGTAGCGAATATGAGAATTTTCGGTTCAAAAAGGGCTACGCAGCTCAGCAAGAAAGAGTAACCCTTTTTCCCACAAACTTCATAAAAGAAAGGCATGAGACAGAAGCGTCTTAAGGAAGTAAATCAGATCTGGCAAGAACCTCAAGAAGTCTATTGCCGGCCTCTTACATATGCAACACATCGGAGGCTGAGACGATTCGCTAAGTCAAAGATATACTGCGAATTACATAATTAAGAGGGTCGTGGAGAAGTTCGGTTTAAGAGAGTTTTTTGGAAGCGTAGTTGGAGGCAGTAAAAATCGAGCGGCCAAGTAGGTCGCTTCTTAATCATCAGCGTCACGCCATGATGGCGAACTCTCTCCTTAACGGGAAACAAAAGAGATGCGAATTAAGAATGCAGGGGATTATGGTAGAAGAAGACGTGTCAACAAATGCGATATTTAAACTGCGAGCGTGAAAATACGTGACAATGAAACACGAAATTTTTGAAAAGATACGACAGCTAACGTCTAAGAGATATATTTGGCCCATCTGAGGAGCCCGCGGGGGCATCGCAAACAACCGATTCATTCCAAGAGGATGTTTGTTTAGTGACTGCTAATGCAACTATTCATCATATGCACCGTACTAACAGAATGTTTTACTTCGGAATCTCCATTGTCAGAAGTTGTAAGACAATCTGAACATTGCCGAGAGTGCGCTTCAACTATGTTAAGACGTTCTGCATGATTTATCTGCCGTTGGGATGGGATTACACATTACGAGGCAGAAATTGAGATATCTCACAAATATCAGTAACTATTTAGATGTTTTACACAGCCATTGCTCTACTTCTACTAAATTCTATCGATCTTAAAGAGTGTTCCGATTCTATGATTTTAAAAATCTAATGACGTTCATCATGATAAGTATAATTTTATAAGAATTTAATTTAATTAACCGCAAGCAATCGTAGTACACAATGGGTCACAAAAGTGAGGAAACCGTTGTTATTGTATTATATGAGAGAATGTTATTTTTATAGTTGCGAAACATTGACATTAAAACTTACGCGATAAGGAAAAATCAATCAAGTATCGCCCCAAAAGAAAATATTACAGTATTTAAGTAACCTTCGCTAAAGTAGGGCGTCTATTTAAAGCAAAAAGCTTCAGTTTCTATCGTATTCTGCATATAAAATAGTTATAAATTATAGTTTTATAGTTTTTTTCTTATTTTCCGCTCAGTTTCCGTAATAACGCGGGTGCAAAGTCCGTCCTCCTACCCGTATTATAACAAAATTTTATAAAAATAAGTATAAGCAAAACCAAAGTAGAAACAAATATAAGATATTTAGTACGTAAAAGTAAAAAACATACAAGAAAATAATCATTTATTAAAATAAGTTTTTTAGTGAAATGAAATCACACTCATCATTCACTGCATTTAAAACTCTTTATCAGACTTGTCTCGTCTGGTAATTACTCCTTTCCAATGTCTAAATTAAGTATTCTTCTTTCCTAAGGTGAGATAATGAGGTCGGATTCCTTTCTTAGAGTTGAGCTGAACCCTTCAGCTGGAAAATAAGGAGGAGGAGCTCTTTTTTTTAATGATTACCTCTTTTAACTCCCACGCTTAGTTAATGACCACCTTTTTTAACAGGTAATTTCCCTACTAGAGACTTAAGGGAAAACAGAACCAATGGTAACAATGTCAGCAGTTGTTGGCCTAAAGCATTTTAATAAACCGCCGTTCGACGGGATTTCCTTACAATCTACCAATTTGGCCCAGAATTTTGATTAGACCTCCATTAATAAGAAAAATAACTAAAAAGTACTTACACCTTCACTAAAATATGAATATATTATTAAGTATTGTGGTAGAGGTGTAAGTGCTTTTTTGCTGTTTTCCATTATAGTGAATCTAATTTCCAAATGCAAGAATAGATTCAAATTCAAGCATATGTAAAAAACTGAGAATTTGAGTTCACTGTGGAATATTTTGTGATTTAATTACGTTACCTTTTAAAATAACACAAGTAGTCAATTTATCCGACTAATTGTTAAAATAATCATAAAAACAAAATTCAGCTTCGCAGACTGTCATGTTTTCTAATTGACAGAAGTATTGAGATTAAGGAGAGATTATAAGGAAAAATGCAACATTTACTCTCTGATAAAACATACATTATCTCATTTCAATAATGACATTTTTCCAGAATATTAAGTTTCATTACGATAAATAACTCCTTTTTAATCACAGCCTTCCAATAAGAATAAGGAATTATAAAAATGAAATGGTAACAACTATTTTCGAGAGATTAAAATACTGTAACGACCTAAGAAATGCGGGCTTCACAACGTTTAGGAAAGCGTATTCCGATCACAATCAGAACCTTTGATTTCACCCTCATTTGAACTTTTTCTCTTTAATGTGACGAGAAATAATATATGTGACTCGAACTGTTAATGATTTTCCTCTGATCGAGATAAAACTCACAAAAAATAATTAGCGACGCGGGTTCGCAAAAATCACGCACAGCTTTTGGGAAATCAATGTAAAGAGTTCAATAGCACACTTTCTTATCTCGGTGAGACGTGCGTGTTCCGATACGGAAGCCGTATATCACGCGTCGTAAAAAACAATGCGAAGAATATCTCAAACGGTTTAAGGTTACATGAAATTCGCGCCACCTTGAAAAAACAAACGGAGACAGAGTTTTCCCTCCGACTTACGTATTTATTCTTTTGGTCGTAAATAACGATTTTTCCAAAATTGCCGAGCCCACGAATAACTTAAACGCTCTCAAAACGAAGGCAGCGGAAAATGAAATATATTTCAGGTGGAAAACAACGCGATGATGAAATTGACGGAGAGTTACATGCCGAGAGGTTGTAAGGGAATTAATTCTTGGATAAAGATTCCGGTAAAATGAGGGGAATTTATTGACCGGTATCATAAAAAAGGATTATAATCGTAAGACTGCACGCGAAGAAATGGAAAAAATATTGTTGTTTCGTCCGGAACGTTAATTTTTGTCAACACGTTTGCGTCCCGTTTTAGTCTTAGAACTTTCTCATTTTTCTTTTATTACCTTTAGAGTTAGAAACTATTTTTCTCGAACGGATTTATATTCTACTCATTCGTTTTATATTTCAGACGTTCATTTAAAAATATGTTTCGGATGATTTTGCATAAAAGATGCATTTCAAATTCCCATAACTTATTGTGACGGAATGTGATTTAGGTTCTATAAAGGTTACTTTATCACTGAGGGATGGTGAAATAAAGCAACTTTTAGGGTAGTGAATTTTCGTTACCTTCCACACAATAATTCTAAAAAATCACATTTTTAAGTACATAAGATACAGGACACAAAATCTACGAGATGAATGTCACTGGTGTGCATTAATTCATAAATAAGGAAGAGATATTCGAGGTCTACATTTTCTCTGGAAATTTGGAAATTTTTTGAGAGATGATAATTTTATTTCTTACAGTCTGAAACATCGCGTATGGATCTCTGATTAGCCTACCAGTTCACCGGTGTATTATTTTAAGGTAGGAGGAATCACCAATTACACAGTTAGTATATCAGTCTAAATAGCTTTCCATTGTGTAAAATATTCAGTTTCCGAACCTAACGATAATTGGAAAATATAAAATGTAAATATTTACATTAAAATCCCTTAGTAACATCTTTGATCAATCTACTTTAAATTAAGGATTCATCTTAAATAAAAACTGAGAGTTTATGAGCGCAATTCAATCAATCGTCAATTAATTCCATCCTGAGAAAAATAAATAAATGCAGTATGTAAATACTATGTATAATAAACATTCATCTTTAAGCAGAGACGACCGTACGAATGCCCCAAAATTATTTATCTAAAACGAATTAAAACTTCGAATGTAGAAATGTGAATTACTCCAAAAGGATCGCAATCGCGCTACCTCGAAGGGGCTAAAATGTATTCCGGCACTATTCCCACCCGACCCAGACACTAATTTCGAGAGTTATCAAACAAATTACCGCAGCGTGGCTAAAATAAGCAGGAAACGCCCTTTATTTCAACCGAAAGAGAAATAAAATCAGTCTCTAGGAGAAATTTCTATACCATAATGGCAATCGATCGTTACTAGAATCGCCACAACAGATGGAAAGAGAAGCAAATGCGAAGAAATAAGAAAACTAATATGATTATCCTCATCAGCGTCGTGGGAGCGACCTTGTCAGCAGCGACCTCCATTATTTGCTTCGTTGGGAATAATAGGAAGAGTGAGCTAATCGAACACCGGGGGCGAGGAAACGTGCCTGTCTCGGGGCAGCACCCATCACTTCTGAAAAAGGTGGTTTATCCTTTCCACAAAACCGACCCAACAAAAACCTCAACTTATGTCCTCGTCTCGTTCTCTTTTTTGTGACTCTTTCATCCAAATGCACGATCCGTGTGAATATATCACGCCAACTTTGGGCTTATCTATTCCGTGCTAATCGGGGAAAGCGAAAAATAGAAAACCAGAATTAACTAATTATGCAAACACACGCTTGGAATTAGAAATATAAATGTCATTATCAAATACGATTCATCATTTTTACGGGAATTCTAAATCAAGATTTGTGTACCACCGTTATTCTTTATCCAATATTCATTGAGCCAACGACAATTACACACGCATCGAATTATAGTACACAAAATACAAAATCAAAAACAATCAGATAATATTTATTAATGAATATGCAAGTTCCTAATGGAAAAAGATTTTAACGTGGCATTTAAATAGATGCACAGAATTTTTACGATGCATTGGAAAAAAGAAAACAAATAGACATGGGTTCAAAAAAGGCAAGCCCTTGACTTGTGGTAAGATGAAGATCCGGTAAAGTAATTACGGAAATCAGAGTTGGTGTTATAAAAAGAAATATTGTTACGAGTAAAATAATCCACAAAAAACAAGGATATGCTCCTGTAAAAATTCTGGTGATTCCTTGTAATAAAAGAAAAATCTTGTCCGGAAGTTGCCATACAAACAAACCATAGGGTAAGCGAGACTGAATATAACTGTAGCAGAATATCAACATTAAGTGAGCCACGAAAAGATCTTAGAAAGTAACATAGTGAGTTTAATTTTGCGAGCAAATGGGAAACACGTGGCCCACTAGTCATAATACTAACTTTATATTGAATTAATGTCAGGTAAAATACGGCCGTAAAAAGAGGTAGCCTTAAATTAAATCAGATTTATTTTTATATAATACTACAGAGTGATGCCATTCAAATGATACCCCGAAAATTTAAGAAAAATAAAATATTACGGCATTATATACCACACTATTAAGAACTTAATCACAATTTTAATGTCGCATAATTTGAGATGGTAAAACGTGAGAGTCAAGATGTACGCAAAACTAAAATGGTATTGGTCCGTTAGTGAAGCTCTGGGTTCGAGACCTGGTTAAGGCATGGATAACTGTATGTACATAATTATTGAATTATTAGCCTTTCCTAAGTGCGCAATCAAATCAATAAATAAAATAGTCAAAAAAACGTGACTCTGAATAAATAATAACATCTTAATTCATTACTCCATTACGTGAGAAAAAGATGAGCACGAAGTTGACAGTAAGGGATGAAATTTGAAGTTCCAGAACGTAGGAATTTTACTTCCTCCTCTGAGTGTCTTTGAAGGCGGCATTATGTAAGGAACCAATTTCTCGGCAATTTCATCCGAAGGAAAGAAACCCTCTCAAACAGCCATTAAATCCCGCAGAAAATGACGAGCATTATAGGATACAATCAACGCTTGATTGCGCACATGCAATTCGATGTGATGCTATTTTTATTCCTCCGTTGAGATTTAATAGCGTCTTTCGTTCCTTATTTAAGGATTAGTGAGGAAAGTTAAGCTCAGGAAATTACTCGTGTATCATTACATTTACTATTATATTTAATGTACAGTGAGGAATTTATCATAACCTCCTCAAAATTAAGGAAGTTTTTATTTATTGTAATCTTTGTAATATGGTGAATAAATGTTTTAATTGAAACAATATTTCCAGTTAGAGGGTTAAGCGAATATATCTAAAATACATATCTGCTGCATACTACGGTCATATAGGAAACGATAAAGTGATAAGAAACATTAGACACTTAACTGAAATTGCCTCACTGTTTTTGAAAAATCTTTCCCTTTAGAACGATTCTTGTCTTAATGCCAAGGAATACAATGATTATATAATAAATATTTAATAGTTATCATTTCATAATATAAATATCAATTTATTCATACTAACCTACATACCTAACTATTCATGATAGCCTTTAAATATTTATTACATAATCATTGTATTCCTTGGCATTAAGACAAGAATCGTTCTAAAGGGAAAGATTTTTCAAAAACAGTGAGGCAATTTCAGTTAGTAGACCTTATCATAATTATTTTTTTCAGTTGAATTATTAGAAACCTTAAATGTACAGATAAATAATACGAGAATATAGATTACATCATCTTAATAAGAGTGTTAAACACTCTTTTTAAGAGTGTGTGTGTTTGTATATGTGCTATGTTTATAGATGCAAGCATATGTAATAAGCTGTGTAACATAGAAGGCATTGTACAATCATTTGTATTCCATATACTCCATTGAAATTGAATTCTCGTACTTCTACAGCAATATTGAAAACGTGGAAGCAAAAGTCATGATCGGTATGAGACATTTTTAAACAAGCAGGATATATCGAAAATAATACCAACCCGATTTTATTAGCCAGAAAATAATTTTATCCCTCATTCATCGAGTTTACTTTCCATTAAACTTGGAATAATAAGCTCTCCTCCTTTCAACGTCGCATAATGAGATGCAAATATTGATAACCAAAATTTTCATGACGGTTGACTGCCATAAAAGCGGAAGATGGAATATAAAAATATCGTAATTTTTTCGTTCGCCGCGAAACAACTTGCAAACCCTATACGTCGCAGTTACATAAAACAAGCCCAGATCCATAAAAACCCTAGCGAAGGACTCTATTAAAGGGAAAAGAAAAATGAGAGAGGGAACGGGAGGAAGAAACTTTTCTTAATGTCCACGATTCCATTTCCCTTAATCTCCGAAATATAATGTATCTGGATAACAACAGGGGTATTCCGGGATCGATGCCAGATCCTTTTGCTGGCACGTAAACCTTATATTCGGAATGGAAGAGGAAAAAAAACCTTCTCCTTGTCGGATGAATATTGAAACCACAGCTGAAGAGCGCATACAAATGGAGAAAATTTCTGCGATTGGAGCGGTGACCTTCCGCATTTTCCACATTCCGTCATTTTAAGGAAACTTTAAATTATGACTCAGCCGATTGGGTCGAATTTGCCGCCGAAAATGAAACAGTATTAACTTTTCGAATGTCACCGGTCGACTCCACTTTAGAAACGAAAGGAACACTAACATGGAAATAGATGCAGTAATGATATCTCTTGGTTTCCGCATCAAAAACATAGGAAAACGAATCTTATTTTAAAGTTTTCAAATTTCAGAATCAAGGATTAGTTTTTTACCTCCTAATATTAAAGACATACAATACGAAACAAAAAATTAAGTAATAAAGGAGCATATTTAAGAGCATATCGCGAGGAATTTTGCCATCCCTCACCTCTCAGGATTTCAGGTTTATAAAATTTTTAGAAAACTAGTTATTTGTTATGCAGAATAATGTATTTACTCCATGTGATGAGAGTATAAATCGTAAACTCAAATTAAACCAAACGAAATATGATTCTGTGATAGATTAGAAAACTCACCGGAAGAGATTTATGGATCGAATTCGTCTTTCTTAAAAATTATTTATAAAACTGAGAATTATAAAAAAGAACAATTTAAAACACTCCATCCATTCATTGAGTCTAAGGTATACACAATCATCTTATATAAACGCGTTTAGAACATTTCTGAGAAAATAAAATGTAAAATCAAAAGACGAAAAATAGGAACCAAACAAGAATGATAATACACTAACGTTACATCTACTAAGGAAAGAGCTGGTACACGTACAGGGAACAGTGCTTTATATAAAGAAATATTCTTCACAGACGTTTAAGATACTTCTTTGTAGAAATTATTTGGATACAAAAGAGAGGAATTTGCAAAATTTCTTCCATTCTACAGTTCAAGTGCTTTCCAAAAAAAAAAAAGAGCAAGACCGGTCAAGTACTAGAGTAGGCATATTTCCTGGGAAATGGGGTTAGCGGTCCACTGCTTACAAACGGGGAAAAGATGCCCACATTAGCTTATCACTCTGAGAGGGACTTTTGCGAACTGACTTTGTA
Source organism: Pachydiplax longipennis (assembly GCA_036926295.1). Classification (NCBI taxonomy): domain Eukaryota; kingdom Metazoa; phylum Arthropoda; class Insecta; order Odonata; family Libellulidae; genus Pachydiplax; species Pachydiplax longipennis. The sequence goes on along the minus strand of JAVFKF010000044.1, from coordinate 4,605,128 downwards.
GACTGAGAAGAGCATAAGTGATCTGAAAAGAGCATGAGTGATCCATCCATATATAATTATTTGGATAGAAAGACTATAATGTACTCATTCGTTTAATTGAGACATTAGGAAATGGATCGGAGGATCTTTTGAACTACTTTTATCTTAAAGATGTAAATTGCAGAATTAGTTAACTCATAAGTTAAATATTCCGTGCAGTATTACAGTGATTTGCATCAGCCGTTATTGAATTATCTGTTATTTACTTTGATTTATTTACTCAAAGTTAAGTTATCACCTTCTTAGAAAGCTGCATGAAATCAACCATAATAACAATTTCGTCGAAAATATCGCACATTATTATTTTGGAAGAAATGTTAAAACTATAGTTCATTTTACGAAACATTTCAAGGCGATATAAACGAATTATAATGATAAATTCAACCTTCAATCAGCAAAGAGGCCATTAGTTTTATTTATTTATTTTACCAGGAATCGAACCCAGGACCTCTTACACCAAATTCAAACGCGTTGCCCACTTGAGAAGGCCCGCACTAATATTTTTAAACTTAGAAATAATCCAGAACCGCTCTACACAAAACTGTTTCATTATCATAATTTCCTAGCGCATATCTCGGAATATTCCGCACAATTTTCAAGTAAAACCCATTCAAAAAATAGGTTAATGAGATAAATTTCTACGAAAGACCACGAAAGAATTAATTACGAAGAAAAAGCCATAGGATATACTCTAAAGAAGGATATGAAGAAAATAGAAAACATGGAAGAATCTCTGATCATAATTAAAAACACTAGGTCTTAGCTATCATTATGTTTACTGTTGTGCAACGGAATGTATAGTTTTGATGGTATGGATGGTAAGTCATAAAACAGAAAACTAAAAAAAAAAATAAAGAAATGTACTCCTGTACTAAACAGTATATAACAGATTACGAATATTATACTATCGGTAGGCACTCCGATCCACTGAAGAGTCTTCTATAAAATGGAAAAACAAGATTTCCCTACTTCTCTACGAACATTTGCAATGTGCAAAACGAATGAGGCACAAGAGAAGAAAACATAGCGTAGCAATTGAGATAGTAGAATATGTGCGGCAAAGCCCGAAACACAAAGCAAGAAATGAAGGTGGTGTCCTCCAGTCTCGGAAGACGACCGTTTAAGCCAATGAAAACGCTTCTCCGATTGAATAGCTTGCGACCTTTCACTTGACCCGTCACAAGTGACTTGAGAACAAGAAAAGGCAATTGGTCCGACAATCCCAGCAATGATAAAAACCTGAGGCAGTTACTGGAAACTCAGACGGTTCTTACAGGGCGATAAGGAGTCCGTAAGGTATGTCGGACGAAGAGAGTTCCCTTGAACATGGTATTAGACTTTTTTTCAACAGAAAACTGTAATGTTTTCCTCGGCCTTCTTGGAAGTGGAGATGATTCAATACAACTTTAATTTCATACATCTTGCTCTTCTTCGGACATCATCGAAATATGAAAAGTATAATTCTTAAAGTCAAGGTATGATTATTTAAAGCGCTCTTTTAAGTTAATATAATGTTTACACTCATTCTGGATTCGTACATGAAAGTTTTCTTGAAAGTAGCTAAATTATTATTATAGTATTTGTACATACATGAAAGGTTTCTAGGGAATTTTTCTAGTTGTAATTGTGAAGATTAAATGGTGTTTATGGTGGTTGTTGATTTATCTTCTAGTATTAAATTATTGCACATTAAAGCAGTTTAAATTTGTAAATATTTGCAGATTATAAAATAATTTCGCTAATGCATGGGGTTTTTCAATAGTAATGTTCTGTAATTATATATCCAGAACTTAATTATATTATTTTTGCTATTGTAATGTAAATTGAGGTTGCCACCTATCCTAGTTACTAACTGGGGCAGTATTTTATAAAATAATAATAAGAATATTTTGAATCATAGAAGAATTATTTACGATACATTTTATGATTACCTCCATTTGCTCGACAACCGGAATTATAAAGAGATAATAAGTTATTATAATATTATCTAATATAAGTCATTAATTAGAATATTAAAGATAAAAGTCGAGAATTTAATTTAAAATTATGAAGACATACATGTTTTAGCAACCAAAAATGCATAAAACAGTTATTCTGAATTAATAATAGTAACAACCAGGGAGTAAAGAGCTCTTAGAAAAGGAAATAGAATTAACTCTAGAATGGTATTCATTTGCCTTCTAAAAATTAATGTCGGGCTGAGATGGGAATCTGAAATGAGAATGTTTATAGATTTATGTATGTATGTAGATTTATAATCTAGGTTCATGAGATTTAAACAGTCTAAGACACTACGGTCACTTCTCAGTTACCAATTTTCATTGTTTTAACAAAAACCTCTACTTTCTTTCACCACAGCTACTTTAATATCACTCTAAGTGGATCTTTTATTAGCCTATTAAAGTCGGAATTCTTGCGGTGATGAAACATTTTAGAAAAAATAATACATTTTAGAGTGGCGTCAGACTCAGCTTTCTCCAGAAGAGATTCATGCGAAATCCGTTTCTTACTCCGTTTAAAAACTATTGAGCGGAAACATATTGCGACAGATATCGAAAAATATTTCACGAGCCTTTCAACGAGAAAGAAAGCGCAGGAAACAAAATCTCGACGAATTTTATCGCCGTTTTTAAAACTTAATTTTTACTACTCATTCGGGTGCGCCGCTCTCGGAAACAAAAGAAGAAGACCCTTTCGAACAACTCGACGTAAATAAGATATCCGTCGCACTCAACTCTTAAGTTTTTACGGTAATTCCTTCGGGAATAAGAAGCAATAAACTCATCTCCTTCGGACCCCTCACAGTAACCATAATCGTGGGACTCGGGTTATTAATGGATGCAATGTTGTTTTATACATCCGCACAATTCGTTGGATATTCCATACGTGGCTTTGCAGGGAAATTTTTTAACGGCCGTCCTTTTCCTTCAAAAATTTCCCGGAGAATATGTTACCCATTGGGAAGCAACGGGGGAAGCGGAATATTAAGCGCGTGGCCGTTGTGAATTCTTAAAGGAAGTCTCGGCGGTTGAGGAAAGGGAAAACGGAGAAAGGATTTTGCTTTTTATGTGGAGAAAGGAGGTTAGATGAAGATTCAGAGGGGGAATGAGTATATGGCATCGGGAATAAAGGCAACAAAAAATACATATTTCGAGTTTAGAAGGGGTAAGCAAGGATCGATATATCGGCCTAAGGATCGGAGAGAAATAAAAAGGGAGATTCGGTATCTTTTTGAAGAGCGTGACTCGGAATTCTTTAAGTTAGGGGAAAGAGTGCTTTGCATTGCGCCAGCGTCATCGGGCCCAACTTTTTGGATTTTTATTAATTATTCTTTTTCTTCCCTCAGCAACTTTCCGAAGGCGGACTGTTAATTCGGAGGACTGCCTTAATTTCCACGAAATTCACTTTGAGAGGATATTTCCGGAGAGAAAATGTCCCGACGCGTAAATATTTATGCGCGGGGACTGCTGATTTATTCTCAAGGACAATGTTTTATATTTATTCCTCTCCATAGAGCGGATGCCGTTATATTTCTCGTCCGCCATACAAATATCCAGACCATGAAATCGAATCAAGATTTACATAAATATTATTAATGAAAGTTTTTAATAAAACGTATCAAGGAAAAATATAGCAATCCTCAATACTTGCGTGTAGATTTCACTTCTTAAATTAATTAAATGAAAAAAAACTCCTAAGGAAACGGTTTCCTTAATGGAATATCCTTGACCATGTAAAACAACATATATACATATGCTAGTGTAAAACTTTTGAAAATTCGACATTTATCATAATGGTTTATAGTTATTATGTTCTCTGATTAGATGGAGGATATATTTATGCTGGAAAGTCTTACGCCTAAAATTTTTCTTTGCTTATTGGTCTTAGGATACATATCATGATTTTTTTGTCTAAAGATGACAATTTATCATCATTAAATTCCTTTGCTTTCAGTAACAGTCATTGTCCGCGATTACGCAAGGAATTTTGAACATTTAAAAACACTATTTTACATTCGAATGAAACACATTTAGCCTTACTACGTAGTTAAACTCGCTGTCATATCCAAAATAACACGTGTTTTACTTCCACATTTTACATTGCTACTCTCACTTTGTCTTTGTACACTTTCACCTTTTCTGATTATCGCTGGTTCTTTTTTTCTTAATCCATAGCTTCAAATCATGGTCACATAAATCACGGACATTCGTCAAATGAGCAATGCAATCTGAAGATTATGCAGATCGATAAGCAAGAGTGAAAGTCAGAAGCCAAAATTCGCGAAAGTTAAGCCACATTCGTAAGCAAAATAATTATCAATTTAACCCTAAAAAGAATCTCCCGAGAAAGTGAAAGGCGAATACAAATGAATTAAAACACCAAACCAAGAGTCTTAAATCATCTTCTGAAATTGTGAGTAAATGAGGAAGCCACCACTTCAAGATCTAAAGGTTATGAGAAAGAATCTCTCGAATTATATTTCAAAGGGTACTCCAAGTAAAATTCGTCGCTGAATTTATAACACCATGATTTTTAATATTACGGAAAATCATGAAGTGTAAGGTAGATAAAACTATCAGATTGATGTGAAAGAATGATAAATTAGCAGGATTTAGTCAATGAGCATTGATTGATTATTTCTATAACGGAAACCCCAATTAAATCCATTTTAATAATTTAAACGATCACAGACATAAACGACGAACACAAACAACAATCGGAAAAATCCGGTTAGCCAGGATTCGAACCCGGGACCTTGGGTTTGAAGCTTTAGTTCCACTATTCCACCTTCTGATTATACAGCAGTAATTACGAACAGATTAACTATTCCACTAGAATTGCAGAAAAAAATCAAATAAGCGAATTACCAATTCATGTTTCCTTATTGACGCTTGCGATTTTCTCGCATCAGCTTATTTTCATTAAGATATGTATCATTGCTCGAGAGGATAAATTCAATTCTTTCGGAATCAGACACGTCAACATGTTTTATAACAAATATATATGTATATATATCATTTTTATATTACCACCGTTTTAAAGTCCAATGAAAAATAAGATAAAAAGAATAAGCTCAATAATGAACAATTCAGTGAAGTGTAGTAGAGAATGAGCATTTCCTATCAAACGCCATCCTGTAGCTAATGAACGACGAAATCCCAACGGACTTCCTGATCACAAGGAGTAATTTGAATGCACCTACATATGCGAGGCACCCCGTACATTTATTTAATGAAAAGAAGACACAGTAAAGTAAAACCTAAAACTACTTATTTTACTTCCGCATAAGACGCTGTCCCGCTTAATACGCGGTTTACTCCCTTTCTTACAACACATACCGCTCAAGACCGCATCACTTTCGATAATTCATCTAGAAAATACCCGCTTAAAACGAGGGTCTTAAACTCCCTTTTCGAAATGCCTAATTCGGTGAGAATAAGATAAAGATAACGCGAAACAGACGAATCTATATCCCGTTGTCGAAGCTAATACGGACTTTTAGATAGAGATATTCGCTATCAGTGTTTTCTGGGGGAGGAAAAATTAAAATTTCCCTACAGGTTTCTTTTCGTCGCAATCCAATGTAGTAAAGTTAGAGAAAACCATTAAAGAAGTGGTTTTCGGGATGCGCAGTTTTAGAGAGATCGTATTCTGTGATGCTCTTTCTTCACTACTGTTAAATATTCGCTATTTTTCCCTAATTGTTTACTTGCTAAAAATTGTTTTTTAGTATGGAAAAAAAAAACAAAACTGAGCATCTGAGGAAGACGCTTTCTTTGTGAGGAAAGCAGATCATATCATTCAACAAAAATAAGACGAAAAGATTAATAAGCAACCCGTCCTTAACGAGTTTTAGAGTTTACGACGTAGTTGTATATATATTTACTGGGAGAAAAAAAAACACGGAAACAGTAGTACAAAGCATCGGAGAATTCGATGTGTGAGATGATGCGTGTAAGCGGACACTCGTGTGAAATTCCAATACTAAGCCGACTTTCCATTTCGCGTCAAACTTGATAAAAATAAAAGCTCCGCCGGCAAATGAATCATTTTAAAGTGATTGCGTGAGCAAGATGGAAGGAAATGATTTTTGCACGGACAATCCGTAAAAATAAAACGGAATTTACAAAAAATGAGCGGAAATGCCAGTGCGACCCGACATTCTCCCCTAGATATTCCGGATGCAGCCGAGATAATTACAAATTATAATTTCCTTGGACTGGCGCGACGTCGACTCTCAAATGGAAAAGTACTTAAAGTGAACAGTCGGAATAAAGTTTCCTCTTTTTCACGGCGGAACCGAAACGATTTCCAGGGAAATGGCCATGAAAAGTGTTAGCTGTGCTCGTGAAACTCTTTTAAATACATCACAAGTTTCATACGTTCTCTAATTGTGGGGTATCGCCCGACTAATTTCCAGCGAAAGGTAAAATGGGACTCGCAGAAAACGAACCCCAAAAAAGCACGTACCGAAAGTGATATTTATGGGCTCAATCAGCTGAAGGTTCGTAGAATTCCATAAAAAATTGATGTTCATTTATTTTCACAAGAGTAAAAGCAAAAATTATTATCGCAGATCCTAAAATGAGCATTAAAAGCACGACGGAATAAGCTCTAAATGTCCATCATCTTGTAATAATGACTATGAAACGATGAAAACTGCAATTAAATTCATGAAGAATAAAAATTCGTATCATCTCCGAGAATAAAACTTCTCATAAAAATTGTTAAAACATTATTCTAGTAACGCGAAACATTAGAAGTTGAAAACTCTCTGTTAGTTGTTTGTCAAAACCAGCACTGCTAGGTAGCGGAGTACCGGGAAAGGCTTGCATTGCCAACTTCTAAGAATTTCTAATCCTGGTCCAGAAATAAAGGCCTCCTCAAATGCCTCGCAGAAGATTAGAAGACAACAAACGGCTATCGTAGCATTTTCAGCCTCAAATTCGATGATAGTGGTGTTTCAATTTTCTTTTCCTACAACTTAAAACATATTCAGCTCAAGTCATCGTCTTCTGCTTTACAGCCATCTTAAATATTTATCGCATGGTGAAGCAGTCCATGCTAGTCAAAAGATAGGCACAATTTGGAAGATTCTAGGAGTGCTGTGCATAGTTCTTCGGGTATCGATTGGTTTATCTCATTTTCTACTCAGCACCGTATAAAACACACTCTAATATTTTCTATAATTCTACAATAGACGTCTTTTAATGAAATCAAAAAGGTAACCGTATCAATTAATGATAATAAAAAATAATGAACATAGTCGTGTGTTAATTGTGCTTTGGAGAGGGTCCATATAAATTTTTTTAAATTACAATAATGCATCATCTTATATAAAAGTAATTATTACAGATCAGTACATGAGCAATGAATGCCAGCATTAATTTAGAGCCAGTTACTGATAATAAGATAAAAAAATGTATCGTACTTTAATGATTTATCATTAAAGATACTTACTTTAAGATAATGGAGTTTTTATTATGAACCGGTAGTGAATAAGGGTCACTTCAGTAACCCTATCAGGAACACAACATTACGTACTCGACTCCAGACCGCTCACTTGACGTCTAAGGTTCATCTGATAGTGAGCCGAAACTGGCAATGGAAATAAATTTATGAGGAACTAGTTTCTCTGCTCCTATTTTCCTTTAATTGCGAGATAGTTTCCTGAGTTCCAGTCAAAACTTTCAACCGACATTATAAAAGTTAATTGAGATTTATTAACAACTACTAGTTATCCACAGGGCAATGACCTCAATTCGAACGAATAGGACTGTGAGCAATGAAGACATTCAGGAGATGACCATATTCCATTAGCATAGGGATGTAAATCACTCAATGTGGCACGCCTGCATTATCTCCTGAATTTCCGTGATCTCTCTTCACCAACAACCACATGAACCCCTATATGACGAGGCACTCTTTAGACGATTGAAAACCTTTTCAATGGCAGATTGACGAAAATGCCACGCTCTGTCCACAGAACACACTTATACACTTTTTCGATAACAAGATACTTTACTTAAAATTTCCCGGAAATAAATTAAACGATCCGGATAGAAGAATCTATTTCCTTAAGTGGAAGCCTTTCACAAGTGGAGATCGAGTCAATGACTAACTTCATCTTTAAACTGACGATATGGTTAAAAATGCTGAAAAAGAAAATTTGTTTTTACTTAATAGCGATAAATATATTTGAACTTAGGTATTCGATTTAAAAACGGGAAATGCTACTTATTCAATTTAAACTTGATAGATTAGAATTCAATTTCGTATTTTAATTTCAAGTTCGGATACAATTTTAACATCGTTTCCTCTATTCATTTAAATACTTTGTATTGTTTCATAATCTAACTCAAAAGTCCCTAAAATCTCTATCGGATGATTATTTTCTGAATATCGTCATTCTCAGATCCAAAAATTTGGTCAACATTCAGCGATAAATCTTCACTGCTGAACATAACCTTCCTTACGGAGAAGTTTAAGCTAACGTAGTGTTCCTTTATTACTGAACACATTTCTGTAGAATTAATTTTTTTAATCCAAAAAATCAGATAGGTTTCAATAAAAAAACAGTGAAGTCCATCCGTTCAACCAAACATTTAAACTTCCAACTAGAAATTCGTTTCTGTTTTCGAAAAAATATAAACGAGAAAAAAAATAAACCTGATTCGAATGAGTGGAAACAATGATATTATTGTTTACTTAACCCACTACATGTACAGTAAAACCCGTTTAAAACGCTCCCGCTTAAGATACCATCCCCCTCAATTGACTCCTTGTTACCAGATAATTCTTCAAACATGACGAAAAGACAACAAATATTAGACAGGAATAGCTTGCAGACTCTATATACCTACAGTAATAGCAAGCAAAGGAAACTAAAAAGGATTACTTTTCGTTTTTAAGGAGTAAAGCACTTTGTTTTCTAATGTAAAAAATAATAAAAATTTGTAATGCCCCGGATGTAACGCTATCCCGATTATCACACGATTTTTACTCCCTGAAGAGCGTCTTAACCGAGTTTTGTTGTATATCTTAAAGTATACAATCGCTGACGATATTAAAATAAAATTTTACGAGGAGATAAGTATATATCTAAAACGAATTGTGCCAGGAAATTGCCTTCTCACGCAAAGCTATTCTTTACTTATCGAATGAAACGGTACCGATCAAACCACATTTCATATGGCTCATAGTATGAATGCGATCAATTATATGCTTGATGTTCAATATTAAGCAGTTTCGAGCATAAATCAGGACCAACTGAGCCGATAAATAAGAAGGAGCAGCACTTTCGCTATCTACTTCACAGTGTTCGCGTCACATGGCAAAGGGAAGGATCTCCATTACTGAGTTTTGAGGAGATGCAGATTGGTTAGGGAATGTTGGTAGAGGCCCTCGGATGATTGAGGTGGTAGTTGGGAGAGGATTGGATGGCACACACCCTCATTCGACCCCTTCCTTACCCCCTTCTCCATTATCAAGCCAGCCGAGCTACACCACCCTACTGATTGCCAATACGTCTCAAATTTTTTAACACTTGCAAATTACACAAAGCAAGGCGTCCAAACTTTTCATTTCATTCACGTTTTTTCTTCCTTAATCTGCAGGTTTCTTCACGGACTCCACCTTCACTCTTCTCTCAGATTCATTTCTAAGTATTTTTCATCTACTTTCATATTATTTGATTTCTTTTACTTATCCTTCTTAGGTTTCTCTCCGCCATTCCTATCGTTAGCAAATAATTTATTCTCAGCCAATGTCCTATCTAATTCATATTTTTCTTCTAATCGTTTCAACCATGTCTTTTCCTCACCTATGCTCCAGAAAATCTCTTCATTTCTCACTTCATCTTTCCAGCTCCCTTTTTCACTCGCTCCATGTCCACATCTCTAGGGCTTACAATCTTTTCTCATCTTCCTTCTTAATTTATTTACTTGTACAGGTGTATGACCAATAGAATGTCGTATTTCATATGTGATACTTTGCTAGCCTCTCCCTCAATTCTTTTTCCACAGAGTAGCTTCCTTTTCCTTTGAAATTTTTCATTTTCCATTGTTCTTCTTACCTCCATTGAAAAATACACATATATTCGTTACTAATATTAACAAGATACTAGAATCTCTCCACTTGTTCAATGAATTTTTCCTTAAGTATGATCTCAATTTTTTCTCCTTTTCCTCCACTAACAATACACTTTGTTTTCTTTTTCTTCATCTTAATCCCACATTCTATAGACTTGGTCCTCTAACCTTAGCCGAACCTAAATGATTCACATTTTGCCAATTTCGCTTCAAAAGAGAAGGCGTATTTACATTGCAAAATTTTGGTTTAATTTCGGCTTTATCCATTTATGTCAGCTCCAGTTGGACCAGTCCAAGCTAGTCTGTTTACGGCAATCTCTAAAGATATATGTAATGCTTCTTAAAACAAATAATTAAAAGTTATCTTGAGAGTACATTACTATAAAATTTTTAAGCATAAAATGTGACACCAAAGAAATGATACTCAACGAAAGATATGAATCACTTAATTTCAAATGTTAATGCTTTTTTTTCAAATAAACATGATTCGGTATTACATGTAATTAGTGATATTTTTCCATTATCTCGGAAAAACCTTTACATCTTGAAAATCTTTATAAGCTTTGAGTTGTAAAAGCAACAAAGTGCTTCAATAGTTGAGATCATTTCGCGTATATGAGTCCCCACCAAGATTCGAACCATGGACCAATTGTGCTAAAGACGAACTCGTTGCCCACTTGCCTATCCTTTGCAGGTTTTGCAGGTTATTTCTTCATCATTGGAAGTCCTCAAACGTGAGTAGTAAATTAAAACCGAAGGAGATTGAATAACGGTATCGGTTCAGGCAGTACAATCATAATTTCCAGTTCAGATTCGGTCTCATCTGGTTAGAAAATGAAATGTATTTGCTTCGATTGCGGTTCTACCTGTAGTTCACAGGGTTCTCTAATTTCTTAGATTTCTCCGTTTAACTCGTGAGAGTTTTCGGTTGCACACCTTCAAGGCGATCATGGTATTCTGTATGAATGACAACAGACAAATTCTAAGATCATCGGTCATCTTACCACAACACGACTAATGAAGATTTTTTTTGATACGACTTACCTACGACGAAGTAGTTAATCAAATGTTGACATATAAGGTCTTAAAGAAGCCAAAAATGAATTAGTAATGTAGGTAAATTAGTAAATAAAACAGTCGTACGATAAAGTAATTAAAACGAAATTCAAGACAAATTCACGTAAATCAAACTCGAAATTCATTTGCTATTCTCACGGATAAAAATTAGCATTTACTTTAAGTAGAACGAAATGGCAATTATGAAAGAAGAAAGTATGCTTAGAGTAGTATGCGCTCGTTTTTCCCAAGAAAGCTCCTAAGAAATGAATACGCTCCAATTGCAGCTATATCTAAGAGCTAAGGAAGAGACAAAAGGACTGTCTTCGTTTGAACGTAACATTTTCGCCCAGAAACTAAGAATGGAAACTGCAAACGATTGAGATAGGGAAACTCCTTCCGTTATATTTCTTTCTGAATGACATCAAAGATTCAAAACATTTCATAAAGCTACCTCTAGATGACAGGAGACGTTGTTCATATGGTCGTTTTTTCCTTTCCCACCAACATGTTGAGAGAATTTTCTGCGAGTAGTCACGGGATATAACAACGGGAAGATGAGTTTTCGTTTTGAGTTAATAGAAAATTCCGCAAAAGAAGGCATTAATTTAAACTACATCTGCTTCGTTAAGATATTAATGTTGATGAAGTTGTATAGAGAAGCTGTGAAAAAATATTTCAGCTTTGTATAGAGTGGCATGAATTGAGTATCTGAGATAGCTGGTTCTGACTGAAGGAATACATTCATAGTACAATGGTCTTTTGCATTCCTTAAATATGCACAATAACAGGGGTCGAGTACCTGCGGTTTTAAAGCTTGATGAGATTATCTGAGACTACAGATGTATACTGACAAAGGATCCAATTGAAAGATCACTAGTGTTCCCAAAGCTGCTTTAAAGTATCGTGCCTTTTCATGTGTTTCTATTATCTGCAAGCCACGTAAAGATGAAAATAGTGCAAACTTATATTTTCCCAATGTTAATTTGCTTCACAAGTTCCATCTAGACATATTTACTTTCATGTAATACAGAAACGTAGTCAGTTGATATACGATGTTAACATTCGATCTCATTATATATGCTAAATTAAGTAAAACCCGGTTAAGACCTGTTTCAGGGAAAACCGCATCCTGTCGCCTTATGTTTTTGAAGAATCGTTTACTTCACGCAAAGAGAGCGTCTTAATTACTCAATTTTGGTCATTTTTTCATAGCGAATTCTTAATCTAAAGCTCTGCTTTGATCGTGAAAAGTGATACAGAAATTCTCACACTATCTCATAGTTCGTATCGGCTCTGAAAGTGGCATGGAGATTGTTCTGCTTAACAAAATTTTAATCTCACAAAATTAGTCAGTCCAAGAGATTCACAAGGAGTCTTTATAGAGGTAGGACGAAGCTTTAGATTAAGATATTAATGATGTAAAAATATTTTGGTTTATCGAATGAGACGAACGATTGGCCAAAGTGAGCTGTAGATCATGTGGGGACGGGGAAAAATCCCCATCTTAAGCGGTATGTGTTTCGTTTGAAAGGGAGAAAATCGCACATTAACTGGGAGCGTCTTAAACGGGTTTTAATACATGGTTATTAAGAGAAAACGCATGTGGCTGAAGACTGAACGGGACAAACCCAAAGAACAATGTCCAGCAAAACTCGTGCAATATCCTCGAAAAATCAGCAGAGAGAACGGAAAGTGAAAGGGAACCGTTATTACCTCTCATTTTTCCCGACGCGAAAAAAAAGAGACTCCGTGGACATAAAAACAAACAGAGGAGAGTTTGGCGCTGATAAAAGGGCACCAACGAGAGAATTGACATCAAAAAGTCAGGCGACGAGTCGCGAAACAAAAGTAGCCGATTTAAAAAAAAAAAATAAGGACGGCGAAACCGCCGGAAAATCCCCGAACAAAAGAAAAGAAATATCGAAGCGAGGAGAGGTAAAGTGGAAGAAAACCACGGACGGGTAATCAAAGAGCATAAAAACAGCTCCGGCGATTCATGGCAATCCGCTCATCAATTCGGTCATTTGTGGCTTAAAGGCGTCGTTCCTTTTTAAATAGTGAAGAGAATAAAAGAAGCTGCGTAATGGTGCCATCATACGAAACGACCCTCACAACAAAGAGTGTCTGAACAGGTTATCGCTGCGATGCGAAGACACCGTTCGTTATGGTCATACGAGAGAAAATGGATGGATACTTAAAAAAAGTTGAGTATATTAGGGATCACGTTCTCCTCTGAATGGGAGGCGGAAGGAATAACGGCAGATAAAGATAAACAACGAGATCGTGTGTGTCTGAAAGAGAGAGGTAGTTTGGGCAGAGATTATGTCTCGGAGGGAAGAAAAGGCTCCTTTCTTTGAAAATATTCGCTTCCGAGAAAAAGGGAGAAAATGGGAGCAAATGAACTCCTTCGATCTGATCTCGCTTAGATGCATCAATTTTGAGTCATAACTCTCCTCAATCTCATTAGGAAGGAATTTCACTATCGATACGAATTCGCCGCTTTGAAGTGAGCTCAAAAGAGTAAAGCGGTCTAAAACTCATAAACCAATTTATGCATTCCAAGGAGGCATTCTCAAAACAAAGTGAACATCTAACATAGAATTTTCAATGTTCCGATCTTTGTATCAAACACATTCTCATAAACGCAATCCTTATGTACTTACGACACATTTTACATCTCTAGCATTTTAGACTTTCAAACATTGATCGATTATCCAACGTTGCAGAATAACTGAACACTAAATGTAATAAAGGAACCCCTTAGAATGGCTATGGTAATTCGCATTGAGTGAAGTCGGTAATCCAGAGCTCTCCCAGAAGACGTTGGCCCTAACAAACGACTAACGGAGTGTTTTCAAACTCATTAAAATTCGTGCTCCAATTTTCTTTTCTTAAACCTTTACCCCTTCTCTTGAGTCAGCAATTTCATTAATTCCAACGTAATACATATAGAAAAATCTAACGAATCCAGTAACTCCTGAAGGACAAACAAAGCAAATATACAGGAAAAAATACAAAAAAGAAGCCATGGAGAAAAGAAAGAAGCATAAGAGCACACTGGATGTTGAGGGTTTGCGATGACAAAGAGAAGGTGGAGGAGAGTAAAAGCAGATAAGACCGTTAGCGAAAAAATAAAGAAGAAAAAGGGCAGTTTAGTTGGAGATACGCACTCGTCGGTTAACTAAACGAGAAGAGGGAGAAATATAAAGCGGGTGAGAGGAGCGATGTCTTCCTCCACAAAGAAAGCCCATCCATCCTTTTTACAGATTCACCTTCGCATTACGCAAAAGAGGATAATCGATCTTGAATAGCCCATATCAGACATAATTACACGATTTACTTTCTGAGAGAGTTAAAGAGGTCTCTTGATCGTTTTTAATTTAGTTAATCGACTCTTCCAACTTTCGCTGCGAGAAAAAATTGCAAGGTGCGTAAATGGCGTCCATGCGCCGAAAGTAATTCGTCAGTACAAACCAAGACATATTTACTTTGATAAGGCTATCCGTAACAACAACGAGATGGCATTTCAAAGAAGGGAAAAAAGGAATACCTATTGACACACAATAGTACGCAACATAATTACAATTATAGATACTAATTTAGCCATTTTGTCGATAGATCTCGCTGTTTTGATTGAATAAACAAATCCTAAAATAAAAGAATATGTATATTTTAGGAGCTTATATATATTAAGATCTTGCATATTTCAAGACTTTGGATTCGAAACGATTGAGCACTCATGTTGAATAAGAAAGCTTCACCGGCAAAGAAATGCTTTAATCTAAATAATTATCAAATGGTTATATATTTTTCCAGTAAATGCTGAATGAAACATTTGGCCCCAACAGGAAAGTGATCATGAATACGGCAGCCGAAAACAAACTTTTTTCCTTTAAGTTTCTTTAAAAATCTTACACTCGCTGAATACTTGGAAGGATTCAATTGTAAATGCCCAAGAAATAACCAGAATGACATAAATTGATTTTTCTAATATTTTCTCCTGTGAATAATAAGCTATAAAAATTGTAGTAAGTAAGGGAAAGCTATTAAAGTAAGATCACAAGAAATACAAGAACTCAAGTGAAACTCTCTTGTGAAATGGATTTAATAATGGTACAAACTCGAGACGACGCCCTCTAACGAAAATTTCTTTGCAGGCTTTAAAATAATTTCCCATCTCAAAAGGTATAAAAAAAATCACAATTCTCGGATGATATATCCTCAAAAAGAAGAAGGTCTCCGTCATCAACAACAAACCCGCGCAGATAAATAGCCAACACCACACTCCACGAGATAAAAGTCCTGTAACGGAGCATTCCTGCGTAAAATTAAGAAAAGATTGGGAATAAAAGAAGGGGAGTTTTCTTAAACGGCCCCCTTCTCGGGGCGGCACTTAACGTACACGGGCGAGATAACGCACGTAGCTGAAAGGGGTTCCTTGGGAACGTACGTGCGTACATCACACGACACTTTATTGGCCTCATGGAGTTAATAGGATAGAAAAAAAGAACGGGTGAGTTAGCTAGGGAATTAAGGATGGAGAAAATTAGAAGGAGGCGAAAGAAAAATTAAGGGGAAGAAAGAAAAACTGGATAAAAGCTTGAGCGAGAAAATGTAAACAAAAATTAGCGTTGCTATCATATACATGGAAAAGAATATTTCCAGGAATTAATCAGTAGAGAGGGAATGTCTGATTACAAAGCTTATGTAATAATAATAAAACGAGTTTATGTAGGCGAGATTGAGATTAAAATGTCTCTTCTTACATGTAACCCTTCTTTTTATGAAATTTACAAGTTAGATAGAGCTTGAAAAGAGAAAGAAGAAAACTACTTTTTTGGTTTAAATATAGCAAATAAAAGTAAAATGGAAATAAAAATTGAAGATTTCACAGGCAGTATCATATCGATGTAGAGTGTTTGTTGTTGAATGATAATGTTTTAAATTCACTAGGTGGAACTAATACTGCCGGCTGTACTCAACAGTGTATACGAAGGTTTAATACACTCTGTAATACCACAATATTTACAAAACCAGAAAATAAGCATAAGGGCTTCCGGATAGCCATGTTGGCAGCGCGTTCGACTTAAATGAAAGCGGTCCCGGGTTCGATTCCCGGTGCGAGCCCATGTGCGGAATGACCTCAGCTGTCGAAGCACTTTTCACAATACTACTACTACCAACAAGCATAAGAATTGTATTAAATGACTGTCTTGATCATTTCAATTGCTCATACAATTCTATATTTTAAACCAGCTGAGGAAGATCATATCGCTCCCATCTTAGAGAGAGCTCTACGTGGTTTTTACTGTGAAATCAATACTTCATGTCTTGAGTAACAAAGATTAGTATAATTATCGTGGAATAATAATTTTCAGACATTATAATCGGCTACGGGAACCTTGAGGTGAGTGAAGTAATAGGCGAAGATCAACGACTTTGGAAAATAAATTCCGTCAGACGGAGAGAGGATAAAGGAACAAAGAACGCCGTAGCGAGCAAAGAAACCTAGACCCTATTATCCTTTCTAGATTGTAACCTATAACAGAACAGAGACCCGTCGCACAAAAACAGGGAGCATTCAAAGGAGGTTGAAAATGAGAAAATAAAAAGGTACAAGGAGAATAAGAAACATTGAGGAGGAAGAATAAGAGAAATGAAAAGGACTTCGATAAAAGGGAGACAAAGGAAAAGATAAAGCGGAATGCACTAGAGGGAGGAAAAACATGAGCGTGTTTATACCGCATTAAAAGATAAGAGCATGACTGAAAGATATGACAGCGTACACATTTATATTTACGAATTTATATTTACGTAAATTAAGACGTCGGATGCTCCAAATATCTTTGATGGGATGCTCAAGGGTAATTAAATAGGAATTACTGGGGAAATATTATTGACAATGACAAAGAAAATAACTCTCAAATTTAGTTCGAAGAAATCTCCTTGATTCCAAATAATCGATGTTCAAGTGGAAGCAGACCTTCCGTCCGTCGAAAGAAGACTATCGAACCATTCGCAAAACTCTCGCGCAGAAGTCATTTCGAACGCGATTCGCATTTTTTGTCGTTTCCGAAAAGGAAACTAATTTTCTCTCCCTCAATATATGAGAAAGGAAGTGGGCGGATGATGAAAGATAGGAACTTGCTCGTTAAAAGCCCCTCTTGGCACCTCCTTCACGACGCGGGAACCGCAACCCACTGCCAAGTATTACGCGGTCGACGCTTCCCCATCTGACGCCTTCCTAATAAAACTAGCCCACCGAAAGGACTCCTTTAAAAAAATGGAAGGGAATATAACTAACCTTTACAAGGGTCTCAGAGCAAAAGGAGGAATCAAATCTATTTCGAAAGTAACCCTCTCACAGCGATAGACTCGTTTAAATTTTTTGCCGGACTTCTTTATGCTTCCAGACGATTATCATCAGTTTCCAAGATTACGATGATCTAGTACATTAATAAAAATATCTTATTATTTTTCTGCCTTTATTTAGAAATGGGCTCCGTAAATTGGAGCGCGGTAATAAAGTTGACTAACGTCATTAACTGAAATATATGTGAAAGTTTACGGCTCTTGACAACTTCACATACCGAATATGATTGCTTATTGTACGAGTGGAGAGTCCCCTTTCATTCTAGTGGGAGCTCATAACCTGACTACGTCATGATAAGGGATGACGATGAAAAAGCTAATTAAATAAGTTAATAAATCCAATGACTGAGTCAAATAAAATTTCCAGCGAGAGAGTACGATACAGATAATTCAAAAGACTCGAATATAAGCTATATTTAGAAAAATCGTACTGTTCAACGACGATAAGGGAGTCTTTATCGGAGAGAGCTGGAGAATCTTTAAGAATAAAACGTTATAGAGTTTATTTAAGACATAATTAAGATAAAAAAGCTGAAACGAGCAGTAATGAGTCACAAAATATGAAGCAGAGAATGAGGGTATATGAGGCCTTCATATATCACTAAGAAATAAACAGAGTGATATACAAGCTTATATACTTCCTGGATGGGTGATGCCATACCTCTCACACATTATGTTCCGGTATGGAATCAATGCCAGGAGATGTCCAGCTCCAGTACCACATGTAGGGGGTACATTAAAATAATTTGTCAATATCATTTGAGAGCAATCATGCAGCTAAACCCGTTTAAGACACTCCTTCTCCCGATCCCTTTCAAGCAAAACACATACCGCTTAAGATGCATTTCCGTCTCAAAATGCACTGCAACCAACTTAAGCTAATCGTTCCCATAATTCGGTAGGCCATACATTTTTCACATCATCTGTGTGGTCCTCTAACACTTCGCTAAAAATATGAGAATATCTTTTTTGGACTGACTAATTTTTTGAGAACGAAATTCAGATATTGGGAAGGAGAACTAACATCAATACGCAGTCGGTGCCGAACCCAGATATAGATTGAGATCTTCTTTATCAATTTCAATATCAAATCAAATCGTTAGATTAAAACTTTGCTTGACAGTGTTTCCTTTCCTCAAAATCTTAAATTGTGAAGAATACCGAATAAACTAAAACGGAGTACAGCCTTTTGTGGGCTACTTAGCGTCTTTTGGAGAGATTTTGCTCTGTGATTCCTTCTCACCACTGCAGTTAATAAATTCATTATTCTTCCCCAATTGTCTATCTGATGAAAACTGCATCACTTTAGGCTGAGTTGTGACCGAAATTAAGTGAATAAGACGCTCTCTTTGGGCGAAAACCAGAAGATCATTCAATAATATTATGTAAGGCATCCAGAATTACACAATGTAGATGATCATAATTTCCCATGGCCATATGATATGGTTATTATGACCAAATGCTCGAGATCAGGTGTTACTATCATGAGTTCATGAACGAAACTGTAAGTATCGTTGCGTAATAGAAATTTTATTTTTATGCGAAACTTAAGTAATGAGATTTCTAATAGAAATAGGTAAAGTCGAAAATCTATTACTATTGCCCTTAGTCGAAATATTAATTTTATTCCAACAGATAACCATAAAATGAGATTTTTGCAAGGCAGAAAATCTGTGGAGAATAAAAAGGAGGCGAACGCATAAAGAATATGGAGAGAACATAAAGCAACCCGTAAACAGCAGATATAGAGAGGGACAGGTGAATAAATTCAGGCAAATTTGGCCTTGAAAAGGGTCCAACAATTACTTTTATGACTGAAAAAGGTTCCTGGTAGGCATAGGAAAACTGAGAATTAATATCAGGCGGCCGAAACTTCAATGCAGCTTATTATCAAACTTTCAGGAAATAACTACTGAAGGTCATAAAATTTCCTTTTCTTTAGACCTTTAAAACCTTTTACGACCGAAGGGTGATTTTTAATGTGCGTCGATAGCTCAGATTTTACGCACGAGGGTTGGAAAAATAATGTAATTTGAGAATCGTTCGTAAAATCTTGTTTCATTTCACAAAGCGTCAGTTTGACTACAAAAAACAGCGATACTCACCCTGAATCGCGCCAAAAAATGCTTCATATCATGAACAAGGATTCTACTGAAGACATCAAAGTAGGTAAAATGAATCAACCAATGCAAAACTGTGTCACCGAATAAGCCTTTCATACTATGCAATGTTAATCCTTCGCATAACGATAAGCAAACGTATCGGTTCATAACTAAGGGTTGAATACAGCTGCCTTTATGCTCCTCTTTTTTCTTATACTTCGGGAAAGATTCGAACAAATAGAAAACCAGGGGAATGCATTGACGGGTCGAATTCTGTTGACATCAAAGTGTATAAGCAGAGGATAATAAGGGCGCGGCATCCAGCCAACGCACATTTCCTTCTTTTAGTGATGCGAGATGAATGCAAAATTCAGACACAACTGCGACCGAATCCGTGCAGAGCATACGACTGGTGGAATTACATCGAAGACAAGGATCAATATATTATGGGAAATTAAAGATGCATCGAAAAGGGTCGATTGCGTGCGAAGGTTGGCTTAAACTAAGGAGTGACATTCGGTTTTACAAATAAATCGAAGGAACGTGGGATAGCCAAGTGGGCAACGCGCTAGCCTTCGATGACCCGAGTTCGACTCCCGGAGTGGGCCCATACGTGCAAAAGGACATCAGCGGTCAAAGCGCTTTTAAAAATACTACCAATGATACTCGTAAGTACTATTCCAAATGTGATTTCAGCATTTCTTTAATTCTCAAATATTAATAAACGAGAATAAACTAAACATATAATTAACAATCAAGGTAGTGAGCAAACACCATGAGTATTTTAGATAATTTAAATAACAATTTTAAATTGGCATTTTGATTATGATTTCTTGTCGATGAGTATGGAAACAAATCCTGAAATCTTGACAAACGGAAAAACAACGGAAAGTAAACATTAAGTAAAAAAATATACCCTGATTTCTGGAAAATAAACCGCCGAAAGTGAGAACTCAGCCGAAATAGAGGCGTTGCAACTTAAAATCGAACCGGGATAAAAAGTTTACAGTGTTGGGTAAGGTAAGCGCAGACCACTTAAACGAACCTTTACTCCCTTAAAAAATAGTGTTTTTCGAAATGTTCTCTCGCTTCCTTTCTCTTCATCAGGTCTCCTTACACTGGCTTACTTTTTCAGCAAAAGAGCTCAGTTATTGTTTCAACTTTTACAATGTAAAGAGTATGATTAGGATATTCTCTGGGCACGCTTAAGCAGACAAGAGGAATTTTAGAGGAGTAAACATTCGCTTCGGAGAAGTGGAAATAAAAGTTCGCACGGGAAAGTTGAAAGTGAAAGTATTTCCGTAGGAAGTTAGGTAAGCCGGCCAAGATCTGTTTCGTTCTCCGTAGAGCAATTACGTTCCTTCGATAAATTCTCCGGAAACGAAGCTATTACAGTACATTTGTTCTGTTCATTTACATCACGACTGCGGTAAATCCTCTACAACAAATCCTCTCCGAATGACTGAGATATGTTACCATCTTCGCTCTGAATAAGACATTTATCATGTTGATATTATATATTTTACTACGCTAATGATCTCATACACGGGAACTTGTTCTGCCTAAGACATTTTGCGTATATAGCGATATTAGTTCCATGTGTCGTGAGTCATCTTTGCATTACAAGCAGAAATTGTGGTCTCTTAGAAGAAGTTTGATGATGGAAAAAATATCAGGTTTGATCCTCTTCTGAGCTCAGAGAAATTAATTTTGCCTCCACTGCATATTAAGCAGGGATCGATGAAAAACATATAACATATAGAATAAACCTTTTAATTGCTCTTATTTTTAGTTCGATTTCATGTGAGAATGAGGAAGAATTACAAAAAATCCACGTATTTAATGTTTAAATATCAGATATCTATAAAATATTATGATATCAAATACTAGATAAACTACAAAAAATGAAAACTTTTTAAGGTAAAACAAATTCGTGTTTTTCTACCAAAAATATGCTACAATAAACCCATTTCAGTTTTGAATCTGAAGAAAAACAAATTTGTTGTCAAATGTAATTGGAGACGGTTTGGGCTTCGAAATTCATCGATCACTGCTATTTTGAAAATAAATAAAATTCTATCTGTACGAGGCACAATATGAGATGATCACATAAATTGTAATTATTGAATCACAGTTTTCTCAAAATCTACAGCCAAAAGATCCGTAAAAAGACAAAACCAAATCCTGCGATTTACATTAAATATATTTAATATAAAAGTTTTCAACTTCCTCATAGATTTTATCCAAAATAAGAAAACAGATTTTCAAAAGGAATTAATCTTTATATAGATTCATCCCATGAAAGTGGTGTGAAATGGAAGCGGAGAGACAGCTTGGAAGGAACTTAAAACACTGTTAAGAGGATTACTCGTCGGGATGGAAGTCGACCTGATGATGGAAACCGAGAGGAACCAATAGAAAGTGCGGGATCCATTCTATGGTCGGTGTGATGTGAATTGATCCCGCAGTTGAGATCGGAAATAATCGATAGAATCGCACCAAATTATGTGTCTGTTGTTCTGTTGTTTTTTCAAATTCGTTTTTTTTGGCATTTAGTGACAGAGCACACCTGTGATAAATACAGAGATGTTATCCTCTACCAATTCATGTTGTTCGATACACAAAGGGGGATTCGAGTGTTTGAGATGATACGTTGTAATTGGATTAGGACCGTTAATATTACACCAGCGTCTATTGTTTGCTCAATTTGAAGTGATGTTCTACTTTAAATCAATATAAAGTAGAGCTTAAAGTCAGCTTATCTCAACCCAGCTATCATGTACGTACGAAGACGTACCCAATGACGCAAACGAACTATTCATTAATCAGTAATAGAAATGCAATAATAAAAAGGGGAATTTAAGGTAAAATAGAATGTTGCAAAATTAAATCTAAATTTGAGGTTGGCTTCGGATTTAAATCACTTCCTCTTCTTGTTCAAATCTACGATAATTTCGAAACAAATCGAAGTGCACATAAAAGTAAAAATAATGCATTAATGTAAAATGCACTTACCTTTCCGTGGTTATGAAAGAATTTTCAGGAAATTATGTGTTCTCTTTTAAAGTGACAAATCTCTTGAATGAGACTAATATTTTGTCATAATTCAAAAGAGATGATAAACATTAGCAGGACATCGTGATGGAACCGAACCGAAAAAATTAAAATGCTTGAGTCATATGGGAAAGCAGGATGTATTGAATCTTTTTGTATTCAAGTGTAACAGTAGTCATATTTAATGATCATATGCAGAAGTGGATTAAAATGCATTAATTAACAAGTAAATTTTATAACTGAATATTTTCTCCTATTATTTCTTTTATATCAATAGTTTTATGTAATAATATTGATTTAATTTTGTTATAATATAAAATTTTATGAAAATAATTCTATTTTAATGGCCACGAATAATATAATCATTGCACAATAATCATATTATGCAAGAGAAGAAAATCCTACCTGAACTAGTTCAACGGTTGCTGTCGGAACGAAACCGGAATCAAACCGAAATGTGTATTTTTTATTGAACTGGAGCGAAAACACGAACGTATATTATTACATATTGAACCCTTTTAAGTAACTATTTATATCGCGCTTTGGCAGAAAGTTTCAAAATCATCCCGTTCAGATTACATACATAAAGATCAGGAAATGAATCCTCTCTCTGAAAATGCTCGATTTAATCACTCCATTCCTCCAAAGAACACTCCTGAAAACAACCCAATTTATCAGATTCCATCCGCAAACACTGTTACAACTGCTCGATAAAACTACGTCGACTAGTATATCTAAGGATAAAGCAATCTGTAACAGCGGATTGAGAAGTGAAACAGAGCAGATCTATATTGACTGGGAGAGCCGAAGGATAGCCGAAAAGGATAACTGTCGCTTAAAGAGGCCTAAACTGTTATATAACCAGCAGAGAGGAGTCAAGTTTAAAGCCGATACATTTATCCCTATTAATTTACTAATATTTGCTTAATTTTCTCACATTAACATTTCAAAAGGTGCATATCACCTAATTAATTAGAATAATACCTCCTTATCCTTAGAAGAGAGAAAAAAGGAATTCTGCGGTCAATGAACTAAGAGACAAAGGTTCTCCAAGCGCCGACCGTCTAAGGGCGATTCCCGGGAAATGGATAATCGTTTAGCGGTCACCAGTTATTCAGAATCCCTAATGCGCATTTTGAAAGCAATGCTTTCATGATCACAGGGGGTCCAATTTCGAAATGCGTATTAGGGATTCTGAATAACTGGTGACCGCTAAACGATTATCCATTTCCCGGGAATCGCCCTTAGACGGTCGGCGCTTGGAGAACCTTTGTCTCTTACTCCTTATCCTAGTCAAATAAATGAAGTTTCTTGATATGCCCCACATAAGTTAAGAATTTTTGGATAGAAAAAAGAAAATGAATCATTTCCCCCAGAAAATGTATCTAACCACAAGAAACGTTCAATTGATAGAGAAATATTAGCGGAAGAAAACGAAGGAAATGAGAGTTTGGGTTAAGATTTGGCCTCAATGTCCCATTTAGAGCTTAACGCAAAATTCGCTCTTAATTTTTCCTAAATTTTGACGACATAAAATAGGACACTTAAGAATAACTAATGAAGATTCAGATTCAGAGAAAACAAAAAAGAAGACACCTAACTGTAAGCGAAGAGAACGAATCCAAAATTACATAAGAAACATAATTCCCAATCGTTCCCACCTTTCCTTACTTTCCCCACCGAAGGATGCCTTTCGAACGATAAGCACTTCTACAGCGTGCAATGGCCATCAAGAGTCTAAAGACAAAAAGAAGACGGGCGTGTGGGTGGGAGCATTCCGAGTGCAGTAGGGCGGTTTCGTAATCTGGCGTTAGCAGCGAACGTACAGACCACAGGTCCACGTGAGGTGGTCGGACCAATTTGGTAACCCACAAAGTGGATCCTCATGGAACAGAGCGTAAAAAATAAGGGATTTTTACGAGAGGGCCGAACAAGTAAGCCTTTCGTAGCGATAAGAGTTATTACGAAACGTAATACGAATCTCAAGCACTTGTTAAAAATCCTTATTTGAGAGGAAAGTTGAATAACCGGAAGATCGATGGCGTGACGGGTGAAAATGTTAGCAATCTTTAGAATTCACTTCTTCGAAAATAAACTATGTGATCCGTAAAATTCGGTTATAACGCGGATCTAAGATGATTGAGTGTACGCCCGCGTTACCAGAAACCCGCGCTACTGTGGGAAACTGCGGGGAAACAATTAAAAACCTGTAAATCTAAAAAGTCACAGTAGTTGGAGTTTTATTGTGAAAATAAGTCATGTTAGAAAAAGAGAATACCTTATCAAAGAATAGTTTAACAAAAACAAATGATCAAGTTTCAGCGGTCGATTGCCATCATCAGGCAATTACTTTCAGCACATTTATATACATGTGTTTGTGTGTTTCTAATTGTAATTATTTTGTGATATAAGTACAACGCTTCTCTTCCTTTAGCTGCAGATTTAAATTCTATAACTAATTTATTTGCGGGGTGTAATAATCTTTTTATTTATATGCCAGAGCTATTTGGGAGAAGAGGATGGGAGTCCCTCCCCAACGGGGGTTACTAAAGTATATCTTCTTTTGGATTGGTATTTGATGGCGTCAAATAAGTCTCACTGTTTTGCAGATGTAAAAGTTACATTCTCGCGGTTTTCTCTCTTTCACATACAATTACTTACCACGATAGCTAGCAGTAGAGCCATATATACACGTCGGCAGGATCGTCGAGATAAAATTCGATACAAAGTTACAAACAAAGCCATTTTGAGGTATATCCGAAGCCAAGCCAAGGCGCGCCATAACTAGACTACTGAATTTGTAAAGGAAACATTTTCTAGTCAATCTAAATTACGATTAGAGAAAACGCCGTTGGAAGGCTAAGACTACAATATTCAATCTATTCATATGTAGACACCCAAACAGTACATAAGACAGACTAAGGAATTTATTTGGCAAAATTGAGACTGGGATGTACCATCTTAGGACCTCCAGTTAGTCAAGTGAGGAACGCGCGCGACTTCAATGAAAGCGGTCCTGGGTTCGACTCCTGGCAGGGACACACATGCGAAAGGACTTCAGCTGTCGAGGTACTATTAAAATAATTACAAAGTCCTACGTTCTATTCAACGAAAAGGACTCGACAGATGCAAAGGGTAAAAATCAAAATAAATTACATGTAAATACAGATATAAAACGTACGATAAGATAACACAACACAGTAACTAAAGCACATAAATTACTGCAGTTACCGTTGATATTTAAATTGACATGCATACTATAAGAAATTGTAATTTTTGCTTCAATTATCATTCATTTATTATGCTTGATGAATTATTTGTGAAGTAAATGAGTATTTGGGTTGGTCTAACTTATTGAAGTTCATTTCCGTTACTTCAAATAAAATATATTAATTATTACGATGAAATAACTATTTCCGACATATCTCTGCATTACTTGAAAAAAAGATTGATCATAGAAATAATAAATAATAGGCACTAAATATATTTACCACATAAAAACTTACAACTCCAACAGCTTGGACGAACAAGGAGCTAAAAACTAAACGACTAATAAATGTGAGCACCAACGGTAAAACTGCACGTGGACAAGTGATCCGTCGTAGGCTATCGGGAAAACTTTAAATCTCGAAACCATCCATAAAAAAGCAAAATAACGAGAAAACTACTTAACGTCGATAAAGTTTAACGAAATCCATCATAATTTCTAGGTAACTGGACGAGACGTAAAGATATCTATAGAATTCCCTGATCAGTACATTGACGCGAGCGTCCGTTAATAATCGTTTAAAATGAAAATTAGGCGAACGAAGTATGCAAAAGTATTGTCAATGTTCGAGAAAGACAAGTAAGAAGTAGGTTGGAAACTAAGTGACTCAAGAAAAACAATCCACACGATTAAAGAGAGCTCAAACCGTTAGAGAAACAAAAAAGAGTGTAATTACTGATGGAAGCGATGCACAAAGGAGCGGAAGTTGAGATAGATAAGACCAGAAAAAATGAGAAATGCCCCAACATTATGCAAGCAGCCTTTAAGAAAACTGCATGTTGATAAGTAGTTGGACTTTGTGAGTTACAACGCGGGATATCTGAACTAGACAAACGGAGTCTTCTGGAATTATAAACGAAAGAAATCGTCAACGCTGTGCACAAAACCGAAGAGAATTTTTTTATTTTAGACAGATAACACTGATATTTATACCATCAATCCGTAATTATCTGAAATGTTAAACTAGAAATAAACATCAATCATAAAATTAAACTGCTAAAATGATATGTGGTGCTATTCCATCAAACAAAATAATTCATTGTATAGTGTTTGCAATAAATTATTTTGGGAATCCGTAAGGTTTTCTTAATCTACGTTCGATATTATTTAATTACCTGAACTATAATACTATAGCCTGTGCATTGCAATAAATGACTTATCAAATCGCTATTTAAGCTTATGGTGTTCGCTTGTTGACGAAACAAATGCAAAGAGTGAAATTTTCTAACATACTGTTCAAAAATTACATCATCTTAAGATTAAAATACTCCCAAATCCCAATTGGTTAGCATCATTTTTCAGCGAAATGAGAATTGACATAGCTTGTAACTTCTAGGACTTTATTTACTTGATGAAATAACGCACTCAATCCATAACCAGTTAATACACCTTTTATTCGAAGCTTTTCTCTTATAAATATTTGTGTTTCCCCAGTATTGTATTTATGTATTTGCTCTTTCATCGACTTATTTACTGTAAGTAGTTCCTTTTTGAAACAAGTTATTTTGATTATTCGTCAACCTAATTTCAATAATCAAGAAAATACCTTAAAAGTTATATGTTATACCTGCCACACGCCGAAAGGCGGCTTGCAGGGTACATATGTAGATGTAGATACAGTGAATATAATTCTGCTAACGTAAACAAAAACAAATATTAGTGCAGCGACTATTAAGGAGTTCATTGATTGCAATTCCGAAACAATTCCTAAACACCGCATTTCACACGAAATATAAATCTTTTCTTTAACTAAAACATTCCCATATCTATAATAAAATATTTTCAGGGCAGTTAAATCCGAAATAAATTATATTTTCAGATAAAAAAACGAAATACAACATTATTTCTTTAAGTGACTCAGTACTTCAAGGAGAGAGGCCAAAAAATGAACTTTTATAACACTTAACAAATTAAGAGATATATAAAGCGCAATATTCCCCTAATATGGGTTGACAAGGTATTGATGATCTTGAAGTCAAACTTGACCACGATTAATACTATGAAAGCACTCTTTGGGTAAATGGATCTCGTAGTAGAGAGAGATTTCTCAAAAAGCATTAAATAGAGAAGAAAGAATTTAAAAAGATCGAATCTTGGAACGACAAAAATATGCAAGAAACAGATAGAAGTATATCAGTAAGCTGGATAAGTCTCTTTGGGAACTTTAATATTGATCATATATTTGCAACCTCTTACATTTAATTAAATATCTCGGTGGCCATATTTTGAACTCCATTTTCTGTACCCCGAGTAACATAGAATTCATATTATTTCATTTAATTGGATTTAAACAAATCATTAGGATTCAAAATTATATTCATACAATTATGTGGACTTAACTATTTACCGTAAGTGACTGTTCAGTATTATATTATATGAACTGTTCAGTGTTACATTGGCATGAAATTCAAAGAAAGTCAAATAATTTAAGAGATAGTTAATAAGCGTTACACATCTTGCATTCTCGAGTCTCTAATGGATAGCTTATAGCATGCTGCCAATTTACATCCAATAGTAATATTTTCCTTTCATCTGCAGATAGGATGTATGAACAAAGAGATGTTAGTAATGCAACCCGCAATTACTGGTAAAATGTAGAGAACCCATAAAATATAAATGTATAATTTTTAGGAAGCGAAACTTCGCGAAACCTGAGTAATTCTAACATTTGCATGTTTGCTTTGAGCCACTGCTATCCACAAGCGGTCATGCTAGAAAAATGGTGTTCTTGATTGCATAATAACTCACGAGAGCTAGACGCTAGATGAAGTGCTACGCATTCATTAGGATTGAAAATGTAAACAGTGGACGAGCGTTTGCGAGTAGAAAAAATAACACTTGTCACATTTAAAGGAGTATGAGTAAAAGCTTACCTGGCCGAACCAAGTAACGATACGCTATTTCCGGCATTTTCTTTCGCATATTTCCCCGTTTGTTAGTCGTGCTGACCTACTGCGATCACGCTAATCCTTTTCTCTTCTTTAAGTCATAAACACAAATTCTACGCTTCTACTTTAATGTAACGTATTCAAGAAATTCTACTAATAAAAGTTAGAAATGAATGCAGTTGATTATCATTTATTATAATCAATAAAAATTCTTTCTGTTAGCAGGTTATTACGCCTGCTTGAGGAAGTTCTAATTACAATAGGCTAAGAGAGATTTTCTTTCGAATCAGTCTTGTCTTAACACTTTGGCTTGCCTAACTTGAGCCCCACGAGAAAAGAGCCTTTGCTAATAAGTGTATCCTAAGAGAATTAACAAAATTGGTGAGTTCAGCGGCCCAAAATGCAGTCGATTCACTGTTTCTGGTAGAAATTCAGGTTCACGATTGGAGACTCGCCACTGAAGTTAGTTTTCGCAATATCATTTGCCACTATGTGAACAGAACTGCCTCATCAATCGCGCGTACATCTAATGTGTACTCAAAGCCCTTCAGCAAATTATGAAGACTTGAATATATCTTGCAGAATTTCGCACAAAACTTAAGTTATATAAATCAATTTTAGAAGCCAGAAACAGTTGTTAACATGAATTTAACATGAATAGTATATATATGAATAATATATAATAATAGTTAACATTAATTTAATGTTGTTTAACATGAATAGTATCAGTATTTTTAAAAGTGCTTCGAAAGCCAAGTTCATTTCGCATATAAGGGCCTAAACCGGGAATCGAACCCAGGACCGCTTTCATCAAAGTTGAACGCCCTGATCGAGAGCTCACATGTGGTCTTCCGACGAAATCGACGTCCAGGGTCACTATCCATAAGCTATCAGGGACTCAAGATCTGATCTTGGGTCCCTGATAGAAATAGGAATTATTCCGCAACTAGGAATTATGTTAGGATAAATTCGATATTTTCCATGAAACATATCAAATAAATGCTGTAGAAAACTCAGTCGCTTTACTAAGGCTATGATAAACTGAATATTGGGTTATAAGCACTTTTTATTAGAAAGTAACGCTAGCTGACATAGCTATAGAAGATTTTCTTCGACTTTCTCTTTTGAAATTCCTTTTTACCCCTGAAGACCCTCGCCAATTGTGGGGTAAGATCGCAGAGAAAGACACCTTCGCACTAAGTTTTCAAGCAAACCTAGCAAATTCCACAAAAGTAAACCTCCATCAATATTTCTATCGGTTGAAAACCGTATCTTTCTAAAGAATTCCTTCGAGTCTTATAAAAAAATGAACAAGAAACCCTAAGGAAACGAACGTAAGGAATGACCAAACTCAATGCCTGTGGAACGACGCAGTGTTTGGTGAGCAATCAGACAAGAGAAACCCATTATACACAACGCCGTGGATATTAATTCTTGCATCCTCCGACCTCTGTATTTCTAATATCCCGGCAGACACTAGCCTCGGAGGTAAGCGGAATGTTTTAACAAACGCCTTCCTCGACTATCAAATGATTGAAAGGGAATCATAAAAAGCCATCGGAAGAACAGCCGCTCTCGGAAACTAATAGTGGAGGAGAAAAATGAGGAGCCAATTTGAGCGGTAGAAAAAGAAGGAGCGCAATTGTGATCCTGCAGAGAGGCGCAAGGGGAATGCAGCTAATGGCAGTTGTGTGTTGAGCTCCACTCTACACCTCAAACACACTCCTTTTACAAACAAACTTGGCTTCCATTATTAGGAAGACCGTGGCCCGGGCTACAGAGAGGCCATATTGGCAAGATCATCTGATAAGCCAATATAGTTGTCCAACGATCTGTTTCGCTTCGCCGCGCATTTAACAAATTACGGAACTGTGCTTCTTGGGAATGTAAATAGCGCCGTTCAATCGGCCGCGAGAGCTGAAATTAATTTCGGAGGGCGAATCAAAGGCCGCTTTTTAAGGTCTCCGAGGCGAATTACAATAATATTGATTGGAACGCACGCAATGCCCTGAATGCCGTGGTGAATATTTATTCGTCAGAAATGATTTCAGTTAAGACAATGTGGGCGTCCGAATTAAGAATCTGTCAGTCCCCACGCGGTCGCCATCATGTGCTTAAGTCACGAAAATATTTACAACTCACGGACGTGATTGCATGTTTTTATAACATTAATTGGAGATCTCATGAATTGTGAATTTACTCCCGGATAGCAAAGCGGGCAACGCGTTCGACTTCTCTGAAAGCGGTTTCGGGTTCGATTCTCGGTGGGGCTCACATACAAATGGACCTCAGCCGTCGAAGCATTTTAAAATTGCTATTACAAATATCATCGATTTATTATTTCCGATTAATATTTACCTTATTAATAATTATGCGTTTTCGTTAGCATCTGGTTTTCTGCCTACATTTTACATAAACTAATTATTTCCACATTTATTATTAAAAAGAATAAACAAAGGTATTTATTACAAGAAATATTAAGATATTTATTTTAAAAAATAAGCAAAATCTCAGGAAAATTTTGTTCCTTTTGGTGCAGATACATATATTAGAGATATTCTAGTCACTTAAGGATTTTTCCGGATATTTTTTACCTAATTATAAAACCTTCTTGCATCCGTCCATACACGATTTTTAATTATTAACAGAAGGGATTTTCACAAATTCTAAGCAAAAATAGTATCGCATACTCTTCTTTCTAGACTGTCGTATTATATAGCGTGAAGCGAGCAGTGGGACAAAGCATTGCCTTCTCTCTTCATAAAAGACAGAATCGTCTATCTTCGAAGTAACTCTGTTTTCTGTGACCTTTCCGAAAAAAGTGCATCATTTCTTAGGGGAAAACATACTTTTTCATGAATTTATCACGTGCAGATGGAGATGGAGATTTTACAAATTTTACAAAATTATCATCACAAATATATTGTCTAAATCAGACATATAAGAAAAGCACATATTATACTGTATAACAGTCACCGCGCAGTATTTATTTTTATACTAATATATCCGATGTAAGCAACCCCTCTAAGAAACACGGGGATGCATAATTCGAACATTAATTCCACGCACTTCCCAACAAGATAGAATTACGGAATTCAGAAATTACCATCTGGTAAAAATTTCTCATTGTAGAATGAAAACTGATCTGATTTAAGAAAAAAAGAAGACGCTCTCTTTGGACGATAAGAAGAAAATAGTTAAAAAGTATAAGAAGGAAGCCAGCATTACACAACAATAGTTCGCGGACTCTAAATATCTACAGCTGTGGAAAATAAAGCAAACTTAATATTTCCTTTCGTTTTTAAGGTTTAAAGCATTTATTTAAAAATTAAACAGCCAAAATATCCTCCCCTGTTTTCTAGAGTTAAGGTAAAAGAATTTGTAAAATTCTTCTTATAATGCAATATTCATCCGTTCCAATGAAAACGGCTTAACTGGGTTTTAATTTATACATATTTAAACACAATTTTACGATATATTGATATCCTGCGTACGCAGGAAAAACTTTATCCTGCGTACGCAGAAACAATTTTTTCCCTCTTGTAAATACATAGTTACAGGAATGGTAAAAAGCAAAATAGTAAAGCAATTCGCAAGCAGTTCCATTATAGGAATAAATAAAACACCACGAAGCTACAAGAATCGGACGCAGAAAGCAACTCCAACGTCGTCTCCAAATTAATTCCTATTTTCGTATACCGTTGACTAAAAATTAGACCCCTTGCCTTCATATTCATGTATGTTTTTCCTCTACCCAGAGAACTACCACTTTATAACCGTATTTTTTCTCCCTCTCCGGAGAAAAACTTTTCTTGTAAACTGCCTTTATGGCTCCACAGTAGGTTTTACTATCGCTGCCGCAATTTATGAAGCTACTTTCGTGAGAAGGCCGTAATAAAAAAAATATTTGGAAAAGGGGGACGCATGAATGGAAGCATCCATTCATTCCGGACAATCGCCGACTGTTTTTTTCGACGGAGATACTAGCGCAGCAAAGGTAATAACGTATTCCGAGTCAATCTTTTCCTTTATTTCAGAGTTAGACGTGCAAAAGCGTAACACCGGCAAAGTCGCGTTATTTTTCTCCCTCGACGAAAGGGTGCATTTCTCGAGGATTCCCACGATAGAAATATTTAAATTTGTCCGAAATTGCGATACGGAAGAATAATTTGGTCCGAAGCGGCACAAAGAAGGAAAATCAACTTTTGGGCGGAAAAATGTGCACTGAGAGAGGTAGCGCTGATATAAAGAGAATGGACTTCCTGGAGATGTTTTCTCTTTGAGCGAAACATAGACGAAACGCAAACATGTATTTGGAATTATTACCGTTCTGCGCCGAATGCTTCTGAAAAATGAAAATCGTATTCGCGCTCATCATCTGCGTCTGAGGCTAACAAACCAGAATCAGAAATCAGAATAAAGGACATGAAATACGATAAAAGAGCCTTCCGATGAAAAAGATTTCGTTTTTTTCTTATTTGATTCCTATGTGGGTCAAAGTTAAATTTGCTCGCGAATAAAATTATCAATCTTCAAAGAGGAATAAAACCTGATGTTTGTGACATTTATAGGCAATACTCTGGATGTAATTAAAATCAAACCCTTTAGGTTGTTCATTTTAGGATTTTATTATTTAAAATGGGAACATAAATTCCAAAAAGGCAGATATTCTAACCTTGAAAGGCAAATATATCTATATACAGAAGAATTTTCAATTATTTGTATATAATTACTCCATGTATACCTGAAAAATATGAAGCTTATGCTTACCACTTTCGAAAATGCAATTCTATATAAATTTTAAAAGCGTTCAATCGTGAGCATTAAGAAGCTCTCTTGATTAATGATGTAACTTAACTTAACTTTAGGCGATCTAATCTTCACATCGTCTCGCCTTCTAGAAACTGGTCAAGCCACAAAAAATCTAGAGGAGAAAAGTGCCCACAATTTTGGTCACAGTAGTACAGGATTCAGCGTGCCGAATCCCATTAAACTCCTCGTAAGATTAAAATTTTATGTTGAGACGATAAGACTGAAAAGCGCAGAATCTTTCACCCTCTGAGGCGAAAAATCACCTCTCTCAAATCGTTATTTCGAGTAGCAAACTCACGTTTACGACTCTATCTGTAATGGTCCATCAAGGTTATTTTCTTTTTCCGTCTCGCTACTTCCTAATTATGTCTTCAAAGAGAAAGTGTCCTGCACTCTCCGTTATGCGACGTCCAACATGCTCATTGCAATTGAAGGATATTTTCCATGTAAAACATGAAATCCAATTTTGTAGGAGAATCACAACGATTGAGCCAATGCCAGATAGACAAGTCTAAGGCCCAAAACAATTTAAAGGAATAACCCAGAATATTTATGATGTGCCTTAGAAAAAGGGCCGCTGATTTAGGGTATAAAGGCCTCAATAACTTAGGGTCTCATCAAATATAAATTCGACTACAGTTGGAGGGCTTTTGATAAACGCTAATGAGGTGACATATACCAGATTACCGGTTGGTAGGTAGAATCCATGTCTACGTAGTTTAATACTGCCACTAAGGAATCTCGGTATTCTTTTGTAGTAAAAAATAGATTACCCTATCCACACAAACTGAATAATTCCAGAAGTGGATTAAACGTTCCAACAGGAGTGGTAATATACGTTGGCGAAATATTCATTATCCTCATCCATTTGGAGATCTTAATGAGACCATTTGATGAACAACTATTTCCATTAGGAGACAATTAGACATGTCCATGGGTACTTGTGTTTCGCTCAAGGAAAGAATTCTTTTAAGCAAGTCTACATAACTTATTCATAGAATATACTACAGCATTGTTTTTGTGCCATGTAAAGTCTATACATTAGCAATATTTTATGGAAATTTGATTACAATTCAATATTTTGTCCATTCTTCCCGTATTGAAGTAACTCAATCTCCTATGGCATGTATTTTATGCTGATGAAAAATTATGAATTTCAACTCTATAAGTTAATAGTGTCGATGTGCACTTAAGGCCTCTGATAGCTCAAATTCGTTGCTGCGTACGAGCGAATGGCAGTAACAAAAGAAATGCACAAAAGTTACTCTTAACTAAGCACTTTTAGATTTCTTCGTAGATGAATAACTCACTATTTAAGCCAAATCCCACATCTAAGCTTTGAGAAACTCATCTTTTTATGGATAAAAAAAGCATTTAATCAGAGCTGTAGGATCGCAACTAGCTAATAAAGGATAAGAACCTTTAGAAGCGTTTTCTCTGCGTCCCTCGAGTAATTCAGGAGATGCCTTCTTATTCCATCCGGTTCTCCGATACTATTTTTTCCCGCTCATTTCTTCATCTCTTGAGACGAGGAGAAAAATAACCCATACTTTCCGACAAATAACGAAACAATATCGATCACGTGGACTACTTACTTTTCCACGGAGAAGAAAGCGGCTGTGAAAAAATCCGATTTTTACATTTTTTCGAAAAAAATCGCCCCTCGGGCTAGCGCGATTTTCTTTCCTTCATTGCTCTCTTTACGGAGACGGCACTGCCATCTACCGGCAGATGATGAGGCCGCGTAAGCTTGCTTGTTTCTGGAAGTGAGGAATCGCATTGGAAACTGTTTTGAGAGGAACGAAGTACGCAGGAAAACGGGATGAGCTAGAAAGAAATTCGGATACTCAGACCGTATTTATGATGTTTCCTCTTGAGAGGGAGAAGAACGGAAATTCATAGACGAGGATGAAATACTATAACTGTAGAAATTTAAAAAGCGTTGAAAACGACTTCAGACATTAATTGGAAAAATCTCCGGAGAGCCAAGTAGGCAACACGTACATACTTCGCCTCGTACACTTATGCTCCTATTTGGTAGGTAATTAAATATACGAGGCAAACAAGACAAGAAAGATTGATTCTCCAGTGTGGTTAGATAAACTGACAAGAGTGAAGGTGGGTGATAGCCATCCATCGACATTCAGAGGACTTGAAAACTCAATTTTCCGAAAAAAATTTTTCTTTAAACGGGATTTGAATCACAACCTTTAGATAAGCTTCGGATTTTTTAAGAACTAAACTAAACGCTCTAACCACACGACCATTAGGAATTTGAAGCTTACCGAAAAGAAGAAGGCTATAATTCAACAAAGAGGTTGCTTAAGTAGGCTACATGAAGTATGAGCACGAGAAATAATGACAGATACATTTACATGCACATTAATACGAGCGCCGAATGGCTTAAGAACTTAATTTGTTATATCACGAACTAAATTTGCTCCAGACACGAGTTCTTATCTCAAATAGTTCTTACATTGAAAGCCAGTTTTCCATTGTATCTTTTGCAAAATCAATCACTCCTTTTCGTCTTAGAAACCGATAAAAAATTCCCTTGTGTATCATAATATAAATATTTCTATTGATCAGATTCTTAGTTTTCACGGCTGCAATTTTTCCTACCTTATTTTCCGCACAGTCGCAGAATAACCGTCTTGAAATTTGCATAATGAACACGAGATAAATGTAGTGCGAACAGCAAATCTCCCTCTCTAAGATCCTGTCTTCGTATCTCTATCAAAGAAAATCTCATGGGGGTCACATTTTATTTTATTTTTCAAGAGGAGGAATATTATGGTGGTGCTTTTAAATTTGGTAATATTTGTGTAAACCGTTATAAACTTTGACAAATGAAACAAAATGTTGCATCAGCAAGAGGTTTATTGGGTGTTCATCTACATGCACTTGTGCATATATGCTGCAGCACTAGGAATAATGAAAGCACCATGTATGCCGAAATTGAGCTAATCGAGGTCATAATAGAGTACTCAGAATGACAAAAATTCATGTTGATAGGATCGTAATTCGAGGTATACATATATTACATTTATATATCACACTGTTGGTTTCAGAGTCTAATATCCAACAATATTACTTATACTCAAATCACCCACGCCATAACATACATAGAAAACTTCGCAAGCAAAATAACTATTATTTTATCATCTATATAAAAATTGTAATACATACTAACTTCGAATTAAAGAGAAGGAGTATATTTTACTAACCACTGTGAAAAAATTAACTTCTTTAATTCGCTTAAACTTCGGTCAAAATCGCAGAGATGGAATATCGCCTGAGAAGCTAATTAGGCATTCATTAAAAATATTCTATAATTTATCATCTTTACGACCGACCATTCCGGATAAAAAAATGTTTCTACGTAATCATCTCTTTGGCTCTCCGAGGCAATCCAAATAAATATTTTGGATAGAAAATGCGGAGAATTCTTAGCAACTCTCGCAATCTCAAAAAGGCCGCAAGCAGTTATGCTATGGAAGAAAATAAAAGCTCGCCATTAAAAGCCACCTGACGACCACAGCGAGAGAGGGAAATTGAAAACATAAAACAATCCTGAAAAGAAAGAAGGAAACTTGGCGACTCCATAGAGGCCATATTTCCAATAGAGACAAATCCAATAAGGAGCGATTAGTAGTGAAACACACGATCCTTTAATTTACGCACGAAATGAGAGAGGTGCACCTTTGGCCGAGAGAGAGGCAAGCAGTAAAGGGTTCCTATAAAATCCAGCAAAAAGCAATAACAGGAATGGCATTTGGGAAAATGATTGGGTGGAGCATCTTGGAAAAGAATGGAACGAGGTCGCGAGAAGACGGTGGAGTGGGGATGAAAGGCAAAATGTATCAAAGGGTGGTCCAGACAAAACTTACTCTGAATTCCCACGGACTGACTTTGGTTAATATAAGGAGAATTGCACAATGTCAAAGATTATGTAATTTTATCCATTAGAATCCTCTATCTATCATAATAGCTTGAAATAATAACTCCTCTGCTACCGTTGGCTTCTTCAGGTCGAAGCGCTTCATTCCTCCTTTTGTTCACCGTTTATTACTTTTATTTATATAACTTATTATAAGTAACCAAAATATAACTGGCTATGTGAATACCTTAATCTGCAGTAAAATTACTTTTAGAATGACGGCATTACTCTACAGAGTGATAAAAGAGCTCCGATTTCCCAATCGAGGAAAATGAATAAATGATCTGGAATTCCATAAGCAGATAACACTAAATACAAGGGAGGCCGCAGAGTACCTCAATCTCGACTGTTCGATCTTTTATCGGACCTTTGATTACCAGTGCAGGTGGAAGATAAACAAAAGAACAAGTTTCTCGCTTACGCCTGCAATTGTAACATTCTTTAGCGGTCCTCCTACCTCAAAGCCATTCTGATATCACATCTGAAAGCATTCGCTGTGGCGCCGTTCGACAGCTGCCGATCGCACGGCGGCAAACTTACGAGGCGGAAGCATAGCTAGTTGAGGAAGTGGATGAGAGAGAAAAAGAGGATCTGAATGGGAAGAAGTAAAAGAGAAAAAGAAGAAGAGGTTTTACGATTGCCTGGGCCGTTTCCCACACCTGCCCCACACCCACTGCTTCTCTCAGCGAAAGAAAAAAAAAGGAACCGCGCCATTTCTCACACTACCTACTGCCTTCCCCAATCTAAAAATGCCCCTTTTCATACACTACCGTTCTTCTCTTATTTATATATATAACTATCATTTCACTCCTGTATTAAAACGCCCCTACGCATTGAAATTTGCCTCAGTCTGTACTAAAAATCGTTCATTCTCTTTTTACATTTTACGAAGATCGTCTTTTCCGTCACTTTAAAGCAAAGAAAGCAAGATGTCTAACTGACTTACTGCAAATCTCGAGTCAACGTAATTCATAAGAAGTAATTTCAAGATGTGTGCCTAAATCAACTGATCTAGCGTGTCTATGTTTCTGTCTTTTGGTATCCAAGTAAGAATTCACTGAGTACTCAGCATGTAACGAATATTATATTTGTAAAGCTTAAATAAGAGAATGTTTATAACTAACAAATACTATTTATAGCTTATTTCTGCTTAGTGATTTTTCAAACATGAGCTACCGTCACTCACACCGGTTCCAAATTTAAGGGAAACATCAACTCCAAGAAACGCTCATTCACGTTGGAAATCGCTTTAACTGTCGGATACACTCGATATTTTGCTTTTCTCTTTTTTTCGAATCTTTATTTTCAAATAATGTTGACCTTTGTGATTTCGGTTGAGAATTTCTCTCTTTGCAGAGGCCAAGAATGACATATATATTGCAGCTTACAGTGGGTGTTGTACTAATTTCGTATGATTCGAAATTGTCCAGCTTCGCGTTAGATAATAATAAGCGCGGATAATAACTTTCAGTAATTAAACTGTGAGATTATAATTCGAGTAAAGTGATGCAGATATTTTTAAGTAGTAGTAGACTGTCGAAACACTTCTAACAGTACTACTATACACCGTGATAATGAGTCCTCATTATTAAATAAGGGAAAGTAATCTATTCATCATCTTAAAATGGATATAAAGTATCTTGTGAAAATAAGGAGAGCAATACTGGATTGGTTTTAGAAACTTAAGTTGCGAAGTAATTGCAATAATGCTTCTTAATAAGCAAATATAACTAATCTAAACTGTGATAAACATTCTTATAAACCTGTTTTAATACTGTAACGTATTACTTTAAATATTAGTATATTTTGACGCTAGGATTATGCATACAATGGAACGGAGAAATCAGGAACTTAATCTGAGGAGTGGGAAGTAGATGCGCCAGAAATAGCTCGTATAAAAGGGACGAAACGCACCCACACGCAATATCACTATATCTGGAACACTTTGAAACTTCCTCTCAGGTTTTCCTTCTTCCACTTTTCTCTTCTTCGATCCATCCAGCATTACCCGGAAGACTGCTTTTTGCCGCTATGTAATATCTGAAGTGATTGCATACCATCAACGAACCTTCTGATTCGTTTATTATATTCTTCCCTCTTCTTCAGGTTACTTCTGTGAGATTTTTCCTCAATTATTTCCTAGCAAATTGTGACGATTCAAACTGAAAAGATGCCAATGATTGAAAAAAAACTCCTTAATACATAAATAAACGACTCGAAAGAAGCAAAATATGCGCATGCTTCATTTCCAAACAAAGAAAAGGTAACTAAAAGAAAATATATTTTCTTAGTTATGGAAAAGGGCATCTTAACAGATAAGGGTGTGCACCCCTTATCTGTTAAGGATAAATCCCAAGGAAAAACGGACTTGAAAAAAGTCTGATGGGAGCGGGAATCGAACCCGCGATCTCCCAATTTCAAGTAGGTTGCTTTATCGAAATAATTGGTCGGATAGCTTAGCTAGATAAAGCAACCTCCCGGAAACAGAAAAATCCCAGATTCAATTCCCAGCAGGCCATTTCCAAGTCCGTTTTTCCTTGGGATATTTTCCAAGTTCTTTTTCTAGTAGCAGCAATAGCCTTTGAATAGTCCTTGCTAAGCTGCAATATGGCTGAACGTCTGGTGGAATTATTTTACATACACACGATGAATAACTACATTATTAGTAAAGTAAAAATCTCTCAGGAAATTATGTAAAAGTACCATTGCTAAATTTAAAACCCCTTCTTTAATCTCTGTGGTACATCTAAAGGCAAAAATGTTGATATCACTTGAGAATTGAAAGGCTGTCTGGCTGCGATAAAGCTCTTGTCTGAAATTCTCCTCCATTCAACCAGAAAATACACGTCCGTCAAAATAATAAGCAAAATATTTCGATGAGAATATTTCGTGCCATTTTAGAGCATCACAGAGAACAATAGACATACATTACAGGAGCCCAACTTCGTCGGAAAAGAACCACTCGTTTGCATTATCCAATCGTTAAATTCAGTTTGGAAAAGCCGTTTACGTCACCGCTGCATAAATCCCGTTAATTAATGGTCGGTTCCTGATTCATTTTAAAACGATTTCCATCCACCGAGACCGAAAACGCGTTATTTTCCCTTTGACAAGATTTTAATGCGTTAAAGAGAATTCGAGATCAATGAAATATATCCCCTTATCTTTAGCCTCTGGTGAAGAAGAAATATGAGAGTCATAATTCATGCAAACCCCTCCGAACAGTTAAAAAGTTTTTCGCCTTCTCAACTTGGCACACTATTCATTCTTCCCCTTCCGAGCATGGTACTTAAAAAAGAGTTCTTAAAACAAAAAGGATTGCTCAAAAATCTCTGAGCAGTTGTACGCCGTGTTACGGAAAGGAAAAATC
This sequence comes from Pachydiplax longipennis, assembly GCA_036926295.1. Classification (NCBI taxonomy): domain Eukaryota; kingdom Metazoa; phylum Arthropoda; class Insecta; order Odonata; family Libellulidae; genus Pachydiplax; species Pachydiplax longipennis. The sequence continues at coordinate 4,564,133 of JAVFKF010000044.1, read as the reverse complement.
CTTTCCGCCATTTATACCTCTTCGAACCAAAGCCATGCTTTCAGTTAGCTGCTTAAGGACACCCGTTATTTCTAATTCTACCTTTTCTTAATGCGACAAGATCGATAACACGAAAGCATTTCGACGAAACAAAGAATCGGTAAAGTTAGGAGAATGAAACAAGTTTCTGACCCTCCCCCAAGTATTAATTCTCTTTAATATAAAGAAAATCTTTTCCCCTTGCACTTCAGCACCACTAAACTCCTTATGATCAAATTTTATCCTATAATATGGTCCTCTAAGGGGATCTCGGAATATTGGGAGACTTTCTTCTACAGTCTTTGACAAATTAAGCCTTACAATTTCTTCTCAGGAGTGCCTTTCATCATATGCGCCTAAAACCATGACAAGTTGTGCGTTGTATTCGGTCAAATTTCTAAAATAAGTTGAACTAATTATCGTTATAATACATTTAATCAGATACCATTATAAAGTTTAATACTTTTAGTACAAAATACTTATAGTTTAATTTAGGATTTTTATATAAGGATTTAGAGAATGCGATGGAATCGAAATCCACGGAAAAGGCATTGGTTCCTCTTATGTATATATTTGGCTTCCGTCACTTGATGATGTATCCCATGGTCGTACATTTTAATAATATTGTGGTTTTGTAAACGTTTTCTCGTGGAGTTCTTTTGCAATAATAAGTACCAGAACGTTTTAACCGATTCTGTGTAATTTACGTTGAGATCCTTTGGGTTTCGTCATTGTAGACTTGATCCTATACCCTATTGAAGGAAAAAAATAGAGTTTAAATATATTCTTATAATATATCTGCGCATAATTAACAAGAACAGTCAAGCGTTGCGCAGAAGAGACGTCGATTGACAGATCGCAGTCGCAGTCATACAGTAAGTAAAGCCGTTAACTCCTTTAATAGTTAATAGAAAGTGCAATAAAGAAATTTGCCCGATGTTCACTGGATCCAAGAACAATGTTCCATGTCTATGAAACAGGGATAAGGCAAATAGGGTTAACGTTGAACGAGGACGAGTGTTCCTTAAAACCGAAGAATTATCACGAAAGAAAAATAACGACGTGACTGGGACTCGAATCGAAGTGTCCCACTTTCCAGTAATAACTAAACTACCTTGCCGACTCAATTTCTGTTAAAGGGACTCTTTATGAGCAAGGCACACGGAAGGGATCTGCGTTCGAGTCCCAGTTATGCCGGAAATTTTCCACATTCAGCTCTCCGTGGGTTCATATCTCCCTGTAATCCTTTTAGATTTTAAATTACAACAAATCCTGATTATGCTACATTGACCGAGTCAGCGATGCACAGCGGGCTAGAATCGAAAAAAGCTGGCCAAAAATACGAAAACGCTTTTCTTGAGTGCGGAATACTAAACTTCGCATGATTGATTTATAATAAATCCTGCATACAACTATGGAGGTCATCTACGTTGGATTCTTCACATTAAAATTATACAGGGGGTTAAAGTTGACCAATTTTTGCGAAAATTTCCAGTTTCCGATTTTTCGCGAAGCCAAACTAGGAAAATTATCGGGTGAAGTATGATGCCATATGAAAAATATGTTCTCTGTCCTTCATAAGACTTGGTTTTAATGTCTAAAACTTCGGACGAGGAATGCTACCAAGAGATTGTCGAAGACTTGTTTCACAGAACTATCGTAGCTAAGGAAAGAGCACAAAACATAACCTCATCTTATCCTATGTTCACATAGAACTGAACTATTCCTATGCTTGCAAGGAAAAACCACGGCCCATCGTTATACCATCGCGATGGTATAGAATTCTTTACATGCCGAGGAATAGACAATCGCATTGGAAGGCGAATGAGAAGAGAAGGGAAGGATAAAAGAGATGGAAGTGATTGCGGCTGGGATGGAAGTGAGCATCGGTGATCCGGAAAACGGAGAGAACGTGGGCGGGAATGGAGAGGAATAACGACTGAAGCGCCGTGGCTGACAATGGAGAAATTTCGGGAATTGCCAAGGAAAATATCTCGTGAATTGACTCCGAGAAGCACCTGAAATGCTAACGCGAGACTTTACATTCTGGTAAGCTTTTTCTGGAAATATCGCTATCAAAAGGCAGAATTTCCTCTTGACATTCTGAACCAACTGCGAAAATCTCTAATGGAAAACGAAAATTCCTCCTCGCCCGTATTCAATCTCCGCTTACATATTTTCACCAATAATTTCATTCAGAAAAATCAGATTTCCCGTATAAATTCTACGAAGAAGTTAATCTAACATCCAAAAAAAGGTATCACAGTCTTATCTGTAAAGATCTAAGTATGCCATTAATGTAATACCTTTCCAAAACTCTCTCCATTGCCTCAATCAATATACCGACATTTAGACACTTTTCAGGGGACCGAGTATAAGCGAAATAGCGCTTTAATTAAGAAATAGCAACTTTTTAATTATCTCGCATTGGAAAACCAAATAGAAAGCTTTTCGGCTCTACAATTTTTATGTGCTTAAAACGAAAAGGCTACTTCCATAGTCAGCATTATTTGTCACAGCTACTAGGGTGGAAATGGCCACTTCACGACCCCTATAAGAGATGAGGAATACGAGATTCAAGTGCGTTGTGCAACATTCAAATCAGACCAAATATCGTAAAGAAATTTTCATTTCGCAGAATTTTACAGGATAAACTCTCACCTAATGAAATCTTAGATAGAGAGCGTGAAGGTGTTTGAAAATATCATTCATTCACTATAATTAAGAAATATTGACGAATCTTCACGAGAAAGTTCCATTTTCTGAGAAGAATAAAGGAAGCCAAACTTCACATCAAAAATCCCTGCTTTAATCTATTATTGGTTTCTATCTCGATGTGATATTTAAATAGATATACATGATTTGGAGATGATGATCATATTTACATTATTTTTCCATTTATTTGTCACTCTCTGGTATCAACAAAACTGTCTTATGAGGAAAATTCTAAATTAATAATTACATGGTAAAGAAAGTGACACTCCGAAAACCATGAAAGAATGAACTTACTACTGTACGCATTTCGATCTCGATGGGATGGGCAACGGCAACTAAAAAACAGAACCCTGTTTGTGACGACAGCAGTCTGTTTTCAGTTGCCGTTGCATGAGGATGATCCCATAGGGATAGAAATACGTATAGCAGTTTATTCTTTGATGGTTCTTGGAGTGTCAAACATTCTTTACTTAACACAACCATCAGCGGTCTCCTCATTTATTAGTAACTATATTTTAATATTAAAGAGACATTTTTAACTCCTTATTTCTTCGGTAAAATAAGTTAAATTAATTATGAATGAACGGGTGGAACGGATACCTACCGAACAAATTAGAATTCACAATTACTTTGAGTATCACTATTCAAATGTTAAACACATCCTTAACGACAATGAGCAGTTCTTTCGTTTTCATAGCACCATGGTAACCTGTTCTCAAATAATCAAGGGGCTGCTACAAAAGAATATAGTAGTTGTAGTATAGTGAAAAGTGATTCGACAGCTGAAGTCATTTCCCACGTGAGCTCCCAGCGGGAATCGAACCCAGGACCGCTTTCATTGAAGTCGAACGCGCTGTCCACACGGCTATCCGGGAGCCCATTCAAAAGGATATAGGTCAATTCAAATTTTTAATGCTGGTTATTAGCATCAAGAAACTTAAATGCAATGATAACGGATCATCATGCATCTTGCGTATAAACATTCAAATAATTTTCGTCATACGAGTCGATATTTTCTAATGACATCGCATATACTAAAAGAGGAGTTCATTAATGACCTCATTTAACAGCTCAATAAACTGCTGAGTCGCAACTCGTTGATTAATTCGCCGCGTTCACAAAAGAGGAAACATTTTAAAATGGAAAATTCGCCGCCCCTCACATTCGACTCGAAAACACGCAAAGATCCAAATTAGCGTCACGTGCATTACGGCGCCGCTAAAGCGAGGCGTTTTTTCCTTTTTAATTCATCCCAAGTCAGCGAAAACGCGATCTGGGTTACTGTATCCAGAGGCGCAAATATCTTAAATCAATAAACAATCACCGGGAGGCTTATTTTCAGGAGAAAAATATAATCTTCTCTCTCGGGAAAATCTCCCGCCAAAGTTGCAGCCGCCATCTTTTTCTGCTTTTATTATTCTCTGAGCGGCGAGGAATTGAAAGCTATTAAATGACCTTGATCACCGGTAGCGCATGAGTGAGAAGAATAGCTTCCGGTGTCTCCCTTCCGGTCTTCATTCCTCCCTTCTATTGAAATAAGCATCGGAGGAATAAAAGTGCATTTCGGTAGAATATTATATAGAAGCTTCGCTCAAGGCGATCGATTATTCCTTGCGGAAGAGAAAAATAACGACTTCCCTTGTTTCGTTTGAAGGTTCCATGGAATCGATATTAGAGATTATACGCGTGTCTCTTTCCTGTCCCACTTCTCATTGAGAGAGTGAATGCGTCGCTCGTTCAAGTGTTGCTTCTAATGTGCTCCATCCCGTATGCGACGCCCCGTATTCCTTTATCGCCGACAGATTGCGAGGTAAGCTCTCCCGTGACGAGGAAGTACGATTTTTCAACGCTATCCCCAATTATATCCATTTTCTTAACCTCATAAAATTACTAAAATATTTTACGGATACAGGTCTCCAATTACGTCCATTACATTAACGTTCTATTATATAACTGTAATTAACGTTACATAACTTTAGGTAAACAAAACGTAGATTAAGAACAGAAACAACATTACTAGGAGAAATCCGGGACTAGAACCCGGGACACAGGCGTTGGAAAGCGGTCTAACCATCCCACCGCTGAAGTCGACACTTACTCTAGCACAACAATTTAATACAAAATATACTGGAAGCAAAAATCCTAGATAAAAATCTATTGAGAACGTCCCACTGTTATGATGACGGAGATGGGATACACCTCATACATTGAAAAGAAAAAAATTCCTGAAAACTGAAACTTTTGGGATTCGGTGATGTAACAAGGGAATGAATAAATAAATAAACCATTCTACAAATTTTAACTATTAATTATGCTTCACAATTACTTTCAACAAATGTCAAACATTTATTATTGTTAATGAAAATGATATTAACCGGTGGTTAAGACGATAGATAAATAACCTTCTTCATAGTCATTATTGCTCATATTTCATGCCGGCCGCAGTGGTATATGCATTAGCGTACTAGCTTAGTATCACTGAAGTCTCGGGTTCGAATCCTGGTTAGGATATGATTGCTTGTGTTGTGTAAACGTGTCCCTTTAACAAGGTTATTTGCAAGAGTGGCCAACATTCGAAGTCGTAATAAAGTCGTCATTATTATTATCGTTATTCTCTTTTCACTCATTTGTTACGAAGAAAATTTCAAGGAAGAATGAATTCCAAATAGTTCTCTGTAAGTCATTGGAAAATGACCTTCCACCACGGCAAGACTGTAGCCTTGACTCTTTGTCAAAGTAAATAGGTAATTAAGACAATCCGCATACATAACCCTCATACGAAAATGAACTGAAATGTAAAATGGATCAAATGGAGGTATGATCTAAAAGAACAATTACCGAATATAAAGTGTCCTGCAGTTAATAAATGGATGATGGAATTCGTCGGGCGCCTTCCTGTAGCTCTTCTACAGACTCCATTCGACGCCGCCAAACTCCTTCTGCATCCACGATCCATTGCATTGGGCACTAGATCCACAACTTGGATCCACACAAGGGCGATCTAAACATGCACTTTCCCACCAACCAAAACCATTTTTCACAGAACCGACTCAATTAGAACGAGCACATGATAAAGGATTGAACTCTGTAGCATAATGATGTCAAAAGCAAAATTTTGAACCACTTGCACAGGGATGAAGCATTTAAATAGTCCGACGCGAGGTGCGCTCGTCCTTCCACAACAGTAGCCTCCGAGTCAAGGAGCTGACTGCCGGATTCCAGCAGCAATTGCGATCAGGTAAAAACCAACGCGAGCACTGAACGAACCAACGAGAGCCGGTCTGTTCATTCACGGGGTTAACCTTGGAGTACGACGGTGAAGGGAAATTGACTATCGAAGGAAAGCAATACACCCAAAGAAACACCGGTCATTTGTTGACATCCACGAACTCTTGATTGAATGGCAGTCGGAGGGAGCGATTCGACCACCGCGCGCCTTACGACACCATCTGCACTCACACAACGAAAAGGCACAATCCAATTGGAAGATCCGTCCACTCCAATCACAAATACCGCCCACGATACTCCTCGGCTGAAAAACACACTTCTCGTTTAATGCGTTCTCTCATTTTGAATGTTATCGAAAGTTAGCGATCGAAGAAAATATCTCACCTTTTACAGATAAGAGAAAGATTACGTGTTTCCAAAGCCCACTGCTGGCGATTGGGATACTTTTATTACTAAAAGCGAAGGTATGTTCTTCCATATACAATGGTTCTTCTTACATTGACGGTTACCTTCACCATGTCACCGAGTGAACTATGAAGGGCATCGAACCGAGAAATTACGTCATTTTCGCCGGAGTGAAAACCGAAACAAAAAAAATGAAATTTTCGAACCGAAACCAAAAACCGATATTCGCGCCTTTCCTATTTCCAACAATGCACAAATTAGTTAAATCTGATTGGAAGAAGCATTAATGAACACGTATGACTGTAACGATGACTTTCAAGCAACTATTTCTAAGTTTTATTCTAAAAAATTAGTGTAATGTAGCTCATACATAAAGAAGTTAGATATAATAAATTAACTTTCTGAAGGATAAAATATGACAATCGTCGAAGCGAAAAACAACTGTTCGAACCGGTTTGACGTTGGCAGAAGAAGCCAAACCGGAACTGAACCGAAATTTAGTTTTATTGTTTATGTGGAGCGAAAACCGGAACTAAAATTTTAACGATTCGATGCTGAGGCAGTTTGAGGTGTATTTTATACGTCAACTGTTTCTTTAGCGAATCCATGAGCTGCCCTTAGTGTTGAGGGAACCCAATACAAACGACCTTACGGTTTTCAATCATTACAACAAAAACAGCTAAATTACGCGAAATATATTTACAGAGCCGCGTTAAAATAAACGCACATATCGCATGAGATGAGAGCCTATTTACTGATAATTAATTTAGGTGTAGGAAATATCCATTATGGTAATTTTTATCATGTATCATTTTAAACAAAGCAGGGTTTACAAATTCAAAGTTTCTCGCGTAATTTCCGGTAATAAATATGATATTTCTTTAATGAGGAGTGGTATAAAGCAGACAATAGAAACGATTGTTCTCTAATTGGCTTATCCGATACATAAACATACATCACTTTCTCACGTTGTGAATGAGTACAAACGGTGCGTATAAACGGAGCACCGCTATATAGGTTCTCAGCAGAAATATTGGATGAGCGATCAAGGCCAGATAATTGAAGCTTATCAACATCGAGCGAAGAGTCGCTGGGCAATGGAAGATAAATTATAACATGTTATTACAGTTACTCCACAAAAACAATTACGCTGTTGCCATTCGAGGGTAATTTACTCAATTCAAGTAGAAATTACGTAACGAATTCGTTATGGCATACTAAACCCACGTTAAATTGTTTCCACAAGATCATAAAAAATAAAGCGAAAGTCCGTAAATTGCGGCAAAATGTCGCCAATGAACAGCGTTTACATCCATCGCGATAGCAACGCCTATTGTTTGTCTATGCTGCGTAAACGGCGGTGACATGGGCGTCGTTGGAGGGCTTTATCTAATCGAGGAAAACGAAGTGAAAATGGTTTTCTCTCTCCACCACGTGACCTAAAACGCTCCGTAAGATAGCGATAAAGAAGGCGAAAAACGACATCGCGCGACACGATTGACTTTTCGCTCGGCAATTGTCATCCAAGTAGATACGGTTGCAAGGATAATTGGCCCAAAACGAAAATGATCGCGGTGATTCTGAAGGCAGTCGCGGTTGAGACGTCCTCACATATCGAAATATTTTGCGAAGGCAATTCTCAAAGGCCGCTCAGATATGCCACGCGAACGACAGATGTTGCCAGCGTATAAAATTTATCCTCGACAGCGAGATGTAATCTAGCTGGAATTCCATGCAATTTCCGGCTGGAATTCAACGGGTTGAATTTAGAGTAAACAAAACGCGACTATATGATGTTATAGTAATATACAGCGCAAGATAGCTGAGGAAACTTTGTTTACACGTGGTTAACCAACGGAAAATTTGCTGTTTGACTTGTATTGCTGGTAATGATTTCATTGTACTCTTTCGCTGCGGAAGAATGAAACGGAGTTTGGAAAACCCGGTTAAAACGCTTTTCAGGGGACTGAGTGAGAACGAGTGGAATAGCGCTTTCACAATATTTTGTTTATGAATCTCTTTTTCGAATGTTCATTAACGTCAAAGTAATAGATAAATTATAAAGTATGAATTAGGGTATTTTTACGACGACGTATGAGCGGCGTCAATTTTTACTTTTAAGCGCACATTAGTGTCTCTGAAAACTACCTTTATCACCATTGATGTTTAGTATTCCTTAATTAACGTTGTTTATAACTTCCCTCCTAAAATATATTGGTTACAAATAACCGAAACACGAAAATTGATTTAATTGATTACTTTGGTTTTGACTTCGATTATTTACGGTCTTATGCTCTTCCTACCACCAATTATTTTACAGAAAATCGGACACACACATGCTCACACAAATACTATCAATTGTCATTCCCAATTCAGGAACATCCGATAGCCGGGATTCGAAACGGGGACTTGGTGTTGGAACGAATCAACCACTCTCTTATTGCGAGTCCAGGGATCTCCGAACTTTTTGAGAGCACAGGTTCACAATGGCTAAGCTGGCTGGATATGAAGAATCCTTATTTGATAAGCCATCAAATGTATAGTATTGAGCTTATAAAGTAATAACTGAAGTAAGTTTAATACGTAAGAACACATACTATTTAAATACCTCTTAGATGCATGATAATAAATATAAAATTGGAAAATTAAACGTCTCACCACGGAAGTGTATTAATTATAATATTCAGTTTGTTTACGAGACACATTAGAACCTCTGACGGGCCGAATCAAGCCCACAGGCGTGATTGGCACACACATTTAAGGGGATTGGATACCTCGCCCGAAAATGCGTTTTTGGACCGTTGTTTCTCAAATCGTTTCGTAGACATTAATAAAAATAAAATATCTACGGTTTCGCTATTCGACACTTAAAGGAGGGAGCTACCTTGAGTGTTTGCTCATATAGACAACTTTAAGCATGTCGAAGAAAAAAATTAGTAAACGTTCTAAAAAATCGATTATTTTCGTTCACGTGGTACTCTGCTGTGAAAGGCAATACGAAAATGAACCTTGACTCTGGGTGTAGCTCAATTCTTTAAATTTGAATGGAAATATTTTATGAGAACGTAAGTGTAACACAATCACTATAATCGTGCAAAATCACGAAGATGTTAAGCGCATTCTGCCGAGGAAGCTGCTCTGTAGGGAACGGGAAATAGTGTATATAAAACTTATGCATCACCTCTATGTACCTTCCGTTTTATATCATTCCCAGTTATCGGAAAATCATTCATAATAATCGTCAAAATTTACCGACATGCATTATATACCGGAAAATCTTGCACCTTGGCGTCGAACTCGCGGTCAGTTGGTAACATTTCTTTAATAGGCATAATAGAATTTTCGATTTGCTATTTCGATTGCTCTATCGCACCGAGAACGGCCTGAAAACAATTTTCAAAAAATGCGCAAAAGACCGTCTGGCGTCGTACTGGCGGAACCAAAATTCGTCTGGCGATTTCCCATGATGCACTTCGAGCACCTTCGGATTTGTTTCGCTTCTGTAGACTACACGTGATCTCTTCCTCGCCTTTCCCACTCGTCACTTTACACCTCAAAACGAACAGCAATTATCTTATATTACAATGTATTGAGACTACCTCACCTCCACCCCTCTCTTCCAATTCCACCTCTGCACCTCTCCCTCCGAATGGTGGAGGTTTTACGAACTATTTTGGCCGACCGTTGATTTAAATCCCGTCTCGAGGTATCCAATCCCCTTTAAGACCGGTGGGTTCGTCCAATGAGAAAGCAAAGAAAGTGCTGGCTTGAATTTCTCTTCACGGAATATAAGTCATTCAAGAGGGAAAGTGAGAACAATGTTATTCAAAATAAGCAGCTTGTAATAAATAATTACTATAACAGAATATTTTTATGTCTTGGTCGTGGAGATGGAAGTTACCTTAGCAAACCAAATGATAAGAATGAAGTGGAGTTAAACAGAATAAAAAGAAAGCCGAGGGAAAGAGCAAGTGGAAGGCAGAGATAACAGTGAAATCGAAGGAGCAGTTAGTTACGAGGGTGGTTCAATAAGTCCGTGACCTCTCAAAGAAAACGCAAGTTTTTCGGCAAAAAAAACGTTTTATTTTTCAACATAGTCCCCTTTTAGCTCGACACACTTTGTCCAACGTTTCTCTAGTTTTTTAATTCCTTCCAAATAATATGATTTATCAAGGCCCTCAAAATAAGCATTTGTTTGAGCTATTACCTCATCATTGGAGGCAAATCTCTTTCCCCCGAGCCATTTCTTTAGATTTGGAAAAAGAAAATAGTCGCTGGGAGCTAAATCCGGAGAATATGGCGGATGTGGTAGTAGATGATACCTCAAATCACTTATTTTTCCCCTAGCGACTGCGCACGTGTGGACCCTTGCATTGTCCTGGTGGAAGAGCACTTTCTTTTTGGCCAGATGTGGTCGTTTTTTAATTAAATCTCGGTTGAACTGGTCGAGTAAGTTGGCATAATATTCTCCATTGATCGTTCTTCCCTTTTGGTGGTAATCAATATGTATTATACCACGTGCATCCCAGAAAACTGTCGCCATGATTTTGTTGGCTGACAGACACACCTTGGCCTTCTTCGGCGCCGATTCTCCCTGAGAAACCCACTGCTTCGACTGCTGCTTGGTCTCCGGTGTGTTGTGGTGGATCCATGTTTCATATACAGTCACATAACGGCGTAAAAACTCATTTGGATCTCTGTTGAACAACGCCAAACACTCCTGTGAAGTTGTCACACGCACCCTTTTGTGGTCAATTGAGAGCAAGCGCGGCACCCATCTTGCGGATAGCTTTCTCATGCCCAAATGATCATTCAAAATTGAAAAAACTGAGCCGTTTGATATGTTTGTTGTCTCTGCGATCTCGCGCACTTTCAATCTTCGATCGGCCAGCACCATATTGTGGATTTTTTCGATGGTTTCAGGTGTAGAGACCTCAATTGTGCGTCCTGAACGTTCGGCGTCACTCGTGCTTGTGCGACCACTACGAAATTCAAAAAACCCCTTTTTTATCATTGAAATTGATGGTGCGGAGTCCCCATAGTATTTGACTAGCTTTTCTTTGGTTTCGGAGATGGTTTTCTTCCGCAAAAAATAATGCTTAATGAGCACTCGGAATTCGCTTTTTTCCATTATCGAAATTTCACGAAGTTGTTTGCTTGCAATGGCTGCCAAATATAAAAAAATTAACGTAACTATTTAAAACTTTGATTGTTACCCGTTTAAAGATAGTTGTTGACTAGAGTAGGATTACTTTTCAGATTAAGGAGCGGGAAATACAAAAGGTCACGGACTTATTGAACCACCCTCGTATCATAACGAAAGAGGCAGTGAATTTTAGAGCAACAAATCCCAGCCAACCAAAAGATAGAGTTTTAAAAATGTCGACGATGCGATTTAAAATCACCTGGGGATTATTTAAAAAAAAGAAGCATCGCCAAAAAAGAAACTCGATTCCCCCAAAACTCTTTCATTTTCATTTTTCTCCGAGTTATTCAAAGAAGACAAAAAGGAGTATGAAAAAGAATGATAAACGTGGCCTCCAGACGGATGGAAAATGAGTAGAAAGAATGGAGGCGTTAAGAAGGAGAGGAAAATGCGAAAGAGAAGAATTAAAGGGGAGGATAAGACACGAAGCAAGATGAAATAATGCAAAGGCGATAGGATTAATTGGTTGAAGTGACGGTGTGTCTGAGGGTACATTTAAAAGGCAGGGATTTTTCCCCCGACTTATGAATAAAATGGAAGTTTTTTCACATTCCCTCCCTCGTATCTCACTCGCCTTCTGAACAAACTCCTGTTCGAACTAAATCACGCCTATTGATAATCACGCTCCCTCCAAACGAATAGGTTGAAAACCATGATAAATACCAAAATGGTAGCACCCATTCGAAGTCAGAATCTTAAATGCATTCCTTCCAGAATATACTACACTTTCCACTATGGAGTGGAGTCTGCTGAAGGAATAATACTATATGCATCTAATCTTTTAATACAGATTAACCGAGTTTTTTCCTACGGAAGTTATACATGCCACTTAACTAGATTCAGTTCAAGGGAGTATGCTTATACAACAACGTGTAAGTTCGACTGAAAAATACTTAAATGTGGCCAAAGGTGTCAAACTATTACAACTACATCCTCAGGAATTAGGAAACCGAGACTCAACCTAACTCATTGAGAGTAGATGAATAACTATAATAAGAATTGAATTTCGACGTATAAATCATTATCACCTGTATTCTCTATGATACACAGTCATCGAGATTAAAATACTAAAACTCTTGATAAGGAAAATTTTCCGAGGTAATTCATTTCAAGACAGAACATTACAAACGATTGATTCGGAAAAAGTATATGAACTCTGAAGTAAAAAGTACCGGAACGATCGCAAAAATATAACGCCAAACCCCATTGTGCGTTTTTCAATTACTTTAAATGATGTCATGACAGTCTTGAAACAAAAGAAGCATGAAGTGGAGTGATCTTTAAACATCAAGGTAGCTTCTCTCAGCGGTATCACGATTAAAAACGCGAATCTAAGACGCATCCGATTTTTAGAAGCCATAAAAACGCAAAAAAAGGAGAGATACGTTACCAAATCATATGAGTCGAGAGTAAAAAATAGGGAACAAATAGATTTACTATTGACACAACATTTTAAGTCTACCAAGTCAATAAATGTGTGTTGGAGGCAACGAATAATTCGACCTGATGACATGCGATAATCTGGCGAAATTATTACAAAAGGAGAAAAATGCGTCAATATATTATTGGCGAACGATACCATATACAGTAAAACCGATTAAAATGCTATCCCTCTTAATACGTCCCTTCCATAGCTCTATAAACACATTGTAAAAATACACGCTCCGCTCATAAGGCGAATCTAGCTCAGGTGCACTGCAACTCAGTCGACAAACCGAAAATTTTCAAAATGGTCGGGCGTTAGAAAGCCGCAACAAATAATGGAGAACTTGAATCCACAGCTTCGGCCGTGACTTCGTGGTAAGTCGCCATCAGGAACAAATGAAAGTCGAACTTTTACCAACCACAAATAATTTTATTACGAAACGACCTAGGTTTCGACTCATGGAGTCATCTTCACCTTTCGACTCATGGAGTCATCTTCACCTTTTTACCTGAAGATGACTCCATGAGTCGAAACCTAGGTCGTTTCGTAATAAAATTATTTGTGGTTGGTAAAAGTTCGACTTTCATTTGTTCCTAATGGAGAACTTTGTGTTTTCCCAACGATATTTTTCTGCGACTTGTTTCGATACTGAAGTAACATCTTCAGGCCTGAAGGTGCTACCTCGGTAACGAAACTAGTATGAAATAGAAAGTTCTCCATTACTGTTGATAGACCGGAAATAGTTTATATTATTCTTGTCTGATAGTTATCTGGCAAAATAGCTCCATTGTCGAATGAAAATAATCAGTATTAAGAAATAAAGGAAGACGCTCTTTTTGTACGAAAAAACGGGCCATTCTTAAAAAATGTTACGAGAAAGCAACAAATATTTGATAACAATATTTTGTGTATTCTTTAAATACTATATATGTGAAAAATAAAGACAAATTAAGAAGCTTGTTTTCGTTTTTAAATTGCTCAGCACTTATTTCAAAATTAAAGAACCTTTTGTTTTCTAATGTAAAAGACATATCAATTTGTAAATCAACGCGATTTTCGCTTCGTCCTTTTAAAATCGTCTTGTTTTATTTTATCTATCATCCTGTTCTTTGCTTCCTCAGGATCGAACACTGATGATGTAATCAATAATGGATATTCGACGCATATAAAGGAAGATAATACGAAATCTTGATTACCTGATACGTATTACGCTTCGAATTCTTGTTTATTTTCTCGGAGAGGTAAAAGATTTTCATTTGTTTGAGAAGTGTAAGGATAGAATTCCATCGGTGAATGCAAAAAAAATGAGATAATGATATCTGGTAAATGCAAAAAGTAACGAGCGCCCGCGGGATATTTAAGCGCATGCAAGCGAGGAATAAAAAAGTTGCTATTTCAAAGGCAACTCGGATAGTTTGGAACGCAAATAAAAGGGATAAAACAAAAGGAACAGTTCATTGTGTCGTCAAAGCGTACACATCCAAATTTCTAAGCGATGAATATTTAAACGAGCATCACTTCATATAACTGACGTATTCTCGCGGTGTTTTGAGTTTAAAATGCAAGCAAAGAATTCTCCAAATATCTTAATCGTTCCGCAAGGATATCAATTTAGCCCGTGTAGCTAGAACAAGACAAGTTTAGGGAAACTTCCGAGAGTAATGAAACGAAAAACGGTATGTAGGTCAGGCAAAATATCGCAAGAATGGAATACTTTAGTAAGATAATGAAGCGAATGGTAAAAATGTATTCGAGGCTAATTAGTCCCGTGCTTAAGGAAAGAAGTTTCCTCAACGACGATGGTCAATTTGGTAATTTTTAATTCGTATTAACTACACAAAGTTCATCCCTTTACTTAAATTTCTGTTGATAATTCAAAGAATGTGGAAATATATTGGCTTATTGCACTGCAAATTATATTAACCAAAGATATCTTTTGAGTAAAGGAATCATAATGCGTTGGAAGATAAGATTACTATAAGCAACTTTTAACAACTTTCCCTCGTCTATTCCCCGTGAACGAAATATATAAAATCGTACACAAAACTATAAAAGGATGGAAGGAATAACCTGAAGATTTTGTTTCAAATTGGTACTGATTACATTTGTTTAAATTAAAAATGATGGATTAACATAGACAGAAAACTTCCGCAACTTCATATTAATACATTAGAAATATACTGATTGATCTACTTCTCTAACCATTTCACACATTTTACACTTAATTCTGGTACATGTTATTAATGAACAGGTTTTCCATTAACCTTAAGGGAAAATAATCCCTAGGCCTTGAGGTATTACATGTCGAAAGTTTTCTTATCAGTGAATTCTTTTTATGAATTTAATTCATTGAGCATGAGAACGAAAACACTTGAAAATTCAGGAAAAGTTGAATCTCGTAATCACCAGAATGTTGTTTTTCTCACCTCTCTAAAGGATTGCTTTCGCCATTCCTTTTTCCAAAATACATCTTTGTATTGCCTCGAATCTTACACAAATGACTCTCAGAAATTCATGGAAATAAAGCACATATCTCAACTAGATTCGATTCTAAGGAGTATAATGAAATATCGCAGCGTAAGTTCTATAGAGGAAATACTTCAATGTGGATACCGGTTTTAAACTATTACAAGTTTATCTTCAGGAAAAAATTAGGAAAGTAAAACTCAACCTAATAGATTAAGTCGTTTATACCCTGCATATTGAAACTAAAGCGTTCGCATCCCATGGAAAGCATGAGAAGGTGACGCTGATTAATTGAACGCAAAAATATTAATAATTTCACAATGTTAATACTTTTTCCTAATGTTTACCCAAATGAGGAAAGATATCTAAGAGATCCTTTGATATTTAAAAGTGGCAAATCTTACAAGATTTTCATCGGAACATTGGATGGACAAAAGTAAACGTCTATATCTATACAATAAATAAAAAATGCATTAAAATGGATAAAAGTATTTATTGCATCATTATGAATGAATGAAAGTATCGATTTGAAGAGAAAAATACGAACTTCACCAAATTTTGTGATGAATTTCATCTCCAATTCATTTCAAATTTCATTTCCATTTTGCCATTCTATTACCTCAAATAAGTTATCGTAGCCACAAATTAATTTATGAATGACTCCGAATTTCAGCAAATCTTGGAGAAGATATTGATTGCGTCTAAAAGGTACTGATTAAATTATAAATGAGATTCCACACGACAAAGAAGAAAAAATGAATCTTATTCTTTGAACCACGCACTGTAATTTTCATTATTTTAGATTTAAATATTAAAAGAATGTTCCGTTTTTAAATTCACTCACAATAGAAACTTATAATTTAAAAGGTATAGAAGAAAACTCCATCAAATAACCATCTGAAAAACGATTCGAAAGGAAAAAGCAAATCATATCCGCCCGCAATTCCGAAAGATAATTGGCACAAAACACATCGGCAAACAGCAGTGTCTCCTAAAGCAAAACCATCGCACAAACCCTAATTCCGAAAAGTGGGCTATCGCGCAGCCTTCAAAAAATGAATCTCCCGAAATTTTAAAACAACGGCGACGACAAAATTTTTTCTGCCGCCCATTTTCGCCTCTTTCGCCGCGAGGTCTAAAAATACGTTGTAGAATTAATTGTCCCGAGTCGAGATGAAAAAAAGATATAGGAAGAGAGTTATTGCTTCCAGCCATGCTATTATCGTGACAAGTAACGCCACCTAGCATGTACTGTTATTTCTGCGATAAGACGGGAGGATCTCCCACCACTTTCCGCGGATTCCTCCGAAAAGAAAAACTCCGCGAAAAAAGAAAAAATCTAGACAATGGGATGGAAAAGGAGACTCTGGTTTTCGCTGATGTGCGTTCATTAAGACGGCTAATTTTCGGCGGACTGGGTGATTAGGGTACTTGCATGGGGAGAGGCGATTTAAAACGGAGTGAGTAAACTTAAGCGGTGACTCGACCTCAGGTCTCCGAAAACTTGCGGCAATGAGTAAATTACTGGTTGAGAAGGGCAACGTGGAAACACGTGGAAGTCTCCGCATTAATCAATCTGGACGCACGACTGCCACGTTTTTGCGCTTCATGCAATATGACAAACGGAAAGTATCTATCATTAGAGATATATAAGATACTTAAGGGGAAAATAGGTTAATCACGATTATGAATGAGTTCTATTACGTTCCTTTAGAAGATAATTCTGCATCGATAAATACTAAACTGTAGCATCTATATAATCCTAGTTAAGATTTTCTAAATGTGAATGTATGAATATACTGACAGAACCAACTATGGTCATTTACAAGAGCAACAAAAACTCATGGATCAGAAGATCCATAGAAATTTATGAGAACAAAAATGGAATCTTTCTATACGCATGATTGAAATAGTTAGGAGAAAAGTAATCATAAGCATTATTGATTAATTCATTCGATAATTTTATTCACTGATTACCGCTAATATATTTAAATAAAAAAATATTGACGATTATGTGTTGAGAAAATACTTATGAATAATAAAACTGTATCAGTATCTTACACTTTAATGAGTTGATGCACTTCAATGATCAACTATTCTCTAAAAATCTGAAAGAGAACTAATTTGCATCCTTTTTTATAGTCATTTTATAGATTATAGAATTTAATTCTGAAATTAAGGAATGAAAGGAATATGTCACTATATATGGATATCTATAAATATATATAGTACATGTACTAACTATAGCATGGATGATGTGGATATGTTTATCAATGAAAATTTTGTATTAAAACTAAAATGAAAATAAATTAAAATGTAATAAAAACTATAATAAATGCATTTTTATAAAATGTATTTTAGTGTAGCATATTTATGTGATGATAAAATAATGACTAAATAAATGTAAATATGTTAACTGTAATAGTATGTAATAAGATGTAAAATTTGTAATGTATTTAATAATTAGTTTGTGATAATTCAATGCAACGCAACTAATGAGAGTGACTTGTCCTGTGCATGCTTTTCTATGACATTGGATTGATAATTTTTATAAAACAAATATCATTTGTAAGTCCTACGTTCTATATATAGCATCCTATGGATAGCCTGAAGCACAGGACTAAAGTAGGACAACATGGCCAACGTAGGCGGATCAAATGTATTTCGTCTTCTGTGATTCAAAGCATTAATTTTGATGTAAATCACTTCTATTATAAAATACCATCGCAGTTCCTATTCTACCATATCGTGGGAGTAAAAGCATCAATGAATGTTGAAAATCCCATTTAAGTCAATCAAATTCTCTTTTTGCGTCCTTTGAATCGCTTTCGCAGAAATCAAATATTAAATTAGATCGTCAAATATTCCTGACATCCAAAACTTTAGTTCAATCGAGAATTCGAAAAAGGGGAACCTACTTTCTGTTTAATTGCTATTTATCAATTCTTAATAACCAGGGATTTTATCGAGCTTAATTCAATATAAGTATAATGAAAACATAGAAGGAAAATTAATTTAACTTTTAATCTCATAACAAGACACTCGGTGTTTGTTTTTTTGCGACCAACTGTTTAAATATATCGACAACCAGAAAGGAATTCAATCGCAGCTTGTTTCTATATATCATTGGCATATAGAGTTTACTTAAGAGGTTAATTATTTCATAAAATTTAATTGCCTGAATTAAAATTAACTGTTTCACTTCCCACTATGACAGATGTAAGATAAAATCTGTAACTAAAAAGCAGGAACAGTGTGAAAATGTGACCTGAGTTCAATGCGAGATGATTCGTAAGAACTTCCAGAGACGAGCGTAAGCTCCATTCAGTCATTTGAATAATTTTTCTTTTTAATTATAATGAATGATTATGAAAATAATTATTTATTAAAATGATTCACATTAAAAATTAAATAAATATTTAAATGAACTGATTTTCATTCTTTATTTTTATTTTTTGTTATACATGTTTACATTTACATATAGACCCTGCAAACCGCCACTGGCGCATGGCAGGGGGTGTGAAGCACCCGAAAACCCTATCTACCTTTGACTGCTGTTGGCTTCTCTAATACTTCGCGGAAAAAACGACCAGAAATAACTATCTGTCCTGGCAACTATTTCCCTGTAACGCTTCATCGTTTTGTCTCGAAGATCACGTACGCTACTAACTGGTATGACAATATCAACTATCTCCTCTCCGAGATCCGTAGTGATAAATTTATTAAAAACCTTCCCACAGTAATCAAGTCTTCTATCACTAAGCAAATCCCAACCGAGGGATTCTATCATAGCTGAAACACTGCTGTCAAATCTGAAATCTCCCTTAACAAATCTAGCTGCCCTACGTTGAACCATCTCAAGGCTGGAAGTTAATCCCACTTCGTGCGGATCCCAAATCGCGCAGCAGTACTCAAGGAGAGGTCGAATCAGGGAGTAGTACGCTATTTCTTTTACTCTCCATGAGCAACCCCTTAGGATTCTACAAGCTAAACTTTGCATCCTATTCGCTTTACCTACTACGTTTTGAATATGCTCTTTGAAGGAAAAATTACTACTGAGCATTATACCAAGATATTTATGATGCTTCACGAACCTCAACGGATATCCTGAAATATTATACGGTATGCGGGTAACATTATTGGAACGTGTAAAATTCATGGCTACGCATTTTTTTACGTTCAAATCTAACTGCCAATCCCTGCACCAACCTGAAATAAGATTCAGATCGTTCTGTAAGCAAACAATGTCATCTGCGCTTGCAATCTCTCTATAAATAACAGTATCATCTGCAAATAGCCTAACCTTACATCGAACATTATCCACTATATTTTTGATGTAAATTAGGAACAGAAGAGGACCTAATACACTACCCTGCGGAACACCGGATGTGACGCAAACCTCATCAGAAAAAATTCCGTCCAACGCAACTCGCTACGATATGTTTCCTAGAAAACATTTTATCCATTCAATAACTTGCTGATTAATCCCATAAGCCATCAATTTATGAATTATTTTTACATGTGACACTCTATCAAAAGCTTTTCTAAAATCTAAAATTTTAGATTTATATTCCAGGAACTCATTCCGCGATTCCTTAACCAATTTTCATACCTCCGCGTATTTCTGTCGCTCAATTTCAAAGTCAACTCCAATCTTCTCCAGCCTCTTCATCCGTGCATGTAAAAACCTTTGCCTCCTATGCAACGCCCGCAATTTAGGTTTCCCTCCTAACGCTCCCTCACCGTTTTAATTGGGATGAACCTAGCTAAGCCTTCTTTAAGTATACGAGGGAACTCTATCCAGCTATCCTCAGCGCTATTACTACTCACAAAATTATAAAAGTCGTCCCTGTTAACGTTGATATAATCCCTGAATTCCGAAAAATTCGCCTTACGAAACATATAAACCTGCCGAGGCGGCTTGAGTGACTTTACTATATCCGTTTTAATTACTGCAGTAATAATATCATGGTCTGAAATTACTTCTATTATATTTATCTCATCAAAACAGTGCGAATGAGACGTAGCTAACAAGTCCAATGCACTCCTTCGACCTTCGCAAATCGTCCTCGTAACTTTCTTTTTAAGTTGATCTAAAGCATGGATCGTAGAAGTATCTACTAATTTCTGCGATATACTCTTCTCCCGACCTGAATATGAACTGGATAAATTATCCTAATTAATATGGGGAAGGTTATCAACCCGGAGAACAATACTGCAAATGCAGAGCCCAATACTAACTCCGGATGACCCCCGGACACGTGCAACCTCAGAAATCAGGTCCTCAAATGAGTCCAAGATCTCTTCGGACCCACGAGCCGAAGCATCATTGGTGCCAATATGGGCCACCACATGCAGTGAGGAGTAACCCGTCTCCCCTACCGCTGCACTTAACTCCTTCGTCACCTGGGGCACCGTACCTCCAGGTATACACCTGGAGAACACCCGCTCCACAACACCCTCCCGGCGGGCCCTTCGCCGCAACGGAGACACCACACGCCGGACATTGGAGCTCCCTATCACCAACACTCCCCTTCCCTCCAAGCCCGCCTTCGGCCCAGCCCCCACCTTGGCAACGGGCGAGTGCTCCAGCTCATGGTCCGTCAACACCTCAAACCTATTGGTGGTGAGGATAGGCTCAGCCGAAGCATCCCCAGCACACTGCTTCCTCAGCACATCACCACGGCAGGCGACCACCTTCCACTCACCAGCTCTCCGAGAAGGGCAAGCAACGACCCGCGTGGATTCCTCCGCAGAGGAGCCATTAGGCTTGCCAAGTTTAGTGCTTCGGCTAGAAGCCGGAGCATGACAAGCTTTAGGGCTCTTAACGGAGGGAACCTCACGAACCGAAACCCGACTTGACCCAGCGAGCAAGGAACGGAGGTCCGCAACTTCCCTCTCAAGGATCGCGACTCGAGACACAAGTGCCTGGTAGCCAGCGGTCCTCAAAAGAGAACCCACGGGAGACCTCTGGGGAGCCATCCTATACTAACTTCCTAATTTAATAATTTAGTGAGATAAGAATTATTTAGTAAAAGCTGCTTAAAGATAAGGAATTGACCTCACACTTCGATAGATAATGAAGTAATATGACCTAGCTAACTCTTTAATTACTTTCGAACTAATTAAATTATCACACTACTTTAATAAACAAAAAGACTTAGAACACTGCACTAAGTTCGTTGAGTACCAAGAAAATGAGAAAATATGTAAACAAGAACTCGGATATTGCGCGGAAAAAACAGCTGACAAACGTTTCGCGAGCACTCACTACTGTAAAACTGTAACACAAAAAAATAATCAAAAACACTGCGCAGAGAACAATAAATGACACAGTAATAAGAAAGAACAATAAGTAGCTTATATCAAGACAAACTAAGATGAAAATTATACTCACCTGCCCAGAGAAACTAAACTATCGATGTAAATTCTCCAACGGTCTTCGCGCCGAACTTCCTATCTACTCAAACACTCGTATAAATCTAAAAACTTAACCAAACCACACAAAATTAACAATGAACTATAACTTGATACTTTATAAACACAATGCAACAACAATATAACAACTTCTAACATTAGAGGTTTTTCCCCAAAAATAAACACAAAATCTCGGAGCACTAAAGAGGAGGTCTTGACTGCTTGACAGCAGACGATCAAAAAAACAAAAAAGAAAAGAAAAAGAGAGGAGAGAGACAGGGGATCCACAAATACTGCAGAAATGCACCTATATTTGCAAATCAAAAACAGATTAACATTTCATGTTAGCTTTCTCCTTTGAATTCTACAATGCTCATACATTCTAATGAATTAGAAACAGTTCATATATTTGCTGTCAGAGGCGGGTTTAGGGATAGGCAATATTGCAGCCCGGCTAAGGCCTCGCATCTTGAATATGTGGATTTAGAACATCGGATACCAAGTATATATCACAACCTAAAAACTGTAACGTTGTTCAAAATGTCAACCATTTAAATGTCATACAGAACCTTTCTCTAGATTAGGCAATGATTGAAATTTGACAGTAACGAGATTTGTAATTTTACTAAAAGAGGATAAGAAAAAGAATTTCCTTGATTGATTTGAATCGATTGAATGATTTAGTACAGTCAATAGCCCAAATAAATACGTAAATTATCATTATTTAATGACTGGGAAAATATAGACCTTAGAAGCTCGCCTCTCACATTAAAAGTATTGAAAATATTACAAATAATTAGGTAAAATAAGTTAGGTGTGCTTTATCAACTCGTTCACGTGTAAGTCATTTTGATGGTGAAAAATATTCCCTTAATCCTTTCCTATTTGAGCCCTCTGGTCATAGGAACAATCTCAGTGAATAAAATTCATCCTCTTAAGTGATATATCATCACACTAAAAGTAAATGTATACTTCCAGTGCGAACCTCCAAGAAAGCAAATCGAATAATCGGATTTAAAGGGAAAGTTCTCTTGATGCACTTCCGGGTATACATACCTTAGCTCGACTGTTCGGAACTCCTAGTTCTCTAACATAGGAAACCACAAACACTTTTATTATTATTTCGAGGGGGCGAAAAGAAGCGTAGGTGAAATTGAGGTCTTCGATTCCATCTGGGTAGCTCGAGAAGGGTACGCGATATTGAAGACCTTTTTTTAGAGGCCTCTACGGAAAATGAGGGAGGCGTCCGCACCGTTCCTCCATCATATTCTAAGGGAAAGGGACGGAACAAGAGATAAACGCATCCGAGCGAGTCTTAAGGATTGAGATGTGACTCATCCGCTCTGACGAGTTCAATTTTCCTCGGCGGATAATCCTTAAGCGATCGATTTGTTCGTCGGAATAAATGTGGAGACGGGGCTTCATCGGCACGTTTCTCTAGTCGTTAGCGATGATTCATCTCTCCCCCACAATACTGTTTATTTTAACTAAATGGCAGCCACCAACATCTGTTTCTGGTCCGAGGATATGAATGAGTTTTTGGGCAGATGTTAGACGTCGGTTGTAGGGATTGACATTCCCATTTACTGCCATTAAGCGCACGACCTTTAATTCCTTTGTCGATGATTTTTAATGAAATCAATGCGATGAACGCAAGATAAATTTTTATTGCATCCGAGACTAAATCATAGATTAAAAACAATTCGTTGCCATTCGCCAGGTAAATAGCGTTCAGGATTAGCATATTGAAAGAAAAGCACCTCGTAACTTTCGTATTTTAATTTTACACGTTTCGTCATAGAATATTTAACGTCAACGCGTTGACGAAACATTCAGAATTCTGCTACGGAAGTTACGAGGTGCTTTTCTTTACGAACTGTTTTGCTTTTCGACATGGCTGATGGGAAATTCTACGAAGTCACAATTGATCATAAAAATTATGTTGGACTGAAGCTGAAGAGAAAGGAGAATTTCAGACAATACTTCAACAAATATCAATTACACTATACGCAAAATAAATTTAATTTATATGAGACGAAGATATTTTACCGTTTATAAAATGTTTCGATAATCTTCTCATAAACGAAAATAACTTTTAATAATTTGTAATAAATAATTGCTTTAAGGTGTTCGTGATTATTTCTACATCAGCTCCTACAAAAGTTATACGATCACGAAACAGAACTCCCTGTGTAAACATCTGGTTAAGAAAGCGAATTTTATGCAATAAATTTTATGATAACTATGAATATATTTCAGCTGTCGAGTATGTCATTATATTCCGTTATTTCATCATCATGATACTCTATTCTTGCCATATTGACCACGATTAATCAAGGAAGAGAAATAAAAGAAAACAAGTTAATAAATTTAATTTTTTCCACGTTTTGCTGACTGATAGATAATATTTAGTAATACTGTTCAATATACCTTTGGAGAAACTTTTCTTTCATACTTTTGGAGCTTAAAAAACCTGTGAAATACGAGAGATTAGTTCCGGAATCCTGAATAATTTTGCAACTTTAACCACTATAGAATGAAAGTCATGAGAATAATGAATAAAAAGGCTGATTTTGTAAAACAGAGATAACAAAGTTACCAATAAAGGCAAACCTTTTTACTTAATCCTAATACTTTTGAGAAAATAAATAATCCTTGATTAGGGAATAGATCAAATAGGGATGCACACAATTACAATTTCGAAGTTCGCAATTTGAAAAGACCAAATATGAGCAATCTGAAAAATCGAATTTCTAGGAAAAATATGCGATTGGTGCAATTGAATTCCATCGTATTTTTTCTCCATAACGTTTTTCATACTTGTCGAGCAGTAATCCGGAATTCCCATTTGCGGCTTAATTTATAGATACGTAACTAGCCATGCTTCACTCTTCCATTAAGCCTTCTGCATTTACATCTCAACCAGGTAATTTTTATCAACTCATTCATAATCGTCGAAGTTTATGTAAAGCTCCCTCACGTGATGTTCCATCGGATGCCTTAATGTGGTTTGAATTATAGCTTCGCTGCCGCAATATACGCAATTGGCACGATGCAGTAAATAATACGATCCGTGAAACTTCATTCATGACATCTTTTCAAACTCGACGAGGACCAACCGGTTGATTTCGGATAAAATTTGATTTCTAATCAGCCATCTGTATTCCATCGCTTTAAGTACATTACACAATAATTTTGTAAAATTTATCGTTAAAACCTCACTTCTGGTACGTACAATCATATTCAAAATAACTGAATTGTAAAATGTAACTGCAGAGATAGCCCATTCGAATTTCAGAAAAAAGGGGGTGAATTTCTCTCCACGGGTTTGAAAAAAAGGACTGAAATTATTTGGATGGAAAGAGGTTATCTAAACGTTTAACCCGCAACACAAATCTTCCTCATTTTCCCGGCAGTAGCTCATCCTGCGGCGTTATTTCGCTCTCCCACATTCGACCACGGCTTCGCAAAAATGACTGACAAATGGCCTGTCGAGATTAGGCGTATTGACTTAGCATTTGTCAAGTGAAACATGCACTTGAGCGCTAAGAGTGTAAAAAACAGAAGATAGGAACTTTTTACAACCTTTTTGCGTTTTTTTGGAAACCTCTCTCGTTGTAGACTAATTGATTACTTGTCAGATCGACGGGGCATCTGTCTCCCCGTTTTCAAGGGGAATAAAAACAACGGAAATGCAGACAACGCGATACACCCACGCTCTCCAACTCGCGGAACTCATCGCGGAGGGACAGTGGTTCGACATCAAAAACCAACACACCACCTGGTGCCGAGAATCCAAAAGGACAAAGCACAGAATGCATGGAACGAAGGAAAATTTAGGTAACAAAGTAAAGAATAAAACAAGAGGATGAGAGAAAAGTGTAGCTTGATATTGTCATGCTGCTGTTCGGGTTATATACTGGACCCAGAGGTTTTGTTTCTTACTCATCGAAGTATTTTATTTGACATAGACAGGGGTAGATTAACAATTAGGGCCTCGTCCTCTTGAGGGCTTCAAAGGAAGGTCTCATCGAACATTCAGTAAAGCATATTTTAAACGTCTATAGATATGCGAAATTTTCACGAGATTAAATTATTATTTGTATTATCAATTTCAAAAGTTCCGAATGATATTACACGAATTTATGTATCTTAGATTGAAAACTTCAATAGCTATAATAGCCTGTAAACATCTTAAAATCTATCGTTTACATAATATTTATCACAGAATTACCACGTTATAATATCTTGCGCTTTTCCTTATTATGTTCTAGTTTATGTCCTCCTTATAGAGGTTACGAATACATTGCCTTAAATCCGCCCCTGGATATAGAGGAAGGGAACGGCTGCTGATCCCCGGCCAACGAAGGAGGAAAGTGCTTCCAAAAAAGGTACGCATTTTGTTAGAGCCAAATTCGTCAGTTTTGTGTGCGAGAGGAAAAAGAATGTACATCACGAAAGGATGGGAGTAAAATACAGCGTTTCCTTAGGAGACTTAGATGCATGCCTCGTTAAATGATCATGATAAACACTGAATAGTTAGAAAACATAAACAGTTCTCAAGGAAATGGAAAGCAATATTTATTATAAGAATGAAACATGTGAGTATTTCGCATCTCTTACTACCATTTGCTGAGATAAGACTAATTTTCACGAAATACACAAACGATCTGTCAACACATTTCCCTCAATCCCAAGGCCTAACAGTAAAGCGAAGATCGAATGATTGAGAGCAATCATCATGTTTTACTGCACACCTTAATTATCTTCACCCTCTCAAGTCGCGTCATTATTTCCCCAAACAACCCGAAAACTCGCCCTTCCCACAATGCACCGCCTCGTATAGCACCCTTTAAGGAATTATCCACCGTTCCTTCTCTATCTCCGCAAGAGTATACATCATTAACCAAAAGAAACGAGTGACTCGCTTTAAAGCCGTCCTCTCGTTGTCTAAAAACAAGGGAGGCTTTTTGAGATGAGAAAGGGTAAGTATGTGAACTTAAAGAAGTTTTAAGGAGGGAAGAACTTATGAGAGAGATTAGAAGGGGACTTTGTTCGATGAGGGGAATGCCGCACGTGAGTTGAGATAAAGTCCGAGAGATTCTCTCAAGATGATAAGGAGTGGATCGATGACGACGGAGGCACTTAATCAACGCCCACAATATTTTAATCCCTTTAACCTACGAAATGGAATTTGACATTTATGTTCCTGACTTAAATAACTTGGGGTGTCATTTTTTCTATCCACTGTATAAATTCTGAAGATGTTTCATCACAAAATCCAGTTAAACATATCATTAACTGTGGCTGTATCAATGTACTGATTTTGTCGCCTATCATAATTTAAAGCTACGAACTAGAATCAGTATGTTTTCTCTTAGGTGCTCACAAAAATTTTATTCGTAAAAACAAGTCGAAATATTTTCCTGTGCGTAATGATTTTACGGGAAAGGAAATCAAATGCATTAAATTTAAGTTTAAAAGATACGGAAAACTACAAACAATGAACTTACCAATTCCAATATGACAATAGTGAGATAAATTAATCTAAATCCCATAAATTAAGATATACTAATAACAAGTAATCATTATATCAGCCGGAGGCATTCGTTGACTTAATAATAATCACAGCTGAAATCTTCGTCATAGTGTTCCGTCTCATTTTATCTCATGTTATATGAGATAAAATGAGACGGAATTTTACTTACTTAAGGAATTAAGAGAGATATACTAAGCAAAAAACCCCGTCTGGACGGAATGTCAATCAAATAAGTTTTAATAAGCTCCACTTGACACTTTGGTCTAAGCTAGCAATGGTAGGGGTCCATTCCTGCTTAGGACAGTTATGAAAGTAGCGCATGAGGTGTGTGGAGCTCTGAAACAGGGTAAGAGAGTTCGTTAGAGCGTGGAACGAATTTGGGCGGAGTGGGGGCGGTGGAGTTAGCGAAAAGGCACGTTCCAGCAAGGCGGAGAAGAAAAGGGGAAGCGCAAGATGAGTGGAGAAAGTTAGGATTAAGTGAGAGGGAAGAAAAGTGAAACAAAAGAAGGTGTAGAGGGCGATTTTCTCATTAATTTTCGCACGTCCTCTCATACGAGGGGGAGGAAAGTGCGGTCTAATCGGTTTCACGTTGATTGAATGATTAAGTTTTTAGCTTCGATTCGCAGCCAATATGATCGTTCTGACTGACTAAGGAGAGGAATTCCCGCAAAAATACGCTAATTATGACCTAATACGCTGCATTCGCACATAGGACGGCTTCCTGCGAAACACGACGTGTGCTGAAAAAGCGAAGCAATGGACGATTTGTCTTTCCATCATATGGATTAATGAATTCTTTAATTTCCGTCGGTAATCCAGTCCTCTAACATAAAGCGAATCACACCCGAGGGACTTTATAAAGCTGAAACAATGCAGTTGTATCTGAAATAGCCTATCTGCTCCATGTTGTACCATATGTAACATACTACAAAACGCTACTATGTTTGTATTACTCATATAGTGGATATAACTACCACATTCTCAATATTTGACATGATTAGGGTAAAGCACCATCTTCCATTTCCGTTGCACCCATCTAAATTACATTTTATAAAGCCGAGTGTTAATTGCTCTGCTATAAGTATTCGTAATCTACTTTAAGTATTGCGTGAGTTTAACCCCATTCCCTTCAACTTAAGTGACTACTTATATATTCATCGCATTAATTTTATACGACATGTGGTAAAGAAATAGCTTCTTTTCGAGGAATAATCTACGGAGCATTTATTTTCAAAGATTTTCCCAACTTCAGTATCACAACTGAATCGTTTACTGAAGATAAAGATATGCGATCTTCTTTATACTTCTCTATATATTAGCGATTCTTGGCAAATATTATAACATTTATAATAATTTCTTTGCTTAATTCGTTCCTATGTATTGAGAAATATAGATGGCCAATTCCACTACTCAGGGTCAATCTAGACCAACCGATACCGTATCTCCACTCCCATAATTGCTACGCATGAATTATCGCACTTCGAAATCAAATCATTCTTAAGAATTTAAGAAGAAAATGATGCTGAAAGATTAATTGAATAATTTATAAAATTACGCAATGGAATCTATCTACAAAACTAGGCACACCTCCACCGTCTAATGTAAGACTAAGCGCTTTTCTGCACTTGAATAAATGCTCCTTGAAAGTTGAAGTTTAGGTTATAAAACTAACGTAGAATTCCATAGGCCGTCAACGCAAACCTAAGAAACATCGCTTAAAATAGCACGCAAATTTGAGTACATGCGCAAAAAATCTCCGTATTTTGATTCCTTGTTGGATGGTGCAAGTCGTAATGCATGGCGGTATAAGAATTGCTGCATAGACATTACTATTTCCGCAACTTCTTAGTAAAGCATCGAGCTGAATCTTGATAATGAAACACTAAAGACCGCGGATTTCAGTTTTCGAATGACGCGCCACCCAAAAAGAGGTTATAGCCCTCCAGGGGTGAAAGTTCTTCACGAAACAACTGTAAAGTCAGTGAAAGTTCCACATTGGCGTACACATTATTAACTGGCTCGTTGGTCTAGGGGTATGATTCTCGCTTAGGGTGCGAGAGGTCCCGGGTTCAAATCCCGGACGAGCCCAATTTTTTCATCTAGTATAGTGCCTCCTATTGTACTAAAAATTTGAGTCAGATCGGTCTTAAGTGAAACTTACTTCTTTTTTTTCTTTTAAACTCATTTAATCCAAAGTATATCGTTTATGAGCACCAAGTTATCTCACTGAATGATAAGAAGGCATTTTCATCTCTAACAACGTTTTGTTAATCTCTGTATCTCTCTGAGGTAATAAAAAAACATCGCTTCCGTTAATTATCTATGAATGAATGAAACTGTCCAATATATGAACAATTTAACTCTTCAAAGCAAAAATAATAGCCCAAATTAAATCAAATTTCTACAGTTATACCTATAAAGTGGTTCTACATCTACATTAGCACCCGACAAGCCAGAAGGCACACAGCTTGGTTACACTTACTGATTCGTCGTAACAGTTCTAAACAAGATGTATAACCCTTTGCTGTAAATTTTGTAACGCCAAAGTTATCCGCATCGTCATGCACTGCATGAATTAGAAAGAGCGTTGAAAACAAAATCATAATGATTAAATATTTACAAGGTTATCCCGATGAATGTAAATACCATTATTGAGAAAAGAGACTTTTCTTAGTGGTAGTCTGATGATTTGTATTAATATTTGAAACCGGCCGCATTAAATAATGCATTTCATGAGACTTTGCTGACTTATTTCCACCATAATGCAGATTTCACCAAGAAATAACTTCTACCATTAATTTTATTATTAAAATTTATGTTTTCTGTATCTATCCGCAGCGAAACCCAAAAATAGAAACGCCCCGAAGCTGTAGAGAAAGTATTCAGCTCTAAAGATTCTATTTCTTAGCCGATAAAACCTAAATTTTGTTGCTAAGATATCAATGATTTCGTCCTTTCCTTATCCTTACTTTTTATAAATGATTAAATACTATGGACGAAGTACTATTAATCTGTTTACTCACGTGAATTGAGATTTAAAGAACTTCGATTCTTATCGAAAATCGATATACCTAATCTTATCTACTGAGTCAGATCGCTGATAAATTGCAGTTTCCGATAACAGACGTAATTTTGGCGTTTCCTTGAATTCCCTATTCATTACACAACTCTACGGATATAAAAGGATATCATAATGTGTCTTTCAGCCTTTTCTGATTACTTCCTTCCTTTTAACGCATTCATTCTTCCCAATAATCCGTTGATTATCTCTTCCTCCTCATCTCAAGATCTTTATTTCCGATTGGACATAAGAAACCATTTCCTGTGCATACTTTCTCCTTCTAAATCGCATTCGAATAATTACTCCTGCATAACAACCCTTTCTATCCACCTTACTTGTATACATTGCATCCGGTGTCTTAATGCATTTCGGTGTCCAATTTCCGAATTTAGTATTTACTGAAAATAAGCATAAGAGTAATTCGCCAGTTAATTAATATTTAATGAACCTTTTTCCCATTAAAATTTCATCACCAACGAATCGAGTCTCGATTCACAAATCGTGTAACAACCATTTATTTATGGGAGAATTAATTCCATACTGACTTCATTAATTCATCCAGAATGTATCTAAATACGTGTACTACCTGCGATGACATTAATGAAAAATATTTAATTAAATGCAATATTAACTAATAATAATTTGTAAAATAGCTATGCAGTTGTCTGAGCATTTAGGCTTAATGAGGGAAGTTAAGTGATGGACTGGTTAGTTAATCATCATCACCAGGATTTCTTTATCAACTAGTCCGCGAATACAATCTCTATAGTTTCTCTACATAGAGGAAACATCTTAACCTACAAAAAAACCATAAATAATTGATCCAGAGGTGAATCATATATTTTTGATAATACATCCCGTCCATTCCCCACTTTATTATTTCCAGCAATATAAGGAAACAATGTTACTTTCGGTGATATTTTTTTTGGAAACCATGAAAGAATTTTTCAGTTTATAATCCATTCATAAGGTTATTTAGTATAAAAACAGATATTTTCTCTTATAAATGATATCAAATTCGATAATTTGGAGCTTCTAATGAGAATCTGAAAATTCATGTTTAAAACATTATGAGAAACGGCCGTTGGAATGAGAGCGTGCACGCCGGATTCCGCACATTCTGCGAAAGTCAATATTTTGTAACTAAACGGTGTATTGGTCTAGAAATTGGTAAAATGTTTCTATTGTCACTGACAATGATACAAAAAAAGTTTAGGAAGATTTTAGGATTTTAGGAAAATTTCATGTATTTTCTTGTTCAGCTTGGTGTGGAATATCATATTGTATGTACCTTTCTTCGTTTCTTTTTGGATTTTTAAAACTTTCTCCGCCCTTCTTAAGCTCATCCATTATCTTCCTTTCAATTGCCTTCCAGATTTACCACCAAAGATAGGAAAACCGATTCTCCGAAAGGAAGATTATAATTAATATTGAAACGGGAGAGCCCAAAATGTTACGTATATAGACAGAAGGGGCCGAAGTTTACACCAAAATTTTCTCTTACTAAGTCACTGAGTTAACATTTACTTTAACTTCTCATATATTACATAGCTTAAAATACATCTCACATAAATAATTGGAATTATATCACCTAATCGACCCTGAATTGTTGAAAGAGCTCCTAAAACTGCCGCAAGCTAAACTCCAAGTATAAATGTGAAAAAAATATCGTTATTATAATATGTAACATCTTATGACGTGAAAAATTATTTAATATTGTACTATAACCTTTTTGGTCGCGTAAATAAAATATAACTTGTATTTGAATGCCCTTGCAACATTTAAGGGGTTTGAAATATTCCATTCAGAAACATCGAGATTTTATAGATAAAAAAGTGATTGAAGATGAGATATATCCAGGCAAAACATGAGGTGAGAAAACTTATAAATAAAATAAGCACAAATGACGCGTATAGGTAATAGAGAAATATTCTGATACAACAACAAAGAAAATTGTCCCCACTTGCCTGTTTAACGGTTAATGTTTATGAGAATTATTTCACATTTACCTCTCTGAGGTTAAGAAACGGTACAGCGGTGTACTGTAAATCAAAGGAAGCTTCTTAGGTTCTGAGAAAGATTCAGAGATAAAATATTGAAGAATTTACCGAAGTATTTTAGCTTGGATGTGGTGAGCGACGTGGGCCTAAGTGAAGTCTATCATTTGTCCAATCCTTTTCCCTTTGAGTCGACTTGCTTAACCTGGTCATTCCTTTCTCCCTTTCTCCATTTGCCAAACTCCGCGCCAATCCTCTTCGCCTTATTCCCTCGGACAATCTTGCAGCACGTCAAAGCGGCGCTCGGGAAAGCCACAAGGATACGTCGCTTCGAGTTGAATACTCCTTTCACGATAACGAGATCAAGAGAGGAGTCGATCGGGTATCAAAGGCAAGGATATGTGATAAGAAAGCGGAAGTAGGGACGGCGATTAAGAAGATGAGGTAAAAGGGAAGCTCGATGAACACTGGATTGCGCAGAGCATCAAGAATTTAATTTCGAAGAGGTGTAGCAGTCCTTGCAATTCTTTCCTATCTTAGCGCGCGCGGGGTACTCTGGAATGATTGCACTTAAGCTCACTGACTCGAAATGAAGAAAAATCGAGGAGATTTTATGAAATCGTAACCTGTTAGTAGAAAAGTCAGGCGAGACCGAATAGATCAGGCAATACTCTAAATGGAAAGGAAAGTAATGACATTTTGCTGATAAAGAAACCATCCATGACATACGTATTGGTATAGATCCAAGGATCCATTAAAAGTTTTTCTTGCACAAACATAACGTTTAAGCGAAATAACGCTTTTAACTTTATATTCTACCATAAGCAACACTTTAAGAGAATGACCATGATCTCACAACGACCGGAAGGAAAGGTCTCTCGAATAGCATAAGAACTTTTAAAAATACTACTGCTACAAGGAAAGTAAACAATAGTTTCTGTTCTTAAATAATATATTTTTAATTACACGCGAACTTTCTTTCTGAGCTGAAATTCTCGTCTGCATGGCTATAACGAAACACACTCCAAACGTAAACTATTAGTGCAGATATTTGCTCTATAGGCAATCGTAGGTCTCATTTGATAGACCAAATATTGTAAACATTATTATTAACTGTCCATCTGAAAATATCTTGCTTTATTCTAGAAATTATCAAAATTAAGAAACAAAAGCAGACGTTCTCTTTGTACGCAAAGCATACCATTAAAAGAAGACGAGAAGGCAACCGAAATTACACAACAATGGCTCGTAGGATTTCTAAATATCCCATCTTCAACAGTGGAAAATAAAGCAAACTAAGGAAGTGGCTTTTTCGTTTTAAGGTGTAAAGCATATATTAAAAAAACTAGGGTATAATAGAATGTCAAATAATATATAATAGAGTGTATATAATAGTGTATATAATAGTGTATATAATAGTGTATATAATAGTGTATATAATAGTGTATATAATAGTGTATATAATAGTGTATTTAATGGTGTCAAAACGTCCTCTTCTTCTGTTTTCTAATGTAAAAGAACCCGATTATAACGGTATCCAGCTCATAATGCGTTTTCGCCTAAAAAGCATCTTAAACGAGGTTCACTCTAGATATTTCCATTGTCAGATGGAGAAATAATGAGATATGCAATGATAAAGAGAGCAAAAGCAGAATTGGAAGGAGACAAGTGATGATAGAAAGGATTGACGGGGGTGTGGCTTATATTCAATTATTTTTCAAGATGTTTCCAAATTAATATTTCTTATTAATTCCCGTTTCGTCCGCTGAATCCGAATGGCAAAAACACACCTTTGCCGATCGCTCAAAATCCGAACATATAAGAGTCACATTTCTCCACATTTTTTTGCCCTCGCAAAAAAAGATCAAATAAGAGCAAATGTAAACTAAGGACACGTCCCAAAACGTACGTTCGATTTAAATCGAAATGTATGGTTTATTTCGAAAAACGAATCCGGAACACGGTCGGACGCGGTTATGGCAAAACGAAGAAAACAAATGGAAAAAACGGAATTAGATTCCCCAAATCGACCACCGTCAGAACAAAGGGCTCGAAAAAATGGGGAATTTTCCACGCACAAAAATATCTCCGAAAGAGAGAGAAACAAATTGATATCGATTGTAACGAGGCCCATTGAAGGGAAAGATGATCGATGATGGGAAAACTGATTCGCTTGAATGATTGACGTTTTAATTAAAAAAATACGTGGAAGCGAAAGGTAGGTTCGGAGAGAAGAGATTGAACAAATTTGGGACATTTCGAGTTTGACTCGAAGGGGAAAGTAAGGGGAGAGAAGGTATTAGGGAAGGTCGCTTTAATTAATGGAAGAAGTGAATTCCATGAGCATTAGAGAGAACTGGATTCAACAAGAATTTGAGTATATCGCTTTGATTCCACTGATTTGATAGGGCCGTGAGATATTTCCATTCGAACCGTATTCTTCCTTTTTTCAATAGTTAGTCGAATACGTCTGCACAATAGTTCCTAAATTAAATTTAAGAATCGATTTCCACAAGTGATGATTTTGCGGCTTTCGGAATATCTTTCGTACGAAACTCGCGGAAACTCTTTCGCAAGAGATTCATACATTTTAGATTGCATTTACTAACTCCAAATTTTTTCATCTTCCGCGATAAGGATAAATCCGAATGAGACGTTTCTCGATAAAACTAACTGAAATCGTAGAGTATAAATCTTAAATAGTATATTTCATCGTATGACTGCCTAACAAAGGCACTCGATGATTGAGATAATGAGATGTGAGTATAAAGTGTCCCACATTAACGGTGTTTTTATATTCTAATCCAGTAAAATGTCTTCGCGATGGTTCTCCTTTCATCAGATGTATCCGCCCTTTATAGGAGTCGTCATTGCATTGTAAGACGTCGAAAAACTCTCCGTAAGCCGACGATGAAGCGTCGGGACTATTCCTCGAATAGAGAAATAACCGAAGATTAGTATTCTTCTAAGTAAGTAATCTAATTCTTCTAATAGTAATCCTTTAATCTGAGGTGACCTCACCAGCAAATTACTGACCTTGGGAGAATCTTAGAACGTCAGTAATCCGCCAGTTCTTTCTCGATTTGAGGACCTGTTAATTTTGAGATACCTTGTAGATTCCACACACGATAAAGTTACGTCGTCAAGAAGTATAAAGTTTTGTTGCCTAAATTTATGCAAAAAGACAAAGATAAGAATTTCTTGCGTTATTCAAGGAATATATTTATCAGTGAGTGATATTTAAGATACATAAATCTCTATTCTTGGTACATTCTCGCTGCTTACGCATGCACATCCACGACGAGTACCATAAGAGAGTGTAATGTAAAGAATAAGATCAACAAGTACACATTTGACGTAACTTGATTTCATAAAAAATTCGTAGATGAGTACTGGAGGTATTTTTAATATCAAACATAATAAATAAGACAAAGAGGTTTAAAACTCAGCATTCTGAAAGCGACCTTAGTAAATTAGATATTTTTCACTATAGTACTATACTTAATATAGATGACAGAATTCTTCTAATATGACTTTAAAAACTCCGTAACAATTTAAACACAATGGATAAATACAGTTGGAAGTAAATATGATAATATCATTTAATTACAAGGTGTTCCGTAAAATTATAAAAATAAGGATAGACATTTATATATATATATATATATATATATATATATATATATATATATATATATATATATATATATATATATATATATATTAATAATTGTAAAGGATAGGAAAGGAGAGGGAAAATTGGGTACGTTTGATAGCTCGAAGGACACATCGCTTAAACTCGGAGCAATATCTCTGTTGCATTGCCAAAGACCCAAGAGTATAATGAAATGCATTTTTTTCTAACGACCAGAATTTCGGAATTAAGGCTCGAGAAGGGGAGCGCTGCGCTCAGCATTTTCAAGAGAAGGGAGGCAAATAGTGAGGGCCAATCCTTCCTTCGTATGGCGCCAAGTAGGTAAGGAAACGACTAAGTGGAAAAATTGCCTACAAGACGGGAAAAACGAGCAGGAAAAGGAAATTCGGAAATATTTCCAAGGAATTAAAGTTTCTGCGAGAGCTTTGAGATAAACCTTTCTGAGAGTTTTAATTGTGAACCAGACGAATGCTTATCGGGTTCCCCAATGAATAATCGTTTGATGGCAGTGATTTATTTTAATCTCGACATAAGAATTTATATTGAAACCAGATTGAATGAACGAATAAAAACTATAACTTGGACTTATAATATTAAATTAATTAAAATTAACAAATGTAGAAAACTCTTCTAATAAGAGCAAAAATTAAATTGCTTGAACTGGAAATATGGTGCTGGAAATATACTACTATTTATATTTTTAGGCTTAGAAAGAAAATCCAAAGACGGAAGTATAAAACACAGAAAAATGTCAGTTTAAAAGAAAGGGATAGCTACAAAAAGAAGTTACTTATGTAAATATAATAACAGTATAATAAATAAATGTAAAGAGAATATATAGTTTGAAAATTGTAGAAACCGGTTGAGGAAAACTGTAGAATAGAATGAAACTGTAGGATGCTAGTCATTTTTGAATAGCCGTAAATACTTATTTCTAAGGGAAATTTACTTACTATTTGTAAAACTAAAAAAAAAAAACAATTTAATAAGTTCAATATTTCTTCAAAGATAGGTTGTACGAAACCTTAAAATTATTAACTTGTGCATCCATAAGCCTTCAATCTATTTTTTATCGTTCTATGGCGCCGTATTCTGAGAATATTCTTCGACGAAATCAGAAGCAGTAAAACGAAATGAATTTCCGTTAAAGATTGACGAATGAGAGATCTTGTGGTCGACGAAATGAACTATAAAAAGGAGGAGATGAAAAGGCGGCGCAGCAATGATATGTAGGAGAAGGGACGTTACAAAGCGAGACGGTGAAGAGAAAGGGCTTTGGAATCGATGGATGGTCCTCAGGAATTCCATCCACGAAGAGGGAGTCAGCCTCCTAGGAAATGCTGACCACCCATTTGTGAGAGAGGCTTATAGTGGAAAAGTAGAATGTTAAGACACAAAGGAAGACAAAGAGGAAGCAATGGGACGATAAATGGCCACGAAAAGAAGAATCGACTCTCCTTCATTCGTTCCGTAATTTTCTTTCCGGATCCGTGAAATGTATTGATGGATAATTGGGGACCTTATTAACTATATCTGAATTTAACATGGTTCACCGGTTCGGAGCTCTTAAGTTGGTGAAAATGGGGTACTTTTATGGGCGTTTTAAATCTCTCTCGAAGACGCCGACACTAAAATGAAAATATTCTCTTCCATCAAAAGTCTCTCACCGCAAGAGTGGTAATGAGACTTTATGATACAATGCATCATCATTTCTCATTATGATGTTATAATGTCACTATGATTATAATTTTGAGTTCCAAAATCATTGTTTTTAATTCTTCGTGATGCTTTAAATCAAGCTTTCACTAGACAAATATTCAGATACAATTAAATGTTTTCTCATATTCAGTCTTGCTATTAGCAGTAAAGTTCTGACTTAGAACATCTGAAAGAAGAAGATTTGCGAAAATGATTTCTAATAAAGAGCAATACGTATAATTTGAACTGAAGACATCCTTTTGAAACAAAACATATATTTTTTAAAAGTACGTGAACTAAATTTTACTGTAATTGGGTATTGCTACCTTTAGCAGAGTTTATCATTGGATTATATTCTAACATAGTTATAACAATATATATATATATATAACAATTTTCCAAGCTAAGATATTCTTCCCCGTAGAAAATTTTCATGATTTAGCTGAATTTATAGTCTGATTTTCTACACTTACATCCACAAAAATGCTGTTAATTTCCAAGAGCATAGATTACAAGTTCAAAAAATGTGAGCCTCTTACTTTTGATGGACCAATGAAATGTACATATTTCTTTGCGATGCAGAGCATCATAAAGCGTTCCCCACACATTGCTGTTTTAAGCTTTGCTATCCACTAGTGATTGTATGAGTGCAAATATGGGTAAAGAGTAAAATTTTGGATCGATTGTGAATGTCACACAAAACATGCAAGTATTGGGGAAATTGAAATCACCTCATGAACTGGAAAAAAACGAGACTATTATTAACCGCGAATATTAACTACAATATAACGGTTACTCGTATTTTTCTCACAGAATAAACATGTTATTCCAGAGGTGCTCATTACTTCTTAAGGCCAAGTGATAGGTTTCCTTACTAAAATAAATCTCGCCCACTCGCACAAACTTCACAAAATTCGGCTCCAAAGTTAAGAGGCAAGCGATGGAATCGATAAAATATACAGATTCCGATCCGTCAACTCTTTACAAACGAAATAGAAATGACGCGGCTTTGCCACTCAATCGGTTGTCACACGCAAGGTTTATCATGAAAGCCCCTTAGCAACCACTCAGCGATTCAAAGAAAAGCGGTTGCAAATAAATAAGAAAGAGGAAACATCAGATAGAGGGAAGGCTTAAAAAGTAGCCGAAATGGAATGCGTTCGGTTTGAAAGAGAAAAAGGGAGGAAAAACTGAGGAAAGAAAACACGGAATAGAGGAGAAACGAGAGGAAGGAAATATCGGACGAGAGAAACATACGGAGGATACAAAAAAGACTTTGTTTCAAAGAGAATGAGAGTGATCTCTAACGGATACGACAGAATTTAGGAAATGAGGAAATTGATAGGTTTTCTGAATGAAATCTTTATGCATTGTTACGTTTGATGAATGATCAGCTTTTCTCTCGCACATTAAACATTCTACGTAGGAGAGAAATCAAGACTGGCAAAAACCATACTAACTTCAATCTACCATCGAATTTTATGCCAAACAAGAAAATTAATTTATACTACTACTCGTCATTGTAACATCACCTAGTAAATGACTTCTCAGTACATTAAATATTTACTGCACCAAAGGCATAATTAAATGTTTAAAAACGCTCGGATAGGAGTTTGTCGGAATGTGGACTAGCGTCCATGGCTTGGAACGGTAAGTCTGGGATCATACACCTTCTGTAGATAAATCACATGAATCTTGCATTAGGTATACTATAGAGTATTCCATATCGGAAGATTTTACGGGTATTAAATACATCTCACTTTTTAACGGCAGCACCTTTTTCACTTTCAATGTTAAATTTACGATAATTATTTGACTCATAATTCATTGTAAGCATTTATTTTCATAATATCATTTTATTGCATTCAGAACTTTTCATACAAAATATACTCTAGAAAAGAACACTAAGTATCACTTGAAAATACAAAACAGTCGGGTGTGAAAATAGTTTCTCTTCTGCCGAAATGACAGAAAGCAAAAGACAGAGGAGCAGAAAAAGGAAAGATTTTCATGGAGACACTTATTTTGCTGCTCAGGAAGAAATGATCGAAAGAGAAAAGCAGAGATGCGAAGGAAAATAAGAAGAAATAAAATCGTTGATTATGGAAGAGAATGTGAAAGAGCGAAGACGAGAGTGAAGTGACACATTCAATTGCTAAAATGAATTAAAAAGGAAAGAAGGAATGTTGAACGAGCCGGAGATTTAAGACGTGGAATAATAATTACAATACTTTTGGGAATACCCAAGAACAAAAACAAATAATCACAATAATGAGTCTGCTCACACAAAATTAATTATTATATAGCAATTACGGTGATCAGTTACAAACGACCAATGTGGCGTTTTGCAACTATTTGCATCACTATAAAATGGAATGAAGATAGAGCCTAGATGAGAGGGATCCATGGTTTAAAATACGAGTAAGTTATTAACCGGTTTGTTGGTTTATCTATTTATTCCAACATCCAAATTAATGTGGATTATCTATTAAGTTACTCTGACAATTGATTTAAACCATTAGCATTTGAGAAGGGAGAGGGAATCAGAACTCCTACTGATACCCTCACAAAACACGAAAAGATATAGAGAAAAGTAAATTGAAATGCAGCTATTGAAAATAGGATTTAAATAGGCTAAAACTTTAATATCACATTGCTTGACAAACGTATATTTAAATAAAAGAAACAAGTAAAGAAGACACACTGTGATGAAAGGAAATAAATAAGGAGATGTATGAGGTCAAGAGAGAAAAGGAAAACGAGGGAGATTTGTCGAAGATGAAACGGAGTTTGGATAGGAAATAAAAGGAGAGAATGGAGTGGGCGAAAATTACGGATAAAGGAAACGAAGAAGCCGTCTCGGATGAAGAGACGTGTGGGCGAAATGCCTTTTCAACGACAGCTGTATAAACAAGCTAATAAAAATCCCTGCGCCATATATTTTTGAAGATCATTCTCAGAGAGCGACGTCATAGGGGATAAATTAAATTAAAGAGATATCTCGATATTACTGATAGTGTATCTGCAGGCGGATGAGAAACTTCAACGCGATAGAACAGATCAAGCACCAACTATTCCACCTTTAAATATTGCTTTATGCTATTTACTATACAAATGCAGCATACGTAGAAGGCGCGACCTCGCTCTTCTGAGATTATTTTTCAATCGAAGTATTTTTACCCGTAAAAGAGAAACAGCATACAAAACACTTTATTGCTTTTTCTGAGTGGAGTTCCCCGTTATTTTTGCTTTATTAATATTTATATAGTAAAACGATTCACTTGGAACTCAAATAAGTTTCTTGCTTTGGAAGAAACACTAACTTAAAAAAAATTGAAGGATTGTCGCTCACTTACGGTTTTTATAATAATTTATCCATACATCCAAATTGTAAAGTAAGCGGAGATATAAAAATCTTATTAATTATATTAAAATTTATATTAAAATTTCATACCTATATTCAACAATTAATAAATTTTTCTTCGTTGAGTTCTGCTTAAATTTTTGCTTCCTTAATAATCGTAAGCACTAAAAAATAATGCGTTGAGAACTAAAATAGCTTTTATTAGTATTTAACCACTCCAATACGGCGTTATTGTGTCATTAGCTATTTTGTTTCAAAGTATAAATTTCGCTTTGGAAACCCTACGTATTTCAACCGTAAAAAGTGAGATGAGCTGGTACGACTTACGGATTACTATCCAATGGTAAACATAAATAAAAACAGTGACGACTGGAATTCGAACACAGGTCTCCTACTTTCCGGGGAACGTATTCTAACTACTAAACAACTACGTCTAGTCAATTTCAATAAGAAAGATTAAATTATAAGGTTTTTACTATTTGATTTCGTTTCGATGTCCTGGTTTCACCTGTATACTATCCAAGGATAGCCTATAAATTGGACTTCGGGAATGGTTCAGGAAATGTAATTCATTTCGGTGCTCAAGAGAAGTAACGGGATTTAGATGCAAATATCTACGTGGGTATACCATTTTATATTATCAAACTTTTGTACATACATCTCTGGCGCAAATATAAAACTAAATTATAAGGTACATAAAAAGATCGTCACTCATTAACGTTTTATTAGTAAATTAGTCGCACATCCAAAGATACAAATTGAACGCGAGAATAACAAAAATTGACATTTTCCCAGGTAAAGTTGCACTAAAAGGAATGAAGACGTCGCAAAGATTTATGGAGTCAACCGATTTGGAATTCGATATTTCGGATTTCATTTTGCCGACGTATAATGGATGCACGGCTGAGAAATAACAAGGCGAAGAAATCTGGAGATGCGAAGAGGGAAAGAAATTAGGGCGGGGGAAAAGGGAAACCGTGTAAATATGTGTGGAGGGCAAACTGTGGAACGAAAACACGGATAACGAACGGAGAAAAAACAAGGAATGTGATGAAATATAAAGGTTATGGCGAAAAGGGATCTCTAAATGAGAACGGAAAAACATGCTCTTATTCATTTCACGTGAGATATATTGTTACTGCGAGGATCACTCATTCTTCGGGGTAAGCAGTAACAATGGCGAAAGCACGGCCTATTAGCAACATTTGTACAAAGGTTTAGAATCTTTCAGACAAAAACGCTTTCACGAGAAAAATAAAAGCTAGGTTTTGGACGTTACTTACGTGGTATTTAATTGCTCTGAATTGATGCATATTTCTGACTATACTTTTCGATGTATGTACATCTTACTTACATGTAACTTACTATCCACCGAATATGTATATTTTCTTATAACGTTCTTTCTAATCTTTCAACTTTTAATACATGTACGTTACCTGTAGTACACCTTTTTTCCTAAGATTATCTTGTATTTTCATATTCACACTTTTTCTCGTTTCCCTTAATGTTTGCTGTAAAAAAATATGACAATGGATTAGATAGAAAAGGAGACTTTTGACTCAGTCTCACCCAAATAAAGACGTTTTATTAATATTATTATTATTTTTACGTTATGACTTCAGGAAAGATTTGAGTCATTCATAGGTTAATTTTCCCTTACATTTTCAGCAAAATAATAAATATCTCAACAGAAACATTTCCGTAAACATTACAAGAATTTAATATCCGTGTAGAAGCTCACTAAACTTTTCTGTAACAGCGCCCTTTCTTTCTAGATAGGTAAAAAATAATAAAAATTGAAGTAAAGTTTAGTTATAATTGTACATTACACGTTAAATTTAAAGAATTAATTCATACATAAGAAGTTTATACAAAAACGCCCCAATAAGAGAAATACAATATTAAATCTCAGTTATGCGTTAGGTAATCAAATAAAAAGCCAAACAACCGTCTTGAGCATAAAAATCTTTGGGTCAAGAATTTTCCTTATCTTCCCATCATAATTTCGACATTCTTGAGTTTTTAACAATATTGTTGAAATATTGAATATCTTACTTGATAAGCATCCTTGTACGAATGCTTGATTATTAAGGGTATTGGTATCTTTTTAAGGATCATCCTGCTTTAAAAGGGGTATTCAAGGGTATCTTATAATTACTTATGATCAAGAATAATGGAACCAGATGAGGCATAAGCAAATTCTTAGTATAATATATACTTAAGAAATGATTAATTAACTGATAAGAAATAACAAACGATCACCTAAGGGCGTAGTACAAATTAAAGCCAGGGTCCAAGGAATAATTGGGAATACAGTCAAATGATAAGCATAATAAATCGAAAATAATGTGATTATCAAAGGGAACGTCTGATTTTGTAAGAGCAGCGATATCTCCAAGTGTATGTCAATGTTCCTTACAACTCCCTTTTGACCTACTTAACATTTCTTTGAGCAAAGTAGGCTTTATTCGCCTTGAAGCATTGCTTTTCATGTATTCTAAATATGAATAAATCTAAAAGCAGTCTGAAAAACTTTTAATCGTATATTAATCTATATATATCATGTACAGACGATCATCAAGATCCATTTATTCCGCATTGTGCGATGGAATAAATGAAAAATATTTTTCACAACTGTTTCCTAATATATTAAAAATAAAACTTCGCATAATACTACACAGCACAAGGAATCACTATATGTATCAACGCATAAGCGTCATCTTCAAGTTTGCAAGCTTCTTCGTCGACACAAATGTTTAGGTTTCCTTGCGTTCTATTGTAGAGTTTCATTTTTAATTAATTAGAAACTAGTTTCTTTCGAGGAGGTTTCTTTTTAATATCTTCCAACATATAGTAATTCCCAATCTGCTGAGTTTATTCCGCATCATGCGTTCGAAAAAATATTAATCATTGCCCTGCTAAAGTCACATTTTTGGTTTTATAACGGATGGTAATCTAATTTTATTCGATGGAAAGAAATGCATAAGCGGATCTTTTATTCGCTTCGCAGAATATTGGAAAATCCGAAGGAAAAAGGTTAGAAGTTCTTTAGCGAGTACAGCGTATCTCTATTTTCCGTGATGGATTAAGGAGATAAAACGTTGATTGGCCAGAATGAGTGGATGGGTTGATGAGTGGAGGTGAGAGTTAAGGGGAGATGCAGTGGGAAAGGAAACGAAAGGATCTCCTCATATAAAGGCAGAACAAGTTGGTGGGGAAAGAAAAGGAAGGGAAAGATATTCGATAAAGAAGAGGGGAGAATGGTTTATGTGATTTTTAGTGTGGATT
The DNA here is from genome assembly GCA_036926295.1 of Pachydiplax longipennis. Classification (NCBI taxonomy): domain Eukaryota; kingdom Metazoa; phylum Arthropoda; class Insecta; order Odonata; family Libellulidae; genus Pachydiplax; species Pachydiplax longipennis. The sequence continues at coordinate 4,519,650 of JAVFKF010000044.1, read as the reverse complement.
TGGGGAAGGATTTGCTGAAGGAGTATTTCGTTTACTTTCGGGTGATTTCCTCTTTGGTACGAAAGGGATCAAACGGGATTGTTTCTTTCTCTGTAGTACATCCTTTATTGATTACGGGCTTATTCTCTCAAATTCACGCTGTTGCGATGCTGATTTCCAGATCCACGATGGCTTTAACATTTTTATAAAAATGAATCCACCGCATCGATCTTCCTTCTTGGAAAAGAGTATATCCGAAAGTCAAAATAGAACAAGAAAAAGGCCAAACATTTATCAAACGACTTTCAAAGATTTTGCGGCGAATAAACTGATTGACAAGAACCCTCACTACACATTCCTCAAACAAATACCTATTTTAGATATTTTTAATAAATCTTACATCTTGAAAATTCACAACCGGTTCATACAAAAACTCCATCTCAGTAAGATCTTTTAAAGATGAGTTATACTTGTTATTACTAGCTTTTCAATTGCAGCTAATTGTTATTGTATCTTCCTATTTGTATAATTTTTAGTTACTTTCGTATAATTTTTTGTTTTGTATAATTTATAGTTACATTTTCATTTTTAAGTGGTATTAATGCAGTCATCTCTTTTTTTGTACTCTTCCGTAATAATCACTTTTGTGTGAACTGAAAAGTCATTGCAATTATTTCTTTGTTCTTATGGATATACCCCAAAATTTAGTGTTGTTAGTGTAAAATTACTGCAATGAATAGCGTAATCTATAGTATTTCAGATGTTATTTATAAAGCTAAACGAAATGTTATTGCCTCAATCTTTAGACGTTTTTAAGCTTGTTTAACAAATATCCTTCTGAAGGTAACTTTTCGATTGAAATAATGCGACAATGGCAATTTCGCTGATTTTCGGATCAGTTAATTATTTCTTCGGCCTACAATTGCATTCCTCGGAAAGTATACAAAACGTCGATTTACGCTCGGATAGGTTCGTTAATTCCAGTTAAGTTGCAAGAATGAGGAGGAAAAAGGGCTCGTTTGGACAATAAAGGGCAATTGGAGAAGAAAGAGGATTAAAAGAGAAGAGGAAAGAAGCGAAGAGGGCCCACCAATTCTTGGTCTGAACGTGCGGGCAATCCGTGATGCCAACGCTTTTCAAATCCTCACGACATGTCGAAACATTGTACACGCATTTTGTTTCCGAAATGCAGTAAGGAACCTCCTTGCGCCATACTTTATTCTTTAATACAGTAAAACGAGATACTCTCATGCATTCTTTGCTTCAGAATTTTAAAATAAAATTTTGTTTATTATGATTGCTCAAATGGATTTCGAAGCTTGTGCATGAATGTGTGGGAGAGTTAAATAGTTAAAAAAAAACAGGATTGGTGTTGATTGACTTACAGCACTAGATGTAAATTACGGGGTACCTTTTCTATCAGAAATACTAACACTTTTGAAAATTTTAATGTATGTACGTCCAATTACAGTAAAACATGTTTAAAACAATCCCGTTTAAGACGCTATATCGCTTACTTCGCGATTTTCTCCCTGTCTCTTTCACACGAAACACATGCTAAAATACCGTTTAAGACGCGATGTTACCCGTTTATAGAGCGTAACTTTCCTCTTTTCCCAGATGCACTTCAGTCGATAAACAGAAATGTTTTTACATTATTCTTTGTAAATAGTCTTTCTGGTTAAAATTGCTTAATTGTGGAGTAAAAATGATTCGCACAAAGGAAAGGCACTCTTTGTGCGAAAGGCAGATCATTGTTCAGAAATATAGGCAACAAAAATTACACAGCAACAGTCCTCTCAATATATTCAAGTCCATAACAAGTCAAGCAAACTTAAACCGGCTCCCTTCTTTTATGAAGCACTACGTTATCTTATGTAAATGAAATAAAAACTGTATAATTCCGATTATAACATGGTTTTCATTCGGCTCACTAAAAAGCGTCTTGACCACGTTATACTGTAAATCTAAAAGTATACTTCCTTAATATTTAGCCAATCGTTCGTCTCATTCGATAGACTAATTTTTTCACATCATCGATGTCGCCCTCTTCCACTTATCTTTAGAATAGTTTGCTGTAAATTTCTTCTTTGGAATGACTAATATTGTGAGAATACAATTAAAATATCGCATAGCTGAGTTATCTCCATCCCACTATTGGAGCCGATACGAACTCTGAGATAGAGTGATTTTCTCTATCAGTGTTTTCTCAGACCAGAAATTCCTTATCAATAACCAATATGATCATTTTGGTGGACATGATGAGACTCGCGGTATATCCGAGATCACAGCGAAGCGAGGCGCGTTATAAATAAAATTTTGATTGACCTTCACTTGCTGAGCATCAAAAATCCAATACAGTTACTACAATTTCTCTCAACTTGTAGTGCTGATATCAGAATCCTCGTGAGTAAGAGTCGGCAGTTGTTGCATTTTTCCACGAAAGGGCAAGCATATCAGGACGTAGAATATTGCAAAGGAGTTGGGATCGAAGATGAAGCGACAACTCCTCTCACTTTTCTCCTGATTCCAGTGAAATTGAGAGGATAAAATAGAGGTGGAAACAAGAGGAAAGGAGGACTTGAGGGAAAGAATTCATTTCCTTAGATGGGAGGCAAAGCAATAAACAGGAAAAGTGTGACGCAATGAAAGAAGTGGAGATCTAAGAGGGAGATAAATAGAGTGTTCGGAGAAAAGATCGAATAAAATATGGAGAGGAAGGAGGTTTAGATGTTGAGAAAAACTGCAAATATCGACTGGAATGAAGCATTGAAAAAAGAATATTAACAAAGAGGAGAGGAAGGAATTCAGACGAAAGTGTTTCGGTAGTTTCTAATATTCACTATCTTTTCTTTCGCGTCTTGGTTACTTATCCCGCTCTTTATATCATCTTACATATATCTGACTTGGTGTTCCTTCCGTCGTTTATTTGCATACTATTTTAAAATTCTTTCTTTAAAAATCTCTCTCCTCTCAATTTTACCAACAATTTCTCTACTTCTATCTAAACCTTCTCTTCTTCTATCTTCTTCAGCACGTCATCCTTTCTTTTTCTATCAATCCAAATTACTTTTTCCATTCTTTGTTAAAACTGTATCTCGAAAACTTCCAACCTTTTATCGTCCTCTTTTCTCAGGGTCAACGTTTCCCATCCATCTATATCATCATCATCAGCCATTTTCAATCCGATGTCGGATACAGACCTCCCGAAACGCTTTCCAGTTCTCTCTATTCTGATCCTTTCTTTGCCAAAGCAGTTGATGATCTCTCTGTTCTATCGTTCCTTTGGTCTTCTTCTTGGTCTCTTCACATCTCTTAATGTCCAATTTAGAACTGCTGATGCCCAACGGTTGTCGTTTCTTATCGCCAAATGACCTGCCCTCATCCATTTTGTCAAGAATGTCTGTTCTTCATCCTCACTCATTCTATACTTCATTGCGTTGTCGCTGAGTTATGATTTAGTGTTTAACTCCCAAAGTTCAACTTCCGTAGGTCAACAATGGTGGAACGCATTGACCTTCCTCTTCAAGACCATCGGCTTCCGAAGGCCCTCCAACCATCTTTAAGTCTTCTATTCACTTCATTAATCTAGTATTTCTCCTGTTTTTACAAATTGGGCTTCTCCTAAGTAAGAGTACATTTATGCATAACCACTCTACACCAAGGATTTTATTAATCTTTCCCTGTTATGAAAGTGTTTCGTAATTACTTCCTTTCCCCGCAAGAAATACTGCAGCCGAAAGATACATCTCAATGAATTGGAAAAAAGAGTAAAGGGCGAGAAAGCCTCTGAAAGCCAGTAGGGCCAGTCCGAGAGGCGGTAATTCCGAACGTTGTAGAGTACATGACCGTTATCCGAGTTTTAACAAAGCACTCTAATTTTCGCGAATAGTATTATGATGGACACACCAGCTACACAAGAATTTGTTGATATATAGAAGAATCTCAGGCTAAGATTTCTTATTAATTTCTAGATGGTATTTGTCTGAAGTATTCAACGAATAAAAGTACTGAAAAGGTTTTCTGGTAAAAATTTTGTAGAATTAGTTCAAAATAAAAATTTACAGGAGTCATTACTCCGCTTGGCTATTAATATATATTGTCTTTGAAAGCAATCGAAAAGGAAAATATGTGACCAGGAATTGAGGATTCGAAGAGGAAGATAGAAGGGAGGAATGAAGAGAAAGAAGAAATGGAGGGGCCTATGGGAGTCATAAGGAGGAAAGGGAGGCTCTTCTAAGTATGTCGGAATTCAAGTCCCCAGGTGCACAGCGCGTTTCTCACTTCTTGTGCGCCGTTCTTTTGTTTCGCGAGGGAGGTTTCCCCGGGCGCCAAAGCAGTTTGCCTAACGACCCGCCTACATTATAAAATAGAGGAATGAAAGAAATGTGTAGGGGAAATGAGGGGGTGATATGGTAAAAAGGAGAAGTTCACCTCTCCTTTCAGCGACTCCGCCGATTTCCCTTCAAAATCTCGACGCAGAACAAAAGCCATTTGCTTCGTTCCCTCGTGACATCTTTCTTATTCCCTTCCGTCCAATACAAAGAACTCGCGGATTCTTGCTGTTTACTAAGTTTGGGTATCCTTTCTTCGTTATTACAGGTGGAAGGAATTATAAAATTAGGGGCAATTATTCCTTATGTCTCTTTGGCATTTTTTAAAGAGATCTTTCGCTAATGTCCAATTACCTCTGTAAGGGAATACGTAGAAAATGTCGCGCATTTCAGAAGAGAATCCACTAAGACATTAAATACATTTAATCCTACATTTGTGAAGGCCAATTTATATTTTCGATATAACTTTTTGTCAATGTCTCCGATGTATTTTGTTTCTCACTTGAAGAGGAAAATATTATAGAATAACTGCAATTTATAAGACTTCTCACGATAAATTTAATGACATTTAAAGTCTCTAAACCAAAAAAGAACGAAATATAATTTATCAAGCTTTTAAATCACATCTTTACTCAAAATATAAATTTTTATTTATGGATATAATTATCAAAGCAAATAAGTATTATTCCTTGCAATATGTCTTCGGAGAATGGATGTTGAGGAGGATCTACGACGCAAAATCGGGAGGCTTGATGGCAAAAGCCTTTCCGTTCAGTCGATTATGACAGTGGATACAGGACGAAATACATGCTGGTCTCCAAACGTAGTACAACAGAGGAACAGACCATCTGCACTTATTATTATTATTAGGGAATTATTATTATCAGCGAATTACTATCATTAGGGAATCAACTTCGGAAATGTAGATCTTGTAAGGGATTGGCAAGTGGTGGAAACGAGGAAGTGTTGCGAAACCAAAATTACAATGCAAATTTCCCTTTCATTGCAAAGAAATTGAAGCGTGAAAAGAATACCTTCAACTTCACTCTCTATATGCAGGAAAGGAATAAAGCATTGGAAAGGCGCATTCTTACTAATATGATTATAATTTATATACATCAATCACAAGTAAAAGAATCATCTTAGCTAAGGGTGAGGAGATGGTTTTCTTAGGAAGGCTGCAATTATGTGTGTATATCTCTTGGATACATGAGGCCGCAGATAAACACATCTGTCCGCAATTGAATTCTCCCTTTCAAATAGTTTTTTATCAAAATTGTTCGAAAGAAAACGAATTATAAACTAAGTTGGAAAAGAATTTCCTCTGCATAATCGCATTATCCTTGTTTCTTACGTGAGGAACATTTTCCAGTGTATTTTCAATAATAGTATCGTAATAAAAAAAGGATGCGAGAAACAAATTTCGAAGATGCAAAATTCATTAAGAAACAATAGAGCACATCACAAGTGGTTAAGAAAAATCTGATTAGCAGAGCCTCGAACCTATGTCCTTGAATTAGGAAAGTTTAACCAATCCGCCACCTCGACCGGTCAAATTGAATATCAAACGAGACTGGGAAACTGAGTCATTTAAATAGGTAATATTTTATTCGAAAGTAACAAAACGGTTACACCGAACGCCCTATAGGCTGCAGGTTCCCCATTCCTGAGCTAAACTCTATTTTTGGTCCACATTCGAACATCGCATTACTTCACGGAAAAGCCCCGCGATGTAAACTGTTAACATAAAGTTTAAACAAACTCAGCCCACTTAAATCAGAGAGTTTCTTCCAGAACCAAGCATTTTTATCTCAGGCACCGTAAACAGAAAGAATTTCTTGAATAAACTCAGTCTGGGCCAGCTGCGATTAATTATTTAAACCCGACCGTGCAGAGCTTGAAAAATTCCCGATTAATTTCCAGCAAGAACTTTCCCGCCGTAACGTAAATATTAAATACATTGCACTTTCATAAGTTTTTCTCTAGTTTATTCAAACGAGGATGGTACGGAGGCCATTCGCATGCCGTCCCGACTTTGGGTTAGACCTAAATTATACATGAGCAGAACCACAGAGTCTGAAGTAAAGAGTTCCTTCGAAGGAATAGGGAAAAATAGGGTAGCGGTCCAATGGATAGGGAGAAAAAATTCCGGAAAAGTTTTCCTCCCCAGAAGATGAGGTTGTATCATGAAAGAGATAACAGAGATTTAGGTGGTCGATGATAACCGGTGAGTTAAGCCTTCCTTAAAGGAAACAATTTTTTAATTAAAAACTATCGATTGCTACGGAATCATTTCCCGAGATATTTCTCGACTCGGAATGATTAATTGATCGAGAGAAGTTCAACGAATGTCGGCAGAGCAGCGTTATTAAATTATGGAGCGAACCCTTTTATGACCGAGAGTAACAAAGGACTTGAAAGCAAGCTTAGGGAAATTATTTATGGTATTCTCCGGCGTGCAACTTCTTGTGCATCAACATTTAGATGCTTACTATGGGAGATGATGAAATGAAGGGAAGTGAAATACTTGGCTTCAACTAAGTAGGTTTCAAGCCAAAATTCTCGGTACTTGCAGTGAAGTTGAATACGATTATACTTATAAATTATCAAAATTATAACCAAATAACAGAAGAAAAATTTCTTCTGAAACGTTAATCAAACACTTGCAACGCTACAATTGATAAAAATATTTAAATAGAACTTTTTGCGAAATTAAATATTGGAAGAACGACTTTGGAATTATCACAATTGTGAATTAGAATTAATTCTGCAAATCTCTGATTCCCATCTTTTTTTAATACTAGAAGTTATCTCCTTTATATTGATATAATATTTACCGACATTAAGACCGATCTTCTATATTGCTTTCGACATTTTTAAATAGATTTCAACTCGTGGATATAAAAATGCTAACATAATTATAAATCCTTTCACATATATGGAAACTGCAGATACACATAAGACTCTAGGTTATTATCAATTTCCATTCCGCATAAAATTGGCGCAAAATAATTCTAAATCTAGTTTTGTAGTTTAATTTTAGTGAATCGTTCAATTCAAAAATCTACATTTTATGGGAAGGTAATTTGCTACGAAATATTTCTATTAGTATACAGCGGAATAAAAGTTCCACTTATAAGTATGAATTTTTTAATAAATTAAAAAGCCTGCAATAATAAAGAAGTACTCAACTTCCCTTTTCAAAAGCGCAGTAATGCCCAGTCGACTCATGTCTCGACACAGGATATTGACCACCAACAGAAGTCAATCTTAAGATGATAACCATAGAAAGTCACAATCACCAGAAATTAACATAAAATCAACTCTAGAGCAGAAATATTCCTTTATATAAACGCCAACTATCAACCCGACGCCCTTCTTTGCAACAATATCACCCTCAACATTTTGGCATCGACGTTGAATGAAATTCGCCGCACAGTCTTCGAACGCAGAATGTTCCACGACCACCCAAAGACAATCCCACCGATTAAAAAGTCATCTTCGCTTCAATCGCTTAAAGCTAAAGGATAATTGATTGCATCTCGTTCGATATTAAGGAGACAGGAAATGCATTCGCAAAAACAGCGGAATACTTGCTTATCTAACGGACATCAATCTTACTCCTTTGCATTGCACATCCCCTCACCGCTAATAAATACAGCCTCTGCTTTCAGGAGGGGCTAATCTTGTCGGGGAAATTAACGACCTCATATAGGAGAGGGTTTTGAACAGTGGGCTCATGGGAAGGGTTTTAGAGATTTGGAAGGAGAAAGGAAAAGGGGGTCGATTTGGGAAGCCTGCAAAATGAGGGTCACAAAAGGAAAGTTTTTCTGAAGGATGACTGGTTAGATAAGAAGAGTTCCCATTCATGACTCTAACCCTTGTCACGAGGCGATGTAATAATTTGACCACTCCCTTACCTTGAGATGATGATAGCAATGAATTTCCTTCGGTCGCTTTTTTTACTGTGCGCTGTGTTTACCTCGCGGAGGCTGTCAATATTGCATATATCTTCTCGAATGACGTCCCTTTTGAACCTGTTTTAAAGGGAGAATAACGATACAGGTATTAATGGATATTTTGCGGCCGAAAAAATGCGCCGGAGTCAATGGTGACGATGCAACAAATTGAGGGTAATTTGCGACAGCAGCGACGGGTTATCTATTTTACGGCAAAAAGCATGAAATTACGGTGACGGGTATCCATTTTGAGGTCAATGATCAACAAGCGATTGGCAGGAAACCATGTCGATTTTACTCGACGATAATGTATTCCAGAAAATTTCTGGTGATCTGCGATGAAATAATCTTTAAATTCATCGCGCAAAGAAGATACTTCAATTGGTGCTAATACTTCTTGCTCTCTTGGCTTCTAATTACCATCGCTTTACCTTAATTACCAATATCGTAGGGACCTTTTTATGACCATGGTAGAATCAATAAGAAGTTAATAGAAAAAACGTCACGAGGGCATGTATGTGCAAAGATACATACGGCAAATAATTTCAGTGATAAGAGTAATGTTAGGCCTTCTACCATGGATATCATAATTATCGATTTCAATGAAAAAAGTTAATTAGTAACTATCAAAATCGATGGTTTTCCATAAAGAAATATTTAACTTAGAGAGAAAAATATACTGATAATTTTTTATTGCCGCTTTACTTGGTTATTTTTCCTGCGAACTTTGCTAATTCGAGTAGACATTTCTAGGAAAATTACTTAAATCGAGGAACGGCAACCTTAAGAAATTTCAGCTTTCCAAAGGCCCCATTTCCATTGGATTCATCGATAAGCAGACCTCCGATTCGCCCTGACCGCTCCGCCAACTTCCAACGCGAGCGCAAAACCGTGTTAAATTGTTACTTGGGCGGTGTTTATCAAAGCAACAAAACAGCATGTTCTCCTGTTTTAACGAAGCGTGTAAGCAAGGCTAGATCCTAGGCGGTCATAAATCTGCCCACTTAGAATGGGTGGGGCACGACATCTCCCCCGAGCTGCGATCCTTCGTACGGAAACCATTTCGCATTCGGAGAGAAACCAACGGTATCTCAAATGGATGATGGAGATCCTCGAAATAAAATTATCTGTGAATTCCTCCTTATTTAATACACATGCGAGTTTCGCATTTTAAGTGGAGGAAAAGGAAGCATGCAAAAGCTCGGCAGTCACGCGAATTGTACCGATGTTTTATGGCAAATTGCGGAAAAAGGCGATTAATTATTCCGCCGCATTTCGAGATTTTAAAATTTATCGTCGGGTAAAATTAGCCGCTTCTCCAAATGAAGTCCGAATTCGAGTATCGAACTGAAACGGACCGTCAAGATCCTATCGAGTTGGCCTTCAAAAACGGGTAATTAAATACACTGAAAAAGATGAGAGATTATTTAAACATTCTTTAAATAAGTATCGAGAAATTTTACGATGAAATATGCGATGGAATGGCTTACCTGAGACAGATTGATGTGATTACATTCGGAACAAATGTCTCAGATGTATCACGATCAAAAGTGAAATGAAATTAAAGGTCAAAGAATTTCAGATGTGGAGGGTTTTAGACACAAGGAGATGACCCGAGTCACCATGAAATTGATACCAAATACACGCGATTTTATATTATCAACGCAATTCGTCTTGTTAGACATTTTGTTTCCACAGCAAATGCACACGAAAAGGACTTACTTATTATCATGAGCATTGAAATGAAACGCTGCGATATATGACCCGATATAAATTAATATTTTCTTCTTAAGGATAAGCAAGGCGTTCATAACGGAAGTGCAACTGACGCATTTCTCAGTTCATAAATATTGTAGTAAATACACTTAATACCATGGGAATTTCGATCTTTCAACGAGTTTTTGATCTGTGAATGTTCAAATGCTTGATCCTAAGTTTTCCTTTTTTATGACCTTCAATATCTACCGAAGCGAAACCAGCAAACATAAAGCTAATTACACCGACAACCAAATTCGATTCTTGCAAACCAATGCTTACAAGTCATATTTCCATTAAGTTGAGCTTGAACACATCACATTTCTTTTTAGGACCAGAATACATTTTTATCATTTTTTGATCGCAAAATGAAAGTGGCAACTCGCAATGGGGGTTAATTAAAATAGAAAATACTCATGATGCCATTATAGTAGTTTTATAAATCAAAGTTAACTCTAAGTCAATTTTACAATGCACATACTTCTATAATCAATAAAAGTACCCGATTAAACGCGACGAATGTCACACTGGATAACATGAAGCGCCTTTAAAACAAAAGGGCGATTTACATCAGTAGTATAGCACATACATATATTAAGTTCATATGTCGTTTGAAATAAATGTATGTTATATTTACAAGTTGATAGATAGGAAGTGGGCAGAGAGTGGCAATCCATCATCCGTTCAATCTGTCTCTCCCACAGATTTACTTATTTTTTGCCCACTCTGTTATGCTGCCATATTTCACGGTTAACTCCCTTTTATTATGATAGCCGAGGAAGTTTGCGGTGGTGTGATAGAAACCGGATGGTTTCATGACAGCCAGAATTCGTCTTATTTTTTGGTTTGGGAGACGAAAGGAAAGAGACGACGTAAATGAGTGGTAACGAGACCGTTAAAGGAAACATAGTATTAAAGATGATAACACTATTATTTATACACATATTGAAGTATTGTTTCAGAGCTCTGCACGAATATTGCTGTATTTAGCGAATAATTTCATGGAAATCAACTAAAGATATGTTCAGTAGCGATTGGCATATTTCGATACTCCATATTTCAACGTTGGTTACAATTTTTCATAGCATTCAATTTGTTACAATAAAAATTAGGAAATGATTAGTTTTTCAATATCTATGAAATAAGCGGAATGAGTTGCTAACGGCTTATTTAGTCAAAAATTATACATTATTCTTTAATATACTGTTTGGATCAGTAACGATTATTAAATTCTAATTCTAAGAGCCCTGAATAATGTGAACTTAGGATGAAATGCTCTATATTTCGAAAGAAGCAGCAAAATGGCTAGATAAAATCGGTGAAATAAGTCATAATCTTTTGGTATTCCCACCCCCCGCTATACGCCATGAGGCGGTTAGCGAAATATCAATGTAAATGTATCTGTCATATAAGCTGTCATCTGGCGGACGCATGCAGTGACCTCTTTGTTGAATTACTTCTTATGAGCGAGATTTAATATCCAATTGGACGAGCGGCCAGAGTATCTGGCTCACTTTCCAAACTACCCAAAGGTTACATAAACTTTATTCCCAAATCCTGCTTCAAGCAATTTTTTCAGTTCAAGCAAAGTTTTCAGATCCTGTAAAGTGGATAATCAAGAGAGAAAATCTCTGGGACAAAAGTGGTTATTTTTTATATTCAATTCTCTCTTAGACTAAACAGGTCTCAAAATCGCGATTCCACCTAAAACCTTTCCTTATATGTCATTCTCGAAATTGCCCAAAAATATTTCTCCTGCATAAAATTAAAAGATATTCATTCGCCGATAGAAGGAATGGCTTTGTATTCAAGCAGACATAGAAGTAAATAAATCTTTTTTCTCTTTTATTAATAATCTGCTTGTATTCATACTAAAATTTTTGCAATCTTAATTTTTTGTTCATTTCCCAATATATTTTACTATTTTCCTTAAAACACGAATGTGATTAAATTAAAGTGATGGAAATCCCTTCGTAAGATTTACTTCAGGGGTGACTAATTTCCTTCGTAATATGTCATTTTTTATTTGTATATCGTATTTTTCAGGTGAAACAGATTATATTATTATTTATTAGGCTTCTTGAAACGGTGATTGGCGTTTGGAGTTAATTGACTAGTGTTCCGCCATTCGTAAGAAGGTTTTTCAATGACAAGTTTTAGAGAAAGAGATACACAGTGCCCTCTAATAAATTAAGAGGATTAACTGTTAAAACGCGACTTAAGAAGAAAAGAATTGGGCATTTAATTTCCGTTTCCACTCCTCCTGAGTTTTCTTTAGATTCAGAGTCGCACCAAACGTACTCCAGCACCACATAATTCTCTATTCAAATAGAAATTGATTTCCATCGGATCGATATATTGCAGAAGACGATTTAAAAGAGTAATTACTCGGCTGACGGCGTCCAAAATGATCCATCATCATCAATCACAGGATGAGTATGAATTAACAATTCTTACAAAAGTGATACACTTTTGGATTAGAAATGAACGCAGGATAAGCACAGAAAATTTTAATGTTAAATTTTTTAGTGAATTCGAACGCAATTAATATTGTCGAGCGATATTTTGAGGAATTCCACATTATGGATGTGGTATAGTAAGTGGTGAGCCTTGTAAATACGGTACCAGCGAATATATTTTGGTATGCGTTCTAGGTTTCAAATATGAACGAAACGTTAGAAGCCACAATGTGTCACATACCGAATATATCTTCAGTAGAATCGTACGAGTGTCTCCATTTAATTCTGCAGCGATAACTTATTTGAAGGAAGACTTCTCGGGTTTCCAGCCGGGTGCAGTGTTGGATTGAGTCCGACGTTTCGGCTACTAACAGCATAGCCATCTTCAGGGAAGTGCCGTTGTGAAAAATTGTCCCGGTATATATAGGGGGCTGAGCGTCCCTTTCACCTCTCTGATTGGTCGAGAGGGTGCATGGCTCTGATTGGTTGTCGATTCTCAGCTAGTTTACGACCCAGGAGCCCACAACAAATGCAGAAGTGAAGAGGGGAAACCAACGGCTACCGCATGCATCCCCTATGTTGCCTCTATATCAAGGAAAATATCCCTAATCCTCGCAAAACAGAATATACGAACCATCCACAAGCCACCGAGAAAATTGGGGAGCCTACTAACCAATGTTAAGGATAAACTGGGGCTCAAAACACCTGGAGTCTACAGTGTCCCCTGCGAGTGTGGAGCTGTATATGTCGGTGAAACTGGAAGAACAATCGAGACCCGAATTAAAGAACATGAACGCAACGTCCGATTGAAACAACCTGAAAAGTCAGCAATTGCGGAGCATTGCATAGAAGAGGAACATCAAATGAGGTTTGCAGACGCAAAGGTCATATGTACAGCCCCGCGATTCTGGGACCGAGTAATCAAAGAGTCCATCGAAATAGACATCACAGATAACACCATCAATAAGGATGGAGGGTACTCCCTCCACAAGACGTGGAAGCCGATCCTCCGTAAACTAGCTGAGAATCGACAACCAATCAGAGCCATGCACCCTCTCGACCAATCAGAGAGGTGAAAGGGACGCTCAGCCCCCTATATATACCGGGACAATTTTTCACAACGGCACTTCCCTGAAGATGGCTATGCTGTTAGTAGCCGAAACGTCGGACTCAATCCAACACTGCACCCGGCTGGAAACCCGAGAAGTCTTCCTTCAACATATTCACCGGGAAAGAACCAAATCGTTCCTGATAACTTATTTCATTAAATGAAGCTACTTCAGTGTGAACAGTTATTAAAAAAAGGTGAATACTGGAATAATGTATCGAATAATTCAAACCAAGAAGTCCCCTCTTCTCGATAAGCCAATTTTATTTATAAATAAAATGCGATATGACTTTCATAAACGATAAGTAAAATAAGTGTTGAATGATATCCTAAGAAAACAAACTTATTTATATATTCAACATAAATGTGACTCTTCAAAACATATACAATTAAAAAGTCATAAAATGTTACCGTATTACTTAAAGTAGATGTAAGCTTACTTCAATCCATAAGACCGAAAACTAAAAAGAAACAAAAATGTTGTTACAACTAAAATTTTACATCAAATTAAACAAATAACGGTAGGATGAGACAATTCTAGACAATAGAGGGCAGAATAGCTAAGATGAAACATTTAGAACAGAGAATAAAGTATATCATTCATGTTTTAAAACGTGACGCAACCTCTGCGCGATAGTAAATTTCGATGTAAAAAAGAAACCTATTTCCATTACAAAGTTCATATCAACACTTAAAACGCCTCAATATCATTTGCATTTGTAACGGTGAAGATTTTATCGCAGAATGCATAAAAGAGGCAATTATGATCAGAAATGATGCGCTTAGGAGAAGCGTGATAGTTGATGGGAATGCGTGAGAACGCACATTTAGGCCGCTCGCATTTAACGGCTGCACCTCATAAACAAGAACTAGAGTTTCTCTTAGGAGTTTCTGAATGAGAGAGCAGCAGTGATGGACCTCAAATAAAATGCTTTACTACGACTTGGAAACATCCGATCGATAAATCCTCTGAGCTATTTGCATTTCGCCTACTGATTAACATCATGCAACGTTTTAAAAGAGCTTCTATATAAACCATGAGGTATTTCTCACTGGAAAATAAAGAGAGTAGATGTTTATTGATTTCATCCTAAGAGAATATTGATTCATTTATACCATGTGTCCTATATATTAAATGCCATAATATGCGTTTTAAACGCGGCTCATGAATTTGTACTGTACACTATAAAACATAAAGTATAATTTGAAAATAAAATGCATATTTTATATGATTATTTACATATTCTTTGTTCCTAAAGAATATACCTTGCGTCATTTAAAGAAATTAGAAACTTCCAAAAATATAGTTTTTGAATTAACAACTGCCATGTATGAACTATGACCAGATATTTTAAATGTAAAAGTGATTGGAAACTGTCGTAGAGTATATTTAATTAGAGAAGAGATAATTACTCTATTATTTGAGTCTTTATTCGAGATCTTGTTTAGTTTTTCGGCACAACTTTACTACTTTAATCGTAATTAGTAAATTAAAGTATAGATTCACTCTTCAACTAAATAAATATTATATGTACTGTCTTGTATATGAGCGTTTTATGTTATTATTACATATCATTTAAGCCGATTTTTGCTCGATTATTATTACTGGACTCAACCCTTACTAAATGCATATTGTAGTTATTAACTGTAATAGGAGAACAAAGCATTATAACAATAGATAGCGTGATTTTCACAAAGAAATTTGTATAACAAAGCATTTAACAACGCGGAATTGCATTCATAGATTTATTTTTCTAGCTAGAAATGTACACTGTTACTGACGAATGAATTTTATTCGGATATCTACGCTTGTTCGCTTTTCTTCATTTAATTCTGCTCGGAATCCAAAAATTCAATGACGAAGAGATCGATATCAAAGGGAAAGAGAGCCCAAAAAATTGTAATTTAGCGACAGTAAAATTTAATCCAACGAAGCGAAGCATTGAAAGAAGAAACATAAAAAGGAAAACAGAGCAATAATTCCCGAATCTTGGAGATGAACACTCCGGAATAGGAATGAGCTTGAATGCGTGCATGGGAGGGAAAGGCGAAAAAGGAGATGGTAAACAGATAAGCGGTTAAAAATGTCCATAAAAAAGGCGGAAGAATACGAAGTGAAAAGAACCAATTCTCGGAGGTCGTAAAAACGAACGTCAAAAAGTTTGTCATTTTCCGTTGAGTGAACGCTTTCCATAGCTTCGTCACGACGAATCGGAGAGAAAAGACAAGAAGAGGTTTTTTCGAGGTCATGGGTTAAGGATGGAATGCCTTTCACAGCATATGACATCTCTTCCCGGAAGTCTGCGGCGAATAAAGATGCCTCCGGATTATGATCTCTGAACAAACGCAGAAAATAATGAAATCGATATCGCATTCGCTGTGTATGACAGGATTCAATCCCGTTCTTTCTAGATTATTCCATATCCCTCTGAAACTATCAATCTCTGTGAAGGACTAGCCATATGTGAAATACCGGATAGCCAAAAGTGTAGCGCGTCCACCTCTGAGTTTATAACTTAAAGTTAGCTGAGAGAGTAAGAACGAAATTAAATCGCAATGATAAAATATAATAGACGTATTTTAGCTGCGATAATGGTAATTAATAATATCCTCGCCATATGAATGATATGATATTGATGTTATTTACATTTCTAAGATTTCTGTTTCTGGATGATCTAAAATTTAAGGAAAAATTCAATTCTTTTTTAAATATTTTCATTATTTTCGTAAGTATACTATACAGGACTCCAAGACCTTTGCCAACTCTTGTTGGGAAAGTCAGACGCAGACTTACAAAAATTCTTTAATCGGAAGAATCCGATATGTCGGGAATCGAACCTGGGAGGTTAGCCCTCAAACAATGATAAAATTAATTTCCTTCGCTCACGAATCGAATTAACTGAAACTAAAACCTTAGATTAATAATAATCTTCATCGTAAGTAAATAAATTCCCCGAACAACCAGCGCATTCAACTTGGTTTCATTCCCGATGTGAACTCATTTGTGCAAAATGAGCTGCACTTTTAACAAGTACGATAAGCACTGTTTGTCACGTACTTATCATGTGAGATTTTTGAATTCTGATCGAATTCGCGCCTAGGGAAGCCATCTTATTGGGGGAGTGTTTGCTGCCTTAGGAAGGAAGGAGGCCTCTTTCCGGGTCGTTTATCCGTGAGTTCCTGAATTGAACATCTCGGAAGGCAGAGAATTTTACGGGCGGCATAAGAAGGAACGAGGTGAAGTAACACGCAATTTCTGAATAAAGGGAACGACGATTCATATATTACGCTTGCCTTTTGTGAGGTGCACATTATCGTAACTTTTGAGTGACCTACGGGAGAACTACCTGATAAGTTCGCGCAGTGTGAGCTTTCTTGGCGTGAATTGAAGTTTTACGTTCGGGGACGGAAAAATCCTTTGGGAAGGAAGAAATCCTGGATAATTAATGGGGAATGAATCTACGGAAACCCGAAAGGATTAATTCGACACCAACTTTCTGCTCTCCTTTATCGCTGGCATAGTTCCTCCAGACTATTTCTTTGCAAGCGTTTTTGAGTGATACAAGTGTTGTAAGTTTGCTCAGTAGAATTCAGTAGTTTTATTTTAATTTTAGTGGAAATATATTTTGTTAAAAATACGCTTTAGTGTCGTTGGAATATTGCGGGTGATAAAAATCGATTTAGGAAAAGATTCTTTGGGATTTGGTGCATAAATAACTTGGCTCAAACCGCAATAGGATACATCATCTCAAAGTATTTCATCGAGTTTTTAAATAAAAATATATTACATTAGTGTGGGATAGTTTTTCTTACAGATTTTCAAACTAACGATTTAAATAGAACATTAGAGGAAGCTATTATGTCTCTGATAGAAATATTCAACAAATGGAAGTTACCTTACACTTGTGTATTTCTATATAATATTAAATAATGAAGAGAATAATTATTTAATGAAGACTGGTAAGCAGCATGGAGTTTATTATAAAAGTCGTATATGATTTAAATATGGAAGAGTTGTATCGATAGATTGAAGCATTGGTGACATTATTTCCTGAAATTTACAAGACAATTAACTGAGCAGCCAGAGCTTCATAAATTCAGACAGACTGCAAGATTTGCAGGAAAACGAACGGGTAGCTTTGAGAATTATAAGGACGATTCTTAAGAAAGACTATATATAAATAAAACATTTAATATGTGATTGAAATGAGAATGGATGTTAAGTGCAAGGTAAATTATAGTTAGTGACTTGTAGAGAGCTCTTGCGTAATCGCGTCATTCACCGCTGGCCTAACTAGGTCATCCTCCTTAATATGTTACATCATTTGTTTCCGATGCTACTATCAAATTCGCCAAAACCCATTCATTTAATGGGAAATTAATTAAAAAATTCAGTTCTTGCTGCACAATTTTGAGAATTACTATTAATGTGATGGAATTAATCAAATATTTGTGATGTACGTACAACTTTAATGTCACAAAATATACAATATACATAAATTTTTCAGGCTTTAAATTATTTGGTTGTTTTGTACACATATAAATATCAATACTCATATGGTACCGAACTTGTTTAAAAACGTTAGTTGACCGGGATCGACCATTGAGAGAAATTGAATAGAATGAGGTTTCACATATATTAGATCCTAATGAGATATTTGCGTGAGCCCTAATACTTATGCAATTTAAATGATATTCCAGGTTCCACGAAGGCATACGGTAGGAGATTGGCTATAATTTGGCATTTTCAGTGGATACAATTCACAGTTTGTAAATCGGTAAACGAACTTAATATTTGGCGTGTTTCCTGAGGTCGATTCAGCCATGCCACTTAAACACTCCTTACTCCTTGTTTACAGTAATCAACGTAATAGGAGCTATAAAACTTTTATCCTGGTCGTAGGGTTAGTTCATTACAAAAATATTTTTACATAAATCAACCAGATGATTGGTTAGATCCTTACATCCCTACGTCATTTGCAACCAAAACAGTTTGTAAAGTAAATGAGGCTTCATAGGCAATATGAGGAGTGAGGTGGTTGCTCAATTCACTTTTCATAGAATTGAATTAAGTTCCATAATTTGGAGATTGAAAACAGTCCGTTTGTCAGCGTCTTCAAGGTAGAGGGGTTCTGGAAAGGATTATCTACGTCTAAGAATCATCCAATGTGGATTTAGATGGCTAATATCCTCAGGGAGTCAAACGTAGAACGAAAATAAAATAAGAGTGGGCCTTGTGGAGTTGGGGATGGGGTTAACTCAATGTAGTGATTACAGCGGCATAGTTGCAGTTTCTTACACAGCAAATAAAAGCATACATATGCTATTGTAAAGGATATAACCCTCGCATTTATACTTGGGCGGCATTTTTAAGAATATTTCCATTGATTACGGTCCATTAGAGGCTATTATTCCAACTAATTAAGTGATGTATACCTAAAGCAGTATAATACATAAGAAATTAAAGAAAATGTTAACCCAGTGACTTAGTAAGAGAAACAAGTTCTTGGGATCGGATTTGTCTCTACATAAAGAGTAAACAAATTATTAAATTATAATTAACTATATAATAAAAAATTATGCAGACTTACTCGGCATGTACACAATTCTTCCCTGTAGCAAAAACAGCCCTTGAACGCGTCTTGCCTTTGAAAAATTTAAACAATTTTGGTCGTTATTAATAAGTACAAATATACTGAGGCATTGATGAACCTCAGTTAGCGACATTTGCACCTGATTGTAAATTGAATCAGAGTCGAGAAAATGAGGTCATAAGAAAGATTTAAGTACCCATCGCTTCTATAAAAGTAAAGGAGGAGATATTCAGAGGATAAAATGCAACGGATAAAAATGTTAAGATTTTCCAATATCAAGCGAGGATGGTGTTTTTCGCATATCTTCGTATTTTGGCAAACAAACGAACCCGACGTAAACATTTCCATAACAGCCAAACGAGGATACTTCGACGGACTTGATCTTTGAAAATCGCACGAGAGGAAACAAGAATTAAATAAAATCTCTAAATGGCGTGCATTAGCCGTGCAGGAATAGAACACAATGTCAGAGAGAATGAACAACCCAACACGGGAATTTTAAAAACATCTCTGACCGTAGCGCACCCGTGGCAGAAAGCGGCAACTCAAAAAAGAAGAGGGTTTCCACTAAATTACGTGCGACTGAATTCGCGATATTAACCACGTTAGTCCTGCGAAAAATAATAAATATGCTGAGACTCTGTGGAGTAAATGACATCGGGTGCCATTTCCGTCAAAGCAACAATAGGAGAGGACAATGCCGTTTTAAACGAAAAAAGTTGCGCCGCTACTGGAGAGGCATTTGTTTCTTTGTACAAGCACAGGATTCCCTCACACATACGCCCGGCGATTCGCTTTTGTTTCGACAACTACCCCTCGTAATACTTTGGGGAGAAGACGGGCAAAAAATGGAATGGACACACTCATCGATTGACCGGAAATTTCAATGCGTGAGAGACGCACATACACGAATGTGCTATTTTGAAATGGGATTCTGGTTCTATTTGTCCGATGTCTACATATCTAATCAGATGTTTGTGCCAAGTTATTACTTGATTAAGTTGGAAATATTCGATAGAAAATGGCATACCTGTGCGTGTTTGCTCACGATTGCTTATTTCCATATTCTCCCATCCCAAAATAAAGATTACATTTCTTTTTCATTGATAAATTTACAAAACGTTCCAAATACCTGCTTTAGTATGTTGTCACTACGATTATGCGAAAAGATTTTCTTCAAAATTTTCTTTCGCGATGTGCATTTTCTTCACAACGATAATAAATACTTCATGTAAATGCTATGTGATTTGGTGCTGACTAATAATTTGGTGTAATTCATTCTGGTGTATTTGGTGTAATATGAATGATGCAGTACCACAATTTACTGTTGTAACGGCTTAAGCAATTGCAGAGTATTCTTCCATTGGGACGCTCTAAATGGCTTTTTGTCCGGACTAATTCGGTTAAATACCTGTCACTGAACAACTTCCTCGTAATATGACCTTTGACACATTAAATGAAGGTTAAGAATAAAATAAAAAACGGAATTCCAGAATTTAACTATGGTACGCCTATGATAAAATGGGATGGAGAAAGTTCTTTCTCTAAAATAAAGATATTTCTATCAGAACGATAATACGAGCAAAAGCAGTTTCCTTTTACGTATCTGTATGAACTTTGATTATGAAACTGAGTTATAAGGTTATGATGATAAGTTACTGATTATTTTAAGTCTGTTTGAGTCGTAGTCCTATGAAAATGTTTCCGAAATCTATAGAAAACATTTACTTCATACAACGTTACGATAAAGATAAAGCTGAAACCACGAGAATCTGAAATATATGAACATACTTTTATGATACGAAATTATTTAATATTATATTCATTATTTCTGCACGCTAAACTGAATCCCTTAGGTTCTGGATATTAATCTATATATGAAATGGTATTTCAAACATTTCTGACAGATTACAGATTTCTGGCTAATGTACAGGTCTTCATCGTATTCGAAACTTGAATTCCTTTTTAAATAACAAATTTAAATATAGTTCAGATGATGATTCCAAGGTGTATATGCACCAGCAAGCTATTCAAATGAGATGAGGAAATCGGAATTAATCTGAACATTTCGCTACCGATCAAAGAATAACAAGTTAGGCACGCAGGTGAATATATGCAGAAGCAGCAATTATTCCAACGAAGAGCGATAGTTCTCGATTAGAGACGCTAGGATGCAATTGAGTGAGCGTAGAATATTTCCCTTCACTCATATTATGCTACAGCTACGACACATTTGAGGGCAAACATAGTCCAAAAACGAAATTAAATTTTGCGAATTATTTATGCCCACCCTTATCATTGGTCTAGTTTGCCGTCCGCAGGATGAAAGAGGTCATTCGTATTCATGGAATACTGAAATTCTGCATGAGCAAGGTAACTCGTGCTAAATCACTTGCTATCCATCACAATTAGCTATTCACTACTATTAATCCGGCTTACCATTTATAGTAATATTACTTATCACATTTCTGGAGATATCTATACAATAAACGGTGTGCGAAGTGCTAAGTGTTAACTTTTACGAATGATTCATAGAGAAGGTTACTTGATAAATGTATTTAATAATAAAAATTGATGCGTGTTTAAATCTCGTGTGTGTGCTCAATCAGAGATTTAAATTACTAGATAAATTCAGACATAGTACGTTCATAGAAGATGTAGCTTATATCACGCGTCCTTCTTGCTATATAGGCCGTTCTGATACCGCGAGAAGGATTAGAGGAATAGATGTTAGAACCAGTCGATTCGAGAATTCATTTTTTTCCGAGAACAATACGCGAAAATAATCGACTAGGAAAATAGAGTCATGGTGCTTGCAACCCCTGCGACACACTCAAAGGCGGCTTGCAGGGTACATATGTAGGTGTAGAGTTTCTGCAATCGCGTAAAGCGAGAGTCCGGCAGTAAGCCATCAAAAATTGGATCCGAAACTTTGGCAACACACACAATGATCCATCCTACGATATTGCACCCATTACAACTCATCCTATGAACGGAGACTTCTCACCGCCGCGGGACGGAATCCGATATGAAAATTGAAATTGTGGGGATTAGCATCGCCAAGGAGGCAAAGTGAAATGAGAAAAAGACGCCATCAAATTGGACGTCTCCGAAGAGGTCTCTCTCCATTGAAAGGACGGTCATTGCCTTTGATACGATCCAAGAATGGCAATAAACCACATACCGCGATGAATGACAGAAATATTGACGATTTATAATCACCGAATACCTAAACAATGATTAGATCCTAATGGAAAAGTAGACATTTATTATTCCGAGACTTTTTTCGATACTAATAGTATTAGTTTACAGCAGATCACGAAATTACAATTACAAGTTTACATTAGCTTGAGTAGTACGTTCAACTACAAAAAAAATGTATGTGAAATACATTTTTTTTAAATTGTATAACAGGAAGAAACACGGCCAAAGCGTTATTCCTATGAATATTAATCAATTATATGTATTGTGAGAATTATTATCATGCAATGATTAAAAATAATACAAATTTTTTTTAAGGATGAAAAACATGCCCCACTGCCTAAATGATATACATAATAATAAGTGAAAAAGAACATTAAAATGCATTTTCACAATCACCATTCCGTTGAGTTATTTGCTCCGATTAACATAACAATATGAAATTTCTACTTTTTAACTAAATAATATCATGGTAAGTGAATTCACTTATCTTACCCTTCATGAGTATCGTTCTAAAAGAACCTAAACGGATTTAGGAAAGAGAATCTTTCTCGTAATAATGGTATATGTCTGCATATTCATGCACACATGATTATACATTCTACCTGGCCCACGAAACTTATTTATGATTATTAAACCAGAAAAGTCGCCAATAGAAACTTATGCAATATCTTTTAGTACACCATAAAAACACGACGCATGGTCGGAAATGTTTCCCTGTTAAGTTGCCACTCGAGCATTTACTAGAGCTACATTTACTAGCAGCGGATCTTTGAAAAGGGCCACAGAACGATTCAACGATTCGGATTTCAACGCAGAATATTCAGCAAAGACGACATTCGACAGAATTATACTTTTAGTTAACAGCTTTCCCTTGCATCTTTGGGTGTAATCACGCAATCTTTTGCGCGGAAGTAATATACATAATTACAAAAAATAACAAAACATAAACCATGAAATATCAATACATCAACTGATAGGTAAGTACAGCCTTTCTAATCGTAGCTTACTTGCTTCTTTTTATTTTTCCAATCATTTTGTCACTTTTTTTAATTGTTAATGTTTTTGAAAGAGCTGTTCGTTAATAAATTTTGTGTAGTGTGAGGTCGGTAAACGTTAGATTTATTAGAATGATTATTTGAACCTTTAATGACGAACTATCTTTCACCTTACCTAATGTGCCTTCATTACATGAGATTCAACACAAGAAACAAAAAGATGGAGAATTTAAACTACTAAATTCAAATTTAGTTAAAATTAAAGAAAGCAAACGATTGGCAGAGTCATAAACGAAGTATTTCATGGTTCACGACCGAATTAATACATTTTCACATCTAAATCTACGTATGAAAGTGCAAAGCGCCTTACGGCGCGTGGCATGGGGTGCATGCACCATGACCATACTTTACGAATCGATTACTTTTTCGTATCGTTCTCATGAAAAATG
The DNA here is from genome assembly GCA_036926295.1 of Pachydiplax longipennis. NCBI lineage: Eukaryota > Metazoa > Arthropoda > Insecta > Odonata > Libellulidae > Pachydiplax > Pachydiplax longipennis. The sequence goes on along the minus strand of JAVFKF010000044.1, from coordinate 4,495,814 downwards.
AATTTTTGTATCGATTGCTTCTAGTATCTATTTTTCCCATCTTATCAGATCGGAGAATATAACAAAGAGGGCACAAATATCGGCTACTTATTCTACGAACGTACTCTTTCCGAATTTATTAAACAAGGTAAGCCCTTGATTAAACCTTCTTTATTCTAAAGATTCCCATTCTACTATGAAGCATCTAATGAACGATTTGTCATATCCATTCTTAAAAACACGTATTTCCTTTCGTCGTTTCTAAAAACACTTGAGCAGGGTCCTATACACGGCATGCATATTCATAGTGAGGCCTAGCTAGAGCTAGAACTAGAGAAGTAATGACACCGTTTAATGGATGCAATAACAAAAATATCACGATAAATATCTATGTACGTTATATAATAATAATCAAAATACTCCTTACATATCGTATCAACGCCTTCAGAAGTTAGCAGCTGCTGATACTAATTTTCAACCTAACCGTATGAAATATAGGCAGTGCGGCCAGCTCTACTCTTACGTATATCAAAATATGCTATTTATTTGCTTTTTCTTAGTCTAAAACACTTTCAAGAATAAACACTCATAAAATGATATTATTTAAATCTACTTCGATAGGCAAAGATGGACAGAGACGTAAATAAAACTATTGGTTATGGTACTATTCCGAAATAAATCAAACATGTTATATCAAACGATTTTCCCTGTGAAATAATTCGTTGGAATTCCAAACAGATACTCTCCTGCCGGCGAAAAGAATAGAAATTCTCCAAAATCAAATTATCGTCGACAAAATGTCGGAATTTAATCGCGCAAACACATTTTTGCAGTACAGATGTTCGACAAAAATAACGGAAGCAATAATTTTATCGAATCGAACACATCAAAGAGACGGTTTACATTTGAAATTTCTTCGCGTTGTTTCGAAACATTGAGAACAGAGATACGCAAAAAATATCTCGTAAAAAGGACCTGATTTGATTGCTTCCGGAAGAGTAGGTTCTGCTGGATTGGAATATAAATTTCACACATTCATATTAATTCCACAGAGCGATAACGTTTGATCGGAAGCAAATATGAGAAAACTTTTCATTCGAAATGCATACGCACGTTTGTCATCTTTTCGACTGGAATAAAATTTGAAACAGTCAAAATGAATCAAATCATTGAAAAAATCATACGATGCTTTATTACCCGTAATTACGACCTAGGGGCCAACCATTTATCAGAATGAACCTCCGTCCTTTTAGAAAATAATTTTACGAATTTTTAATCGAAAATTATTTGTCTTTTACCACCTCTTCGGTTCATAAAGGAACCAATTAAATGCATGAACTTTTGTATTTCCGTGAGTATTTCATTCATTTCAAATGAGGAGAGGGTATTAATTATTAATTTAATATTTTCAACAATTTTAATGTCTTCAGGTGGCAGCCCAAAATATTGTCAGCTAACGTTTAAAATACAAACACACACTTTAAGTCTCATAAAAATTAATATTTCGAAATAGCATCGCTATTTTGATAAGCAGTATTTGAACTCACACAAAAACAATACTTAATGAATAAGCCCCTGGTATCCCCTCTAATACATTTACACCACATATATCCCATAATTATAGCTACTACTTAGTAAAAGTTTACATCGTAAGCTTGACAAGAAATGTTTCAAAATATTAAATTGAAACTAGAATTATGCATTTCGGCCGAGCTACTTTGAGATGTCTTTGTTAAAAGTACCATAAGTAGCAGTAGAATCATTTATAATTACCTCACAAAATGTTCCAAATCAAAGACAAAGTGTATACCTAATGAATTACTTCGTGGAAACTTCCAGTATTATTCACCATGAATATCAAAGAGTTTAATTTCAAATCCTCGGTTTCAACAAAAATAAAATTTTTATGCCGTTCCAAATATATAAAAGAATAAATATGATATAAACTCATCATTGTAAATAAGAAAAGGTAATAAAACCAGAGGCTACGGTATGTAGCCGCACCCAGTTTAGGGAAGAATTGAAATAGTCTTCCGTCAAAGAACCCGCATTTGCCGAATGGTTATTTTAGCAAATTAAATTACCACGACAAATGTTTTCTCTTAACACAAGCATGTATTTCACGCGTCTTCCATCGTTTATATGCCATAGATGTTCAATTCATTTAAGTTAATAGATTATCTGTGAACATACTACCAATACGAAGAGCTGTAAGTAAATAGAAAATCTTAACTTACGACTCTTCATATTCAATAACCAGGTAAGAAGGCTAAAAATAAACGGTATGAATATACATTTTCCATCTTTTTTAACGTCCACCTCATAATTCTCCCATCATGCTGCTATAATAATATCTGAAACACGACATCAATATTCTCCTTCAATACTTAGTCTTCAGTCGCTGAATTACTCTTTCTTCACATAAATTGTAACTGAGTGTAGAACGACCGATTGTAAACCTATAGACAGGACTTGAAATTCAATTCACACTTATTATCAATGAAAGTTATTTTTATGAAAGAAAATATTTAGATTGTGTCAATGATAGCGGTACAGGGATATGTTGAATTAGTGGTAAACAACGGAAATGGCGGTATCATTCCAGTAACGTCCATCTATTTACATGGCCTAGATCCAGTCATACTATAACTGCAGTAGGGTACGATAAAAACATGCAGCAGCACATTTACACCAAAGCGACGCCAATACTATCACGGCGTGGAGGAATTCCAACTTTCGCCGCCGCTATTTCAGCACCGTATTTTTAACTGCGTTCGCTAACTTCTGTGACTTCTTGAATACGTTTTCCGTCCCATTTAATCGCATAAAATGCATTTTCTGCGCAAAACACGCAATTTATGGGAGAGCGTAGTTACAGGACGAGTGATTAAAAATTGTGACCATTTACAAGATTGATTTCCTGCACGGACGAGACTTGGTGAATCTCTCCTCTAACTATGTGCACGCAGAAACATCAAAGCGAGAAATCGGAAGAATAAAAAGGAAATATCAAATGAAGCGCCGCGACGTTAATGCTCCACACTCCAATTCAGAAACAGATAAATTCCCATCACGAATCGGTGCACTTCCTGACTCAAACCTCTTCATCTAGCATTTTCACTAAAATATTACTTGAAGATTAGGAGTATAAATTAGTGAACAGATAACAATTTTCTCTACAAAATAAGAGAAATGACTAGATATTTCCTAGCCTACGAAGAGTCTGTAAGGCACATATCTCCGTAACTATTTTACCCAAAATATATATAACTTCGTACATCAGAAAAAAACATATCTATGGTAAAAATTACACAGAAAAATATATTTTTACACCATTATATCCTAACGAAGCTGAACTTCCAGACACTATTCTTATATTTTGCTATTGCATTGAAATAAATATAGATAAGTAGGAAGGACCCTGTCTAACAGGGTCGGAGGACATTTCTCCCTCTACAATGATTGGGAACATAGTTTCATTCTAAGAAACTTGAGTTGTCTATCAACTAATTAAGGTCCAGCTTCGAATTTGCTGAATAAAATGACTAGGAGTGAAAATGAAGTAAATTTTATCATTCAACTTATTTCATAAAAGTACTGTTTAAACGTACAAATTTTCTTAAAGAAATCTCTACATCTATATGCATGCATACGAACAAACCTCATTATTATCGGGCTAAATTGAGAGATGGAAGATAATCCTATCTTCCATTTAACTCATGCACATGAAGAAATATATAAATTTGGATTTTAGGCAATATTATAAAATAAAGCATACTATGGAAAAGGAAAAAAATCTTGATTTTGAAGAGAGAAAAACACTGTGATATATTTGATCATAAAAAAAGATATCCACTGCAAAGAAACACTCACGAAGGGAAGGGGAGATAAAACAGCAAAATTTTCAGAAAAGCGTGAAGAAAACTGAGAGAGTGATATTTAGTGAACAATAAACATTTCAAAATTGGTTAACATATGGAATTATCACATGTTCATAGTTACCACATTAGCAATTTTGTTGCTATGTCTAGCGAATTTTCCTTCTTTTACTACATTGTTTCTCTTTTAAGATAATATCGTACTCTGTAAATGATACTCTGTTGCGTAAAATCTCAATTACGAACTCTTTACATAACATGTTTGACTTCTTTTAAAACCCAAATAGTATCATGTTTATTAATAAAAGACAATGTTTACTTTAAACAGTTTCTCTTCGTACTAAATAAATTAATACTTTATAAATAGAATTTTTCTCATTATTTTCATTTCAGCGAATTTTTAACTAGATCTCATTGTGTTACTTCTAGCAAAGTTCGCAAGAATAAATGTTCATCTCTGTTCATGAGCCCTATCAGGTGTAACTTTAAAACAAATCTCTTCCATGGCACAGAAGCCAAATTCAACCGATAACATTAAAAACAAGGTTTTATTACAATCTCAATTTGGCCCAAATTAATCTCTTTCGCACGAAAAAGGCAGAAGAGGAAGCCATTGACACGAATGACGGCCCCAAAATAAAGAGAATGAAAAATATTCGACCATACTGTAGCCACCGATCGAAGAAAATATCAGATGGAACCGAAAAGCTTTAAATTAATTGATGGTGGGGATAATTGTCCCTTTGTACGTGGGGGAAGGATATGAAATGACGTGGAAAAGAGGGAAGAAGTGGTGCGGCGCGTGGTGCACAAAAGAAAACCGATCGTAAAGAGAAAGGATTCAAGCGGGCGTGCATAATGCAGACCTGCAGCATCGGGAATGCAGTGGAACCAAAAAAATCTCTCCTTTTTAAATGACGAGTGAAAAATGAAAGAAGCGGTGGGAAGAAATAATACGCGAGTATTCGGAATAAATGATGAGATGAGGGATGGATATGTAGTAAATGTACGCTACTTACAAGGAAACCTCACTTAACGGGACCAAAATCTCCAAAATAAGCTCTTGAATGAAGAGGAGAACCACTATTTTTGACCCCGGAAATTAGAAATTAATCTTAAAATCTTAATTTTTCGTCAAAATATGCAACAAATAGGCCATATGTATAGTAGAAAGGTTCAACATTTATTCATAGTTATTATTGTTGTTTATCGTTATTACTTCTATGTTTATTTTAAAAATTCAAGATTTTTTCAAAAATGAGATTATTGTTGCTTAGAAATGAGTTAATAAACATTCTGGCTCCGAAAACAAATTTCTGCTTCAAATAAAATTATTTTGATTTTATACAGATGTCAATACTGGGGGAAACATTAAATCATAAGATATAGAATATATTATCGAAGCTTTTAAGTAAAACACAGAATTAATAATGATTCAGCTATAATTATTACATATATTATGATCAACCTTTCTATCATGGATTATTTCTTGAATTTTTGACGTAAGCACTGAATTTTAATAGTAAATTCTAATTTCCAGGGTCAGAAATTGTGGCTCCTTTCTTCTTTCTTTCGAAAAATTTTTCTCCCATCATCCGACTTAAGTCACACAAAGTGAGGTTTTCGTTGTTAGTTTACTGGTGCATACTACTCTCTTATCCTATAACTGGAAATTAATCATTCATAATCTTTTCAATGGAACTTAACACCATCTTCAATTACCAAAAAAAAAACGGAAAAAATTTATAATAAATAATTCAAACGCAGGCTATGGAATGCACTTACATGGGTGGTCTGAAAAGTTTCCGACATTTCGCCATTTCTCGACATGTTTTCTGAATATTTCTGAACATTTTCCGAAGATTGATGATTTTTCTGAGGTCAGATTTTCAGCATTCACGCTCAGTATGTATGAACTGCTACTACAAGCATATCTCTTTATCGACAATGACCAAATCGAAATAATAATTTCACAACGATGAACTGACTCTCTTTTTCCTTCACCCCAACTATCCTTCTTCCTTATTTTATTATTTACATTTAATACTTTCTGATTCTTTTAAAATCATTGCGAACTTGCAATTCTCTTTTCCTTTCTTTTTGGAATTTAATATTATATATTATAATGTCAGAGACCAATGTTTAATTACATAGTCATTTAATTGTTAATGTAACTGAATTTTTAGTCTTTCTTTTATTTTTATTGAATTTCTTTCCTTCTTTTTGATGCTTTTCGTTACCCTTATTATTTTGCTTCTTATTAACGGCAAAAATGAAAGGCAGGACCATTAGATCACAGTTTCCTGCAATAAAGTCGTATATATATATTCCATTTTTCACGGTATTCCTTAAGAGTACTCCGCCAGGAAAAGAGACACATACATGCATAGAATGAGCGCGACTTTTCCCCGTACAAAAGAGAGAGAGAAAGAGGAAAGCGTGAATTATAAAGGGAAAGTGGAGGGAAAGGGAAAAACAGGTGCAGAACAGTTGAGGTTACGCATGGCTGAACCTGAATCAAAGGGAGGATATTCTGTTGCAAAAAGTGACGTGTTTGCATCCATATGGACCCCAACTCAATCTCCTTATGAAAGAGGTGTTCTCTTCGAGGCACCGCTCATCAGTGCGGGAAATTAGTACGGCTGTTCCTCTTTCGCGATCAATTCTATCAGATTTATGCAATTCCCATTGACGTTTATTATTTGCGAGCGTTCGGTTAATACGCTCTTATGTGCAAACTCACGCTTACGAATATTACGGACACGTTTCGACGGATGATTTGTTTCACAAATTCGATCCTGTACTTTGCTTGGGTCTGAATTTAAATGATGGAACAATAAATTACGCATTATATTATTGCATTTCAATTTATACGCTCAATATTCATTGCGATTGGTTTTATCAATTGATTGGTTTCGTTTATGGTAAACAGTATATTATCATCGGCAATAATTCTTAGTTACTCTATGACTGATCTACACGTCAACTTAACTTGTATTTTTCATTCTTTCTTTGGCCACTTTTCATCGAAGTTTGAGTGTGATTTAAGCAAACTTATTTAGTACGTAATTTATTTCTCTCTTTTAACGATTCCTTTTCCATAATTTTACCTCAGTTGAGTTTACATATTTTAACGCTTAAATTTCGTAAGGATCATAGCAAGGCTATCGAAGGGCGCATTGGATAATTCTCAGAAGTCTGTAATCCAGGCCTACCCCAGTATCTAGAAGACGGCCCTGACAAACAGTGTGTTTTCAGCATCCAATTTATCCCAATTGATCCAATTTTCTTTTCCTACAAGAAGAACTACTCTGAGAAAGTTTTTCGAAATAGATTTCGAAAAATAACATCATTAGCATGAGTAAAATATCCATATCTTCGTTTCGTTTTAACAGCACAGAAAATTCAAAGGTATGCGAATATTCGACATTTGGAATGGAACCGAATTATTTCGTTCCGTTCGAAAAAAACTGCGCTCAGAATCGATATTAATAAAACTTGAAATCCTTTTCGTTTTGCTTTTAAATTTTCTAAGTGAATTTTGTGTAGCCCATTTTATATATAAATAAGTTTCCAATCAAAACTATTTTACAAATCAAAATGACTATAATTAAGAAATTGATATTATTAAAACATTTTCTTTGTTACAAATTGGAATTGCCATCTTAAAGGTGATGACGTCCATAAGCAGGAAGCGAAGCAAATGCGAATTTCATTTTTTTAATTTTACGAGGAACAAAAGGATGAAATAATCGTGCACCGAATCGTATATTTAGTCAAATACATTCTAAGCTGGGACTATCTGGTTAATTCTATTTTAATTGAAAAAAACGATTCACATATCAAGCTTAAAAGGAAAAACTTATAGCAAGCTTCGTATCAGAAACAATTAACTAGCGAATAGAGCTGTGTGTAGATGATTTCGAAGAATGTCAGCTTTCCTCTTTTGAAATACGTGTGCAGTAAAATGGCGAGGAAAGGAATACTCACGGATCTGAAGACTCAGACAGAATACAGCGGACGACGCCATTGTGCTGATATTCAACTCCTTCCCAGTTTGAACTTCCTCTCACGTGATGCTGGTGCTTTTAAAGATGCTTGCGTATCGGTAAGCTCCAAGCGGCAGTCATGCCTACAGAATATACAAAATAATTTCATGACTTCGAAATATTTCGTCAGATATATTTTATATGTTTGCCTAGCGTATCGGAAGGTAATCATAAAAATACTTCAAGAAATCCTCTGAAAAGTCATTATCATTTATATCATAATTGAATAATTAATATAATTTTACATTAAAACATATCAGGGGCCTAATTATTTATTTCAAATGCAAAGAAAAAGAAAGATACTCTATGACAAAAGAAAATTATTTTCTCCGAGGCCATAAAATATGAATTTTCATGGAGCAATACTAAAGAATGCGAAATCCAACTGTAAAGAAAGCTATAACGGTCATATTGAACTTTCTTGGTAAATAGCAAAATCGCGCAATGTTTTCAAACACATTTTTATCCAATTTAACATATAATCAATATTAAACCAAAGAAAATTTAAATAAAACAGCATATACTACGGATTAAAAATATGAAAACATCTCTCGGTCGATAACAGTTTCAATGTAAAATAACATACTATGCTACAACGAGCTAAAAGATTGATCCAAAAATATCAACGAAAATGAAATGTAAAATTTGGGCTCGTCCGGGATTTGAACCCGGGACCTCTCGCACCCTAAGCGAGAATCATACCCCTAGACCAACGAGCCAGCTATACGCTCCAGAATTCCAAATCAACTTGATTCACTTCCAAATATAAAACTGGTCTCACCGTTATACTTTCTCGGGATGCCGAAAGAGAAAGTGCCGTTGACCTACCGGTTTCGCTCTTAAGTCCGCAGTAAGCAAAGCTGTTTCACATTTATGAGAGCTCCATCCAAATTTCATCTACGATTATGTAAAGTTTTAGAATTGTAATTTTCCGTACATGAACATTTAACGCTGACATGAAAACTTTATCCAGGGCCGGCCCGAGGTGAATTGACGCCTCTTAGAGTCATGAAGCACTCCTCTGTTTTAACTCTTTAAGGATACTCCTTTCTTAAATGGCAATAACTTCTCCAAGAGATAAGTTTTAGTAATCATTAAAATAAACTAAACAAATATATTTAACAATATGATGATAATATCATTACTCTATTTATTACCACTTTGAAATTAAAGCAGAGAAAAGATATTGATAAATTCAAGAAAATTCATTCGATAATGGACAATTATTATTTTTCGCCATCGATGAATTCATGAAATATTTTATAAGAAATTAACTCTGTAGATATTTCACCATAAAATTTCCTCATACACGTGAATTTTACAATTTCTTAGATATTTTTGCTTAAAGTCAAATATTAATTCTTAAAAGATTTCAACCATTCACCTTTCATCTGTATTGTAAGCAATCTGCAGTAGATTGTTTAATAAATGTCTAGATAATGAAGATCAGAAAAGCACCTTAAAATCCCTCACTCGAACGTATGCGCCCCTCACAGAGCGACCGCCCTGCTCGCCTGTGTCTCGGGACGGCCCTGACTGTATCATAGTTGAAACTGATGAGGGAACGGCAGACAATAATGATGAGAGAAAATAATGCCGCTATACCACTCTAGCGCGGAAATTTATTCATATCTTTGTAAAATTTAACTTTAAATTGCGATATATATATGATAACCTTTTTATAAACGGATTTGTGATTAGACGTAATAGATTCTTAATGAGGACCTTGTCTTGGGCTTCGTCCAGTAGAGGGCCCTAATCAAAACTCTCAATTGCCTACTGTCCTTTCAAATATCTATTTTTATAATGTGTTCCGTAAATTAGATGTCACTATACAAAGTATATTTATTATTAAAGTCTATGGTTACCAACTTCAAGTTATATAAATAGTGGCACTTAGAATCCAATATATTCCTTTCTTGTCACTAGTGTAGCAATAATATTTATCTTCTTATGCTATTAGTTCGGATGATATATTTTTCCATGTTTTTTAGAGCAAATCATTATTCATTCACTCTCTACAGTTAGTTTATTTCCTATCGTAGTGTTAATTTAATTAATACATTCATAAAATTGTGTTAATATACATTCATTATAATTAATTCATATATATATTACTAAATGTTTGGTAGAAACTTCCTTTTGTTCTCTTTTATTTGGATATTTTTTTAAACAGTTCATTAGCGTACAGGGCCTCTGAAACCCAAATTCCGCCCTTGATTATAAATTATTATGCGACGCAGTACATTGTATGCTATTTTAGTACCATTGTAAATCCAACGAAAATAATATTGAAAATGTCCCTCAATTCCTATAAACAGTGAGAGGAAATTGGATCGAGGACCAAGACGAAATAGTATTGAGAAAGAGCGGAAGCCTGTTGAGGAGATAAGAGGGGCTACATAAAAGCGGTTAGACAAGCAGCATAAATCGATGAAACAAAAGGAGGATATAAAGGGCAGGGATTGATATCCCGAGCCCCGCCCTTGCTTGCCCTTCCTTGCGGCCCCACAAAAATTCCCTCACCAAAAGGACCCTATATCTGCACTCTCCGGCATCCCGAGGGGCATTCCGTTCTACACCCGTTTATTTAGCGTCACATAGTGAATGCCTTGGGACGTGGCGAGAAGGAGTAAACATAGTGGAAGCAAAAAAGAAATCCCAATGGCGTTCGCCAGGATTTGCATCCTCTGCCATCCTCGGTCGCATGCCAGCCTCACTTTCTGATCTTTTTCCTATCCGATGGCCTCTTTTCTCTCCCATCCCATTTGGAATCTGTTTCCTAAAGAGATGAGCCCACACAATTGTCTCCAAGAGATGTCCGTACTTTTGTGCGTCCGATGAATTCAAAATCAGAGAGAGCGTGAAAAGGATTCGTGATGATTTTTGGAGATTCATTGGGAATGTATTTAATGAGTGTCTGAGATAATTGAGTTTAACTGTAGAATATTGTTTGTGCGATTGATTTTTTCCGATGATTAACGAGAAATCCGATGAAGATGCATGAATTTAAAGCCGTTTGGACTACTGCCTCTACTATTTCTAAAAGTTTATTCGCTGATTCAAATTCGAAATTTACAAAATTATAAATCGAATCTCAAAAGGAAATTTTAAGATACTCATCCTTTAAAAGGCATCAACACATATTTATATAATATTAATCGCTCATTTACGATGGTAAATTTATTTATCACTTAGTAATACTTGACTAAACTTTTATTTTCTGGTGCTATGCGAATTGTGCTTCGAATCGAATTGATAAAAAATTTGACTCTGTCCAATATATGATGCTTTGTCCGTTAGTTTACCGTCAATTTCCCAAACTGGAGCTCATATTTTCTTCGTCTACTGCTTTTGGTCGCCCGAAAGCCAAACACGGCGCCGAAGACTGTTACTTTACAGTTTATGACCGTCATGCGTTAAAATGGCTCTATTCATTTATATCAATTAAGCTTTTAGATCATATATAATTTCGTAATTATAATAATGATGATTCGTAAATTAGTTTTAGTTAAAAGCGTTTTCATATCAAATTTTCTACACAAATTTCATACAGAAAACTGAAATAACGGAGCAACGAAATCATAACATTTCGCAATTTCAATTTGCATTCGATTTGATTCGATTCTAGTTTTGCATATATCGATTCGGTTTTGGTTCGAAATTTTTATCAAACAAAAAAAATGCGATGCGATTCGAAATTTCGCCCACGTCTGCTATTTTCCGTCAGTAATAATTACGGAGCGTTATGTTAGATATGGAGGTGATGCTCTTCTTCTGGGTATAGATAACAATATCATAAAACGAGGAAAGGATTCACTAAGCAGGCACAAAGAAGAATCCGGAGTTGCAGGCAATATATACAAATATATGTCGAGCTAAAAAGGTCAAACACGTGCATTGCATTCACATCAGCAAGGAAATATGCACAAGGAAATCGACAGTATGTATGAAAAAGGGCGTCACTTTTACAATGTGAATCGATGAAATTTTAAAGGAGACCACGGAATGAATAATCACCTGTTTGAAATTTACTTGCCACTCCAGGTCGGCGCATTATTGGTACAGAATACGCCACAAATAATGGAAAGTCCGTGACCTGGTTCTCCTCTTCCATGGACCGGTCGAGATGAATGGGAAGTTAGAGCAAAAGCTACGCAAATAAACGGCTATAAAACAAGTCATTCGGGAACATCGTTTCCAGTGCCGCGAACTTATCCGTCTAGACCGAAGGAGTCTATACTACAATGGAAATAGTATTCATCAAAAAGCACCCTTGGCCGCTTCATACTTTCCTCTAAACAAAACGCCGAACGCATTTCGCCACTATTTTTAAACTTCCCGGAGATGTAGGCCACTTGGCAATTCCGCCACTGTTATTCTGCCAAAAAATCCTCCTTTGTCTAACAAATGCTGTTTTCCACAATCGAATTTCCCTCCGTGGGATTAACTCCTCTGTGTCCCACAAAACCCAACAAATCTTCCGAAGATTCTCTTGACTCTTGTCATTCTTTCCACCACCCACGCTCACGGAAACCAACTTTTTCCCACCTCACACACATATTTCTTCTGCAAGAATAAACGGGGAAGGTCAAGGTTCGAGTACGTAAACTCCTTCGTATCCGCTCCAAATCCTTCATAAGCCTACCTTTGTTTACTCACTGAATAACATCTGTCGAAACAAATATTTCCTTTATTTCATGCATTTCAAACGGAAGAGGCGTTTTTCATCGTCGTCGTGATGGTTAGTATTTCTACCTCACGGTTGCAGGGAAAAATCATACAATATGGATGATATTTAAGTGACGTAGTAAAAGTATTTACAGTGTATATAAAAAATAATGAACCCATCCTATACTCATAATTCCGTGTCGAGACGTTAACCACCCGTAATAATGAAAAAATAATTATATGCAACTCCCTGTTTATAGAAGCGTGAAATCATAGGATTCATGTGAGGGATTAATTATTAATCGTCATTTCATCAATCGTCATCAAAGTTTCCTTGGCTCGACGACTATATCTCGGGTGATACAAATTTATTAAGTCATTTCTAAGACCTTTCGCTTGTACGAATAAGCGAACTCTAATTTTGTAGGCTTCGTACTTAATTTTAATTGGTGTCAAGTCGATTTAGACGGGGTAGTTTACTAGAAAATTAATTAAACGTAACTTATTTTTTTAAGTTTATCGGAATTCTAACATGCATTCTTCATTTTATGAACCGCAAACTTTTAAAGAAGCAACTAGAACATCACTTACTTTCCGAAACGTGAAAATTCCACAATAAAACATGTATAACAATTGCTTAAATTTCTTTCACAATCGCACAGTAATTTTCATACAAATTCACTATTATCTTGAATAGCACAATCGAGTAAGAAAATATGATCACACCATAGTATGCTCTACTCCTAAGAAAGTAAATTAAAGGCGATATTTTGATCCACCGGTCGCTTATACATTATATCCCGAGAGTATCTGATGCCAATAAAGAAAAAGAAAATTTTAGTCTCAAAATATCTCCTATTACCTATATTCTCCAACACAAGCAAATAAAGGCACACGATGTTACTCATTGATAAAATCGTTTAAAAAATCTGAGAAATATTAGCCTCGTGAAAATTATTCACTGCCAGTTTAATTTATTTACACGAAGTAGTACTTCTAGCACACGAACTATGTTCTTTTATACCTGAAAGAATGTTTTTGTCACATGGATGAGGAAAAGCGGTTAAATTTAGCATAAAAACGGCTTAAAAACTGACAATAAACTAAAGTGAAAATAATGAATATGACTGGGACTTGAATCCAGGTCTCCCAATTTCCAGATAGGTTTTCTAAACACCAAACTACCAATCCAATGATTCTTTCTCTATAAAGCAGATGGAGCTTCACATAGTAGCACCAACTACCGCCAGAGGTCCTCCTCGTTGATGCAGCTGAATCACGAAGCGATGGATGTCCCACAAAGGAAAGCTTTACACATTGGTTGCTAGATGATTCTGGGAAGTGGGATACCTAGGTTTAAGCTCCAATCACGTTGAAAATTTTCGCTATTGTTTCTCCTTAGCTGTTACCTTGTGCTAAAAGAAAAAATTACGGAAATTAATGTTTCAGATTTCGCGTTGAAAACATTTTCAGATTAATCTAAATCCACAGCAGATGAAAATCCAATGATTCGTAACCGAAATTTTAAGATTCGCATATGAAACGGATGAACCAATCTTTTTTCTTCAGGATGATGCATACATTCGCATTCATCTCATTGAAAGGAAAGTTTTCTCTCCGTTAAATATTCCTTCAAAACTCAATTCCTTTACTTTTCCTTCGGCACAGAATTAAGGCTGAGATGAGGGCAAGGAAAAAGGGGACTAATTCCTGAAAGAGGATTCAATGAGTGGCCAAAGAGCTCCGAAGAAACACGCGAGAAAAATGTGGACTTAGGAATTGTTTGTAAACTGTTTTCAAATTTGTTTAGAAAGGCTCCGACAACGTCACGGTAATGGAAAACGGCGGAAAAAAGGTGAAGTAAGGCGGAGCTCACAATGAACGCAAATTAAATGGGAGGCAAGCTCCGAATTGAATTTTATATTTGACTGTTTTAATAACGTCCGTGAGTTGCAATTTTGGTGTGAGGAAATGGTAAGCATTTCCACTCACTTATTCTTTAGAATTTGCAACCATTTCCAAGAAAGAAACAAGGCGAGTTCGAGTAAAACAATGCATCGCGAAAAATAAGTCTCTTGATTTTAAACTAGAATGAGACTCGGATTTTATTTTAACGCCGGTGCTCGGAAAAAATGCGCATCCTCTGAAAACTGCTTCCATTTAAATACTTATTTTGTATCCTTACGGTCTTACTTGGGGAATAGAAAACTGTTAGGATTCTTTGTATAAATTTCTGTTACAAATGCGCCCTCTTCATTAAAGTGCAACTGTTCTCATACTATCGGCTATGAAATCTATCCAAAATTTTAAGGAACACCTTAGAATTCGGAATATAAATAACAGTTTAAGATTTAAAGTCGCAGCTTTTACTTTTAGGAGCTATTAAAGAATCAACCTGAGTAAATAATATTTGGTGGAATTCCATAAGACACGATGATTCATTGATAAAACAAAATATACTTAGACTAGTTGTACAAGAGACAGGAAAGACCGGTTTTGGCGTACTATTCCATCATCAGGTGCTCAAAGATACTTTCAATAGCGCCTCAACAATTTACTGTGCACCTGATGATGGCGTTGTATAGTATATTATTTATTTATCGTGTTACATTATAATTTTATCTTGTTTCGACGATAAATCATCTTATACTATGTACTATCATTTCAAATTTCACAACTTCATTAACAAATCCATGCACCGCCTTTAATGCTTTAAAAATGTGATAATTTAAGAAGTAAGAAAAATGTATCAAAGGTAGTACATATTTCTTTCTTCCGCGTATATAATAATGAAGATTCAGTAAATTTCACTTAATACGATCAAGTTTTAATAATATGTATCACCTCCTTCACTGACATATAGAAGGAAATCTGTAAAATAAGCCGGTTCACAATCTTAGATTTTTTTATATTACAGTTTGAGCAATATATGGATTATCTAATAGGCGTATTTTTCATTACTACTAAATTTGCGAAGCTATGTTAAAGAAATGGAGTCGAATATTTCGTACAAATAATACGGCATGGTTCTTAATACGTCTTGCGTGATCAAATTGTTAGTCACTCAAAAACATTCAAATAAAGAAATCTAAATAGGGCTCCCGGATACTTCTGGAGTTGGGCGGATTTATAACTTATAACCATTCAGGGGCCTCAATACGAGTGTGTTTATAAACTCTCAACTAAGTACAACATATTTTTCTAATATTTAAGGTACGACTTATTCGCTTCTGGAATGAATGGAAGGATAAAATAAATTATAGAGTAAGTCTACACACATATATATAGTATATACTACATAATTAATACCACTTTACAACAAAGTCAATTCATCATTCATAGCAATTTATGGATATACTACCTATAATTCAATAAATTTATTCCTACTGGAGTGAAGCAACTGAATTTTTATGGCCTGTGTTTAATAAATAAAATAGAACTCTCATAATTGATAGTGGGGACCACAGTCTGATGTTTGATAGTTCATATCCGCCCCTGGATAGCGGCAAAAGCGGTTTCCATTCTCGTTGGGAGCGAAATTGCTTCAGCTGTATAAGCACTTGTAAAAATTTCTAATCACTACAAACAAATCAAAATAAACGGACCAATTCGTTGAATTCCACCGACAAAATAAAATTTTAATTAGATACGCGACCACCAGAGTTCGTGGGAAAAGAAGTTTCGGTCTTAAAAAAATACAGTAATTGGTATTCGCCAAAGTTGACTAAAACCAATAAAAGAGGGCGATGGGCATCGATTTCAATTAACGCGTAAAATGTAATCCTACAACGGATAGGAGCACACCTAATTTCAACACATAATATATATTAGGCGGACTTTTGTTGGGACTATTTAGAGAAAAGCATGCCCGGTCGTTTGGCGAGCCGACGTATAATTTTTAAATTAAGCCTTCGTGCGTTTGGAGTTTATTGCAGAGCAGCCAGAAGGATGGCGCCGATTAAAGAGTCAGCGCCGCTTACACAAGGAAGAGTCTCGCAAAATTATGGGCCATTAGCGCGAAACATTTGCCAGCAATAAAGCCGACGTTTTATTTCTTTTTTAAATCCTGCTCTATGGAGAATCGAATGCATGTATTCTCCCTTGAACGAAGCTGCACTCCTCGTAGTTATCCAATGAGAGGGTATGGAATCTAGTCCACGGTTCTACAGTTGTTTTGAATGGTGGATGGGTGAGGAAAATCAGGACGGTCATAAATATGATTGATACAGTAAGAGATTTACCAAACGAAAGAAGAAGTAGAATAGGATCAGAAATAGCAAATTACAGCATAACTACAACCACAGGAGAAACGTGAGTTATTATATCCGCGCAACTATGCTAGAAGGAACTTTATATCCATAAGATTGAAAAATAAAATCTCTTAATCTCTGCAAACATTCGGTAACTATGAACTATAATTTCAAGAAAGTCTTAAAATGTTGAAAAATAAGTATTCGATGGAAGAATTTCTAATGGATGGTGATATATCT
Organism: Pachydiplax longipennis; assembly: GCA_036926295.1. NCBI lineage: Eukaryota > Metazoa > Arthropoda > Insecta > Odonata > Libellulidae > Pachydiplax > Pachydiplax longipennis. Next base: position 4,478,747 of record JAVFKF010000044.1, on the reverse strand, counting down.
TGCTCTATATAGTAAAGTATTCTAGTAGAATACTTCAACTACAGCTTGAAACGTGTTCTAATGTCGATTTCCTAGTTAATTCTCAAATCTTCTACATGTACAGTTGTATGAATTTGAGATATGTACTTTATGCAATTGATTTCGTATAATGTCATTTATGTAAGGTTATTCGCCGAATGTTCTTTTTAACACTCCGATGAACCAAGGGAAAGATAAGCGACATTGTTTGAGGACTCGAAGAAGAAAAATTACCCTCTTAAATTTCGTGTAAGTTAGACTTTTTGGATGAAATTTATGCATAAGTCGAATTTCCTTTTTAGGACTTGAAATTTTCAAATGCATTTTCCCATTATTCTACGCATACTCCCAACGAATATTCTCAGTACAATGCCAAAATACCGCGGTTAATATCGTAAACACTTAATTGAATCTGATGAAGACTTTAGTATGGCTATGATCCATCCAAAGATTCCAACTGAATCAGCGAAATACTACCATAATATGGTAGTATAAGCTGATATGGTAGTATAAGCTGCATATTGAGAAATTCTCTCATGCTGGAATTAAACCTGACCTATGGATAAATTGGATGTGACTAATCAAGTAACTTATGGAATGGGCAGCTGAAACTACTTTTATTTCTAAAGCAACTTCACTCTACTCTCACACGTGCATCTTGTCGATTTATTTGCAAGAATAGTTTGAGTGACAAGTTTAAGTTATATATTTAGATATTCGCGACGTATATGTGACTGTTGGGGAGAACTATCTGCGTGTAATTTTTTCGGCGAACTTACAAAAGATTCATAAGAACACTTTCCAATGAGATTACAAAAGAGTTAAGGCCTCCATGCTGACTAGCATAAATAATCAATTTCCTATTTTTTCTATCCCTAATATATATAGTTAAATAATTGTGATGATAAAAATATTCGAAAATTAAGAATCTTCTCGGTAAACAGTCATGATCGACCGAATATTCCTCAATAATCGATAAAAATCGAACTCAAAGCTACCTCTGTCTTACATCCCCTTAAAGGCGATTTAAATCCTTCCAAATTTTTCCTGAATGACCGAATTCTAAAGAAGTGGCACAATTTCGCAAAATCTACATGAAAGTGAACATCGAAAAGTCTTTTCCGAAAACAGCCGAGCATGTTATCCAAGGAAATAGAACAGAATTCATCAGCTAGTAAATCTGGCCTCTGCAGCAAAATCCCCACCCCCACCATGGAACAAACCCCTGTATCGAAAATCAACGAATCAAAACAATGTATCAGTCGGAAAACTTCCCTCCTCAAAACAAACCACCTTTCGCTACGGAAAAAAGAATCCTCAAAGAAATGAATCAGATGGATTTGGACGCTCACCTTTGGAGCCGAAAAAGGCGATCGCAGAGTCAGCTACCACTCTTTCGAGATGAAAGGGGAAAACATCCCGTTATTAGACACTGCAGAGTGTTTCTCTATGGGCGGATCTAAGCTATCAGCGTAAAGATCAGACCGAGTTTCCCATTTTGAATTATACGAAGTCGATTTTGTTCATAAAATACAGGACAAATAAAATTCAGTTGCTTCACTGTGGCAAGAATACACAAAATATTGAATCATAAGTAGCATTTCCATAAATTCTTATCAATAATGAACAGACTCATATGATGGCATTGATTTTGTATTATCCTGATATATATTTTGCGCAGTGTCCTTCCGTCCCCCTTAATTTCAGAAATCGATTGATTTAGAGATTCGAAATAAACTGCATTGTGTTCCTACGAAACCCCGAGAAAAACTATTCGCAATCCTGAAAAGGCTCGGGTTCGAACTTTTTATGCAGTATATTATTTAAACATTTTATGTAGACTTAGTCCATAAAAATTCATTCTTAGAGCGGAAAAGAAGTATCCGTGTCGCACATATTAAAATATGAAGCAAATTACTGAACCCCGTTGAGCACGCACATATTATTAAGGCCCCTAAAAGGATAAGGCCGTCAGCTGGAGACACGCTTAATTAGAAATCCTGTTTTAACCTCTGGACCTTGAAAAAGTGTAGACAACAGTGAAAATTAAGCTTATTTCTTTCCGAACGAATATCAATGGTGCATTGCAGGTGAATATGAGACATCTCAATCTCAGAACTTTTAGACGAAGTGAAATTTTAGTTCCACCAAAGAACCAAGGCGATCTCCGAGAAGCATCGGCAAAACAATCGCAAGGACTCGTATTTATTTTTGGTCGTTCCTTCTTCTATTAGAGTATCTGACAGAGTAGATAAGATATTGATGTCATTGGCATGAGGGCTTCCGGTGATTTTGAGAGAATCCATCCTCGACTTCCAGCCTCTTCGGAGACCGAACACATTCGATGAGGACAGAAAAGGGAAAACGCGAGAAGTGCAAAATCAACACTCTTAAAAAAGCTCTTTTTTGGTACGTTGATTGGAGGAAGGCGTCAATAATCGCGCATAACTGAAATAAAAAGATTCCAGTGGTTTGGATGACAAAGTTCCTTCCTCTTCAACACCTCGTGGGCGTTAATTAAAAGGGTCAGCGGTGAGATCGTCGACGTAATGCATTTTCAAATCTAGGTTCCGTTCTCTTTGGGCCGATGCGATTCGGAAGCGAGATAGAAATAGTTAAAAATGAAACATCCAAGAAATTGTTGGTAAAAGGTCACATAAATCGGCCCACGGAGACAAATAGAGGAAGTATCTTAGTGGAAATACTATTTTTGTTATGGATCCTTCGTTGGGCTATTTCGAATCCTTTTCCTCACTCGACTTTAAGAGGATCGGTTTTTCTCCGTCGGTGGAATTATATTGACCAATAGCTTGGAGAAATACTTCCCTAGAAAGGAACTGTGGTTACCGAACATCCTTAAATCACATATTTAATACTCGTTTATTATATTAAATTAGTCATTATTTCATCGGCAATGGAATCATGTTGGTAGAGAACATGCATATTAAACAGATTCATTAAAAAATTTAATTTCTTCCACAGCGCTTACTTTAAAATCCCTTAATTTATTTCATTTAATGGCAATAGTAGATTATTATATGGAAGGGATTTCTCTGACGTAATCTTGGTAGAGGGATGACGTTATTTATTTTTGAGAATGCTAGTTAGTAATAATTAATATTCAATCATTTAATTTTGATACAAATAACAAAATCGCAAGGATCAAAGTAACGTATAATTAATAACTATAAAATTATTTGCAAATAAAAATATACACATGGACACATGTCAAGTATTTAATACATATACTGATGTATTTTTTTCTTGAGGTGGATATATTGTGTATTTTGTTAGACTATGTGTGTGCTATGTTTATTCTGTCGGAGGAATATTCTCCAAGGGGTATGCCTCACTCTTTTGCCAAATTCCTCACAGATATTTTCTTTTTCCCACAATTAGTCAATTAAGTAATATATTATGTTTATAATGTAAATTTAAATTAACATTTTAAATATATGCAATGAATATATTCGATAGAAAGTATGTTATTTTGTTATCTCTAAGTTATCAACACTATTTGACATTGTAAAAATTTATGTAAAGTTTGTCCAATGCTACCAGATACTATCTACTAGCGGTGAGTATGCTATAAAAATAATAATATAACTTCTTGAAATGTATTACTAATGAAGTTGCAGCAATTAACTTAAAACAGTTCTAGTATAAAAATTAAAAAGAAACAGAAATTTGTAACATCCTGGTTTTAACCTAATCCCGCATATAACGCAGTTTCCCTAAAAAGCGTGGTAAAGAACGAAGCGACATAAATTTGGCGAAAGCGATGAAAATTCTCACGGCAAAAACGGCCGTTAAGAAAGGCGTCCCAAATTTAAGATATCGACCATCGAAAGGAATTTCTCCACCCGAAAAAGAGCACATTTTAAACAGAGATTGGGATTCGAATCGATAAAATAAAGAGCCGTTTTTCATAAACTAAAAGAGGAGAGAAGGTAATTAGCAAGAAAATAGAGAACAATGAAAGCCTAATATTCAAGTTAGCAGCGGTCGCAAAAACGATGATCGAATGAAGGAAAGCGTGGTCGAGCATGAAAAGTCCGGGTGACAAACGTGAGGGACGGAAGAAAGCCCTGAGAGAGGAATAAAAAAGAGAGAAAAAAAGGGAACAACCTAGAGGGTCTTAGTTCCATCCCTTGCCACTCATGAGATGGCAGCACCGGGCGGGAGACGACCCCAAAAACCTTCCCTTCGGACACTCGAGTCCGTATTGCACGAAGGGATATTTTTTCTCTCTCCGATTTTTTATACATTTTTATCTCGAGGGAAAAAGCGGGTGAGGAGATAAAGCAGTTTAGGCTTGAGTTGGCATTGTTAAGTTGGCTAGGAGAGGTAAGGTGGGCTGGAAGGAATAGGGATGGGGTTTTAGCCAATGAACCGACCCAATCCATAGGTCAAGCATCTTGAGAATCGGTGAATTAGGAACCTCTGCTGACTGATGAATTCGGGCAAATCTTATGACCATAAAGAATGGTATTCTCCAATATGTTGTTTTCCAATCATGTTATTTATCTACACAGTGTAGAATAGCTAGGCGAGGCCAAAGTGAAGATAAAAAAGTGATTTGTAGAAATATCTTAACCTGCACTAAAACTGAATTACGTTACATTGTAAATTATACGTAATGTTGTAACTTAAATAAGATTTAATATTGTAAATTATGTAGTATATTATAATGTAAATTCTTTCACATTTATAAATGATACATTATGTAATGTGGTAAATTATCAACTACAGTCTGTGTTTTATATAGAAACACTCCCATAAGTTATCTTTCACCATTTATATTATTTATATTAGACACCTCTTTCTGCACCCTCTCTCAATCAGAAAGACTAAGCTTACATTTGTTAAGCTATTCCCTTTTTCATATATATTTCCTTTTGATATCTATATTTATAATCTGAGACTTGTAATTGTAATAATATATTTTAATCTTTATTATAAAAAATGAAAAAGCAAGAAAAGAACCGCGTCTCATCGGGTTTCACCGTATCTAAATGTTCTAATTCTAAAAAGAGCATTTTGAAGCGTACTTATACCAAAATATCTACAAATTCAGTGTTTTAAAAGGCAACCGAATTCCAGATTCCGTGTCAGGAACTGCTGACCCCTTGCCCTTAAATTCCTCCGTCCTCAAAGACTGGAAATTATCTATTAGCTGACCTTTCAAAATCTCTTTAATTCCTCGTCTTATCAACGCTCTAATTACGAAGATAGTTCCGATAAATCTATATCGGACACTTGGCGAAACATCGCAAATAACCAACTTCCACACGTGGTCGATAAATGCCTCGTTATTTTCGGCAACGTTTACTTCCGATATTCAGGAAAAAGTTTCACAACCCCGAAAAAGAAGAGCAGGAAAAGAATATTTCCCCAGATGTAGATATCACGAATTCAATAGAGGGATTTTGTGGTCTGAAAATATGCCGAGGGCTGAGACGGCAGTCGATATGCAAAGGGTTGCTGAGTCGAGAAAAAATGCTCAAAATGAAACGAAAATAATACCAGAGAAAACGATGGAAATTCGATCTGATGACACAACGGAAGATCTCGTTGCTAATAATTTTCTACTTCTTTCGTAATTTAGATAATCTCTTTGTCTACACACGTCCATGAAATAGATAAATTCGTGAATTTATCAAAATAATATTTTGCTAAGAAATAACACAAATCTGAATATATATTTTATTATTATATCTAGCATACCTTCTATTACATGCATAACCAAGTCTAGAATTCGACTACCGAGATTATGGATGTTTTTTATTAGCTAGGGGTATTTTTAGGAATGGATAGTAATAGAAATGGATGAATAACCTTAATATTACTGATATTTGCATTCTGGCCCTGACCTCCACGGTATAAAGAGGATTGGGAACACGAAAAACGTCTACTATAGGTAATTATTTGAGGAAATTCATAAGGAAATACATTTGGAAAATCAATTAAGTTTAGAGTTACTTAAAACGGCAAATTATAGGAAAGAGTACTTAATTATTGTAATGTAATATACATTATGAGTAGATGAATATCGAGTTTATACTTTACTTTATGACATCTTTACATGACATGGGCTGTGTTCGCTTAAGGGTTACAGTTACGAATTTTAAAATTATCATAGAATGTAACGTTGCCCTATTTGCTTATTCTTCTAAATTTTCAGGAGGAGAAATTCGTTCACAGTGAAAACATTGTTTATGCTGAACACTCGATTTCTCTTGCTACGTAACAGTTTACTTTAGTCTAGACTCGGACATGTTTATGTTTGTACAGAACTGAATCTTCCTGAAGAGAAATAAATTAACGAAACGGCGTCAGCAACAAATTTGTGTATGGTTCGCTAAGCACTCGTGGATACAGTTTGGCTTTTTATCGATGTATTTTTCTTGGCAAGGATTCATAACACGTTTTGGCTGCATCACGAGTTAGAATATGCTCTTCTGCTTCCAGAGAACTGAGAGTATCTCAGCAATGTACACATGAACAAGAAAAATTTTCTTTTTACATCGCAATCCCAATTTAAAAAATAATACAACCGCGATTCATGTTATCACACTTGTTAAATCAAATACGGTAAAAGTAGCTAAACGCCTCAACAACATTTTTATAATAAAATATTCAAGCAATACTCTCTAATTTGAATCTTGGTGCTTATAATCACTTTTCGAAATATTCATTTTTTAATGTTGAAAATTACGGAATGTAAAACTTAAACAGTAATATTAGTAATGTAAAAAAAGCTTCGATAGCTGAGGTCATTTCGTACGTGGGCTCCCACTGGTAATCGAACCCGGGGCCGCTTTCAATGAAGTCGAACGCGCTGCCCACATGGCTATCTGAGAGCCAAAATCTTATACAATGTTATACTATTTATTAGAAGTTAGTTACTAATATCGCTCTATGAAAATGTCCTTCATAATATCCCTGTTCTAAGAATTTCTTGTCGATAACAATGGACAGAGATCATTTTAAAAGAATAATTGAAATTTTCCATAAATCAATCGACGTTTCAATGGCATTGTATAACCATGTTATTGCCATCATTGATTATATCATCCAAGACTCCTAAGGAAAAATTGAAAATCTAACTAATTAAATCACCAATTCAGGGTTAAGAAAATTCAAATTATTACGGAGAGAAAATAAATTTTACACATTGTTGACGTCCTGAAAAATATTAATATCCTTAAACTGAAAAACCTTAAAAAGAAGGTTTTTCAATTACAAGCATCTATTTATCCACTTTATAAAATTCGCATTCTTATAAAATACTAATAAATAAATAGTTTTTAGCATTTTGTTTCTGAGAAATTCCCATAAAAACGACGTTTTCAATTAAATTCCTCAAGTACATTTAAAACGACGGACTGACTGAACTTTCGGCTTCGTAAACTTAAAAATATTTAGGCGAAAATGCTCTCAAATATTGTTATTTCAACTCAGCGGGGAAGAATTAATGGAAAGGAAGACCTAAATCGCAACTCCACTGAAATCCATATTCTTAACCTAAATTACGAATCCGTGACTTCCAAGGATTTAATCCGTTAAGCATCAGTTCTCAAAGAGCATTTATAATTTGAGACAAATCGATACCTCGAGAGGATAAGGCTCATTTTTCAAGCTTGCAATCAATTCCAAGTGCCAAAATTGGAGTTTTACCCCAGAGCCAAGGACAATTTATTTGGCAAAAAATAAACTAGAGGAAAATATTTATTACACCCAGATAAGGAAACAACCTAACGATTTTTGTTCCTAATTTTACAAGGCCCTAAAGCTTCGAGTGGGATTTAATTATGGAGAAAATGAAATCAAGAAACTTTACGAAATGGACGCATATTTAGTAGCGTTATTTAATTTTCTGAAATCAACAGACTGATGAATTTACCGAAAGAATTCCTGAAAATGATACTTAGTGAAATGGATAAGTAATACAAGAAGGAAAATATAGCATAAAGGTGGCGATCAAACATGATCTTCAAACTGGCAGAGTGGTTACAGTGACTGATTCAAATTTCCAAATATTTCTAAAAAGAAATCAAAAAGTTAATCCTCAGCGGTTCGAAACCTGTTTAGAGAGAATATTATTTCAGCGGCGGAAAGTTCAGTACCAGGTTTACTAAGAAGCTTTGTAAGGAGAAGTTAAGAAGTTTAAATAGCTTGCTTGTTTAAAAAAAAAAGTAGTTCTTTAATTTATTTCGCAATTGTTTATTTAAATGGTTGCATAGGGTTTCCTTAAAACTTTTTGATTTTCGTATAGTTCGTACTCTAAAATGCATATAATGTTTACTTTAGTTCTCATTTCGTCTCAATTCTTCATATCTTACACTTTACGACGGCTTATTTCAAAAAGCTATCCACCCTCCCCTACTTCTTGAATAAATAATGGTGTATTTTAATCTCATTTAATTATCCGTATATCTACACCCTATGTAACCCTTTTGGAGGTATGGCAGGAGGTGTGCGCACTCTATTTCATTGATAGACTTAAAAGTTATACTATAACCCGCTTGCTTTAGCATCTATTTCCCTTTACTCATCATATCATTTCGACTTATGTAACATGGACTTTCCTATGTACGAGGGTGGTCTGAAAAGTTTCCGACCCCAGATTTTTCAGAAAACACATCGAGAGATGGCGAAATATCGGAAACTTTTCAGACCACCCATGTACATACTTTAAGAATGCATAAGCTAGGATTCAACAATCGCATAGGTCGTCAAGTGAACTGGTCATGTACAACATCAAAATCTCGTGACATTATCGTTTATTTCATCAAAATTCTCACAATTTGGACTTCAAAGTTATAATTTACGGCAAAATAAGAATCTTAACTCAATTTCCTTTCTTTCGACACATTTAAATATCATTATACCTTTATTTCAAATTTAATTCTGCAAAATAAAAACAACACCAATCGATCAAAATGAATTTAACGTTCATTTCATATGAGAGCATTTCCGAGTCGTCCAGAGTCGAACCAAGGATACTTTTGGTAGAAAAATATCGATTTTTTAGGTCACTGAACTTCTCATGAATCTTTAAATTTAAAATTTCTGTCTCATCGGGAAATGCGTGAAATAATGTTCCAATATTTCTCCTATGTATTTCTTACAGGAGTTACTGACATCGGATAGATAAATATACACACAACGGTGATTATTATATAAGAGATATTTAAATGTATCGTATCCATAGTGTACTTCACTCAATTATCCATAGTGTATTGGGGAGGTAATAACAGAAATTAATGGCAGAAAATTAAATATGAAACGTTTCTATGAGAGGGGATTTCCAACGTTAATTCTTAGACGGTTGACATATGATGGAGGGTCTTCGAGAGATTTTAACAAATACTTCGGTCTACTGTATTTTAACAATTCTCAGGAACTACTCTCTTCTCATCGATGTCCATTCCATAAGTAGAGAGTAATTATATAAATAAGAAATTAATTTCAGATGAAAAGAAATAATCGAGGAAGCGTAGAATTGACAAAAGAAAAGAATCGTAATTGCTTTCGGTTCGTTTACTTCATTACGAAGAAATAAATTCAGGCGGAGAGAAAGAGATGTAAATTGGTATAGAGGTTTTTACCCACCGTCGGAACAGAATTGATTGAGTTTCTCCGAGAATCGAAAGGCCTTGATCTCGGATTTGGTGGAGGCCCTATGGAATCACACCTCATTCAATGACCGCCAAATAACGGAGTCGCACACAGCGCCATGAATCTCATAAATAAATGACGAGGCGGTCATCGGAAAGAGCTTTCAAACGTCACCGCGTCGCCGTAATGATTGTCGTGAGGCGTTTGTGTTGGACGCCATAAGGTTTGCAGTGTACACGTAAATCCATCTCCTTCCTGCCGGTATGCAAAACTGGGGAGGTTCCAATTAAAACTGTAATAGGACTTGGATCACTAATTTGATGGGATGGATTCTAAGAATTAATCTTGTCTTCAAACGGCTATTCCACGCTCAGCATTGCAATTACTAACGCTGAATTGACGCCATCCGCTGATTTTTCGAACGACTCTATTGAGTGGTAGTTGAACGAGAAACAAAGGTATCTGAATTAAGAGACGAATGCCATTACCGCAAATGAGACTGTAAATATCATTTCATAGCGGCATTAGAGAAATTTGAATCTCCGCTAGTATCTGAGAACATCTCTTTCGAAATAAACACGAATTCTTAAAGTTGACATATTCATCTGGTAAAATGGAAGAATATCGAGCTGTAAAGGACAAAAGCCTATTCAATAACAACATATAATCTGTCTCTGTCGTCCAATTTCTTGCTCATATAGAACCCTTATTTTAAAAACTCCTTTTTATTTATTTAAAAATGAGAGTTTTGACTACAATCTGGTGAAAATTAATTATAAATCCAATTAGAATTATCAAAACTTCTAATTCTAATTAGATTTATATAAAATTGTACATTCAATGCAGATTTGGTTCTGTGTTTTGTTTTGAACGTAATCGCGACGAAATAAAACATTATTACTATATTATACTGAATTTAACACCGTTTCATTTTAGTTCGTTTGCTTTTGGCTTAATACAGTTCATCGTTCCTCAAGAATCTTATTTCCACAACAACATCCTCTCCAGATTTGCATAAATTTCACAAACGTTTTCCCCTCCGTCAACTCGCGATGACGCGCATTAATTGACCATAATTTATTCCTCCCTTTTAAATCATTAACGGAGACGTTTCGAATGCCATGAATTCATGCATATTTCTTCGAAGGGAAGAAAAGGAAAAAAGCATTTGGAGTTAAACCCCATCAATAAAACGGGAGGTCAGAATTCCTCGAGCATCAACCTTCTTCGACCCGAAACGTTTTACTCTTGGAATTCCCAGGAAAACGGCTGCTGAAGTGTGCAGAAGAGAGACATTCTCGAGAAGGTCACTCTTCCACGACGGATGAGTCAAGGGCACCGCCCACGTCGTCAGGAGGGATCTGACCTCCGCCCAAGAATCAAACTATAATACCGAGAATTCCTCGGAAAACATTTTTACTAGGGAAAAAAGAAAAAATGAAATTGTACCGTCGTACAAGGTAATGAAATTAAATCTCACAAGTTAGTATTTGTGAAACAAAATTATACTATTATAGAGATGAAAAGAAGTTTCCATAAAGGTGAAATTATTATTATTAAGATGATATAATTGAGATTTATTATTACGGTAGTCTATAAGGGACTCTGAAAAGCCAGCAAGCTCATAATACGTATTTCTTCTATATACAGTCAATTTAACTGATAAAAGACTGGATATTTTTAACTTTCATAACAAGTATTAATCATTATTTTTAATGTATAAATCATTTATTACTGCATTGCTTATTAAGTGTTGTGTATTTCATACTAATATCTAACACTTCATTATTCTGTCGTTTATTGCATATCAATTTATTATTTTTCAATTCTTTAAATTCTGCGCGCAGTAAATTGTTAAATATTTCTTATTATTAATTTTAAATATGAATTGTATGAATCTTTGATGTGGAAAGATAGCAAGAATGGATTAATTAAATGTGATGGGAGTTATAGATTTTTGTATGAAGAATAGAAGAATACGAATGATTGTTTTTACTTCTGTGACGTTAAACCGGACAGCGACGTATAAATTCGTAATAAATAATAAATATACTAATATCCATTCTAACTTACTGTATATTAAGACAAACTTATAGGTAAATTTTAAATTTGACAAATTGTTTTTTAAAAACAGCAACTTTGCTACGTCGCTATTCGAACCATTCCTTAGTTGGTCATAAATTAAACCACGGAATCGCTGAGAACGGACACTGGAGGAACCGATAAATTAATAAGGTTGACACGATTGGCTTGAAAACTTTAAACTTTTTACTTACTTTCTACCAGAGCATCCGTCTACTTTAGGAGTTTTTCTTAATTGTATTAATCCCCTCCAAAGAATTAATGCATGTAATGTATAAAATGGTAACAACTCGCATGGCAATAGGCGGGGCACCCTTCGTTAGGGGTCCCCCAACTCCGTCTTTATCGGATTTGTAGGTGAATTTGAGTTCGGAAGGAAAAGAGGCCGTGAATGTGAAGAGGAAATGTACGCCTCCCCTGAGCTTGAAATAGTGTTTCCCAGGTGAATGTGACGGAAAAGAATAAATCTCGCTAGAGTTTGTAGCTCCTAGGATAACCACTCTCACATACATAATAATAAAACTGGGAGGTTAGGGTAAAGGGACTCATGCAATAGAAAAGAATCGTCCCTTACAAGATCTACCAGGACCCTGGTTTAGCAGCCTTAGGGACTGACAGGGTAAAGAAAAGGAATGGCACAATGTAGTAAAATTCCAATGCAGTAAAGTAGAATTTTACTTATAAAATAATGATCTTCCTCTTATGATAATTTGTAGTACACATAATGTATTGTAGCAGTAGATTACAAAATTGTGTATTGAAAACAGAATTACAACGATAAATATGAATACTCTAGTAAATCAATACAATGATGCCATATGAAAATGGCACATTTTCATTACTTTTTCATTGGAAAGAATTAAATTACAGATCTTTTGAAACAGACTTATGCTTAGATAACTAAAGATGGGGTGGATGAGGTAACATAACAATTGCGACAAATGATTTCTCTGGAAAATTTTGTTACTCTAATATCTTACCTTTTGAACCAAATGCCTAATACTGAAACAAAATTCACGCACAATATTGATTTCTGTATTTATAATTGATATGATAAAATCGATAATTACTTACTGATCGACAAATAATTTAAGTTAGTAATTGAGAAAATCTGCTCCTCACAAATACATTCAGTTGCTACATTTCGAATACATGTATAGTATTAATAAGATATTTTTTTATTTTCTGGTCCTCGATAAAAATTAAATTCATAATTAAGAGAGTGCTTTTATTTCATAATGAAAATCCTGCTACAAAAGGAATTCTCTACTCATATTTCTCGATTTACATGTGACGTATACGTAACGTAAAACAAATATTCAACCGGATATTAGAAGATTTTAAATATTTGGATATATAAGTTACAATAGAATGAATTGAGCTCGGAAGAGCATATTATTCTTTCCTAAAGTGTTTATTGCAAATACTGTAAGTAAGAAAAGAATCTACAAAACGGTCATCCTTCTAAAATAAAGACCTTGTCGGTGAGAGAAGAAAATCTCATAGAAAGATGGAAGAGGAAAATAATATGTAAGGGCTAATAGTAGTAGTATCGGTTTTTTGGTGCCTGAGGTGATAAGATCTTTTGCACCAGTTATCGATTTTTTTATTTCAAATTAAGTAAGCAATTTGGTGCAGCAGCTATAAACTTTGCAAGTTTAAAAGTAATAAATAAATAAAAGGTTCATAATAATTTACAGACCAGTTTATCAAGATTGGCAACGGAGAATTAGCAGCAACTGTATGGGAACGATGGAATATTCGTAGAGATTCGTAGAAAGCTAGAATTTGATGGACATGCACAAAGAATGGGTAAAGTGAGAGTAGTTAAAAAGGTATTTGAGGAAGAAAAAGAAGTAGAAGAAGGTCCACAAAAAGATTACTTAGAGAAAGATTCAAGGAAATCTTCAGAAGCAGAGAAAATCAGGGGAGGAGAAAAAAGGATAGAAATCAACTGTGATGAAGGCTAGGGCTGCATTGCCAAAGATGGTGAAGAATATATGTAACATGTAGATTAAGATTAATTAAATATATAGTATTTAAGGGTTACATTATGTTTGAATCCTGTTTTAAAAGGAACTGTCGCCTAATAATACGGTGATATTTCAATTGCAAACACAAAAATTATTGGATGTAAGATTACCGAAGAAATAATACTGAAATCCTTCATTATTTTTAAAAACATTTCGATGAGATGAAATAACTCAGATCCCAGTTACACAGATATTTCGATTCCATCGAATCAATGTCTACAATAAGGACTTTCAAAATTAAAATGTTTAAAGAAAGGAAGTTCTAAATTTATTCCTGGAAGGTAATCTAACGCCATTCAAACGTCTATCGTGATTTAATTCCTACTTTTGCGTCGCTTATAAAATGGAGTCGAGCCCACTAATTGCCAATGCAAGCACTACACTGCAATTCAATCTAATTTACATGGCCCATCTTGGATGGCAATCTGCTAGCATCTGAGTCTTGATCAAATTAACAAAATCAACAAAGAACCATCATCATCACTCGCTCTTCAATTAAATGAGCAGTAGATTAATAAATCATTAATATTTCGCGATGAGATAGGGAATGGGCTCACATAACACCAGTTAACTATTGGTGCAACAGAACTACAGAAGTTACATTTTCTACAAGATGATATGTAGCACAAGAAGACAATGGAATACAAGGCAGTAATCGTCTTTTATTTTGCTGTAACATAAGCGGAGAGAGAGCGGAACTACTTTAATAAAGAATACATGAATATGAACATTATGATTCAATTATAAATTTATTAACAGATAATAGATTATTTGTCTGGTAAACAATTAAATATTATAAGGAAAATGGCTTACATAATTAAAGAGTTGTGAAGATAATTATTTTAATATTTTCTTTAGCAATGGCTACTTTTTGTTGTAATACGAGTCAACAATAAATTAATGTAAGTGATATTTATAATTAACATAAATGAGGTTAATATTTGCAGAAATATCTACTTAATAGTACTTGGGGATCCCAAAGGGTATAGTTCACAGAGGTACTGAGCTAGCGACCATGATCTGTGTACTATAGGTAAGATTTAAGAAAATTATTCGAATGTTTAAAAACATCTGATAGGTGGAAAAGGTCCTCCGTTGGTAATTTTCCACCAGCCCACTTCAGTATTCAAAACTTTTCACACTTCTCTTTTGAAATTACAATTTTTCGAAAAAATTCAAGATGAAGATGATAATCTCATTTCTCAAGCCGAGTCGGAGTGGATGTATCAATTTAGTCGAGAAATTATTTCTGAAAAAATAATCAAGAGAACTCGCCGATTCGATCAAAAATCCAATTCCTCGGAACCATTCGAAAGAAATCAAAAAATAAAAGCTCGCGAACCAATGCAATGATTGGCGCAGAAAATAATAACTACAGAGGCATCTCTCCGCCATCCTTGAATAGTTTCAATGGACACTCGTAGGATGGTATTCAAAAACAAATATTTGATATCTTTCTGATACTTTGAATATACCAGTAAACTCGATCTTCTATTTTTGTAAAAATAATAACGTAGCACGTAAATTTCTACATCTAAATCTATGACAGTGCTCTGCGACCCACGTTTCGACAAGTGGCGGTGGGTGCAAACACTGTAACTTCCCTAATAGATTAATATCGCGCATAATTTGAGAAATAATGAATCCTTGAAGTAAATTGATATTAAACATATTTCTTTGATCTTCCACGCAGTATCAGAAGTATATATAACAAGATTGGCGCGTAATATCGGCTACATCTTTTACGAACTATATGAATTTATTAATTAAATCAAGCCTTAGCTTGAAGTTTCTTCTTCTAAGGATTCCCATCCTCTGTGCTAAAGTAAACAAACTCACCGATCTGTCGTAGCAATTATCTACAAGATGTATTGCCTTTCGTTGTACATTTTGTAACTCGCATTTTGTAATCTCCCTTCGTTAATTCATTTTAGTAATTTTTCTCTCTACAATGGAGCAATTTTTACGAGACAGAATGCTTAGAAAGAATATTGTAAATGAGTTTCGGTCTATCGATTCTATCGAGACTACAGCGGGTTGCAGTGCATTTGGGAATAAACCCAACTTTGAAGCAGAGCGTCTTATGAGGTATTCTTACAATGCATTTAGGGTGAAAAGGAAAAGGACCGGAGCCGAGACAAAGCTGCGAGTTAAACGGGTTTTACTGTATGAATTACGGTTCGAATCCTGGTTCCACCATCAGTAGCGCACTAATTCGAAGATCTACAGCATGTTAGGGCGGTCCAAAGGTAGGTGTGGCAAAGAAGAATGAAAGAAGGAAGCAAATACGTGGGAGGAGTTCCTTTTACTGCTCGTAAATGCGAGAATGAATGAAAGAGAGAGGGCAATGTAAAAATAAAACAAGGGAGGCGTGAACGTGAGAAGGCGAGACATCTTGGGACGTAGTGAAGTTTCGCTGCTGAGTCACCAGTCTGAGAGTGGTGCCCCCGAGGGCTCGCAGACGCACCCCTTCGCTGAAGAGAACACGGGCTGATGAAAAAGTCGGGATGGAAAAAAGAGCGAATCCACCGAATGTTAACATTGAGGATGGCTCTTGAGCTTCTTATTGGATCGCGAGGTGTCGCTTCCGAAGACATTTTTTCTTGTTTCGGATGTGTTATTGCCACCAAATGTGCTTTCAGCCCTCTTTAATTTTTGATTCGGAAAAAGGAAGAAATTGATATAATTTATTCTGCGCTATACTTTCATTTGGCATCTATTATCGAGATACTGAAAATAATCGCACCATAACTACATTACAATTATCAAAACTCTCTTAATTGATGCACTCTGTGCATGATATGTATTTATTGGGAATTCTGCATTCCCAGCCACGAAACTATAATTTTGAGGGATATGATGGCAAACTTTTACGAAATAAATTATGTAAGAAATAACATACTTTATGGTTAGTGAATTCCTAAAAATTAAGAAATACACAATTAATAAATTCTTCCATTACATTCCCAAAGAAAATTTTTAGTTATTAGATAATTCAAGAATTAAGAAATTATTGCTGAGAAGTTTCGAATGAAATTCAATACTCAAAAATGCGTCTTTTATACTTCTAGAGGAATTTATTTCAGAATGCTCCATATTTATTATCATCTTTTGATAATAATGTATGCAACTGTATAGAAGATAATTTTTAGTAATAATGACTGATTATATGTTGCGAAGTTCATAAATTTTTGCTTCAGAAGCAATACTAACATTCTGTAACAATCCGTAAAAAAGGAATAGGATAGATGGTTATGCTTGAAAGGTATTGGCAGTAAGTATAATAAATGTGCATTGAATGTATACTGTAAATATTTCTGCCACATGTAAGATAGAATGTGTCTGTAAATATGTATGTAAAAATGTTTGAGTCGATGTTGATGGCTTGAGGGTGCCAACTGACATTGGTCATACTGAAGCAAAATTTAAATAAAAAATTAAAACAGTTTCAAATTCTTAAATCCCTTATATTCACTAGCATAAAGGCATTATGAATATCGAATCGGTTTTTCCACAGAGGGATACAAGCGTCTCCTGATCGATGTTCTCCAATGAAAATAAAGGTATATGGAAATTAAGGTGATAAAAACATGATATGTTGCACGTTTCATGATTGTGTTACACGATAATACAGACAATGATTAAATGATAACGCGATAAAAATAATTTAAATTTGCTGACCAATATCATACATTTTAGTATCTAGGAGAAAAGGTTCTCTACTTCAAAACACGGAGAAAATGGTTGGTACTTGACGAGTACCCTCGCATCAGATGCGCTCCCAAGAGAAAAAATGCCATCGCTTCCGAGTAATTAAAATGCTACAGCTCCATCTAGAGGGTGACTATTAGTCCCAAACTGCCAAGATAACTGATCTCAACACATCTTTCTTCCGCTGAATCTAACACCTGCGTGACACATCCACAGCGGAATAAAATACTCCACCAGTGGGCAATGCAACGCTTGAGGGCAGCAAATAAATAAGTCAAATTCCCTCGCAACCGCTTTTTTCGCGTTTTACAAGAGGAATTTGGAAGCGAGCGTTGCGCAAAGGACACCCACGCGTGACGTTTTCAGCTTCAGTTCAACATTCCGTTATCGAATGAAACTCGCACCAGCGCGCACGGAGGTGATCAGTCACAAGAGGCCGACGGGAAAGAGCAAGAAATAGTGCGAAATGATAGAGAGGAATGCAAATGGTGCTATTGAAAAGGAGCATCCGTATTTATTTACATCAAATGCCGGAGAAGACTTATAATTAGTTGAGAGTCCCATCCTATTGGGGACTTCAATAAAACTGTGTTTATGAATTTCGTTTATAATTCAATAATAAAACGAATACTTCCATACATTATCTTTGAAAATCTTTGAATTAGGTAAAATTTCATTAATTTGTACAACTTTTGATAAATGTATGAGCTGTTTACAATTGAGAAATGGAAACACAACCTGAATATATACTGTGAGGAAAACCAAAACGAAGAACATCCTTATCCATACAATTCCTGAAATAAATAATTAAGTTTAAAGATCCCATTTTAATAGAGAGTTTAATGTAAAGATTAATTAGTTGATAGAATTAGACATCTTTAGATTAATTAGTTGATAGAAGAACTTCAAAAAATTATCCTCTTCCAAAATGCAATCAAATTGCAATTGAGATGGTTCGAAATTCGGCTATCCGTTGGCAATAAAAGAAGATGATCATTATTTTTGAGATACTTCACAAAAAATCACCAACATATCAACACCATTACGATATCATTATAAAAGGGGGAAATGTTTCAAAGACCATAATAAATGTATTAAATGATATTCATTTCAGTTCTAATTGAGACCATATCGTAAAGATATTCTAAGAAAGTGTTCCTTCAGAACAATCAGAGGAGAAATAGAAAAATACAAAGAAGTAGGAGGGAAACAATTGAGATACGCTGATATTACAGGGGGGTCTCCAGCAGAAAATGAGAGATAAAAGGGAAAATGATGGATAAAGCATGGAAAGAAATTGCTCGGAAATTAAGAATAAAGTTCGTTCAGATAAGTTTTAAAAAAGGAGATAAGGGAGAAATAAAATAGGGGTGGTAATGATGTGAGCCAGTGAGGAATCCCGCTGATAATAAAGAAATGAAAACGACGAAGCAAAACATAAAAACAGGATTTAAACGCAAGTAGTGGTAAAAATTGTGAGGAAAAGAGGAAGCAAGAAGGGGAGAGATACTAAAAAGCGGATGTAAAAGCAAAAACTGCCAATCGTCTCTTTTCTACCGAAGTTAATAAAGATGATTAGGTTTTTGAAAAGGGCTTTCTAAGGGATGAAACGGTCAATGAAATCTGAAAACGGGTGTCATAAAAATTAATATATATATATTAATGTATGAAATATGCGATATTGTATGAAATAAACATATCGCCTATCGAGATGACGGCTCGTCAATAAGTACACATAAAACAATAACAAAAATATATACAATTTCAGCTTACATAGGCTACAGAGGGAGATTATTTGTGGATAAATTTTCCGACATCAGGTACATTAACAAAAAACAGTAAATAATTATTTTGGACGATACATATCTAGTCTTTTATCATTTGTAAAGGCCACGACCGTTTAAACTCAGCGTGAGTTAAATAGACATTCACATTTACATAGAGGATTTTGGGTCCATATGATAAGCAGGTATAATGAATGGCCCTTCTCGGCCTTGGAGGGGGTGTTTCCTACGCTATTATTAGAAATCAACGGAATTCATTAATTAAGGCAAAGGAAGTTGACAGGAAGAGAGGAAGAAATTACGAGTGAGATAACTAACCTCCGAACGACCGGCGCGCACCATTCAATGTATTTGAAAAGAGACGCTTCATGATCTGCTCTTAAACGAAGTTACTTTTCCTTCGTTTGGGTTGGCTGCTCGTTACGGAATCATTTACAATTCAAATCAATCGCAAGAAGTCTAAATGTAATGAATTTCCAGATGGGTGAAAAGATTATTACCCCTGAAAGTATATCTATTTTAGGAAAGAAAAGACTACTATATGAAAATCGATAGAACGATAGAATAAATTTGAAAATATATGTTAATATAATTCATAATATAACGTTTATTTAGGCTTAAATATAAATAATTATGCTTATTCTTCACACCGTGTAGCGGTACTTTTAATTAACCTTCATAAATTCTTCGACTGCAAAGTTAGACGCGCCTTAGCCTTACCAAGTATTGATCAAATCGCGGTTGATATCACCTCACTGAGAATTACGTATCTTTTTGAAATAATACAAACGCAACGTGAAAAATATCCTTAAATAAGCCTATCAAAATTTTCAGCTGTGTATAACTATTTGAGTTCATGTTTTTATTGAAGAAGAATGCATTTTCATTTAGTTTTCCACCTACTTGAAATATGTCCTTTAATCACATGATTTTAAAGTAACTAATTTGACTCAATAGTCTAAATCTGTTTCATCCAAAGAAGGTCATGGACGAAGACTATTTTAATCTTTTAAAAGTAACAGTTTTGTATTGGTCATCGTTACAAGATATAATTGCGCAACTTTCGGACATTTCAGATACGTTTTAAAAACTAACATCTTCAAATTCATTACATTCATACATAAGTTCCTCAGATAAACATTCATTTTTCCGAGGTAAAGAAACCATTGAACTGCTTACATTTTGCTAGCACATATACAGCAGGAAACATTTTCGTATTCAATATCTCTGTTTTTATTTTATCGAATACTTAACAACAGAGAAACCGTAAAAGTTGTGTAACTTTATAACCATTACAACAGGGCTGAGCCTACAATTGGTTCAATGCGTTGATAAGCAGCCTCAAAGGGGCGGAATAATCTAAGAAATGATTATAGGCAGATTTTTTGAAAGCGGAAATGAGCTCCTACTTGTAATATGCTTTAGAAAATTCCATTCAAATGCCAAATTTCTGTATTTTGGGAAATAAAATAACTTAAACTTAACCAGTAAACATTAGAATAGAATATGTCTACGAATCAAGCGAAATGACGATAAATTATTGATTTAAATTAATTTTTACTATAAACATGGCACTAAATTTCCACAAATATAACGATGTGACTTTCAACACGAGTTCGGCACATTTTATAGCTAACACTTCCGTGAGCGCAAATATATTTGCAATGAGTTCGTAGAGAGTTCACACTTGCTATTTCACGAATCAGCAGCCACTAATTTAATAAAAATCTAGTTATTACATTATTTATACATAAATTAATTTCTATGAAAGCGGATAACACATGTGGATCTTCTCCGCTGAGATGGTTTAAATTGAAAAGGAGAACGCAACTTTTACTTCGAAATTTTTCCCTCATTAAAAAATTGTTGGATACATCATACGGTATTGTCCAATAGAAGAGTGACTTTACACATAATTCCATTCTTACATAATGAAAATGAAAATAGAAGGGCAACTCAATATTGCTATAGAATGGTATTTGTTTAAGGTAACACAATGAAGTCATCTCCATTGGTACTCCAATGTTTTTTTTGAGAATCAACTCTTAATGAATAACATATTCATGGGAAAATGAAAAGTGAACTTCATTATAAACTCATCGTTGGAGTTAAAATGTACTGTGAACTTCCCTTCGGCAATCGACAGACCGTAATACACCAGCGATGTTACGATTACGTAAAATGATATCAATTCGTAGTTATGGCAATATTCTATCTATAGAAAATACCCCGAGGTGAAACAAATTATACGCATTGATCACTTGAAAAGATAAATATCCTCATTTTTTTGTATTTAAGGATTCAGTCGAAAATTCTTAAGCCTCCAAAGGATTTTGAGCCTCATTAAATGTAGATGAAATGTACGCAGAAAAAGTAAACTTCTACGATGATAATCGAGAATCGGCGCATAAAATTACATTTTGGTCGAGTGAGAAGAAACCCGAAAATATTGAATATATGAGCGTAAGATAGCTTTAAAGAAAAACTATGGATGATATAAATATTGTTCTAAGTCCATAATTTTTAATGATGGAAAATGAATTGGACGTTCACTACTTTCTGACATTTTTTTTCTTTGATAATATATCCTTCCCTTCAAACTCTACGTACATTTTATACGAATAAATAAAATAAATAATCGGCGTCTTTATTGAGGGTTACTATAAAGTCTCCTCTTCCATTTAGCCCATTAAAAATCGAATTTCACTTACTAATGAAAGACAATTTGAAATCAATAGAGAATAAGATGAATTTAGTTGTAGAATTAAAGAAAAGCTTAGGAAAAGCAATTAACAGTAGGAAATCACACGATGAAAAGGGGATTATGAAAAACCTTCACAAACCTACCGACAGAGTTAACTAATAGAAAGTAAAACAGGAAATTCTTATCTATGCATAATCTGAGTAAAGAAAATGTTATAGAAATAACAAGTACTCAAATAATGCACACTATCGATCGAATGCATAGTAAATAACATGAATGTGTTAAAATTATAGTAGGCTTTTATGAAAGGTTAAGAAAATGCAGAGCAAAATTAAAAACGACAGTATAACTCCTACGTGATTAAGAACTAATTAGCACTGATACTTTTCATAGTCACTCTAAGACTGTGATTGACTACTTCATATGATTTAGAGGATCCAAGCACTCGAAAAATCGGGGAATTGCCTTCAACGAATTCTTCCGCACCTGAATATTTTTACATATCCTAACCCTCGATTGACGCAAACCAATTACGCCGTTGGGGCAGATTTTAATCAACGCTGACAGGAAGAAATTACATCTAGGGCTATTTCTGCCCGCAAAAACAGGGAGGAATAGATGAGAGGAAATATATGTCAAAATTGAAGGCAGGATGAACGATGAGAGGCTAAAATAGTCTTTATAATTATAAATAACTCGAAAAATATTTCTGGAAAAGGAAGCAAAATGTTAACCTCAGACTTTTTGAAGTCCTAAAATTCCAAAACACTGATGAATTGAAACTTGGGAAGAGAGAGGAGAGACCATAAGAGGAATACCGAGTTCAAATGAAGTGAAACATAAAAGAAGAATACACTACTAGAATTGATATAGGTAATGATAGCAGATTACTACGCGTTGACTGGATAGTTATTTATCCCAATCTTCTATTAGAGAGGAAATGGGATGCATTTTATTCGTAGAAAAAGTAGTAAAGTAAAACCCGTTTAAAATGGTCCCTCAATATGCGGTTCCTTTCAAACTAAACACACAGTCAACATAAGACGCTCTACTAACCACTAGAGAGAGGCATCCACAGAGGCAACCGGCTACAGTCAATCATTCAATCAGTACAATCACTGTATTCAGTATCATTTACTGTAATATTCCAAACACTACCTCCTGGTTTTAACCATTTATCAAATTTACAACAATAATAATTTTCACCGTGTGCAGGCGACCCCTAAAGTAGTGTAATTGCCTTCAAAATTATGCCTGTTCATGTATAATGTATCACATGACTCTATCTTCAAATAATTTCCATACGGACGTTCAAGACAGATATTCTTGTATATTTCCCGAAAATATATTGATTGTACTCAACACCGATTGATAAGAGGGAGAAAAACTCTCCGTACGTCAATGAAGCTTCGATTAGAGAAAGAAAAAAAGAAGAAAGACGGATATTCGAGGACTCATTGACGTTCTCGGCTTATGGACAGTTTCTCGGCCACTTATTCATTAACATTTCTTTTGGATTCGTAGCAAAATTCCAAGAATAAATTTATCAGTAGCGTTTTGATGCATATGGGGACAGACAGGATTTGTAGAAGTGGATGTGATGTAAAAACCCTCTGAATGGAATGGGCAAAAAGAGAGGCGTTTTTGCACGTCTCCTCGGTTTCATTCCGTCCGAAAGGCATCGATGAATTGGGCAAAGTCCAAAATACGAGCAAAAAAACATTCCCTCAATAAACCCTTTGGAATAATGTGTTACGTGTCCAGATCCGCAAGTTAAACGGAAATCTCAAGGAAAATGTCCGTCCTTCAAAAGGGAAAAATTGTACGATGCACTTCTTAGCCAAAGAAAAAGAGTCTTAGCACTGCTGAAATAGATTATTAGGATGTCGAATTATTAGAAGTCGAAAGAATGTAGTTTCTCTATAATTTAATATGAACGTTCCTCCTAAAATGAATGTATAATATTTTGGAGGTAAAATCTTTCCGTAATTTTGTTAAATTCAAAAATAATGGTACTTGATCAATCCAAAAAGTGAACCATATACACTGAAAGTCTAGTTAGGTTATATTTCGTAGCCATATTCATCCACGAGTGAAACAACAATCAAACGAATGAAAGAAAACATATCTTAAATCGGATCAACATAGGTTTCTATCTTGAATCGAATATGAATATTCAACGAATACTTTTACTTGAAGATTTAATTATTAAAATTTTAGGTAGAAAAATATTTAAGGCATATGTAAGATATCATAGAAGTCCAATCAAAAGTGGACTAAAAAGAAGAGCACTAACACTTTCGTTTGTGTTAACCAATTTCGCAGTTACCCAGACAAATATCGAGCCAGCATCCAAGATCACAGTTATCAAAAGCTAAAGCAATATTGATCGGATGACGACATGTCAGCTTCTTAAATATCATTTATATCCTTATGCCAACACGATAAAATATTAAGGCAATATAAAGGTTAGAGTGATAAAATAATGTTTTACCTAGGGGATATAGAATTCAACCGAACAAAAACGACCGAGAATTGAAAGAATAAACCACTTTGATATGAATTTTAATGCAAAGCGCGTGTAATGGCCTGAATTAATACAAGGCAAACATCATGAAAGATAGATGAAAGTCTTGGTCGGGAATATAGGTGAAGACGTGAGCTATCTACATCACGAAATTTCCTTCACAAGAACGAGCTATCCAAAAGGACACGGTCTCATATCGATCCAAGTAGCCGCCGAAATGAAATTTCTGATCGCAAACAAAAATTCGCAGGGAAGGCAGTGTCCTTTCTATCTTCGAGTGCCAAGAGGAAAGAGTGTGTTAGTTAGGCATTACGAGACCTATCCTATCAATGAATCCTCGGCATCTCAGTTGGCAGGAGCACATTGAAGGAAAGCGTCCACAGACATAGGGGAACCAAGGGGAGAGGCACTCACGGCGGGAATTACGTGCGGATCATAAAATTTGGATCCATCGCAACTCGTGTGCGAATTCGGGGATTTTTTCCTCATTCCGATTCGGCCAATGTTACATCACGGAAGTCATTGAGACAACTGACAGGCGATTTGGCGAGTTTGGATGATAACTTGTAATGTTTTTATTGGTAATGTCGGATAAGGAGCAATAGGCGTTACCTGAGGGCCTCATCCGGAAAGGGGCCTCATCTAGTAAGGGGCCCCAATGAAGATTGTAAATCCCGATAAAATACTGCCCCTTCAAATATGTATACATTTTCGTAATATGCTACATGTCTGTATGTATTGGAAAGTCTATAAATTACTAATAGCAATTAATATAAATAATGTCACTTATAATCCAGTATTTCCTTCTCTGGCCATCAGTATAATTTTCTATATATATATTAATCCACGTAATATATGTGTATGGGATGTATTTCTACATATTTTACAATAAATCGTTATTCATTCACGTTCGACGAATGGTTGATATCTCCTTGTAGTATTAACTTAATAAATAAATATGTATAATTTTGTTAAAATATGTGTTCAGTTTATTAATATATATGTTTTGCTAGAATGTTTTGCAGAAAATGTATTGTTTAGTAGAAAATCTCTTTTGTTCTTGTTTTTGGTACGTTGCTGACCTCGGGGCCTCGGTCCAATACTTGCGCTTAATTAAGAGTAACCTTTTTAATTTTTGTCCTAAATTTTTGCGATTCCTTCAATATTTCAGTCTGTACAAATATGCTTTTTAACAAGTATTCATAAATATATATCCTCAAAAATCTGTAGAAAGAGAACTCAAGATTTCTTGGTTCTTCTGATGGTCACTATATACAAATGTTTATGTAATATGAACGGATGCGTAACATAAAGTTCAGTCTTAAATTGTAGGAAAAATCCACTTCGGATAGCAGACGCCAAAGAAACTACATAAGAAGCCATGAGGGAAGGAAATGAGGAAGAATTTTATAGGGTAAGAAAATGCGGAGAAAAGCGGCTGGAGTGCAATTCCGGAAGGACTTCATTATTTCAGAGCACTTACTGCCTTCACAGTTAGCCACATTCGTATAACACCCTAAAAATGAGAAAGACAGACCTTATTTGTCACCGTCTAGAACCAAGATCACTGGCAAGGATAACTTCAAAGCTTTGTATGTATCTTAACGGGTAATTGCGCTCCGGATGTCACTTTAAAGGATTACTTATAGAACTTTGCTTAAAAACTTCTTTCGAGCTATTTCTTCCCCATCCTCCGAAATTAAGTGCGAGAAGCATGTCGCCACACGCCGGCCGAGTAAAAAAAAACCGATTTTATTAAACGGATGGATATTTTCCGCCCACTTCTTTTACTACAACGCCTCCGTTGTTATGATCTTTAGATTACAACGTAGAATGAGGAGGAAAAATGAATCCATAAGTGCACAAGTAAATTTCACGGCGTCCCTTGCCGGAACATATTTTTATCATTTCATTAAAAACAGAGAGGTTCTCATTTCTTAATTAACTTTCGACACGAAAGGGAATTCCTCCGGCGGCTTTATAAATAAACCTAATATTTCTTCAGCTCAAGGGGAAATTATTTATTCTCTCATACGTCATATTGAGTCATCAAAGTCCTGAATAGACAAATGATGGGAAAACTGATGAATGCATACAGACAAATTAATACATTTAATTAATTCGTCATCGGGGAGTCACACAGCAGCTCGGATAAAATAAAACTCGGAGAGATTAAAATGAAGCTCATTTACCTTAATGAAGTAGAATCACGGGGAAGCAGCAATTACCTCCGAGAAGAAAAGGATCTAAAAAGAGAGGCGTAATATAGGCCACAATCACGCCATCCACTTACAATCATCCGAAACAGAAAGATATTACTCAAGAGTATTTCAGCGAGTATCTTAATGGACGAAAAAAGCTGAAAATCTCGCACAAATTCCCTCGCTCATTCTAGAGATCATCCTCCAAAAAAAGAAACGGCATCTAAGAAGTCGCACATGTAAGAGAAAATGGACTCCGCAGAAAAGAAAGGCAGACGCCGGCTGAAATACATGCCCCATGAGTCGGAGCACGTTTCTCATACGTCCCTTCTTGGACCCTCTTCATCCACTCCCCTAATTTATACTTGCAATTATACTCGACGCCGTGTGAAGGAAAGGAGGTGGTTTCGGTGGTTAGTATTAGGAGACCGGGAGTAATGGCAGAGCTTCAGAAAAACCTAGGTGCACTTCAACTCAAATTGTCACCCAACACAATGAAAGATGAGGGCGCGATTCATTGCTAAGAGACAGGATTGGAAAGTGCCTCGGCGAAATTGGCGTCGGCAAGTAATTCGAATGAGGGAAAAAATCTGCTTTGAATTTAAGATTAAAGACGATCAATTAGGAGAGAGATGTGGCGCTGAAAAGGGGGAGGAAAAAACATCAGAAGCACTCGCGGGCGTAACCGTTTTTTCCCGACGAATTGGTTTTCAACGGGTTGAGATTAGCTACACCGAAAACCCGAAGGGAATTCCAAAAAGACCAATTTCCGGAATCGATTAAGTTTTTAGGAGGAACTGTTTTCCCCGGGAGTGATTATCTAATTACACTCTTGGCTGACAAAGTTAAAAGTTGCCGCTGGCTTCGGATGAAACTATTTTCCTGAATCAACGGCAATGGAAATGTGACAAAATACCGAAACCGTCGATTCTGTTTTTTTCATAAAAATTTTTCATGTTTATCATAAAAAATGTAAGATAAAATGGTTTGCATAATTTAAACTGAATAAAACAAAATAGTTGACTCTGTTCCCGTATTATCACAAATATTGTTATTTAAATACCAAACTTTAAAATTTTATTTTCAGTAGCTCATGGATAGATTTAAGTATTTTATTTAATTTCTTTTAAACACGAATAAGTTCCACCAGGTGTCGCTTGAACTATTTGATTAAACTTTACCTATTTTCCACGAAAGATATATAAAATGACGGGTCTCGACAGAGATCGGCTATCACCAGGTAGTTTACTTTTTAAATATATTCTGTAGGAAATAGGAAGGGAAAATTTTTCTAACATTTTCTTGTCGGGAATTTCCAAACAGTAAGCTTCAGTAAGCAGTAATGAAGTAACACTGTTAATTCATTTATATGAGTAGCTTTAACTATGCAGCTACGCGTAGGAAAATTACGCAATTGATTATGAGGGAAAACGTTATCACAACAGTAATAAGGATGAAGAAAAACATGGCTATATCTTTATCGGATTCATATTCGTTTAATATGGAACTATTTGACTTGGAACAGACAATGCTATACGACAGAGGATAAGTTCATATAACTCCAGGAATGGTAAAATGTTAGAATATTTTTATAGTGATTAAATTCATTACAAAAATAAATCAGCCTTTCCGTTCATTTCTAACCTTTAATAATCTTATTGTAATCACTGACATTTCCCCAAGCTGAAAAATAAATACGCAGGGAAAAATATATGTAAAATCATAGAATTACCCGTTATCAGAGTGATCTTGAATCGCTTATGCTCACTGTCACGAAGAATACTACTATAGTTGTAAGATAATTGTTCTAGCTCATTCATGCTGTTTACAACGGTATGAAAATACTGATTAACAGCCAAATGAGTTTGCTTGAATAATTATTTAAAATGTAGCACGTTATTAAAAACTCAGGATGTTGCACAAAAATAATCCTCATTTGTAGTTTTAGCAATTCTAAACTTCTGGTGACATTTTTTCTTTCAGGATAGAAATGTTTGTCAAACTATCAAAGTATTATAGCTCTTTCCTCTCAATCACAGGATTTTCTTGGTAAGTTGCACAAGTGGCCTCACCAAAACGAACGAAAAACCCGTTTTTTCTTCAGCGGATTTGTGTTTTCCGTTCCATTCTTACAACTTTACCGAGAGCGCAGTATACGGCCGAAGCTACAAAAGTTTCGATTCAATTTTGAGACAAAACTTTTCAATTTAATCTTTTCAGTTTAAACGTAAAGGTGGAGCGTATTTTTCTTCGCGAGGAGGTATAAAAATTTCCATCCACGAAAGAAACGACACAATTGGTGTCTTATGGAGGGAAATAACGGAAACAGATTTGAATGCTAAATTAAAGAGAATGCGTGTTTCATTTGGCAACATTACAGGACAAAGTATAGAATTAAGTACGATTTCTTTTATTGGTGAGGTTATAGTTATGAAAACTTATAAAAGCCTGTAGTTGCCTAAAGATACTCCTTACCGAAAAACGAAAAGGATTTATAACTAGATCTTGGAGTTTGTTGTGAAATAATAAAGTACTTGTGCAATAGTTTGTTATCATCGATGTAAATGAATAAGAAAATGATGGTGTATGTGGCTTGCCAAAGGAATGATGTAAACTGCGAATAACCGTAATTATGGGATCTACGTATGTTGTTTAAATGTGTAAGACGTGATACCAGGGAGATATTCTGGAAATTAAATATTTTGTTGTTATTATGCTGCTCTAATACTGTCGTTAATTATAAGGATGTTATTTAGGAATGCTAAATATATGAGATGTAAAAGGGATTGTGGAGTATGTTTTTGTATTAAGTGGTAATGGGTCATATATATAAAAATATTTAGTGGCTGCCACCTGACGGCAGTTAAAGTGCAGCAAATAATAAATAAAAAAGCAAAAAATCACAAAGAATAGCATTATAAAATTTAAATAGCATTTAAAGGTCAAAACCATCATTCACGTTATCATAGAAAGATGTCATGTACGGGTAATATTAATTGAATCACACATATTTATGTTAAATGTATTGTACATTAACATGTACATTAAAATTGGAAAGTAATTCAAAAGTGAGAGAAAGAATAGCAGAGAAAATTAAGATAATTTAATTCATCACTATTCTTATGAAGGTTACCTTGCCTAAA
Source organism: Pachydiplax longipennis (assembly GCA_036926295.1). Lineage (NCBI taxonomy): Eukaryota > Metazoa > Arthropoda > Insecta > Odonata > Libellulidae > Pachydiplax > Pachydiplax longipennis. The sequence goes on along the minus strand of JAVFKF010000044.1, from coordinate 4,448,920 downwards.
AAGTTCCCTAAAACGGTTTGAGAAAATGCAGTGGCCGGATAGCTCTATCTTTGGATAGCTTAGTTGGATAAAGATAATAAATGGATAAGGCAACCTCACGGATAAAGCAACCTCACGGATAAAGCAATCTCACGGATAAAGCAACCTCACGGATAGAGGAAGATCACCGGTTTCCCGGTCAGACTTTTTCAAGCCCGTTTTTCTTTTGGATTTTAAAGACGAAAAAGAAACTGAAAGGTACGCTATTCCCCACAAAACATATAGTGAGATGAAATAGGCCAAAAATATTGAAGAATAAAACAAAATAATGTGATAAAAGGAGAGAAATTACAGGTAATTGCAAAGATCTCAACGAATAGCTTTTTTCACAATCCACATTTACAGAATTGATCACAGTGGAGAGAAAATGTTATCGGACCAATGTAAATGTAAGTGTAAAAACCAATGTAAATTTTATGTTCGATGCAGGGTAGGGTATTTCCGTAGGGTAATATCAAACCGAAGTAATCGATGACAGCCATTAATCGCCACTGATTCTGCCTGCTGGAATAAAGGCCATATAACAGCAAACATTACCAGAAAGCGGAACAAAACCAGTAGTATGAAAACATTACGGCCCAAAAATTATGGCAAAATAACCGCGAACTTTCTTTTCGATGCCAAAAGGCGACAGATTTGATGAAATATGAAAATGTGGTGGACGCATGAAAAATGCAAGCTTTACAGAGAAACTCTCCGGAAAGAAGTGACATAAATCATCAATGGCAATAACCACGACTATATTCTCTTTATGCATTACTCTTCCCTCTCCCTTTACACACATATATATTAAGAGGAAAAAATACGCATTCGCATCTATAGTTCATGAGAACATGCCAAAAGCGAGAGGTTCCAAAATTATGCAAAGATATCATCGGTAGAATGCTGTGGGTCATTTGCCAAAACGCCACCGACAGCTCAATGGAAATAATCGATTAAAAACTCCATTTTTCTAAAACAGTCTAGATGTGTTTACGGCTAAACCATTTTTCGCGATATCCTTTGATTCTTCTGCTCTTTGTCACCACTGAGAGTACGCCTCTGGCAAAGGTTCGGTGAATCATAAAAGCGTTTTCTTTTATAATAGCTATCGACTCTTATTTATATAACTGTATCGAAAATGAATGAGGGTCCGTTGTATATTTTTCTGTTGAAATAAATACCGGATGGATTTATCTTATACAGTGCATTCCGGCCTTGGCTCAATAGTGTGCAGCAAGTGAAAATTCTCCAAAGTCGATAGTAGTGTCGATACGAATGTTAGAGATTTTGCGAAAAAAATCTACTATGTATATAGGCGCGAATCAGAACAAAACTATCGATATTTACAGATTTCAACAGTTTTATACCCTTGTTGATCAATCCGTTTGTGAACTCTAACATGAATTCAACGCCGACAATTAACTAACACTATAATTAATTCCCTGGTGCCATTTGGATAATCTTGTATTGGCAAATTACGTTTCCATGGCAGTTTTTAAATGGAAATAAAATTAAGAACGCGGAGGATTGTAGATGAGTTACAAGTTGGCCTAATTTATCGCCAAATTTCGAAGCAATCTGTGTATATATAAATACTTACTTGAAATAAATAAAAATGATATTTATTTACGTTTGATAAGCCATAACACAAACTTCCTATCCCTAGCATTCCGCGGGATAAAATAGTTAGACAGACATCGCTCTAGTAATCTCAATTTCTGTAGGCTTCTCACAGAAAACGCGTTTTTTAAATGAGCAAACTCTCTTCTATAAAGATATTTTCGCAGACATAATTAGAATCGGTCGTTAGGGCTGAAGCTAACGACTCAGAGACCCCAGGGAATACTTACCCAATTACGTAACCAGTTTGCTTAGTTGCCTATGAAAATATCAATGCGATGGTTTTAAGAAGTACTCCCCGCGCCTTCCGTCCTCTACTTTATATCCCAAAATGCCTCTGCTTTTATGAACCCAATGAACCGCAAAAATCCACCATTTTCCTCCTACGAAAATACAGCCAAAGGAAAAAAATGAGGAAATATCCCGGCGAAAAAATGAAAGAGCGTGTTTACATGTCCGAGAGAAAAAATAGATAATTAGCCTCCTCGGCCCTGAATCTGGGAGAGAAAGAAAAAATAATATTCCACCCCTTGGAGTTTGAATAACGAGGTGAAAAAAAACGAGGCAAAAAGAGGGATCACGCACACGCTCGGATTCCAGCACCTCTCTTTAGTGATTTACCGGCAATTCAGGCGACCATTCGAAAAAGGCAGAAGAACCCGCAGGAAAAAAACTAAAGCCCTTTAAAATAACACCCGCGCGCACATAAAAGCGGTCTTAGTGAAAAAGAGGGAATTTCCAACCGATTCTTCCCTTCCACATCCGGAAGAAACTCGCGTGTAACACTGCAAGGATAGTAACGGTCAAACGTTGAGAGAATGGAGGTTTCCGTGAGAAGGAAAAATATAACCCAAACCACACCGCAACCCTCCGAGTTGTAACAAACGTTAAGTATGGCCACCGCATGAAAATAATTGAGGGCGCCAGGAAAAGAGTGGGTGATGAACAGCTCGGCTTGGTCACCTCCGTGGAGCGGCTACTATACAGCGGTCTGCTAAATCCCTAGACGGTGGAACTCTTTTTTTTTGCCCGTCCAAACCAGGAATACTCTGTGACGACCCCTTCCTAGGGTGAAAAAAGAGCACCATCCTTCAAGAGCGACGCCACCCCCAATTCGACCCGCTGAGTGGGTCATCTGTCGCCAGCACTTGATTTCATATCGGCGACCTTTATCTAATTTATGCGAGAACGAATTTGCACAATTCTTTCGCCAATTCTCACGGAATCGGCGAGCTATAAAAAAACAAACTGCTAACTTACACAGTGGACTATATTAGCAAACACGCAGCGAACGACATTTTGCAGTGAACTGTGACGATATTTTTCTACATTAATTTATGCGAAAAAGGTTTGGAAACGATATGGTTGGAATATGTTTTCTATCCTTTGCCTTATCAGTTCTAAAGCGAAAGGTTTGTAAAGGACGAATAACCTTATAGAAAGGTAAAAACTGAAATAAGAAACTACTTTTCGACAATTATGCTTAAAAATTAGCCATCGACTTTTATGCCTATGGCTTAAATAATATCATCTTTAAAGAAATCCAAATTTTATACTAAGAAAAATTAAGCAATTTTTAGTATAATTTCACGATTCTCTCGTCGATCTTAAATTTTAACAGCCAGTCATTTTCATTCAAATGGATATCTAAGGTTGAAATATTTATAGAAGCGCTATTGCAAGAAAATGTACTCTATAACTTTTTAATTTCGATTTGGAACACTTGACATGCACCAAGTGATTCTAAACATTATTTTATATCGCTCACCAACAATTATGGATCAGATTATTATCCCCGTAATCGAGAAAAAAAGATAATAACTTAAGTTTAAAAAAATTAACTAAACCTTTGTAATATTATTCTAGAAGAGAGCAAGATCTAAAAACTCCTCGAATGTAGCAATTCCCAACTATACCTCTTCCTTCAGAAAGATAAACAAATAGATGAAAATTTCAACTACTTTCCCTATCAAAAAAGACATACATAAACAAAAAATAATATTTAGAACCTTGAGAAATTCTACATTCATATCCATGATATGATGTAGCGTATATAATTCTACATTCATATACGTGATATCTATAGGGCTTTATTATAGGAATCACCATATAAGGTTTATCTTCTAGGATGCCTAATTTCACTATTTGTAGTATCAAAATGTAACCGGTGAAGACATATTTCAGGGGGCTGAGTGAAAACTGTGTTATAATCGAGCTATTACGAATTTTTATTTCTATTAAAACAAAAGGGAAGGGTTTTTTGACTTTATGTTCAATAATACTCTTGTTTTTAACTTTCACTGAACTTACAAGCGAAGAGGGATAATATGCTTTCATTGAAACAGCTGTAGATATCTGGAGTGCCCACGCTATTTTTGAGTAGTGCTAGTTGCTTTCTCGTCATAATTTTTAAAAATAATCTGCTTTGCGCTCTACCTTGTTGCTGAATTTCTCACTCTAAAATGAAGCAATTATTACCAGTTAGAAAATCAGGGAAGAATAATTTAACCAATATTCAGTCTATAGAATTAGGCGGAAGATTATGAGGCCAGGAAAAATCCGCCTTATAAGCAGAGCGTCTTCATCAGAGGGAGAATATAGCGAATTAAATGAAATAGCGTCTTAAACGGGTTTTACTGTATTTCAGTTCATATATAATGAATAAGGTGTTTTTCCAGCACAAGCCATCTCCAACGCAGCCATTTCTATATTCACACCTCCGCTGTGTTTTTCATACGTGGAAGGGAGTCGAAATAAAAGAGGGACGTTATGAAGCCACCGCGTGCTTTTAATGCATCGCGTCACAAATCTTATTTGATTGTATTTGGCGAGGGAGTGAGGCTTTTTTCCTCTCCTTTTTCCGTCATACTTTGCTTTCTGCGACTATCAGTCGAAGCGATGCAATCTCAAAGTGAATGCGATCGCCACATGCTTCCTTTATGGTCAACAAAATCCTTTTATTAAGTTTCGCTCGGGTCATTCGTAAATATCGGATAAAAACAACTGTTTAGTTACCAAGAGCGATAACTTTGCGAGAAGTGCCATTAACAGTTCATTAATTTTTTATTAGATTCTCGATTGATCACTCGCTAGTTTTTATGTAATAAGTCGCTTATTTATAACAAAAACTTTTGTTTTAAAAACAGGAATGTCCGATCGAATTGATGCGTGTACTACTTCACTTACTGCACCTCTATATATTGATTTAAACTCCTTTATCGTTAATAATTCAATTAATTTTTTAACAATATTAGTCTTTACTGAAATAAGACACTTGTTATTTTTCCACAGCGATTCTTTATTATAAGCTTGTTTGCATCTTCTGGTACAGAAAAGGAGAAAGGGTGTTTTCTTACCTTCTTTTACGCCCCCTTTCAGCTTTTTATTTATTCTCGGATCGATATTTTGTCAGTTTGCGATGGATAAAATGAAAAGGAATACTTCGATATCGATAGTTTCCTGATCCAGTCATTTTTAAATTATGTCACTAAAAGATTTTTCGTGGAAATAATATATATATATATATATATATACTATAAATATAAATTAAACTGTAAACTCTAAATATAACATTAACCAATTGAATGCGAACATTACATAAGAGTCTCCTATTAAATCCGATTTAAATTAGAATAACTTAAGATCAGAAAATAATTTACGTGACCATGAAAAGATTTTTCGGAAGAAGTATTGCTACAGTTTCTTGAACTATATAGCAATTTTACTCACCATTTCTGAGAGTTTTCTACATGCATTGTAAGTCATTTACTCACCTGAAAAGAAAAAAAAGTAAATTAATTTTAGTTTAATCAGTAGCATGAAATGAAGAAAAACATTACTTGAATATTTTAAAGTAATAATTTAGCACTAAAAGTAACATCCTCAGAGACAAGAGGTACAATGATGATGAACTGAAGAAAACACCTTCAATGTAAACGAACATGAGAATCTAAAAAAAGATAAGAAACGGAATTCTTTAAAAGTGTATTTCTATATTTCGATTTCCTTTCCCCATTCTTTACCTTAGAATTTTAAAATAAAATTATGGTTAATTTGACGGTTCAAATCCGTTACGAATTTTGTAGATTTGTGTGAATAAAACAGTTAAATTTAGGAAATCAAAAACATATAACAGGAGATCCTTACCAATTAATAATGAGCAGATTTTGATTTTGAGGTAGTATTTAGTAGTATATAGTATTAGATATATATCAAGGGGTAAATTTTCTTTCGGAAATGCTAACGCTATTCAGAATTGAATTCACGTCTAAATACCGTAAAACCCGGTTGAAAAAATCCCGCATAATACGTGGTCATTTCACATCAAATACAAAGATAAAGACGCTCTACCACCAGCTTATATCTTCCCGTCCTCAGCTGCACTGCAACCCGCAATCCTCCGCCTCAGGTCAGGAAATGAAATTGATTTTCTTTAATCTTCCATAAGTGTCTTGGATAAATTACTTCATTTTAGAATGAAAAATGACCCAACCAAGGATGACGCTCTCCCTGTATGAAAAGAAGAGGTCAACCAGTATTACACTAAAATGGTTCGCGGACTCAATATATATACAGCTGTAGAATTGAGGCAAACTAAAGATGATTCCTAAACATTTTTAAGGTGTAAAGCATTTATGTAAATATTAATTATTCAAAAGACCCTTCCCCTTGATTTCTGATGTAAAAGAAAGGCAGATTTGTAATATCTCGGTTATAAAGCTTTCCCAATTATAACGCTGCTTTCACACAATTTCCCGGAAAGCATCTTAACCGGGTTTTGCCGTATATTTTGAATGATACTAACGGAGGGAAAAACAGCATTGAATTTCACTCATATATGAAAGCAAAGTATGTTATAAAACTATGAGGAAAATGGATACCTACAGGTTATCACCGTCATGAATGAGATGAATATATAGATAAAAATTTTAAGACAGAATTGTAAGTAAAAAATACATAGCAGTGTAAGAAAAATGGAAATTCCTTTAATGGGTCATCAAAATAGTTTTAGAAGGCGATCTTAAGAAAGTGGAAGCTTCCTTAAAACGCATAAAATGAGGCTCCCTTTCATCATTGAGCGCTTTAGCCAGACTAAATGTATCATATATGCGCTTTAAAAGAGGAATTCTCACATCCTTCCAAATTGACTCGATCTTAACCACCGCGGTCCCTAACCGCCCAATAAAATTCCTCGAGAGAAATTTTGAAATATTTAAGGAGCATCATTTTGGTGCGCTCAAATGCTTCAATTTTGATCGCCCTAAAACATTTACGAGTGCGGAATTGGAAAGATACGTTCGAAGGAAGAAATTTGCAGCGTTCTGACTCGTGACCTCCAGGTGTTAGTGGACTCTCAAGTGTACGGTAAACGTTTAAGAACACAGATAAATTTACTCCTCATCTAAAGAAGGGAATGCAGAAGCTGTCTTTAGGAGCACATGGACACTCCTTAAAAGAAGAACAACTACACCTAAGAGTTTAAATGATGGTTTACAAAGAGAACATCTTATCTTGTAATAATATGCATCACAAGAAATGTGCTTTGGTGGGTTGGCACATAAATATGACTAGTATACTTTTTCCAAGGAGAAACGGGACTAAAAAAGTCTGACGGGACCGGGTCTCGAACCCAGATCTCCCAATTCCCGGTTCTTTTTTCATGTCCTTGGGATTATTCTTCGGTGCACATCTTTCTGCGCCAACATGACTAGGCCCTTCTCCTTGTGCTGTTAACTAAAAGGTTACATCTCTTTGTATATCCAGTATGATGCTGCAAACAGTGAACGATAATGCATAGTCGGACGAACACACACACTCTTGCCTTAAGAGTCTCCCGAACAGCATGGAAGAAACGAATAGAGCATCAAAATCTCAATAACCTTGATTTATAGAGCCTCAAACATTTCATGACTTAGGATTACTAACAAATAAACTCGCTGAGTAACACGAAAAACTTATTTCAGTTATTATGAACTCTGAGTGATTTCCTTTGTCATTACTATCTTTTTACTTATCTAATTTACATTAAACTTTCAATGACAACACAATAATAATTATATCGTATTTCTTTCACAGAAAAGTTTTATTCAGAACAACTGGTTTTGGTGACTGATTTCCATCTTCAGCTGTAGAATAAGTACGATGCAATCAATACTTTCTCGATTCTAAATCGACTATCTTTCCCATTGACGCTCTAAGTAATTCTTCCAACCTAATACAGGTTCGAGACTTAACAAAAACCTTCTCTATTTAATTCTGAGGCTTCTATCTACTCTCCGCGTGGACATTGATTCAACTGTTATTTTTCCATTTCGATATTCGCCCAATTCTTAATCACCGAAGGATCTGATGTTTTATTCCAGAAATTCTTAACAAATCTTTCTCATCTCTTCATTTGTGATTCCTAAGCCGACATTTCTCAAGGAAACGGGTCGAAAATAAAAGGAAAGAATTCGCTTCCCTCAATGTGCCGTGTAACTTTGCAAGGATGCGCAGTTCACATTAATTATATGATCGTGTTGACATGTCACAGTTACGCTATTATTGACCTGTTTCATTTACAAGGCGTCTGTATGTATTTTAGTGGGCCGTCGTGAAACTGTCACCAACAGGCAAACATCGAAATTTTTCGATCCATACCTCAAAAAGTAAGTGAAACCGAGGAGATGACGGTCAAAGTTTGCATGGATCTGCACATTTGCTTGCAAAAGAATGGAAAGCCTTTTCCGAAGAAGAGGCACTGCCATTGATGACCAGAGCTTCGAGAGAATTGCAACGTCAACATTGGTCAAGTGGGCAAAGACTGTCCCGACCGGAGGCTAGTGAATCGAGTAAGAAAAATGATAGTTCATAGTGCCTTTTCATACCCAAAACTATTAATGTATGTAAATTATGACTACAAGAGTAAGTGTGCAGGAGCAGTTCATTTTAAATATATTAATTACCATTCGATTGGTATCAAAGCAAACATAGTAACGTCGCTTAGCTAACGCAATGCTACAAAGGATTAGAGCATAAAGGGATATAGTAAATTAATGATCGGCCAACCAATTGGTGATCTTTCTATTCTCACTCTATCTGAGACCATGATAATGATTCTTTTAGGTTATAAAAGATTAGTTCCAAACCAAATTAACATTTGTGCTAGTATCGGCATCTTTATCCATTACCACTAAAAGCGATGGTTGTATATTTTTTAAATACTGAGCTATTAGTCTGGTAAACATTCAGTCTTAGCCCGTCGAAAACCTTCGCACCTCGGGTAACTGCGCATGTAACTGGTTCTTGATGCTTCTTTTTTAAAGTTCAACGTATAATCAGTGATACTTCCGTATGATTTATTCTTTAAATTAAGTAAGTCTATTTTTAAGCGACTTAAACTATTCAGAAATGCTCTGGTAATTTTTTCTAAGTGCGGAACATTATTTGAGTTCATATCGTGGAACGGTTCTACTCGCTCAATAAATTCAAACTTCATGTCCTTCCCATGCAATGCTTTTCACCTTCCCCAACATTTTCCAAGAGCACATAAAATATTTCCCATACTGCCCATATTTTGGCAAGCTTTTCCCGCTTATATTCCCCGTTAATTCCTTCACCTCCCAATACTATAAATCTACCTTACAATTTCTCTCTTTTTCATCACGTTTTCCTTACTGCCACGCCTTTAATTTTTTACTTTTTATTTATATTTTTTTCTCGATTCCTCTTCCCAAACGTCCTTCTTTCATATGCTACGTTTTATTCTTATCATTCCTTTAATGCTACAATCAGATTATAAATTATACCATCAGTAAGAAGTAGGTGATGTAAAGGTATAAATATTTATCATTTAAACTAATGTACTGTGTATAATGATACTCTGCATCATCCTGTACTCTGTCATCAACCCGTAAGGTTTCTAGGAAATCGCTTTAGTCGATTGTTACATAGTGTTTGTGGGTGTTGTAGATTTGTTTTACTGTTTATTTTCTTTGTATACTATAGCAGTTTACTTTCAGCTCGTTGTTCTTATTGGAAGGGGTTTTGTAAATAGCTTTCTGTAATTGCATTATTATAAATGTATAACATTGTTTTATTGTAGCAGTGGAAATTGGCCTCGCTTCCTTTTATTTAATAACATTAAAAATTGTCAAATTTAAATTTGGTGCTCGTTTGCGAATTTTCTTCTGTGTTTCACAGAATATGAAAATACGGTAGATTTGAATAAAGTTTCGGCAGCAACAAATACTTTCAAATAATGATCGAGACATAATATTTTGAAGTCAATGTAGAAATAATTATTTCAACTTCGTGTCATAATAATTTTTTATAATTTTTATATAATCTACAAGTATTTAAACACGAAACCGATGCAAAACGGTCTATAATTCAAAGATCTCCTCTTCATCACTCAAAGAAATCAATTCGATTCTATACGTGATACCTTTTCCGTTTGTTTCTCGCAAAATCCTCCCACTGGAGTTTGTCAGTATAGAAATAAACTTATATGTTAGAAGCTTCCGACCCTTAAACATCTTTTAAATTTTGATTAGATTTGAGTTTTGCAGTAATCGATTCGGCTCGAAATTTTCGCTGAATGAAAACTATAGATTCGAAATTTTGAATATTCTGATAGTCTAATAAAAAGTCTAATACCAACTTGGGTCAACGGACGAATATATGAATGAGACGAAAAGCCATTCAAATCAAATCTTTCTTAAGCAGATTCTCATCTTTCAATTTGCCCTTAGATCCATGATTTAATAATCAAATTTCTTCAGCTTCCGTCTTATTTATACAATCTTAATTTTCCAAGTTCTTATTTCCTCAGTAATAACTTTTCTAAAGGTCTCTTCATTTATGTATGCAACACCTTTTCAAATTTCTTACTTAAAGACACCCATCACTTAACAAAAATAGACTACACGAATCAAGAAAAATAACTCATTAAAGGCTGGAAATAACTAACGTTTTCGTCAACAATATTAAAATAATTTGTCGTAATCCCTGGATAATTTTAAATATCCGTAACTGCACATTCCACTAAATAAAAACTTTTGAGAGTGTGGATGAAACATTGACGAAATGATACTACTTCCGAATTCTAAATTGAAGTTCCAAAATTCTTTGACAGCAAATATAATCGACCATTTAAAGTAATAGATAAGGTAAAATGACATTTTTTGGCTTCCTTATTTTTGACAACGCAATGATGACGTTCTTCTTATGGGCAGCGCTGACAGTAATCGTATATTCTCTCCGAAGAGGAGTATTATTTGGTAGCAAATATTAATTTCGAGCCCCAAATTTGTGCATCGCTTACAGAGGAAAAACATCAGTGCTAACTATCGGTGGCTTCTAAAGTATGCGTTCAAACCCAAAACTGGGTCGCGTTAAGGTTAACGGCTATCCAAAATCTAGGCGATACTTGGCGGTGCAGATTGCTTTTAAGTTTAACTTATGCTCCACCACAAAGGTGGATTTGTTCTTCAACAAAATATGTTGGTAAATGAGGCAAAGTTATGCTATAGAAATCAATCTATGAGATTTTTTAATTGCATCAATTTACAATTTAAAGAGCTATAATTATGGACAAAGGATAAATAAATAATCAAAATAAATCTAAAACAACCAGAAACACCATCTGAATTTTACAACTATTTAACTACAAAAATTTCTCAGAAACCTTATATGATTGTACAAACTTAATACGAGTCTACACATTATATTACATTAAACAATTACACCTTAACCTTAAAATTTACTTTAACACCATTTGTTAGTATTTCTTATCACATGAGATTTTTAAGGGTCCCTGGTAGGCCTATTAGAAAAGCGGCCAAGGGGATCCCCAACGTACATCATCTTATAAGGAGATCGTTTTATTTCATTTCTCTAAAACTTAAATATTTATTATTACAAAATATTACTACATAGAGCTAAATAGAAACACTTAAGACGCTTCTTAGATATAGATTATCATTATCAGATTGCTTTTTCTTTCATATGCAATTCATGACTTCACGGATCCACTCATTTATTAATAGCCCATCAACATTCGATATTGACCGAAATTTTTATCGCGTCCATTCGTTATTCCATTATTCAATACCTTACACCAACCAAACACTCTTCAAAATTAAAGGAGGAATCCATGCCTCAACGAACCTTCCCTCGAATCATCCTAAATTAATATTTACGATCGCTGAAAAAAAACTCGAAAAAGAAATCATTCGGAAAGAAAAAAGGAGCCCTCGGAATCTCAACTAAAGACCGCCTTTCTCTCTCGAGCGATAAAAAATCTTCAACAGGAAAGAAACGAGTCGCAGACGCACCTCCTATGCAAACGAATCCCTTATTCATTGAGCCGAATTTCTCCTTCCGGCAATGAACGTAAATGCTCGTAACGCCTTCGTAAAAGTAAACACTCTGCAATAAAAAACGGCTTGAGGGGCGGAAGGAAGGCAATACGGGAAACGCACCAAATATATGACGAATTCATAAATAAAGTAGTACCTTCCAAAACAAATTCCTACTATCTGTCGGTTCTTTACTTGCCTAAAACTCTTCCGGTAATACAATAAATCGATGAATTGTTAAGTAAAACAAAGTTTTAAAAAACAACAAAGTAACTTTTAACTTAAAGTTTTATTGATGTTGTTTTCTTTTTAATTTTTGTTTTATTTAACAATTCTTCGATTGTCGGAATTCCGTAAAATTTCAGCCTCCTCCGTGAATGTTGTAACTAAAGGTGTATATTTGATTACTATTCAATCGATTTGGTACAGTAGAAACCGTTTAAAAGAAAAAAGGACTATACATTTTTAATGTGAGGCAAATATGAGAATTTAACTTTTACTTTTGCTAAACATTTATACTATCGCGCTAAAAGAAAATATCGGAGTACTGTAGAATCTCCCGTTAAAGCAGGGCGTGCATTTAAATAAAAGACTTATATGACAAAGAAACGGTATCTATACGCTACATAAAGAAAATATTGTGGTGTTTTGTATAGTAACTCCCATCTTAAAATAATTCCACCAAATGAAGATTGATCATATAAAATTTCTTTTAGTAACTTCCTTTAAAGTAGGGTGTGCATTCAAATAAGAAAACATCAATTTCTTGTATTCCACGAATAAATTAGCTGTAAAATTTATTTTCACAGGATTTGTATAGTTTCCGGTAATTACTAGGATGATGCAAACTCCATCCCCCTGGAGATACGTTATAGCTATATTTACTGTATTGAGTTACTATACATAGCCTCGTTATATTCTTAAGGACGATTAGTTGTACTTAACAAGAAGACATTCTCCATGCCCCTTTTCTATCCGTTATTCTTTCAATTATCTTCTTTACTTAAGTACAAAGGGACGCAGTATGAATTTTGGAAAGAACGTGGGTGGTCCAAACTAGAGATGGAGCAGAAAGAGATTGGAGTTATGAAGGGATTCAAGTTGGTTGCGACAAACTGCTGAGGGAAACGCTCTCAATCACTAAAGTCCTTTCCTTTATTTTTTCTAATCCTTCACGAAGCTGGATCTCGCAGCGGAATTCGCAGAAATTAATCGAACGAGCAAAAGGCAACGTCACCAATAAATAACAGAAAAATGAATGAATCAGAAGCGAAATAAAGTAAATATACGTGGGCCTATGTTTACTGCACAATTAGGGTCACTAATTTCACTATCTTATGGTACCATAATATCAAACAGCGTAATTATCCAAATGCATGAAATGAAAACTGTTTTAAAGCATTTACAAATATTTAAATTCAAATTAGATTAGAATTTTATACCGCAAAATGAATCACGAAATCAGTATTTTATGGAATTGAAACCTATTTCGTATAAAATTATAAACATAGAATAAACATTCTTACCTTATCCTGAAGCTCTTACATAGCTCGACGAAATGGTATTTAGCGTTTGGTGGATTCGCCATTAAAACATATAACTATTTAATTTAATCGAAAATATTACGCCCTATTTTTTCGTGACTGTTGGATAGTTTCGTCGATAATCGTCAATGAACTGGCATAGTTTCTTCTTCTGAGTGGCATCAGCGCTTTCTCAACTCAAAAGACTTTTCCCTTACTATAGTACTTTAGCACTAATTGAATTTGCTGTCTTTGTGAATTCCCAAGCAAGCAAAAGAACATAAAAGAAAGATTAATTAATAGAACGGAGAAGAAATTTTCTAAAGGCGTATATATTAGAGTTTCTTCTACAATAGTATATCTCTTTCGCTACTAAAGTTTTTCGTAACTTTTATCCACATTAACGCAACGATATATCTGCTAATTTACCGTGGAATAATAAGTTTGGCAAAATGCTTCTTTTTACCGTGTTTTGCTCTAATTGATTACAATATATGTACAAATATAAAAACTGCTACATTTCTCTATAATTAATAGCATCAAACATTGTGCATAGCAACTCGGAGGTAACACAGATGAACCATCTACTTTATCATGTAAACCCAGTGTTCCAATGTGCTACATAGATTCAACATTAGAAAATCGGAAAAGAGATATTTTTCGAATAACACTATCTGAATGTATGGCCAATAGAATTTAAACACCTTGCAGATTCCTCAAGGACTAAAAAGGTCTCAAAGAAAGAAGTGTAATCACCGATATTTCTTGAGGTATGTACGACCATATCATGCATGCGCTCTGTTTTAAAGTTGGAAAAGAGCATTGCTTAACTATAAGATAGAAATAATACCGCTCAAATGTTTAGAAAATTTTTATCTTTTATGTATTCGAATTCATATTAGGTAATACGCGATCAAATGCGAGAACTCTAAACAAGATGGCAGTTGAGAAAAAAGAGAGAGATAAAAGGTAATGTTAATTTAACGAAACTAACTAATAAGGAGCGGATAAAAATTAGAGCCGTTAAAGTATGAATGCGCCGAGGCAGGCGTCTTCGAAACCTCATTTCCTTCATCGTACATTTTTTCGGAGAATTCCACGAGATCAAAACTGCTGATTATTTGAAAAGTCCATCCTTAATTGGCTTTCCGCGGTCTTCATGCTACGCTTTCCATGCCTCAAAAGCCTATAATCTCGTTAGTGCACCGTCGGAGCCGGAAAAAGTTAGATCTTGGCAGTCATAAAAAGGCTCGCGAGTTTGCTTTTTTGCTTTTAATGGTCACTGCTTAAGATTCGAATTTTTACTTCGGGGAAGACATGAGAAAGGATTAAAAGGGCAACAAAATTATTCCACAAAGCACGAGTAATATTCCAAATGTCATTTCCATGGGAAATGGGACCAAAAAGAGATACTCATTCAGTGCTGCCGTTCCGACTATTTATTTACAACTTTATTTCTGAAATTTGATTGACGTCAGGTGGACACTGTCAAGTGTTACTTGACAGTGTTTGGGACTAACACGAACACACTCCACGATTCCTTACATTAGCAGTCTCTTAAGTATTAGCATTCCGAGATATATTTCTCTAAATCTTAAACTCTATATCTAAAAATAAGAGGGCTATTGATGATTTCTGTGCAAGGTTTTCGTGTTTTGCGATGGATATGGCCATTTCAATAAGAATATTTTTAGAATCGGCTGAAAATGTCTTCTTTTAACATTTCTGTAACCTTTTTTTTCGAAAGAGAGTGATTCGTCAATACACATAAGTTTATGTTCTATATTTATGCTTCTCATTTCCTGAAGATGAGTGGTCAAAAGGACAACCAACGCCCTGAACCGAACGGAAACCAGAGATATTCGCCGAGAGATCACGACTTTGATTCCTTTGTCATCTTCAAGCCTTTGAGGTTAAAGCATTTTCCAGTCTTCCCCAGGAGCTCCTGTACTTAGAAGACGTTGTCCCCGACAAACCACCTCTTATTCATTAACAATCTCCAATTTTCTCTTCTTATAAATGAAGATATTATATAGATATGTTTTAGACCTTTTTTATGTAAGTTCGGAAACTGTGGCGAAAAAACGGGGGATTTTTCATGGACATCTTTCGATGCCAAAAGAGCTTTCCTTGCGTGTGAAATCTTTTGAACTTTAAACCCGATCTACACGATGAGTGATTTATAACAAACTACGAAAAGAAACTAAACGATGGGAAAGAGAAGAAAAGAGTGTCTGCCTACCATTTCCCTTCAAAAAGCTTCAATAGGAGATCGTCAATTAATTACCCGTGGCGATCGGAGGGAGGCTCGACCTGGAACAGAACCCGGTGCCGCCAAACGCATGATCGAAACGCCGTTTATAATAACCAGATGGGCGGAGAGAGCCATTGTGTGGGGGTAATATTTAATGGAAGGCGCCGACAGAGAACTGGACTTTGAATTATTCACCTCTCCATATTGAATATTTGCCAGGGAGCCGAAGTTGCATTTGAATTTGATTGGCAAAATCAAGCGTCGGAAAGTTTATGTTCGGCGAATGCATGAATTTCCTACTGCCCGTTTCAATTCGAGCCCAAATGACATATTTTCCTTTTTTATGCTTTCGTCGGAATTCCCGTTGTTTTATAATGTTCTATTTGGGCGTGGTCTGGCAAAAATGATGGCTTGATTGGCTTCCTTCATTTTTTTCTCGACCGTTTTCTCGCTTGATTTGAGCACCATGGAAATTCGCTAATTGAAAAACTGGGCGCGATAAGCAGAGAAAAACTACCTAATGAAGTCGAAGATTCATTATAATATACATCGGTTTCAAAGCAACGGATTCTACCAAAATTCAACCCCAATTTAATACCAAAGAATGAACTAATTAAATAAAATACTTTTTTAGTTAAAACTTTGAGACTCTATTCCTAAATAAGATATGTTCATTCATATACTTATAATATTTGTGAGAACATGTAGTGAGTAGTTTATACACAAACAAACATAACAAGATGTGATAAGCAAATCGTGTTCTTTTATTCCAATGTGAATAGAACTGACTAATAATTCGATTCGATGCGTCATGATCTCTTCGTTTGTTTCGTCTAAATTCTCAAACTGGAATTTCATTCGTTTCCTAATTATCATTATCATGCGTAAAAATAACATTGCAAATTTATTAAAAGGAATGTTTATAGATTAAATATAATATTGTAATTACGTTAATTTTTTCCAAATTATTTTTAGTTAAAAAGGCACAACAAATAGGCCAAAAAAATTTTATCTAGAAAATTAAAAAACAAATGAAGAAAAGAGTAACGAAATCAAACTTTTCCGGCATTTACATTTGTATTCGGTTCCTGTTTAGTTCTTTCATTCGTTTGTTTTGATTCAGTTCTACTTTTGCAAAAGTTGATTCGTTTCAAAATTCTTCTCGAACAAAAAACGAGGGTTTCGATTCGAATTTTCGAATATCCGCATACCTTTAATGATAAGAAAATAACTCTTATAACTATTATACATGTAACTATGACATTAAAGCATTACTTTGTTATTAATATTATCATTGGGAATGCAGTTCTACAAAATACTCCCGGAATTAAACAAATATGATGCATGAATTACCTGATAATGCCGACGCCGTGAAATATAAAACTTGTCGAGTTATTATGAAAGTCGACATAGTATCTTCGAAATATTTTTTATCTCTTTGAAATTTATTTTACTTGGAAATCTAATTGATAATATGACAATGGCAAGTCTTTCCTTAAATTATAAATAGGATTCATTGGAAAATCGCGTTAAAATGATTTCTAGAAGCATAATACAACTAAATTGTACACTGCATGCAATTATGTACCCACCCAATGCATTTAGCTCCATTTATCATTTCTCATTTCCAAATTTATAATGTACTTCTCTACTGTAAATCATAATAGCAAATATTAGATAGATATTTTAAACCAATTAAATCAAGACTACACTCGATTAAACAAAAAGATTTGTCTCTTGGTAAGAATGGCCTCAGCAACAACAAATGAGATACTTCCCTTAAGGGCTCTAAATATATCGAACCTTTGTTATAAAAAACTCGTTCTTGGATTTCTGCCACGGCGCCTGAACCGGAGATTTCTCTAGGAACACTCCTTTCTAAAACGGCAGCAAATTTGAGAGATGCAAACTCGTTCGCAAGATTGATTGAAAAAAATTCAGCGAGCGCCATTGACAAAAAACTTCGTCTCTGAGTATCCATAAATTGAAGGCAATTTAGAAACGGCGAGGTGAAAGTCAAATTTAGATACTCCATATGAACTCGTAAAAGAGTTCTCTCGCATATTAAAATTTCCCTCAATGATAAATTTACTTTTTCGCCAATCCCTGCAGTTTCAATTTACGTTTTATAGGAAAATGACACAATAATAGAGAACGAAATGGGAAATGATATTTCTTCCTACGCCATCCAAAATAATACAGATTTTAATAGCCAATAAATTCTTTAAAAACAACAGTGATTCGAGGAATAGGCACAAATACCAATTTGAAAAAAGATTCATTCCGCCACCCCTAGAAGCTACCGTGTGCAAAGGCTATAAGTTACCAATGAAAAGCAATATAGCTTCATTCAGACCAAACATGGCCATAAATTTGGAAAACAAAACTCAGGTAGGTTACAAGGGCTTCCGCGGAAATTAAATCAAAAACGAGAGATAAAATAGGAAACCTCTCGAATTCGATTTGCCGCCCTTTTCGATTTCCAAATAATTCCGGAGAAAAATAATACGCTTCCTATTTCTCGGCCATTTCTATCAAAATTGATATTTTGAGCAATAATTGTTTCTAACCATCGATTTCATACCACCGTCGCTTGGTAACAAAAGAGAAATCGTCGTTTTTTGCTGAATAGTAAGCCGATTTCGGCATAAATCCATCTCCGCTTTAATGGCCAAAAAGCGAATAAAAAAGCGGCAAAATTCGAGACATTTGGGGGACAAGTTATCGCGAAAAAAATTGAATGACTTTAGTGATGAATATTGATGACCATCCGCAGTATATTAGGAAGGGCTGATTCGAGAAGGTCCGTATGAATTCGAGGTATCAATTCTCTCACGAAAATTGCCTTCATTATTGGAACTGTAATTCTAGCCTCCAGCGAAAGGGATATTGGAGTGAAAAACGGACAATCCAGCCTCTAACACGACAATTACTGGAAGGTACTTATTGCGTTTTGAAACGTGAGGGCATTCAGAGATAAACATTAAAGAACATAGTATTTCTATGAATGGAAAATCCAAGACAAATATTCTGATGCACGATGATTAAATACTATTACGAAAACTTTGCAATTAACTCTGATTCGCTAGATATTATGCGGTAGTAACAGGACAATCTTATATAATAATCATTGTTTGTATATTAATTTGGATACGTTTTGTTTATTTATCCGATATCAGATATAACTTCCATAAGAAATCCATAGAAGACATTTTCAACTTTAATTTCACGACCTTACCGTCGAGATAAATAATAAAATTCGGGGATTCATAAGAGGTTCAATAATCTAAGAGATTTCCATGCTTTCTCCCAAAAGTACTCTTGGTTCGACTCTTAATGCTCTCATAAGAAATGCACTTGAAGTTGACCACAAGAGCGATGGTTGCTCATGCATTCATTTTCCCGTAAGAATACATGGGAAATAAATGACCACATATAGTAAGAAAATTAACTACTTTGGGAAACGAGGGAATTCTTTGTATTTCCAATATTCACATTTATGATAAAGAAAAGTTTACACTCATAAGTATACATCACTGAATTGAGGTAAATTAAGCTTTGACCTAGGAATTTGCTAGTATAAGTATGATTCAGAATAAAATTTTACTTATCACTCGATTTTAATCTACTTTATAGTATTTATAGGAATGCCAATAGTGTAATATCATTGTAGATGTGTGCACTTCACTATTTAGACCACGAGATTCCGCCGTATATCGCTTAATCAAGTTCTTTTTGTGGAAAGAATAGTTCAAAAAACTAAATTCAACAAGGTTATACAAGAAGTGAAAAATTGCGACTTGGCCGGGAATCGAACCCGGGTCTCCCACTTTCCGGGCAGGTATTCTATCCATTAAACTACCGAGTCGCGCAGATTCACTTCTGTAAACGGGAGCTTATATGGGCAAGCGCGACGCGGTAGTTTAATGGATAGAATACCTGCCCGGAAAGTGGGAAACCCGGGTTCGAGTCCCGGACAAGTCGCAATTTTTCACTTCTTGTATAACCTTGGGTTAAGTAGCACAACTTCATGTGCAAAGTTAAAATTACATTCCCATCGTTAAATTCAACAACATTATAAACATCTTCCTTGTGGGAAGAATAGAGTATATTTTTTTGCAAAATTATAGCTTAGCATTATGAGGATGGAAATATGGAATGAGGTTAGTATCACACTGAATCATGAATTACGGCGTAGCAGGGAACTGAAGTTTCAATAATCAATATTAGATATGCGATAGTAAGAATCTCAGACAAAAGATGGTTTTATTCTAATGATGGAAATAGATGAATTACCTGTTTAAATGGGCCGCAATGGACACGTTTGTTATTTTATCCATCACTTGTGCGAAAAAAACAGCATTTTGACAGAATGAGAAATTTTAAAATCCGATTTGTTTTCGTCATCGAAGACCATTTCACAGCTGAGATAGCAAAATAACTTGTAACTTGACATTGTAAATAAATAAATAAAATATTTCAATTTAAAGTACAAAATTAATAATTCTGAAATATTAAAATACAAAATGAAAATTTTCCTTTAAAAAGGCAAATATTATATATATATAAATATATAAAAATAGCTTTGTGTATATAATGATGTTGTCCAGTGCAAGAAAAATCCTGTAAAGTGTTTGTGAAGATGTGCATATAAGAGTAGAAAATGAAACCGGATCTGTCGAAGAATTCGATTCGGAATAAATAAAGATGTTAAAGGAATATAGGAAATGGATTTTTCGGAGACTACCTAGCAGCAGTTTTGAAGATATGAGCACATGGTCGTAAAAATAGGAAATATCGAAGAAAATGCTTCCATCCACTAGTGGATTGAGAAAATGGGACACCATCCGTTTCAGCTACAGGCGAAAAATCAGCTGCTTTTAAGTCTGAGTTGTAAGAAGATGCCAAGCAAGCTATACAAGAAAAAAGGAGGAATTTTCCTTGCTGACGCTACAATCTTCTTCTTAAGCCGATAGGAAACCCCGAATATTCACTATGAAAAATGTGCCAAGCCAGTGGAATCGAGGACTGAATTAAACAAGGAGTTTAACATGCCTGACCCTCGTATATGATTTCCTCTGTTTCTTTTTGCTTTCGGATATAATACTCCAGACCTTTTACAATAACACGGAATCATTTCCGTTCTGTTATGTCAACACGAAATTCGTCAATAACAAGATCTAGAACAATTTTAAGTAAAAAATGATTTGATAAGGCTCATGTGCTAGCTCATATTACTAAAAAGGTCATTTAGAACATGAATTGAGTTTAATCCCTGCACTTTAAAGTAAATGAATTATATATTGGACATCACAGAAATATATTTAAATACACTTTTGCACGTATAATCGGTCCCAGTGCACCAGATATATAAATAATAACAGTATATTAATTAGACATAATTGGTTTCTAAATGTCCTTACATTAAAATGATAATTGTACATAAAGATCTAGATTAACTTGCCAAAATACAACCATGCGCAAATATTGTATAGTTAAATCATAGATACACGTATATTAAATCGAACAGCGCATAAATATCAGAGGATTAATATCAGAGAGCTCCATTTCAAGTCATAAATGAAAATGTATGTACATATTCATAGGATAATCGTAAAAATTAAAATTACAAAGCTTTTTTATTCTACTTGAAATGGGTTACATAAGAGGATATGCAATAAAAATTGCATATCATTTATTCCCTAGAACTTAAAAACCATATAGAATACACTGTGTGTGATCGAGATGAATTCTTTCATAATTTTTAGAAATATTTTGTTATTTATTCACAATCAATGAGTAATAAATATGCTGCAAATAAACTTAATTAGAGATAGATGTGTACTTTTCCACATAAACCTTTATTTTTCGAATGAATGAAAGTTAATGTGGAAAGTCAATCTCTAAGTATAATTTCGACGTTCCACAACATCACACCGCATTCATCGATTGAATGAATGCTGCAAATATTTTACTACTCTATTGTTACTATCATATTTACAATTATCGTTAAAATACGCCCATTTGAAGAAATTTTATCAAATGATAAATACCATCAAATTTCATTTTCATCGAGTTCTTGATGTATGGAAACGTCTATTCATTAGACATGCATATGGAAAATTCATTGAAATTCACTGTTCATACCACATTATGAAGAATAACAACGTTACATTCTTGTTCTGAGTGCAAAAGGGAGGGAACTTCGGTTTATACCACGGGTATATATTACCTAAATAAGTGATCAACGGTGGGCGGAATGGTGGACCAAGAAAAGTAAGTAAACTTTATAATTTAATAAAAATTTCGTAAAATACTTGTCGTTCTATGTGGAAATTCTTAAGGCAGCTAAATCTATAGTTCGTAGGTTTTATAAAATGCGCCGATTTCGCAATTCAGGAACTCTTTTAATCTGAAAAGAGGACACTTGGATTCTTATCATATTATATTTATTATTATTCTTATCTATTATTATTCTTACCATATGATAGATTGCAATACTTAATGCATTGAGGGTCATCAAAATTTCAGAATCCAAAATAAACATACAGACTGGTATTCCCATTGTGAGCATCGTTAAAAAAACTTATGAAAACTTCTCATTGTGTGGAAGACATTGTGAGTGAAATACATGTCTAGTAAGATGATTAAGCAAATATTGCGTACAAATTTTATGCATGATTATAATCGTAGAAGAATTCTAATTGTAGTGCATAAATTATCCAGTTGAAGAATTTATATTGGTTGATATACATTCGAAAATGTGCGATTTTTTCATTACCTGTCATGGAAGTGAATCGCCGCTCCGTCGATTTTATTTAATTCTCATGAGCACTAATGACCACTCATAACTCGACAATTACAACGATTTTTAATAATATTAAAGCTTGGTATAATTTCTATCGTTTGACCGATAGAAAAAACAATCCATAGAAAATTATTAAACACATAGGTAATATATAAAAACTTCCATCCGAAAAATCTTTGTATGAACGCAACCCAAGGAAAGACATCCAACGAAAGTCCGAACGTATGAAAGTCAACACCCGGACTACAAAATAATTAACTCGCAATGAAACAGCTAGAAAGTGATCCCTCCGTTCCTCTTTAATATAAAAGCGAGCGATGTGCCCCTTAAAGGAATCTCCGGGAGTGACGTCATAAGGGGGAAAAATGGGGATACCTCATTAGAGAGCGCGGGGTCCCCAAACTCATTAATCAACTCACAGTTGCTTTTACCATCTCTACAACGAATGGAAAAAAGAGATTATCTCAATTGCAAAAATGTACGTGTGCGGATAGTGTAGAATCTTGCGCAAAAACAGAAGCTGCGGTTACGATAGAGGAAACTATGAGCGATAAATAATGATTTAGAGCGGCAATCCCTCGTGATGGACGCCGTGATTTTCTAATTACTAAAATAATTTGTGTGCTTCGAAGAAAGAGCAAAGCAGAGTAAATCTTGAAAGAGGATTTCTTTGGCCATTCTGCGTCCTCGTCGTCTTAGGTTTTCACTCGTGCAGACTCTTGTTTGTTCCTCGAAAACGATCATTCCTTTGCATTGCAATATCTGCTCGTCCATCAGCTTTATGAAGCGCGTTTGAACGAAGGCGGTGAATATTTCGACCGAATGAATAAAATAGGGAAGACTGACAAGAACAGTGGGAGGTGTAGGGGATTGCCTGATAAGGTGATTTGGAAGATAAAAAAGGCATGATATACATACTTAATGTTAAAAAGGAAAATGAAGGAGGAAAAATCCGCCGTAGCCTGGACTCGAAGCCGGATCTCCCACTTTCCGGGCAATTCAATGAAGCTACCACGACACAACAACCCCTTTCTGTTGTCCATCACAGCAACAGAAATTAAAGTAGGGATTATTTTCGATACAGAATCATTGTATTTAAAAGAATTATTGTATTAATTAATTCACTTTTGTGACGTTACCACCGGAAATTTTCCACTAGTGACGGAGTTACATAATAAATAAGTAAAAGAAAGAGTTGAATACAATCGATACAACTTTTAAATTGAAAGATTCTAAAATTCTTTCGACGGGGAGGGGATAACTCATTTAACAAAACCCTAAATTATTAATTACGTCCCTCTTCTGATAATTCACAAGATAAACAGGAATTTCCTTCATTCTTACGTCAAATGCTCTCATTAAAATTATCGAATCACCCGCCAGTTAACTATCAAAAAAGAAGCTTAAATAATTTCCTTTCATACATAGGATGCATTTAAACAGATTATGCCAATATTATATGAAAATATAATAGTAAATAACTTTCGTAACGCTGTGCTTGTAATTACTAGTGAATATGAAAATATTCTGCAAAATCTTTTTCTGCTATCTCTCGAGATGACTATTATTTATTGCAAATAAAAACCTCACTCATTTTTAAATGAATCTCCGAACAACTCATAATTATGTAGTCGAAACAGAAGGGCTTCCGGATAGCGAGTCCGCCTTTTTTGCAAGCGTTCCCTGGTTAGATTCCCGGAGAGGGCAAACTTACTTCCGAAATCGAAGCACTTTTAGAATACATATGCCACTCTAAATAGTGATATCGTGGATACTTGAGCAAAATTCAACCTATAAGTGTATCCCTCGAGGAGGGATGATAACTCTTCATGACGGCCGAGAACGACATTTACGGAATTTCGTTAATTCATTTCAAAATTAAGTAGGACTTTCCAAAAAGTATATCTAAATATGTGGATCTTTATTAGTATTACGAAAATTAAAATTTACCAAAATAATATAATGGTCTTCAGATTTTACTGAAGTTCTCAGAAATTAAAAGGATATTTAACGATGGGAAAATTTACCTTAATTATTAGCTTGGATTGGCCATAGTATAGCACACTGCTTTGTAATGACGATGTCATAGCAATGATTATTTATACTAGGGAAAATATAGTTACAGCTAGCATGTCTTGATTTCACAGTAACATTTGTGGTGTAATAGGGAAAATGATTTAAAAGACGTCAAATAACTCCACCGAACTCTTTGATAAGTGACTACTGGTGGTTTCAGACACTTTGGTCTGAAGTGGAATTACAGAGCCAGGTAATTTGGATAAAAAAGGGAAGAAATGTGTAACTAAGAAGGACTTCAGGTGTCCCATCTTATATATGAGTAATACGGAATATACATGTATTTTCCTTAAAAGTAGGATAATCCTGCTGGTACAGTTAGCAGCCCTACCCTCTACTAATCTTCAGAACTATTTACGAAATAAATATGATGAATATTTAGTCGAGCCGAGTAATTGATTCTTTATCTTTGCAAAATTTCACTTGGTGAATAGTTAAAGTGGTGTTGAGCGATGCATGGAAATTACTGATTAGTCTGGACAGCCTTTGATTTGCACATCAAGGGTGACATTTTCATGCATGATTTCCAAGGAAAGATACGCCATGGCAGCTGCTGTGAGGAGATTAGTCCGTGTGAAAGAAAGAACTCAAACACCATGCTGAGTAAGATTTTCTCGAAAGATAAATTTAACGACCTTATACCGAAATACCCTGAAATTTCTTTTTCCCATTCGAGAGTTCCTTCTTGCACTCTATAAAGATGCAACTTAACCAGGAAGAGAGGAAATTTTGGAAGAATCAAACCAAGAACCAAATGTTTCATCTGAATACCATGCTTATTTATAACAGCATTTATTAAATTTACCAACTACTCGTAAATGAAGATTACTATTTGGCTGAAAATAGCGATGGTCCTTCAAGTTTCGAACGGTGGTTATTCTCAATAATCCTCATAAAGTCTTCCGTCGGATTCAAAGTTTGGGAAATAAAATAAGAACGAAGAAGTTGTTTTATATACTTTCAAAAGTCGCTACTTCTTTAGAATAAAATACAGATTAAAAAGAACATAAGAAGATGGAGATCGAGTTGGATTTGGTGGCGACGTGCCGATCTGCTCCAACAAACGCAATATCGTGTAAAATCGCGTATAAATGAAACTGAAATTTGGTTTTAAATGTTAAACTGTAGATAAAATATTCCCCTGATCATGCTAAAATCGTCAACATCGGAATGTATTTATAGAATAAACAAAGTAAAACACTGATAAGAAATAGAATGAAAAATTAATATTAAAAAACAATTTACTGCACTTCCCAGTAAAATAGAAGTATTGAATTAAAGGTTTCATAAGAAGGCCCAATTAGTTATGAAAACTCGGCATTATTTTTACAAAAGCATCCGGAATTCAACTCTAGGCGGCTTGAAAATACTCCGACAAGAAATTCACGTAAACATTATATCTTCAAAATAAACATCAGTAAAATAGAAAGGAAATTAAATAAAAATTCTTATTTTAGTCATTGTCGATTCTAATTTTCGAAAATTATTATGAACTAGATGAATATCTTATCCGACAGTCTTGTTGACCAAGAAGACTGTCGGATCCGATCACATGCATTATCCGATTAAGATACACGATGGATTTAGGCTAATATAAAAATATTTAATTTTCTACAGACTTAGAATTCATGCATACAGGCTTAGAAGGATTATATGTGCACCATAACAGATACACATTCTTAATTAAGTTAATTTTATTTTTAACGGGGGAGTTCATAATCATGGAAATAAAAATTAGCTGGAAGAAACTTTTACTGCAAACAGAAAAACTGCTTCACTTTCTTGGATCCAGTATAAAATAAAAAAGGATTTTATGGCCCTCGAATAAATGACAAATTATCATATTCATTAGGATAATGGAATTCAATACCAATCCTGAAGATTACATCGAATCGTTGCTAAACAATAAATACTGAAGAAATAGCGTATGATTCTCTTTGGAGCCAAAAGATCATGTCAAGTCAAAAGATATTCAAGAGTTTAAGAAACCGTCACTAATAAATACGTGAAAAGGTTATATAAGAAGAATGTTTCAATGAATGTGAGGTAAGACTAGTTTAAAAGCAGTGCAATCGCCTGGAAATCGCCTTGTCTTTTACGGATTAATATGCATAGATTTTTGAGGTTTGGGAAAAATACCTCATCGGCCGATTAATTGATTATTACTTGATTTACGCCGAACAGTGGCGGCAATCGAAAAAATCTGGCCAAAAAGACGATTTTTTAAGTTAGGAATTTTATTTCATTAATGTTATGCTATACTGCTATTTTTAAAGGGAATTGGATACCTCGAGATGGGATTTAAATCAACGGTCGGCCAAAATAGTTCGTAAAACCTCCACCATTCGGAGGGAGAGGTGCAGAGGTGGAATGGGAAGAGAGGGGTGGAGGTGGGGTAGTCTCGATACATTGTAATATAAGATAATTGCTGTTCGTTTTGAGGTGTAGAGTGACAAGTGGGGAAGGCGAGGAAGAGATCACGTGTAGTCTTCAGAAGCGAAACAAATCCGAAGGTACTCGAAGTGCATCATGGGAATTCGCCAGACGAATTTTGGTTCCGCCAGTTCGACGCCAGACGGTCTTTTGCGCATTTTTTGAAAATTGTTTTGAGGCCGTTCTCGGTGCGATAGAGCAATAGAAATAGCAAATCGAAAATTCTATTGTGCCAATTGAAGAAATGTTACCAACTGACCGCGAGTTCGACCCAAGGTGCAACATTTTCCGATATATAATGCATGGCGGTAAATTTAGGCGATTATTATGAATGCTTTCCCAATAACCGGGAATGATATAAAACGGAAGGTACATAGAGGTGATTCATAAGTTTTATATACGCCATTTGCCGTTCCTCTGACGGGTTTTGGTTCGATGCCAGAGCGTCAATTCTATTCTACCATGTATTTCAAAGGGGGATAACGGAATCTTATATTAGGACCTTCCCGATAAGATATCGAATCGAAACTTTGGAAAAGGTCAGAATGGCACTTATCTAACATTAATATGCATTTGTCTATCACAAAAAGGTCCTGAGTTCGACACCAGGCGGTCTTTTGCGCGAATATTTGAAAATATTTTAGAGGCGTTTCTCCGTAAGATAGAGGATTCAAAATCGCAGACTTTGCATATGTAGTGGTCTTCTACACCAACAATGAATGAAACGTCACTAAATAAGCTTGGGTTCGACGCCAGGTGGATGTGAATGTCTACCTTCAAAAATACATTGCGGCGATTCTTTCGATAAGGATTCTTTTGAATACCTTTTCGATAACCTGGAAAGGTACAACCTAGAATGTAGATAGCGGTTATAATATACTTTCATATGAGCTGTTTCCCTGATGAGTTTTGGTTCGACGCCAGGGCATCATTCCGATTCTACCGTAGACTTCAAACGGGGAATCCCGAATTACGTCTTAGTCACTTACCGATATCTAATGGACTTGTAATTTTAGAAACGGACGAGATTGCATCTACCAAACAGCCATATTAAATCTTGTTTTCCGAGAAGGTCCTGGGTTCGGCTCCAGGCGGTCCTAAATCTCCCATATGATATGTGTGGCGGGATACTGAAATTTCTTAATGAGACATTTCCAAAGAAGATAGAAGTCCGTAACCCTGTATGTGAGTAGCAGTCAAGAGTACGTTTTACAAAAGCATTTTACCGTTTCCCTGATGGTCCTTGGTTCGTCCCCAGGGTACTAATTGCATTCTACCATACAATTAAATGGGAAATTTGTAATGTTACTATATCGTTTCGAAATTCAGCATACAGCAAGAAGGGTCTTTACCGAAACTTAATCGGCGGCAACGTTTATGGCAATGGAACCTGGTTCGACTCCAGACCGGGTATATTTCCCCGTTTTAGTCATCGCTTAGCAGAATTTGGGAATGCTTTTGCAAGCAGTTTCGAGAGTAATTGGATGTTTTGATAAATATGCAAAGATTAGCTTGCAGTATGCAAGCAACTTTTACTCGTATGAATATATAGGTATATCTGGAGAAGTAGCTATTTAATATACATGTATATTTAACTCGAGTATACCTGCTCTCAACTATGTGTTCCACCAAGTGAAATGTGGGATTGCAATTCATCTCAATCTCGAGTGAAGAGCTCAGCGTTTCTGAGGTTCCAACGATTAGATTCGATTACATTAGGATAGGCTGTGCGTAGGGTGGGAATAGAGGGGAAGTAGTGGGGTGAGGGCCTGCCGAGGATCTCGAAGTCAGCGCCATTCCTCCAGAGCAGCTTCTTCCGCAGAATGCGCTTAACATCTTCGTGATTTTTCACGATTATAGTGATTGTGTTACACTTACGTCCTCATAAAATATTTCCATTCAAATTTAAAGAATTGAGCTACACCCAGAGTCAAGGTTCATTTTCGTATTGCCTTTCACAGCAGAGTACCACGTGAACGAAAATGATCGATTTTTCAGAAAGTTTACTATTTTTTTCTACGACATGCTTAGAGTTGTCTACATGAACAAATACTCAAGGTCTAGCTTCATCCTTTAAGTGTCGAATAGCGAAGGCGTAGATATTATATTTTTATTAATGCCTACGTAGCGATTTGAGAAACAACGGTCGAAAAACGCATTTTCGGGCGAGGTACCCAATCCCCTTAATGAAGAAA
This sequence comes from Pachydiplax longipennis, assembly GCA_036926295.1. Taxonomy (NCBI): domain Eukaryota; kingdom Metazoa; phylum Arthropoda; class Insecta; order Odonata; family Libellulidae; genus Pachydiplax; species Pachydiplax longipennis. The sequence continues at coordinate 4,419,650 of JAVFKF010000044.1, read as the reverse complement.
TGCATTTAAGCATTTATATGAATAAACCAAAGAAATATTAATAATGGACATAGTCGTCAGCCGGATTACCGCTCTCCATAAGGCTTTCGGTTCTGAGAGGATATACATATTTACACCCATTTCAAAGGAATGTATTGTGCATTAAATGTTGAATTGTTCTTTTGCTTTATAAAAGATGAAATTATTAGGGGAATAATTACCTGTACACATTACAGCAATGATTAAGTTAGCAACGAAGTATTGTTTCCTGCAAATCTTAGGATAAATTACTATTTTTGACTTCTCAACTTCATAAATATTTGCAAAGTGTTATCTGTGTTTCTTGTAGTTAATTCTCTCAATCTTTTCTCTAACCTTCAAAAGCAACACAAATAAACCCACATCTGGTGTTATTTTGGCGACCGTCGCAGTCTGAGTAAAAGTTTTGGAGGGCTCGTCACTCAGCTACTTTGCTTCTTTAAAATCAACGTCATATTACTGCTGATTTCTTCGGCGTATTGTAAACAAAGGAAAAACAGCACAACACTCGCCTACCACCTAAGAAGGTTAACTTCGCGTCACCTGCCACCTCCATGCACACTCTTTGGTACTTCAAATTTCACGCAATATCCCAACTATTTGGCAGTAGAATCAAAATTCAAGCCAGTTTTCTCTAGAGGGCGCGAGGTGTCGCTAGCCGAACTGACATCGGCCGTTCGATTTTGACGTAAGTTTCTGAAGGAACCATCGGGAAAGCATTCAATTTTTATCGTAATTAGGCGAAAGCCATCTATTTGTAACAATCCTTAGCACCCGAGGAAACGGCTTATTTTGATCGCAGATTGTAGTTGTCGCGTTCGGATCGGGGAAGGATCTGGCACAAGAGCGAAAGAAAAGAAAGTGAGAACAAAGAAAAGAAAGGAAATTTTTGTTCTTCCGGGTAGTTTGGCCAGTCGTGCTTCCCGACGGCTACTGGAATTTTGTGATTTCTATAATATAATCCTAAAAAGCGGAAAATAAATTTACGATCACTGAAAATATACCGACCTGCAAAACTGACTGATTTCTTCATCGCTACATGGCAGAGACACTCTGATGGAGAGAAGGATGAGTCGGTGGAAAAATTGGCTGGATCGAATGTTTGAATCGAGGACAGGGATTGCTAAATAAGAATACTTAAGGCAGAGTCTAAGGGGAATAGCAGCAGTTCATATTTCACACCTTGTAGTTATATATTTTAATCAGTCGAATTCGTTTGAAGTTCCCTGACGAAATATTGTTATGACGAACCGATTACATGAACTTTCTAAGTATAGCCTTATGCATGTTAAGATGTAAATCCCATCAAAACCGAAAGCCTCATGGAGAGTGGTAATCCGGCTGACGACGATGTCCATTATTACTATTTTTATTGTTTGTATGTATGTATATATATGCTTAAATGCATGTCCTTATTTAAAAAATAGCAGCATGGTAAAATATTTATGAAATAATAATCGTATGCATCGTCCGGCGTCTTAAAACTTCATTATTTAAAATACAACAGACTTTCTATAATCACCGCCGTGAAATTCGGGGTTTTTGTCCCTTATTCTCACGTAAAATATGTTTGGAGTATATCTCTTGTATGCTAACTACAAACAATACATTGACAACTGTGTTGATTCGTATATCCTCCCAAAACCGAGAGCATCATGCAGCGCGGCTAAGGACCTTGCAGTGGTTTCGAAAAGTTGGTTTATTTATCGGCGTCACAAACGGTCGCAAAAGTTATCTTCAGATTCCCCTTTGGGAATCATCACAGAATAGTACAGTATTAGTTAGCCCGTATCCATCGAAGTCCATTTTTTACTATTTTCCTCGCTTTAGGCAAAAATTTGCTGTAAAATAAGGGTCCGCCATTTTGTTATGTAACGTATTCTATTATTCAATTATAACAATTTAAATCCATCTGTGTGAAAGATATGGGATAGGTTTATAATATGGTTTTAAAGTTTATCCGACAGTGTTCTTCATATGGGTTCAGCACCGGGTTGAAGTTGAAGAATTTCGCAAAAAATTGAATACTGGCGTTTTTCGCCAAATTTGGTTCACTTTGACCCCCAGCATAATTTAAATGCGCATAAAATCAACGCAAATGACTTGCGCAGTTGAATGCAGAATTTATCCAAGAATAGCCATTCGAAGTTTCAAACTCCTAACTCAAAAAAAACCACTTTCGTATTTTTGGCTTTTTTCGATTCTAGCCTACTGTTAGATTCTCCATCCTGGTCATACGGACTCAAATAAATTTCGCGCTTCTGCCGAATTTTCCCGCTTTCCGAGGGAACTTGGGACTATTCCCGAATTCAGAGTAATGGTTCGAACACAACAAAAAACTGATAATTATGGATTCCGTGTGATCTAAAAGCGACGGCCATAATGCGACATATCCGAGGAAACTTTCCGCTTTTTAGGAATCCCGTAGCGACGAATTGGACAAGATCCAAAGCAACTCGGATAAGACTAACTGAAATTGATTGCTTACCTGTTTTACTGGTGTGATTTGTTGGGGAAAATAAAACTAAATACTGAGGCTTACGAAAATTCGTCACAGAAGTTAGGTTTAACTTCTTAAGGCTCGTTCTCACGAATAATAACAAAATAAATTAAAATATGAAACATTCTAAACAATAAACCATCCTTAATAACAAAGTTTACTTCAAGGATAAACTAAATACGGCGAAAAAATCGAATAGACTATCAATCCATAGCATCTCTTTATTAAATTAACACCAGTTTTCGCTCGATCTAACCTCATAATCATTTAATAATTAGACCTTATATATGATTTTCACTCAATGACTACACTTTCTTTCGATGATCATTCAATTTACATTAATCATTTTATAAATTGATTAATTTATAAAATTCTAAATACCGGAAACTTAGAATTTTAATTGGTCCTATATTCAGGTTAAAGTTGATGTTAATTCTTCCACAAACAAAACAACATAGAATTTTAAATTAATGCGCAGAAAAATGTTGCTTTGTCTCATTTCATAGAATCACAAACGGTCATTGAAGAATACATCATAATTGCTTAACCAAATACTGGAATAAACTTAATCATCCCAAATTAATTGAGCCATCTTCTTCTTTTAAGTGAGAGATTTCCGAAATGCTCCTTATATGAGGGCCTCAACAAACTCGCGTCGCTCTCTCCTATTATTCCTCACTATTATACCTTATTCATCACATGGTATGACCGAGAGAACCTTTAGTTCTCTTCTGTGGTGTGTTTATACGGATATATTTCATCAATACGTAAAATGACTATAAAACGAGTCTGGATTCATTTTTATTAGTAATCTAAATTATCATGAATTTTTAATGGTATTTGTTTCACGTTTGCAATTCTTTTGCCACATTAGTGAAATGTTATATTGCGTATTATTCATGTAAATACGTGTAATAATAAAGTAATTTTTCACGCATATATATTGTTAAAATATTTCTTCTCCTTATATATTTTTAAATTTATTTTATTTTAATTTCTATCTTTTTTAAAGTAAATATTGTATATAAGTAAAGTATTGTAGTAAAGTAAATATTGTATATTATATTGCCTTTGAATTCCTCTTGTGAGGATTCGCGTTTTCTCTCTTTTCCCTCCTTCTCCGGTGTTTCCTACTAAGTGAGTTTCTTCTTTTTTAGCCTCAAGATGCAAGTATGTCCTTCCAACACATTTATCTTTTTCAATTCATCTTTCTTAATAATATTAGGTGCAAGAGAGGCCTAATCTCATTACTCAGGGGCCTATATTTCAATCATACTGTGACTTCGTTAACCGGAAACGTTTCCCGATTAAAATAAATCTTGAAGGATTTCATTACGTTTTAAAACTGGAAATGAATAGAATGAAATATTTAGCGATCGTATGCAAGTAAATTCCTCGGAATTTTGCGGTTACATTCCCGATAAAAACATTTGGAGGCAAAGTCGAGCGATAAATCTCTAAACATGGTAGTCGGACAGATCAAGGATTTCCGGATTCTTTCAAACACAAGAAAGAACCAGTGCTAGAGTAGTTATTCACATTTTTAGGGAAGATGAAAAATTACGAGCATGCAAGACACACAGATATAAACACAAACAAACAAATAAAAAACTTAGCATAATATCTATGAACCGACCGACGTCCTTGGGCTTATAATTCCGTCGATGGAAAAATATGATGATAATGTAGTGTTATTACGGATACGAAATTTTTTTGTGTATAATTCTCAAACTTAAGTTTTATATTTAATTTTAAATGTTCATTCAAAATTTTACAGTCAAATTTAACATTGTATGGATCAGAATGCAATATTGAAATCCAAAAAAGCTGAGCTCATACTGAGGGCTATTGTGAGCTAAACGATTTCTTTTCTTCACTTTTATAAGCATTTCTTTATTTAATTGATGTACACCACGTATGCGGTAGTTTGAATCCAGAATAATCCACAACAATTTCCGAAGAATTGCTTAAATTTATTTTATATTCTCGCTTTCTGAATAAAATGGTTAAGGGCAAGGTTTACGGGCATAATGAAGAAATTAAAAACATAAATTTCAACCTATAATTTTATGAAGTACTTGAAACTAAAGTTTAATGTTTCTCTTCTATTAAGCATATTTAGTTTGTCATTTTGTATATTAAAATTATGCTATATTATTGGTAATTACAATCTTCTTTATATTTATAAATGAATTCTCTTCTAATCGTTCTTATTTCGACAGTTTTATGTCGCCTATTTTATGAATATTTTGTTAATTTATGTCGTTGTATTTGTAATGTTGTAAATACATAATTGCGTTTTAAGTCAATATATACTCACTTGCTTTGACGATGAATACACGTTTTTGATGTTGAGTTAACTTGTAATTCAATTGCTGTATGTCACAATAAGCTTTGAATACGCAAATTGTAAAACAGTAACTTTCTCGCACTCGTAAAACTTTCTTTTCATTCTAAAACTTAATTTTTTGTTTTCTTCCTATTTTAAATGCTACATTGTAATTGTATTGGTTGAACGGAACATGATATTTCCAAGCCTTAATTTCGCCAAAGACAGTCTTTTTCAGTCTGTCTAAACAGTACTCTCAGAAATTCACCGAAATTCCGCGAAGAAGTATCATTTATTTTACAATGACGACAACCATTAAAGATTGAATGAATTGTTTAAATCTCCATGGTCGCGGAGATGAATAGAGGATAGCGGAAAAAAGAGAATCCTACTAAGACTCTATTGATAGAGTCCCTCGAATTGCTTTTTTTAATAAAACCTTTCGACGATTCGATACGTAAAATGGAAATCCTCAAGCCGTTCACTGCATATTTTTATCCGATGGACAGGGAATTCGATCAAAATAAATCCACACTTGTAGTTGAATTTTTGGCAGAATGCAAAATTCAATCACGATCCTCAATAAATGGATAACTTTGAAGAGTGGCGGAAAATCATGCGTTGGCTAGAATTTTGATTCGGCTTCAACACAAAATATAGTTAGAGAAAATCGTCAACTTCTATACTCGATTCCGATTAGATTTTTAGCATTTGTTCGCACAAATATAAAAAGTTTTAACAATGATCTTACAATTAATGACAGCAACCACCAGGAAGTTTATTGGATGATAGAGTAGTTCATAATTAAGTCTGAGTGAGTATCAACAAGGATTCCTCAATTACGGTTAAGTTATAATCTTTTCAAAGCAACCTACCTAAATCTTCTTTGGTGAGAAGTACTATTTAAATCAACAAAACATACGAGGGTGGATTATTTTTGACATAAAATTTTAAAATACTACCTTAAATAAGCTGAAACGAGACCAACCAAAACGAATGAGATGCAGTTTCAATTAAACGTCGAAACTCAATTTGTACGCTGCCTCAGGACTGCGGTAAATCCACCTCAACGTTAATTAATAGCTATGTTAATAACGCTAATTTACAGTTTTATAAAAATAAATAACATTAATTAACTGTTCTAAATAAAGCTTACAAATCACATTTAGACTTCGTATGGTATAGCGGTTCAGATGTTATCGAATCGAACGAGTTCTTCAGAAGTAAAAATCTGCCGTATTTTGGTACTTTTAAAAGGGGCATAAGCTTGAAGTAATATCTTTCAGAATGGAGGAATGCAATTCTTAGTAGTATTATTTTCCACTCTATAAATGTGGAAATGATGAACGGAGGCAAGTGATTTTTCTGATTAAAAAAAGGATGATACATCCAATCTTTGATGATCAAAATGTACTTCGGTTGCATAACTACGCGAGTAGTAACTTTTCGAGCAGAAGCTATTATTGACTCCAGTTTGGAACAACGGTAGAGAGTAAACAGGAAAAGTACACATGTATATCATGAAAGTATATGATGCAATTTGGATGAAATTTCGTCTGCCAACAACAGAGTCAATAATTTCTGATAACTTTCCAGATAATTTACATTACCTTCAAGCAACTCATAGTAATGATAAAAATAAAAGAATGTACAAAAAATAAAGAAACAGTACTATCCACGCAATGAAATACAAAGACGACCGGCTAAAACGCCATCTTCAAATAATGTACAGGAATTTACTTCATTACCTGAAGAAGGCATTTTACCCGATCGTCTAACTTAGTAAGATTTTAATCACATGGAAGCTAGCAAGCTTTTTTTTATTTGTTACAATGTCGATCGATCAATTCCAACCTACGATGATAGATTATTAATTTTTTTATTCTCCTTTTCCCCGAATTCTCTTTTTCGTTTTTTTTCTTTCTCTTTTTTTATTCTCTTAGTATTATTTTGAATCTTTATAACGATGTATCTTCATACGAAGTTAGGTGGAAGAGAGGCCCACTCGGGCCTAACCTCGCCTAATAAAGGGTCAAATAAATAAATAATTCTCATGTAGGAGTTCTCCTGATGAAGCCCTCAGATTTGACTTAGAGACCAGGATGGCTTGAATTTAAATTAATCATTTGCACGAACAATAAATTACCAAATGAAGTCATTTCCTCGACACAACATTTCATACAAACAAGGTATGTTTCGGTAATGTTATGTAATTTACGCACTGCCACTGCTCATATTCGCAGGATACTTGTAGTGAATAACTCAGTGGCCTATTTAAAATAAGTGACCCCATTCAGACTTTTAAATCCGCCGTCGGTATAAATAAGCCCAGCCGTAGGTGTTCTCCGTGGAAATCGCATTTCGGAGTAATTTGGTTGGCTACGCGCCAAATCACGTGGATCCAACAAATGCCATTCGTCAGCGGAGATTTTTCTTGTCCTAACAATTGAGTCAATAAGGCCGCTTCCATTACCATCCTTTATACTTTGCTCTTATTCCATTTTTTATCTCTTCCCAAGATGTCGTCGCTCCGGAGAAATTTTATTCGAAATGGAAATGCGACCTATGTCATACGTCTTTATCGCACGTGCGAAATTCCATCGCAAGATGAGCTGATTCGTTGGTTTCCGTAATAAATTTGCGCAGTAGATAAGAGAGAAAAAGAACATAAATTGATCGCTAAAACTTTAACTCACAGGGCATCAAACCGAACAGTTGTATTTGCCGAACCAAAAGTAATGAAATTCTCGAACAGAAACCGAAAACCATTATATATAACACTTCAATTTTCTGTTTTCAACAACGCACGTTTTCGTGACGTGTCGTGGAAGAAAGGTTTACCAAACATGTGTAAGTTTGATTTGCAACTAACCATAATTAAATTTTATATACAATGATGCAACAACATAAATACTAGGCAACTAAGTTTTATAGTAAAATTTAGTGTAATGGAATGTAAATGAAAGGGTCAAAAAATAATAAAACTAATTTTTAAAAAGAAATTTACAATGGTAAAAATGGATTGAAAAAAACCGTAAAACGGTAATACTTGGAAATTTCGCGCTCAAAAGGTAAGATCGGTATTAATAATGATAGATTAAAGTAAATTTTGGTTGCCTTCACTTGGACTTGAATTTGGCTGACAGATTCCACTGTATCTTCGTAATGTATCTTCGTATTAAAATTACGCTAGCACTATCCCAACTATCCGGATTCGTGTAGAGGTTGGATAAATAGCAAATAAAAAATAAAATCCACTTTCTCGGATGAAAAAGCATAGTCTACAGTTGAAGCAAAACTAGATGTATGTATCAGATATTTCAAGAGGAAAATAAAGATTAGAGATCTCTAGATCAAATACTGGAGTATTCTTTCGTATATAAGTGATATTTGCCTTGTACTTGTGACCATATCTTTCGATTTGAACCAAACTGAAGAAAATTCCCCGGTTAGAATATATGAAAAAACGATTCCGAATCAATAATATATAAGAATAATAAAAATTTACTGTCATATATTTCTATCTCATTTGGAATGATATTCATATTTGAATGAATATCTTATAGTGAATCTATAATACTTCGTGTATTTAGTAGTTCATCTAAATAGGTGCGGGGGGTACTGTTGATAGCGGATATCCAACTGTACTTACATAAGGAAGACTATCCATATAAGAGATAAGTGACAAGATTATCGAAAAAAATGGTAGCTAATTGAACCACCATATCTTTTTAAAGAATCAGTGAGTAACAAAGACATTATATACTTATTTGCACATCTAAAAAATAAATCTCAAAAACGTCAAATTTTAAGTAAAATCCATCAGATAAAATATATTTCACTGCAAAAACAGTTGAGTGTTATATTATTGGATTAAGTAAGAAAATTTCCTTTACTTTGTTTAGCAGTCGCTCGCCTCTCCATATCCACCGTTTTCCCCTGTCAATGCTGAATTACTTCAAGCATAACCTCGAGCATCTTTAGCACCCCCGTGTTTGCTTATTATCAACCCAAGTTAATTGTAAGGAAAATAATAATATAATTCCTTCTTACATTATAGCTATAAATTTACCTAAAATATACAGCAGAATCAGATGGGGAGTTGGCCTTATTGGATACATTAACGGGTAATTGATGAAGCAAAAAGAATGAGAAACAATCTGTCGTCGATTACAGTACTTGGAAACTATGATAGCAAAACCATCACTTTTTACATATCCACCAAGATAAAGAAGCATGTCCCAGTAGAAAAATAGAATTCAAAAATTAACCAGAGCAATCAGAAACATTATAGCCGAGGAAGAAGATGTAATTTCTTCTCTAATTCCCCCGAGATGTTTCGAAAGAAAAAAATCACTCAATGCCCGTCAAAATAGATTCCGTTTCTCGTTTGTTTCCTTTATTCTCTAAGCAATCGATCTGCGGCGAAACAGTCTCGGAGAAACAGCAAAGAAATAAAGGCGGAAGTGTTGGATAAAAGAGATTGAAGGTTAGCGGATAAAATAAAGAAAATGCTTTTCGGATGGGCAAATGCTTGCTAAGAATAACAAATAGGAACACAAATCGATTGGAAATCGGTACATCTGAAAAAGAGAGGAGGGATTTACAGGTGTATGAAGCAGATTTCGATATCGCGCAAAAACTCGGAACTTTTAACAGCTCCAATCTATCTCTATATTTAGGAAATTTATCTTCCTTTTCCGATTACGTCGATATAAAGATGTGAGAAAACTATGGATTATACAGACTTAAAATGAAGATTATTATTAAATTTCGAGATGCCAAGATCATTATGAAGAAATAGTAGAAATAAAAATTCACGCATTTACACAAGCGATAAAGACAAGTGCAAATCTACAAAGGAGTCATAAGCTCAATTTCGCTCTAAATTAATACTGGCCAACGCTTTAGGTCATGGTTTTGAGATGAATTGCGAAATGAAAATCGAATCACCCCGGCAATCATTAGAGTTTCTAAAGATTAAGTTGAACAATCAAGCATAAGTAAAGGAAATCCACCTTAATCATGGCAAAAACATTCCCTCAAATGGATTTTTAAAAGAGCGCTGTGGGATTCGGACGAAAAGTTTCGCAAATTGCATTCTCCCTTTTTTCATAAAGTAGGTCACAAGTCCCAAAGGGTGTCCTTGACCGAAAGAAGCATTTAAAGGATTAAAATCAACCCTGCTCTTATGAGCTGTTTGTCGGGTAAAGATTTAATTAATATAAAAGTATTTAAATTCCCTTTTAAGTGGAATTTGAAAGATGCCCCGATTTCACTTCTGACTTCACATTTGATGACTACAGTGGGAAATAAAAGCCTCGATGTCGAAATGAAACGATTTCTATGAAAGATTTGTGGTTTTTATTCTCTTATCGATCGAAAATATTTTGAAAACGATGGAAAATCACGCACTGAAAGTATATACAATTTGTAAAACCCTTCGTAAAGCCCTCTGAAATATTTATCTGCGTAAGCCATAGCTATGATGTATTTAATTTGGTGTCCTACCTATCAAGCATTTCATATGATAATTATCGTAAGTGATAAAATAAGAAAACACTACAATGAACCATCAATAAACGCGTTAGACCCCATGTAAGTACATCTAACGTTTCACGTAGTCTAAATAAACATACTTTTTTATTCATCGCTTAAATTTAGAACGCAAAATTGCATTGATTGCCACGTACAAGGAAGACAACACTTAACTCCAAGCCAAGATTCCTTTCATGTTCGAGAGCAAACATTCGAAGAAACGATCCTCTAAGTAAAACCACTTGCCGGAAAAAAACGAGGGCAGAATTACACACAATTCGCGCTCCATTAAATCCGCGAGTGTTCGTCTTGAAAATAAGGCAAAAAAATCACTCTTGGATGCATGGAAAAAGGAAGCTCAAAAACTTTCCAGAGGCAACCTAAAAACGAAAACGCGGCGAGATGAAACGAAAAGTTAATACAAAACGGGGCGAATCGCAAATAAAAGCAGAGAAAAAGGACGGCGAAATGACTGCGATGGAATTCCGCGTCAGACCGATGGAGATATCGAAAATAAAAAAGTCGGGCGAAAAAAAGCCTTTCCCTTACTGGAATACTTTTACCGAAATGTTTTCCCACGTCTGAATTTATTCCGAGTTATTTTGAACCTGTGACATAATGGTCCGTCAGATCATCGCTGACGCATAAACTCGTCATAGCTTTCCGTCAAATTTATTTACACGGCTCCGCATAAGATAAGGTAACTAAGAACCCTGATTTTTCTGTACTTATGTGTTAAATCAGCAATTCATAACCAATATATCGGTGAATCGCTAATAAATTGATATTGTAAATTAGAGATGTGCGAATATCCGAAATTCCTAATCGAACCGAATTATTTTTTGTTCGGAAAATATTTCGAACCGAATCGACACATGTAAATCGAATATATAAAGTTGCAAAAACAAAATAGATGTTTATACCGAAAGATGGTATAAAAAGGAAAATTAATGGTAAGAAGGAGGAGAGTGACAAAATATATCCAGACATGGAAAGGGGTGAATAGGAGAAAATTTTTAAAACAAGGTTTAGGCTTATATTAGATAGAATATGCAGAAGAACGTTCACGTGAGAATGATAAAGCCATTCATAGAGAAATTGGGGGTTCATATAAAACTAGACGAAGGATACAAATCGTAGTAGTAGTGTTAAAATGCTTCGATATCTAATTTAATTTCGTGAACCACCGGATATCGAACCCAGGTTCGCTTTCACCATAGGCGTACGCCCTTCACTATCGAGTTTGAATTACAAATATGCTTTGAATTCTAGATAAGTATAGTCGATCCACGTCTTATTTAATAATTTTTAACGCATTTCCGTTTGTTTAATTAATAATGACACCGCAACATTTGCTTCGGCTGCCTATAAAGAAGAGAAACGGCAAACTTAAAATGGAAGGAAAAGCTAAATCCATTAATTATAGAAAAATAAAAGATGGGCTCGAATATAAGGTGGATAAGTTTCATTTTATGTACCCACAGAATTTGTATTCTAAATTCTATTTAAATTAAAATTTAAATTCTAAATTTGGATCCTCTAAATCGATCTACCAAAAACAGTTTGGGCTCGACCGGGATTTGAACCTCTCGCACCCTAAGCGAGAATCATACCCCTAGACCAACGAGCCGACATCAGGTGAAAATGGTTGCAGAATGGAAAGTGCTGAGGAGAGAAATTGCAGTCAGTGCGGAATGGGCTAAGGGTGTATGCGAGGGAATTATTCCATTCCAAGCCAAGTGATTGCATGAACTAAAATCATATTAACATCCAATATCTTGTTATATGTGACCACATACACAGATAGTATCTAAATGTTGTCCGTGCTTTTATATGTATCGATATATTCTTTAGATTTTAGCTTATTTTTGTTCAGATGTTTTAAAAGTATTTCTTCGAGATTTTGGTATTGTAGCTTTAAAGGTTCAAAGTGGAGACCATTTTGGCCTACCCTTGCCACAGATTAAATGTATTTAGTAAACTTAAGCGTAGTTCCCCTAATCATAACTCAATTCACTGAGGCGTCCATCTTCAATTTCTTATATTTGAGAATGAGATCTTCTCTGAAAACCCACTATCGTTAGGCAATCTAGGTTGCAACACTAATAATGGTGTTATAACTCATAAAAGGGTATCAAAAAAGAACAGAAATCATGTTCACGAACATGAAAGCCAAGGAAGCAACCTGAAAAATAACCAAATATTTCGACAACCAAAGGGGGCCCCCTATGAAGATGGAAGCATTGTTTCCGAAATGTACATCGGGATTCTGAAGAACTGGGACCGCTAAACGATTATCCGTTTCCCGGGAATCGCCCTTAGACGGTCGCCGCTTTTCAGCGCTTGGAGAACCTTTATCTCTTAGTTATCTAGCGGGCTTAAACAGTAGCCTACTTAACCAGTCTCTTTCTTGATTTATAACCTTATTCTTTCACCGACGCAATAACATCAAAATGGCCGAGTGGTTAGAGTGCCTGATTCAGTTTCTAAACTATCCAAAGGTTATCCAAAGTGCATCCTCAGTGGTTTAGATAGAACGATCCACGGCATACTGAGGATTCCTCACTGTTTTGACGGTCTACCAAATTCGTCACCCATTACAACAAGTTTCTTTTCATCAAAATGATGAAAAGATTTCTGTGTCTTGTAAGGAATCGCAAGAATTGTATGTGTCAGATAATTACACCGAAAGCTTATTTGTTCAGTAGCTTGAACTAAATATTCGAAATGAGAAAAACAAGCGATGAGATACAGAATTCCTGTGCATTCGGCAGGCATAATCCTTGAAGAGGTTTCCAGCAATGCAAATTTATTTGGAGTTATTAAAATTTTTAATGGAACGAAAAGTGTAAAAGGTATCGCATGAGATAATATTTCTCGATGAATGAAATCTTATTCGTTTCGGATTCAGTCGCGGGTAAGTTTACTATTATACAAATCCATCAATTATACCCAACCTCATCATGTTCGCCATCTCCATTCATCACATTTTATTAAGCTTAACTCAGTACCGCTTATCAAACGACTTTCCGCCAATGTTTTCATCTGTAATCCACTCGTCTAAATACATGATACTGTCACTCTTTATATTTATCTCTCCTTTCAAAATATGCTCTTCTCTATTGGTGTAACAGGGGTGGGAGGCACTTATTTTAGGTGGGAAATGAGGTATTTTATTCTTTGTCAACCGCAGCGGGTGGAGAACCAGTTAAATTATCAAAAACGGACTACACGAATGAAATTGAATAAAGATGAGATGACTAAGGCTATTCATAAAGATTCAATTATAGATGAAGCTCTTTCTTTTTTAGAGTATTCAAATCTTTTACCGCCCTACTCCCTAAGATGGCGAAAAGTGCCTCCCAATGAAGGACCAAATGTAATACCACAAAATATTGCGTATCTATTTCTAAAAAATAAAACAAAAAAATATGTTAAAAACGAATAATTCTTTTTCCTATGTATCACACATTTAATTTAAGGGTATTCAATATATAAAGAGTATGGCAGCAAACTCAGAAGCCCCACAAAAAGAAGTTACACCGCTAGTCTTTCACCACAATCATATCATGTGTTTCTCATCAGCCCCGCTAACATAATCCAACCAAAGCGAAGAACATATTTCATAAAACTTTATTCTTTTAATCTCCAACTTTTCCTAATTGTATTACCCAGACCAGTTCCTTTCGTACCGCAGAACCAGTGTTGCAAATAAGTCCATCTAATACAGAAGAAAAAATCCTCTGAGATTTTTATCCCTGACAGCAAACAATCAGCTATTTCTCAGAGTAAATAAAACAAAAAAAACATCTCTCACTCGCTGATCTCGGAGTACAACAATCAACAGTGGTAAGCTGTCTTCAACAGAGATCGAACAAAAAATAGATACTTCACGAGAAAATATGCTGAAATTGAAGCTGATAAAGACTCGGTAAGGAGAATGGAAGGATGTAAATGCCAACAACATAACAGCACAAAGTGGGTCAGGCTATCATAAATTTCCCTAAAACAAAAGGAAGCTTTTTCTACATGTATACTCGCGCACCGAAGAGAAAAAGGGGACGGCTGGCTTATACAAAACAAGGGAGTGTGACAGACAAAATAAAAGAGGAGGATTTTGCTCTAGAAGAATAGGGATAAGGGAAGAAGGACAGGAAGGAAAGTAGTGGAGGAGACAGAAGACCGGAAATTACGTTCTCCTGGTCACAAAACCTCCATTCAGAAACGGGAAGCTGTCCTAAAAGTGCACGGACGTCCGCAAGAATGATTCGTGTGTCGATGTAAATGTGACGCCTCATTTTTTCCTAGAAACCAATTTCATTCGTTGGTGGCGAAGAGATATGAATTGTAAGGACTTGCCGAGCTTAAATTTTCGAAATGCTGCCGATGCTAAGATGCAAGTTGACCCCGAGAATCATTAAACATACGACTGCACTGTAATCGTTATTTGACATAGAGATTTTCACAAAATGTTATGAAATACAATATAAGATTAATAAAAGAAGAAAGAGAAAGCAAAATGTCAACTACGTAATAAGTAGAGACCTAATTTTCTCTATAGCATCCTAGTCATACTAGAATTTACGAAATATCTCCATACTTTACTAAGGAAATTAATTAGCGTGATCCAATTTTTACACAATTCACCAATGCGTACATCATAACATACTATATATATGTATATCTGTTTTTTTCACTACACGACAACATTTTGAATGGCATGATTGCATCTTGTCGTGCAGTGAAAAAAACAGATAATTTGTAGAAATGACGAAGATATCATTATAATATACTACGCGAAGTAACACCAATAAAAATATTTATTTTGCATGGTATTCTTTAGAAAAATTCTCGATAAATATCTTCGGAAAATCCATTTTTAGAAAGATAGAACGTAATATAGTGATTAAATGAGACGAAAATAAGATATCAAAGCCAACCGCTTTTTCTGACTACTTTAAGAAATCCATCCTAGTGATAACCTGAGAAATTACACTCTACCTTGCAAGGTAAAGGTAAAATTACTCCTATTATTTAAATATTTGCAGATGTTTAATGCATGAACACGAAAATGCTTACATTTCTCCCTTAAAAGATGCGATAAGAGTCGAATGAAAGCGAAAGCCTAAGTATGCGTAAACTAAATGTGTCCTAAGAAATAGTAATTTCGATATCTGCTAAATCTGCGGGTGGGTGAGATATATCTTATATGGGGGATAATTTGACGTGAGAATCATAAGGTTACAAGAAGTTTAGGTTATACAAGAAGTCAATTCGGTAAAATAATCTATGGAAATGCACAGAAGCCGTCAAAGTAGGGTTTTTCTTAATGCTTTAAACGTTAACTCTTTAAAACACGCGCTGAAACCTGATTGGAACGTAGAGCGACCAGCCCGTGTGATCGGCAAGTGTGACGTATCAGCGACAAGAGCAAGCGTACTACTTTCACGATTTCATAACTACATTCTTGTCGAGTTTTATCTTCCTTACAGCTGGCTCGTTGGTCTAGGGGTATGATTCTCGCTTAGGGTGCGAGAGGTCCCGGGTTCAAATCCCGGACGAGCCCAAATTTTTAAATTTGCAATTATAGGTGTATGATCCTCTAGTTTTGGATGTTTGCTTCTCGGCCTTAATGTCTCTCGATATAAAGTATCGATATAAAGAGCGGTACGCTCTTTATATCGATAAATTAGCCGACTTTTTTGTGCAAATACGATATAAACATTTTTACTACTTTTACTTAATACAAACAACATACTTTGTCCAAAAACCAAGTTTTATCAACAATAAATTTAAATCATTACTAACTCCGCTTTTAAATTTTTTTTAAGATATATAATCAAATACGTCTTTACAAACTAAATAAAATATTTATGGAAGACGTTTTCCAAGGAATAAAGGTTATACATGGAACCCTGATCCTTACATAAGTTTTGGATGTAATAATAAAATAAATAAAAAATAATCCTTTCAATAAAAAATAATTTACCTTTTTTAATGTTTTAAATTTGAATGTTATATAAGTCCCAAGTTAAAATCGAGACTATCTATCTATCTATCTATATATATATATATATATATATATATATATATATATATATATATATATATATATATATATATATGCGTTTTTGTTTTCATTAAATGAATTATTTGAAATTAATGACTGATTTAAGAACTACGCAGAACAAAGACGTGCAATATTAATTCCCATGGATGACAAAAGAGAAGTCAGCGTTACATTCTTAAGTATTTAACCTGAATATAAAGTTCGATATCTCACACTAGTAAATAAATAAAATAAGATTTTCTAAAATCGATGCAAGAACTTACGATAGGATAAAAGGCCGTTTATGATTAAAATTGCAATTTTACCCCACATACCAACAATTTACATTACCCCAAAATACCAACAAATTGTTTACGCGAAGTTCATAAACATTTGTTGGAATTCACGGAAATGCGAAGTAGATGGCGTTTGAACTTAGCGCCTCACCTTTAAAACCCAGATCAGCGACCGACACGTGTGGCAAGAGAAAGCGACCTACTTCTGCGAGGAAAGTAAAATTCTCTTCAGACCGCATTTACAACAGCTGGCTCGTTGGTCTAGGGGTATGATTCTCGCTTAGGGTGCGAGAGGTCCCGGGTTCAAATCCCGGGCGAGCCCATATTTTACTTTACAGTTAATTAATTTTTTCTTAGAATAAACTATCTCTGAGAAGACTTGGGTTCAAACCAAGTAGCCCATAATGCAATCTCAAAATATAGACCTCAGTTTCCATTATTCAGACAACAAGTTTCTTCTTTCTCTTAAATATTGTATTCTCGACAGAATTTCATCGCTTGCATCACTCGACGATTGAAACTGTCATCTATTTTATTCTTGTGATTTTATATTTGTGTGATACAAAATATAACAAGATACAGAATAAGGGTCTGAAAATTATATTTAAATATATTCACTGAAAATTATGCGAATTTGAAAGGGTTATTTATAAATGTAAATAAATTAATAAATAAGTATTTTAGTTAGTAAACAGAAGTATTTAATAGTATTAGTTCGATCATTCATTCAACTTTAAAAATTTAATTTTTTTAGCAACTCAAAAAAACAACGTAAATTTTAAAGGATAATTAACGATTAGTTCGATACAGTCATGCTGACGAAGTTAATTTTGGGACCTTTTCTTTAAAAAAGAATAATTATGCTGCTCTTTACTCGCTAAAATTCTTAGACTCCATATTTTATCCGATGGGAAGCGCATTAAAAGTTTATGGAACACTAGCTTCATGCTATTGCAAACGTTTCATTCAGATTGGTGAAGGTTGATTTGAAGTTACAATTTACAAATTGATTAATTACACTGAGGGACTTCAGGTAGTTAAAGATACAGTGTGATAGTTTTTTAAAGTAATATAATATCTGAGTTTTAGAATACAATATTATATAGAATACACATATATGTCAATTCAGTCATTCTGATAACCATATTCAATAAAAATAAAAGTAAAATCGATTTAAATACGAGCGAACTTTACGTAATTTTGGTCATGAGATCAAGTACTTCGCATAAGGAAAAATAGAACGAAACAAGGCTCGATTTGGTCGTGAAAAACAAAAAAGGCAGTCAACTGGACGACCTTCGATTGACTGCATACAATAAGCTGATTGAGCGCTCAAGTTATCTTGGCTCTCCACTCCTTCAACGACTCAATTCCTCCATCTCATTCACCGCTATGGAATGTCAACCGAAGATGCATTTAGAAGCAATACCTGCAGCTATACTATAATGTTGCGAAATGGGCATTCGAGTACGATCTGTGATCATGGGTTTGTCTAAGCCTGAATATCTCCATTAATGTTAATCCGACAATTGTGTCCGAGGATGTGGATTAAAATCCGAATGGAGGACCAATGGTACTAAAGTAATTTATGCGCATCTCACGCAGGACTCAAAACATGATTATGGTTTCGGTAGTGAAAGTTTCACATATTTCTATTCCCTATTATTTTCTTACTCCTTATCCTTACACTTCAGTGGAAACAGTTAACATATTCCCTTCAATCGCTTACATATATTAAAGCTTCTAATCTTATAATTCCGCAAGACAATATAAATTGAAGTTGAATCATCCATATTTAATTAAGCGGCTCAAACGATATTTGGCGATATTCCATCTTACATCTTTATTTAAAATAATTTATTGCAATCAGTTTACAATAAGCATAGAGAACAATGCTACAGATTAATCTGTGGTATTGTATAGGTTAACGTAAGTATACTTACCTATTGTGCTGTTCAATTAATCTGTGGAGTTGTACAAGTTCTCTATGTTGATTTTAAGCTGAATGCCAATTCGAAACTACGGACTTTTTAAAAAATATTAGAATTAGTTAACTCTTAATGACTTAATCCGATGCAAAATCAAAAAGACAAAATAAAGAAAAGGAAAAGGGTTGTAATGACATAAACAAATAAATTAAAAGAAGTAATATCTACCATGAATATTTTACGGTTAAGTAATATTTAATGAGTTACTTTTTCATGACTTGGCTCAAATACGAAAAAATATATATATTGTATTGATTCCCTATCGATAAAGAATCAATGAAATCGATTTCGACGAATACCATTTCCCTAAATTGAAAGCGGTCTTTAAGATAAAGGTAATACATAAATAGGAGAAATTATCCAATATTTCAACGGCAATTGAATACCAGACTTACGATATTCTACCATCCAAGAATATATAAGCGCTACATTTTATATATTCTTAGGCTCCAAAGAATTGGTTCAGCCATACCTTATCTTACACAAGTCGGGAAACGTAATAAAAATCGCTTGAAAGCGGGAACGCCTTTCGTCCTTCATTTCAGATGTGAAAGGTGATGTAGCAAACTCAATCAAGTGACCGGCTCGTTGGTCTAGGGGTATGATTCTCGCTTAGGGTGCGAGAGGTCCCGGGTTCAAATCCCGGACGAGCCCTATTTTTTTAGGTACATCGATTAAAGGATTAGAATCCAAATTCTGTAGATACATAAAATGAATCTTATCCGGCTTATGTATTCGTTAGATGTATTTACATATTAACGAATCCAATGAATTTTTTACTTTACCTTTGCGTTCTGGCTAGAAACTTTTTTTCCGATTCCTGCGTTTTATTCACACGTAATTATGTCCCGGAACAAGCCTGAAATAAGGTTCCAAGACTGGTTGATATTTCATCTACATCTACATCTGTACCCTGCAAGCCACCTTTCGGCGTGTGGCAGGGGGTGCAAGCACCAGGACTCTATTTGCCCAGTCGATTATTTTCGCGTATTGTATATATTTAATACTTTTATGAACATAAATTTAAAATTATGAGGAAAAACACCTCTCTGCTTCCTTACTGAATAGAATAACTTTATATTGATCTTAACAGAGAAGTCATTTTGTTTCGCTAAATGAATTATCATAATTTGAATTCAATATAATATCTAGTTAAAACCAGTCACATTTTTTGTACAATATTTGAGAGAGTGAGAGAAGATTGGTAATACAAGAAAGGAATATATAATGAATTCAGTTTTTAGATTGCTTCGAACGTGAAATCAACTTTTAATAATCAGTGATCCGGTTTTTAGAGTGATTTCCTTAAACACAAACGATGGAATCGAATTTTAACTTAACACACTAAGTTGTACAACTAAACCAAGGTTATACAAGAAGTGAAAAATTGTGATTCGGCTGGGACTCGAACCCAGGCTCGGTAGTTCAATGGATAGAATAACTTCCCGGAAAGTGGGAGACCTGGGTTCGAGTCCCAGCCAAGTCACGATTTTTCACTTCTTGTGTAACCATTAATTTCCTTAAGACAATCTATCTTATGAACATAAACCGATCGTTTTGTTTTATTAAATCAGAAATATACTAAAATATTGCCAAAATTGAGCAACATATTAGAAATATCTACAACTACAAATTATCCATTATCCTTCCGCGTATGGCAGGGGGTGCATGAACCATGACTCTACTTTGCGAATTGTTTACTTTCGCTGATGGTTCGGATTCCGTTGTGCGAGTTCAGATGTTTCCTAAGCACAGCATAAGGTTCAATGATATTTTATCGTTAACCTTTTTTTTATTTTATTTCACCTAAAATTGGAAAGCATTCACACTTATTTTTTATTATTCAAAAGGATTAGATGTATCCAATAATAGTTGTACAAGTTAAATCCCATCATTTTCGACGGCCAAGTGTATTGATAGAGAAGTGTCCCCTCGAAGGAAGGGAAGAGGAAGGCTGGAGTCCAGCCAAACAAACAGCGAGTGAAAATGAATGCGGGCGATACCAAGGATACGACGAGGGAGATCAGAGATTAGTTTAACCGAAGACTATTCCGTACACTTTGACCTGTTTATCAGACGGGCGAGGGATCTAATTCTATTGCCTCTGACTCCATAAAACTACTTATAAACGGAAACTAAATGAAAACACCCGATGGAGCTCTCGTAGTCCAACAACAGCGCCCTAGCAAATGGTTAAGGAAATTTCAGAATACCGACACTTCGCGACGTGACGAATTCGAATAAATCGAAGCTTTTATGCAACAAATATTTAGCAACTTTTATTAATCTCCATAATTTTCCCTTTACGACTAGTTTCGGCAAAGACAAAAGAAAAGGCTTATATAGGAAAAGTGTACGAACTGGAACATGAAAATAGAAGAGATCGGGGAAGGATATCAGCAGAGTTTGATGAGGAAAGTAAAAGAAAGAATATTAGACATACTCTCTAAGCAGGAACGAATTTTAGTGATCAGAGGCCTTAGGCGCTTTTGAGATTCCACTAAGAAATCGGTCATCTTAAAAAACGGGAAAATACTCTTTCTTGGGCCTCTTTAATAGAGGCCTTTAGCTAGGGCACCTAATAGTCTCCGAATATGTATAGTATGTATTCCAAACTGTTTATTATTGCAGTAATTCTGAATGCATATAATAAGACAAGCCAGGTTGTTCGTGTTTTCACTACAAAATACACTGGAATATAATAACGGGAATCACGATTTCACACAACGATCGATGCTTATAATCAACCTTCGATAGAGAATATGTTTCTCGTTGTTTGGAATCCGTAATGAAGATACTGCACAACACAAGAACTTTTTCATGTTCTTCTTCCGAATTATAATTGTTTACGACTAATTATTTTAAAACGTAAAGTGCAAAACCAAAGAAATTACTTCGTTTAATTATTAAATATTAATAAATATAATTAAAGGAAGAAAATGTAAAACATACATTTCAAGCATTTGCGGTCATGCCGATTCAGCGACGGCAAAGAATACGGTAAGAATTAGCCAAAATAAAAGTACGATGAATATTCATAATATGAGCATTCAATTACAT
The DNA here is from genome assembly GCA_036926295.1 of Pachydiplax longipennis. Classification (NCBI taxonomy): domain Eukaryota; kingdom Metazoa; phylum Arthropoda; class Insecta; order Odonata; family Libellulidae; genus Pachydiplax; species Pachydiplax longipennis. The sequence goes on along the minus strand of JAVFKF010000044.1, from coordinate 4,397,872 downwards.
AGACTTAACACTTGCAAAATACACTAAGATTTTCCGAAAGCATTTCAAACAAGGATAACGTAAACGGGGCATGGATAAAAAAATCTATACAAAGTAAATAGATAAATTTAAAGAAAAAATCTAGACAGACATTCAGACTCTTGCATTAAAAAAAGATTTACCGGAGAAACACCACGGAGGATATTTAAGTGGATGCATTAGATTACATACAGAATTAAGTTCTAATGAAGGCAATCTGGATTTTTTCGAATTTAAAATCACTGGCTTCACAAGACTGTTCTGACTTTACATGAATTCTATGTTTTGTATAAGCCTAAACAAATTATTCGAATATTTACGTGACATAATAGGGAAAATACGTGCAGCGATACTTAGAAAAGAGTAGCCACTGAAAGTCATCGTATTTTTACGCATAAATCAGCCGGACATACATTGAGATGCAAAGCAGTTATGCCGGATCAAACACTAACATCCCCTGGAATTCCGGATATACATGGAAGGAAGTACATTCAAAAGAGAGTAAATTACTTGAGTGCACCGGCTCGCTACAATTATCTTTGGCATACCGAATTTAGACACCATTTGATCTGGATTAAAAAGGGGAGAACGAAGCAAAACGATAAGCCGGAGGCGGTCCTTCCGGCGTTTTCCTCCGGGTCTTTCCGGGGAGAATCCGGGCGGGACAGTGGCGCTGATCCAACTCCCACGCCATGTTTAACTGATGTGAGAATATGCAAACGCCGGGGTCAGCAGGAAAAGAGGAAAGGAAAGGAAATCCTCCACTAAAAGAGGAAAAGCAACAAAACAATGCGAAGAAGGGGATTAGGAAAGTCAAGGCAATAAAAAGTAATGAAAATGAAACCGTGTGCAAACAAAGGCGGATAGAAAGGATCCTCAAATACTCGGATGCTGCACTATGGACGCCTTTGATCTATTTGAGCAGGAAAAAATTAATCTCCGCAAAATGTGGCATTAACGGAGCAAAATCTCTTAATTCCAGATTTGGCATGAGTCCATAACACGTGCTATTGCTTGAAGGACGTCCATCTTTTCTAGAAGGGCCATCCCTCAGCGACGAATTCAATCCTTTTGTGTAGATTTCCTTCGGAAGAACTAATTAAAAATTTCCGGATTGAAGTGCTTTTGAAACTCATTCGATAAACCTATTGTTCATTTTTTGGTAAATTACTCATATTGTTCCTACTTCAAAGTAAATACACGGATATCTAACGGCGGAATGTTAGAATTCTTTGAAAAAGTAAGATAATTCATTAATATTATTTATTTTCGTGGCTTATAAATTTCATTATAGATTGATCACAAAATTCATATAAAACATTCCTAGAAACAGAAATTATTATATTATACAAAATATTAAAAGGAACCAAAGGTAGACAGTTAAAGATATAAATATACTAACGAGTCCAGATCTTAATAAAAAAGACAAACATTCAGCTTATCCTATATGAAAAAGGTTTGTCAGGAGATGCCGTGAGTAAAAATTTTATTTTGTGATTACTGAAGTCAAATTTAATACTTATTCATAGGTACTTCATCTACATAATTTAATTTAATCATTTTGTGATGATAAAAAGCACTTTATCTCTTTCCTTGCCTTTCAACTTATTTATCATATATAATCAGCTCCGCGGGTTACGTTCAATAATGTATACAAATTGCACTTAATCTATAGTATCCTCAAACGAACTTAGATAGATATGCCCTTGATTGGCGAAGTCAGGCCTCTCTGGACCTAGTCTCCCACCTAATCTTTTATGTTATTATGATATTAGCCAAAGCAAAAACAAAGATTACAACAGTGGATAAAATATTTGCAAGTGAAGGAAAACAAAGAAGAATCCCACGTTGCGGGTAAACTTCCACAGTTAAGAGAGTGAAAAAACCGCGAAAACACAGTAAAAAAGAAAAAGATAATATCTAAAAAAATTAACGAAAAAATTAAAAAAGGAAATTCAAATTAAAGAATTATAAACACAGAATAAGGTAAGTTTAAAGACACGGATAGCTAAAAACAATAAAATTACTAATTTCAATTCAATACCAGTAAGATATATTTTAAAATTTATTATAAAAAGATTCAAAGTCTATAAATGTATTGAGTCGTGGAAGAGATTTTTACATAATAAGTATAACAATAGCACTATGTAGATAAAATATAGACTATTCACTCATACAAGCATATACAACTAGAAAAAAGATACATAATTCTTTCCACGAACAACTAACCGTGGTTGGTATGTTTTGGAAATAGTTCATTTCGGATGGATTTCCTCCGTCAACACTGTCCCTTAAAACGAATTACCCACGCTCTCAGGCCTTAACATATGCTTCTGGTTGAATTAAGATTCTCCTCTAGTAAATCCAGTCTCAAAGTAACGAAAGGCGAATACAGCAACACTGAATAAAATCTGAACCGAGATTGAATCATAAGATCGAAAGCTTCGCAATAAAAGTAGATAAAAACAAAGAATGAAGGAAAAAGGAAGAAAAGGATGAAAAACACGAAGACAAAGGGATACTGATTTTGAAGACACACCAAAATGATCGAGAAACACGAGTACCAACGAATTTAAAATACGAACAGAAACGTAGTACAGCTGGAATTCGACTTTGAAATCTCTTCGTAGCCACTTTGGTCAAGGCTAATGGCTTTATCGTCAAAGTGTTAATAAATTATGAGGTGCGCCTCCCGAAAGCCAAAGGACATTGAAAACCGAGATCACATGTAAATTCTTAATAGAATCCCATTAACTATTGAGATGGTGCTTAAGGCGTAACATGCACGCAAATCCTCACGCAGTAATCTCACCGCAGGGTCTTCATTGTACCAAAGAGCACTACATCATACCCGCAGACCAAGTATTCAGCACGCAATCCCCATTACGGAGACCAAAATCCCGTAACCGTAGGGGCGTCGGGAGATCAGAGCATTCTGCATACGTGAATTCCTCCAATCATCCATGATAATTGTCATCTGCCCTTTTAGGATATGTCAGGGGGACGTACTATCCACAACATAACTTCTGTAATTCCTACCATGAATACTCCTCTTCGAATTAATGTGGTGTCTAAGAAAGAGAACTCTGCTCAGAGATTGGAATCAAATAATTGTTCTAAAAATATTGATCATTTCAGGTAACTTCAGGTCTTCCTGAAGATTCCAAGTAGAAACTCACAGAAAAATAAACTCAGAATAGCTGCCCGAAAAGTGAAATAGTAATAAAAGTGCATCAAGATTCATTTTGCACCTGGGTCCAACCGGGAATCGAAACCGGGACCGCTTCCGCCGAAGTCGAGCGTACAGCCGCGTTGGCTATCCGTGAAAGTGGGAGACCTGAGTTCGAGTCCCAGTCATATAGACATCTTTCACGCCAATTTATTCTTTGGTTTTACAATTTGCGCACCTGCATGTGCCATAGTATTCATCTTTCACCTTTCCTGAAAAATAAATTATTTTCCTCCGAATTTCATAGTGAAGAACACATTTGATGCATTAGCAAGAGAATTGCGATATCGCACTCATTAAGACCTCAAATAAAAGTCCTAATCACACTTTAAAATCAGCAAATATTCATCGACGAATCCAATCTATTTCTCATAATTTTCACTCGGAAAATCGAAAGTTTCACCGGAATAATTTAAAATTCTAAAAACGCAGAACCAACACCTCTCATAACTGTAAATATAATGGCGACACAAAAGTGTAAATCAGGATAATCCAATCAGAGAAGCGTTAACTCCATTACTCTGCCAGCTGATGTTTAATGAATTAATGGTATCAGACTGACACCTAAGCGAAACATACCATCGCGCTAGATAATTAATTACAGGAAGTCGCGCTTGGTCATTGTAAGGAAATCATCCTATATTTAAAAAGTAAAAACTGTTTTAGTCTTTCCTTTCTAATACGACACCACAAATTAATAAAAATTATAACTATTTTGAAAGAGAATGCTGTGAAAAATACTAATGTTTTTTCCTAAAAAATAAATAAGTTTTTCAAGTTAAAAATCATTAGTAGAATATCATAATAAGAACTGCCACAGTGGTAACAAGGCAAATCATGTTCTGCTTTTGCTCTATAATATTTAAATAAGTTCTTCACCAATTAAGAACGAACTGGAATCTTCTTTAGCTTGCCTCAGCTGTAGATATCTAATGAGCCCAAGAACTATTGTCGTATAATACTCTGGTTGCCTTCTGATAATTTTTTAAGAATGGTGTGCGTTCTGTACAGGGAGAGCACCTTCCATTGCTGTTTAATTTGGGTCACTTTTAGCTCTAAAATGATGTAATTTTTACAAGACAGACAATTGGAATGAATAATGTAATAAGTTTTCTGTCTGTCGACTGAGGCGGAGGAACGGCTGGTTTTGAGGACAGATATTAAGCGGTAATTAGACCACGTTTTCAGAGTACGGGAGAAAACCGCGTATTAAGCGAGAGCGTTTTTTAGGCCGTTTATCTGTGTAAAAGCAGCTTTTAGTGTGGTTTCCAAAGTATCGTTTAGTTTAAAAACACTTATAACGAAGCCCCGATTTCGAATATGACAATGAAATGACGGTGTTTAGTTTTCCGTAGCCTCCTGTCGAAGTGATTATATTCCAAATGAGAGATCTTTTAAAATTACTATGACAAGTGTCTTACGCTGAAAGATTATGCAATTAGAGAGTTGAGTAACCTCATATGCCAAACTCCGTTAAGATATTATGTACTGCATAAAATACGAATTACGAAAAATGTTTTCGTAGATAATTAATTGTATGGCATATAGCTTAAGTTGAAATGCAAAAAATGTTATACCTCTAACACAGCAGGACAGGTATTTTAATGTTAAATATTTCTGAACTGCTCATGGTTTTACCGTAAACAACCTTATCCATTTATTTGACTTATCTGATTCAAGACAAGAAAAAAGAGGTAACATCTAGTACTTTTAGATTAGAAATAAAGAATGTCAATAAATAAGACGATTTAACAAGTGTACGCAAGTGAATCTAGTAAATGACAAATTAAACGCTGAATTGCGCCGTGAAATATTCCAACGAATCTCAAAGTTTCATCTTCGCTATCGAAAACCTCATTTAAGGCTTCAGCGAACTTTAAATGCGTCTAAGAACGTTATCATTCTTCGTTTTTCTCCACCAAAATAAAAAGCAAATCTCTGAACTTGGCCTGGATGCATTTGGACCCCAGAATTCCTCACGGGGAAAGGAAAAGAAACTCTCGGAAAAACCATCGAATCTCAGGGAAAACAATCGCATTCACCAAAGACAAAAAAGCGGGAATAATTTGGAAAGAGCGGAAAAAGACATAAGTAAGAATGAGAAGGGAAAGGTGGTGAGATTTCGGTTGTTTTAATCCGACGCGCTTTTGGATATTTTTTGAAGGGTTCGATCCATAGAAATTCCCTCGCGAGTGGAATTCCATCTCCTTTCGGTTCGCTTTTAAGAGGGATAATGGGCGCGAGAACCCTCGCATACATCCACATTTTGATTCACGCAGAATGGGAAAAGGAAGGGCGCGGCAGGATTAGCGAGGAAAACGGAATAAATGGGCTGAGGAAGATGATGAACGATGAAGAATGAAAACAATAGGAATGGAAAAGGGACTTTAATGGAGCGGAAACGGATACTTTAAGGAAACCAATAAAGAAAAGAATTATATATATATTTAGGAATGCATATAAATCGAGGGTTTCCGACTAATTGATTGTGTCAAATTAAATGAGACAAATCAGATTTGACTGGTAGATGCTTTATGTATGATATCAATATTGTATTCCATCCGAAACTCAGAATATTCACAACATTTTTCGTGATATATATATATATATATATATATATATATATATATATATATATATATATATATATATATATATATATATATATATATATATGCGCATTTAATTCACATGAAGTTTAATTTAATTACGATTATAGTTTCGAAGCTAAAGGAATAAAACATACATACAAGAACATACATTATTCGAAATATTCCTGGATTGAAAACTCAAATATTATTTATATCGATAATAATATGAACTGATAGTAATGATGGATTTTGCGTAGAAAATATATTTTTAGTTCGTTAATGTTCCTGTTATTTCGAGACTTATAACCGAAGTTTATTTTATCATAAACTTAAACTGCAATGAAATTGAATTTTCCTGTCCTTTTCTCCATCGTTGCTCTCAATGTGCGTTTTGGAGAAAAGAGAAGAACGTGAGGTATGAGAATTAAGAAAAGGAGAGTAAAATGACGAAGGAAAGAGAGAATTCATTTAGAATGGACTGCCTTCATTTGGCCGATCCAACGCATGGAAAAGAGTGATCAACAGCAATTCAAGCGGTAATTTGTTCCTCTCCAAATCGATGAAACGAAACTCCGCTCTGATTATGTCAACGTTTTACTATTTTCCTTCCTGAAAGGGGATGAAGAAGTGATTGCAGGGAAAGTGAATACACAGAATTCTGCTCTGTATCAATTCCTGGCGGTGACTGAATCATTAAAGTATACTAAAATACTTTTTAAATACTGAGACAAAGGAGGAACTCTGTATCCTATTTCTTCCGTAGCAGTTATTTATACATCGATTACATAATATTCAGACCGCAGACCTGTTTACTCTTCATTATTGGCAACGAAAAGTCCTAAAGAAGAAATGAGAGGCAAGATGAGGATTTAGGTATCAAAGTGTGCCTAAATTACTTGTCCGACCCTTGCCTGATTAGTCGCATTCTGAGGCCTGAATTTGGGTCCGAATTACACTTCTTTCCGGTACATTCGAACCGATAAGTCTTTGCTAGATTATAAGTCATCTTTCATTTTTATTGATTTGTTCCAAAAATTACACTCGTTGCTTATGAGCAAATATGCTTATTTTTAATGAATCACTCTTAAAATTACAACACTAAACTTTTTAAAGGATAACCAATCGCAATCAATTTTTGCGTAGAAGCTATACAAGGGATATAATAGTATAAATTACGAGAAAATAATTCGGATAGTTTTTCATCCACATCAAAATATTAATTGGAGTTAGATGAGAAAATGGAAAACTTGGAGGATTTGGGAAAATGAGCCCCTTAGATGTAAAATAAGAATATTTGGGGTGAGTTTCCTGCATTAGGTTGAAATAATGATAAGATTTTATTTGGTTGTTTTTTGGGCTTTCCTGTTACATTTATAGCTTCAGTTCCTATCTTGACAGATACTTAAAATTGGAAAGTGATTAATCTTATTTTATTAGTTAAGAAGGATCAAACGTATGAAATAATGGTTTTAATTTATAATTTAAAGTTAGATCCATCATTTTGACGGGGGAATGCTCAAGTTATATTATAAGGCACTAACGAAAGATAAAATAATGAAGTTTTGTGGTTATCAGCGAGCAAATGCAAAGAAATAACTGATGAAATATTAGGGATCCTTGGGGATTCGCAAAATAAATCCTTCCTTACCTTTTTCAGCTATGTTTGGGAAGACAACATTCTAACTGCGGTCAGCTTATATGCTGTTCTAGCAGAAGAGTCTCTCTCAGCAAGAGAAGGCGTTTAATAGGAGGAGAGGAAATGAATGCCGTAAACAACTTGGATTGCAGAAAAGCGAAGAAGACACATACGCTGTCTTATCTTAGGGAAGTTCCTAATTTTTTAAATCCTTCATTGAAGATGTATCAAAATATATACGTGGGGGGACCCAAAAGTAACTAGAACCGGGCTGTGGAGGGGAGGAACGTCAGGGGACCGAGTTCTGGTTGGTAGGGTATTTTGGCGGGAACTCTCATGAGTCAGTATGCAAAGTTTCGTCGCCGTGAGAGCAACTGTTTGTGCGTAGCATTTCTTTTATCAAAGTAACTTTTTCCCATGTGGCGAAAAAGTGAGATGGCTGACGCTCGAGAGCAACGCGCGGCGGTAAAATTTTGTTTTCTGTTGGGGAAAACGGCTGCGGAAACTCTTGTAATGCTTCAAACAGCTTACAAGGTTGATGCTTTGAGTCAAGCTCGGGTCTACGACTGGTTTTCGCGGTTTAAAAGGGGCGAAATGACGATTGAAGACCAACCTCGTTCCGGGCGCCCCTCAACTTCAAGAACTGACGACAACGTTGAAAAAATCAACACCCTAGTCCGTGAAGATCGTCGCCAAACAATTGATGAGCTCTCTAATATTTCTGGCATGTCATGGAGTTCAATTCAGAGGATTTTATCAGAGGATTTGCGCATGAGAAGAGTTGCAGCCAAATTTGGCTCACACTGCGTTGTCTGTGAGGCAGTTTTTGAGTAAAAACGGAATGACACCGATTACTCACCCGCCGTACTCACCTGACCTGGCCCCCTGTGACTTCTTTTTGTTCCCTAGGCTCAAAAAGAACATGAAAGGAAAACGTTTTGGGACTGTGGAAGAAGTGAAACAAAAATCGCCACATGGGAAAAAGTTACTTTGATAAAAGAAATGCTGCGCACAAACAGTTGCTCTCACGGCGACGAAACTTTGCATACTGACTCATGAGAGTTCCCGCCAAAATACCCTACCAACCAGAACTCGGTCCCCTGACGTTCCTCCCCTCCACAGCCCGGTTCTAGTTACTTTTGGGTCCCCCCACGTATTCCGAATTCCTATCCATTTTTTTATAATCATAAAACAAAAACCTGAAACCACAAAGCTTGATCGTGGTAAAGCTGGAATAAAATCGATCGTTACAATATAACACGTTTATTGAAAGATGATAAAACAAAAGAATATAATCAAGCCTCAGAAATACAAGGGTTGTCTGAAAAGTTTCCGACCCCAGATTTTTCAGAAAACATGTCGAGAAATGGCGAAATGTCGGAAACTTTTCAGACCACCAATGTAAACTGGTTATTATTCTCAATGTATACTTGCTTCAATCAATGTTTAGAAGTAAGCATGAAGATAAAATATATTTAACTGGCGAAATATCTGAAACTCCGGTTATTATTCAAAGAATGACACTAAACGTGAAAGTGAGACAAGTAGAATAATCGATAGAAAGACCCTAAAGGTGAATTATTTCCTTGCTTTAATATGTTAACATGAAGCTACAACTAGCTATTTTAAAATATGCGTGTCTGATTTCCAATATTATTAAACCGATACGTTCAGAGATCGAAATTGATAGATTGCACTTAAAAACAAGCCAATAGTTGACACCAATCTCACTAAAAACAAACTATTTCAGTTACAGAAAGCATATACCAAGTTTCTGGAAACCAGTACTTACTATTCTTCCGTGGTCTTGACCTCCAATTAACGCCGTGCTATTAATTAAATTGATATGCTCGAGCGTAACTTCGTTTAATGTATAAATGACACGTCCAAAGAAACAGACTTTGTAACATTCAGTGGAGACCTTTCGTGGAAGCTACGAAGTGTTTTTGCTTAAGATGAGTACCGTTCTACTAAGGAGCCATTAATTATGCGCGATCATAAGATTGAACCTAGTGTAAACATCAAACTTTCGAAACATATTTTCTTTCAAACAACATTTAATAGCCGTAGCATCCTTTCTGACCGAAAGGTAAACTCAAAGAGCAGTTCTGGCGGAACCCAAGAGTGAATTGAAACTCTTGAGACACACCGACAGTATCCTAAACTGTACCCTTCCTGATACCCTTAGAGACTAATAGATTCAAATTAGGAGCTGCTAGAGATGGAATTAGTTGAGTTGCAAAAGTATCTTCATTTTGAAAGGTCTTCCGACGAAGAAAATAATCAAACGCACAAAAGAAGAAAGGATTTGAAGGCCCTCTTAGGAATATAACGAATGAGTAGAAGAGGAGACATACATCGTGATTAAGGATGGGAATAAGGCAGAAGGAAGGAGACGAAGGCATGATAAGAAGTCGGAAAAAAGAGCGTAGGTGGAATGTAAACAAGTGGGGAAAGCGACAAAAGAAAACCTCTCGACGAGAAGAATAGGAAAGTTAATTAGCGAGAGGATTACTAAAGAGAGCATTGGGTGGCGGAGAAGAGAATTAGAGATGGTAAAGAGGAGATCGAAGGAATTCGATTGCGATATGCGAATGGAATTATTATCAGCATTAACATTATTTGCAGATGAACTATCAGTCCGGTGGTTAAATATACAAGTTCCATAAAGTAATGACACAATATTACATACAGTACTACAATATACATAATAGAACATAATTGACGATCTCAGAAGATATATCAACTACCTACGACAATAAACTATTAGGAAACAAATACTTTCTCGTTACAATATTACAACATGAACAACAATGCAACAACACATAAAACAATATTACAACACAGCTGACACAAAGCTACAACTATACGTATAATGTCAAACCTGACACTTTGAACATATTTAAATTGAGTTAACTTACCAAGTAAAAATGTATGTACATCAACTATTTGTCCTAGGTAAACATCCCTTGTAATATAGTGGCCGCTGGAGGAGAAGTGAAACGCAAGGGTAAAAATAGATGAAAAAGAGGAAAGGAAGAGATGAGAAAAAGTGGAGGTGCAGAATGAGGTGGTAAAATTGAGTGGGTGAATTAGAGAGGTGGTAAGGAAAGATGGAAGAGCCGGAGGGGGTTTAAAGCCAGATAAAGAGAACGGAATTAAATTGAGGGAAAGGGACTTCCATGTACGTGCGGAGGCCAGGTTTTATTGAATGGAAAACTTTAGCGTAGATATGTGGAAGGGATCAAGCGAGCTGGAGGGTAGTAAAGGGGAATAATACAGGGCTACAATTTTCAAAGTTGGAAGAGTATATCTGCTGGAAAGAATATTTAACTTTTCCTTTTGAAGGTTACATATATTTCACCTTGTATGCATTTGAACTGATACATTTTTCCAACGCAGTATTCCTTCGCGACTCGAATTCTCTGTTTAAGATGGATTTTATCGCCATTCCTTTGTGTAACAGCTTTGGTTAAAGATGAAAATCGGTTCTAAACAGTCGACTAAATTATGTAGCAATGAATTATTTATGAGGTCCTTTCATTGAAATCTTGATATCCATCCTATAGAGCAGGGGTGGCCAACAAGTCGATCGCGATCGACCGGTCGATCGCGAGGCCAATTTTGGTCGATCGGCATTAGAAAATGAAATTATAATTTTACAAACTGACATAAACTTATAAGCCAGAAAATCTGAAGAAGATTTTAGGAAATATGTCAACCGAAAAAAATATCCCAGTGTCACCAAATGTAGCGAATATATCTATTATTCTTTCGGATCTACATACCTTTGCGAATCGGCATTTTCATACTTGAAGCTAACGAAGACTAAACAACGTTATGTCCTGACTGATTCCCATACAGAAGACTCATTATTATTATCTTTGTCAGGATATACACCTGATTATGATTCCTTGGTAGAAACATGCAAATTCTTCATCCCATTAATGTTAAGGGAACAAAGTAAATTCTAAATCTGTATTAATCTGTGGCTACTTTGAATTAATAAATATTGTTAATAATTATCCATGTTTTTTTAATTCCCCTTGACATGAGTTTTTTGGCCCTTTAAATAATTATTGTTGATGTTTTTTTACGTAGGTAGATAAGCCGTATATATATATTTCAGTACGAGGTGTACTTAGCGAGCTATTGATAAATTAGCAAAAAGTAAGTCATATTATTCTATCATGATAAATTTACTCGGCCCAAAAAAAAACGAGAAAGTGAAATATTGTAATCAAATTATCAGCCATATTGTGCATTTTTATAACAACTTTTTTATATTTACGAAAAAATAGTACAACAACTTATACATTACATTTGATAAAAAAATTAAATTGCATTTTAAGTTAGTAAAAATCTATCTTGAAAAAGTGCCGGAAAATCGAATTTTTTAGGTACCGCATATACGGAATGCTGCTATCAAAAGTTGGGTCTGGAAATTTATTTTCTTCAGGAGCCTATATCTCGAAAACTTAATAAGTGATTTAAAAATAAAAAATAGTTTTGAATATATATTTTACTTATCTACCCATACCTCGCTGGAAAGCACCTTATGCTGAAACACAGTGAATAAACATAGTATGCATTTCACACCCCTTCTTCCCCCTTAGACTACGCCAATGACAATAAGTCGATCGCGACACACTTTTAAGATAAAAAGTAGATCTTATATGCAGAAAAGTTGGGCACCCCTGCTATAGAGGACGGAAAATGAAATAATTTGAGACGGGCGACTGAGATGACGAAAAGAGAATCACGGAATCTATCGTAAGATATCTAAAGAAGCAAGGAAAAAAGTTACACATTTAACTAAAATTCCCAAACCGACGTCATTAATGCAGCTACGAATACCGATGTAATTAAGATAATTCGCACACTTCTTAGTTTATTGTGGACTTGGAGTTTGTCGATTTTAGGCCTATAAAAGAATTTATGAAAAGGAAGAGAACTTACTATCCAGATAAAAATACAGGAGCGAACTTTCAATTTCCTTATCTGGTACGTTTTTAAACGACATTTTTCTGTTAAATTTTTCATTAAACTTGTAGATTTTATTATTTGATACCTTATTAAAAGAGATAACACCTAAGTAACGTTCACCAAAATTTTCCATTATAAAATACATTTTGTGTTGCTATGTCTAATTGATTGGTGTGTTATAATAAGCAGTAGTGCGTGAAAGTGATGAAATAAATACTTTAACTATGTTACTTGGATTATACTATAAGCACTACCACCTGGATTCAACCGATCTGTAATTTCGAATGTATAATAACAGTAATGAAAAGGTAAATTAGAATCACTAGGTTCTCCGAGGATGCCATAACCCCACTAAGATATCTCGCTAAGCAAAATAAATTTCTTTGTAGTACAAATAAAAACTATAAAGAAAGCGGAAATATGTCATGTCTAATCTAAATTGGTAATCACGACTTAACTAAAATTTCCTTCATTTTTATCAAATACGTCATCATTACTGCTGAACACGCAGTCTCCATAAAAAATAACCTTTTCATACTTACTCAATTATTCCGAGCAATTTTAGATCATCTTTACTTAAGTAGTTTTCACGTCTCTCATTAATATGAAAATGTAAGAAAAATTAATCTTTAAAGATTATTCGTCTTCTCTGGCGCATCGAAGTTTAAGTCCAATATAATTCGGTAGCCATTTTCTCTGCCAAATTCATTAAAACTTTCCCCTATTCCCTTCTCTTCCTACTTTCTCAGTCTAATGTATTTCTGAGTTCAGAAACTAATTAAAAATTTTACGAATAAAATAATCGGCGACTTTAGTTGTAGCACTAAGTCAAGAGTACATCCCTTTTAGAAGCTGCGACTCCTTTAAGTGGACTTATTCTAGTTAAGCGATGTGGTGTTAAAAATAAAACGTTCCTTTGATGGAGTGGATTAAATTTTATGGGAATCGACTGTAATTGCGAGCACGAAGGAAGTAATAATACGAATATGGAGTAACAAAGGAAACAAACTCATCGATGAAATGGCACAATAGGAATGGCAGCACGACCGATAACTGGAATCTAAGAAGATTTCCTATTTTAAATATACTCAAAGGTTCTTGGCCAATGTTCTAAAAGCATGTAGAAATATATTTATAAGAAGCACAGAAAGAATGTTACACTAACCAATTATTAATAAAACAGGGCAAGAACCACGATATCAAACTTGAAGTAAAAAATGAAAAAATAGTTCCTATATGACGTATCTGCTGTTGATCGATGTGACTCTAAATCGGTCGAAATTAAAGTAGAAACTACAAAGTTTTATTTTCAAAGCCATCTGGCGTTCTGCGAAATAAAGTCAAAATTTTTGAATATAGACAATTTGAATTCAAATATATCAATCCCCAAAATTTAGATAAAATGGAGAGAGAATAATGGGATTAAAATCGTAAACTGATCAGAAGTTAAATATTGGTCAATGTAATATTACAGCTCAAAAATTTCACAAAATCTAGCAATAATTACTAACTATCGGGTAATTTAAATGAAAGCCAGTTAGCATAAATTTTATATATAATTTTAGTAAATATTTATAAATAAATTATTTGTTCGTCGGCAGGACTTAATGATGGTAATTAATGAAACTTTAATTAATTCATGATATTACAAAATTTTTCCATGCCTTAAAATTATTTATAGTGACATTTAATGTTATTTTATATATCACATCCTCTAAATATTATTTTAAAACATATATTTTTGGTGATCGGGCTATTCCTCCCTTCTTACTCCACCAAAATGCACTATTTGATCAAAAACTTGAGTTAATATTTTAATCATCGTGTTTCGTCCTGATAAGATACCAGGGTTGCTGTAGATAGAATTTTTGATTTACTTGGTGACGTTTGTAAACAATTTAAAAATTAGATAGAGATATCTATTCTCGGTCTTATTATGATTGAAATAATTTTCGCAATTAATATTATAGTTTTCATGAACGAAGATCTCTACGTCGTACGCGACTACAATAATATTTCAATAAGCTGGTATAAACTTGCATCATTAGGCAGCAGAACGACAGTCCAAACAGTAAACATGAGCCCAGCTGAATACAAAGGTCTGTGTCTCACCTTTGCCCCGTATCATAAATTTATGCTTGGTATTCACTTCATCTAAATCGGAGATTAAACTAAAGTGACGTTTAGCAGAATGGTGAGTATTATAAAATTGTTTACATCCCTGTTTAGTTAGATACCATTTTGAATAGGAGATTCCTTGAATAAGAATACTTTTCATACGTCGTCCATTGCTTAATGGATATCTTTAATTAATTTAATAACTCCGATTCAGTGAATGGATATGACGAAATTTTACTGCATAGGAGTAGTAGTTATTTTTATATTTTTGTGAGAAAAGAAAAATCTAGGAAATAAATAAGTAACTTGGATACATAAGGTATATTTTTTTGTTTTATCTTGCTTATATACGTTTAACCTGAAGCTTTAAGTGACACATCATTGCCGGTATACAGACAGTTTACGTAAAGCTGTTAGTGATGTTTTGATTATTGTCTAAATTTGTTGTGTGATATATTCATCGAGTGAATTGAGGTATTCGTAATAAAATAAAATGGATATAGTTATAGTGATGACGCGTACTATTGATGATTATATTGCTAAAAGAAAGTTTTTAAAGCATTTATGACATTTAATACGATTTAAAAATCTCTCTTATAAGTTAGGGATTCGTTTAGGTTCAAGATATTAGAAAACAGAAGTCCTTGAATTTGCCCATAGAGTTTCGTTACTGGAAGTGTAGATAAAGATATCTATCGCTACAATAGAGGTATATCGAAACGGAGACTGATACAGAATATGAAGGAGTGTATTTTTAGGTATGTTTTCAGGTGTTTTAGTGTTTGTTTATTCGTTTGTAGCGATTAGATTGTTTGTTGAAATGTATTGGTGTGGGGTAATTGAGTATCAATGTTCGTCTGCGAAATTTCCGAACGGGGAAACTAGTATATGTTATTTACAGTTATATAATTTATGACTTTTTATATTATATCCTTTATCTTTAAGCCACTTCGAAAACAGAATAAAAGCTGTTGGGAACGAATTATAAGCATTATGCAATAATATAACCTGAGGTATTATTTCCCTTTCTTAAAATATATGTTTATAGCATGATACGGGAGTTAATAACAGAATTCAGATATAATCAATCCCGTTCGGTAAAAAATCTAGTATTATTCCACTAAAATACATTGGAAGACGTACATACTTATATATCTATGATAACACAAATCATAACAGGAATGCATAACTTTCGTGATGAATCAATATAATCCAGTTGGAATTCAAACATTTGTGATTCGGCCTCCTCTTTGTTTAAAAAGGATTGTGATATCGCCGCCCGTCCATTTATCTGTGACGTACTCAAAATATGCATCCGATAGAGAGCCGTCGTTTATGCGCAAACAAATAGATCTTGTTCCAAAGTTGGAATTCAATACTCGATGCACAAATGTGGTCAAGGCATAGCATTAAACGTAAGGAATTAATGAACCGTTTTTTGCGCTGTCTCACGCGATACGAATTCAATGATAAATTTAGCTTACTGATAATTCGATCTTTTTAATAGCGCAAAAGTAATAAAATCGTAACGACTCTAGTGATATCTGGTGCACGGTATATCATAATAGGACAGGTGTACTTATGCGGCGAAATATGAACAGAAGTAATCATTTTTTCAAAATAGATAAGCTCAATTTCCGCTTGAACCATCGAAAATTTTAATTTTACGATTCTAGGGAATTTAATAAGATACTTTTCAGCTCAGGCAAGCTCTAACTGACGATATTTGACAGCCATGTTTAAATGTCTAATTAACTTTGATTCATCAATACTACACATGTTCTATCCTTGACCAATATTAAGGTAGCAATTAAATTTTTCGGGAAAATCAGACGCCATTGTTTTTTTTTGTGAAATAGAATATCCATATCGAATCCTCATACGACGCCAGCAGTTTTGTATTCGCATTTCTTCTGTTCAACTGTGAAGCATCTCAAATAGCACACTTTCATAAATAGCTCCTTGTTCCCATCTATTCCTACTACATTTCAATTCGGGACACAATATTCAATAATTATACGATAATAAATAATATAATTAAAGCGATTCTTTAATTCAGTTTTATTGGATTACCTTAAATATGGTCGACTTAGAATGCCTGATTATTTCATACTTATCGAAACAAGACACACCGAAGGTGTATTATTATATTCGCCCATTAGTAAGTCCATAAATAATTAGTGGTCAAACAGAAGCATAGAAACTAGTCGACATAGTTGTGTTGATCGTTCACACCATTGTTGATTCACACATCTTTCAAACATGAGTAGAAAAACGCAGAAGATATTTCTTTGAAACATGAGCAATTGCGGCCATCATGCTGGGTGCACAATATTAATTATGAGATCTGAACATGGCAAATTTGAAGTGTTGTACAAACAACTTCGTAACTAAGTTCCCTCGGATATCATTATAAGCACAAATATTTCATACGACCATGCTGAGAGTACGTCGGTAGACGTTCCTTATAAACTGAGACCTCGGATAAAAAAGTCGATAGAGCATCAGACTTTTGATCTGACGGTCCTGGGTTCAAGTCCTGGTTCGGGCGATTTGTCTTTTATTTAATACGTGACATCGTGTTTCCCATACTCAAGTATACGTAATTTTTAAGGCAAGAAGTCAAAGAGATTTCGTAATATTATGGCGATAACGGATTACAATTTCTGGTATCTCTTTCCATTTACAAACAGTAGTAGGCGTACAAATCAACCGGTCATTTGGGACCCCCTGCAATATGGCAGATCGCGTGTTTGTTACTGCAGACAGAATAGAACACAGTTGCCTTAAGAATTCCTCGAACACTTTTCCCTACCTAGATGTTTAATATATATAAAAAGATAAACGAAGGATTTTTAAGGTATAATTGGAGATAATTAAATTACTTGTGTTTTTTAAGTTAATGAATGCTGGATGTTTGATGCGATGACTCTGAATATTGAAGGATATACTGAACCTGGTTGTCTACTGTATGTGGAGAATGAATGCAGAAGTTCCTAATACGGCGAGGAAAGAGGAAAGGAAAGCTTGAGTTAGTGAAGTCCTCTTTATTGTCTTCATTTTAAACAGCTTCTGTTGACCGGACACTTGATAAACCTATTTAAAGGGAGAATACGTAAATTTCACGAACATGGCGACCAAGTAACGTAACACATAGAAACTACCGAGGAAACATTCAAAGAGTTGTAAGCAGTAACCTCCCTTTACTAATTGACTTTTCTTTAATTAATATCCTGACAAAAAATAATCTAAGCATCAAAATTCAAAGGTACTAATCAACTCTAAAATTTCAATACACGATTAATTCACCGGATTTCTTTCGATATCATTTAAATGTATGCAAGAAGAAAATAAAAAGAGACTTTGTGAATTTTCCACACATATTTTGTTCATACGACCCGCTTTCGCTGATACAATTTGTATAAAATTATTCCTTCTCCAGTCCCTCCATAAAATAACCATATTTCACACGAATGGAAGAGATTTTTACAAAATATATGTGAACGAGTGTTCAGAACGGTCATTACCAATTCGCATTTCGTTACGTGCTGATTCAAAACAATAAACATCATAATACTGACGCAATTTTCGAAGGATACATATTTTAGTGATGACGCGAAATACTTATGTTGGATAAAAAATTGTTTTGATTTTTCAATGAAATTGTGTGAATTCGAACGGCATTGGATGAAATGAAGATGTCATTCACGTTGAAATGATTTTAACTTCAAATAAATATGAATGAACATGATTTGACTTTTATGAATAAGTAACGATGAAAAATCAGAGGACTTACCGAAAGCGTAGGCTGAATACAATTTCTCCTGGACCTTGATAGCGTTAGACTTCCCAATTCGAAGAATTTCACTATAGGCCGCTGAAAAAGAAGAAAAAGATAATTCTAAATTTACGAAGGGTTGCTTTGACAGAAATAGTAGATTAAAAATACACAAAAAAGTATGCATAAATACAGTAAAACCCGATTAAGACGCTTTTCAGAAAACCTAAAGAAAACTGTGTTATAAGCGGGGAAGCCTTATATTGGTGATGTTACAAATTTTTATTTCTTTTACATTACAAAAAAGGGAGGGTTTTTTCTTACTTAATTTTCGAAGAAATACTTTACACCTCAAAATGAAAAGGAATATTCCTTATTTTCCTACCACAGCCGTAGATATTCCTTAGAGTCCACCAACTATTTTTATGCAATATTGGTTCTCGTCAATTTTTAAATATAGTTTGCTTTTGAACAAAGAGATCGCATTCTCCCAAGTAGTTAAGAGCCAAGTAGGTAGCGCGTTAGCATTTGATGAACGTACCGGGTTCGATTCCTTTTGAGGGCACTGTGTGTCAAATGACTTCCACTTTCCGAGGAATTTTTAATAAACTACTTACTAATAGTATGTTATAAACTGATAGTTATCAAATCAAGGATATTGTTACATTTTAATTGAAAATTAAGTTTAAAGAAATGATTAGTTCAAAGATATCATTGAATCACATCAAAAAACCAAAATGAGCTCCAAACAATATCATCGAAACATGACTTCAGATAGTTCTCCAAACCCTGATACTTCCTGTCGTATCTGCTTTAAGCATGTCTGTAAAGAAATGTTTTTTAATGAAATGCCACGCCATGACCTTCTCATCACAATGAAAGAGTGCTCCATGTGGCAGAAGTTCACCATATATTCTAACGAATATCAGCCAATCAGACCATCAAATCAAAGATAGAAAGAGGTAAAGAATATTTCTAAATTCTATATTGCCATACAACCAAGAAAGCCGTAACCGAAATGTAAATTCAAAAAACATTTTTCTCTTTAGCCTGTATAATTGGTAAATTATACACCCTAAAATTGTAATTGAGAGAAACCTTCATCAAATTTTGGTTCGTTTTACATTTTGAAATGCCAGCTGAATCTTCAGTTATTTTCGATCTCATTGTGAATCCATTCATCACATAAACACGACTTTTCATTTATTTTTCCACTCGGTTCTTCATCGGTTGACATCTAACTATCTCTATCTTCCTTATTCTCTAGCTATATTATCCATGTATTTGTTCACTTTACTAAATAATATTAATAATAATACATTCAAATAATCCATAATGATAAAAACTACTGTTCTGATCTGCATAATACAATAATTTATGTAGTTATTATGACATTTTTCTCGCATTTCTTTATTCTCTTCACAACGACAAATGGAAAGGGAAAGAATCAAAACCCGCGTCTACCATCAAAAAACAAAAATTGTTTTGACAATTTCAAGGAGTTTAATGCCTTCATATATTTATTCGTTTCGTATATTTTATGCTTCCTTTCCTACGTTTTATGCTTTTACTTTCTGTGGATGTTTTTCTACAGAGAATACATTTCCATAGTCACATCTCAATATTTGAGATCACAACCTTTCCAATTATAAGATAAAACAAAGAAAGATAGATAGATTTTGCGGGGTTCAAAATAGACCAAGTCCATCAGCTAGGAAAAATTAAAACCCTATAGAAAAACACCCGCAATTAAAATACTGTGAATGTAAAATATCTCACAATTAGAGATGATTGTAGAAAAATTTCACTACTACGTTTTAGCTTGAGCTCCATTGTTAGGCCATAAGTAAATGAAATGGGGATCATCCATGATATATATCATACAAGCCGCCCCCCTTTAATACATGACGTAATCCTCAACGTATTGTTCCCATCTTTGCTATTTGAGGCAGGTGGCGCCTTTAAGGTCAGCAGCGGCCCCTCCCGCCTACATTGCGAACCTCGCCGAGACCACGGAACTAACAGATCGATACGCAACTGCCATCTGCCGACTGGCACGAGGACCACACCGAACCGCTTTCTTAAAGCGGCGTAAAAAAAGATACGAGTCGTATCAGATCGATACGGACTAACTGTGTCACTAAAGGCTTCTTTAATTTATTGACGAATCAATGCGAGAGAAAGGGGGTTATGAATGCCGTGATTCGTAAACACATCTCCCCAAAATGCGAGAGGCTAATTTGTCATCCGAGAAATACTCCCATTTTGAGGAAAAAAGCGATTGAAGAGAAATAAGTTCCACACAAAAGGACCAGAAAAGAGAGCAGAATATTCAGTAATTATTCCACTAATTGATGATATCGGAATGTGCTTCAAATGATGATCCAGATTTCCTTTGCGACTTTTACTAAACTCCATTTTATTTTCATAGAGAATAATTCCGAAGCTTTGCTTTCCGCTTTTTTCCGGATACTCAACAGCTGCAAAAGCGTAAAAAAGCATTCTCGCTTGAGACAGTCCATTAAGCCGGTGTAACACACGAAAAAATATAACCATAAGGTAAAATAATGGAAGCTATAAATAGTCATTCGAGAAAAACTTCTCGAAGAATGTGTGTCAAGTGATTCCTCGAGAATTGAACTAAAATTCGCCGCTTGTTTTTCGAGAAAACAAGAATTTCAGCGCTGGAAAAACGACGGCCAAACAAAGTCCGATATAATAATTTTCGTTCGTGGGAGCTTCAATAGAAAAGAATTTACGTTGAAATAAGCGAAGAGAGTAAAGAATCGAAGGGGAAGGAAAAGATGTAAATAACATAATAAGAATGGAAGATTCGAATCCTTCCAATTCACCTCCATGGAAGCGTCAAGGTCACGAGCAGCCGTGACGCAACGTGACACCGTTTCTCATAGCTCTCCTTTATATTTAAAAGAACTAATTAGACGCAAACAATAATTGGCCACTCAGATAAACATTTATCTCGAGGCCAATTTACCATAAATATGTTTCAAAGGAACGGAATAGACGCTGATCATATTTTCGCAAAAGGAGAAAAACAAGCAAATAACCCATCAAACAGACACAAAGTTAATACAGTAAAATTCGGTTATAATGTGGATCTATGGAACAGAGTTTACACATGCGTTATTCCAGAAACTGCTGGATAAAACCAGTGTAAATTCATTTTATGACTAATATATTTCCGGAATAAAATAAAAATTTATATTCTGATATAAACGCACACCCTACTTTAACAAGCGCTACGAAAACACTCCGATATTTTCTTTTGGCGACACTTAATAGAGTTTTTTTTGTTACATAAGTATTAATGTTTTGCATACATAAAAGTAACTCTCGCTGTTTCCTCTCTTTTGTAGCCAATCACTATTATACCACCAATAATTATTATTAATAAGCATTAAGGTAAAATGTAGTTGCACCGTTGTGACAAGCTAGCTGAAAGGTGGAGATAAAATTTGCTACAGATTCACTTAAAACTAACAAGGAAAATAGCCAATGTAATCGTTTATGAATATCGGAAAACGCGTTTAAGTGAGTTTATGACCGCATTTTACTCTATTAAATTTCATATAATCTCAACTAAGATTGGGATAATTATTATTCACATAATGTATCACTGCATTAATGTTTAATATTTTAAATTTTTATTTAGCTTTGATTCATACGAAAAATTTATGTTGATATTCCCCATGTGAAAATTTCTGCCACATCAAAAATGAAATAACGAAAAAATAGTTGTGCTTGACAGTTCCAATAATAATCCATTTAAGAAAAAGTTGTCTACTTAAATTCCTCAGATGCTGTTAATCTTTTTTTAAATTATCATTCTTAATTTGTAAGACGTAACCAAAGGTTGCTCTTAATTTGTAGAGGAGAATGTACAAGAACAACGGTTCTTAAATTTAAGTGAGCTGAATATTCCATTTTACTCATTTTTTTACGCTACCCTTGAATTTTGTTTTGTAAACAAATAGAAATACTATTTATATTTTACACTCTATCAAGTAAATACAATAACTGACGAAATATTTACTGGTAAATGCTTAGATTAATTTAATTAAGCGGCAAATATAAATAATACAGAAAATAGCCACGTTGTACACTACATAAATTAAGAGAAGCATTTATAATCAGAGACACCTTCGGATTATTATGCGAACCCCAGTTTGAGAATCACTGCAATAGAAGATAATTTTGTCTGGTAGATTCACATACCTAATGATAGTAATAACGTGCTAAATCTCTGGCTTTATTTCGCTATAAAACGTAAATAATCATTCAACATAAAATCTCTCAAAAGCGTCTTAACCGGTTTCCATTATTACCATCCATTATCTTTATTCTACAGATACATACAAAACAGTTAGTAAAGATAAAATTTTACCAAGCGAGTCGAGGCAAATCTTTCGTAAAAATACGTAAATTGGGAGTAAATCAACCGCTAATTTCGATGCTTTTTCACTCCCATTAGCATATATATTTCTCGTAATTTCCATACAGAAGAGGCGACTTTTGAATTTCACGCGATAATGATATGAGATGAAACTATTTTCCGATTATGGCGAAGTCATGATTTTTCTAATTTGACGCGAGACCAATCAGTCGAATCGAATCCACGTGCCTTCGACACTTAGGTTTTAATTAAGCCCGAATCGTCATAATTGATCGTCGACCTCGCTCTGAATAATTGCAAAAAAGCACGCCAAAGCATTCCATTTTTTCTGCGATGCATTCCTTTAATTCGAAACGGTTGACGAGTTGGAAATGAATTTGATCCAATTTCCTGAATGATTGGCTTTGAAATTTCTTTGATCACCTACCGGATTAAAAAACCAGCCCCAAAGGGTATAAATCGAATGAAACGGAATCTGAATTAAAGCTGGATTTATTTCCTTGTTACGGTTCCATTTTTCAGTCCGTCCCTTGGAGGGATTAAGTATGATACTGATAGCAAAAGAATAAAACCCTCAGGAAAAAACTACGTGGCGCATATTCGAATCGGTGCTAATCTTTTGCACGGGATTTATAAGCCATAATGTTGTAATGAGGATGAGGAAAACATTTCTGATGATGGAACTTGAGGATTCGTACATTCAAATTGATCTTCAAAGAAAAGGGGAAATAATAAAAAGTATTTACACAGAAATTAAACAAAATTTAATGTTATCTACCCAAAACATTTCCCTGATTGTTTTCTGATATTTACCAGCATTACCATATAAAATATCAAGATAATTTGAAATAATGTCGATAAAATGAAAACAAATTAGAATGAATGCGGAGTAAACATTTGGAATTAAATAGCCTATGGAAATTCAAAAAAGGTAATCAATCTCAACCAAGTCCCAATTCTTCGACCCTTGTCAAAGAAAATATGAAATACTTATCCTGAACTGTATTTTGTGAATTTATTCTCTTCAAATTTAGAAACAAACATGAAAGGTGCTGATATATTTTGTATGTATGTACAAAAAAAATTCATCCAAACGGCCCGGATCTGCCCAACTTTAAATTAATATGATTGAAAAAAACTAGACGGGAACCTGAAAAAAAAACTTTGTTTCTCAACTTTTCCAATGGAAATTAGCGTCTCACGTTTACTTTTTTTGCAATTTATTCCTGTATAACTGATATCAAAAAGAAGACATATCTTAAAGATGTCTTAAATGCACTAACAAAATCAAAAATAAAAACTAGGAATCATCTTTGGATGGTGGGCAGATTCGCTGAGCAATTTCAATTATTCATTTCGATTTTTGGTGTGGAGTAGACGATGCCTTGAAAGAGTAAAGATTAACAAAACAAAAGCTAATACTGGTGATAAAAGCAGTTCAAGAGTGGTGCCGAATCCGGGAAAAAATAACAATAAACAATTCATTTGATTCATTCAAATTCATTTCATGTTCTGCATGATTTTTACATCAAAGAAAAAAATCGAAACCTGTCTTTAAGCGGAACCTTATAAAGCGGAAATCTACCTCACATCCGGAAAAGATTTGGTTTGGGCATGCGGAATGTAGCGTATTTCAACCTCGTTTGAAACGGAATGGATATCCGTATGAAAAGCGCGGATCTTTGTCAAGAGAAAGACGTGACCCTTGTTAAATATTACAGCAAGTAGAGAATGTTAGATGAATACGTGAATTCACATTCAAGTGACGACAGGAACATAAATTAGTACAAGGAAATATTAATGAGTTTACAAGATTAAAGCGATTCTAGTTTATTTAAATGTAATTTAGATTTACTTAATATTTTGAGCGAGATAATGGGAAATGAGGAGAGTTAAACCATATTGGGCAAAATAGTGCATATTTTCCGTTTAAAACGAGGTTGAAATAAGCTAGTTAAATATTAACGGAATGCTTCCATATGTTCTAAATAAGTTTTCATGTTACTGTTAAATACTTCTTTTTCGAAGATGAAACTTGAATCTTTTCATTCGAAACAGACATAATAACGATTGAACAATAATCAATAATGATATCATGTTGAATTTTTCTATTATGACCTATTTATCATATTCTTTGAAAATATAATTCAGTTTTTACGTTTGCATTCGTATTTCCGGGGTCAAAAAAGTGGTTATCTTCTTGTTTTAAGACGTTCTTTCGGAAAATGTTTCTCCCATCATCCGACTTTAGTTACACCAAGTGAGGTTTACTTGTTAGTGCACACCATTACCATGATTCAATTTTCGTGAATTTGAGTTCGTTACGGAAAATCCTGCGATGGCTGGACTAAATGATTCCTCCCTTTCAATGGGAAATCGTATGATAATCTGAATTGAGATACCAATCGATACGATGACCAATGGCGACGCTGTAAAACGTTTACAAAAATATCGGATCGTTTCTTTTGGCTGAAGTCCTATTTCTCCAAACTGGATTTGATTCCGTTGGTCGAAAGAGCATCATCATATGGCTGAATAACATGCTTCCCAGCGGTGTTTCAATTTATCGATAGCGATCATGTAAAAAGATGCAATAAAGTGAACCAACGGGAGAAAATTGAAACAATTTAGCAGTGCAGACAGGAAAAGCCGAAAGCAAAGGCGAAAAGGTTCTCTTTTTTACTCTACAACGATCGATAAATGCAAAGGGAAGATATGCGAAGAATATTAAGTGGTAATGACAAAGTCAGGCACATCGATGGCTTTCCGAGAAGCGGAATAGATCGGAACGAAAATTTTACCTGAAACAGCATATTGCAGAAAGATAATTACCTTAATTAACTGGGGAATTTGTAATTAGACTAATATCATCAGCAGAAAAAACATTCATAGCAGGCGATAGGCGTAATCAGACTTTGAAGTATAAGAAATCTAATTTTATGAAGTAATAACAAGGTAATGTGAAACCAGAGTTGTAACGAACCAAGTAGTAATTAAGCTATATTCAGATTATAGTAATTCCTTTCGTAAAAAAGTGGCGTTAAGAGCAATATAAAGTAATTTTATTCGATAAGGAAACAGAAAAGTCTTCTTCCCCGTAATTTTAAATGCATTTTCTTAGATAGATATAGAATTTATAACGATTTAAGGAGAATGGACGGAGGTAGATAAATGTTTTACTTTCATGAAAGGATATCCTAAACTAGAAGAAATTATAAAAATTAAAACGTATGGGAAGTTAGAGTAATTAAAAAAGGATACTCTTGAACAGAGCATCTTCTCTTAGTAAAAATTCTCTTTTTCTTAAAGCGCGGGATATTTGCTCCACAAAACAGTAGAAAGAGAGAAGAAATGACAACATTACCGGTCGAAAAACAAAGGTGTGAGGGCAGAAATGTCGAAGGAAACACATTGGGACTCTAGTGCTGTGTAAAAGCCTCGATCCTTCCTTAGAAGTCCTCCACTTTCCCTTATGACACCAGAATGCTTCCAAAAAGTAAGGAAAAGCTATTAAATCAGCCAAGTATAGGTGTAAATGGAAGGAGAACATGCATCTGCCCTGCACTACTCATAGACGTAAAAATGCTCTTCTCCTCCTCATATCATTTGATTAATTTCAAAGCTCACTCTTACGTTTCCAACATTATACTTACTTCAATCCTGTACTAAAAGAAGGGACAATAAACCAAATGCTTTTAAACCATTATAAAATATAATTTAAAATAAATTTCTGAGTCATTTAAATGTGGCGAATTCGCAAGATGATGATTTCCTACAAATTCCTCATCCACTTGTTTTTCGCAAATGATAATCTTAGGACATGAATCAAGTTTCTCCAAATAGATATCTCGTTCTACACTTGATCAAACATTGAGTGTGTGCGTTGATGAAACTACTCGTGGTTCGCCGTAATTGAGGTCAATGAAGCGGAGTTTGTAATTCTGTAAATTCAATCAATAGATTCCTTTGAGTCTCAGATGCACTATTAGGAATCTATCATCGCAAATTATTACCTGCGTCGCTCGACTTAAAAATTCATACTTTATCTACCACCTCATCACGTTTTTAATTTATTTTTGAGTGCGGACATTCGCTGATGGTATGCTCTGAGATTTCCTTTTTCCTCCACCCGATCGATCCCTGCTTTTATTTTTAATTACTCTCCGACTAATTTAGGTTTCTAGGTAGCCTGATACCCACCAATATCTCATCCGATAGATGGTGCTGCAAAACTTTTAACGTCTAGCATTACTCAGCACATGTTAGAGAGGCTCTCATGAAAGAGCTCGTCAATAGTTTTTCATCAAGGCTCTCTAATGCCCCCCTCATTCAAGTATCCTCTCACTGACTCTCTCGTGGTACTCTTTTCAGAGGTAAAACCCTATATTTATTTCCATGCTTTATCGCTTTCTCCTTATAAGCTATTTTTGCAATTCATTTCATCATCCTAATTTTGCCCTTCTATTCACTGCATTATAATATGCGGAAAGATGTGGAAAACAAGACGAAATATAAGGCATAGACCTGGTATCATAATGTCTAGTCAAATCTGTAGGACGACTGACCTGAAGGTTAAATCCAAGATTCAGTTAACCTTCAGGCTTAATTTATATCATTATATTAAGCCATAGTATATCCGATTGCGACTTTATTAGCCAGCCTATGCTAGAAATAGACATCCATGAGGTTTCTCTAGGTCATAAATAAGACAAATAGTAACTGCTGGTCTCTTTTTCCGGATAGCACACGAGTAATCTTATAAATTAAAAAGTTCCGTGTTTTCTAACTCCTATCCTTAGACTAGATCGTAGAGCAATGTGAAGCAATTTTGGAAGTAAACGAAGGGGAAAAAAGAATGCCCTCCACAATACTTTTGAAGGTGGGCTGCTTTCGTCCATAGTGGCTGTGGGATGCCTCTTCCTTTTATTTTAGGCCGTCCTTTATCGATTAAAATGGCTCATTTGGCAGAGGATTGAATGGGGAATTCTATCGCAGGAATTAGGTCTTCTTGGGCGGTAATTAGAGTGAAAGCGAATGGGAATGAGTGGCATAAATCGCAGGAGCGGAAGATTCGTTTTCTTTGTAAAATACAGAGAAAAGGAAAATGGAAATTCGGAAAATCAAGAGTGACTTCCACTGAAAAAAATAGTAAGGGGTTTCGTTTAAGTAAGGGTATGGAAAGAATGTGGCTCTTGATGTCCATGACCCATATTTTGGAGCTAATCTTCGCGGTAAGTCGGTCTAGTATTCGAAAATGATTTGATTTAAGAATCTTTGAATTAATCATCCGCATTTCCGTTAAATTTCTACCGATAACCACATTCATCCCAAAAAGATTTCTCTTCATAAATTTAATTGCAGAACCTTGTTTATGTACCCTTTTTATCAAGAATAAAGGGTTCGAAAAACTGTCTAATTACCGAATATTCCGATGACCAATTCCTCGAATGGATGCCGTGGATTTCTGGGAATCACTCAAATCTAGATGACATCGTCAATGCATTTACCCTCTGAGGATGGCGGCTTTCGAATCTCTTATTCATTAAAAGCCGAGTGAGAATTTATTTTCTTTCAATAACACTACTGTTCCGATAAGAGATGATATCGTCATCAAATAATGAGCAACATTAGATTTTTCAATCACCAAATTAAGGAACCTTTATGAAATGTACGTATGACTCAATTCTTTGCGGTAAATACCGAAAAGTCTCCAGATATTCTGAAAACACATGGGAAAGGGATTAAGTGACGGTAAGAAATGGCAAGCGGATCGAGAACGTGGGTATGTGTGAGAAATAAAACATTGTCAATTTACATAACTATAAATCCCATAATACTATCTTGTAAGTAAGGGTACCTATTTTGTTTTATGATAGAAAAAATTCCACTTATTGAATGGAATTTAAAAATATATTATCTACTGTACAAATTTAAGTTTAAATTACTTCAAGCGCATACAGAAATCTATCTCTCTAAGATCTTACATGTACCTTTATAAACTGAAGAAAATTATTGATCAGTATTACTAATATCGTATCATGATAATATTCTATTGGTAGCTCCAATCTGAAAATTTTCAACTTGTTTACATCGCAGAAGTATTACTGTAATATGAAAAACGAGTATTCTGTTCATTTGGTGTTGAAAATATATCACAGCAAGTTGAAGGCATATTACCATTACAAATAAGTCTTAATTGATGGCATTTATTCACCGAAAAATACATTACCATAATTAACGTAACTAAAAAATAGTGTAACGACACAATTATAATTTTGATAAATATCCTGCTTAAAAATAGAGTCTAAAGGGAAAATGTCACAATTAACGCAAATATACGTATCTTTTATTTACAAGGAGTCGTTTTGTGTTCCGATATTACGAAGGGAAAGGCTAAGGGAAGTAGGGAATGTAGGGAATGGTAGGGGCTAAGGGAAGTAGGGAATGTATAATAAGATATAAAAATCTTATATTTTTGTACATCCGGCACAAAATTAAGTAACAAAGACAGATACATTCTTTGTAAGAAAAGCAGACCGTTGTTAATAAATACAACGAGAAGGCAACCAGTATATTATTTTGCAACAATAGTTCGGGGACTCTACATAGATATCATAGCCAGCTGCGGGAATTAAAACATATTAAAGAAGAAGATTCGTTTCTAAGGTGTAAAGTACTTATTTAAAAACCAAAGAGCCAACACAATCTTTTCCTTATGTTTTTCATTGCAAAAGAAATAGAAATTTGCCGGCTATAACGCGGTTATCATCATAACCAGGTTGAACTGTAATTGAAGAAAGATCCCAAAACGAACGTCACACCAAGGGTTTACTAGCGGAACACTCCTTACGAAGCTATGACCTAAATAATCCTGTAGGTTTTGCAATTGGTGATGTAAAACAAGTCTGGTTTAGAGAAGTCCGTCCACTGAGACAGGAGTCGATTGGGATAAAAGAGGAGAGAGAAGACCATTACGACCGAATTAGTACGTCAAATTTGGCAGCGATTTTGTATTCGCGCGATATTGTGTACGCTAGAAAGATACCGCTTTTATTCTTTAAGGACTCGCAATAAATTGCGCTGTTTGTTTTTCCCGTAAAGAAACATCCGTATGTGCCGAAGGAATGTATGATTTAAACGCAGCGAAATGTAAGCGACGAGTAATAAATGCTATCCTAATTAGCCATCTAAGTGAAAGCATCTGTGAATGTCGTGGAAAAGCCTGCGATATTAAGCATATTTCCAGTATTAAAAACATTTTTAATTGGACAATTGAGTTTGTCTCATATGAACCGTGGAAACATAAAAAAACATGCACAACACAAAGCAGCAGGATGAGGTACAATAATAGTATATTCGTGTTTATCGTAAATTAAAGCAGGCGGTAATTTTCTACATCTACATCTACCTATGTACCCTGCAAATCGCCTTTCGGTGAGTGGCAGGAGGTGCACACACCACAACTATTTTCCTAATGGATTACTTTTGCGTATCGTTCTCAGAAAAAACGAATACTTGAATCGCATCTATTTCTCCGATCTTTCTCGAGTCTCCTCGCTTTGTCATAGCATTTTTCGAAGCAAAAAAGCTACAAAATAGAAATCTATTTATAGCATAGAATATATATGAGCAATGTATGGAATATATTATAGTAATCAAGATGGCTCTGAGATGCATTCATTTTCTTCCCAAACAATAGTCACAACAGGACACAAGGCAGACACACACAACGAGAAAATGGAAAAACGTTATCGACTGAAGAGAAAAATCTTCGCTGTTAGGGGGTTGCATATTAAGCGGTATTTTTACTATGTGATTTGTGTGGTAAAGACCTTGTATTGAGCGAGATAAAGTCTTAAGCGGGAGCGTTTTAAACGGGTATTACTGTACAGGATAATTTTAGGGAATAGGAAATTAATTGATTCGCAAAATCTGATAGGTAGTATAGACAAGGAATAGCGGCAATTCAAAAAAAAAGAATTTATTAACCGAATGCTCGCGTTCATATTCTTCAATTCTCATTACAATGCAGTAAAATGTTGCCTTCTATGAGATAACAAGCAAGCAATGCAATCCAACACGCTTCCTGAAAAATCTAAAAATACAACACGTTCAACCTACTGTAAGAGATAACACCTCTTTAACTACAATGTAAAGCAACACAGAATAGAAATGCAATTGATCACCTCTGTAAGAAGAAATCACTCAATATATTGTAATAGCGATGAGCTCTACCTTATTTATGTAAAGTGACAGAATATCATCTGAGTCTATAGACGTAATTTTTAAAGTCTCAAATTAAGTGGATTTTTTAGAAAATTGATTAAAATTAAACCGATATGATCACTGATGAAATACCAACGAAATACTCTCACGAAGCAAAACTGGAGTGTTTTTCTTTTGAATGCAAAACGAAGCGAAGATTTTGATTTAAATGCAATAAGCAAATACTTTGACGAAGATTGCAGTTACACTGACTTCTAGAAAGTAGGTTATGAATCAAAAATAACATCTGAACCAATATTAAGCTAAATTAAGCATTCAAATCTCTACTGTTCCAATCATAATAAGAACCTGCAATCTAATCAGAAGTATTCACCTTAAGTAATAAAATCTAATTTGATTAGACGCCATTAATCCCTGTTGACCGAATTAATACAACAACGAGAAATCTAAATCAAAGCGATTAATAAGAGCTTCAAAAATACACGATCATATCGCGGATATACAAACGCGTTTTAATTGGTCGAGCGAATTAATCATTAACATCTGCATTAGAACAATGGACTTCTGCTTAAAAAATGACGGCGAGAGGGATTAAATCGGCACAAAGCGTCTCACTTCAATTAACAAAATATATGCTTGGAGAATACAAAGTGGCCGAAAGAATGTTTTTCGTCGTTCATCACTCGGCGCAAGTATTTGTCCGTCGATTAAATTCATTCGCTAAAAAAGGGGCGGCGCATAAATCAAAGCGAAATTCTTCGAAAAAACAAACGAGCGGCGCTTTACGCGTGCGGAATCCATCCGTTTTTCAGCGCACTCGTTGGAGTGCATTGCCAAGGTTCTTATTAGATCCGCAGTTAAATGGGCCCCGTCAATCATCCCATTAGCGATGAACACGTTGGCCCTATTTCACCCTTTAATCGCCATCCTTCTAAAGATGCGAAAATTGGAGGAAATTTAACGGCCGAGTTACGACCGGAAATGCAACTCTGTTAGAGTACCTTCGATATGACTTTTAATTCACCTTTTCCTTTTGCAGGCCATTCGAGTTTGTTTATGAGATTACAAGGCGGGAGTGTAACAGCACGTAAAGGTTAAGACGCTGATTTTGGAGAATTGCCAGTGCGGTGTGGTGGTAATGAGGAGGGAAAGGCCAATGTACAAGGGCACTCGGAAAGAGGCACTTTGGGAAGTCGGAGATGAAGAGACCTCGTTGAGCTCAGATATAGAAAAACTCTTGGACGGTTCAACGAACCGCTACCACTAGAAAATTTAAGTCTCATAGTCGATAGACTTCTGCATGGTGTGTAAATGCGAAAACGAGACATCCTCTACGTTCTCTCTAAAGAGGTAAAAAAACACACTGCCAGAAGGGGCGGATTTATTACTAGGAGCAATTGGTGCTAGATGAGGGCATTTGGGGGCTATACAAGACTGTTCATAAGCTCTCAATGACAACCGACAAATTATTTTAAATTCTTAGAGGTATAAAATGTTCACGCACACTTGTTTTTCGCTAACGGCAACTAAGCTATCTATGGCCTGTATTTTTATATGTTTAATGAAAAAAATTAAATTTTATCTCTAATAAACAGTAGAGAGCCTCTATCAGATCTTTGCGTTTAGACCTCTAATAGCTTAAATCGGTCCTGATTGGCTGGAACTAGTGGTAGCAAACCTTGCCCACCGTCCAACTGTTGTTTACAGTGCTATTTTTCCATCGCTCACCAATGACTTACTTTTGCGTTTATGAAATTAGCCACGCAAAAAGGTATTCATAATAAGAATGATAGTAATATTTGTCGATACAAAAGGTTTAAGTAGTGAAGTCAAACATGATAATTTAATGTCTTCGTCGAGATAATTTTAAAAGAGAGACAGAGAGAGAGAGATTCAACAACTGAGGTCATCTCACATCCCACAGGGAATCCAACTCGGGATCATCAAAGGCACTTGGCTATCCATAAATTAAGGAGAAGATAGGAGGGTTCCGCGTTGAGTACAAGCGAATTTGGTCATAATTTCATATTCTAGAGAATTCAGTTTGTTAAATAATGTCTTAATTGCTGACGCAAGTATATAAAAAAGTCCCATTATATCGAACTTTCAGTTATGACTTAAAAGATCTAATATTTTATTCGTTTCGAGAAAAATCTTCATTTTTATTACTACACCTTAGTCCTTCGTAACTCTTTATAAACAATACTCTTCCACGAAAATTATTAAAGAGAATTAAAAATTCCCAATCTTGAGAAAAGAATACAAGAGATGCGAAAAATGTCAACAGAACGAAGAAGTAAATAGCGGTGAGAGCATTGCGCTGAATTTAGATTGAAGATGCATCGCACATCACTCGACCATCACTTCAAAATAGGGAATATCCAATGTTAATTTCAGAGTCTTGGATTGAAACCCTAAATAAGGAGAAGGAGTCACGAAGGAGGATCTTAAGAGAAGAGAGGGAAAGGTGATTTTAAAAAGGAATGCTGATGAAGGCCATTGGAATGGAACAAAGGAGTTAATTGGAATGGAGAGGATACTGTTTGAGAAATCTCTGAAACGCCCTCTTTTACAGTCTGAAAAGACTCGACAGAACTCAACGAGTCACGCTAATGGCATATCAAAGGATACTTTGAAATGATTTCAAGTTTATTCCTAAATAAATTCCCCTGGAGAGGAAGGATCTCAAGTAGGGTATTGTTCTATATAAATGAACGAAAAGGGCTCTTTACTGTTTACAGGAGTGCAGTGGGTGATCTAAAAGAAAAAGAATTGATAGTTTAAGGATGATGGAGAGCATGAGTGAAAATAATGGAATGTCTGTTGATCCAAAAAGGTCAAATGCCCAGTCGGATTGTTCATTAGCGATCTAAAATAATTCGAAGGTAAATTACGAAATTTTAATAGGTTATTGGAAATATCTGAGGATTATTGAATGAAGATTTGCGAATTTAGAGATATTCTTCCTCATAGTTGGGTACCGAAAATACTAGAAAAAATAAAATAAGCACATAATCAAGGGTCTTTTGAGGTAAGATTGAGACTGAAGCGTCTCTCTTTCCGTCTTATCTGTCGTTGATGACATCAATAAAAACATAAATAATTTATAGTTAAGCAGAAACAGAAAATGTTAGAAGGAGTTGTGGATGTATGAAAACCTTAGGCATTATGTTAGAGGGAATGCAGCAAAACTTCAACAAAGAAGGGAGGTGTGAAAAACTTGAGCTGACCTACAGCACACCTACTGATAATTCAAACTAAAAGATATGAAGGAAAACTGGTTATAACATGGAAATCACAAGAAAAATCACAAAATTAAATCAGTTGCTGGAAACCCAAAATAATTCATCAGAAAAGGAATAAAATAGAATTCACTAGAAAATTTCAAAATTTTAGCAATTAATCTGAGAATATAAAACCATTACCTGTTTCGTAGATCGGAGAATGGATAAAGAATAACGACAATTTTACTTTTCCGTTTTTCACGAAAACTGTGACAAAATAGATGGCAATAGGAAAAGCGTTGTTAAAATACCTGATTTTATTCTAATGACTGGCTTAATTGCTTCAAATTTACCTAAATTTATTTGAATGTCGATGTTTGGGTCGTCCTTGCGTCACTTTCTTTTTCAATAAGAATTCGTGTCTCTAGCGATCAGAGACGGAACAAAAGCTTCTTCCGCGGAAATCGATTACTGTGAAAATCCGAACAACATTCCTCTCTTTACGCGCCCTCATACGGAAAATAAATATCCCGACAAAAATAACCACTTCCATTTTGAATCCCTCTCATATACGCAGTCTTACTTGTAGGGACATTTCGATGAATGAAATCTGAGGCCTTGACGAACAAAAAATAAACTGCGCGATCGATAGAATTAAAGCACAAGAGGAAGGAGAGCAAAAAATGAGAGAGATTGAAAATGTCGCTGTAAAGGCCACGAGAAAGAAAGGGGCGGAGAAAGATGAAGAAGGACAGAGCGGAAGTGAGTTTCATTTAATCACTTGTTACTCTTGAATCACAATGAGGGATGAATGTGAAATTTTGGCGGTATTATCCCCAAGCGGAATTGCCTCAAATTTGATAGCTGCACAAGCATTATTCGGTAACGGCAATTCATTGGTAATGACACTGAATTAAAGTTAATATTCTACGTATATAGTAAAGTTTGGTTGGATAAAATAGGTGTTCCTGTATTTGTTTTAGATCGTTCAACTTTTCTGCTAAGATAAATAAAACGATTTACTGGGCCAATTCAACTTTTAAAGAATAAAGATCGATCAAATTCCATTACCGTTTTCCTTCCTTTTAATTTTGGTTAAAACCAAAAACCCTTTTCCCCCCGTCAGACTTTTTCCATCTATTTTTCTCCTTTGGATTTTTTCTAGGTGCACAATTTAATCTTTATTTTGATAAGAACTTTATCTGCCAACTCACCTTAATTCTTTCCTGGTAATGATATTTTTTTAATATAGTAGTTGAGCAAACGAATTATCCAGTTTTAAACTAAGATATTAATATTTGTCTATTAAACAAATATGAGGGTGATTATCTCGGATGTAAATCGAAGACACTGTGAAAGACAAATCGGTCATTTAGAACGTCTGAACGAGAAATATATTTAAAATGCAATTTAATTCGATCTTGCTGAATTTTACGGATATTACGGTTTTGGTTTCAAAATATTGAACTTGTAATTAAGCAGTTTTATTTGAACCATTCAGTTTCAAATAGCCTTTGACAAGTCCAGTTTCTCGTCGATAATTTTCATCTATTCTACGAAAAGTAAAATATGTATTATTGAGTGATATCTAACAGCGATCTTAATTCAAATTAAAATCCTAAAAAGATAAAGAAAAAAACGAACGAAGGCAATAACTGAATTGTTGAAAAAATCGTAACAAACGCGAAAATCAAGAAAAAGAGGGAAAGAAGAGAAAGAGAGAGAAAAACCGAAAGAAGAGGAAACAAAAGGAATGGAAGAGGCAAAGCGAAAGATCACTTGAATGAGAGGGAAGAAGAGATTCAACGAAACTCTTCTTCCCGCCGATTTTTTCCATCCTCGTTTTATAGGCAATTTTATGTCGACAATCGATCTGACCTCGTGAGAACGACCAATTTCCCTTTTGAAGACCTTGACTTTTCCAAGCGCCCAACGCTCGAATTTCGGGACGAAATATTTATATAGCATTATTTAGCGTAAATTGTGACCACCCTGCGCTCAGATGTTTCATTCTTCTCTCCCACGTGTCACAGCGGAGATAATTCAAGTGTTTTATGCAGATTGCTACGCTTGCTTTGGGGTCGTGAAGTAGTCCGAGGGATTCCCTCCGTTATAATGAACCGTAATTCCGGTTATTTATACGACTTAATCTTAAGGCTGATCTTACAAAAAAGCAGTTTTTGGCCCTCGTCATACTAATGGATAAGACAGTTCGGTTTTCAGCATTAGACGCTTTAACATCGATGCGTGTCTCTATGTACATACATTGCTAATTATATTTGAGGAAAAATTATATTATTTTAATTATATATATATATATATATCAATTATTTTTGAGGAAAGATTTTGATCGCTTTGTCTGAAGTGCTACTTAACTATAAGATACGATAGCGAAAATCAACTTCGGTTTGGAGTGTATCCGTTATCTTTGAATGGGGATACGAGTCAGAAAAGACAAGTTCATAAAATATGAGAAATCAGGGAAATAATGGAGTAATACGGAGTACATACCGATTTATGGCTCCACTTCATTCCACATCACCATAGACGTATCTAAGTGATTCGAACCAACTTGGAAAATGAAATAAATAAAGGGTGGCGAAGAAAATAGTCAATGAATTTATTTAGTAGTACCTGGAATAGGTGCGCAAATATTCTAAATTTCAAATCGTAACGATATCTGCAACCTCGAATCGAATCAAAAATCTAATAAAAATTTGAATGCCTGGAAATTATGATTTCGTTACTCTTTTTTCGATCGTTTTTAAAACTTCTCAATGAAATTTGTGGGACCCATTTTCTATAAGTACGCTTCCAACAAAAACTAATTCAATGACTAAAATTACAATAAAAATCAAATTTTATCTAATGAAGAAATGTCCTTGTTATATATACGATATTTTTAATATTCAGCGGACGATGACGATAAGCAGTAGACGAAGAAAATGCGAGCTCTAGTTAGGGAATATCACGAGAAATAAACGGACAAAGCATCGAATCGAATAGTCAATTCCATTCGAACTGAATTCCAACAGAAAATGCACGAACTCGCATGTAGAATCATATGAAGCAAAGCAAAAGAAACATCGAATTGAAAAGTACAAAGTGGTGAATAGAAAAAAATGTCCACAAGGACATGCTGAGGTATCAGCGAACGATAAAGTACGTAAATGTGTTAGAGCGATGAGAAAAGTAAATGTTAAGGACAAACTGAGGGAAAAACGACTTTATGGATTTTCATGAAAAGTGGGAGAAAAAAACTAGATAATTGCCTAGTGATTAAAACCCCGATGAATTCAAATCAAATTTGATTTGAGAATTTAGAGAATCAAAATCAATTTTGATTCTCTAAATTTTTAAAAGAAAGGATATTAAATTACCAGTCGAATCTCTTATTTATGATTATTATAAAAAAGTTAAATTTTTTGCTGTCTCGTGAAAAGAATATATATAATAACTTTCCTATAAATCCCAACTGTATTCCACGGCTTGGTTCGGACTCTCAAAATATCAAATCTTTACATAGATCTCTGTTAGCAATGGAATACTTTGAAACCGAATTTTCCCTCTATGTAAGCCATTTTCCCTCGAATGCATGAATCATTGGGAATTTGTGCAAAATGAAGAGCGGATAAGTGTTTAGCTCTGCCCTACTTTCAGTGAATGAAGGACAACGAAATATCGTATAATACTTCGTTGGTTCCTTATGCAAGCACATTCAATTTACATTCGGAAATGCTTGCAACCCTTCTCTCTTAAAGTTTAGAACCTTTTTGGGATTTTAACAGGCTTATGCGATCACTATTCAATAGTTATGTTCTCAAAAATCTAATCATTTATGATTAGAAATCTCATAAACCAGAAAAGAAGACTATGTACGCAGTTTTGTGAGAGAAGTAGTCATTACAAATACTTCACCCAGGACGATATTTCAGGTTTATTCCACGTTAATCTACTTAAGAAGCAGAGGTTATCACAGGGACAACCAAAGAAGTGGACGGGGGAAAATTTTTAAAAATCTCGACCAGAAAATATGAGACGTTTTATAAGAGAAGCGGTAAAGACTGCGGAAGATCTAATAGGTTTATTTATCGTCGGTGAGATGAACAACTTCGGGAAGAGAGGCGCCCGTATCGCTTAGACCGTCGTAAAGCAGAATAAGTAGCCGGTTAAACAGAAGAGAGTCTTCCGTAGGCGCCGAGACATTTTTTCCCTGAGATACACCGTAGTCGCTACGTGTTTTTCTTCACCTTTCCTCACTATCATAAAATCCCCAGGGTTGGCTTGAAAAAATGAAAATAGGCTGACTTAAATAAAGACATACCGCGTCTTAGGGAAAATATAGAAACACTCTATCCGCTAAACAGATTTTTCTAATGTTTACAACTTAAAGGACTCCAATTTACAGATTTATAACCGGCCATAGCAGGCATCTTAACATTGTTTTATTGCCATTTTTCAGAGGTGATAATATTTTATGAAGTAGCTATAGGAAAGAAATTATTTACCTCTATTCAAAGACAGAAATTATTTCTATTTCACTTAAATCTCTCTCAGGACGCTTTATCCCTCGTATTTTACAAATTTATCCCATTCAACGCAAGAGAATAGAAATGAAATACACCCAAGAATATCAACAAAATCTATTCAATTTGAATATAGACACACATCCCGCTAACGGTCGATGCCATACGTCGATGGCAAAATACAAGTTAAATAAGTTTACTATTGGGAGTAAATACGGATATTTATACAATTTATCATAAATGCATAATAAATACAATAAATCAATGAGATACTTAATGTTTAATACTAGGAATAAAAAGGCCTCAATCAGCCGTTTAAACATATGTTTCGCAGCAATGAAGGAATGTCTTACGGCGTCATTCATTTCAGTTCTTTTCAAGGGCTTTCATCGGCTCAAAAGATTCCCTCACGAGAGATTTCATCACAATCGATATGAAAATCATATCTGCTGAGAGATTTGATATTCATTCTCCACGCGCAGCTATCGATTTTATTCAACCCATATTTCTATGCCACATGTTTGGCTTTCATATTTCTTTTAACTTGGCAGAGTTGGGATTCTCTAGGCCCGTATTAACATCTGAGTTATCTCCACATATATAAAAAGTATCCGCGATATTTTCTGTCAAATATATACACGTCTTATATCAACTCCTCACGTCAATGTCTCTTCTGATATATATGTATCTCTGACGTCTTTGATTCTATCTTGTGCCAAACTTTTATCCCTCGGTTGAAAAGGAAATTATTCCAACCACCATTTTTATTCTTTGAAAGAGAATTTTCGATTCCTTCGATCTAAAGCACCCACGTGGTCTATCGCACAGAAGTGTGCTTCATTACTCTGACGTTGTTAACAATAAACTTCAGCTCGTGTTATGTATTTCAGGGGGTCATTCCATAGAATCCTAGAATCAAAAAACGCATAGTAGAAAGCTTTTAAAACAGATATTGGACAGAAAATAAATAATTATCATTTCATCCTAACTCTGTAGAATCAGCAAGCGTCAGCATTGTCCTTGACTGAGAGATAGGATTTGCTTAACTTTCTTATCTTCGCTGGAATGACTTTTCCCTTCCAAATCGCGAAGGTGTGACGAAGAGAATAAAAGCGTCTATTTTTAGAGAAGACAAACTAATGTGTTCTATGAATAACTCGATAAGAAAGTGAGACGGCGACCGCATAAACAAATCAACGATGAAAACAGAAGTCCTATTTCTCAGCGTCCAGATGATTTGCGATGTCAGACAAACTTGTTTTCCTCCTCAATCCGAAAAGACATTGACAACGAACCGCTAAAAGCTGTCTTGAAAATTAGAGTCACTTGGATGAATCATCACGAAAAGGGATGAGCATCGCTTCAAACTCTTCATTTCTTGACTGAACCAAAATCGCACATTGCTTGAACATGCACAAATATCACTATGGATAACCAAGTGGGTAGTGCGTTTGCCTTTGGTGAACGTGGTCCCGGTATTGATTCCTGGTGGTGCGAAATGTACAAAATTACCTCAGCTGTCGAAGAACTATTTGAAAATATTACTACAAAAATAGTACTACGATTTGAGTTATTTGAGATAAACAGCTTCCCTGAACACTAAACCATATTTTGGTAAGGGTATGTTCACTTTACATAGCTAATACAAAATGGAATAAGATTCATAAAAATAAACATAAGAAGAACATTTTGAAGTAAAAAATATAGATCACTAGATGTATTCGAATGAAAAACAGCAATTAAAAAATAAAATTAATAAGAAAAGAATTATAAAAATCACTTTAAGTAACCAACTCTGCCCGTATTCACCGATGAAATTAATTCAATTTAGGATAAAAGCGTCCAAGGTATTCGGAAATCGATATCATTTGAAAATTAACGTGAAAATTAACGCCTTTCAAGATAATGACTCGTCAATGAGTAGGCTTGAAACAATTACATCTAAGTCTGTTAATAGTTTAATTGAAAATAACATCGAGAAATGAAGAATCGCGAACGGTCAATAACTTCATGAGAATGAACGAGTACAAGCAATCTAAACGCTTATCTGCTTGAAAGCATCTTCTCAATCGATCATTCTTTTTGCCTCAGTAAAGAGAGAGCGAACCTGCCTCGTTATCCCGTCGAGGGGTCAAATCAAGAGCAGGAATTAAGACGAGGGGGCGGAGGATAATGATGCTTCTGGGGTAGGTCACGTAAAGGTAGAGTCGTTACGAGATTGACACAAATTGAGGAATGTCGCGGAATATTTATAGCTCATTCCTTACGTCTCGTTTCCTTCCAATGGATCTACATTCTATTTATTTTTGTCCATCTTTCAATAAATTAAATACAATTATTTACAATCGTTTCACTTTCATTATAATGCATTTGGATGCAAATACAGTAAACCTTAGGGGAGCATTAAAACCCATATCAGCAAGAAATCCACAGCTTACCAAGAAACCAACACTTCGAAGCGCTGAACGCAATAGAAAAATGAAAGGTATTGGAATTGGACGAAATGAAATCTAACTCCTAAACCGAGAATAACTTGTGCCTCATATGAATTTAACTTCGAAGAAGAAAAGTCATGATTGAAGAATTTACAGGTTATCTGCAGCTACTCTCATTTTATTGAAAATGGTCAATATAAATTTCTTGGTCCATAAATATCAAATACAAATAAATCTTTTGTTCAATGATACACGTCTCTTAATATTGAATTATTTGTATTGGTATCAAAACATTATCAGAGGTTTATTATATCTAGTAAGAATATCTAGTGGGTTGTCATGTTCCGGAATTAAAAATCCCGGACATCAAATTCTGAAGATGGTAAAATTGGGAAGCTACTTTAAAACTTATTCTGGGTAATCTTAATGCGCTTTTAAGACATTCTAAGTGTTTTCAGCATCACACTTGTTTTTGTAAATTTGCATTAAAATGATTACTAACCAATTGAGTCTTTGTAACTTAGATTGTACTCCTTCTCAAAATGTTTCCAGGACAACAAAATAATTGATCGGGACCGTGCATTAAAACCGGGACAGTCCCGGCACAAATAGAATTAGACTAAAAACGAAAAAAGGTGTTTATATCGATCATGAAGAAACCTCCTTCATTAGCTGATTAGCATGAAATTCTCATATCCTTCCTACTCTCCACTACTTTCATGCCTACTTGACTGAAGTTAAATATAATACCACAAAAGTAACGTAAATATTTATTAATCGGTGACAATTTAAGGAAACTATCGCATTTCGAGAGACTAATCTGACAACTAACTTACCTTATATTCCAAAGAAAATCACGTCTGAACATTGATTACGCTCCTGACGTTCAAAAATATTAATACTATAGTGATAAATATTAGGAAGAAAATTATTCATGAGCTAATTTTATGGAAAATAGCAAAGATAACTAGTACCATTCAAAGAAACTACGAGATTTTAACTTCAATGGTTCAAAAATGAAATTATGTTCAACTACTATCATGAAATTCTGTTCCGATTGAATTATGAAATTGTGTTCATCTTTATTTAACTCCTCTTTAAGCGCAAAGTGCGTTTATATCATATATAAATTTATAATGTTTACTAGCAGTAAAATTTTGCTATGAGTTAAATTTTGCAAGTGATACAGAAATACGAAAAAGTTAAAGATTCTTTTCTTTATTCTTCCAGCAAATGAGTATTGCATCACATTTTTTACAAATAATTTAAACCGCGTAATATCATTATTATTGATATTTTTCGTTGCGGATAGCGCGGTAGCAACGTTGTTCCAATTCCTTTCTACAATGTGATGTAATATATTTCTATCTTAATTATGACTATATTACGAAATTATTTTTATACCAAATATTTGCATCTATTTCTGACATCTTCCATAGTCTTATGAGAGGATATTTAATTTTCCATGAATCTCCAATAGTGCTTTAATACATTTAGATGTAAATATTTGGTACGTAATACCTTTATAACATTACTTCATCAGAGCGAAGTGCCATACATTCAACTCCCACAGAGACTACTGCGACGTCCCTCGAATATAAAACGATTTAATGGAAATCATTAGGCTACCCTTCTCAAAAAACTCATTCCCATCCATGCTTAGGGGAATCTTATTCGTAGTCCGTGGCCGTACATAAAATGTAGACCCTTGATTGGCCTTCGTCTCCTCTGTTTCCTTTTTCATTCGCTAGACGGAACCACTCGTTAAATGGACGGAATAGTTTCATCGACCATAGATATCATGTTAACCCATCCTCGGCAGGCACGAAATCTCATACATACATTTATCCTTCCCGAAAAGGTACACGTCTCTTTACTATATCCATTAATTTCAGACGTGTCCTTAGCATGTTATCTATTTTATAAGTACTTAAAATTAAGGCCCAACCGTAAACGCTTTCCTCGTAAGATGTCTCCGAATTAAGGAATATACTTCACGTTAAGAACTGTACTAAAGCCAGTGAAGGGCAGTTGTCTGGTTCGTATCCCGAGGAGAACGTTACTGCTTGATGGGTAATTAATCACTGTTATATAACAGGAAGTAATTGCTTTACGGCATTATTTATACATTGACCTGCCTTTTGTAGAAAAGTAACTACTA
Organism: Pachydiplax longipennis; assembly: GCA_036926295.1. Classification (NCBI taxonomy): domain Eukaryota; kingdom Metazoa; phylum Arthropoda; class Insecta; order Odonata; family Libellulidae; genus Pachydiplax; species Pachydiplax longipennis. The sequence goes on along the minus strand of JAVFKF010000044.1, from coordinate 4,354,530 downwards.
CAGTTTACATAATCGAGTCTGTGCACCAGATTATTCCCGAAATTAGTCGTTATTAACTAACGTAGAATATGGTTAAGACACTTCCCGAAAACCACGTCAAATGCGGAATGTACGGGATATCACAAATTTTTATTTCTGTTACATTAGAAAACAAATGGGAGGGGTTTTGTGGCTCTTCAAATTTTAATTAAGTGCCATGTACTTTAAAAACGAATTTGAACTTTCCTTAGTTTGATTTACTAGCTACAAATATAGATATCTAGAGTCCACAAACTATTTCTATGAAATAGTGGTTGCCCTCTCGTTATATTTTCTAAAAACGACTCGCTTTTCATCAGCGAAACGATTGATTGCATATATAAAATATATATTAAAGACTTGTGTATAACTGCCGAGTAATACACATCCATGTTTTCGGGAAGGGCTTCAACAAAATATAAATACGGCCGCAACATATTTTAAAGAAGAGAATTTTGCATTCATCTGGCTTCGAACCCACGGCCGCTTACTTCTCCTATAGGTATAGAAGCTCAGATAAGACAAATTGGGGTCATGATACGCCACAGAAATTATACATCAATTCCTCATATTTATTAGCGAAAGAGGTAAACCTCATAACTGCTCATTTCGCAAAATTATTTTTGATAAACATTAATACGAAAAGAAAATGAAAGAGTTCCACATGATTAACAAAAGACTAAAATGAATTTCAGCTGGGAGAATTCACATCAAGCAAGAGATTAACGTCTGAATTTGGTGAGAGTCATATCAGAGGCGAAGTTTGGTTTCCAAGGCAACCACACGGACTATTGCATACGGAAAATGGCCATTAAAACAGAGAGCCTTCTGAGCATTTCAACAACTCGTTTAATAACTCCTTACTAAATAAAACCTAAAACGTCTTAAAGTAAGGAAAACGCTCCGCTAGCTTAATTTTTCTTAAATTTTTGAGATTAGTGTCTCCTTCACAGGAGATTTGGTTATTGACAACAGACAATGAGATCGGTAGTGGAAAATCAAACTTAAAATTAACGGAGATGTGAATCAAGCAAAGATGAATTTAAAAACGGTGCATTTGCACACAATAAATCATATTCGAAAGTTCAACGAGGAAAGCACTCGGCCGATACAGGTGCAGGATAATAGGGATATGTAATGTTTCAGTGGTTTAACTTCGTAATGACTCTTTCATAATGGCGAGATTTGTAAATGAGGATGAGTACTCTTTTCGACTTCCAATCGTGTATCTTGCTTGTAAATTATAATCTCTAAGACACCAGCTTTGACTTTAATTCATTTAGAGGATTAAAACCTCAGTATAGCTATTATTAAACAATTTCTATATTAAAAATTTGATCATTATTATATTACTTATCAATAATTATTATATTCATTTATCCTTTACACTGTTTAAGCATTGGTCAAAGGATATGTCGAATTGAAATGCTGAAAGTAATAATTTTCTACCACCTAACAACTATATCGATGTCAAATTCACTTCGCAGTGTTTCTTCGCAGTTTATTCATCACACAAGTTGATGATGATACCATAAACTTGAGAAAAATAGACATTAAAGAATGATGATGCAATTAATAACCATCAAATATCAGTAACTTAAAAAGAAAGCATTTTCTCGTTCTGCATGCGGTAAATACCTTTAATAGATTAATATCTTGTAGTTTAGCATTTAATTGTTAATAAATCTTAGTCAATCAATCATTAACTATTTAATGTAAACAAAAAGAATATTAATTTAATAAATAATTAGTTGAAAGGATATGAGATAAGTCCACTTGAAGTATGTGTCGTCAAACCTAGCATTCTTTAAATAATTCTAGAGATTCTATAAATTTAGGATGACTGGAATTTCATTAACACACCAAAGAAAATCGTCACACAACAATAAAAGGAAGCTTCTGCAATGATAAGGAGAGTGATTTGTTCCCGAAAAACGTCATCGGCTCCACAACAAGAGTAAAATTCTTTTTTGTGGATAATTAAATTATAAAAATGAAATTCCAGGGTCAACGGTGCATTTTTAAATGAACATTCAGCGTCAGGTGAGGGGAGATGTGAAAAATCCAATTACCAAATAAATGGAATTTGAGCAAACTCTTGACCTACGTGAGCGCGGCTGCACCTAAAGCAGCACTTAAGACAGTGCCGGAGGGTCAACAATTATTCAGGTCAGATTACTCCGTGATTATACGAGTCGAGATAAAGCCAGAGCGCCCCCAAGCGGGGAACGAACAAAATGAATTCTCCCAGCGAACTAATCCGAGATTGGGTACATTCTTCTTTAACTCTCATTTCAAGGATTTATTACTTTCATAACGGATTCAATGCTCTGTAACGAATTTAAAAAGTTTATATCTTTTTTCGGAGTGTCTAAAGAAGTAAAACAAATCAATAGTAAGAAATACTTACATCTGAAAAAATTGTTAAACGCGCCTTAAACATCTGTTTCGATGTTCTATAAAATTATTACGCCAATAATCTGAGTTAGCACGCTATATTATCTCAATTTTCGAGTACTTTTATTAATTCTATTTTGATACAAAACATAGATTTAGCAAGTAGGGCTATAAAGAAAACGCTACAAAGGCTAGGAAAAGAAAGCGCCCTCAGAAAATATCCGCAGAAAGAGCCGCTTAGTTTATATATGATCAATTAATTGCCTATTTAAATAATATAAATCTTTAAATTAAAATTGGGAATGATAACCGCAATCACATTGTTTAATGATGAGAAAGTAAAACTATACGATAGATAGGTTCTCGACTTTCAAGCCTATCTTTGTCAAAGAAAAATATATTTGTAAGAAAGCATAAATACAAATACTGAAACACGCTATTATTACCCCTGATTGTTTAAATCGACTACAACCATCGATTTCTCGATCTGAGATGAATGAGAATGCAACAACTTCCGCCCAAACGCAAACTAAAATGCTTTATCAAAGACGATCATCTCCTGGCGCACATTTAGTGATACGGTAATCAATCGAGACAAGATAAATCGTCGAGCAATCCAATAACAATTTCCATCCCCTAATTCATCACTTTCCTCTTCTAAATCATTCTCTTCAGCCGGCAAATAGCAAGATCGACTTTGTCACGTCAGAGAAAAAGGATTTGGCCTTTCTTCTTCGGCCGAAAAGAAGTTCCATTCTTAGCTATTCGAGTCATGCCATTCGCACTACTTCGCCACCCGGCATGCACATCAATCTCTGTCCGAGCAAGCCATCGTTTGTCGTACAAGATAACCTCAGGCACCCTTATTACGTTCGAGTCATACGATCCAAATGACTCATCAATTACATTTCTATTTTCATATTTCTTCCATGTTTAATCCGCAGTGAGTGAGTGAGTGTTTAAACAAGGTTCAAAAATCAGAATACTAAAATAAAGGAAAAGAGCATAATTAACTAACTGTGGTGTAAAGTTGAGTAAACGTTTTAAGTAAACTTAAATTCACGCCAGATTTAGTCAGTCTTACTGCTTCCTTTTTAATAACCTGTACTGTTTTAGCATTCTTCTATCTTTCATTTAATTACCTTTCTGTTTTAGCATAAAATATCAGAAGATATTTGGAAGACCGTAATTTTAAAAAGGAAAAATGCAAAACATGGTTTCGAGGAATGCTTCACTAACGTAATGAAAGATGGAAAAGTTATTCCTTATATTATTACGACTTTTAAATCAAAAAATGAACGTACATACAAGGATATTCGCCCAAAGGAAGTGTTGCAAATCATGAAACTTTCTCCTTATTAGGCTTAAACTGTCAATCCCTAACATCCTCTCGGGTTTTCCACAGGTATGCTGTAGCCGATCGTCTTCTGAATGAAACGTCGGCTACTATACAACATACCTGACCTTTTGGAAAAGAGGACTTCATCCATAGCAGGAAAGCACTAAATCTTCCCTAACATCCTCTTAGACAATTTGAGTAAATTAACGTAAATTCTGTGGAGTCACAAGACTGAATGAATCCACAACCCCTTCAACGTTAGCCACCAAAAACTTTGGAGAAGGAATGAGGCAAGTTGAGGAACGACGTAGTTTGCCACGATTTCTTTTCTGAACTAAGAGTAAAAAACGATTTCCTTACCACAGCACAGTAATAACCTAGCTAAGGAGATGAGGACCCAAGCAGCTGATGATAATACAGACCAACCTTTTCTACATGCTTCCTCATTTGGCCACGCCACAATTCTTACTTTCTCTTTCCATTCTCACTCTATATCAGAGCAGCAGAGCCATCTTTCGAATTGATTTACGGTGGTCATTAAAGTGAGTGAAGAGCCGGGAACTAATGCATCATCGCCAAATTAATTTCTCTTTACTACGGTGATACTTGAATAGATAAATGCTCACATAGCGCAAACCGCTGATAACTTACTAACATTTCACGTGGGTTCGCTGAGTAATTAATGTAAAAATCTATGATTGTACGTAAGTAGAAACAGTTGTATAGAAATGAGTCAGGAAAAGCAATTAATTACGATTCTTTAATCCTTGCGGTTCTGCCACAGATATTTCAGCCATCACCGTTCTCCATGTTCTCACATGCTCAAAACAGTGACACTCTCCGAATAAATGAAGTTGTCCAGAGCCATACAACAGTTAAAATTAAACACAGTAGTACCCCGACTTATGCAAACGCGGTTACTGATTTTTCTCACGTTTCGTTCATCAAAAATGACATTTTCAAACATAAAATCATCTCTCGGCTGCATTTAAGAAGCATTGCAAATATGTAAACTCCAGCGAAGGAAGCGTTAAAGCAAGTAACAAAATGATTACTAGCTACGGTGTAATTCTACGTGAAAAAATATGACATTGTTTCGCCGGTGAGTTTGTCAAATATAATAAAGCCATCGGAAAAAGCAAGATTTAATAACAAAGTTGATATATATTAAATTCAATACATTCGCATATGTTATTATTACAATATTATATCTCTTGGATTGTCACAGAAACTTTATGCATCTCTGTCTGAACTCATTACTCGTTTTCAGTAAGGCCTCTTCAGGTAACATTCCATTCAATCGCAGTTCATCATAAGCTTTTCATGGTGAATGTTTGAGCTAATTACTTCGATAATACGAAACACCTTGATTACATTAAGACATTAATCTTCGGAATCGAAATCTGGTAGAAATCTATCTTCAGAGAAAATTTGCAATTTTCATTCCTAATGTAAAGGAAACATTGCACTACAAAGATTTTTGCAACCTATAGTCAGTAATAAAGTCAATTCTTTGCGTGTATTTCACGTCTAATAATATTTACTGATCCGTAAAACATATACGAAGCAACCACAGTGTGAAAAAATGAAAACGTTCACAGATAAATCGAACGCTCACATAGATAAATAAAAATAAAAGCTCAGTGCGCGATCCATATTTAGACGACCTCGCGTACAAAGCAGATTTTAAAAATAGATATGTTTGAAAAGTGGATTTTTCCAATAATATAAGATTCTATAGGATTCCGAAGTTTCAACTCGATTGGTTTATCGATTGCCGGCTTTTTTCATACTGACACACATCCCGAGAAGCGGATTAATACCGTATGAAGATACAACTGTACCATATTTAGCTTGGCGTATGGGAAATCAATAAAAGATTAAGCGAAAGATGCATCAGTTTTTTGATAAGCATCTTTGTAGTGAAATACAGTGGTACCTCGACTTAAGAACTTAAATCGTTCCAAGAGTTCGTATCTCCAAAGTCAATTTAACATTTTACTTATGGAAAATCAATTAATCGGTTTTGTTTTGGAAATCTTGATAAAAACATACAATCATTTTTATTCCTCAGATTCTTACTTTTACACGGTTTTAATATTTCCTGCCTAATTTCCTAAACACTCTTACATAATCGGCTTGAATATTGCATATAAAATGAACACAAGCCTGGAGCAAGTATCTAGGAGGGCCACCTCTCCCACAAAGCTATCCACGTGGCTTGTTCATATCTCATTGGGATCTCATAATCATTTTTTTAGTTTTCTACCAGAGAAAGTTTACAGCGATGTTGGTGAATTTTTATTTCTATCAAGTCGTGTAAATTATTGTAAATCAGACAAAAAGTTGAACTGGAAAGAGGTTTATTGCGTAGTCACCAACATATGCTTGTGCATGTAGTACATACACAACAGTCCACGGGATTATAAAAGCACCGCGGTTCTTATGCCGAAATTAAGTTGTGGTCAAAACGAAAAAAGTGTTCACTTGGAAAACTTCGCATGTTGAGCGGTTCGAAATGTAACTGCTTGCAATATCTGTTCGTGGAGAGCGTAATAATACGATGAATTAGTCAAGTAAAGTAACCGTGAGTAGATAAGTAAGGGCGCATCGTTAAGTTGAGAGCAGAGCATTTACTTTTACAAGAGCGAATGAGTGCGGTCATCGTATTCGAGCAGCCTCAAAGAACGAGAAGAAGCGGATGGAATTGCCGTAGACCTCATAAAGCCCGGACAATTTTCTCTTACGCCAAATAGATGGCGCAAAGCGCATTGCACAAACTTTCTGGTAAACAAATCGTCTCGATGTGTGTTCTCCGTTACAGTTTGAACTCCTATGAAACTACTAATATCCGTAATTTATTGGACGAATCGACTACTAATCACCCTCAACTTTAGAGAAACGATCTTAATTACGCTGCGTTCACTTCATTGCGATAAATATTTAACGGAACTTGAACATGATCACTCATTTAACACTAACTATAATGATATGCATATGAATTTTAAAATCAAAGAGAGTCTACCTATACGCAGCGGATGGTATCATAATCAGAAAAATTCTATAAGTTATAAACACTTAGAAATAAATAAAATTTGAGAGCATTATTCAAACTGCGTTATTTGAGGTTTATTTTCTTCGTGTTATAAATCTACTAACATGAAATCTTAGATCTACTTCTCGATGCATCAACAAAGCAAAGAAATACATGTCCATCATAATGCATCACACATGAATCAAACTCAACAAACAAAAATATCGGATGCGATTCGTCTAAAAACAGCTATTTCAAGGCTAAATACGAAGGAATACTTTCAAGAAAACATTACAGCGCATCATCGATCTCACATTCTTAAAGGGGTACCCTTCCACTAATGCAATTTAATATTAAAGTCATTCCACAATATATTCATTCGTAGACAGCCATAAGTATATAAGGCTCACCAATAATATCCTCAGCCGTCTTCAATTCTCTCGTTTCTAAGCATCTCGTTGCTAGGTTACGCCTAAGTTCATGTTTTTTTCTAGGTACTTCCTATGTACCACTTTTGATCACACAGTTTGATTTAACAGATAGAGTATTATACATTCATATCTTAATGGAATAGATATGGTAAAGAATGAAAGATAACTTTGTGCGTAAGAGCGAAGAGGATTAAAGAAATTGACGATGCATCTTAGTCGAATGACAGCCATCACCCACAAAGTCTCAACTCCCTGTCAGACACTTTTCATTTCCATACAGATAAACTCGGTTATGACACTTTTCAGAGTTGAAAACAGCAGGATAGAGTATTATCCAGTACATTACAAATTTCTATTTCTTTTGCATGAGAAAAGAAAGGGGAAAGGTTATTTTGGCTTCTTAATTTTTAATTAAATTTTTTACTCCTAAAAACGCAAGATGAATATTTTTTGTTTCAATTGTCACAGCTACATCTAGAAAATCCGCAAACTGTTGTTGCGAAATCCTAGTTGCCGTCATATATTTCACGAATTAGTCTTCTTTTCGGACAAAGAGATCATCTTCCTTTGTTACTAAATTTTGGTCATTTTCACTCTATAATGACGCAATTTTGCCAGATAGACAATTAAGCGGGAATAATGCAAAAATTCTTCGGTCTTTTAAACGAGGTGGATGATTGGCTAAAACGGGTTGCAATAAATCTGCGAACGAATAAAATCCGCCTTATAAGCAAAGCGTCTTCGGCTGTGTTTTTACCATTTATTTAGTGATAAAAGAACCAGAGGGAAAACTGCGTATTAAATAGAAGCTTTTAAAAGGATTGAACTGTTTTTTAATTAAATGTGGAAATTTAACTAAGTCACTTCATTTCTCAACTTGATGATTCCAAACACTGAAATTATTTACGAGCAATTACAATCCTCTAATATTGATTTTATATTTGCAGATTTCACCTTCGAAAAACGGTGTTAAAATGGATAAAACGGTATTATGAAGGATCAAGGCAAAATAGTTTAGATTAAAAATTACCAATTTAAAACTACACGACCCGAAATCGCTCCCTCTATTCCATCTATTTAACGAGAGATCTTTGAGAGGAGAATTAACTTTCTCAGCATGTTTCTCTTCCCATACATGGAGTGCACTCGATCGCCCTATTTAGATGAGCCCATACTGGTGCAGATGCAACGAGTGCACCGAACAGCTATCGGTAGAGCTGCAACTAGTTTAAATTTCATTGCGGAGAGAAGAAATTAGAATTATTTATCTTTGACGCAATTTAATTAATAATTGATTATTGAAACGTAAAAAGGTACTTTAAATATTTCTTCTTAAAGAGAAACGAGCGTCATAGAAGAGATGAAGGTTGATGTTAAACTATGGTATGCTATTTATGAATCTGGTCATTCTAGAAAAGGGATTGTTAAGTAGTTCTATTATGACAAAGGATTATGAATGCAACAGGGAGGTGTATGAAAATTAACTAACGAGATGGGGAAGATTAGAGGAAGAAAATCCATCGTAAAAATTATGATCGTAGTTGAGGTAATATTATGGAATATTCAATAAAAAGATTTACCTTAATGAGTTTACATTGTGTTGGAATATCTCCAAATACAGGGTCTCTCTCTCAAACCTCTCACATTTTGAGAGGAGATTTTGTACCTGTTCTTAGGTCATTTCATATAATAATATTTTCATTATTAATGTATTTATTAATTTTCCCTTTTTAATTAACTACTAAATTTCTCATATGTCATTTTTGCATGTTTTTATTTTTCAATGTTTTATTCTATTATTTTTGTGATATTTATTATTTCCTCATGACGTATTCCTGCAACTTCCTCTTTTTTGATTTAATTTTATTATTTTATTATTACTTTTGTATTTTAGTTTGAATGTTTTATCTTATGTATTTATCATATTTTTTTATTTACTTTGTTTACTATTGCATTTTTTTCTTTTTCTGACTTTATTTTATTATACCAGGAACCCTGAAAAGTCTTACATGATCTGTATTAACAAAGGCTGCCCGAGAGTATTTTTCCTTTCTTTAATTTTACATTTCAATTATGTTCATGTTGTTGCAGTGATCTAAATAGGTATTTAAATGTTAAATGTTTGTATATATGTGTGTAAATTGAATTCTTTTAGTGGATAAATTAACAAGTGTATTCTTTATGTATTAGATAGTGTGAAATAATCATGTACCATATAAACTGCGCCACTTGACATAATGCCTATCTGCGACGGTTTTGTATAATAAATAAATAAATTACGAAATTATTGTTTTTGTAATTTCTTTATAGTACTGCTTTTGTAATTTTCTATTCATACACAGTTTTCTTTCATAACTTTTAGCTTGTACTATGAGTAGGTTTGCGCAGGTTTTTCACACCCCCCTTCTTTGCGGGTGTTTTCCTGCAGTGGATATATTTTTTCCTAAGATATCACCTAAGGTTTTTTTTAAATCTACTCCTTCTTAATTTTTCTTCTCTATTTCTCTATTCACCTACACAGAACTTTTTATGAATGTATTATTTTTGACGAAAGGTTAGATGGAAGAAGAGACTATTCAGTCTCAATCTCGCCTAAAATAAAGACTTTATAGATCTTATAGACCTTATTTTGAAGGCCCAGAGATAAAAATTACAGTAGATGTGATAATGAAATCACACCATATGCTAGAGTATTTTAAACATTTATTTGGTAACTATCGTCACACCTCTACATGTAAACCATTTGTATCACGGAGAACATCGTGTATGCATAGTTTTTTTCTATGGGCCTTCGAAAAATTTGGGACATTTGAAAGGGATCCATTTCGTTACTTTAGATTTTCCTTAATTTTTCGCCGATGGGTAAATTTTAAAAACCAGGCCAAGACTTTTAACAACTCAACCGTTCTTTTGTTCTGTCAATCTTCAAACAATTTTGTTTACGTCAACAAGTGCATTTATGTATGCATCATTGAAACGCTGAAAGAACAAAGTAATTCGTAAGACGAATAAAATCAATGGGAATGAATAATATAACAGGTTTTCGTTGATTTTTGCGTAAACAACAGCTGTAGCAAAGGATCGCCTCATCGATAATATCGAGGCCCCGTAACCCAGATTCAGAAGACTAACTTTAATCCAATCTCAATTAACCAAACATACATGTCGCTATCCGATAAAGGAAATCATGATCACAACCGCGTAAAACGGATAGTCTTAATAAAATAGCACAGGAAGCGACGCGTGAAACAAAAGACCCCTATAAATCTGCGAGAGGCGACAAATCATCAACGACAAGGGAAAATGATCTCGGGGAAATCAGTGTGGCCGTGAGAATCCGAAGAGAAGTAATTGGCGACCTTTTAAACTCTTCCCACTCCCAATATTTTCTTCTCCATCCCAGTGGTCTCCCATTATTTACTTTCAATCAACAGAGGTGTCCCCCAATTCCTCTCTCGTCCAATCAAACTCCCCTTAACCCTTTGGGGATTTAGGAAAAATAGAGAGAACGCCCGGCACATGCGCACCAACGGCTAGATTAGCTCATGTGAACTTACCGCTTATATCTCACTCATTGCTGTCTTTAATGTCTTTAGAACTTCATTTCACTCTTGTCACTGTCTTCAAGGATGCCCCTTGGGAAATTAAATAACCTGAAAACTGAAGAGCTGGAAATGGGGAACATTGAAAATGAAAGAAATAAGCATAAGGTTGAAAAGAAAAACATTTAGTAACTTCCACAGCAGATTGTAATTTGACATGTTTCATCAATGCTTTGACATCTTTAGATGAATATATACAGAATATAAGGGCTTAAATGTGAGATGAGGATAGGATTAAGTTGTGGAAAGACTGAAGTGAGAAGGGAAAACATTAGGAAGGGAGAAAAGTAGCAGAAAGGGTTTAGGGAACTCATTTGTTAGAAATTTTTTATCACTGCTATTTCGATATTTTTCCTCATCCACCTTCAATCACTTACCCTTTCCCCCATCTTATATTTAAGCACTAAAATTCTGTATGTAATCACATAAAGATGTCAACACATTGACGAAACATGTAGAATTGCAATCTGCTGTGGAAGATACTAAATGTTTTTCTTTTCAACGTGGTTGCTATGAAATTCCACGAAATCACGATTGACCACATTCATTTAAAAGATAAAAGCAATGCGCTAAATGCTCAGACGTATTTTTATGTTTCATATAGTCATAAAGATGGAAGAAGTTGTTTAGTTTAAAACGAATTCATGTCTAAAATATTTGTGATAAAACAAAGGGAATTTTTCCAATGAATCTAACCTGAGGCTTTTTTCACATGTTGTAGTATACAGGGAATAAAAGTTGAAGAATGTTGGTTTTCTAAGAGGTGACTGGCAAAGTGAGCAAGGGAAGAAATCCTGACACTTTTTCATTTTGTCAAACCAGTCGAACTTTTATTAATCTATGGTATTATATAAGTTTTCTATGTTTATTGTAAGCTAAAAGCAAATAAATATTTCTATCTGTACTTCACTGAAATATCTTATCTACGTCGTCGTTATTTCGGAGACATCTTACAGGATAATAAGTCTTTTAACGATTCCTTTGCAACTTTGATGCACGTCTTCTATCCCCGAAGCATTTGAAATAGTTTCCTTACAGCTATTATCGAAAATTATACTAACTCTCGTCTATCATATTCAAGAATAAAGAATTTTAACATTTGAGGTTAATATAATTCTGCCGTAAAATATTATTCCACTTTCTGATTCTTTGCTCCATTATCGAGTTCATTCGTGTTAACAATGGTCAAACGCAATGGCCAAGTTCTTGTAATTGGCATCTCGGAGAATTAATAAGTAAAACTTCCGCTAACTCCTTCGCTTATTTTATCAGAGTAATGATATAACGCAAGTTTATTGTGGTGTGGACAAGTAAAAAGATTAGCCTTGATTAGAATAAAGATTGGGAGGAATTTAAGGAGGCGTTAAAGATAACGCTAAATATCGTAAGAAGCGCCAAAATAGCGTCATCATGGAGGTAAGTATACAAACCGACGCTAAATTTATCTCTAAAACGGCTGTTCATTTGGTCGTCCAATGTCTCCGGCGAATCCAAGTGCTCTTGTTCCCTCACTCAAGAGCGGGAATTATTGCTCCTTAGCCGGTAAATGACTTTGAATGCTGCCTCCGACAATTCATGTCCAATCGCCGTCGATGACCTGTTGTTGGAAATTGATGCCGACGAACAAAACGTCGATTAATTCCGCCTAATAAATTCGAATGCTAGGGATGGCTGTTTCTTCCTAATTTAATTAAAGTTGGGTACTTTCTCTGTAAACAGAGAGAAAACTTAATAAACTACCGACAGTTGAGATAACCTGCACGGAACGTTATTTATATATTTTTGTAATATATTTATTTATATTTTAAGACAGCAAATAGCTTGGTGGAAGCCATTTGAGGGTATATGAAAAGGCCAAATCCCTGCCTAATGGGACATCATCTCAATCGGTAGGAAAACCCCGACAGCATTCTTCAACTTTTATTCCCTTCACAACATGTAAAAAAGCCATAGATTAGATTTTTTGAAAGAATTCCCTATATTTTACCACATATATTTTTCCCACAACCTTAGACAATTATCAGAAAAGGGAAAGTCAAATATATGAAAAGTTGTTTTCTACTACATTTTTTAATGTTTAAGGAAATAAAGGATGAAAACTAATATTATTATATTTATAACGGATATTTATTTATTACGGATCAGCCAGGGTAATAAATAGTTCGGTTACACAAAGCATATCTATCAGGAACTTTATTCCAAGTGCAAGAGTGAAAACTGTCTCTTTCACCGGCAAATCGCTGTTCTAGATAATCACATTTATCTAATAAAATCTTGTTTTAGGTACAATAAATGTAAAAAGCGAATAAAAAGCACAGATTTTCAATCGATTGACGCTGGAACGCTTGAAGACGTCCTCTAGAGAACCAATAGATAAATAGACGTAGGAGTCTCTCCGAAGAGATTCATCTACATAGAAAAAGAAAAAATCAAATATAGTGACAATTATACTAAAATATCATTGATTATATTATCTTATGAAAAACATACACCGAAAGAGAAACAGAATACATTACTTTAAGATTATTATTCTTCCGACTGATCGATCTCAACTCATATTGGATATGATTTCGAAAGCACAATTCCCGAATCTCAGATATCTTAGAAACGTATAAAAAGCAATCGTTGAAGCCAATATTTCTAATGTATCCCAATTGAATTAAAATTCTTATACTGTTATACATAAGAGTTATACATGAGAATGATGAACAAGGAAAAACTCTATGAAAAGAGGCAACTGATTAATCTTCATCGAATATTCCGAATCAATTCAACAAGAAACATTCCTTTCGTAATACCAATATTTGACAGAGGAATCCACTGGGAGCATAAATCTATCTGAAAAGCATTTCCTTTTGTCCAGATTCGGGCTTTGTTCGGCGCCGCCGCTTCATACTGACGGCCATGTGTAATGATGACGCCCCACTCCTCCTCTATCTCTAGCCCATCCCTCTATCTCTAGCCCATTCCCTAACGCTTTCCAGAGCGCTTTCTTTCCGGGTAAGTCGTTAAACAGATTGAATGACGTTTGATCAACATACATTAAGAAGAGGATACATTTACTCCTTTAGGAAATCAGTTTTAAACGAATAATCTTACGATGTATATCTGTAGCATAAATTACTTTCATACGTTACAGCTAACATCTAGTATTAGGATTTTCATTACCTATTATTTTATTTCCATTGAATTACATGAATTTTATTGGGATCTCTACACCAAGTCTTTCTCATCGAAAGAGTAATACTTTGCCCAGTATTTCGGAAGCCCCTCCAAAGCTATATTTACGAAAAAGTTTTCATCATATCAATAAATCAACATATTAAAAAAGACAAGCGATCTTTCAGGTTCATTAAAAACGAGACTTTCCGAAGGCATTAATGATTTTCCTCGAATATTAATAGGGTCTACGGATATCATTTTTAAATATGTTGGGAGGCAACTTTAATTACTGTAAAGTGTAAAAGAATGTCTTTGAGACGAAACTAGCTATATATTGCACAATTGTTAAACAATAATGCGGTTTCATATTGCTCGTGCGTAGATCTGAAAAGTATACAGGAACTGAATAAATCAGATTGATTATTATAAAATAAATGAGTGAGTTACAATACTCTGCACATTAGCAAAACCTAGCAGCCTGATCTGAAGTTAAATTACATTCTTTTTACGAATTTCATTATCATTATCATTAAAAATCATAGATAACATAAAATATACCTATTACAAAGGAAATATATCTACAAAAAGAAATAACCAGAGTAAGCCTGAAAGCGAGTGTCTCCTAAGCCATATAGGGCTCATCAAAAGGTGCCTAATTTTACATTAAATGTTAAAGAGAGAAAATTAAGTTGTTAGAGTGTGTATATATAATCATATAGCTTATTTAATGATTAACAATATTAAATAATAGAAACTAAGAGGTTAAATGTAATAATTTCTCTCCGATTCCTCTATTTAATCACAAAGAGAAATATAGTAAGGAGGCAAAAAATAAGAATGAAGATAAAGCCGATAAAACAAGCGACTGCGCATAAATACGTTTTCACACAATCGCGTAATAAAAATCCCAATATTGTGAAACCCAGCACAAAAAGATCGGTATTTATCAATTTCGGGCGATATTTCCGTAAATAATTATCTTTTTCGATTTTTTCGTCGGCTACATTTGGAATCACACCGTAAATATCATCTGATTTCATCCCCGTGTTAAACATCCCTCAAAGTCTCCTTCACAGTTTTATGGCTCGCTCGCAGACCAATAAAATTTTATGGGACTTTATGACGGATAAGCTCTCATGCAGCAATCTCACTAATCCCTCTACGATACGTACCAAATAAATGCCTTCGAGCAATAAATTACTTCTTAACCAGATGATAATCTTTCCGGATTTTCGCAAATAAAATTTTGATATCTTATAGCAGGAGTCCACGCACATAAACAAGACGATCGTGAAAGAATTTCAATTTTTAGCTTAAGTAATAAATATTTAAGGAATTATGGAATAAAGTTCGAATTGACAACAACATACGAAGGAGATACGTCAGGGAAATATGATTCACAGAGGCGAGGGAGTTTAAAAAGGGGAATTCAAAGAATAAGACGTAATTTCAAGAAGTCATCTTTCCGTCTCCAATAGCAGTACATCTTCTCTATCCTATTTCTGAACTAAACATCACCTATCCTTCTAACATTCGCTGGTACATTTCCTTTCTAAATCTCCTCTCCTAATTTCTCTTTTAAATTATATAACATTACTCTACTCGTTTAACATCCCTGTTTCATTATTCAATACAAAGACTTTCTCTTATTAAAGGTTACCTTTCCTTTCGCCTGTAATATATTCCCAACGTATTTCTGTCAATCCTTAACTAAAGGAACATTGGTAAAATTAGCCTCAACTCTCGTCAGGCCATTTTAATGCATTCCCTACTAAAAATATCGTTTTTATTTCCTCTGAGCTTTTTGTTTTTCTGTTTTATAAATTGACACTTTTCCCGCTGTAGATGATGTTAAATATAAATCGTATGAAATCCATTTCGCTACGAATTAATTCGAACCAAATGAAAAAATCCTAGTGAAGATAAAGAGATCGAAATTTAAACTTAGAAAATAAGAGAAACCCCAAGGAAATGTAGAAGGCCTGACAGAAACGGGACTCGAACCAGAGTATCCCCTTTTCGCTATAGTCAATTCTTTGCTCTTGGCTTTCTTGCAAGAACTGGCAGCTCAAGAACAGGTCGATTAAAAATTATTCTTATCAAACTTATAATTTTCAAGCATGCACACAAAGTATAACAGGTAACGAAATGAAAAAGGTTCATAATCAGTGAAACAAATGATCTCATCCCGACGGCGCTACTACAGGCCATCATATCTACGCTATCGGCCATATATTTAAAACTTAATTGGATACGAAAGAGAGGCAACCGGGAGAATTTAACTTTTACATTTGCAAAATATCAAGCCTTATGTGAAAGAGAAACGTCATCGACTGTCGCACCTAAAGAAAATATCGGAGTACTTTAGAAACTCCCGTAAAAGTAGGGCGGTGAATTTAAATCAGAAAATTTTTTTGTATTCGGCAAATAAATTAATTATAAAATTTGGTTTTACAGATCTTCTCTTGTTTCTCATGCAGTTTCCCATAGTAACCTGGGTTTAAACTCCGTTCCCTTACATCCGCGTTATAACCGAATTTTACTATACCTTGAAATGGCAGCCACCGGCATAACCCTTTATCGAAAGTGGACGATTTTAAGCCAGGATTCTTACGCTGATTGGTACCATAACTTCTCCAGGGACGCACATATAACATCACACCATAACACATCACACCGTATAACATCACACCATCAGATTTACGCCGCACACATATTACTTGAAGCTCTTTCCGAATGGAAACACATGTTAGCATCTTAAGGTTTGTTTCTCTTTCATGAAAGTGAAAACGTGATTGCGAGACACTCAAAAGCTACGAGATTCTAAATGCGCGACTTCAAGAAGCGAAAAAAATGTGGGTGGAGACGAACTATTCCAAAGAGGAAAAAAAACTGTCTCACTCTTCCATCAGAAAGAGATTTTTTCGCGAGAAAACTGTTTACGACTTCCATTCCATTATTATTTTCTAGAAAAACCTTTCCGTTGAAGCTGTTAAGAATATGCTCTGCGTTCGCAAAGAGCTGCAAAACTTCTAACTCATCCATTTTCCATTACTTTTCTACTTTTCTCTTACGAAGAACGAAAAAGATAATGTGTGCGCTGATTCTGAATCATTCAGAAAATAATTATCTTGAGTATATGACAGGTATATAATTAACAGGACATTTGCTTGATAATTGGAGACAACTGAACATGAGAAACTTTTATGAAAAGACAGATACATCTTCTTGCATCAAATCAAATGAAAAATCAAATTCTGATATCCCGATTATAACGCGGTTTTCACTCAGCGTTTTAACCGTATTTTATATTATATGAAATCCATTTTAACTTGTGTTTTAACAACCATTCTGCAATAGCCATTCTACCTTGTTTTCTCTACCACTCTGAAATCGAGATCAATAGTAATGAACGTGGTTTTTGGTTCATTACTATCGGATGCTATCATAAACCCCTAAATTGGGTGTCCATCAGCATCAACCACTGTCTCAACCTATTCCCTCAAACACATTGCGTACTATAATCGAAAGATATCAGTAGTATACTAAAAATATTACCGGAAAAAGTCAAAACAAAGACTCGTATAACTCTCTTGGAATGCAGAAGAGAAAATAGGATTTTTTGGCATAAATTCATAGAGCTGTTTACGTGGAAAATAATATCTGAGAAAATGCATCCAAAACAAACTTCAGTCTTTCATGAGACCTTTTGGATAGATTGCGCTATTTCAATAAAAAATATTGAATATAAGAGAGTAAGAAAATATATTAAAACTATTCAGAGTATTCACAGAGAAAACGGAAACTGATGCTTGTAAACTAATGCTTCCTATTTCTATGTTCTGAAATCCTTTTTATACTTTTGACAGCTCAGTACCCGCTTTTAACAACTCTTTCATTACTTTCCATGAAAGTATAAATTATTGGTCTCTTCATCAACCTTCTGTTACTAAGATTTTCTTACATTGTAAACTTCATTTTGTTTTTGTTTAATACTCGTAAATATTACAATGGTAAACGAAGTTAGGTGGAAGTGAGGCCCGCACGGACAAACCTCGCCAATAATCCATCGAATCAATGAAAAGTCTCCTCATAGAAACCTACCATATAAATAAATGTTGAAGTATTTCATACATTTGAAATCAGCGCCTTTTCGAATAATACGGATGAAGAAACGTAATAAGACAGCTGAAAGTGCTCAGACAAGAATGGCGGAAGGAAAACAGCCTATGTTCTCGCCGTTTGAAATCAATATTTCCATTATCTGGTTAATCTCGTTTCCGCTGAAATAACAAGAGGGCCAAAAGGAGCGAAATAAGGGAGGTTCGGAAATAAACCTCGCCAAATATGAGGCAAAAACATAAATAGTGGGAGATTAAGAGTGTTAGAAAGATGAAATACAGAAGACTATGAGAAAAGGAAATTAAACCGAGGTTAAAATGATTTTCAGGGGCCAAGCGTGTTATGAATATGGCGATTTCAGGGTTGTATAATACTGTTTCGTCATATTCTTGAAGAATGGTTTGCTTTCGAGGAGGTCGACTTCCTCAGTTACTTAATTTCGATTCTTTATTCTCTACAATGTAGATATTTTCCAAATACAAAATGAAGAAAGAATAACGCATTTTTTAACAGGAGTAATGAGATAAAGTCATAAATTTCTATTACTAAGCTCCACAGCCCATAAAACGCTGCATTACCTTTCTGATTTAATCGATAGGTTTAAAACTGAGAGATTTGAAACACTGCCTAGCTTTTTTTTAAACCAGAGCTCTGTTCAACTGATAAAGAATGTCTTACCCTATTTATCTCAGTTAAATCAGTGGGATGAGTGGGATTTTTCTGTTTCGCGATATCTTAGTTTTATTCCCACAAAGTTAGTCATTCTAAAGAATGCTGTCAAAGAACCATTTTAGAGTCAAGGCGAAGAGCGAGAGAAGAGAGGACGGCGACACAATCAAGTTTAAACATTTCCATCTATCGAATGATTGGCTTCATCTGGAGTCTAGAGAAATGTACATGGTTAACAGATAACAGTTTTATACAGGGTATATACGAGCATTTTCTTTGTTTGAAAGCAACCGGAATAGCACTACTTATCAAACGAGATAGTGTCTTCATCGGGAGCGCCTTAAGTGTATTTTTCACTGGATTAATACCTGTGTAATGTTCAGCCATGAAACGAATCATGAATTATTAGAGCCAAATTAATCGACTTTAAAAAGTAGACGTATCTCAGAAATTGACGTGATGGAAAATTTTGATCCCTCGCAATGCAAAACAAACAATCTTTGTTACCCATTTCAACGCGACTTCAATTTCAAATGAACGTTCCCAACCATAGAAAGCTTAAAAATCACGCTCATTGATACCTTTTGATTCATTAAAAGAGCATAAAAGCATACGATTTCTAAGTTTCCGTCTCTACAGGTTTAAGGAAGCTCCTCCGGGTAAGGAAACAAAATCTCTGGGGCAAATCTATACTTATTTTGCTATCAAATCAACATTTGACAGCAAATATCAAAATTCATCAATAAAATCAGAACTTTAGGTAAGCAATAGACAAAGTAATAATATTCAATACAGAAGGACAACGAATTTCGAAGACAGTAAAATATCTCCACGGAAAGTTCATCAAGATGAAAGCGGAAAGTTATTGAAAATTTTGAGATGATACCCCTGGACGAGGGGTAACCATCAAATGCCCTGTAATCAGGATAAAAATCACAGTATTGCTGTGAATGCAGAGATAGCACTTCTTTAACTTTATCTCTCTTCAGTCTCTCATTAGAAAAAATCATCCAGTAAAGTAGTAGGAAATCGAAAGTGCATCGAAAAAACCGTTGTTCTAAGGGGTTCTTCCGGATTTATAGATGAAATGGAAAGAAAGAATAAACCTGCTTAGAATTATTCTTCCTCAAATGAAGTAGATTCATCTTATCCTCTACGATCGAAATCGCCTAGGTTGTTATAATTTTGGTGTTTTTCACAGCTTTCAAGTACAAAAATCGGTTCACAGACCGATTATTATTATATTTCTTATTATTTTGTTAAGTTTGTATAAAATTTCTATGATTAAATGAATAATTAAAACATATTTTTAAACGTATTTTAAGTCTCGCAAAAACTTTAGATTCCATTCCATGATAGAAAATTCTGTTATTATTACTACATCATTAGTAATGCTTTCAAACTGAATGAAGAATAGGTCTAACTATATCTCTGTTTATTTGGGCTACAAATAAATCACCTCGAAAATTTATGAATACTTAACAATCAATAATTAGTTTTTCCTCATATTTTCTTCGTTTTATATGTGTAAGGAATAATACCAGCGTTGATATTTTCAGATCATTAAGCAGATTTAACGACTTCCTTAACATATTACTTGGCCCATCTCTGTGAACGATTTACCATAAAGAAATTACATACCCTATATGTGAAACACACCCTTTCTGCACACAGATTCTCATTTCCGTTCTCTTCATTATTTTTTCATAAGCAATAAACTGTCTCACGGATGAGTTTTAATGGGTATATTTAGAAAAATACGGATTAGAGAAGCCAGACAGCAGGTCAACAAAACAACTTTATCTCTACGTCACTTCATTTTGTCGTTATTAATTACTGTTATCTCCAAAGTAAAATTGTGCCATTCTCACATTCGCTTCACTTCCTCTTCGTTCGCAGCCATCGTTTCCCAATAGAAATAGAACGTTATCATTCGTTGGGCCAACGCAGTCGCCTCCTAGTGGTATAAATCAGCCAATTAAGTCGTCCCTTTGTAAACAAACGATAATCATCGTAAATCGTGGGTGAGAAAGTAGCGGAATATGGGAAATGGGATGATAAAATGGATGGATATTGAGCGGTAATTGTATGCGTGTGTGAGGACAAGATTTAATCGTCCTCTAAAATTGCTATCTCCGGAAATCGGATAGATTGCTCCACAGATTTCAAACTTCTACGCCTACAAAGCCAAATAACTAAAGGCACTTATTCGTGAAATTATTCATCCTGCGATTGTGAAATAATGCTGAAAATTCATCCTGAAGACAAGTTTGTAGAATAAATGGATGGTGAAAATAAAATCTACATGGAGCATTTCTCAATGACATGAGGGATACAACTTTTTCTTTATTCTGAATATTTACTAAATCTACTAAATTACGGCCATAAAACTCTTCAGTTTATTACCAAAAGAAACGTGTCTGTTCGCAGATAAAATAAAATAATTGTTAAATACGCATCAGTCGAGCAAAACGCAAAACTTCAAAATAAAGAGGGACATCATGAAATCTCTTTACTTCTATGAAACAAAAATTGGTCCATCGAGAGCATTCCGCTTATTCTGATTGTGAGATTATTCAAATGATTCTTATCGAGAAAGAAATTTGATGGTCACACTGGGTCATTGTCCTGCACTCAGCTTCCAATCGTGATTTACTTCGATCGAACTCTCTCGCCTAATATATTTACCAGGAGAAGCATAGTTTTGGCACGGATTCCTTCTCCCTCGTAAACGTTGAGTGATAGAAACACCGCAATGAACTAACGGCAGAGAGGATAAATATCATGGAAATTGCTAATTATTCACAAGAACAGACGTAGTTTGTGACACTATCGGATAACTGCGGAGTGAAACAAGTTTAACGATGAATTTGAGATATCGATGATATTCGTCGTGCATTAAATTATGAAAGATATGTTAAAAACTGCCCAAAATTAAATATAGGACTGCTATTCCAACCAAAAAATTTTGTACTGCACTGAACACAACATAGTAAGAGAATCCATCTCCTACTCTTAGGAGTAGGATACTGTACATCAAAAACAACCGAAAGATAGTGCTGAATCACCAAGAGTGAAATTTAAAAAAATATATAATCAATAGCAAAAGTGTGAATGATTTTGATAGTTAATACCTATAAATATATTACTGTTACTTTACACGAGATTCATCCTGTGTAAAATGCAATTAGACCTGTATTTGTAGCTGTGATAGATAACAGAAATCTTTATCGAATCTGTTTACTTTACAAAAATGCTAAAGTAAAATGTCCGTAGCTGCTCATCATTTCGAGGTGTGCAGCAGCGGAAAGTAAACAAAGTCATCAATCTCCGAGTGCAGAAGGACGAAAACATTTCCTACATAAAAGCAATTCACTCAGAGCTGCTTAAGGAGTACACCTCTCTGCGTAAAAATACTCTCTCGCCTATTTTCGGAATAGAAAACAAAAGAATAGAGATACGACATAAACCGTTGGATAGTTAAATGTCTAAAAAAATTGAGAGAGCATAATGAGGATGAGAAAAAGAAGCGAAAAGATTGATAAATAACTTTTTATTACTAATTTCTAAATTGGGAAAATATTCAATGATTCATAATGCTATAGTTATAGATCCCAAAGAATTGCACGGACATTTTAGCTTTGATTACAGCATGCCTCAAAAGAAGAAGAAGAGAATACCTTCTATAGGAAAATAAACACAGCTGCTACTAAAACTCTCTTTAACTCTCGTTAATCTTGCAACTCGCATATATTTTAGCGGAATCAATAACTCTTCGTTTCGAATTTATTCCAAAGAAATCATAGAGAAATGTAAGCAAGGGCATTATTACCTACGGGTGAATCCAAGATCATTGTCTCCGGACCACTGCCAAGTGCGAGAAAACAGACAGTAAACGATTGAATTACGCAGATCCCTTCAATTAGTACGTCTCCAACGACAATACACTATTCTCGTAGAGAAAACTTGTCTCAATCAAATCTTTTTAAGAATGAATGAATATTTTTAAATCTTAACTTATTGAAATTGATCAATCTCACTTACAGGCATCTTTCATTAAAAAATGATCTATTATATATATATATATATATAAGAGATAACCAACTGATACAGATTATAGATTATAGAGATACAGAGATAGATTATATACGGATTACAGAGGAAGATCTAAGGTTAGGATGGCCTTCCAGTTAGCAATCCTAAATGTGAAGGAGAGAATCGTCATAATGAGATAAATCGAAAATGAGATGATAAGCACCGATGAAAGCGAAGAAATGAGGGAAAGCAACATGGTTGCCAAGAGCGATTATGTGCGCAGACTCGGATATTGCCTCAATCAAGGGGCGCCGAAAAGCAAAGTCTAGCCATCCCTGGCCAACGTACGGCGGATTCCTTTTCGGGCTAAAATATGGCCCTTTATCGATGTTATAATTAGCGGCGATGCATCACGGAGTCCCGTTTAAGCTTCGAAAATTGTAAACGGGAGATCGATTGCACGGAATTGAGATGCTTCCGGCACATTGGGAAGGCAAGTATAAATAAATAGCGCCTTTGTATTGGGCGAAACTATAGTGTCCTTACAACTCTTTACTACTACATGAAGATTTAACGGGAGAAGAATAAAATATGGTTCAATGGTGGAATTAGTTACCTCACTAAAAGATAATAAAATGCAACCACTAATAGCAATGTAATATTTGAAGTGTTCTTTTCTCGGATGATCAGTAGATAAAGATTACAGATATTCACTTGTGCAGCATTTAGGTTAATGGTTATCTTCTTACGTCTAATTCATGCCTTCTTACATTTACCTTCATTGTCAAAGAATAATTAAGGATAAATACACCAATTAGAAAGGTGATGATTTTCCAAAACAGGCGTAATGTAGGGAATAAAAGGCTTATATGGATGAAGACACTCAATCGCATCCAACAAATAAATTCGTAGCTAACTAAGAGAAGACGAATTATGTTGTGACGATGGATCTGCGAATTCACACATGGACGTTCCTCTTTCTTAAAAGAAAAGACACGAGAAATAACTAACGACTGCGATGCTTGAACCCGTCTTGGATCTACATAATATGACTAATGAATTTTACTATATTAAATTGAATCGAACATCTTCTCTTTTAGTAAAAATTATGAGTATGTATGAATGCCTAGTTCAAATATTTGTCTAATTTCACCATCTTGTGTTACAAACTGTGAATCTAAAAGCAAAAATATACAAGTTATTTTTATTGACAATTTGAAATTTCCTTAAACGAGTAAATTTCAGGGAAAGAAATTATTGAAGTTAGATTCCTTTCAGCATATCACGGGAAAATAACTGGAGTTTAATTTATGAAATGAATAAAATTCCGAACAACATATATCCGACATTGAATAAAAACAATTTTTATGACAGAGCGCAACATTTAAACTACACAAGCTGGGAAATATAAAAATATCGCATTCCTTTGAAAATGAAACAGTAAAACGAAAAAACTAAAGATAATCGAAGGTGCATTACAATTTTATTTGTGCCACGAGAGATGTTCCATTCACCAGCGTCATAAACTTCCTAAAAGAAATTTGCAAGCGAAGAAAACGAGATTTTACGGCGCATAATACTAAAAGCATTTCCGCGAAGGAAAACATCCGCATTCAAAGCTAATACAGTGCTTGGCAGTGGCATAACTAAAATATTAAAAGCGATGCAAATAAAAAAGTAATTAACGCCCAAAATTTTCCCGAAATCATCTGTTCCTTTGGTCGCCGACTCGTCAAAATATCATAAACAAAGAGGGTGGTTTTATTCAACATTTCGTTACGCGAGAAGTCTCCGAACAAAAGAAGTAAGACAACCAAAACCGTTTACTTTTACCACTTGGAGGAAAACATGAAAAGAGCCGGTTTTTCCGAGCCGAGTGACGTCAGCTGCGGAAACGCTTAGTTCGTTTTCTTTTGTTCTGGATTTGTATCCATGAGGAATTTTTTCCCGTCTTCAAAGCAGTTTCCTCGTCTCCGTTTGGGCGTATTCGAGTGAGGAAGAGAAAAAAGGTCGTGTAGCAATAAGAGGCGCGTATCGGAAGGTCGCGATGATGCACTCGACACATGGGAAGGAGGCTCAATTTCGAATTGGAGGAAAAGAAGAGGTAATGCTTCTACCCGATTACTATTATTCTGAAGAAGAAAGGAAAGCTGTCACTTTCATCCGAGCATTATTCCTTTCCCTTGCAGCCCATGAATAAACGTTCATTTTGACAGAGAAATGTTGCTTTTAAATTCTCAAAAATACTAGCGCACCCATGCATCTTGTATACACACTAAAATTTCCTTTGTAATTCAAACAACGCCTTCTAAAGATACCGATAAATTCTTTTAGTTTAATGCGATAACCGTAAATTTTTGTTCCAGAAAGGGGCTTATTTAATGACAATATATCACATCCATATTCAAGTTTCGACTGGTTTAGAAGAAATATTTTATAGAAATTCACAGAGTAGATACAGGGAAAGTACAATAATATCACTTGGATTGAAACTTTGTTTATGAATCATGAATCAATTCCAATATTATGTATAGTGAAACCCCTGAAGAATTACCATTTAAACTCATAGAAGTAATACAAATTAAAAACCTTGAGTATATTTGTCAGCAGTAAACCCTGATACACGCTTGTAATTTTCGGTCTTGACTTGCCTGAATGTGACTCTTAAATAAATATGTAGAATTAGCACTAAGGGACTCATTGCTTGGTCGTCGCATGGTGTTAATGAGAGGTTACACAAGTAATTCCTAAAATATTTCTCACTGAAAAAGATATCATTAAAAGTCAGCTGTCATATATCAACTACGTGAATCTCCTTGTTAACCATCCCACCTAAGGACAGAAGCCCTCTTTCGATTGAAAATTCTCGTTTTCCTGAGAGGAAACCCTCTTCGACAAACACTCTGCTCCTAAACATCGTCAATCGATACAATTTCTTGATTTTCACCCTAAAATGGGAACGAAGACGTTCCCGAATCTCTATTTTTAAAGAATTCCTCTCTATATAATAAGCTCCAGCGACGAAAAAATATTCGCGATCCTAAACTGGTAAGGGGTTGGAGAATAAATAAGGGAAGGTTTAATGGGAAGCGAAAGAAGTGATGTATGGCTGAGCGGTATTGGGCTGGAGGGGAAACAGGGCAGATATTGGAAAAAGGAAGTGAAGAAGATGTGTTTTCATCTGCTCTGCTCCGAGTTTATCATCGGGCTCGAGCCAGGTTTGGGCCTGATCATATAATCCTCACACTATATACGGTAAAACCCCTCCCGATTGACAATTTCATGATTTAGATTAGAAGTATTGCATGATGTGAGAGACATCCTTCTTCAGCGGACAGTCACCATAGACAGGGGGTACAAGAGGCAGCACACACAGCCATGCTAATTTTTCAGAGCGGCAAACCGTAAACACACTATGGCAACACTATGGCGACAATTTTATGACGCTGTGTGACGTAACGTACTCTGTGTATTTGTTTCAATACCTTTAAATTGTGTTTAAATTTTATTTTTAATTTTTCACTGACTTCGATGCCCAACTCTATATCACCGTTATGTGCCCCTTTTGCGCCATAGGTAGGCCAACCCTACTTTATAGTTTAAATACACTCCTATAGTAAAAGAGTTTTTTTGTTGTCAAGAGTTAACGGTTATGTGCGAAAAAAATACGAATAAAGAGCTTGGAAAATTCCCCCTACAAAGAAAGTCATTTATAGTAATATACATTAAAGGTAAATATGAGAAAATTAACGAAAAAATTAGTGCTCGACTCATTAGACCGGTAACTTTCGCGTTCAGTGTTAGACGGAGAAGTTTAACCAAATATCAACAAAGATGGTAATTGTGAAAAAAGGCACCAAGGTATTTTCCTCCGAACTCGAGAGAAATAGAAGAATGACATTTTACTGAGAGACCCAGATCGCTTAGAGCAGCCTTTCTAAATACTTTAGAAGCACATATCAATATTCTTAGGAGAGGCATCCATCAAATGAAATGATCCACTTTTTCATTCCCAATAGCATTCCTATGACACATCGTCATTTCTAAGCCGCTTTCATCCAGATTTTCATTCGAGACGTGTCTTTAAGAGGAATCTTCTAAACAGACGAAACAAACAAGTTATACGAATAATGATCAACCGCCTCTAAGAAGAGAAGAAGCAATCAAAGTTTTTTCAATCTCACCCAATAAGTAAAATGGTTGACTCCTTCAACTTAAGTTGTCGTCTTCGTCGAAATTAATTATCAATGAACATTACTCAAGATTTGCATCTAAATTTAATTTACTGGAAGCTTGAACTTCTTACGTTAAGCAAGCCAATTAGGACATTCCAAAGTTCCAAAAAAATATTCTCTAGCATTCTATAGGTTCGTCCCCCCTGTATTACGGTTTACATATTGGTAGAGTTCCGTATGGGTTCGACTATAATCCTGGCAAGAATATAGATTATTTTGTTCTGCCATGCCAAATAAAAATTGGGAAAAGTATAATTTTTTAACGAATGTAAAAGTCTATGTAACTTATTAAATATTAAGAGTACGAATAAATAAAAAAATCCATTCCGTTGATACAGGTGACAAACGTTAATGATGCCGATGGATTATATTTTCCGACAGAACGGTTAGAAAATATTTTATTATCTATAAAGCAGACAAAAAAGAAGCAGCTTATATGGTCAGATGCAAGTTGAAAGCATGAGGAAGATCGAAGATATGAAGCCGGATTGAAAGAATGGGAGGCAAAAAATGAGAAAGGAGGAGGCGTCAGTGGATTGGAAAGTGAATGTGATGAAGACAGCATGGATTCAAAGCGAGAGCGGTGAAGAACGATGAGATCATCAACGAACGTTGAGATGAGAAACCTAATCACCCAAAAGTGAATTCCAAATCGGAATCCATTATGACAAATCTCCGTTATTTCATAACTGATATAATCTAAAATGAAAATATGCAAAATGTTTTGCGATGAGTATGAAGTCGTCAAACATTATGACTCAATGTGTGTCATACTCATAATTTTTATGGTGGAAAATATTTTTTCGTATCAACTTTGACAGGAGATACATTTTAAATTATTTTACTATCCATTCCTTTAGATCCTAAATACCGCAAATTTCTGCAAGGTTCTTACAACTTTATTTAGACAAATAACTCCGCCGAAAATAATTAATTCACTCGAAAATAAATTCTAACTGCTCGTATCACACAGCACTGCATTTGTTGACGAACTATGTAAACTATGAAAGTTTGATAAAGCCTGGGATACCCGGAATTTAAATTTTGAGACTTAAAAATGATTTTGAATCCTTAGTATTCTATCCGAAAATTACTCAAAGGGAATGAAGATAAGCTAGATATGGATTATTACGATGTATGGGATATAGACAAGAAATTCACCACTAGAATCATAATGCAAAAAAAAACAGAAAAAGTGCAAATGAGAGCATAATAATCATGACGACAGAAAAATCCCTTCAAAGGTTGCGCACTTGCGGTTTACGAATCATTTTATTGCGAAAGAAGGCGTAAAGGATAAGAGGTGTTATAAGAAGATTAAAGGAAGGAAAAAGCGATAGAGGTCAAAGGGCAGAGAGGAAGGCAGCGTAGAAAAACTAGAATTCAAGACACATTTATATGAAATACCGATCTCGATAGGATTACTATATCGTACGTAAAATTTTTATTTCAAAGATTATTAAGAATCAACTTGAACTAGATTTTTCAAAATTGATCACTTTTATTGGTACACATAACTTAAGCAAAACTTACCATAACTCATCAAGTGTCAATAAGAAAACTATGACCATATATGAATATTTCATCGAGTGTATATTAATTATGTTATATGAATATCACTCAAGAGAATGTTCTGGCGGGATATCTCAACGAGCAGAGCACCTGGTCGGCAAACGAGAAGACACGGTTTCGATTCCTGGCTTTTTCTAGTCTGTTCTTCCTTATGGATATATCCTTTATTATACACAGAGAGAGCAGACAAAGAAAAACGAAGATATGAGTCTCAACTCGTATGTAAAAGGGTGTCTTTATTTTTAAGGTTCCCTTTAACAGTGTTGACCCTTCTATTCACCATCTAACCCTCAATCGCAGTGCATTTCTTTCTTTGTCTAATATCCAAATAAGTAAATGAGTTTTCTGTTTCCAAGGAAAAATTCTTTCTGAGCTTACTATATAGAAGAGGATTCTCGGTAGAAAGCAAAACTGAGAACTGAAAATACACAATCTTCCGCGCTTTGAAACAATTTCCATATAGATTGAGTGGTAAATTTAAGTTTCCCAGCACCAAGCTTAGTTAGAACGACAACATCAAAGCTAAAATTTTCAAATAGTGAAGCCAACATTAAAAGGTTTCATGGTCTAAATTAAATGAATCATGCATTCGAAAAAACTCGAAAAATTGAACTATTTCCACAGCGTTTAATTTAAACAAATAACGCAAAACCTTTTCCGACAAGAAATTGTCATTATCTGGCGTTGGTAAAATTGGATGTTAGGATAGTGCATCTAGTGGATAAGACGAAGTAGAATTTTCCTCAGATAATGACGATTGCTCGTCGATACAAGTATTAGTTTTAGAGATAGCTTTTAAAGAGGTTAGCATCCAGGTAAGTGGTGTTAATCGTGATGGCTATCTCCGCCATCAGGGCAGCTGAGTTGTCGTGTTGTTTCAATTTTCACAATGTTTAGTTTAGACAAATAACATCGATCCTGCATTATTTGCTTAAACCAAACATTTTAGAAAAAGCAGAATTTTCCGAGTTTCTTTCCAACGTGGATTTCCACAATAATTCGCCTGATTCTGTGAAGAATTATACATCAATTACATTTGATGGTGAGATACTTGAGCAACTTGTATTTACGATTCTGATGTCCATTTACAAGAAACTACTGCTATAAGAAGAGAATAAGACATAATAGGGAAAGAATATCATAGTATGGATGAGCAAAAATATATAGTAAACAATACCAAAACTTTTTACTGGGCGAAAATTAAAAGTAGAAAGTCCCACCTTTCGGCTAACCATCGATAGAATATATAATAATAAAAACTCACATAGTATAAATTCAGATGTTTTGAAAATCCAGAAGAATGTCGTAGAAAATGCAGAATATAAACGATAATACGTATAAATTTTTAACAAGTATTGCTGCGATGAAAAGTTAATGAGGAATGACTTTCTGGAGGAAATAACAGATATGTTTGATTATAGGGAAAATATTTTCACCGTAGAAAACGCCCGCAAGGAGAGGGGGAGCGTAAAAAACCTACGAAGGTTTTAGGAAAGACGATAAAGATTACAAAACTTATATATACAGTGTATATCAACACGTAAGTATACTTTGTCATAAAAATTTGTAAATAAATTAAAGTTCTTAATTTAGTAAATAAAAACATTAGATTCACGGTCAGATATGTTTATGATAGGTGAAATAGGCCAATTAAAATTAACAGCAGAGCAAACACCGGGAAATATGCATCAAATAATAACAAGTAAATTCCCAATCGGGAAGAAATTGTGTGAAAATAAAAAGTTTGGATATAAATTGCATCTAAATCGATGGGAAAATAAAAAAAATGAGTAGGGAATAAAGGAAAAGCGATGACAAGTGAGTGAAAGAAAAGGATCTGTCCATTTGACGCAATATCAGGCCGAAGAGACGGAAAAGAACATCGATGTCCACTATATGCCTTTGGAAAGAGAAGACGAATCGATCGCTCAAATACACACGCGTGAACTGAGACGAAGATTGGGTTTAGATTCATTTGCAATAATATCCAAAAACTTAATGTAACGAAAGTCAACGAGTTTTAACAAGAACA
This sequence comes from Pachydiplax longipennis, assembly GCA_036926295.1. Lineage (NCBI taxonomy): Eukaryota > Metazoa > Arthropoda > Insecta > Odonata > Libellulidae > Pachydiplax > Pachydiplax longipennis. The sequence continues at coordinate 4,323,882 of JAVFKF010000044.1, read as the reverse complement.
AGGATAAATAATACCTCGAGTGTCTAATGGAAATATTCATAATCATTTTCTACGAAGGAAATCCCCGTCAAAACCGATGGAACTTATCAGTATTGTTTAAAGTGTTTAGAAGTATTTCCGCACGAGGGCTCCAATCGGGAATCGAATCCGGAATCGCTTTCGTTAAAGTCGAACTCTGACCGCTATCCGGGAACCCAAATCGGAGCTTGATAAAAATCACGACTTGCGAATTTGGTCTTTCCTACAATTAACCTTGTTTAGACTCGATCACAAACAACCATGCCCTAGGCAGGATCAGAACTCGGGACCCGGGTGATCTTGAATCAGAAATCGTCTTCATGCTAAAGACCACTATATTACTGTAATTGTGTAGGATACGGATAACGTGAAATAATGTCATGAAGTCACATTTTATTCTAAAATATACATATAAGATTTTTCACGAAAAGTGATGTATACACGTCGGGGAATGCTGGTAAAAGACTGCTTAATCCGATGGTGTGTTTTAATTTTTGATGTTAGGTTTCATCGCGTCAAATGTTAAATTAAACAACCTATAACATATTATATGAAATTTTCATTCGTAAACCTTTAAAGAAACATTCAATCCTTACCAACAAATTTATAAGGAACGATGATGACATGATTAATTCAAACGTAATGATCCTTCAAAATAATCCTTGTTCGTCGAATATGTAAATATTTCAAAATTTTAAACAACAATAAATTTGCAAAAGCAATTATGGGCTAAAGTTTTACCATAAAGGCAATCTCATGGTAGTGAGCAAGTGTACAAATTTTCATAACTTTTACAGAAGAGGTCAATTTCTGTCCGATTTCTCGTGGAATGACAATTATGTTTTTAGGACACAATGTAAAGTTATCACCTATTTATCATCCTCAATACACAACGTAGACCGCTGAAATGTTAGAGTTGAAGAGCACGCATAGAGATCACCCACTTTCAATTCCAAATACCTTTGATTCTCCAGTTGAGGGGCTAATGCTCGCCTTTACTGGATCTTCTTAAACAATAATGAATCCCCATCATTCCACCGACCACTATCGATGCAAACGGAACCTCTTCTGCAAAAAAAGAAAGGAAATTTACAGCTTATTCCTGTTAGAGAAATCACATAAAAATACTTCCCCGATCTCGCCGCCTTTCTTTAGATAAGATACTCGACGGAAAGGTTAACAGCGGCCGAAAAATCGGAAATCGATAAATAAAAGTAGAAATTAGTATTATTGAAAAATGCACGCTCTCCAGACTGGAAGATAGCTTTTAATATTCGATATTGCTTGAAAATAACTACTCCAGGAGGCCAAAAATCTGTCGAGATATCTCGGTATGCTCATGCATAAATACAGGAATTAGCATACAAAGTCGATTTATCCGTCTTAAATAAGGGCAATCTCCCAAAGAACCTCTATTTCACTTCGCATAGGGAGAGAAGTTGGTTCATCCTGAAATAAACGAGGAACATCACGAAAACCTACCACCGCCTTTTCCACGGATAAAAGCAATTTTATGGAAGCCAACTCCATTCCAATCTCTCGAGGAATAAAAGCCCATGCAAAGATATAAGTAAAGTGCATTAACCAGGATTACTTTTACCATATCTACATAGTTAAAGAGGCTCTGGTCCCGTAACAATTTTAATGTTTCTTGTTTTTGGGAATTTAATGCCAGACCCACTAGACATATTTTAAAGGCTTCCCTTGAAAGATTCCTTTTGCACGAAGATATAGAATAATCAAGTTCCTCTCGGCAGTACACGCAAGGACAAAAGGAAATTTCGGAGTGGAATGAATGTTTCAATTACACTTCTCCAAATTTGCATCTAAGAAATGGCTTGTAACTTATGGATATAAAGAGAGACTGCGTAAAGACGGTCGATTCTTTAAAGAGGCATTTGATCTTCTACTTCATTTGATTTAAGAGTATCAATCGCATATGAAAGCGGGGTTTCCACCTTTTCGAGAATTTTATGCCTTCTAGCTGTTTAATTTACATATCAAAAGGTATAAAATAGAAGAGAATAAATAGAATTAAAATATAATATCTTTGATAGGTATACATTCATACGAACGAGTCCTTCAGTTTCGGAGCACATAATACCACTCAACGTATCGGGAGCGAGTATTTAAACCGCAGGAATAATAATGATTTACTTCTTAACCTCTTTATGATCAGCATTATGACTCATTGAGATATTTAAATGATATTCATTTTATTGTAATCTGCAGACACCGCAGCTCTTGGTATAGCATCAGTGCTTCACACCAGTGTATCGCACTTTGCCTATACTCCAGGATAAAGCTTTGATCCTGTACGAGGAATGGGAAATCCACGTAGAGAGCTTTTAAACCATTTTCAGGAAGAAATTGTCAATAAGAATGAGTTCATCGAAAGTACACAAAGATTTTACCTGCTAGAGAGAATTGTACTCTATTTGTGTATTCTCAGAATTCATTTCAATTTGAGATCGAAGATGGTGCGTATTCAAATCCAAAATTTTCTTTTCCTTCTCTAAATATTCACACTTAAAAAGGTGAGGAAGAAAACTCTCTTAGACAAGACATTACAACGTGCGGCCATTTGCATGCCGTCCCTTCGAAAGCTTGTAATGTCCCTTATCACAACATTAATGTTACCCATACGTTCCTTCCTCAGTTTGATATGCATAAAATAAGCGATTCTTAGAATTCAACTTTAAATCTCAATAAAAGAGTAGAATGAAGTAAGCCACTGATCCACTACTATAAAACACGTTTATTTGAACTTATGATTATGACAAGGATTTATAAGTATATTTAACAGACATCGCCTGAGTTTTGACAGAATGAGGCGTCAGAAGGCACTCTCGTCAGAAGTGAAGTGTTTATCAAAGAAAATTAATTTAAGGTTTCTCGGATAGCCAAGTGGGTAATGCGTTCGCCCTTGAGAAAAGAGGGCACGGGTTCGATTTCCGGTGGGAGCCCATACATGAAAAGTTACATCACCCGTCGAAACACTTACAACAATACCACTTCTACTAATGATAATTAAAAAGTAAACATTTTATCTGAGATACATGGCCGTACAGAACTGTTACACCGATAACGAAAAAGAGAGGATATATTTTCGTTTTTTCTGCTATTCATTGTGACTTTGGATACCCATTATTTCTCAGTTTTCTATTTCGCTACTTTTGTCTCCATCCTCAAGAGATATTTGTTAGAGCAGGAAAAGAAAAGTGAATATTTCTGGAGAATGATTGGAAAAGAACCACTTAGATGCACAAAGAAGATTCCGTGGCACGATTTCAGCTGATTCCCAAGTTTTTTATCAAGTTCACTGAAATTTTATCAAGTATGAAGGCACAATACTTTCATGTTATTTTTCGTGAACGCAGCGGTGGGAAGGCGACGCTGCTTCAGTTATATACCTCAAAGAATATGCGAAATAAAGATTCACACTTAGAAGTTGCATCGATGGCGTCACTTTTTAATCGACCACAAAAATTGGAAAATTTTATCGAGTTAATTTCTAAGTGTTCCGTTTATATTCACAGCCTCAGTTTCTATCACAATGGATATTTAAAATTGGAGCGTTATTAATCTTTGATTATTCAGAATGATCAGGGGGATGCATCAAGTTTTACATTTATTTTAGGTTAAATTTAGTTCGGTAATTTTTGACGGGGGAATTCATTATTTTTCCTATATAATTCTACAATTTTCGCCTTTCAATCATGTAGCATCTTTTTGTTTTAACCATAACACAACATTCTTAATGCCACTCCTAATCTACTCTCTCTCTCTTTACAGTACTGATCGTTAAAAATTCTACTCCTAAGGAGATTCTAAATCAATTATTCAAGAATAATTTAATTCAGTCCAAAGGATAAAACTCATCCAATGTGCCATATAGGATCATATTGAAACACAGACATATGCGATTCTTAATAAGCTTAAAAATGGATGTTTCAACATCCAACCCACTTGGAGTCATTACAAATACGTAGGACAACTACATTTCGGAAACAATCATAAAGATTGCGCCGAGATAAAAATCCGCTGACATAACAGGATGCAAACTACTGCGACCAAGAATTCAAAGTTTTCAACGACCGAATTTCATGAATGACACCCGCTAAAACACGTCCATAAATATCCAAAAACTAGAAAGGGAAGTATGAAAATAACGAGTTGAAAACGCGTTTCAGGATCGAAAAAAGCATCATTATGAAAGTTACTTTGTTTCATATGTATCAAAATTTCACTAAATAAATATATAAACTACCTATACAGTGCCACCGCAAAATGTCTTCCGGATAGCAAAGTGAGCAGCACGTTCGACTTCGGTGAAAGCGGCCGCGGGTTCGATTCCCGGTGGGAGGCCACGTGCGAAATGAACTTAGCTGTCGATGCACTTCCAAAACTACTACTACTTCACGACAAAAATAATAAAAAACTTCATATTTTACTTAAGATTGAATATAAATAACCTCGGTAATTTTGAAAGATTATTTTGCGTGAGAAGTGAATGGATATTTTTTCATTCAACCATTTATAAAAAAGTTAATATGAATACAGTAAATAACTAACTATAAAATGATACCATTTACTTATTTTCATGATCATCCATCTTTCATTAAAGCATTGTTAAAACGCTTCGCCATCTTAATTTATTTCACACATACGGGCCCCACCGGGAATCGAACCTGGGACTGCTTTCACCATAGCCGCTGCCCCCTTGGGAGCACCATTTGTTATAACTTAAAGGTGAGATAATAAGGGATAAGTTACTGAATTAAAAAAGCTATAGTTTCTATCGATGCAACAAAATCGAAAATCCTCGACAAGGAAAAGAGTCCGTCCACATTCGTTAAGGAGCAACGGCCGACGCAACTGTAGAAGTTCCTTCGACTCTTTTCCTAGAATAGCTGCCGAAGCAACAAAAATGGATTCGCTGAAGCCCCCGGCGTCTGCAGATGGGGGCACCTTGACCTCCCAGGCACCACCGATCGAACCACCGCCGAAAATGTCGTGATCTTCCCTTGTCATGCGATGCACGAATGGAAGGAAAGAAAGTGAGAGAAAGCTCACGAAAAAGTGGCTGAAAAGAAGGGACGAAAGACAATGCCACTTGGCGTGTCGGAATGTGTCCAAGAGAGATTTATGGGAGACGTTCCTCCGCTTGATGAATATTTGCGCTTTATCTCGGATTCCCCCAAAGAACGAGAAATTAAGCGATATCTCGTGAGAGTTCATTCGAGAGTTTGGAAAATCCTTAAAGAGGACACATTTCTATCTAAACAAAATATATTGTGTACCTGAATCGCTATCTCAATACGGCATATTTTATGTAGCTGGGGTGCATTCTTAAAGACGAAATCTTTCTGCAGGATCTACTAAAGAATGCCGTGGAATGCATTACTCAACAAAAACACAAACATCGAGATAAATGCGGTCAGTTACCCGAAAAGAGTTTTTCAAGCATTTTATCATGAAAAATGAAGGAATTCCTAGAAGACGCTTTTTTCATTCATCCAAGCGCTGATTGAAAAAATGATTGCTCCATCCTAGTAAATGAAATGCTACTAAATACTATAGACAGCTTTTGCTTAAATCATTAAAAATCTTAAAGGAAGATCAAAATCCTTTCAAAAATTGCAAAATACATTTCGCAATATCTGTGTTTGCCAAAACTTACAATACTATGCTCACTGCTGGTAATCTAAGGCCTTTTTAAAATTAAAACATCAACTCATTCAGTTTTTGATTAACATATTTATCATCCTGATTGGGAGAATTACTCCCTTTTAAATTCGGAAACATTTAGACTGAATGAGCGCTAATTTTCGGGTGATCGAAAGTATGATTTTTATTTCCTTACTTAATTTATACAAAAATAAATCGATGGACGAAGCCTTAACTTGGTGGAACTCCATAATAGGTGAGTTTGAAAATAACTATGCAGAAATTTCCACAAGGAAATTTTAATACATCGTAAGCGATATTTCATTGGTGTTTAACTCTTGTCTCCCTGTATATATTGGGCTGGAATTTTGTAGTTGTGTGCCATATGATGAACTAAAATTGTACGAAACCGGTCGCCGTATCAAAATATTCCTTGTGGAATTTTCTGCGTAGTTATTTTCATACTCACCAACTTATACAAAAGTATCAATCTTATCGACGGTCACTGATAACTAGGGCAAACTACAATCTCAAAACTCGGAAACGGAGAAATATTAGAGAGAAGTTTAAAATTTGGAAAACAGTTATAAAAGACCGTTTATAACGATCTCAGTTAAGAAAAGAGTTGAGAAAAACTTAAGATAGGGACAGGGAAGTGAAGATGAGAGAATCAGAAATTCTGCTCAATGGATCCCGGATAGCCGAGTGGGTAGAGCGCTCGCCTTTGATGATAGCGGTTCGATAACCGACGGGAGCTATACGTCCGAAATTACCTCGAAGTGCTTTTAAAAAAATCCACTAATACCATTTCCGCATTCTTAAATAAACAATTTCAGGTTTAAATTATTTTATATCATTTTCACAAATATATAAATTGAAGATTTGCCGTGCCATGAGGTAGTTTTAAGTTAATTTGGATATTGTGGATAAAAATTAATATCCTCTGGAGAATCGGACATAATTAAAAAGACGAAGAACCAAAATGAGTTCTTTTGTCCTCATGATGATCTTTAATCCTAACGTTAAATGAAATAGTGACGGAAAAATCGACTTGAAAACAGTCTTAAAGAACAGGGAATCGAACAAGGGATCTTCTTCTATCCGGGAAGCCGCTATATCCAACTTTATTTACAAGTCCGATTTTCCGTCGAATTTTTCCTGGGCGCATACCCTTATATGCAAAGATACCTTAACCCTTTTCCTTGAAAGACTAACTCCTTACTACTTAGAACTCTACAGATATAAATGCTCATCTGAAAACATTCAGTTATCCCTTTATCGATTATCTTTCTTCACGATTTAAATTCAACGCTAAGAACGTGTATGCCGACGGCTGTGTCCGTCCAAATAACAGCCAATGTGGACACTTTTATGATCGCTTGTTGAGAAACAATCACCTAAAATGTATCCGAGATTTTCATCACAAAATCGGTTCCAGTAGGTCGTCCTTTGTTGCTCTCTCAAAGAAATAAACCATCCACGCTATCTATAGCCTGTTTCCAATCTGTTTTGGCATTTTTACGTCCCTTTGCTAGCCAGAAACATCAGTGTTATTTTATAAGAAAGATTTATAGCGCTATTTGTGAGAGAATGAAGCAAAAATAGATTTATCCGACGGAAAGGCATCCCTATTAGAACAGTCCTCAAGTGGTAATGCAAAGCTATTCACACGTTCGTTTTCTTCTTATTAAGGTCAATGAAGACTCATCACATAAATGGAGAAATAAACGTAAGACATCAGTTACTCAGTACAATCGACGATTTTTCATCGAAAGCTAAAATACTCAATGGAGCATATTAAGGGATGAAATTTTAATTACGATCAACCCTCTTTCAAATACGTATTTGAAAGTAGGATTGAGTATGTATCAGATTTGATATCAGTGGCGTAATGGAACATTTGGGTGGTCCCAGAAAGTAATACTGGAGACCTTACATCGGCATGGGTTGGGAATATCTTTTTTATTTTTTATTTAATCGATATTTATTACATTAATCGATACAAAAGGGAGGATAGTGTAACGCAAAGTGTTAGAAATTCTCGAGTGGGAATCTTTAGAACAAAAATAAGGTCAATGTAGTAGTAGGAATTTTTCAAGTAAAAAACGCTGGCGAAGCATGGAGAGAGCATGGGAGAATGGAATATTTCAGCTGAAGAGGCCTAACAGATATAACCGAAAACAAGTTGGGAATTAAGACAGAGATGTATAAAGTTCTTATGTCAATTTAATGTATTTAAACATACAATTGTATTGCAGTTAATATATATTTATTATGTTCTTAAGTTTTGTTTTCGCTTATTAAGTAATGTTAACAATCATTATGGATGTACGTAAATAGTGCTCTAAAAGGTTAATGGATGTTTGACGGAGAGAGGCAACAAAAATTATAAATTACCTATTCACAAATTATTTCTCGAAAAGAATCTTGAAAACTTATCAAAGAAACATCGAAAAATTGTTCAACGTCGATATCAGACAAATGCTTAGACAACTCCAGAATAAAACCATTACACAGCCAAAGAAATTGAAGATAGAAGCCAGCGCAACTATCTCATCCCGCTAATTCAACGTGGAATAGTTAGAATAGCTACGAAGCATGCAAACTGAGTCGTAAAGGAAACAGTTGCATGAGAAGAGGAGTTGGGAGAATAAAATAAAAAGTTTCATCTGCTGTCCGTCGAAACGTAACAAGCGAAGCAATTGCGAAAGGAACGAATACCATCTCGTGCAGGTTAGATAAGGCGGAGTAAAGAAAGAAGCGACCATCAAGACTGAAAGGGAGATATTTCAAGAAAACAAGTCTATCCGATCACGTGTGTCTGAGAAAGAAGCTGAAATGTGGCGATGAGGTAGGTGGAAGAAAAAGGTTTGTTTTTGTTGGTAATGCCAACTGAGTCATTCACAAATAGCGAATAGGAAATTTCTCTTCTTTAATGTGAATGCTTAGCATTTTATACCAGGGAAAGGCGCAAAACGTGGAACATGTAGCATTTTTTTGCTGATTTTTTTTTAAGATTAAAAGAGCTGCCTGTAATGCAGCTTCTCAATTGCTTTGCCATGACAGAAGAAAGTTCACAGTGTTATTCTCAAAAGTTCCCGATATTTTGCATTTAATCATATTTGCTTTGATTCGAAACTAATGCCATTGTTGGTTATTTTATTGTCCTCACCTAACCTCACGCTAACAAATTACAGGAATATTTAACTCAAATATTTCTGAAGAATCCGTGACATTAAATTTATTGCAATGTAAGTAATTGCAGAAATCTTCGAAATCTTGTGACCATCATAAAAGAAGATAAAAAATGACAGAACATGACTTAATACATTTACATATGTACACCTATTGCTTATATCTACATATGATCCTTCTAAGCTCTGATTCCTTATTTACATATGGACCTAGATCTCCATTATGTGAGATGCATGAGGTCGGACCTTTCGGTCGTAAAGGAGACGGACTGCTTGCGACATTTTAGTCCATTTTATGATAACGCTCACAATTGGAAACAATATTCCACGACCAAAATATGAATCTATATTCAATTTCCCTTCTTTTGATATCTGTCTCAATCTCCAAATGAATTCAGTAAAATTCTTCAAAAGATAAAAACGAGAGCTGAATTTCTTATGGGAACATATCAAGACGTCTATTCGAATCCAGGATAATTTTTTAAAAATAACTACAAATTTTCATAGTCGATAGACCTTCTTGCGAATCCTGTAAATTCCTCCTTTTTTTACTGGCAAGCGTAGTGAGCTTCTTATTTTTAGGGTGGCATTTCTTACGGATGATTGACTTGTTTTTAGATATGTGTACGTATTCCATAGATACACTGTACATATTCCGCGATTTCTAGTCGCTGTAGAAATTTTACCGCGAAGAGAAAAGAGAACCCTACCGGAGTAAGTACGTGCTAAGTACTATTTGCGTTGTTTACACTGATAATTATGGTAAGAACTGTCAGTGAATACATTCAAAAATAAAAAGATACCTAAGTCCTCTTTGCTTTTTCTTACGTAGTAATTTGAGCCATCGTTATGTACTGATTATTGTAATATATTTGAAATTACTCAGTTCCTGAATACATTTTGGATTAAAACTTATCTTTGATTTTATTTGAATTTCTACAACACATTTGTCTCTGAATAAACAATTTTCAAACAGTATATATTAAGCAGTCTTCTTTTCCACCTAAAGCATGACATTTCTATTAAAGAAAGTCAGAATAGTCTTCAGATATTATTTCGCAGATTATATGCCCACATCTTAATAATTTCTGTAACAACGTAAGAAATTTTGTAAAGTAACATTTTTCTTCAGTAAAATTAATTCATTCATTGCCATCATTCTTGGTCGACCAAAACAAACATTTCAAGCAATTAATTGCTACAATATATCAAAAATGAAAGTAACTCGGTACAATTCCGTAATCATAAGTAGAACAAAGCACTAACACATGGGGAGGAATCGAGAGGGAAGAATAGCACACTTAATCACCGGATAAATGACTGAACATAATTTTGATGGTAAATAAAATAAAGCATCACAGGACGAATAAATTCATCAAGGCGGAGAAAATCTGTTTATGAGTGTCCGAAAGATGGAAGCTCTTGTTAAATGTAGAGGAGGTGTAAATAAGAGAGGCTGGAGATGGATGGATTGATGAGTTTGACAATGTTTACCATCAAGATGTAATGGCTATTATTGGACTCTCTCCTGAAGGAAGGAAATAGTGTGCGAAAAACAACTGCATGGAGTGAGGCAAAATCAATTTATAGCCTGTTTGCCGAAGGATTTTGTTTTCCCCTTTCAGCTCCATTTATACGTTTTTCCCAAAGGAGATGAATGGCCCCTAATATCGTACTGAGCTACGAAATGTTTCCTTTTACCCTTTCAACTTTAAAAATCATTCTAAAGCCGAGGACTAGAAACAACAGCAATTCCGAGGAATCGCTCATTTTCATAGCCATTTTGAGGGGGCAAAGAATAAACATTATCCTTTCACTGTCTCAACGCAGGTTCGGAACATCGACAAATATGTCACAAGGTGTGTATTCAAACTTCTAATTTATTCACGGTAGTGTTCAAATTTCTTTCTTTGTTCCTCTAAAGAAAATTATTAGTAGTGTTCAACAGTAAGCTGTGTCTCTTAATACATCCCAAACGGTACCATTGTGTTTCCGTGTCCGCATTAAAAGAATCAACTCTTTGTTGGAGAAAGATTCGAGAAGAGAGCAAACCATTTGTATTTCTATTTCATCTCTTTCATGTATTAATTCTTGTTGATTGCTCTATTTGTTTGGATACTCAAAAATAAACAAAATAAGGAATTTTTCCTTCTTAATTTCTAGTATTAAATTCATAGACAAAGAATCTTAGATTGGATACGAACTTTTTGGTCCCATGTGAGATGATCATATACAATCAAGAAAGTAGGAGAATAAAATAAATTGATAAAAATTAAATAGCGCGTGAGAATATATTTTGTAATAAGTGCGGTTTGGTTGAGAAGGGTAATAAAGTATGGGCGTGAAAAGTAATGAAACACTTCGGATGCTACGATGCAAAAATAAAATATATATGACGTCCATTTATTCGAAGATATTCTGTCAAGTTTTGGCTCAATTTCAACATTCTCATCAAAATTAAAACATACGAAAAATCCGGGTTTCAGAAAAGTCTCGTAATTTAGAAGAACGAAAATTAGCATATATTTAGAACATAAAGCCATCTCATTTCATAAGTATAACTGCTTATTCAATTTACGCTGAAAGATTTTTTTTAAATATTTAAGCTTTATTTAAGAGATGGGAACTTAACTTGCCAAGAGCTAAAAGAAAAAGATTTTAAATTACGATACATTTTCCACTGTTTCCCAGAAATTTCCAACTTTTACCTCAAACAAAAAAATCCCTAATATATTCGCCAATCGGTTCATGATTTTTAAAATAAAATTTTGTCAAAATACGATTATTTGAAAAAGAAATATTCCGCAGATCATATGAGTGCATTATGGGGGTCATTAATCGTTGATAGGGGTGGATTTATAAGCAATTTTCAATTTAACATTACCAATGATAGTGTAGACGAATGTGAGGGAAAACGGAGATCGCCTTGGGGGAAATTGGACGTAAACGGAAGCTAGAGATGGGAATATCGATGAAAATGAGTCAGAATTGAATTATCGAAGGTTAAAGGTCACGCCAAGATAGGAGGACGTCATAATTTTTCCTTCACATCCGAGAAGATAAAATTAAATGCAGGCCTACGAAGATTGCAGCAAAGATAAATAAATATTACTGAATTAGACCACTTCTTCAAAACAAAATCTAAGTGAAGAATAAGGTAAATCATTTTTCATTGCTTTCTGCTTCTATCCATACAGTGGCAATTACACCTTTTAGCGGATAGAGGAAATTTAATAGTACCACAGCTCATCATCGAATGGCTCATACAATTTGCAACCCGAAGTGATTAGATTAGCTGCACGGAAAGCGTTGTTTAACTTCAGTTTTCCAAGTCGCTAAGATGTGGTAAGATCTTCATGTTTCACCTCTCTTTGTTAATAAGAAGACGATATTAATATCACTAAATAATTCCTTTTATTTACCGAAATCGATGTGATAACTTGCGATCATAAAGGTAGGTATTTTGCATAACATATTTCTAATTCCGCGATTCTCCTTCAATTTACAGTTAATTCTAATGAATCGATCGACCAGATTAAATTTCCAATCAATCCAAAAGTATCGACGTATGAAAAGGGCGTTGATCCGCATTTTAAGCCGCGTGTTAATCAGCTCAACGTTTAATCCCTTCACTAGAGGGCCTTCTGGATGGAATGCAGGCCTAAATGATGCGGAAGAGCACTTAAGATGTACGTGACGTAACTCGGCGAGCAAAAATGCGAAAGAAAAACTCCGGTGCTTAGATTCCACTGCACTTAGTCCAATTTTTCCCGAAATAGATTCATCTAGGCTGCTTTGAACACAACGACTTCCACGGCAGTGCAGTTAAGATAACCTAATGTACTAACGTTGATCCCGACTTGTTTCGGAAAGTGGCACTAAAGCTTCCAATCTATTCTAAGATTTTAGATACAAAGTTCAGGAACGTCTAATTTTTCCACGGCGAAGGACAATGAGAAATGGGAGTTTTAAGCATGATTTATTACGAAAGAAAGTTTTGCAAAAGACATTCACTCTTCTAAAAAATAGAATAGTTGATATAAATTAAAAGGAGATTAAAAGAAACGAGTCAAGAGCATCAAAAAACTGAGACAATTTGAGAAAATACATTTCTTAAAATAAAGTTTTGCTGAATATATTCAGTACTTTTACTCGATTATTATTTTTATGGAGGTATTAACGACAGATAAACGATGCAACTGAAATTCAAATAAAAACAAGAAACAAGAAAAAATTTTAATGCACTTGTAATCTCCTTTAAGGTAGAGAAATCTTTCCTTGAATATAACTTTGATTTCATCAGATTTTCTACCCGATTGTACCTTTCTTTTTTGCTCGGGCTCAATGTAAAATCCTCATTATACGATGGAAAAAGTCATAATCAGTTCAGACGTGAGAGACTTAATTAGGAATGCCATTCGTCGCTTTCGTAAATAAAAGCAATAATAAGCTAATAAGCAAGCTATATACAGTAAGGGTTATGTCAATCAATTTTTTCAATATTTACCTTCTCTTGAATTTTTATACATCTCAATTAAACCAATTCAAAGTAAATTTCAACTATTTCATAATAATTGATTCACGATAGAGGTTAGATATCATTATGGATATTGATCCTTGTATTGCGTAAGAAATCACTCAACACATTGTATGGAGACGCGAAGGAATATGCACTTGGCTGGTTTAATAAGATACTTGATCAGTTGGGATGTAGAAAAGCTAAATTTTTTGCCGAAATTCTTCTTTAATATAATCACCCGCATGCATGTATTTTTGTATTTATCCGTCCGATTTCAGTAACTATCCATAGGAAATGTATAGAAGCTATTTTTGAAAGTCTATTTTATGTACTTTCTGATGTGATAGAAATATAAAATTTATGACTTCATTAGAGGTGGCATATTAAATATCAATATTTTTTAACCAAAGATATGCTTCATACGATAAATAACAAAAGATGATTCTGGACGACTCGAAAATACTCTCCTAAAGTTAATTTTCTTCTATTGCGGACTTCCTTCTCTGGCAAATTAAATCAGAAATAATGATGCTACGAAATCGAGACACGGATCAAAAGAAGGGAAAGTGAATAAAGACTTCTATTTTGTTCGTGAAAAATCGCTTAGGATTATAATTTAGAATATTTTCTGTGAAAAGATGTTTTTAATAAATAATAATAAAATGTAATAAACAAATATTCAGTTAAAATACTAACACAATTACCATGGTCCGTTTATATAAACATTTACGTTGTGTTTAATTGTTGATTTCCTCCTTACATTCAGGGAATCGTACCGTAACCTTTTTCATTCCAACTTTTAAAAACATCGGTTCGGATCCGGTTTGGCTGCCAATTGGTCGTTTTCATACAAGTAATTTTTCCAACCATTTTAATGCTATTCCCTTCTCTAATGCTCATTTTGTCCCTTTCTAGTTTCTTCATTTACATTACTTTATACTAAGCTTTATAGTTTACTTAACTAGTTGGTTTCACGACGTAGTTACGCGTGTTTAGTAAACTTTCCTTCGATTACTCTTAAATAAAATGTGAATTATTAGGAACAAGAAATCGAAACGGAATAAATAACTGTGTTCGTTTTCGGTTCGGATTCAAGAATTACAATGATATGGTCTTTTCCTCAGGAAAGAACACGTTTATTTGGGTTCCGGTTATCGAATCGATTTCTAAATAGAACAATTTTGTAATGATTAAATTCAGTGAATTATATGAACTTTAACTGTATAACTTCATAATCCTTTTATAATCGCAATCCCAAAAGAACATTTGTGTTTCTCAAACTACTACTTGGATAGCACGTACAACGAACAGCTCGAATTGTAAACTTATGAGACTGGTCCGAGTATAATCAACAAATATAACCGCAATATATTTCTTAGATCATTGGGTAGAAATTGCAGCAAGTAAATCTGTTTATAGTATTGCGTTATTCTCCGGATAAATGTGTGATATATATTTTCCATCCAATTATTTGAGCGTAGTATGGAAAGCGATGTATTATAAAGAAAACAAAAACTGTCTGATACTACGTCTCGCAGTGACACCCATTCAGTCCATATAATCCAAAAGGTACCTTTAAGCCTTCGCCAAAAATTGTGGTTTTTTCATGATATTCAATTGCAAAATACAGAAAATTGAATGCTTTAATACAGATGAATTGAGAGTTCAACTAAAGAGTAAAACTGAAATACTAAAAATAATCAAAAATTTTCGAAGTAATAGTAATAAAAATAGTAATTTTACGAGAGCTTCAAACGTCGTTTGAACTTTCACCGGGAATGGAACCCGGTACCGCTTTCACCAGATTACCAAGCCCATCATGGAAGCTCCTAAAACATTCTCTTGAGGAATTTTATCATAATAATATTTAATTTGAACAAAAACCATACATCTAGGTTACAGCAAGAAACGTCATCTTCCAAAAACTACGCTGTTCCACCTTCAAAATTTCGTTTACTTTTTTCGCTCAAAAATTTCATTAAAAATTATAAATTTACGCGCGTAAGCAATGGGTACTTCATCTCCGATTGAGATAAAATTTCCATTAATAAAACGGCTGAGAATCCTTCCAAATAATACCAGAATCGATGTAAGAAATTCTCAAGAATTTCTGTCCCTTTTTGTCCTGTTTCACTGATGGCAAACGTCAACGGGATAAGGACAGCTTACCCAAAAACCATACATATTCATTAGCTCATACGAAGTATAGCAACTCTGTGAGCATAACTTCAAAACACGAGAGAGAAAGCGAGAAATTCAACCTACATAGTCCAAGAGCAGTATCCTTTGCGCATGGACACTTGGTCACGTGCAATAATTTCCCTTCGAAACGAAAGCGAATCCCACTAAATGTTTGTATCGGAGGGGAAAATCCGAGGAGAAATATCAGCGGAGAGGGAAAAATTGCTCCATTTACGATGCTCACACTCAAAGTGGACGCGAGGTAACAGCTCACTAACAGGAATAAAAAAAGAGTAAGGGGAAGGAGGGGAAGTTTTTGATACCTTGCCAACACGTCCTCCCTCCCACACATTACTTCCCCCTTAACGGAGTTATGTCGTGGCGCGTATTAGTACTACCGCCAAGGGGAGGTCGTCCCCCCCATAACAAACCCAAGACTGCACGCCCCAAAGAAGAAAAAATCTTTTACCTTTCGGCGCTGGGTCACAGAGCAAAGACGTCCATACTTGCACTCTCACTTCACGAAAACCCATGCCTTGGCACACCACTGCACCAAATAAACACCACCGAAGGAGGATCAAAAGACCTCCCCGGAAATACTTCACTATCCACCCACACTGAGCATTTTTCTCGCCGGAACAAACGCGTTCCTAGAAGGTCCTTTACCCTCTGTGATTCGGGCGGAGGAAGACCTATAGGCCTTGGGCAACCCCCATGAACTAAAGTCCGAAGGAGGGCCGTTAAAGAGGGGAAGGCGGAGAATCAGTCGCCTCCCAACAAGGCAACGAGAGAGTAAACGAGAAGTGGCTTTGACGAAAGAAAATCGTGAATTCTCGCAGGAGTTGGAAAAGGACGCCCATTGGTCTGGGTTTCGTCAGAAATAGAATGGAAAATCTGCATGATTTCTACCAAAACGACGACCAACTCCCTAAATTGGTCTCGCGAACAATATTACAGGGAGCAATCTTATACAATAAGGAACTCGCTGGAAGAATGCTAAGCAATGGCCTTGACACTCTGAGTTTGTGGGTTCGAACTCTGGTGAGGGGAAAGACGAGTGAGAATTCCAATAAGAAAAAGAAATTACTAAATAATCCATGACATACCATATTTTCGTTAAAAAGTATTAGTTTTTATCATATGAAATAAAATACACACTTTCGACAGCTCGTGAATGGATTTAACCAGCAATATTTAAATAAAATAGCCGCTTCCGATTGCACAAGGCTGTAAAAGTATTACGCCAAAGACACGCATTAATTGTCAAAACGTAAGATAACATGTATTAACGACTATGTGAAACCTCCTAAATTAAAGATTATCATATAGATGAGTTCGCGTAATTCCAGCGATGAATTCTGGAAATATAACAGCAAAATCTACATAATTACTTCCTAAATATGCTCTCATGAATAAAATTTTCCCTTCCTGCGTAATAAGTTCGGCCTTTCGTATTTGTTGCCAAATTTCATTCATATCTCCTGGCATTCCTAAAATCATTTATAAATGATAACTTTTTTAACCATTCCGGAGAATCTTACGATGCAATTCTATAGAATAATTAGCCCATGCACAATGGCTAAATAATGCAAAATAATGAAGGAAATACATTCATGACTACATCTTCATTAATATATAATAAAAATATAAAAGAATGCGTTGGAGAAGCTAGTTGACAGCATGTCCGCTTTCAATATTCCATTCCTTGAAATTTTTACGAAAATCGATTTCTCATGTGTATACTAACGTAGTAATTTAGGAAGGCATCTGTTCGGTGCTCAGTACCTGTTGGTCCCGTCTGCACTACGTCACTGAATAATCAAATAAAATCGAGCTCCAATCGGGAACGAATCCATTTCTCGACCTTTACTAGTCAAAGATGGACTATCATTTTCCATCGATATATTCGCAAGTGTTACATTAAAGAGTATTTTACATTACTCACACTAATTTCTGAGAGAATATTCTGGCAGTTCGGTTGCGCCATATTTAAAGATGGGTCACCCCCGCGTATGAGTGTGCTCCAAATTTTTCCTGAAAGATAATGAAGGAAAGAATCCCCTTATGTATGAAAAATACAGTAATGAGGATTTCATTTTGCGTGACTTTATTCATTTTAGTTTACTACTCAAAATCCATTCATAGTTGCCAATCAATGGAGAATCATTGTATATACATATGCATTGTGTAGATATCCACATAGGACATATGTGATATATCCACAGCTACATATAATCACTTTTTGTGTACTCAGACGCTCGCTTGGATATATGGAATTTAGAAAAACAACTGATTATCTTCACCTTTTGATTTTCATTAAATATTTAGTGCGTTTGACGGCTATGTGCGTTCCAAGAGTAAAAGAAGATCAACCATTAGACATATGTCTCCTTAAACTGAAATAACATAATATCCTTAGATTACCGGATTTCGATACCTCAATAATTTCGCGAATAGCTCTTCTTTCTACGAAAATGCATCAAGCTTAGGCGAATTGAGCATATCTTTCGCAAAATATTTATGGCACCAAGGAACTTTAAAAACTCAGAGGAAGGAAGATTAGTTTAACACAAATCTCACATTAACATTTTCCCCAAAGTCCCAAAGGATATGAAATAAATAAATGCCCTTGCTTCTGGACAACAACTAACGATTGGAGTCAGAAATTACGGTTTTTCTCATCTAGAATTTTCTCAAGTCTTCACAAACTTACCCAAGAGACTAATTTTACAAAAAAATCCGAAACTTCAACAAACTTTATTTCCACCCTTCGAATATTTTTCGAAAAACAAACTTCGAAAACTTTATTTCAAACGGATTCGCGTCATAAAACTAAGAATCTCAAGGAGAAATATAGAGGTAAAAGTTGGAATTTGGAAAGAAAATGACAGTCGCAGCATAAAAGGGAGAGAGGCAGCTAATCACGAGGCGGGTGACTGCATTATTTTCCCCGTCACAGTGATTTGCAAAAGAGGAAGTCCGATATGATTGAGAGAACGTGGGTGGACGGCAGAGAGATAGACTGAGTTAAAGAAAGCTATCGGCTTTCAGCAAACAAAACTTCTCATGGTTAAATTCATGTTGATTAGGATACATAGAGAAGGATTATTTTAAAACAGTGATCACGTTTTAAATTTCTTTTAAAGTAGTTAACATGGTTTGAGATGAAATGGGAAATGAAATGTTCATGGCATATATAAGACCAAGGATAGCTGCTTAAACCCAATTCATTGAAATATAGCACTAAAATATTGGCAGTTAATTCGATACCTTAGAGGAAAGACAAAGAAAATAAACTCTACCAGATATCAAACCTTCCTTCCCTGAGAATTGATCTTTTAGAATTACTGAGAAATTTATTGTCTTTCAATATATGTTCAAGAAAAGTCTCTGAATTGAGTTGAAAATTAAATATTCTAGAGATAAAAATTCATATTAAACACTCTAGAGATAAACCTAAGGGCTTAATGCAACTTGTTCTAGACAGATAAAGTTATGTGGAATTTTCGTTACAATAATTCAATGATGAGCACATGTAAATATTACGTTATTACATATTATTGGGGTAAATTTTGATAAATAACTGACAAATAAGATAAGAAGCGTAAGATATTGATGCCTAAAAATCCAACTACTCAAGGAATTTGCAGATTCAAAATCTAACCACCCCATTTAGAAAAACACAACAACCTTGGACTCCTATCAAATCTTTGCCCTGAAATCTTTTAAACCGAAAATCTTACTTTGGGTAATATTAAAATCACTAAACAACAACATTCATGTCTTAACAGAAATCCGTGCAATAATCTCGTCAGCATTTCGCAGATGCTGGCTTAGGTGCTGTAAATTTGGCATAATAACTCAGTCATATGACAACAGAAATAAAATAAGAGAAAGAATGGATCACATAAACCGAAATTAAATGGCAGGCAGATATCAGACAAAGGCAACACAAAGAAAGAGATTAAACGACTGATTCTGAATTTGGAAATAAACGAAACGTCAGCCTGCGTTCGTCGTGGGGAATTCCACATTTTTGGGAAGAGGAATATTTTTTGCATATAATGGGATTTGAAGGGAAAGGAAAGCATAGGTGGCATAATACAAACCGGTGAAACAATGGACGAATCGGTGGGAGAATTAAAACGCGAAGCAATCGATGGATGCATAAGTTGGTTGAAGTTGGGGTCCCTAAATATAGAACGTAGGGTGGTGAGAAAGAATATGGACGCGCCCACAAATCAAGAGATACGTGGGCGTTGCCTTCGATGCCCTTTCCTCCAAATATTACACCCTCTTTTACCTCCAAAAGATTACCTAAGATACGATTTCGCCCAAAGGCTTTCCTTCGTGAATATCGCCGAAGACCTGTTATGCGGTCTACATTCCATGACGTGTAATATAAGGTGCGTTTAAACGTAAACATAAAAATATATTACATACACAAACCATGGTCAAGACGCCCTTCAGGGAATCCAGCGAAAACCACATCATAAGCGGTATAGCGTTATATCCGAGATATTACAAATTTCTACTTCTTTTACGTTAGAAAACGAAAGGCTAGTATTGGTTCCTAGAGTGTAAGAAAGAGTGTTGAGTTCTGCGATATCTGCATTTTCTACTCTAACAAAATTAGTCATTCCAAGGAAGAAGTTCACAAGGAAGCTTTTCGAAGACAAGGAAAAGTATAAGGGGAGAGAGGACGGCGACACGGATGTCAATAATTTTCAATATATCGGCTGAGGCGTAAGATTGGCTACAGCGGGTTGTATTTGCGCACGGCTTCTGAGAAACATCACTATACATAAACCTATATGGTCATTTCCCTTACATTTAGGGAATGATTAATTAAAATCCTACCAGAAATGATTTTGATACATATATATATATATATATATATATATATATATATATATATATATATATATATATATATATATATATATATATATGACCCTGCAAACCGCCACTGGCGCATGGCAGGGGATGTGAAACACCGAAAACCCTATCTACCTTTGACTGCTGTTGGCTTCTCTAATACTTCGCGGAAAAAATGACCAGAAATGACTATCTATCCTGGCAACTATTTCCCTGTAACGCTTCATAATTTTGTCTCGAAGATCACGTACGCTACTAACTGGTATAACAATATCAACTATCTCCTCCCCGAGATCCGTGGTGATAAATTTATTAAAAAGCTTCCTACGGTAATCAAGTCTTCTATGACTAAGCAAATCCCAACCGAGAGATTCTATCATAGCTGAAACACTGCTGCCAAATCTGAAATCTCCCTTAACAAATGTAGCTGCCCTAAATATACACACATATATAGTGTGCACACACACACACTCCTTATGACAACATATCAAACCTAAAAAATTAGCTAAATTTCAATATAGCGATGTCTTTTATCGAAAGGAGATAAAACGAGGAGGACGCAGATTACCTCTCAATGCCTTTCATTCATTCAGCGTTAAATCGGAAAACTCGCCTTTTAAGGGAATTAGCCTCCTTTCTAACGAACTCCCCTCTACGTTAAAGAAGTAAACGAGCAGTAACGGAAGCTATTAATAGCTTGGAAAGTACTTAGCGAACCACGAGCAAAACATTACGACAGTCGCTTTCATTCAGGAATAATTTATATCCGTCTAGGAATCAACAGTATGCAAATCGAGTCCTCACAGTAGCTGCACTGCGCACATACTTTATTCAGGCGTTTAATAACAAGGGCGTTCTTCATCTGGTAGACAGAAGGAAGGTCTCCGTGATTCATTTTGAAAGCGCCAAGTCACAAAGATACATGATTTAGCACGAGTATCTCATGCAAGAGTGCGCACTTTTAACATCTGTACATTCTCATCCAGGGTGAAGAGGTAAATCTTTCAAGAGAAATATACCATTTAATCTTCTGCTGATATCAAGACATGAAGCACTGGTGAAAATTACTGTTGTACCGTCGGATATACAACTGATCCTTCCAAACAGCAATAAATAAGCCATGTGGCGAAGTGTAAAACATATTGCGAGGTTTGAAATATGAAGAAAAGGTGCTCTGTAAATAAGTCTTCACCGCTACGTATTTCCAATACTATTAACACCGCTATAATACTTCTTTCATCTCTTTTAATGACCGTTGATTCATCTGCCCGTGATACATAATGTAAGCTTTCGATCAGTAAAGCCCAGAAAATCCAATCTTTAATTCGTGGCATCTCCAGACAAACCTTTAGGCTTTGGAGGACCCATGTTCCTATTTTACGTTCAGCTATTGTACTGATGACTGTAAATAGTCTGCTTTTGGTTTATTTCTGATTCACTTTATAATCTAATAATTTATGTACTGTTTATTCATAAATATTGCGACCGATATTGTAATAAAATGTATATATACCGAGTGAAAAATTACAGAATTGTACCCCAAAATTTGTTAGGAATTTATACTTCGGTTGCCGCCTCTTTAACTGACAGCAAACACAGAAAGTTTTACTTAATTTTAAGATTTGTAAGAGAAATATAAGCGAAACAAAAGTGAAATAAAAATATTTAAAGTCTATGAAACGTATTATTTAATTTACTTTTTAAATAGTTCATACTTCTCTTCTTTAACGCAAAGCGTCACAGTTAAAAGCTTACCACATTCTAAAAATTCTTTGAGGATTTTAGAGCGAAATGTGAGGCCGTAAAGATAAAGGGCGCATTAGCTACGAAATAATTACGCATCTTGGCGAAAGTTTCAGAAATAACACTCACAGAGAAACGCTTACGGCCAGTGGGTCAGCCAGCTATAAAAATAAACTGACAACAAACTCGCGGAAAAGGAATAAATAAATTTGAAACACACACGAGCCAGCCTCTCTTAGATGTGTAATCCGCGACATTTTCAACCAAACGTAAACTGGAAAAGCATTTAGCGGCCACTCTTAAAACTTGAGCCATAAATCTTCAACCGAAAGGGCAATATATTAAAATTCTTTGCAGTTTCGGTCTCTTTATCGCATTTTATGTCTTCCTCTTTTTTAAACCTCACTCTCGTACCTTCTATCTATAGTCTTTCCGCATTCTCGCGGCTACTAAATACAGCTATGGGAGTGAAAAATCTACATATTCCCGAAGAATATTGAGAGGAAGGGAAATTTATTTTTACCATTCAGTCTCATAAAACTTCTACGGTCAAATCGTTCGACAACAAAGCGCCAAGACAGAAAAATTCTGAAATTACTCGAAATAGGTATCGATCAAAATTTCTGTTATTTATCTAAATAAAAGCTCTCGAGAACATTCAAAATTTCCAATCGAATTATTTATTTTCTATGAGATAAATTTCGGACAGAGTCAAATCTGCAAAATTTTAAATGGAATAAAAATTTAAGTCGATAAACATTATGCTTTTGTTACTCTCCTTTTTGTCATTTTTCTAGTTTTATACATATATTAATATGGCTTATTTAATTTATATACGTATCAAACAAAAATTAAGTTTCCAAGGAGAGGTACAACAAAGAAAATATATATAATCCAAAAATTTCCCTTATTTTGCAATGCTATTCTAACGGATAACGACGATAAGCAGGAGACGAAGAAAATACGAGTTCCGGTAATTCACGATAAACAAAGGGAAAGCACCATTATAGCATCGGATTTAATATTTAGTCAACTGGATTCGAAATATGGATAATTTATTCAATTTGATTCGAAGTTATTGGCAATAGCAGCAGAGTAACAAAAAGAGTATAAAAGAAGTATTCGCAACTGACCAGTCTAATTTACCTGTTTTACTTTGGCGATCAAAGACTTCCAAAAAAAACAAAGTATTTCTGAAATGACTCGAAATGGGTCATGTTCAAAATTTCTGTTAATTATTATCATAATTACGATTGCTAAAGACATTTTTGTTTCAGATAGAGCATTGCCACTCCGCAGTTGGAATTGTCATCACTGACTAAAATTCTCCCTCTTATAAATGCCCTTTTTATGATGAGTTATTTCTAGCACACAAAACTAGCTCCAGAGCTGTTTCATAGTGTTTAGTTTATTTTCACCGACCTACTTTCAACCGAAGGACAATCTTACAAGTCGCAGTATCATAAGCACTTATTCACGTATAAAATTTTTCCTCACGCAAATCCCCTGATTTTGAGCTTTCTATCTACATTTCAATCTCCATAATATAATTGGAGGAAATCATCTCCCAGAACTCAATTCCTGAAACAGAATGAAGTAAATTTTCCTCACAGTTTATTTCCTGAATTTTGATACCTGAAGCTTTGTAGCTAGCAAAATTTTCAATGAACTTCCAAAGGAATCCTACATATTTCCCCAAGTATACTTCCGGGAGCAATATTTCCGGCATGAAAACGTCCGAGAGTAATGTAATGGAACCCCGAATGCCTATCGCAACAAAGGATGAAATTCAAACCAAATTACATTAGTCCTTACATATTGTTCGAATTTTTAATGTTCTTTTGATGCCTTCGTTACCAAGTGTCTATGGGCATAATTTTATCGTAAAACATAATTTTATCGTGCTAAATATCACTGGTTATTATTGATTAATTTTCTAAAAATCGAAATATTTATGTTTTTAATTTTTGAAAAGTCCTATTTCTTAAATTCGATGCACTGCCACTCAAATTCCATCGTAAAAATTCCGAATTTAAGATAATACAAGCATAGAAGCAATGTAATTCGGCCCTAGTGTCCTTGATATACATTTTCGTGTATTTATAACTAGTCTGACTCGCATGCAAGTGTATTCTTGGTGTTTTCACGTCGCCGATAAATTTCAATCATTTGAGCCAAACATTCGTAGCAAGTTGAAAGAAAATAGCAATGGCTCAGATCCCCAGTAATCGGCACTGTCTTGATGGAAGCCTCTTTTTCTTTCGCTAAAACAATTTGGAATAAATTTCCAAATTATAAAACGATTGATTGTTGCTAAAATCTATAGAACGAATAAGCAATGAATTTTAATACTATAGGCTGCGTTATCGATTTAAATTGAGTGCTGTCATTTTTTACTAGCGAGCGATACGACCACTATCCTACATAATTTGCAATAGTAGTAGTAATATTGTTAAAAGTGCTTCGATAGCTGAGGTCATTTCACACCTGGGATTCCACCGGAAATCACTAATTTCGCCAAAGTCGAACGCATTACCCATTTGGCTATCCGGGAGCCTATATATAATTTGCATGACTTCAAACACCAGAATACTAGTTTCCTGTATCCTTAATGTCCCAGCATAATGAAATAGAAAATGACGTTGCCTCCCGTAACAGAGCTAAATATTTCGAGCGAATGAATTCTCTTTCACTCCTCTTCCCCTTTGTTTCTCCTCGGAATGAGCGCGCTCTAAAGGAATGAAGGGCGACGCCAGATTAATGGGAAGGACTCTCGACCAAATCATCCACGGAGACCATTACATTAAACCGCTAAAAGGATTAAATAAATCGCGCGCCAAAGTGTAAGCGAACGGTAGCGCGGATTTATCTCATATACATCTACGGATGAAATTTATTCAATAACCGACATGAAGTCCTTCTTATAGATGGATATTCCGAAATGAACTTTCTGCAGTTCATATATGGCGTTTACTTTATTGCACTCGTAATTTATGAAGAATTCATTTTTAAAACACGCGTATTTTAACATTAACAATAATAATACTAATGAATACAAGTTGCCCAGTGCGAAACTTTCGCAGACGAACACTCAATTTCCCCACGCAAATACATTTCAACAAATACTCTAATCGCTACAAACGAATACGCAAACACTAAAACATACCTAAAAATACACTCCTTCATATTCTGTATCAGTGTCCTTTTCCCCCATATACCTCTATTTCAGCGATATATATCGTTATCTACACATCAAGTAACGAAACTCTATGGGCAAATTCAAGATCTTGATCCATTAAGCAATGGACGACGTATGAAAATTATTCTTATTCAAGGAATCTCCTATTCAAAATGGTATCCAACTAAACAGGGTTTTAACCAATTTTATAACACTCACCATTCTGCTAAACGTCACTTTAGTTTAATCTCCGATTTAGATTAAGTGAATACCAAGCATACATTTATGATACGGGGCAAAGGAGAGACAGAGATCTTTCCCCCGGTCACCAAAAAATCATGTTTTAAAATAATATATAGAGGATTGTAAATAAATAAAACTAATAAGGCGTCTTAATTCGAGCGAAATTGAGACTAAATAGACTTATTACATTGACCCTTCGTCATATGGCATTTGAAAGAAAGAAAAAAGTGCACTGAAAATACTGCAAGTGCTTGAAAAAAGTGCACAGAAGAAAATTAGTTTGTGGGTTTAAAAACCTAAGTCAGTGCTACGGAAAAAATACCTCGCAGTAGAAAACACTCACAAAAAGGGGTAAAAACCTGCGAAACCTACAAATAGTTGAAAACTATTTACATTTTACAGAAAAGGCTGGCTAAGGCATTTGAAAGCACAAATCAAAAGATGTACATAGCTAATAATTTATATGTAACATAAATAACAGAACACACACCTCCGATTAACTTATGCCGTACTTCAACCGTAATTAATAAAACGAATACAAACAGGAAGACGATAGAATGGTACGCTAACGGAAAAATCGTGGTAGTTTAGATTTACATTTCGTAGTAAAGAATTTAACGATAAATTTGTCTAATTTTCACTGGGATTCAATACGAAGATAAATTTCATCCTAATCATAAACGTGTATCTTGTATTCCCTTATGCTTTTTAAACGTTTTAAAATTTCATACGGAGAAAGAAGGAAAAAGTATTTAGTTGTGAGTATAAAGACAGAGAAAGCATCTCCTGTGATGCAAATTAGATTAGGAATACGGAAGATCTCAAAAGAGGATCGGTGAGTTCGAGACAATTATGGTGATGAAACATTCAAAATATTCAAGTATTCAATTGAATAAAAATATCCGGAAAGACGTTCAGAGAAGTGAAACAGAAACATACGTTTCGAGACGTGCATGATGCTGTAAATGGTCGAAATTCTTAAAAAATGGGAAAGGAAAGAAAAAGCGAGAGAAAGAAGTTCGTCCATTGGATTGGGAAGAAGAGAAAGTTCTCTTTGCCAAGAAGGGTAGCAGGTGAGGAGTATGCCAACGAGACTGATCGCACAAAAGGTCCTCCAATTCGATTCAACAACCCACCGAATTATTTCCTTCCGACCATTTTATTCTCTCTCGCCCGTGTGATTAACTCCCTCAGAACAAATGGAACTTATTTTCGTCCTCATTCTCCGCGGAATAATATATCGGGCGATAAGGAGAGGGTCTCGCGTAATGTGGGAAAATGTCGTATGAGACATAATCGTTCGAATTAATGATTTTCATCCGATGGCTACGGCGATGTAAACAAACGTAACTTTGCTTACTGTCTCGCGGACATTTGTTTAGTCCGGAGAGTACGCGTAAATTTGCGCTATTTAAACTCGCGATGGCGCTTCGAGTTCAGCGATTAAGCCATTTCCTTGCAAATTTTATCGTCGCTCGAGATTCTTGGCACATAAATCTACTACTCGGAGAGGACTCTTTAAATGTTTAAGCAGAGTTTACCAAATAAGACATCATTCCTTCCGATGCATCCCTCCTAACACTAGTAATATTCCTAATAGAGTTTTTCGGAAATGAAAAAAAAATATTTCAAATAATTTTTTCCGTTATTTCCTCTTTCAGGTTGATTCGCTGAAATCTTTATGGTCGAGCAGTAAAATTTTCGAAGATATCGTAAAATATTCGATGAATTGGAATCCTTGCTATTTAAGAAGCATTTTAATAGATAATAAGAAACATTTGAAAAGCAGAATCACCGAGAAATCAAAGAAATGCTCAATATTATATTTTATGCGTCCTTCGGCAACATTCAAATACGCACTTCAGAGATTTACGACGTTTGAGTGAAGGAACTCAATCGAACACTCGCCCTTCACAATATTTATTTTCCTATGTCATTTTACTACATATTTACCACTTATATAAAACAACCTGCTGAGTGGCTGACTTAGTAGAGGCTAAGAGTTGCCAGGCTAAAAAATATAACCTTAAAATGATTCTTTCCTCTTACTATAACAAGTCCAATGGAAAAATTGTGCATTAAGGGATTTATTAGGCAGGATTCTTTCAAATTCGATGATGCATGGAACTTATCACCCTATATTCAGGTTACGCTACAAATACTATCCAAATGTACTGCTTAAGGCTTGTGAAATTATAAAATAATAATATCTGAATTATTACAAAGCAAATAAACACAATTATGAGAGAACCAGAGCAGTGAACTTCTCGGTTTCCATACATCTAATTGAGTTTATTTCCTGCATGAATATTTAAAGAGTGCCGCTGATATGCTTTTATCATGGGGTGGTCTAATCGCGGCTCCATGAATACGGACCCCTACCATCAACAAAAGCTAATCAGAGTGTTTGGGAACTTTATTTATGTTTTGAAATTCATCAAATCCAAGCTACGTGAACAACTTACTAATGAACATCTTAAGTAGTTCCTGCGTTCAGCCCTAATAAACCTCACTTAAGAAGCCCGTTAAAAATAATGAAAACCTATTCTGTTGAAGATGAGTCGATAACAACTCATAAATATTATAATTTGATCAAGAAAACAGAAATCAGTTTATGTTTTATATTGTGAATATTTGTTAAGTTCTTTAAAATTTCACGAAAAACTTAATGCGGTTCCCAACCCTTTGAATGTTCATGTGCCACAAATTGGAATGAAGTTCGGCCGCCACTACGTTATATACTTGGACGGCTATTAGTATGGTATATATGGTCTGTTTAGGAGTTAAAGCTCTTTATTCAATAATGCTCATAACTTCCCTTCTTTTAACAGAAACAAGTCCAACACTGATTTAACTAGAATTGCGGCTTTTCATAAAGCAATGATAGTTGTCTCACGAAGCAATGAAGGAGAGCATTTACTTACTGGAAATACCAAATTATGTCGAACGTGGAAATTAAGGAAACAAAGGACTGAAAGGTTAATTACTCGTTTCTAAACAGAGGGATAAAATATGTTGCCTTAAGAGATCTTTAAGCCCTTACCTAAAATAAATAATTATTTTAGAAAAAGATATAATTACTGATAATCATTTCTAAATTCATAATTTTGTGCTTAGGAAGAAAAGTCTTTTCAACGTAAAAATTTACTTAGGTAATGGTTATCCTTGAAATGATGGCGCAAAAACTGCTTCATTTAGTATACTCTGTAAATATTTTGTCTAAAAGTAAAGTACAAGATACTTGTAAATATGTATGTAAAATGTTTAAAAGATTAAAGGGTTAAGGCTGCCTCTTGACATTTGTAATACTGCAGAAGATTTCAATGAATAAATATTTAATTTTATATACGTTACGTGTATTCGTATAAATGTATAAAAGATTACGAATAAATAATAAAACGATAAACCATACGGAAAGTAAAACAGAAATATAACAGAACCTTCTTAGATAGTAAATGCTAAAAGATCTATTTTACGACCATGCTCTTACCACCGTTAATCTTTTAATAAAAAGTCACAAAAATAATAAAAATGATTATGACAATTAAAAATTAGAGAGATGTAAAGGAAGGAAGGAAGAGAGTTGCATAGGGAAAGAGTAAGGAAAAGGGAGTGGAAGAAGTGGACTAAATGAAATCATCGGAAACCGGACGTACGATGTGGAAAGAAGTCAGATGGCAATGGAAATAGATCGAGAAGATTAAAAATAAATAAGGAGCGCCGGAAAAGGAAATGGACTGGGTTGAAGAAAGTAAACAATAATAAGGAAGGATCCGGAGGCAGAGATAAGAATGAAAACAAAAGCTATGGTAAATGATAACAAAGAGTCCGATTAACGGAAATACGAAAACATTATGTTACATAGCACAGATATAATCCCTCTCAAAGTGCTAATTCCACTCATATCGAATTTTCAAAGTTTCAGCACTTCAATCGTTTTCAAGTTAGATGTACTGAGAATTTCAATCAATTGCTGATGCACCAAGAAACTGTCAATGAAAAAATTGAAAGTAAAAACTCTAATTGCTGTGCCTCTGCTTAAACAAAGCAAGTTAAAATAGTTAATTACTTTCTGCGGTTATCTAGCTTTCTTGCTAATAATTACCTAGTAAGGTGCACAACACCACTAAGTATTACAGAATAAAAGAATGAGTTTAAAAATGTAATATTGATTTTGGGTTTGATAGTATTAACGTAGTTCCTTTTTAGTATTCATGTCACAGGGGGAAATTACTTGAGAATATATCGATGGACGGAAACATCCTGTAATTTGCTGAAATGATGGAAAAGGTGATTTATAGAGAAGAAACAAAGTGTTAAAGCACTTAATTCTATATTAAAAGGAAGGGATTGCCATGAAGAGCTACTGTTAATTCTTGAATATCCTCGGAATCAAATATTAAGAAGGAATGCGTGAATTTGTTTTCAGTTTCAGAATCATTACTTTGGTTGGGGTATAAGTCTAGGTTTGGCATAAAAGTACTCCTACTAGTATGTTGAACTCTTTTTTCATTGTATGGAAGTCAGACTAATCCTGAAAATTATATAAATGGAACGCTTAGAAAATATAGAAGTAAATAATTCCGAGATATCAGGAATGAAAAACGATAAAACGACCTCAGAAACACAAATATGAATAGAAACATGATGAGGGTAATTGGCTATATTCCATAAAGGACATTTAGCCGCGGAGTGCGAGAAAAAGGATTTTTATTCATAGATAAGAACTAAGATAAAATAAGATTTCGCTTCCTTTTTATCGTCCTTTACATCCTCTCCGAGTGATTAATCTCCTCCATAAAATAGAAACAATTCAATCTTTGACGCATAAAAATATGAGTCCCCATTACTTTGTCAGCCGAGATCAATCTTCTATTGTCTTCCTCATGTACACATTAAACAAGAATTAGATACGGTTAGATGGAAAGCTTTTCATACTTTTACCGTCGGTTTCTCTTTGACGGAGCGAAAAGTATTCTATTGTTCATAAAATATAAGAAAATGTCAGAGAAAATAAATAACTCACTAACATTGCATATTATATATAATATAAACGGGAAAGAGATTGAATAGTTTAAAGAAACATGGAAAATCGAGAACAAATTATGTACTTCTATATGAAATCACTAATAAACTTTAAAGCTTCTACGAGACTCGACTATTATATTAAACAAAACTCCATAAAAGTGATTTAAATAACAGAAACACATTAGTGTCACGAGGAAGTTATTATTGTATCAAGTTCTAGTCTAAGCACTGATACTCATTAAATTAATTCAGCAATATTTCATGAATCAACGCACATCATCTACACATTAATTAACGTTTTAAATATTTCTCAACGCTATCCGACAAAATTCAAGTCACTATAAAATTACTGAGGAGGTATTCCTTACTACTTTATTGTGAAGGAATATTTTTCTTTTAATTTCAATATAGAACTTCATAAACGATGTTAAAGAGGGATGATCCATAAATATGAAATATATTATAACAATATAATAACAAAAGGGTGATTGCAAGATGCATATTCTCTCTCTGAGTAATAAGAACCAATTTTATCACATTATATGCACAGAACTTAAAAATTCAAATTAATAACAGAATACTCTCAGGATAATTCATTGAGAGTTAAGTGAAGAATAATTTAAATAAAGGAAGTAATTTTAAATGGAGAATACCCACTGATAAAGAAAAGGATGGGATTTATTCCTGTTTAGCTTTTATTATTACATATAAAATTACAAAAATGATTCTTTATCATCCTTATTCCTGCTAAATGTTCCGTTCTATTCATAAGCCACGCTGTTGTCCAATCATTTACTTTGATTAACGAACGGAAATTCTTGTTTGCGATCGACTGTCTTACGACTTTTTTTGCCGGTAAATCAAGAGTTCCAACGCCAGGGCATAATTAAGAGACAAAAAGAGTTCTTATGAGACAAACGCTATCATCTAGGGATCCAAAATCTAAAATTGAGAATCTTGAATGCCAAACAAGCAAATACTTTGAGAAGATTTTTCAAGGGAAAGAAATGTTAGGAAAGGAATTTAGGGTTGACGTAATGAAATTTAATATCAACCAATAAACAATCAACAACAATAAACGTCCAACATGGAAAAATTCATTTGACCTTTTTAAAATGTATACACTTTTGCGTACTAAATGCTATCCTTTTAAGCCAGGTGTAAATTATTATATGATAATAATTATATATTTTTGAACCAGTAGAAGATTTGATTTATACTGGATTACTTTAAATAAAATTTTAATAAAAACATTCATAAAAATGATTCTATTCGGGTATGAACTCTATGTGTATCTTGGGACGATAAAATGAATCCAGCATAACCCATCGGATTTTGAGAGGACCTCTACAAAACTACAGAAACTGATCTTAACTAAATTGTAAGCCTGTGCTATTAAATATATAGTACTGCATAACTACCCTTCTGTTTTATAGACATTCATAAATGCTCAGGATAGGATTTGAAGCAAGAAATGTAAACGCTATGCCTAAAAATAACTTCCAAAAATTCATTCAACATATGCATGAGAATTTCCTCCCTCTCATAACAAAGATCTTTGTTCATCTACTCGGTCGTTGGTAAAATAACAAAATATTTCCCAAGTCTTTCCCGAAAAAATAGACATTTTGATTCTTCCGACTCCTAAACGACCGTAAGTTTGTCCTTTCGATTTTTTAACCGCAATTGATAATGATAGAATCTTAGCTTCTTTTTACCATTAATTCTATATGGACCTCAAGTCTCCGCGTACTTCAAAGAGAGAATGCGAGTGTTCTGATTTAACAAAGGCATTAGTAGTCAAGGGGAGGGTTTTTGATATCCACGAAATTTAAGAATGCTTTCTATTATTTTATCAAATTTCTCGTGATTTCGAATTGAAAACTATATTCTTTGGTAAAAATAAAAATATTTATTCAACCTGCCTTCTTTTCCCTTCTTGAATGCTTTGCTAGATTTCCTAGGGTCATTACTGCTAATTTAGTCTCGTCAAAGAAGTTCGTATATCCTTTAAGAGGAGAAAATGCAAGAATCCCATAAATCTCTTCATTTAGACTATCATGAATTCTTACTTTCAAATAGGTCTACATACCCCATGTATTCTGATAGGAAAATACGTGAGTTCGGAATAATGTATAGCGGTGTTATCGGAGAATTAATACGAGTATACAGAGAGAATCTTCTCTTAAGTGTTAATGGAATTTAAGCATATTTACCAAATTCTCTCAAGTAGACCTTGCTTAGAATCTCATACGCTGTGTATTTCAATTCGTACGAGATATACGACCTGAAAATAGATTATTCCATTAGAGAAATTACCAAAATTGAGAACGTAGAAATGAAATAACAACAATTTCTTTTCTTCTTCCTTAAAGCTAACGCTTCGAAGAGAACTTTAACATAAGTAATTAAGGAAAAATCGAGAGAAAAACATGGCCAGTACGCTTTCACTCCCAAGGGGAATTATTTAATCCCTCTGAGAGAGAAATGTCATTTACAGTAAGTATGGGCAACAAAGGATAAAGGAGAAGGTGAAAAACGTAGGGTGAGAGGAACCAAATGAGATTAGAGAGGAGCATGAGACACCGTAAATAAGAGTATTTTCCTCCTCTACGCAAGCATAAGGTGATTTCGAATTCCGTGCGGCGCAACATTTCTATTATGATACCGATCCAATTAATATCTAAATTCTGTCTGGAAGGCGCAAATATTTCCTTAAAACTGGTATATTTTCACAGATAGATATCCACAGCTATATCAGGGACCGCGTTAACGAATTTTCGGTTGCGATATATAACTTATTTTGAATTCTCTATTGTGGATTCGCATTATGAATGTTCAGATTAAAAAGGACGCACTTGCTAATAAAAACATCAAAAATGACCAAAGCATACCGCTGCTTATTCTCCTACATCTGTGAAAGTGTGTGGTAAGAATATGGCAAGTTTATGTGTTCTTACGACCAAATAACAGATACTTCATAACAGATACTACATAATATACACACTCGGCTGAACGATTCCGAGACGAATGTTGCAGTTGCACGACGACGATGCAGTTGGGCTCGATGGAAGAGGAAACTTATCAGTCTCAATTTCGATTTAATAGAGAGGATATCACGAAATCAAGTAAGACTCGATCATGGAAAGATTAAGGATTATAATGAAAAAATATGAAATATACATTGGCAATTCATCGAATCATAGAATTTTTAAATAAAAACTATTGGGATCAAAATATACATGCTCATTCATGAGACAGGAGAATCCACAAAGTTCAAAGGTAAAAAATGTATCACAAAATTACATCTTTTATAGTATTGTAATGGTTTGATATGACCGGTTCTTTTTCCTTGAATTAACTGACTGAAAGAGTAAAAGGACATGCCAGAAATAGGGTTTCCGGGCGGGTATTCCTTACCGTTCTCGAGATCTTTTTACTTTTCATTCCTGAATCTTGAGAAAATTTAGTCTGGAAATCTGGCTCTAAGAACGCTGCAGTATCCACAATAAAAAATAAACATAGGATTGCAATTTCTCTGCTATGCATAATTCTTAACTATTGCTATCTAAAGTCAAATGATGTTAAAATATTACATGCCATCATTTGATCATGGAGCAAAAGATTAGGAATTATAGATAATTTCGTTGATTTCGGAAATAATATAGTTATTATTTTATGTGACGATGCAGCTGAGATCAAAATATTCGGAAAATTATCACCGATAATTTAACATAAAACATGACCAACTTTATAAAATTTATCTTCTTCGACTATATTTGTTGCAAAAGAAAGAGAACGGTTACCTAATCCGAGACTCAACATCCTAATTTTAGAATATGTCTAATTACAATACAATAATACTTGAATTTTTGCCCATTAGGAAATTCGATTAACTTACGCTTTGTGTCAACTCCTTGTGTTAACTCATACGAATTACTGGACACTAGAAGCGCATACGAGGTCCACAATGGATGCCTGACCATCTCAAATGAGGAAAGAGGAAGATGCTAAGTTCATCACCAGATACATCGCGATTTAACCTTTAAATTTCAAGGAGTACATGAGATTTTACTATAATAAATTAGCAAAACGATTGAAGTTTTGATTCAGGCAGGCGATAAATTGACTGACATGGATCAGATAGAAGAGCAATATTAAAAGACCTGAATTGCAATTGAAATGAAATACAAGGTCACTTTGGATGCTTCATTTTAGTAAAACAGAACAAGATCCTCTAAAAAGTATGAGATAATTCTGGTATAATTTAATTTAATAATATCTAATAATCCATTCAACATATGGGTAGCTCTTCCTTGACTATTGTTATCTATTTAAACATTGTTATCTGATGATTATTGCTTCTTAATTACTATATCGTTTAATTCATTGTGATTTGTGAATTTAAACTAAATATCTGTAATAATTGTGTACTGTGAATTACCTATTTTCTTTATAATTATTTTTAAAGATAAATTGTATAAGCAACGCAACCACTAGACTCCCATCTAACTGCGGCGGTAACAAGTAAATAAATCAGTATGAAATTCTCCGCTGACCACATATGGTAAGAGCAAGATGAATGCCATTATTTAGCGATATTCATGAGAATCTCATATAACCACAACCACGACACAAAGGTACATGGGAAATGCTTCTATTATCCTGCGCCAAAAGACAAATGGATATACGTAAGATCCGAGTTAAAAAGATACGCATGGTCCACACAGTGTACCTCATCTCTCTCCTTTAAATTTCGGGAGATGAGAAAAGAGGGAAAGAAAGAAAAATCGAATTGAGTCGTAGTGAAGCAGGGAAAGTGAAGGAAAGGCTAGAACAGGGGCACTATCACTTCCAAGGGGTATTTAGGAGAGAAAAATCGTTGGGTGGGGTTTGAGTCAGACCCTTAATCCCTTGAGCCACAATGGAAGCGCATATGAGGTCCACAATGGACCATCTCATCTGAGGAAGATGCTAAGTTCATCAACAGATACATCGCGATTTAAACTTGCAATCAAATATTCACTTTCTTAATTAAATTTAAACGTTTTAAACAGATATTTGGTCCTTTAATCTATGCGGAGGTTCTCTGACTTGAGTTGTTGATTGATTGCATTGATTATGGTCACTCCTTACAGAATGCTGCGACTGTATTATTTAAAAATGCATTTAGATTTGATTTACAGAAAAAGAAGGCGAAAATGATATTCTGCCCTGATGAAAAAAGTTGCCATATTAGATTGGGTATTGGACGCACCTTTTTTTTAGAAATTTTTGCTAAAAAATTACCTCGCGTCTTTTATACTAAGGTATAAATTTGTTAATTTTCTGAATATCATTCTATCTATCGAGGTTAGATAGAAAAAGAGGTCCTCTGGGGCCTGACTTTGCCTAATAAAGGGTTTAATAATAATAATATTACATTAATTTGACAGTTCGCAACAAAAGTAACAACAGTGACAGTAAAGTTGATGGCATATTATTTCGTAATAAATTTACATGAGCCTATTTTCGCAATATCATTGTTACGATGATAACTTTAAAAAAGCATATTAACTTATTTGACGGCGTATAGAACGCACTTTTCTTTGCAAATTATGCCTGGAAATGATGACCATTCCTTATAGAATAATATATGTATTATTTATTGGGCAATTATGCTACATTAGCGTACTATTGTTCCACTTATACAGGTCTGAGTCAGAAGAGAAAGCAAGAGCATTCCTCATCTTGCCTCATGCTTCATCCAACACGTTTTAAATCTGAATCTAAACGTGGAAGGGACTATCGAGCGGATTTATTTACAAACAGGCTCTATACTATGAGATGGAATGTTATACGCCTGAAAAATTAATATGCAATAATGCTCATTGATATTTGAGCCTTAAAAATAAGAAGATGAATTATTTGCTGTAAATATTTCTTTTAAAGTTAACTTTCGAAACTAATATTTTCCACTTCAACTGTCCATGAGTGATATAAACATTACCTTCGGAATAATACATTCTGACAACATTAGCAAATGATTATAACAATAATATTTATATTGCATCGGTAACATATAATTATAAGAGGCTCCACAATAATGATCGTTACAATCTAAAATTTCAGATATTATTGAAAAGCAACAAAACCATCTTTTAAACTGATGTTCGAAAGTTTCTCTGGTAGCTACTATAAATTTATGAAGAAGGCCTAAGAGCTAATTGAGACATTCCGCGGTGCCATATTCAATTAACTCACCGAGAAACTTACGTTAAAAATGTTGTAAGAAGCATTAACTTGTCAGCCGAGCCAATGGTTTTTCTCAAAGTATTAAATTTGTCAAAATAGTTATCTCAATAGCCTCAGCCCGAAATAATTAATCTAAGTCGAGCAGTAAAAATTCACTCAACCGTCAACTTATGGAAAGTGTCCAAAATTCGAAATGTTACGCCTTCTAACTCAAGGTTAAAGCTTCACAAAAATAAGCCGCATACCTGAGCAGACCCAACGAACGGAGCATAAACAAAAAAGTGGGCAAATTAAAGAAGCGCGTTTTGAATGACATCTTTGATGTCTCTTGCACAAGACGAGGATTTACGCGCAGTGTTCGCTCGCCTTTAAAGTAAACGAGAATTGGAAAGTTATGTGCTTTGGGCGATCATTTCTATTTGACAAAAAGGGACGCAGCGCGAGGGAATTTCTCGGGATAAAAGGATTGAGATCGAAAGACAATTTGGGAGGTCTCCTGAGAAAATCGCGAATCGAACCAAAAGAGAAAAACGAAGAAAATGCGTAATACTCACCGTAGGGAAAACGGATTCGTAACAGAAAAATTGAAATTCTTTTAATCCGAACAGAAACCGAAAAAGTTTATTTATTCCGTTCTGATTTATAATTCCCAATAATTTAAATTTTGCTCGAGCGTTATTAGAGGAAGGTATACTAACATTCGTAGCTAATTCTTACGAGTAACTATTATTAATTTATGTTTTAAATTTGGTGAGACGTAGTGTAAATGAAAAAGCTAGACACAACAAAACAAATATTCACAAGGATATAATTTTATATCGATCGGAGCGGAAAATACTGGTTCCACGCAGGAAGGAGGAGGGAACTAAAAATATTAGGGTTCGATGTCCTGCAAACACACAGCGACAACAGGTGAATTGAGTGAAACATGATAAAAATGGTTGCATAATAAAAATTAAAAATGAGTTAGCTTTCCTCGAGGAAACACCACAGAGCAAAGAATTTTCCTGGTATTCTTATATAGTTATCGATAAAATAGAATATAGTTCCCTTGAGGTTGCATAGGAATAAGATCGGAAGAGGATTAAATAATAATAGAATTGAGTCGCAAAATTTACAATTTTCGGAGAGGAAAATAAAAAATATCACAAATAGTGTATGTCTAGCAATATTGTACTATCTAGCATCAAATCTTGATTATACCTGATGTCGACTTTGAAGTGCCAACCACATGATACCACAGTGACATATCTCAAAAAAACACACCTGAAATTATTTATTATTTTATTGCAACCAAAATGAATTCGCATTACCTTTTTTTCGTACTTAACTCTTCGAAACATTACAAAAAAGGATTTAGAATATTTTATAAGAAAGACTTTTTATTAGTTATGAAACGAGTTTTTAAAATTCATTTACTAAACTAATATGGACGTTTCAATGAAAGTAGAAACTATGTGTAAAACACTGAATACGCGAAAATCACACAAAAGAAATGGAATACCTTTATCATATTGAATCACACTATGAACCGAAAACTATGAAAAAAAATTAGAAGAATCTTTACGAATTTCCTCACTTGAAATTTTTAAACCAAACTCACATAAAAAAAAACGAAACAACCCTTGGCCAATGTCAAGAAATGGTTAAAATTCACAGAAAGAGGTGATGTTTTGCGGAATTCCATCACGAAAAGAAGTTGAACTTCATCCAGCAAATTTTGCGGAAAAAGTACATCCCCTTTACATTTTTCTTGATGAATTCAAACCCAGTTTTCAACCAGTTTTACAATAAGCAACACTCTTTTGTAACTCCTAATCACCCATTGAGAAGCAACTTAAATTCAACGCTGAATATACAGTATTGTTTATATTTGTAAATTTTTAAAAATTTGTAATCACTTCTTCAAGATTAATACGACTCACCGCTTTCAGCATGTACAGCTTCTTCACCAAATTCAATTAAATTCTTTCCTATACCGTAAATACGACACACTCCTGAAATGCCAATCGTTTTCCGTCCCGATAATTTTCATGGAGATTTCCTTTGATTTTTCCACAACTCGTCGGATCGCAAATTTGCCCTCGCATGCATCTGAGTAGTGCAGACTATCGCAGAGCGACGTGGCTTCGTGGGTGTGATAAAGCGTGAGCCGCCACGTCCCTGCATCACGCACGTTTCGTGCAGAGGCTGCGACAACACAGAAAACTGGCACGGGGATAAAGGAGAGAGCACGCTAAGTCTCGCAGCACGTGATGTCTCTCGACACTTGGCGTTTTGAAAAGCGTGAGGAAGAGCCCTTGTCACGACTTGCATGGAAAAAGAGCACTCGAGCGATAACTCGTAAGGTTGAGGAAGAATGAGGAATTTAATTCGCCCCTTTTTAATAAATTCGAACGCTCCTGCGACGAGAATAAATTAAACAGATCGATACGAAGTTACCGCTGTTAAGGCTGTTTCACTCAGAGGCGAACTCACATCCAAGAAGTGCGGGGGTTTCCGAAATTTAGGGGCCCCAACTGTATCTAAAGGGGACAGCGTGGGTCGTCCTCTAAAACTGATCCCAGCAGATTGAAAAATTAATGCTGCCATAGGAATTAAAAACTCTTATCAGTTTTGTAAATTTTAATACCATTGAAAAACAGAATAACTTTTTATAAATTGGAATAATATAGATCCGTATTTTAATAAACATTCTACAAGAATTAAAAGTTAACTCATGGATGATTTATTACGATGAATATACAAATGTATGAAGAATAGAG
Source organism: Pachydiplax longipennis (assembly GCA_036926295.1). Taxonomy (NCBI): domain Eukaryota; kingdom Metazoa; phylum Arthropoda; class Insecta; order Odonata; family Libellulidae; genus Pachydiplax; species Pachydiplax longipennis. The sequence goes on along the minus strand of JAVFKF010000044.1, from coordinate 4,284,231 downwards.
ATCGCCTCTCCGAGCGAAACTGGAAAAAAGTTGCTAAAAGAAGCGACCATCAAAAACGGAGTATTGCTTCCACCAGAAAAGCGATAGATTTTACCCTTACAACATATTCAGCATCTTCAAACAATACAGATGGGGAAAATGTAAAAAATAACCGTGGATAAAATGTGTTTAATCTTCATTTATCGCAAATAGGAAACTAAAATACACCCTTACCCAGTGATTTCCAAACTCGCCATCTTCAGGGGGTTAATGAATTTACAGAGTTTTTTGAGCCTCTTATTCATTAAGTTCCGATTTCTTTTCCCTCATATACCCAAGTAGTTGAAAAGAAAAAGAATAAAAATCTGTGATGTGATCGAAGGAGAACCAGAAGAAATATATATCGATGCAGAGCTAAGTAGTGAAAGCGAAGGAAACGGATGAATCGAGATGATAGGATTAAGTGTATTAGAAGAGCAAAAGGAGCGAAGGCTTTCATCAGGTAGATGGACCAAAGAATGGAGGGCCACTGGAGGATAATGATTAGTATTTGATAGGACCGAAAGAGACGAATGCCAAGATTACTGATGGAATGACGAAATCAGAGTGTGTAGAAGGAAGGGTTTGAAACATCGCTCGAGCTATTATACCATTTCAAGAGTATTCTTTCAAAAAAATTAATGTCTTTGGTTTCGGAAAAGAAAACGTAAGGAAACTTACCCACAAAACAATCTAAATCCTTACCTTCACAAAAAAATCCTTTTGATGAGCACATTAAAACCCGTTGCTTCGTTTAAGACGCAATCCCGTTTAAAACGCTGTTTTCTCTGGAAATCCTCAGTCGATAGACCGATATTCATTATTCTTCCATGATTGTCAATCTGAATATATTCCTAAAAATTCTCTCCATTATCTTTTGCGACTATTCAGAAGACCCACTACCTTCAATCGTTTAGTTTGATATGTAAAATAATTAATTAAAGTTCATCTCCCACCCAGAATAAAGAGAATTTCTGCCATCTCAAGTTCATGAACAGTTAATTTATTAGGTAGTCTAGATTCATATTTGCGCAGATAATTCAGTTTCATAAAATACGCCGAAATCCAAATATGGACTCAGCGTCCAACAAATATGAAAACTGACGCGTACCGCATGGGAAGCATTTAACCTCCAATACGAGTCAACTGCGTTAATAAATGCATTTCCAACAACCGATACAGAACAGTTTCCCTTGGAAACCGATTATCATTCCGTTCCGATTTTTGGTTCGCGACGATTAACATTTTACTCCAATTGGAAGGAGGTTTGGCAAACATGTGTGAGTCTGATCTTCAGATAATTATTATTAAGTTTTATAATAAAATTAAATTAATTTAGCGTAAAAGAAAAACGAGAAATAATAAAACAAACGTTCATAAAATATTACCTAAGTTGGAATGAAAAAGTTCGATGTTGACAGAAGGAGCAAAAGCTGAACTGAACTGAAGTTCCATTTTCATTGAACCGGAACGAAAAATATTATGATTCGATTGCCTGAAGCAGTGTCATTCTTAAATCCCTCAACTTGCGATGCAACAAAGTTCGCTGTCACGTTATAAAATTACCTCCAAGAAAAACAGCTCAGATGGCTTTCTTACTGAACATTCGAAAGCTTTGAAGTACCGGTTTCCCATTCCTTCGTACATACAAGTGTGAAAGAAAAAATGCCATTATGCAGTGTACGTGGGTTGGCCGTAATGGGAGAGAAAAATGCCGATTCGGCTTACGGGAAGTTTTTGGTTTCCCCTTCGGCTTTTTATTGATGAGGAAACGAGTGGTTTTGCAATGACTCCATAAATAATCTTATGCCTTTTGGCAATGATACTATGAAAAGTTCTTTCCACAAATAGCAAATATCACTCGCGTTTCATTCCACTAGCATAATAAAGTATGAATTAATATCAATATCAGTTGATAAATTTTTAACTTAATTATTAATCCATACCAAATTTTAACACTAGTAGATATTTTTCCATAGTAGGGAAGAGTAAAATTATCCGAAATAAAAAATAAGGACATTATTTCTAAACTTTACTTCCAATTATAATGGCCAAATAGAACTGGCGAATTCCATGGAATGCATGTACTAAAAGAAAAGAGGAGTGAAAGAAGAAGGTTCGCCTTCAATGAATGCTGTCCCAGGTTCGATTTACGATGGGAGTCCTAATGACCACAGCTGACGAAGCTCTTTTCACAATACTACTACTATGAAAATCAACGAAGACTACATCACAGACCAAAAGATATTCTGTGAAATCAATATGAAATGTTATTGTCTCGGACACGTTGAAGCCGAGTTCGCCAAAGAAACACGTTGAAGCCGAGTGCATTTCCATAAGAATACATTGAGAATCCACGCTCGTGTGAAACTAATGATAGGGTTGATATTTATCAATTTATTAGTGAATTACGGAACTAAATAAACTTATGAAAATGCATACCTACTATTGCATACATCTGGTTTTTACATTTTCCGAATTCCATTTTTTACATCTTTACCTATTTTAATATATTTATATTACACAAGTCTGCAATCGATCAAAATGATCTTTACGTGCATTTCTTATGAGAGGACTTTCGAGTTATCTGCAGTCGAGCCAAAGATACTTTTGGTAGATCAAAATGACTCAGGTCATTGGCCCTCTAATAGATACCCAAATTAAGTATCTCGTATCTGTTCATATCGTAAGGAAATACGTGAAATTAATGTTCGAAATTTTCTTCCGTGTATCTCTTGTGGGAGTTTCTGACATCGGATTAATAAATATATACACCACGGTGATTAAGATATGAGATAACACAGTTAAGACATGATTTTTGTTTTATGGGAAGATTAATCAATTTAAATTACGTTCTTTTATCTTGTGGGGGAGTTTACTAGTTTTAAACGGTAGTTAGAGATGTCCCAAAAAAGCCATCAACACGAACGCTGGTTGTATCCTCGTCCCTCCACTCACAGCCGTTGAATAATATTTTGCATAGCATTCAATCTTCAAAGAAAATAATTATTCAAAATTCATGAGAAAATACCCTTTCACATTTTGTATGAGAGGAAAAACTGCTAAAAAGGCAAAAAGCCACTCCCGGAACTTATGTGTGCTGCGCTATCATTATGTTCTGTCGATATGCATGAAGCAACGAAAAAATTAACATGATGCATGATTCAATTTTTGGTCAAATCTTTTCAAAATCTTTTTGGTGCAAATGGCACCATATTTGGACTCTCAAACTACTTATAAAAAAAATCCTACAGCTAAACCATCAAGAAGACACAGGGGAAGCACAAACGCTATAAAATATCCTTCTTTACGCTCTAGGCTATGAATCATACTATGAGTATGAAATGCTATCACTTACTTAATCGACAGAAGGCAAGGCCTACGCGTATTACGACTGACGCTGGAGTAAATCAAGTTTAACGATGACATTTATGAAAAGGCGGTGATTCAAACGTGGGGTATTACCTTCTCGATTTTAATCTTTTAAAACTGGACGCGTGAGACTTCTCATGCGGTGAAAGCAGTCATAGACTGTGACCATCGAGATTGCAACCGAAGGTAATGATTGGATGAAGAAATTAATAGAATAACTTGCATGAGAAAAGTTTCTTCATTTTCAGACGATATCTTTACAGAAAAATATGATTATTTTCTTCATTTCTCTTCAATGAAGGAATTTCCAAGACTATTGTGGTAGTTCTAGTATTGTCAAAAGTGATAGAGGTCATTTCGCACGTCCACTGGAAATCGAACTCTCACCAACTTGGAAAACGTTGCCCTACCAAGAGATCTTTCTACACTATTTTCGGCTAACAATAAGTACTGCAATTACTGGTTAGTAAGCTTAGGTGTAAAACACTCCGAAGTCGAATATTGGCCCAATATGGCAATATTGATATTTATAAATATTCTCCGTAAAATGTTTAGGGAATAATTTTACAATGGAGCAAACAGAAAAAGAAAAAAACAATCTATACTAGCAGAATATAATATATTTATATACTTATGCGTAAAACACATACACACGCCCACATATTTAATTGCATATATTAAAAATATTAAACCCGATCACAAATAGAATTACCATGATAAATATTTCGTATGAAAATATCAATACAGTAAAATAATGTTATATTTTAAATGCACTTATAATAAATTACCAAATAATAAACATAAGAAATTAAAAATAACGAATAAAATTATAAAATAAACTTAACACCTCGAAATGAAGGTTCCATTGGAAAGTTTAATTCTAAAGCTCCGTCCAATTGTCTAAATGAGCTTCAACAGGAATATCGTCCGTCATCACCTGTTCATCCCCTCTATTTCCAGTTCTATATATCCCACTCTTCCTGGGAAGGTTCATAACAGTTAATTGGTCAACTGGAGAGAATATCTCCTCGTGTTTAACCGGATAAAATAAAAGCCTAGAAAAGCTCTATCGGAACTGCAATTAGAGAAAACGATTCTTTGAAAAAATAATATAAACTTAAACTAGATGAAGAAATCACTCGTATTCGAGAAAATGTACTATGTCAGGAAAGTGAATCAGCATTTAAGAAGTGTGCTTAAGATCGTCACTCGTTTGATAGAGCAAATTGCCCTTCGAGTAAATCTTCTTTCGTCGCCATTGATGCATTCACTGAGATAACTGAAGTCGTAATCGAGCGAAGGCTTTTCTCTATAAATACTCCGAAATGAAAGACGCGGAAAAATAACGTTTCGGATAGAATATTTCCTCGAATAACAGACTGAGCACGTGTATTCGCTAGGTACTTACCTAACCAAACAGTGAAGATTTCCACGATTTTCCTTTTATGGAAAAAATTAAAAGTACCGTAACCAGCAAGAATGATTCTAAAAATGTATTTCATTTCGATAAATTTACTACAGGATTAAAGGGGTAAATAAGACACTCCTTGTGTTCTTCTTAATTTATTACGAAGAAAATCTGCGTTTCGTAAATATACACTTTCACATAGTGATAAAAGAAAAAAAACGATATGTAGTTTTCTTAGGTGAATAGTTTATTGGCGTGGTCATCTGAAGTTCGTTTTAATCTGCTGAAAGCTATATTTCTTTCACAAAATTAAATCAAAATGACAGTCTTCTGAAACCTAAATTTCTACCAAAAGAAGAGAAGCTAAATAAAAACTTACTTCGCTCGTAAAATCCTTCGTTTCCACATTTCTTATAGTACAGCTAGTTCCAAAAAAAACTTACCACCTAAGCCGCAACCCGCATAACAGACGTGAAGCTCGATGAGAGCGAGTCTAGAGTTTTCCACGCATTCTATTGGCTCTTGGAAGGAGGAGCATTCTGACGGCGCCTTTTTAAACCGTTGTGAAACGCGTTGAACGTATTTGTACCGTCTTTATTAGCACGAAATCTAGTTTAAATTTAGTGTTAATTTTTACTATGTCAGCAGCATAGTATTAAAAAATGAATGAGAATCGGATCTCCTTATTTCGGCCAGAAATTTCTGCGTAATTCACCTTTTTCTGGAGGCATCGGGTAAACTTACTTTAGCTGCTTCAATTATCCAATGAAAAATTATGTCATTGCAAGATTAAAAAGGATTATATTATTACGTTTTTTATGCTCTTGACGCCTACAGGAAGAACTTTTAAATTTATTTAGAGGAAATTCACGACTATGACTCAAATAGAAAGATGAACGAAAACTCAGCAAGGAGATAAAGAATAATTAGGAATAAGAACACAATCAACTGTATGTCAACTAATTTATGTTGCAGAAAAATTCTATCGAGAAGGGGAGTATGAAAAAACTTCGAAACCTACTGAGGAAAGCAAAGATGAAAAGAAACTTTATCTGGACGAATACACCGAGAAAGAATCATTTTAAGTCAACCTGGTAGAGAGCTCTGAAAATTAGACCCAAAACATATTACAATAAAGTAAACCAAATAAATTACGATCAACTACATCAGATAATTACATCAAATATTATAAAAATTTTAAATACCACCAAATCATATGATAGAAAGTAAAATATTTATTGGTGTGCTATCATCATTTTCTAAGGTAATTGTTTAAAATTCAAATTGCTAATTTAATATTAAAAAAAATAACATAGGTATTAGAATAGTAGCACAATTTAAATACTGAGGGCTACAAAATTTTTTCACGTATCGAATTAAAAATTAATTTACCACGAAATTAACGCCAGCATCTCGTAACATTTTTCCGAAAATATTGTTCATTGCCAGTCCCAGAAAAACTATCCCTTTAATTAAATCAAGTTCATGTTACTTGCAAAATTATGCTGTCCCATCTTTTATCTGATGCTAAATCTCTTTCTTGCCCCGTGGTGCAAATTTTGACTCGATTTCATCACAGTTGAATTATTCTGCAATACAGAGAAGTATAAAATTTGCTTGATACGACAATTAACAGAGCATTAGGAATTTCAGTATATATGCATCAACATGCCACTCTGTTCTTACTTCCACCAGGCATTCGTGGTGACGGTATCAGATGAAGCATTATGATTTTGAGATGAGATTTGGCTGTTTCTGACAAGTTCGCGTCTGAGGTTTTACTAATTCTTCCATGGAGAAAGGAGAACTTTCCTTCCCTCCACCCTGGCTCTAGGAGTATCCCCTATTCATTCCTTTGTTGTTTCTTTTTCTTTTGTTGCGTCCATCGAAAGGTATTGTCTATTTTCTCAAAGGAACCATAAAACGGGCGATGGGTGAAGGTGAACTTCGCTCTGAGAAAAAAAATCCCCTTTTCGGCAGATTGTGGATGGTCGCATGTATCCGGGGTAGCGAATTTGAAAGCGCTAATGAGGATTCCTGACCGCACCCCTGCTGAGTAGGTATCAAAGGTTAGGGTATGGTGGCGGCGACCGATCACAAGTAAGGTGGGAAATGGTGGATCCGCGATTTGTAATCTTCGCCGCGGGTATTCCCTTAGGGAATGAAGATATTCAACTCTATTTTTGAGGTAGACGACCTTTCAGGACTTCTTGCAAGGAATAAAGTTTAAGATGGTTAAGAAACAACAGTTAGTATGGCAAATCAGAACCTTAAGACTGATTTGCATATTGCATATAAACTCCAGGTTTCCTATACTTGCATATTGCAGGTTTACGTGAACACCTGGTTTATTTACATTTACATTAATACCCCGCGAGCCGCCGTATGACTTATGTCAGGGGGTGTGAAAACAACCACAACAGGATTTCCAATGTTACTGAAATTATTTTCAGAACTATACGCTAGACTAATGTTTAATAAGACTAATGATCAATGATTGCTGCTTCGGTTTCTGAATGCCTCAAGTAAGCTATATAACCCGAATTGTTTGAATGGTGCATAATATGTATAATAATTAAAAGAAAAATCACTATCAATAATTATGAATGATGGGTAAAAGGAGTCATGGAAGAACACGTTAAAAATAGAAACCAACGGATGGTAACCGGACTTACATGAGAATATTCCTGTAATTCTCATGATTCATACGTTAGCTGTTAAAATATTCTTGGTTCTATATGTAATCCATTACTCCAACATTCACTCCAAAGACCTTCGTAACATCCTTCATCCTAGGCACATCATAATTCTCTACGAACTTTGCGAAGATGTTTTTTAAATTTTTTCATAGTATTTTTAAATAGTAATGCAAGGAAGATCATTCCAGTTAAAATAGGACCTTCGGAAAATCTGAATGATAACAAAGTTGACAATGTTTGGGTGCATCATATCAGAATTAGTATCTCTATATTCTGCTTTTAAAGTGAATGGTATAAACTGTATTAGCTTATACTAAATAACTAATTTAACAAAAAAATGAAAAAATAAGTAATGCTGCCTACCGTCAATTTATATCAATCAAGCTCTTCGTCAATGATTGTTTACTTTATTTATATAAATTGTTTTTTATGCTTTATTTCTTCCCTTCATTGAGCTAAAAATTTCGTAGTTTGGAATAACTTGAGAAATGAACAATGAACTAGAGAAATGCCATCTAATATTTATTCCTTACGCTTACGAGAACCAAATCTTCTCTTATAATATCTATGATACAAAATAGATAGAGCGTTGAAGATGATCTTACTACATCGACTAAAGTTTCTATTATCATGTCACTAAAATATGAATTGAAACGTAAATATGGAATTTGAGATACTCCACATATTCAGTGTCGCAGAAACTTAGAGTTTATACGCCGATTACAGATAAATCACATCTCTAAAGTTAGGTAAGATTTAGAATAAACCATTGGCTTGCATAGATAGTAATACCAATGTTAGCAATTTTTATCGGTTTGAAAAAATCGAACTCTCTTTCCAAAATAAATTGCTGATAAGAAGATGGTTTAGGTTCTGGCTTAGTAAACTACTCGAACTTTCTTATAGAATTAAAAGATTGTTACGATACATTGAACATCGCTATTGTATACAATTTCGGAGATCCTGGGAATTACTGATGCATCAGAAGGAAATTTCTGAAAGTATGATAAGTCATGGGCGTTATATCCTGTATATTTGAATGTTAACCATTCTTGACTAATATATTACTTAAATTGGATAAATGAGTAGTTTCTCTGGAGGCTGTCATAAACGGAAAAAATATATGTTGGATGAGAAAATTGAGAAGGTGAACGAGTGGGTTATACTTTTAAAAGAGGTCGTTCCTCCTACTCAAATTAACCAATTGGTCAACGAGGAACGCAAGAAATGCCATTACCTATTGTGATTTATCCAAAAATCTGGAATTAACATACCTCTTACACTTTCGGTTGTTAAATTCATGTGAGTGTATGTATTACTGTTGCCGTCGTTTCTCACTTCCCTATCTCTATCAAAACAGTCCCCCTCTTGAAGTCCTGGTGAACTCATTGCTTTAACCACTTCTTCCAATCACTCCTCTATCTTGCTTTTCAAATTTGTCATGGAATGTGGAGAGATGAAAAGTTTCTCATAGCCATACATTTTAAATACGAAGGAATATTTTCAATATCACCGAGCGATAAATATGTAGATAGACTATTCATACCAAACCACCGCCCATTCATCTCAATCATTAAAATTCTGTCGAAAAAATATGAGAGTTACGTAGGGCCAGCCATCAACCGAGGGGAGAAAAATTTCAACATGAGCCTCATATGCGCTTCTTATCCCCGTGTGATACTTACAGGGTTGGAATTACAGGTAAAAAGGCCCTAAAACTATTTCACTAAGTCCCTATTATTTCGCGTATTTTTAACGTTTTCTACATTATAATAATTGTAAACGTGATAATAAACAGTTGAAATATAAACAATGCAAGTAGTTTTGTATGCATTCAAAATTAATTGAAAATTTTACATTCATAGCTTACAGTGGCATTCAATGAGCATTATGACAAAACCTCATTCGCTCTATCTTTTTGTGTATTTTAGAACTTGATAAATACGAGAGAAGAACGTTTAAGAACGTAATGGTTTGTGACTGCAACCATTTCAAGAGGAATCCACAGAAGAAATCACGTTTATTCGATTCACACTTCAATGACACCAAAAAAAATTCATTTTGGATTCAAAATCAACGTGAAAGATGGTTGTCTCGTATCCGTCATCTTTATTAATTCAGGAAAATCGATCCTAGCACAATTTCTATCAATTGATTTGGACGGTATATTAAAAATACCAACTGCATAGATGATAAAATTACTGATTTTTTACCGATCGAGTTTTAATTTTGATGCTTATCAAGTTAAACAAAATTTATCTAAAATACGCAGAGAATGCCTCAAGACTTCATACTACATATTAACTTATAGATTTTTATGTATTTAAAGTAATAGCCTAGATATGGCCATGAGTTCACCTTACTTTACTTTTGTAGATTGCATTCACACAGGCTGTGATAAAACAGGTGATCGATATGGACTCCTTAGGTATATAATTTTAAAGGCTAATAACTCTTCTCTTGAACGATGTATAATATTATATACTATTATAATATATAATACGACCCATTATTACCGCAGAGTTTTACAAGCGAAGGCGTCGAATTCGAGGTCTATACATTTTGGGTCCGACACTGATTCAAACTGCGCGGAAATTTTCTTCCTCCCATCTCAGTCCTAAACATAAGCTCAGAGCGGCTCAGAGGCAGATTTTGCAAAAATTTCCTTCGTCCTGCTTGTGCCTTTCGTCTCAGACTCAAATTTTATGAGGGGAAGGGGGTTTGCCTCGGTTTCCTAGGAATAACGGGACCTCGTGTGCGACGCTTCCCTCAGTGCGAGAAGCAAAGCTAGAATATATACTGATTTGTAATAACCATTTTATAATAACTGAATTCTTGAATTACAACATCCATATTGTTATAATACTATTCTGCTACGCCAATGTCACCAAACTAAGGATACTAATAAATCTTTGCAATATCAATAATGCAAATAAATCCATTTCAACTCTGCAGGCGGAGCCAGGACAGAAGCAGACTATCTCCTCCATGTTTTCTCTCTCTCTCTCTCTCACTTCTTAAGGCTCGCTTGCAGGAAACTCACTGCCTGTTATGCGGGTTGCGGCTTAGGTGGTAAGTTTTTTTTGGAACTAGCTGTACATACATAGTTGAAAATGATCCGCCAACGTGATTTCAAAATATTGTTTTCGTTGTAGAAATAGCTATTTCTGCTTCTTATTTGTTCCGTTGAATATTAATTGTTTTCTCGAAAGTTCGGTACTAAGAACAACCGGGTTTTATTAAAATAAAGTATCTAACTATTACAGAACATCACTTTTCACGGCCAAAACTAGTCAAATGCATTAATGTTTTATCAGAAATACTTTACATATACAGCAGAACCCGGGTACGACGCTTTCAGGGGATAGAGTGACAACCGCATAATAAGAGAGATAGCGTTTTAACCGGGAATTAATAAGTTTTTAATGCTTGCAAAACGAAAATGAAACGTATTTTTTAATTTAGAAATGCTTAGCCCTTGAAACAAAAACGTTACTTCTTCAGTTTGTTGTATTGGCTTCAGTAATTATTAACAATTATAGTCTATCGAATAAGGAAAACAATCAGTGCATCTGAGGACGAGAATAAAACCTGCTAATAAGCGTTGTTCTTACGTTGTGATTCGTGTAAAAGGGACTGAGACAAAGAGCAGACCGCATCTTAAGTGGAATAACGTCTTAAGCGGAGCGTTTTAAACTGGTTTTACAAGTAAAGTAAGGTAAATAAATTGAAGTATCATCATATATCCCTTGGCTCCCTTGCAGCCACGTAAGCAGCGCGTTCGACTTGGTTGAAAGCAAGACTTAGTGAAACCACATTCAAGTTCATTTGCTTGAATTTGGTCGCATTCAAAACGAACGAGCGATGTGTTCCACACGAATGATGACCCAATAAACGAAGTCAGCAAGTGCGCTTCTCACTATAAATGACCTATTTGGAGCACGCCGATATCCAGAAAGAAACACGATCTGCGTTAAGAGACGGCGTCGCTATCACATCAATATCCCACACGTGTGGAATGCGGGAACACGCCAAAAACCTACTGCGATACTAAAAATGAACCATCCTCAGGAAACGAAGATGGATGCAACCAAAAACGCTCGGAAAACATAGTTTTAAGTGTCGTGTGGCCCGGAAAAAATAATATTTACACACTCAGCTTTTTGCATTAATAAGAGTAGAAATTCGTCCGACACTGAAATACAGTTGTTGTTGTTGTTTCTATAGAGTGAGATTATTCATGTATGCCTACATTAAGTTCGTTCACGCACGAGAAATAATAATACATTAAAGAGATTGCCAATGAGGATAAAATTTAAATGCAATGATAAATAATAAATAAAATACCAACGCCGCTGAGTGCAATAAATGTTACGCATGGATGAGATTGATTTCAATCTTGGCGTCTAAAATCTACCAGAATGTATTTTAGCATAGCAAAAGTTAATAAAATGCACCAATATGATGCCAATAAAAACTTCATTTAATTAATGCATTTAACTATTTTGAGTTTTGATAATAATAAGAGGACATTTTGTTACTATTTAGAAAAGGGTGTGAAACACTTTTCTCACGCACTAATGACAGTGATAGACTTGTCAATTTGAAAACAGTTAACTGAAAGGAAACGAAACGATAAACTAAAGAATGCAACGCAACTTAAATGAGAAATTTAAATGGTCCTATGGATATCGATACATTTAATTGTTATGGCGGCGAATGTCCTAATGAGATCTAAAACATAAGTGACAGTGATGAGGTGTCCTCTTTATTATTTTCTTGCAATTAGGCAGTCTCAGAATTTCATCTATATGATTAAAACATTAGTTATTTGTATTTTTATGGGTTCTACATCAATAACATCACACAACAATTAGAAAAGGGACACTCGACTGAACAGAAAGAGGCAGAAATACACGGCCATGGCTGTTCGCGTCTAGACGTGGCCTTTTTTCAGAAGCAAGTGGCTTGCGTGGGAGGGCTGATAGAGCGTGGGAAGATGTGGGAAGGAATATATGTTTCTTTACATTCCTCCTCCTCAAGTGCAAAACCATCAGTTCGTTTTACACTCTTTTTCGAAAAGAGGCGAAAACTCTTCCGCGTACGCAAAGAGGTCCTTCGTTGCGATGTTGGATCTCATTTTATGGCAGTATAAAGAATATTTCGTAGCAAATGATCTCAAGGCGTCAGCGCCATTATGGTCAACGTGAACGTCGGAATGAACGCAATTCACGAGTGTGTTAAGCCAAAGAAAATAAGCGAAAAGGACTCTTTTCGATGAGACTTGGGCTGTATTCACAAGTAAACTCAAAAAGTACTTTCATGAGAAGCAGTATCACTACAACATGTCCATTGTTATTATTATTAGTTGATGCTAGTGTATAATTAAATGCGAGACGAATTTATATCATACAATTCCTACTGAATAAATATGAATTTTAAATCACACCATCGCATATCTTTAAGTTGGATACGGGTATTAAACACTCCTTTATGTTATATCATTTTGTAACATATTAGCCAAATAATTCAGCAAAACTTTCAAAAATGCAAACAAAAATTCTTAGAAAACAGCTTTTTATTGAGGCTACAGCGCGACTTTCTGATAACTCGGAATCACTGACTTTTACATTGAGGAACAATGAATGATAAGTTAACGAAGTCAAAACCTGTAATCAAACCAAACTTCAAGATTTTAAATTGTTGAATAAAGACGGAGTATAATGTAGACCCGACTATGGCAAACAATTCCGAGTCGAGAGTGAGCCAACTACTATTCGTATTAATTAACATGTTATCGATGATTACGATTTCCGGTCAATTTCTACACGAGATCACATTAATTTTTGGGTTACAGCCAATGAAGTTGATACATTTGATGCGTTTCTTCGATACTATTTCTCAAATTAATGGACCGAAACACTTAAATACTCCGATTCAATTCCTGAGTTCTTTCATTCGTGTTCCTGAAACTGCAGGATAAACGGAGTAGACAATTTCCGGGACGTACACTAAAAAATTATACCGAAAAACAAAGAGAATTCTTTTTGTGACATAAGTGTCCTCACACAATCATTCTCCGTACAGCTATCGAACTGACTGAAATAGCAGGAACTTCAAACGGAACCTGACGAACCAGAAGGCGTAAAAAGCAAGAAAACGTCGAAGCATCGGAAATCTTGCATTTCTCTTCACCTCATCAAATTAAACGACCATCATCACGAATTTCGCCTTAAAATAAACGAAGAGCCTTAATTAGAGATCCGCCCATAAATCCTTAAAACAAACAAAAGGTGAAACACAACATGGAGCGCGAGGATTAAACGACTTAATCTGCAGCAAACGCTCAGATTTTTCTCCTCTAATCCCAGATCTTAAACAGCCCTAATACGATAAAGCGCCGTTTAATTAAATAAAGAAGGTTCGCAAAAGGCGCATTGATCAAGGAGGGGTAGGTTAATGACTTTGAGACACAGCTTAACGCCTAGGGGAGGAAGGAAGAGTGGTCCTCTGCCAATTTGGCCTTCCTGCCTCTTTATCCTTCTCGCACCAACATATCGGCCTCTTTCCCTTTGGCTGGTCCACCGCCTCTTACTCACACCACGAAAATAGGAACGAACACAGCGGTAAAGGCATAAGGAATCTCTTTTTCTGCTGGAAAAAAGGAGTGTGCTTCGTCCAAAAGGGAATACGGAGAAGTGCATCTCCGGATGAGATAAGATGGCTTTGCCAACGAGGAAACGTTATTTTTGAGGTATTTTTCTCGAATCGGGTCTTCTCGACGTCGGGGAAGAACGTGTTTCAGAAGATACTGTTTCTCTTATTCAAGGCTATGAATTTTTGCAGGCGTTTGGGATGACCTTAACTGTGTGTGCAAACTACTGGCACACGTCAATAACGTGACAAATGTTGCTCTCAGATTCAGCTTGGGAATCCTTGAAAGAAAGAAGGCTAGGTTGAGATCGCTTGACAAATTTAGAGAGAGCACGTTTGCAGAGGACGTAATCAGTATTACGCGAACCCCCTGCTACTTCGGCCAATGAGCATAAAATAAGAGAATTAGAAGCTAGAGCAAGTCCTTCTTTCCTTGAACGATACTTGATAATACCAACTACAGAAGTAATAACTTGATAATACCAACTACATAAGTATGTCCAACGTTCGGTGTTTACACCCCCTGCCACACGCCGAAAGGCGTGTAGATGTAAATGTAGATTTAATTCACATGATAGAAGAAGACTTTATGTAATAGCTCTAAATTGTTGAATCTAGTTTATTTAAGTCTTGGAAACATAGAAACATAAGAGCCATATCAAAAATATAACTGAGGTAATCTATTACTGCCATTGGATAAAAAGGATGATTCAAATATCTATAAAATTTCAATGTATGACTGAAAAGCAGATAACAAAGTTAAGGTAACACAGCCTGGCGAGCATATACTCAAAACTTTAATGTAAGATTGTGGTAATAACAGAACATGGATGGCATGTTATTTATCTGAGTTAATTCGACCTTGCGATCTATATTACAAAACGTGATTCATAAAAATTGTAAAGGTAAAATTATAAAACTTTTTTGCTATAATATCCATGAAAAATATAGAATGCAGGCATAATGCATCAATAGTCTTTCGTTCATGGTACCTCTACAGATGGAACTTTCTTTGCTTACACCTTTTCCTTCAAATAAATCCATACACTGTTTTATCACTCAGTTTCAATTCTTTTCCTTAATTTAAAAACTCATTTAAAACACTCAACCATCTTTCTTTTATAGTTGTTCGTCTTTCAGCATCTGTTCAAACGAACAGGGGACTTCTATTCCAAAACCATTCACTATACTTACATTTTTCCCGAAAATAATCATGCCAAAGATTAATGCAACTTCATATTCACAGCAGTGCTTAGATATCTTTATTTTGTAGACAGAAATACATACGTATAAAACTTTCTCACATCGTGGGGCTCGAACCCACGACCCTGAGATTAAGAATCTCATGATCTACCGACTGAGCTACACCAGACAACTCAAATATACTCCTAGACGCAAAGATTACTCATCGTTATGATTACCATGTATATTATTTTTTTCTGCCATGACTAAACGAATCAATTAAAAAGACACCGTTACGGAATTAGATATTGTTCATGATTTTTAAAGACTGACATGTCAATGTCTGATGAAATCACGAAGTATCCTCTTTGTTTGTTTATCAATTTTTATAAATCTATTACTTAATTATATATATGTAAATACTAAAATAAGGCACCAGGCCAGAAAAATATTCGCAAATAGAATATCCGCACATGTAGAAAACTTTATTACGAAGAAAATCTGAAGTAGCTACATTTCCGTAGAATTTTTATTTTTTATTAAACCTAATTAAGGATAATTTCGACATTCCTAGCGCACCCAATCGATCATAATTTCCTACGATTTTAAATACGCGAATTCATGACCCTAATTCAAATGTCTCCACTTTGTATTATCATTATGGGAACCCCTAAATGATCAGATAGTTGACAAGATATCAGAAATTGATACTATTTCTCGCCGAATCAAATTTATTCGCAGAATACTTTTCAGTCCATTATTCGTTTCCAATAATTGAAAACAGAAAACTTGAAATATTTTTGATAATTTTTTTCGAAAGATAAACTTTTAAATGTTTGAATAAATTATAAAGGGGTGCTTTTACGTAATTCATTATTTTAGCTCTAATTACTGAATAATTTATATTATTAAAAATTTCAATTGATCGAATCTACCCCTTTCATGATCTTGATACGGATGAAGATTTCGGAAATGAAACTAGCAAACAGTAATTTTCTCCTAAAGATGTGTGCCGCGAAACATTTTAAGAATTTTCTGCAGCATATATTTTTTAATGAGAAAAAGTTCATCATAGTTCAATATTTATGCTTGTAAATTTCTACAATTTTTATCGATCTTTCATCCGGCTAGTAGAAATTTCATTCAGTTCCGTAGACAATTTTCGGATGTCCGATGGAATTTCATTTGCTTGGATTTTTGTGCGAATACAACATCACCTTAACCTAAGCAAGGGATACGTTGCAAATAAGGGGTGGCGAAATTTCGAAAATAAGTATTTTACCGAGATTAGGATTCCAAGAGTTAACATTTTCCGTACCAAGAGTTTTATGTTTAACGTAAAATTGAATAACGTTGGTGAGCCGCAACCCCCACTTTGCCATGGGGTTTGGCAGACGCTGTCTCCAAAGAAGAATTAAGTAAATAAAAAGTTCACCAGGAACATATAATTAAATTCAATCGTAGATGTTTCTTTGTAAGGCCGCGATAGAACATGAAACGAGCAATATGACTTTCATCTTCCATTTCTAGTCAGGCAAATTGAGCCTTCATGCATATGCAAAACTAAAAGTTATGCCATTTCAATGGAGAGCCATCTCGCTTGAGAGCAATGAAATGATTTCGGAGAGTCGTTAACGGTCTATAAAGGAATGATAGACGACATTCGAATTCCTGCAAAACAGATCTTCGAAACAGATCGCACGTTCCACATACGATACAAAAATATCTCCTTTACTGTGAATGAAATATCATGAGGTGATGAACTTCCAAAACGATAATATAGTCTAACGTAATAAATTTAACTTCTTACTAATTACGGGTTTCTACATTAGCAATCAGTTAATAGTTTAAATAATCTTAAATCTAAATTTAGGAGAGATTACGTCGATTATTACATTCGATATGCTGCTCACGATCCAATTAGAAGAAGTATAAGAGATTCTGTGATTACCTACGGGGTAAAGAAATCAAAATTATTAAATACAAAGAAATATTATGTATTAAAATAGTATATGCGGTCAGCAATTATTTACCATTCCTTGGATAAATTTAACTAAGAGAAGAATTATAGGCACTGACAAAGGATTTTATTCCAGCAAGAACTGTAAAAACAATATCGGTCAAATATAACATTAATTATAATCTCACGAATCAGAGAGTATGTAATTGAAGTTCTCAAAGTGAGCTCTGCAGAACCTTATGGTAATAATGCGGGAAAACCAAAATACGAGCTCGAGAATATCTTTAGAGGAGGAACAATTAAGTGAACTCTAGTAAAATAATTCGTCTGGTGGTATTGGACTACGATACGAAATACAACTGATCGGAAAAATTTTAATCTTCAATTAATAGGGGTGGTAGGAAAGCATATTTGTTGTTATAAAAAGCCCTCAAAGTTCACCTTCTGCCATTACATTTAGTTTACACAACAATTTATGGAAGTCTGTATTCAGCCCAAAGGCCTTCACAATTATCTACCAAAGAAGGCAAGATGACGAGTAAGGTAGATTGATTACCATCTGAGGCAGAATGCTCTAAGCGTAACAAGTAATCGTACGAGAAGTACAAAAACTCTACAAGTAATATTTTTCATTGCATTCCAAAAGGAGAGACCGAAGTCATTACCCTTATTCTATACCTCTCATATCGTCACTTGAAGTGACTGGCCAAAAAGAAAAAAAGAATCTACTCTAGTTTCTACATCTGTTGAGTTATCTAATTCCTTTTGGCTTCAAAATTTAGGTGGGAATTATAATTAAATTAAACTGTAAGTAAGAACTATCCAAAGACTTATAGTTTAGTTTACGTAGTTAACCGATCTTTCACCGTTAAAGCACGAGTCACGTTACAATCTACAATAACAGCAACCATTCTACTTTTCCAACTTTCGTTTGCACAGATATGAATTATAATAATGGAGCTTTGATAAATACAGTGTATTCTACTTTACTTAGCATCAATATATATTCTAAGATTCCACGGCTTCGTGACTTAGAAAAAATTAAGGATTTTTTAAAGTTTCTGGGATAACTTTGGCCCGAGATTATTTGGTGATAAGGGGAGAAGGATAAAGAAAATAGACCACCTGAAAGAAGTATCACTGGTCAAGACCTTCAAGAATCTGTAACCGATCAGCCCTTTGACATCATCACAAAGGATAATAAAAGACCATTAAAAGAAACGATAAAGTTTCATAAAATAATTTGAATATACATAAATTTACTCCTTGGTAAATTTTAATGTTATATTTCAACTTTTCTTCTAATTAAAACATAATTTCCATCAGATTTGCACTAAATTCTTATTAACTAATTTAATTAAATTTATTAAATAATTTATATAAAGAAGCAATTTTGCCTTGCTAAGTGGATAACACTGATCATGTTTCAGGTATAGTATGGGTAATAATATGGGTTTTAACTAATGGGCTAATGTTACCAATCAATTTAAGCTAAAATTTGCCCAAAATTTAAGACATAGTTTTGATAAGGAAATCAATTGTTTAGATATTTATGATTATGGTGTTTTTCCACGTGTTCTTCAGAAAAACAATTGTTGCATACGAATATAGAAAGAGAAATGGCAGAATGGTAACGTTAAACGTGTTTTGAGCCTAGGAATTCAAAGTTACGCCAATGGACGGCATCTCAGTAGCTTTAACATCACTAAAGCCACGTGCAAGTCTGAGACAAAATTAAATGAAAGAAAAATTTCAGAACCAAAAGACAAATACAAAATATTCCATTTGTCAAGATATAGAAACTTTCCTTGAAGAAGGTTAAGAAATATCAGACTAAGTTAGAAGATCATTTTCAATACTATTCATAATAAAAGTAAGGAATCTATAATTAAATTTCCGCAAAAGATGTCAGACGATTTTTCATGTAAATGTATACCTATAACTACACTCGCTTGGAGAATGTGATTATTTTATTTCCTATTCGAGAAATTTCTTCATCTAGCAATCGCAATCCATTTAAGTAACGATCATCAAAAAAAGTGAAATACTTTACGGAACATGCAATTTCCTTCTTGAGCAAACAGCAGTTTGACTATCTAGGGAAAGTACATACGTCTAGAGTGTGACTGCTTTACTATGAGCACTAAAGTCGTAATCGCAAAAATCTTGAGTCAACTTTTTAGATGAAGGATATTTAAAAAGAAATGTCTTCCTTCTCAAAAGAATCTGTGATTTCAGTACGTATCAATACAAGGTGAGAAATCCTATTTCTCCAAATCCAAGGCGTACTTCATAAAATCACAAAATATTCAAATTTTTCCAAATTAATACTCAAATAGGGAAGCACACCTACCAATGCAGATGTTCTTCCTAAATTTCGTTCCAAAATAGTCGCTCTTCAAAATGCAACCAAAAACTCTTTCTTAAAATTTCTGAGCCATTTTAAATTACAAACATAACGGCGATAAAAATTCATCTGCAAAATTTGATACGCACTGAGATATCAACGTATAACTTTCATGCGGGTACGTCAACAGAAAGCGAACCTTAAAGGAAATCATGAATAAGAAACATCAGAGCAAACTGTAAATAATGAGAATGAATATTTGTACTTTTTACTTTTTACAAAACAAAGTAAGTACAAATATTCATATTCACAATTTACTCCGAAGACGGAGTTCCGCCAGATTTCATATCAGAAGATTAATTTTTAAGGGAACCTTCGTGGCAATCAAGAAAAAAGCATTGCAAACATATAAATAAGCCTAAATGTGAAATGATGAAAATCGTGAGTTACATCTTCAGAAAGTATTCTCTTTCCATCCATTAGCCGAGATGAAAATCTCAGATGTGAATACCTTATTCATAACAGATCCTAATAACTGTTCGAAAGTTCTTGCAATTATCATTAATCTTCACATTTGATAAAGTCATGTTAAGAAAGAAATGTTTTTGCCTCTTTGATTTACGGTAGATAAATGGTTTAAAGTAAAAGAAACATCAATCTTTAATCATAAGAATGTTCTCGCTGGAGCCTAAATATCGGTGTTTCGCACATTTTCTAGATATCGATTGCACAAAGAAAAACTTTGTGATAACACCGCCGGTTCTCGAAACCGGTAAAAATCGAAACATCTCGAACAAATTGCTTGTATTTTATTTTGCTTGGAGGAAAGCGAACAAGGCTGGGTCATCTGGGTCGTAACTACCTGGATATTGATTGAGCCTCACCTTGAAGCATTGAAAACGCGCTAAAAATCAAGGGCCGACAAATCCTTTTTATTCTGCGCCAGGTGCGTTCGACTTTGGTCGATGTTTTGAATGGCGATGACGTCAACACAAGTATAAGGTGCCCGGCGCGACCAAATGGATCATGAATCGAATATTTCCGACTCGAAATTCGACATGTGGGAGAACTGTCAACTTAAATAGAAACGCGAGGATGCTCAAATACGCCATGAATACTCCCTCCGCCGAAACAAGCATTAGTACATTTCCTCGCGATTTCGCAATTTATGTGACTCGACCTTTAGGTGCTGCCGCCTTGCGGCGTGCTGGTGGTTACGCTACTCCGCCCTCTTTTGAGGCCGTTCGTGACGTAAGAGTTCATCAATCACTGTCCATTTTCGTCGTGATTAGCTGGCATATTCACGTTGTTAGGCCATAACGAAACGGGAAGACAATTGAAAGGTCTACATCATTTGCGGATCTCCCTAAACAAACGAAGGACGACACAAAGGGTGCAAAACTTCCTTTGAAACTTTGCGAGGCTCTTCAAGACAAGGTGATACGAAGTCAAACAAGCGTATATATCGACTCGCATGAGATAATCGCATTTTTCTAGATGACCTCAAAACCTCTACAGTTCTTCCTGCAAAAGAAAGTATTTTAGTGAATGCGATGTCACCGGGGTTAGAGACGCAAGTTTATATATAATCTAAATCCGTGCAATGACTAACCCATAGCTATGATTTTCGGTTTTCTTTTCGAACGGATGCTGTAAAAGGTTACTTTGAGGACTCGATAAAGTAAATTCCCACCAAAAAGCACGATAATTGACGACTCCTCACACTCCTCGATTAGAGCCTGATTATTGTTACCGAATCGATTATTGCGAAAAAACATTGGAGCGAGAAATTTCACTTTAGAAGTAAAAAATTAAGCGTAAGTCAATACAAATTTCAATCTAGAATAAAAGACAGTTTAACCGGCCATTAAATAAGTAAACTTCCGAGAAAAAGAAGGAAGCCAACGACTTCCTCGTGAGCCATTAAGATTGCCGACCGGGAAAATTCGAGGAAAATAAACAAGCGTCAAAACAAGAACTAGTTTCCTTCCTAAAAATATCGCAGGAAACCGAGGCAAATACATTTTTTTCCTCGAGTCGGATATCGTAAGGGAGCGGTCATTTGGGAAATCTTTTTCTTTCTTCTCGCCGATGAATGAAAATGGAGAAAGCGGAAGAGAGGAAAATAAGGCGGTGGGTGGTGGAGTGGGGGCATTCCAGAAGGCAGTACGCACGGGGGATGAGCATGTCCCCAGCAATATTGATCCAGACTGGGCTCTCTCCCGGATCCTCTCCATCCTTATTCGTCCTATCACCTATATGAACAGACCAATATTAACGTTGACGAAAGTGATGGGTCGTTGACTGGTGGGATCGTCTGCTGCCTCCAACCCCCTTTCCTCCCCCTATGGTCTGCTTCTACCCACCTCCCCTAACGCCATCTGCACAGCTGATCGCGGTACACGGATACATCTCCTCAGACGACCGGCATCGAGAAAAAATAAGAGGCGGGACCTTAGAAAGAGCGAGAAATTCACTTGCCCCGAACAAATAATGCAATTCGGCCGCAGAAGCGATCAAAAACGTAACGAGTTCGAAGAACCCATGAGGACGTAACGTGTTGTCGCGGACTGAGGAGGGAGAGAGCAGTAATGCCAACAACCTTGCGGACAAAGAAATAAATTAGGGCACGGCTATCGCTAATACTATCTAAATGTGATACTAATCATTCGTGATAAGGCTACTCTATGGAAAAAAGGCACCCTGCTAATGGAGGGTATTCGCCCAGGATTTGGTAGGGATAAAATCTAAACAAGGAAAATGTCTACTTCAAACACATATTATATCATATGGAGTGTTTCATTTACTTACCTAAGAACGGGAACACGGAAATATCTTGACGCAACCACTATTCACTCAACTAGTAGGCGTTTTTCCATCGCTTAGCACACAAAACTGGTAATCTTCTTCGTTAAGCACAAGAAGGGTATCTTACAGGGCAGAATTTCAAAAACTGTACACAGCTGACACATTTCCATCCTAACCTGGATAAGGAATGAGGTATATTTTCTGTCAAAAAATGTTGCTTTGACTGATTTTGAAGAAATATTACGTGCGCTATTGTGTCATCCAACACTTACATTAACGCCACGTAGTAATCACTTAAAATAATTTAACACCGATCATAATTACAAGGAAACATTTTAAATTAAGGAGGTCAAGAAACTAAAGCGTTTAATGTTATATATTTATCTAATTCATCAATAAATAACTACAGTCGTTAGCACATACGTAATACTGGTGAACGTCCCTAAATTCAGTTTTATAGGATATTTATATTTGGAAAACATTACTTAATTATTTAAGCGGTATATTTGTGAACTATATTCTATATTTTGAACACATTAAATAAAATAATTTCATTTATCAAAGAGCACCAGGCAACACTGACGTTCAGCCGTATACAAACAATTGCAGAATGATCACATAAAACATGCCGTAAGGCCTAGCGCACATCATGCAACAACTTTAAAATTTCAAGGAATATTCGGAATGATCACAAGACACTAACCTTTAGTTAAACATGCAATTTAAGCGACGTTTAGCCCTCCAAAAATTCACAGGTCTATACCTACTACGAGCGCTGTCGCGCAACAATTGAAAACAGAAATGCGTTTGAAAACAGTCTACAAAATCCGTCTGCAAAGCAACGCAGTCGCCATACCTTTCAAAAATTATAATGTCAGTTTTGGTGCTGGGTCATAAAAATCGACATCATTTCATTCACGAAGTATTTCATTAATGTAAGATGAGCAGAAATTTTTATCTGTGGTTTAATTATAGCTTTGGTTAGGTTTTTGAGTCGATAGTAAAAATATATATTTCATATATAAGGGTTACGAATGAGTAAGTATTCATTAAAAATATCTAGGTGACTTATTTCATCATTTAATGAGTGAATGAAATCTATATCTCTTAAGGAGATGTTAACATAAACTTATAAACATTCAAATCTTTACAAGAAGATAATGCTATCGGAAAATACATGTTGGTGAAATAAAAATTTTACCTTTTCGACATAGTATATAAACTTCGTTTTCTCAATCAATTAATTTAATTCTATTCCGTTATCAGATCATTTTTCCCAAATGCTGTCTTTCAGAAGAGAAGTCTGACATTTATTCTTAATACACATTAACATAACTTTCATTGGAACGATATAAAACACAAAAGTTTTCATTATATATCTATTGCCAAAAAGTCCTTCAAATATTTCTCGTATTCTCACGAGGATTTGTATTTATTCGCTATCAGCACCATGTTTTTATCTGAAAAAATTTGCAGAGGAATAACTTGATTATTTCTATCTAATCATAGAAGATTATTATTTATCTTGTAAATGGAATGGCTTCACCTGCTATGAAACAAATTCTCGAGTAATTAAACTAGACCATATTTTCGGGTCTGAAATCATCGTAATCAGTTGCTGATTACCAAGTACTCTATGAAGCTATATGTGCTTAAGTAGTATATACTGTGTATGCTGTGATTAAGTATATGTTATGAAGATCCATTTAACTAAAACTAAATCAACAAATTGTTGATAGATACACAAACTAGAAGGTGCTGGACTTGGTTGGGAAGAAAAGGGTGTTAATTGAAGTAATTAAAAATCAACAAAGGAAATGGGTGAGACAAATATTGAGAGGAGAAGAATTGCTCAAGAAAGCAATCGAGGGAGGAAAGATGCTGAGGAAAAGACATAGAGGAAGACAAAGACAAAAGATGTTAGAAGACCTAAAGGGTAGGATGAGTTACCAATAAGTAAAAGAGAGGCACTGCATAGGGAAAGTGAGGGCAGATGAACCTATCGAAAGGTAGAAAACTCATATATATAAATCTACCAATTGCTTAAAAATATCCTATCAGCGATTTTCTTCTTTTTGGAGGAAATTATATATAATAAGGAATAACTTAGGTAAGTAAGAACACACCATATTTTTCAACTCTATACATATTATGTAAACCATCACTTAAGTTAACATGTATTTATTTCCCAAGGAAAAATATCTGATGGGACTGGGATTCAAACCTGCGATCTTCCTCCCCTCTGGGAAGCTGCTTTACCCAACTGAGCCATCCGGCCTATAAAGGCCTTGAAAAGCAGTACATTAAAATTAAGATATAGCATCACAGAATAAAATCTGCTAATAATGCCTTAATATAGCCTAAAGAAACATTTTAAAACTTTTAGCTAAGAATATAATAATCTCTTCCAACTCTATTTCTATGTATATCCCTGCCTTTGGGAGGTTTTCGGGGGTTATCCTCTCAACTTGGGTGAATACCAGGCAGGGTATTTAATTTATGTGTTTCCCCTCAAATAATGAATACCACCTGGCCAGATACCTATTTGTAGTCTTGTCAACAATAAATAAATATCTACACTAATATTGTAAATTGGTATTATAAAAAGAGAATGAATGGCTTATGCCTATTTCATAACCCTGATGATGAAAATGAAAAGATTTTTGAAATCATTGACTTTCCTAGAGGTTCTTAAGAGTTAACTCTCACAAACAGAGCCTTATAGCAGATGGACCTCGCTTTTTTAGTTAACAGTTCGGTATAATCTCAAATGGAAATAGATTCCAAACTTACAAATATAATTAAATCAAAGCAAGCTTTCCTTCTTTTGAGAAAGAACAGACTACTTCTTCCACCTTACACAAACCAATATCTTTTAACATTCATATGCAAACTGTTGAACATCTAAGACATTTATACTAATTCTTCAAATTTTAAGACATTATTTCTAATCTTGAGCCACAAGAAAAAATCACAATTTAAGAAGCAATCAAAGATTTTAAAACTCTTAGAATAGTTTTTCAAAGATAGTACCAGAAAGAAAATTTTCTATTCTCTGAATGTAAACTTGATAAACAGAAAAAATAACAGTTTAAGTTGAATTTTCTTCTTTAGAGAGATTTTGAAAAATAGCATGCTGTAGAGCTTTGATTGATGCCAGCAAATTAAAAAAGAAAGGAGTGATTAAGTTTCAATTAAGGGGTGCAGGTGGGGTGACACTGAAAAGGTACTGAATGATCAATCTCAACACTCAGTATTTTAGATGCAGCTGTCTTGAAGCTGTAAAATTAAATTTGTTTTTATTTTCAGCTGCTTCTAAGCAAATAAAATGTGCTAAGGAATAAATATATAAGATAAACAATCAAATATACACAGTTCTAGTAATTTCTTTATTAGTCCACCTCTGGTGCAGAGTAAGAAACACATTTGGAAATCTTTTTGGGAGGGATTATCTTCCTCATAACTACCCAAGTATATTACATGACATCTTCTATTTCAGCTGTCATTTTTTTCTTATGATAATTAAATATATATATATATATATATATATATATATATATATATATATATATATATATATATATATATATATTCCTGAAGAATTATTTAGTTAACTTGAAAGAATCAGTGGAGGGAGTTCCACTAGCATATATAATTATATATATATGTATGTATGTATGTATATATGTATTGGTGGCGACATTTGTTACAGAACGTTTTTCCAATGTTACATCATTAAAAAGTCATTCACCCATTCCTTCACTGATAAATTATTACTAAACTTTATAATTTTTAAACACTGAGTCTAGATGGCTTTTTATTAAAAGAATAACTTCCATTTGGGACAGTTGGAATCCCCAACCAGCACATATAAGAGTCACATCTTGATTTACTTCTTACCCAGATTTCTTAAAAATAGGTTGCCCACCTGGAGTCCTGACTGGATTGCAATGATATTTGTCATTTAGAAATGCAATATTGAACCTTCTACAGGAGACAGCTCTCATAATTTTTAACATTCAACTACTATTTCTCTTCTTATATATTTTTCCCATGATTAAAACAATAAATAAAATATAATCTGAAAAATTCTTCATAATCTCTAAATGCTTCCTTAGAAAAGGTATAATTAACTGACTTATATTCAGATTTTTTAATTCACGTCTTGAAATTTAGAAGTTTTTTATTACTTCATTAATTTTATCAAATCATGCATTTTCTCATATGAAGTCACCCCTCAAAAGAAAAGGGAAATGTGTATGAAAGAATTTTTTCTGAGATAAAAAGAATGGTGACACATAAAGATCTTAAAATTGGACAAAAACTATTCACTTATGTTTGAAAGTCGTAAGAAGTTGTGAAATAATAAATTTCCAAAATATTTCCAGTAGAATCACCCTGCTAGAATTCATGAATAACTCCCGCTAAAAGTATGAAAGAGGTAAGGCACAATCTTACTATTAGTATTATAGTATGTTACATCCAAGGCATAAGTTTGAACAAAAATGAATGCAAAATTCATTTTTAACTCAAACGCATATGCTGTAGTCAAAGTCACCTTGTTATATGGTAACTATTTAGAGGCGGAGATAGAAGAAAGCTGTAGAGAATAACGGCAATGCCTTTCATATCTCTTCATAGGTATCATATGATATTTATCAAAAATTTATAGGATATATGAGGGGCATGAACAATTTTCAAAATTTACCTTTATAATTAGATAATATCACAACTACTTTACTTTAAAACTACCAGTATAATTTGTCGTTGCAAAGGTTTTATCCAACTTTAAGATACTTTATCTTAGTGTAATCCTTTTCTCTCTAAGTATTGCAGCCAATGTACAGTGCAATCTGCTAATCATATTCATGACAAAATCTCCCACTACTATTTTTGCTTCCAAGATTTCCTTTGAAAATAAAGCAACCAATTCAGAATGCCTATAAGTATGTCAGCCTCTTTTGCAAAACTTTACTTTATCTCATATATGATAACTTTTATCTCTAATTTTCCTCATCACCTCTCCTGACCTCAAAGCACAATCAATTTACCAACTTTATTGTTTCCTAATTGAGATGTTCTTAAAATTTATGTGTTAACAGGAAGAAATAACAGGTTTTCATAGCATATTTAACAGAGCTATAAATTGCGAATTTTGAGGAAGCTTAAATATAAAGATCCAAATTATGTAAACAACACAGAGATGCTACCTCTCTGGGTTTTTCAGAATAGAAACTAACACAAAAATTCTTATCTTGAGAATCTCGGTAAAATTTGATTAATGTATCAGTTTATATTCCAATAAAAAAATCATAACAATTGAAATATGTTTCATCTCATAAAACAAACAGGAGAAAATATTTGTTAATACTAACATGTAAATATGACATGGATTTCAGATATGTAAAATTTGAAATATTGTTAGCCTTTTATAGATGAGAAAATTATACAGCAAAAATGGAAAGTGAAGCTTTAAGGCCACTCTTCAATGGTGAAATTAAACGGACACTCTAATGACATTCAGCAAATCAATTACAATTTAATAGTGTTTTCTTGAAGGACTAAACTTAAGAAAAATTATTCCCAGTTACCATAAAAAACAAACACTTTGTAGCATAATCAAAACATATATAGAATATGAAACTGCTATGAATCCATTTAAAATGTTCCCACTTAAGTCATTATCCCAGTTAATAACCAGTCCACTCCCAGTCTCTACCAAAAAAATCACATGGAAAATTACCACTTAAGATAGCAGTATGTAATGTGTTGTTTGTTAATACTAAAGTAAGTAACTTAAAAGTAATATGAATTATTATGTGCTAATAATATGAATTTTACCCATCTCCAGGTACACTGCAGCCCACTACAGCTATCAGCTTCCTCATTTGTTAGACCAAATATTTTTTACATTATGTGTTTTGCCATCCTCTGTGCCTTGCCTCATCCCTTTGAGGTCTTGTTAAGTCTCTTGTTTGGTTTGACTAATTTTTTGAGAAGAAAATGAAGATATTGATAAATAGAATAATCTGTATTACACTGTTGGCACCTATATGAGGTGGAGACCTATAGGTGTGAAATAGAGTGAGATTTTCATTAATCATCATATCTCAGGACAGAACATAAGATTAAAAGTTTGCTGGGTGATGTTTCCTTTCATTGAAATCTCAATGTAAAAATATTGAATAAATCAGAACTGGTTTTGAGTGTAGTCTTGACCATATTATAACATGTGACTGCCTCTCACCAATGCTAATAAAAAAATTTGTTCTTCTGCCATAATTGACAACTTAGTAAACATTGCTTCATTACAGAGAATAAAAGGACAAAACTGAGTTTATGATGAAAGATGCTCTCTTTATCCAAAAAAAACAGATTATTCCTAAAATATATGATGAGAATACAACCAGTATAACATGAAATAGTTTAAGGACTCTCCAGACATCAACTTCTGTGGCAATTAAAGTATGTAAACAAAGTAATAAAAATCCTTTTCATTTCTTATTCATCACATTATCTACATCTGTTGCAAAGAAAGACAGATAAATAAATAAAGAAAGGGGATGATAAAGCAAAGTAAATGGAACATTATAGTAGTGAATTTTCATTTTTCATAAAAATATATCCCTACATATATGAATCATTCAGGGGTACCTAAATCTTCATTGTTAAGGACAAGAAAGTTGTTTCTTTGGCTCTGCAACTAATAATTAATAGTCTCAGAAAAAAAATTGTAGATGATAAATATTTGTGTTATATAACTAAAATACTGAAATTTTTGTGACATACTCAGTTTATACACATTAATAATCCATTATAACAAGTACGGCATATAATGAGAGTTGCGTTATAGCAAGTGACTTTTTTGGCTATTGTCCGTCTCACAGCAAAAAGGATAGGGAGTTACATCCATTATAAGAAGTGGTTATTTCTGTAGCATCAGCATAACAAGTACCACGTTTCTCTATTTGTCTTGCAGGAGGCATATCATGAGAGACAAATCCAACAAGCAAATTGTAATCTGAGGCACATTATCTCTTCAAAGAGCAGAAAAGAATTAAATGCAAAGATTATTGTCACTTAATTCATGCATTTGTTTCCCACAAGTTGCATCAGCCTTCCTCAATAAAAATGCTTCAGGGAGCTTTGTTTAAAGATTTCTCATGAATTTCACATTCCCTTTGTCATTCCGTACATATGCAATTTGGTTAAGGTACATGAATTAATGAAATAATATTTTTGATGCAAAAGTACGTTTTTACACTATCTGAAGCATTTGTGTAATTAAAAACCCTACAGTTCCATTCTGCCTTGGATTCAAGAGGACATACATTTCGTATTCGGCTGTAACGAGTACTTTCCAATTTTTGTCAGCCCTCGTCATAACGGACTTCTACTACATGACCATGGGACATGTCTATACTCTGAAATAGATTCTCCTTATAAATGCTCAGGCTTCTTTAGGTAATTGTTGCTTCCTTTTCAAACAGTTTTTGTGGAAAAATTTGTGATTGTTGCACTCTTTTCAATAGTTTCATCAATTGCCAAATCAGCATTTCTGGGCCAAGAAAAAAAAAGCTTAGCACCAATATTGTTTTACCAATCATTTTTAAAAACTCTTCATTAATAGAGTAATCTATTCCACAGATCTTGTTCTATTTTGATGTGTGGATGAAACTTGTAAATGTTTTTTGATTATACTATCCTTTTCAGGAAATTGCTTGTTACATGCAAGGATGTAACTTCTGATCCTCACCTGAAGAATTCTAGGACACAATATGTTAAATATTATATTTGACTATATGAAAAGGTAAATGAAAGCCTGATAAATTATTTTTCAAAATTCGCAGTATGGTTACATCAGAGTTATCAACATAATTTGAAATGATAAAATTTTTCAGGTCAATCACATTATGTCCTGCTTGAATTGGATAGTAAATATTATTATTCTTTCTAATAAAACGGCAACTTAAACAAATTAATTTTATTTCATATCATTGGCATACGTTCACTAAGCACTTCAAAATAATACCATTAATGACAAAAATTATACACACGTACACAAAACATCTATTTCAGATTTCCATACACTTAGAATTACACATCTCTTTCAATTACTCTTCAACATTTCTTCTAAAGCTTAACATTAGATTTAATCTTTGAAAGATTAAAAATTACTAATGCCATACTAAAAATAATCTAATCAAAATATAATCGTTTTCAAATACCTATTATAACAGTCTTAATATGTTTTGTAAACATAATTTAAATCAAATTATTGCTACAAGAAACAAAGGAATATTTCAGTTAAACATTCTTACACAAATTTTCCTTCTATGAACTACCATAAAATATGAGACGATATCTAATTATCTTTTTCATAGCTTAAAGATACCTTATATTGATATTAATGCCTTTACAGAAAAAATTGTTTAGGTGGAATGATTCATGTTGCTCTCAAATTACAAGGCAGTGACAGAAAACAACTTGATTAGGCTTGAGAACAAAAGTTTTAATAATGTTTGCTTCTCCAGCTGCATCTCAATCATTTCAAAATATCTGCAACTGTTACTCATAACACAGTATGAGTAATGAGTATCACACAGTGTGATAAGTTTCAAAATATATTCATGGGTTAGTTTATTGAAGAAAATTGATGCCTTAATCCACTGATATTCATTTTAGGTTAACACACAGTCTGCATTAAATACTGGTGATTCAAACTGTAAAATGAGCTAAAGTAAAAATTTTTCCATATAACCCCAAAAGGTTTTGAAATCTCTGATTTTTGATCTGCAATACTGACAGGAATTAAGCATGAAATTTGGTCCATTTTCCCCAAATATTATTAAGATAATAATTTATATAAGAAAATTGCAAAATTCCCAAGAAGAAATATACATTTGTGCAAATGACAAAACACTGTATTGTTTGCAGTTAATTTCCTCAGTGACATAATCCAGAAAGTAATCACAACATATTCTACAGAAAATTTACAAATATACCTAAATAAAAGGATATGTACTGTTATTGTCAAAAAGCTATACAAGCTTCTTCTCTGTAACTTGTTGCTACCTAAGGTAAATGAATCACAGAAGAAAAACTTTGTTTCTTCAAGACAGAGGTCACATATTTTTTAATCTAATGATAATTAGTTATTAGAAATAACAATTAGCCAAAACTTTTATGTATAAAAACATGCACTTCTTTTGGCAATGAGTATTAATTTACATAGAACTTAATTTATGCTACAAGAGAAGAAATAGTACAACACAAATAATTACTACAAAAAATTTCTCTTGATAGGA
The DNA here is from genome assembly GCA_036926295.1 of Pachydiplax longipennis. Classification (NCBI taxonomy): domain Eukaryota; kingdom Metazoa; phylum Arthropoda; class Insecta; order Odonata; family Libellulidae; genus Pachydiplax; species Pachydiplax longipennis. The sequence goes on along the minus strand of JAVFKF010000044.1, from coordinate 4,252,475 downwards.
TGTTATTTATATACTACTGATATTAAAATTCATGCTGCAAGAGTGATAGGTTCCTAATACTCCAAAGTCTACAATAAGTGAGGCCATTTTATACATGAAAGTTATATACGTATCTTACTACACAATTGCATGCATTTTAATTTTAGGACAAGAATGTGATACTTTAGATATGACAATGCCACCACGAACATTAGGATTCAAATGAAAACTTAATTAGTTTGTCCATAGATGAGAGAGAACTTTTAGCTTCTTGCTTGAATTTTTGTTATTCAATTTGCATGTCCTAAAAGAATATTTAACATATGACCAATTCTAATTCATCCTTCCCAATACATTTGTGATTTAGTTAAAAAAGGCCTAAAATACATAATTTTGCTACAGACAGTTCTTGACTTATGTAAGTGGACCACTTTAAGAATCATGAAATAACTTAAATTTTGTGAGTCAGAGCTAAACAAAATAGTAAATTTATATAAAGAGCTAATGATTGATGTAATTAAACATAGACAAAAGAAATGGGTAGGTCAAATATTGAGAGGGGAGGGATTATTGAAGAAAGCGATCGAGGGAAGAATTCTACGGAAAAGACAGAAGTTGTTAGACGAATTAAGGGGTGGGATAAGTTACCAGGAATTGAAGGAGAGGGAATTAAATAGGGAATGTGGGGGCACATGAACCTACCGAAAGGTAGAACACTTTATATATATATAAAGAGTAACTAGTTTCTGTCATTTTTCATACACTTTTTGGCCATTAGAATTTACCATGATATCAGGTTTACATATGTTGAACTTACATAAGTCAGAAATTTCCTGTAATTCTTTATAGTATCCTCTTCAATACAAAGTTGATAGCTTAGCAGTTGTAAATTGAGTATGACTGGTAAACACTTCTATACATTAAGATGGCATACTAAATGTGACAATAGCTTGATCCCACAAACTTGATATAAATAGGTCAAAAAATATGATGTATTTGAAGCTACAAAAGTAAAGGATATCATTTACTGTAGTGATTTAATCAAGTGTATCTACAAATCAGAGAGAACCCCTTCAAAAGGTAAATAAAATAATATACACATCACTTTAACAATATTTAATTTACATGCTATATTGCAACATATAACAAATCTACATAGTATAAATATAGGAGTTTATATATAGTTTAAATGGAAAAAGTGAGATTTCCATCCTCTAAATTTATCAGAAATACCTTTTTACATAAAAAACAAAAACCTTGCTTACTGACAATTAAACAATATCAGCAGTAACTCATACAATCAGTTAAAACACAATTAAGGTAGACAGTAGCTCAAATGCACATGATCCTGATGCTTATTCTCATATATCTAGCATTGGTACTACTTCAAGGTATATCTTAATCATAGTTATTAAGAATGGGTTAAATGATTGCAATGATCTCTTCTTTCCTAAAGCTAATATTTCCATGCAGAGCACATCGAAAATACCAATAATTTTTCATACATTTCCTTGTAAACAGGCCTTTACAATACCTTACATATCATTTTCCATTAAACATGCAAGTTGACTTGCTATAATCACCATTTAAAGAGTGGGTAACAGTCACTGGATATTCAACACTGGAATGATTTGCTATTCACAAATAAAAATTTTTTATCCACCATTTACACCAATATTTAACAGCGTGTCTCATATAAACCACTGCGGCCAATATAACGAACCCATTTGATGACATCATGGTCTGAATAATTGAGTTTTGGCTCAAAAACTTTTAAATATCGGACTTTAAACCCAGATGGTGCAAAAGGAACCTGCAAAGTAATATAAATGTCAATTAAATAGCAAAGAGGAAATGATCTGATTTGAAATAATGTTAAAACAAAATATAATATCACTAACAACTATAGCAGATTTAAATAGCTCAAAGATAAAAGCAGAAAATAAAGAAAGGTAAAGAATTAAAAAAGTATAGACCTCAAAATTCATGGAAATTGGTGGTCTAGTCCATTTCTTCTTGGTATCAGTTTCCAGTAATTCAATCTCAGCTGAAAGCTGGGTTTCCTTCATTCCAGCCATGCGTTTAATTCTGTAAACATGGATGATATAAGTTACAGTAATAAGGCAGTCAAAACAAAGAAAAAATAGTATAACCACAAGAAAAATTGATTGCAATGTAAGATACTTACTTCCAAACTATAGCATTTTCAGAAGCTTTATATTTTGCCTTTCCTTTAAGGCAAATGAGCTGCACACCTGACGTGTTCAATGGGGTGGGAATTTTCACTTCTATCTTCTGACCAAGTAAAGAAGGTTTGAAATTGGACTTGAGAACAACTTTCACTTCCATTTTAGTGCGACCAACTTCACGCACCAAAGGTATAACTCTGAAAGGGAGTGAAATGTCCTTTGTTGTCCTGTATCTGTAATAGGAAAATAATATGTATGAATGTCAAAAAATTTGTAATCTAGACGAAAAATTCCAAAATGGAGAATACAACTATTAAATAATTAAAAGAATAAAAAGATGCTAATACAGCATAAAAATGTTCCACAAAAGCAGAATGTACAGTAGATGATCCAATCAAAGATTTACACAAATAAAAAAGCACACTTATTAGCCACTATTTTCATAATTTAAACCTGAATTTCTACCTGCATATTATGAATAGAAGCTTATACATTTTACATATCATTTCATATCTTGTTCCATTGTTTAAATTATATATATGTTTGAAAGCTGAGAAATGCCACAGCAGGGGTAATTAAATTTCAGTATGGAGTCTAAATTCTTCTTCTATTACAGTACCTTGTGGTATTCAAAGTTCTAAATGCTATGCATCTATGAAATAATTAAAGTTACAAAATCACTCATTAAAAATTTGATACCATAATGGAGATCTTAAAGCCAGATTTTTCATGATTATACTGTCATTTAATACTGCCAAACAAATTACTGGTTCTACAATGAAAAATAGTAATTTTATTAAATAATAATTTTATAATAATCAAGGATTTTAATTCTCCAGATTTAATCTGTCAATGGGAACTATAGGCTCACATATTCTCATTCTGGTGGTTTTAAAAAAATATCCAAGCATAAAAAATAGATTTACAGAAAGACCCACTTAAGACACTCCTGCTTCAGATGATATCCCACTTAATATGCAGTTTTCCCATAGTCCTGGTCTCGTATGTTCACACAAAATGTATGGTATAGATACTGCTTCTGATGCTCTGCTACCTACTGTAACCCACTACAGCAAACCTCATTCACCTCATTCAATAGACCATAATTTTTTACGTGTTGGTCTCTGACCCATCACCTTATCTCTGGTTTGATTCCCTATGAATTTCTTCCTTGGAATGACTAATTTTGTGAGATAAAACTAAAATATTGAGAAGTAGAGCGATTTCCAATCTGGCTGATACAAACTATTAGATTGAGTGAGACCTTCTTTATAACTTTATCTTAGGATCTTATGTCAGTTTAAAATTTTGCTTCATGGCATTTTTGTTCAATACAATCACAAGTTATAAACAATATAAATAAATAGAAAAATATCAATAAACCAGAAAGATGGTGCAGTGCCTTGTGAGTGTAGTCATGGAGAAATGGTGATTTGTGATGCCCTCTCACCACTGCTGTGTTTTATCCCTTTTAAGATATTGTTTTCTCTTGGTACCCCCAAAAGCATCTTTACTGGGTATTCCTGTAGTTAATTTATTCACTAAACCTAAAAAATAATGCCAAATATTTTACCTCATGAGTTCAAATTCTCCATCTGGAGGGATGAAACTAATTGAATGCTCTGTCTCAAACTTAGAGAGCTTGACGCACTGGTGGAATTGGCAGTCATCAATGACAACCACTGGCTTTCCAGAGCGAGCTGGGTCATCTGTACTCATGCCTTTACCCTTTGCTTCCATCACTATTTTATCATTGATACCAAATTTACATTCTGGCATACCAGAAAGGTAAGATTTCATTACCACTTTTCCTGCAACATGGGCTGATAAGACTTGTCCTACAAGAGATTTATAAAGTTTTAATTAAAATGTATGAAAATAAAATGGAAAACTACATTTGCTGATAATGATTACTGTATTTTCCATCAAAAAATGAGCTTTATCTATACAAAAAAAGTATCATTATTTAGACAAAAACTAAACAGATTGATAATTTAATAATTTGTTCCGAAAAAAACTGCACGATTTTTTTTTTTTTTTAATCTTTAAGAAATTACCTCGAGCAAAAAAGTAAAGAACATTCTTTAATAAAATACATCAAAATGTCAATATCTATGACTATCATTAAAAGGTTAAAAACCCAACAGTTTAAAATTTCAATAGGCAAATTTCCTATTGATTCCACACTTATTTTCTGTGTTCAAATGTGCTCAAATATATCTCTACTACTTTCACCTTTAATGTAAAGCAGTAACTTAACTTATGAACTTAATTTATTCCTTGCTGAAGTTCACAACTTGAAAAATGTGCACCTCAAAAGCCAGTTTTCCATTACATCTTTTTTTTCAGTTTGTTTCTCGAAGATAGGTTTATATCCAGAGGTCAAATGAAGAAAAACAAGCTCGTACATTGAAAAGTTGATACATAAAGCAGATCATAAGTGAAGGTGACACTATATCTACGGATTTTCTCACTTTTTTCAAAGAAGAAAATGTGTTATTATTTTCTTATTAGTCTTTAGAATCTTAAGTTTCTGGACGGAGGCCAGACATAAGCATTTTGTACCTAAAAAATTTCCTTTATACGAGGCTCACATAAATTATAATACAATATTAAATTATATTTATCACAAGCTGAGGTGCCCGTTGATTCTCAATGGGGATATATAAATAAGCAGTAGATAATATACTATAACTTGTGCAGCGGAGAATCTAATATCTCTCACTTAGCTTGGATCAATGAAAATGCTATCCTAAATGAAAATTTTTTATATTTTCTAACTTCATATATTTTGAATCCAAATCTAGAATCCACGATAAGAAAAGGAATCGTCTTAGATTTATTTTCTTTCTTAAGGATTTTCCTCAACTGTGTAAGATGATTCTTCCTTGGGATTTTTCCTGGGTGCACGTCGTCTCATGTAATAATTACCTATTTCCTTAAGTTTCCTATAAATTTACTTATTAAGATAGTATTGCTTAGCTTCATATTGAATCCTATATGGGAGAAAATTTTGATGGAGACAATGCTACTTGCGATTTGCTCACGAATGCAAAAGATCGCCCGTGTAAAAAAATGAGGCATTTGATTAAGTTATCATTTACTTGAAATGCTAATGTAATATGCGGTATTAGACAATTAGGGAAGTAGAGTCATGGTTCAAGCACCCACTGCCACACGCCGAGAGGCTGCACGCAGTATACATTAATCAATTTAAAGTTTTTCCAGTTTAAATCACATGTATAGTAGCTTCATTAATTTCAAATAGAGTTGGCAAATTCAAGGTAATAAAGAAACTTTCCCTAAATGATCATACGTTGCCTCCTGTGAATCAATACTGCAAATTGTTTGTGAATGCAAATGCTGAAATTTCAGAATATTGCCTGCTATGAACATATAATATCATTGATTTTTAATCATTACTTTACTTGGACCTAAAATCACCGTGTATTCTTACAGAAAAATGCAATACCTCAGTTTCAACAATCACATTTGTCGTCAAGGGGACTCGTTGTTTATAGCCTCAAAATTTCCCGAAATTTGTTTATTTTAACTGAATTCTCACCATTTCAACTCGATAACGATATTTCACGACCAAATTAAGAATCTATATTCATTTCTCTTTCTTTTGGCGCTGATCTCGATTTCGTAAGCCTATTATTTCTAATTAAATTTTGCAAAAGAAATGTAGCCTGCAACCGATAAAATAGAAGTTTACGTGCATTGCTTATGAGAACGGTTTTTCTGGTCAGGGTTCGAACTGGGGACCTTCAGGTAAATAAAAAGTAGCCTATTATCTGCGCAGGGAGTACATTTAACAATCGTGAAAGTTTGAAAGTTGTGCCATTTATGGTTCTCTAGTTTTAGGCGAACATACATACACACACACCTTATTTTATTATATTAGATTATATGATACTAAATATTATAATAATTGATAAACTCATAAAAAATGTATGCTTAGATTTTGGCAAGTGGCAGTTTTAGTAGCTTTCAGTAGTCAATGATTAGGAATGGATTAGGTGTTAATATTCCAATTAATTATTTGATGTTGGCCTTGAGCAATGTAAAATATAGGAAATTAAAGTAAATTTTAACTGACTGACTTTTTGGAAACTTTTTTGGGGTCACATGACTCCACTCCATTGGCCACTTAAGAATTTAGGTTTCCCAGTTTAATGGTTAGTAAAATATTTCACCAAGATAAAAAAGCTAAGCTATAAAAGTAGGAAATTTTACTCATAGAACTATTATCAATGATGAACTATTTATCTTAATGGAAATAATTTTCAACTTACCCTGAGGAGACATTAGTAAATTGACATACTCAAGAACATCCAAAAATAATTCATTTCGTCTATATTTGATCCCTTCTCTCCGCCAGCCTATCTGTCCAGTTACTTGCGATGTTATTTGTGCTTGCTCTTCCTTAGTTTGAGACTTAATGCCTTGCTGAGTGATAAAAGTCTTCAGTACTCCAGTATCGGTGTTCTGGGGATATCCAAAATCCAAAATTTCTAGGAAAAAAACCAAATTATTCACATTAGTTGAACTACTGATAATGGAATACATCACAATGAACAAGGAGTATCAATTGCTTTGAAGTTACTAATTGATTGTTGCATACATGAGGTGTTCAAGAATGTTTGTACATATTGGATGGAAATTTCATGATTAGAATCTAAGCGTGCTTTTCCCATGATTCTAAATTTGAAAAGAAGACTATTCAAACTAGATACTTAAAAGAGTATTTGCATACAGTAAAAGAATCACAAACAATGACCACAAACCAACTCTATTCTCTCCATTATTTTAACTGACTGATATTAAAACTCTAGCTACTTCTTTGCCAGATAACTACAATATAAGACCCCAAACAAACACATCCCATGTTCTTCATCTACTGATGATGAAAACTATGGGTCTAGTTACATAATTATATCAACATGTTGGCTTTCATTAGTTGACATCATTCTGAAGCTGGAGTTTGACTGTTTCCTGATTCTTTGCTTTCCAATTTCAACACTTATCAAAATTCTTGGTCCACTTTTGAATTCAATTAGCATGCTTTCTCCAACATTTTCTCACAATCTTGGGAGAAGTATTTTCATTTACTTATTTGAAACAAAAGAAAAATGCCCCTACCTTAAAAGGTATATTCAAGTATTGCATTTTGGATACTTTTAAAGATATTAAACTCATGAGTGTCCACTGATTTCGTGGAAAAATAAGCCAATATTGCTCATGAGATACTGAGCAGATTGAATCAAGATCATTTCTGTCAGTGCTTACTTGGCAATATGATTCCATTTGTTAACATTTTGGACTATAAATAATACATAGCATTCTATATACAGCTTCTTAATGCTTCAGGAGCATTAAAAGGTTAAGATACTACAGCCTCATCCTTCATAATAAAGGCAATGTGATCAGTACTATTATTCTACCTCTCAGATTTAAACTTAGGATGTTCATTATTATTGGATGAATTGACCTGTGCACACAAATCCTCAAAACGTGTCTGGCATACTGAACAACTGCCTTGGCTAAGGATGAAAACCCAGTCATCACTATGACAAGTTTGCAAATTAACACCATACCACCCAGACATTAAATGTTATATAATTTAAATAATGTGATAAATTCATTATATTTATGGATTATGACCAAATTAAAAGCTTAAATATTTATGGAATTATAAAAGAATATGCTGCCATGTTTTTTTTAGCTGACAAAGAGATCTCTACCAAGAGATTTAAAACAAAAGTAATTTGGATGTTATTTTCATAATTCTAAACTGCAACATATTCTTCACATATACGATGTTCTTTAATTTATGAAGCAATCGTCAAGCTCTCTAGTGAATGATAGCTTATGAATCTATTAGATAGGAACTATATATATACTGACTTGCTATTCATGCATTCTTGCATAGAAGGATCAGATGTATACAGTAATAGGCTTACATTTTTTGATAACTTATAGGCTATGTTATATGTAAGAATAAAGTTCAGGCATTTTAGGTGGAGGAATTCAGTAGTCTCATAGATAATGAACTGAAAATCTGAACTTCTGCAGACAGCAAGATGAAGGTTTGTGATAAGCTTAATGTCCTCTGAAAAGCAGAATCTAGGGAGAAGCTAAATACCAGGCAAACTATAATAAAGTAGAGCAACAAAAAATGTTAATGTTGCTAAAAAATGACGTTTGAAGTGTTAACGACCTTCAGTGGAGGTTTTGGCACAAGTTCCTTCCTAAAAATGGCCAAAGAATGGGAAGAAATACAACAAAATAACCAGAAATCACTAATGTCATTCTTGAAAGAGAGTAAGAGCATATTCATTAATTGGCATTCCCTATGTTTAAGTTTAAGTCAATTTTAGAACTTTAGAGACAGATGCTGCCCTTTGAAAAAAAATTCATAATTACGAAATTATACCTTTCATAAAGCAGGGAATGAGCGAAAAAAATGTTTGATGTCCTTAAGAGTTCCAATTCAAGAAATAATCTGGTTGAAAGAGTTTGAACTGCAGATTAAACAGGACAATAAAAAACTTGAGGCTAAGCAAAAATGAGCAATTCGGATACCAATAAACTTTTGCCTTGCAATTGAACCTTCTACACAAATGTCACATTTTATCAATTTCCTTATTATTTATGCTCTAAAATCATACTCAGGCAAGAAAATAAACAAACAGAAAGTAGAGTCTCAAACAAATACTTAGATTCAGGAAATAATTCCAGCCTTGTTTCATTTGCTCGTTATCCATTCAATGCAATTTCCTAGTATTTAATAACTCACAAGAAAAGAGTAATTTTACCGCCCATTATTTGATATTATTAACTAAATATTTCAGGTGTGAAAGCTAAGATAGAGAGTTTATTCATGTTTTTGATTTACAAAGCATTAGTGCGACTATCAGACCTAAGAGCTAAATAAGGATGTTGAGTGAATACACCCTGCCGCACGTCAGTTGCGGCTTATGTGGTACACATAAAAATGTATTTATATTTCACTTTCGAATTTAAAATTGTAGCTAAAACATATTATTGCCATTAAGATTGAAATGTATACTTATAATTATTATTACATGGAGAATAAATTTTTTATGCAAACGGTAACGTTGATCCGGCAACATAAGCTTGTCCTCTCTAGCGGAGAGGAGTCTCAAGAACTTCTTCCGTTAATATGGTTACATAGGTTTGACTGCTGCATCGAGTTGGCAATTTATAACATTGAGTACTTACCATCCAGGAGTTCATATATTAGAACGAAGTTATTCTTAATATTTTCCTCGGATATCTTTCCAAAGTAAGATTGCATAACATCGATCACTTTGAGAAGGAACTCAAAAACCATAGCAGCATTGACATTTTGTTTAGTTACTGCAGCTAACCAGATGTTAGATCGCTGGAAAATAAAAACAATTAACCGATGCTCATATATGACACAGCCATTTTGAGTATGAATAAATCAGTATTTAAATTATATACCTTGATATGGAAAAATGATGTACGAGCAATATTCGTAACTGGAGACCGAACTTGTTGCCTAGCATGTATGACATTGACCCTAAAGGCATCGACAGCATTTCGTCCGATATCATCTCTGTACACTCGAGAGATAAGCACCTCTCCTTTATGGTTATAAACAAAAAGGCCGCCGATCATCGTCGGCAATGGTATTACAGTAATACAAAATTATGCTGAAAAGATGAAATTGATTAAGTCCGGTAAAAAATTACAGTAGGGAAAATACGAGTCACATAATATACTAATGTAAAATATAGATCTCAATTGATGAACTAGATGCACCAATACGTTGCAGAGACTCACATACCGTGAAATTCATGTACAATATCACCTAAAGAGACAAATGGCCTAAAAATTGAGACTTAACAGGAGCACCTCCCACAACATGGCTACTATCGCTGTATACGCTACTTCCTTTTCCGCTGCAGTCACTTTCGTGTTTTGTCAAGCTTAATACCGAAACGTTATTGTTTAAAATAATTTTTAAAATTCATTCTTTTTTAATTCTCTTTTTTTGTAGGAGTAATAAGCATGAATTTCTTTTCTTATTGAAGTTTAACTTCCCTGTAAGGATTTTCGTAAATATAGGAGAAATGCGAAATTGCCAAAGAAATTTATTCTACCGATGCAAAAAATCGGGCTCAATTTAATATAAAAACATTTAAGGCTATATTCTTTGTTAGTCTGAGTGAGATTCTTTAATAAGCTATCGCTTCCTGCACTCTACACTGATTACATTTGAAATGCATGTATTTTGATGTATTTGTACATGAAAAGTTGTTTATCATGGTTGTAAATTACAGTTGAGACACATGATAGCAGCAGTTACTGCCCTACTTGCAATAATATGTGTTAGTGTACAAGACAGTTGTTAAGTCTTTACGTTTTTGACGAAGTAGATTTTTAATATAACTTTTATAGAGAGAAAGCTCAAAGTTCGCTAAGTTTAAAAATGGAAGACAAGCCGCAGACAAGGGAACAATTTGTATGAAATAAACTTGTTAATTTCGTTAACTAGTTCTGGTATAGTTGCATTGTGAGTCTTAACGGTACAAATAATTTATTTTATAGATAAATACAGCTGTCACGTTTCTGCAAAATCCGAAAGTGCAGCAGACTCCTATAGAGCAGCAACAAGCTTTTTTGAGGAAAAAAGGTCTCTCTGATCAAGAAATAGAAATTGCTTTTGATAGATTAAGAGTCACAAGGGAAAAAAGAGAATTGGTATGTTTAATCTTGATTCTGCTAATTTTAAATGACTACAGATTCAACTTGATAATATTTGACTTATAGGCAACACCAGCGTCAACGATAGTAGCAATACCCCAACACGTAGATCCTCCTTTTCCATCTACGTGGGTAAAAGTATGGGATTTTCTTCGAACTTTAGCATTCGTTGCTGGTGTGTCGTACAGCTTGTACTATCTTTACAAGGTATTTGATATACTACATTATGGAATTTAAAGATTATTTGATCTATTTAAATATTAGGTATAGATGAACGTAATATTCTTATACATTTGCAAAGCTTTTACCTAATTCGTGATGTGATATTTTGAAGAACATCATAATGTTTTACTTACAATATATACGAATATGCTGGAGCTCATAAGTGTTAATTTTCTGTGTCTGGGCAGAAGCTGTCGTTCGATTCGCTAATGTAGTTCAATACGTTGATATAATGAATTACGGTCATCAATGTTTATCTTTACTTTCTTAAATCTTAAGAGAAGAAATCGTTTCTAATTCCAGAAATACATAGCCCCTTTGCTATTTGGAAAGCGAGGTAAAAAGAAACCTACAGTCGAAGAGTCAGTATCACAGATGCAAGTATGTTTGAATCAGTCTGTTCAAGAACTGAAGGAAAGTCTTCGGGAAGTTAGAGAGACGTTGGACTCTCAGCAGCAAGAGCTTATTCGGCTGACATTACATCGATCAGAAGGGGGAGATCTAAATGGCGGAAATGGTGATTCTGCGAAAAGAACCCTTCAGGATATGAAAGCAGAAATTACTTCTATTAAAGGTCTTCTGCTCAGCAGGTAATGAAAATTTTGATAAGCTGAATTCTGCGTGCAAGTGTAGTGTACTTGTGGTATCAGTTTTTAGTATGCAATTTAATATAGTATGGCTGCGTTGATGGTTTTGTATAGAAATCTAGGCTGTCCTTCCCATTAAGATTATTTCAGTTGATTATCTTGTAATCTTTTCTTTTTCTGGAAACATCATTGGGTGGACCAAATTTTCCATAAGAGTAATTCATCCCACGTTATTCGTGTTGTTTGAATTTTTACTCTGGATTTTGGTTTTATTTCTAAACATACAATACCGAGGATTTCAGAAGCTCCTAACTCTAAAAGATAGTATTCTTTTCAACTAATGAAATCCAGAAGAAATGACTATTATGGATTTCTATCAGCAGAGTAGAATCTTTCGTTTATAGAACATTTTCAGTAAAAGATTTTTAATGATATCTTTTCTTAATGCCTATTGAAATTTTAGACAATAGATAGCAGTTGTTATGAAAGTTGGAAATGACTCATAGAGATCATTTTATTTCAAAGAAAGAAGTCTTTAAAGTAGGTTATACTTTGGCATTTAGTGCTAATTAATCTATCATATGACTGTCTAAGATCCAAAGCATGAACTCATTCTTGACAGACATGCAATCATATGTCTTTTGGATTTATTCATGTTTGGATTAAATTTGTTAGACTTCCATTTCTTCATTAGGGTCCATTTTCATTTAATTAACATGCTCATGATGAGAATATGAAATTTTTATCAACCTCTTTAAGTTATATTCATTAATAAAAATATTCTATTTTAAGAACTACTAGTAGTAATTTTAAAAGTGTTTTGACAGCTGAGGTCATCTTTTTGTGAGCCTCAATTGGGAATTAAACTTGGGATTTCTTTCCCCTAAGTTGATTGCGTTGACTGCATTCTACAAGTTGAACTTGGCTATCTGGGGGCCTCTTAAGTACTGTCGATTTAGATTTACATCCACCTGTATACCATCTAATGAATGAAATGCCTGAACCTCAATCAGAAATAATCTGTGCTAAGTTTTAGATACTCTTCATTTCCCTGTGATAGAATGAGGTCCACTGGTGAGATTGAGCTGGTACAGGTTTGCTTGAATTAGGTCTTAGAATTGTCTGATATTGCTGAACAGGTTTCTATATCTGACACAAGAGCAGCAGTGCAATTTACATGGAGGTGCAACAAATCACTCATTGATTCACAAAATAATTTTCTCTCATTTCATCTCAGCCTTTCTTACCAAATTTTAAATTGAGATAAGGGAAAAAGGACATGCTTTAGACTATTGTGTGGTAGAATACTTACCAGGGATAAGAAACTGTTACAAAATAATTTTAAAATTACCACTAATTATTCATAAAGATAGTAATTCATGGGAAGAAAAAGTAGAGGTGTATTGTTTTTCACAGATATTAGTACTCCTTTACGTTGGATCCATTCAATTTTACTTATTGGCTCAGCATTAAATAGGAAAGATGAGGAATGATATCAAAAGATGGCAATGCCAGTCCACTCAAACAAATGCAGCCCTTTGCTTGGTTATAGTTTAAGAATCTTACCTGATCCACCTTATGTCCTAGATATGGAGCCCAGTAACTACTTATCCTTTCACCATCTAGAAGAGCCACTGTATGAAAAATGTTTCTCTAGCAATGACAAAGTGATTACTGCAATTGAGAACTAAGAATCATGACTCTTTCTTTTCATAAATGATAACTTAAGAGATCCTAGTTGTTTAAGATTTATATTTTGTGCCTCAGCATTATTACATTACATGAATATAAACATGGATTTCTTTTTATGATAGTATCACAGTTATCAAGTAATATTTTTGAAAGGTCATCTTGAATTTAATTTCTCCACCAAAATGTAGCCAATACCTTCTTGTTTGGCTGAAGGTTTCTTGCATACCTACTAAAGAATTTGAAAATATATTATAATAAACACCTAAACTGGAAGAAGTAAATCTTTGAGCATGAGTGTCAATATATGAATGAAAATTTGATAAGACTGCACAGAGTAGATCAGGGCTTTTTCCTATCATCTCATTGATATTTATGACTTTGTATTAAATTCTTATATTTTAAACGAGTGAAAAATATCTATAAGGACTGCAATCTGAATGGCTATAAAATTAATGTCTTTAAACAGAAGAGCAGATCTTTTAATGTTAGTGTTGTTATAATTTCATGTAGGGGAGAGTCTTGTATATGGAAAAGAATTATTTTTATTTAGAAGTCATAATTGAAAGGGTTTGATTTCTATGCCATTTTGCAGTTCTTTAAGACTTGGCAAGACATTCTTTAGTTATTGAGATATCCATTTTGACTCTCCAATATCCTCTTTCCTTTGGCCATACTGACCTTTCCTTTTGTTGTTAAATTCAGTCATATCATAGCAATTCCTGTTTTAACTGAGTCAGTGAAATCTTGGCAATATGTTTATTTTTGGAATATATATTCAGATTTTATTAACTACTCATGCTTTACTATCAATATCTCTTTCTCAGTATTATCTTATGAAAAAAAGAAATCTACCACAGTTGTTTCTTCAAATTTCTGTTTTATCATAAATGCTCCATGTAAAGTTGAACCCATGTCACTTTTCCCAAGTCAGGGAACTGAGAGAAAATTGCGTTATAAGTGAGATAGCATCATAACTGGGATATTACAACTTTGTATTTCTTTTACATCAGAAAACAAAAATTTTTAAATGAGTATTTTACATGGAACAAAAGGAATCTTCTTTAGTTGACTTGTCACAGCTGTAGTTATGTAGAGAGTTGGCAAACTTTTTATTGCATATTACTGATTACCTTCTCATAATATCTTTTAAGAATGGTCTGCTATGTGGACAAATATAGCATTTTCCTTTGTTATTTAATTTTGAGCATTTTTCACTCTACAGGGAAGCAGTTTTTACTTAATATACAATTAGGAAAGGATAATGTGAACAATATTCAAACTAAGGAAGAGAATTTGCTATAGCAGGTTGCAGTGCATCTGGGGATGGGAAAAATCAGCCTTACAGTAGCAGAGCCTCTTAAGCAGTATTCTTACAATTTGTTTAATGTGAGAGAGACCAGGAGAAAACTGCTTAAAAAGTGGGAAAGCATCATAAATAGGATAATATTAAATGGGTTTTACTGTATATAGATTGCAATGTCATTGCTTTTGTGGTGAAAATTGAAACCCCTTTCCATGAGAAAGTTATAACGAAAAATCTTTTCTTTCATTTATCTCCATGCTCCTCATACTTCATTCTCACAAAATATTTTCTTCAAGCACTCACACTTGGTTAAGAGGAAAAATATCCAAATAAATTCGTATTTCCTTATTTCAAGCAAAGTTCCATTCTTGTCTTCAAGCCTCATTGTTCTATGACAGCTGCAATCTCTTTTTATGTAACATCATTGGTGCTATCCTTGAATTGACATTTGTTTTGATCACCTCAGAATGATGGAGAATCTTCTTAAATCTTCCCTCTCCTTCTGACTATATGAATTATGATCTTACTGAATAACAACTAATTGCAAGATATTCAATTACTTTAATTACCCATAAAAGAGAAATTGAACTTGAATAAATAAAAATGCATATTATCATAATATTAGGTATGGGAATACAATTTTGCCCTTTATCAAAAGATAGTAGTACTGCTTGTGTTTCAATAGAAATGTAAGACTTATTCAAAAAATGCCTCGGTTAACTTTGAATTCTGTCATATAAATATTTATGAATGCAAATTACAGTAATTTTTCTTGGTATAAAAATGCTAACTTTCATTCTAATCAACCAACATTTGGTAGATGGAAATTCATGTTAAATTATTTTCTCATGGTTGTTTACACATTCTATACATCATGTATTTTTTGGTTTTAGTCTGAAAAACAGTATTTTTATGTGGGGACAAATAAGCAAAATAATTTAGGACAAAGATTTGCATTAATTAATGAAGATACATGTTGAACACTTTAAAAAGTTGACAACTGAATTAAATGTTGATCGATCCAGTGTTGAAAAATATTTGCATGCAAAGCAGATGGTCAGAAAAGAAAGGAATTGGGTTCCATGCAAGTTTAAAGAGAAAGATATAGATATATAAATATACTATATTCTTTTTAGAATCCGTATTTTCATCCCAAAATTTACTATACAGAACAAGATTTTATAATCAATGTGTGATAATGTTTGTATCTGAACAGCATTCATTTTGATTAGAAAAGCAAAGTAAAGTTTTAGATGGCTGTTTTTTAACTCTTTGTAGTACACAATTCTGAGGAAAAGGAAAAGTGTATTTTATATTTTATAAACCTAAAACTAAAAGCCTCAATCATATTTTTGCTGGGGGCTCCTGGATAGCCATGTGGGCAGCGTGTTTGAATTCAATGAAAGCCGTCCTGGGTTTGATTGCTAGTGGAAGCCCACGTGGGAGATGACCTCAGCTGTCAAAGTACTTTTCACAATACTACTACTGCTACTACATATTTTTGCTTTGTTGATTGGTTAAAAAGTAGAATGGTAGACATTCTTAAACAAAATAAGAGTATATTTTTCATAACAAGCACCATAGTAAAGCGACATAACACTATTTAACGATTAAAGAAAACAATAAGCACACTGAAAAGTTATTAAGTAAATAAGTACACATGCTTTTTGCCTTCCAAAACCTCTAGTCTTGAGTTGCCCCTTTGCCTGCTTTTTATTTTCTCTTGAAGGATTCCATGTTAGGTGTTTGGAATGACTACATCTGAGAAGGAAATGAAGTTATTGCAAAAAAGTCTTTATCCTATAGATGGAGCTACTAACTCCGAGATAGAATGAGATGTTCTCTGTCAGTTTTGAGTTAGGGATGAATTTTGGATTAAAAAGTTGCCTGGTGGTTTCCTTTCATCACAGTCTCAAGAAATGAACATATCAAGAAAGGTAGAAAATGAATGTTTTGTCAGCTGTTGAGTGTAATTTTGGAAAGATCATGCTCTGTGATGCCCTCTCACCACTGCTGTGAAACATTTCAGTATTCTTCCTTCACTGTCTATCTTACAAAAATATTTTCATTGTAGAGAGGAAGATGGACCAAAATCAAATCACAAGGGAGCTCATTGCTTTAAATTAAGATTATTCTTTAAAAATATGATGCAACTAGTATTACATAGCAATACATTGTGGTCTCTGTGGATATGCAAACTAGCAGTAGTATATAAAATAAAGCAAACTACCTTTTTATTTTAAGGTGTTAATCATACGAGTAAAAGTTGCTTGCATACTGCAAGCTATCCGTTGAATACAGTATCATACCAAGTACTACCTCAGTTCAAATTTAAAACTTCGCGCCAAAGACCGCCCAGCGTCGAACTCAGGAGCCTTCCGTGAGAGAAGATAGCAAAATAATATTAGATAAGTGCCATCCTTACTTGTTCCAAAGTTTCGATTCAATATCTTATCAGGAAGGTCCCACGCCTCTGTCACCATTCCGGGTTTTATCTTTCCAGCTTATCAGGAAGGCATTTAAAAAAAATCGTCAAAGCTTTCAGCAATGCATTTCTTATGGAAGAATTTTGCATCCACCTGGCGTCGAACTCACTGTCATTTGGCTACATTTTTTCCATGAGAAGCATATAAGACTACCTCAACTTCAACCTCCGAAATTTTGGTTCCTCTATCTTACCGATTAGTGCCTCAAAATAATTTTCAAAAATCCGCGCAATGCATTCTTATGGGAAAATTGCGATTTTTGGGAATTTCTGGCATCGAACTCATGATAGCTAGCGTCGATTTCTGAATTATTCTGGCGTCTAGAGTGTAGGGCCAGTACATCGAAAAAATCTGACGTCGATGGCGCTTGTGGAACATGGTCAGAATTCGTATCCCCTATAAATATATAGGTATATCCAGAGAGTTAGCTATATATAATAGATACTTAAAAGTAAAGAGTCATTTCCTGTTTGTTTCCTAAATGAAATGAATATAAAGTTAACAATCCAGTAATAGCACTATCCTGCTTATAACATGGTTTTCACTTGGTCATCTTTAGAAAAGCATCTTAATCAGATTTGACTGTATTTTGAAAACTTGTCTCCACTATATCTCAAACATTCTTTTAAGGATAAAAATTTTGTAGTTGAATTTGTTTGATTTTTTGCTTAGATTAGCTGAGCATTAATATCTTAACTGTCTCACTTCTGCCATTTACGTATACTATGTATGTGTATGAAATATATTTACAGACCGAGGAAATTAAAGGCCAAAATAGCATAAATGCAATGGGAACAGTTTAAGAGTTAATAAATTTGATGGATAACCTATACATTGTGGACTCCATCACTGGGTGTGTTAGTGTATGTGCAAGAGGTTCTGTCACTTGGTATGCAAAGGGCCCCTAGTAGCAAATAATTCTCAGCATTCTCACTTTTTCTTGCATTTTTGTAAAATTGTGTCACTTCACCTGCACTATAAAGTTATTACACCTCATATTTTTTTGTCATCAAATTGTTCTTGTTTTCAATCATCAATGTATCAAGAATGTGTATGAATATTGTAACAAGATTTCCACCTGGTCAAGGAATCAGTCAGCAAAAATATCAAAAGCAAAGTTGGATTTCAAAATATCAGCTACTAATAATTTGATTTGGTGAATATTTTGTGAGGATTTTATACTTATGTTATATGCCAGGAAAATACCAAGTTCTTCATCAGCTATAATGATTCAGAGTAGGCAATTTTGGGATTTACATTTTCCAGCTACAATGAATGGGCTAACTTGAAGATAAATCTATTTCCAAGGATTTAATTAATGAATAAAAACTTTGTAATGGAAAATGCATTGCCATTTTAGGATTAAATCTTGCAGTTTTCAATTTAGATTTCACACAGAGCTTCTAAGACTTTGGATGCTGTGTTTCATCATTATTATTGTTCAAACATGGCCATATGAGAATATTAAGTCAATTTCATTTTTCCATCTTTCTTGGGCATTTGCAGGAAACAAATAGATGTGTCCCGATCTTTTTCATTTCATTTTTTCCTTTTTGAGCACCTTATTAACGTTGATTTGAATGGCTCTCCTTGAATTTATAGCTTCCAATGCTTTATTCACAAATAAGGCTATCTGATATGGTTCTCTTAGTCATTTGTTTGTTAAGGATTCGTTTTTTATAATTATTCATGGTATGAGCTTTTCTTTGCTATACATTTTTATTAGAAGATACTGGTTCAAGTTCTTCTGAAATTGAGTAAGCATTCTCAGCTTGTTATTTCGATTGTATAGTAGCCCGCAAATTTAACATTTAATCCCTCACTATGGAATGTAAATTTTAACATATTTAGAATCAAATCTGTGTGTTTTTTCTTTTCTTCATTCTTTGTCTTTCATCAATAGCCAATTTGTAAGATATAATCTAAAAATTTCTTCCATCACTATTTCAGATAATGTTATCTGTTTGAGTGTTTTGGCTCTAAGATTCATTTTATAATAGACTGGAATGATATATTTGTCATCAAAATATAACTTCATGTTCTTGTTCACAATTATTTTTCTTTCAACACTTTAGGCGGCAATTCCCTAGCACTCCAAATCCTAGTCCTTCAATACCTGCTTGGCAGCTAGCTCAAGATAATGGCAATAATGGGAATTCAGGTACCAGAGGTGAAAGTGCAGAGTCTTCAAGTCCTACGTCTGATTATTACAAGGTCCGTGATCTAGAAGAACTGTGCGCAAATGGTTCCAGTGAAACTGTGATGATTAACAAGAGTGAAGTGGCAGGCGAAGGGAGTGACAGTAGCCTAGAGATGGTAAGAGAGTAAATTACTAAAACCTGTAACAAGATTGTGAAACGTAATGTTCTGGTGTTACTTGGTAGGGATCAACTGAAAGAATTGGCTCTCTATGTACAATTAACTCATAACTCAAAGGCTTGTATTGTTATTTTCCACAGCATTTGTAGGCTATGCTTCAAATGTTGGACCAATTGCTTTGTTTTGGTGTTAGATTTTCATAATCTTCTTACCATGTAAATATCATTAATTGAGGGTATCTTTGCTACTTTCAGAATTTTACTACTGAAAGTAGTCTGTTATTGATTTTGTTTTAATAAAGTCGGTGATAACCAAACAATGTTCTACTTTTAATTTCTATTTTTTAGGTCTGAGTGAGAGCTGCATGTTGTGAAGTAAATTTTGTCTTGTGCCTATAATATGGGGATTATGTGATATATGAAGATTACTTGTACAACTTTTTGGTCACCAAATAGGTATTTAAGTTTTGATTCTATATTTGCTGGTTGAAAGTGTTGTAATAATTACCTAAAAATAATGTTTATGAAATGGACTTGATTGAAATTACTAGGCTAGTTATCACTAATCAACATACTGTTCTGTTTTGCATTTTTTTGAAGACTGATTGTATCCCATCATCTTTTATCATACACATCAGGAAGCCGTTTGGTAATTAAAGTTGGTAATTGTGGTCAAAATAATATTTGATACTTGTTGACTTTTATGTATGGAAAGCCAAGCTATTTTCCTCTAAAATTTTGATTACTGATTACTTCATCGCATTCCGATTATTTTAAATTGATTGATTTTTATGAATGATATATATTAATTTTGTTCATTTTTCTTGGTCCTAGTCATCTAATACACAATTATGTGCTTTTATTTCCTGGATGAATGGATATATGTTCACAAATTTTCAACTTATTTGATTTCCAGTTAAATTTCAATTAAGATATGGTTACTTTTACACTGTTTCCTCTTATGGAGGGTTTCCTTATGTCTGAAAATATTGGAAACTGGTCATTTTGGGCTATGAAAAGGAAACTATATTGTAAATGCCGCATGCTCTTGAGGTTAAACACATATAATCCTATTACAGTTGCTAAGTAACCCTGCAAATGAAATTTTCAGCAGGTTTATTTTTGGACTCAACTAAGAAGTAAAGATTCTAAACTAAGGTTTTCAATGTAGGAAATGCGAGTTTTGACTTCCTAGATGCCTTTGTGGGGCATATATGTTAGTACAAACTATAAAATAAGGTCATTTAATTAATTTCATGCTTTTTTCTTAAATATCTCATGTTAGCTATGTGTGATTTTAACTGCATCTAAATTGCTTTTGTCAAAGAAACTAGAAAGTAACTGTTATTATCTATTATTATTTAATATTTACACTTACTGAGCAAAATTCAAATTACATAATTTAACAGATCGGCTTCAAGAGAAAATCTTTTGCAGGAAAATTAATGTTGGATCTCTATTGCTTTGTGATTTCTTTTTTGAATATCTAATTTTTTCAGTTAAGCTTTATGGACTATTTGATCATTTGATAATTTTCTAAACCCTTTGAACTGTGAAGATGTTAACAAATCCTTATTAAACCCCTTTCTCTAAACAAATATTTACACAAAAACAAAATCATCTCTCAGTAAACTCACTGAGTATATCATACATTCCCATTCTAGGAAAACTTTTCATATATTTCATAGGGGGTTGTAAAATAATCTAATATAAAAATCTTCATTGAATGATGCTTATAGACTTAAGTACACAACTTAATTGCATCCTGTTTATCATAAATTTATACAAGCCTTCTTGCAGTATAATTTTATTTACTTTCTATGGCAAAATAAAGTCTATCCTAACTTTTGATTATCTTTGCCAGTTCTTCTGGGTTCTATGGTCTTGGGCAATAATTTTCAAAATATCTCAACTTATGGATTAGTCTTGGATAGTAATTTATAGTGTCACTCTTCCTATTTTACTCAACATGATGGAATCTAAATGATCCTCTTTGCATAATAGCGGTTCCTCCTACCTATTTTTCTTTTACCTTTTATGAATGTAATTGATGAAATAAGAATATAGGGAAATGGAAGGTGCTATTTTATCTGTAGTGTCCATAACTTGGAAAATATTAGGGGTTAGTAATCAGGAATTAGTATATGTAAACATTTTAAAGTATCTTCAGTATAACAAAATACCATTCTCTAATACACTAGCATGAAAATATATTTAAAAATAATCAAATCTCAACTATCCTCTCTTAAAAGGTACTTATAAAATATCTTTGGATTTCTACTGCGAATTTATGGGTAATTGTTACTACCATGAACCTGCCTATGGTAAAGGAGCAATTTCTTATTTTTTCCCAGTAAAGGTCATTATCATGGCACCAATGTAACACCAACTAAGCTGGAGATCTCAAAGGGATATTAAGTGCTGCAACCCTCCTGTATGTCAACATCTTTATGGTTTAAGACTACATAAAATGGCCCTTAGTTATCCTCACTCAATTGCAATGGCAGTTTAATTTGAAACTCCCAACAAGGAAGGCTTATGTGAAATATCAGAAGTAAATTTGTTTCGATTTTTGCACAGAATTTCATTCATGTATTGCTTGAAAGCAAATATTCATCCTTTCAATCTCCAAAGAATCTTTGAATCCAGAGGATGGCTTAATTTTACCCTCAAAGTAAAGATGCCTTCATGCACACATATCAACCAGAACCAGCCCTAAAGATAAAGAATGTTCTGAAAGAATAAAAGTATGGTGTGTTCTGTCCATCCTCTCTAGGATGAGTATGTGATAGTTCTTTTGACAGTATTTTTTTGTGTATTTATGATTTGAGACATTATTAGAAATCATATTTTCTTTAATAAAGTAGAATTGGGAACTAAATTTCTTGCTCTATGGGTATAAGGTAAAAATGTGTGATCTAACTCTGTACATCCTTTAGCTTGCATTTTCTGTCATGCAAATCTGAATCTTATCCCATCAATTTAAATTGAATTTTTGCAGTATATTCCCTCAAAATTTAGTTGAGGTGTACATAACTTACAAATTGGCTTAAGCCAGCAGAAATGATAATAAATATGATATGTAGCCCACATTAACAATAAAAATTTTGCTATGATAGATCTCCATGTCCATATCTTCTCTATATCAGCGTCTTTTCTTGAAATCTTATTTATCTAGGGATAGTAATTTGAAGCAATTTTAAAGTTAAAACATATCATGGCTAACATGTAGTGTATTTACCAGCTGGAAAATTCTTATCTCGTCACTGATAAGGATCATTAATACGAACTAGCTCATTCTGTGTTTGTGGCTTTGGGTTCCAAAAACCTTTCTCTTATAAAGAAATGCTCTATGTGGTATAGAATTCAATGATAGGTAAGGTTCTAATTATTTTGGGTAAAATCACCAAGGTGTGGTTCAAATTTTATAACAGCTAGATGGGATGTTTAATATCTATCATCACTGTAATTAGCACTTTGGTATCCACTGAAATTTTAAATCTTTCAGTGCATGATGCCACTTTGGTGTCAGATGTCAAGGTGTGTTATTGTGTTTCACATGCTATTAATACAGAGGCCTCAAGAATATCTAGAGACCATTTCAAGTACCATACCAGAATTAATCACATTACATTATTTCAAGTCATACAGGATAGACTGTAAATATCTTCTTGATAGGACAGTGGATAATGACGTTTTGAGAGAGTGAGTTACTTCACATGAAGCAAGGGAGCTCATTGAGTCAATGTTAAGAGACAAGAAATTCATTTAAATTCCTCCTGGCAAATGTGATACTAAATCCTCTAAGCCAGTTGCATTTATTCTGTTGTTCTTTCATAAGTTCTTGACTTGTAAGTTATTAGGTTGCTGTTTATGTCCAGCCTTTGCTGTCAAATGCTAATGCGTTATAGAATATGACAACACGATTTTGGATCAAATGTTACTGTATCAATTTGTCTCAATTTTGTCCTAACATCTCCAGAAAAAAAGTATTTTTCCATGATTTCATGTTTAGTGTGTTTGCAAAATTGAAGTATATTTTATTTTCATAATATTAAAGTAAGGTGAGATGAAAAGAGAATGGAATCATTGGAAGCCATTTTAATCTATCTTCATATTGGTAAGCTTCTTTTATGTGCCTTCTTTCCAAATATGTGTACCATTTTTTACCATAATTCACTAAGGTAATGCTATGAAAGCACTTCTTATGTTGGCAAATTGCAATTTGGCTAATACAATGTTACCGACAAGTTTACTGATCTTTGTTTAACATATCATAGTAATCAATTCATAAAATTAAGTCTTACAAAAAATAAGTCTTGTTAAAATATTAGTTATGTAATTCTCAAGAGGACCAACTTTTACTAGCTTTTACAAAAAAATTATTTGACCAATTCCTTACTGTATTGATTTCATATGATGTGAATTACAATTATTCTCCTATTTCAAATCAGTCTAACATGATAAATTTTGCTCAATATTTTAAGCAATTGCTCAACTATAATTGTATGCAGAATAGAATATCAAAATGATTGACCATTGTTGGAAAATATTGATTGCCAATCACCTTGGCAAATTCTTGAATTTCACTCATGTGTGACAGATGTCCATGCATATTTATAAAGGAGTTAAATATGTGATATGTATAGAAATTTCTCATGCTCTGCATGTCCAGTTTGGATCAGAACTTAGTATAATTATCTCAATTTTAGTTATAAGCATTAAGGGAATATTTCTAAATTTGATGAAGGAAATCTCAGGCAAGATTTGTACTAAAATAATTGATAAATTTATGTTTTAATTTTGTAATACCTATCATTTAATAATTATAGCTTTGTACCAAAATAGTGATAAGAGATACTCGATTGATTTGATAGTGGGTAATATGTTTCTGTATTTATATGGAATATTTTTCAACTGAAAGTTCAGGTCAAAGAATTTGTCATTTTACTCACTTATTTGAAAATTATCTTCAATAGTATCCAGAATAAATACAAAGTATAGAATTTGCTTATTAATTGAGAAAATTGAGGATCTTATGCATGTTACATATGACTGTATAAGTCAGTCAATTTACAAATTATATTCAACATATTTCTTTTTTATTTAACAAAGGGACTCGTAGCAAACAGCCATAAACCTAAGCCAAGAATCTTCTGTAGCAAATTATAGTTACAGCTGACCTTATTTACTTGCCATTTGTCCTGTAAATGACTTTCTCAGACTTTTCCTTTAGCATTCAAGATTGAGTCAATTTTCTGTATTCATATATTTTAAATTTGCTGTAGTTATCCATTGAAAATGATTGATATTTTAGATATCAAGTCACTTAATTGAGCTCAGTGCCAAATACTTGCAAATTTCATTTTCCTGGGTGTTTGATGTTTTATTCCTTTTTAATATGCAGGTAATTTTCATATTTGTCAAATCTCACTGCATTTTTATTAAAGTAAAATTAAAGTTTGAGGTATACTGAATATCTCAGAAATATAAAGTTAATGTTGTATTTGACTTCTATAATTTTAACGATTTCTTTGTGAAGTACTTCATTTTTGTGTCCTAATCTTGGTTACAATTTTAGGACTTTAGATTCATGATGAGCAAATTACTTTTTTGTTAAGTGTTAATTTGTTGTTTTCAAAAAGTATGTTAAATAATACTTAAGTTGATGTTGAAGTGATGAATATATCACAGTTGTTTTATTACTTTAAGATGTTTTGTTTGATATTTTACAAGATTTATAAATTGTTATCATAAGCCAAAAATTCCTCATTCCAATGGAGGAAAGAACACTATGATTTGGTTAAAATTTGAGTACTACTTAACTAACATGAATATTTTGGAGGTCATATTACTTAATGAAGTAATATGGATAATGATGGATATTTTTGATTTGTGATTTCTGGTTATTGTTAAATGTTCTTATTTCTTAAAACATAAATTGGCCTTTTTAAAAGTCCATTTACAATGTTTTAATGTTATTTAAGTTTAAGTCTTGGGAATTGTCTGAGATTAAACCTCTCAGAATATGTGTGAATGACTACCAAGTCTATTCCTCTGAAGGAAGACCATTGTTGCTCTGAAGAAAATCTTAACTGCTGCTAAACTTTCTAAGATAGTCTTCATAGAGGCTGTTCTTTCTAATGTTAATCTTTTATAAATGTTGTTGACGATTTTTATTTTGTGATGGAATAATATTTTGTTCCATAGCTGCATTTATTCATTGGTTGAAAATGTATCTTTTACTTAATATTCTATAGGTAATACATTTTTTGAAGCATTAAATTTGATGATTGCATTCCTCTATTCAATTCCCATTTTCGGCTGGCTGCACATCCTTTCTATCAACCTTCAATGTTAAGTTTTTGTGGTTGTATTATATTTCATTTTAATTGCGAGAAAGTTGAAAACATAACTAACTAGACTAAATTAAATTAACAAGTAATGCATTTTCACACATTGCCTTTTCTTTTTTACATTGAAATTCACTGTTATTTGTTAATTTCATCCGTAGAGGTATATTTTTATGGTATTACAATTTGTACTTGAAGTAAGTTTCCATGTGGTGCAGAATATCAAAAGGCTTTCAAAAAAGTATTGTTTCATCTCATTTCAGATGTAACTATCTTGGTTCTCAAGACATTTTTGGTATCTTACCATTTGCCTCTTTATTCTAATGTTATCCCATTATCCTGCTAAACCTAACTTTAAACTTCCTAACTCTAAAATTCATAAAAATGACTTTTAGGGAGAAAGGCTTCCATCCTCAATGAACTTATGTGAACTACAGCTTATCTACAATCATCTACTGTAAGGTAGTAATCAGCTAATATCCAACTTGATTCGAAAGAAAATAAGGAATAAAGAAATTAAATAATAAATAATTAAAAATAAAGAAGTTTAAAACTAATGGATTTAAAGGAAACCTTAAAGCTTCCTATCCTTAGTCCTTCCCGGCATGTTGTTGTGTATATACAATGGAGATTTTCCTATACAAAAGACAAAGAGTTGTGTATAGATGATGCAAGCATAAGTGGAGTCTAGAATCATAAAGTATCTACTTCTGACCCTTAACTGCAGGAAGCTCGAACTGGCACTGACTTGAGATACCCCTTTTCACACAAATATACCCTCTTCTACTGATTGCAGATAGGTGTCTCTGCATCCCCATGAATGTCTGTACCATCAGGAGTCATTCTGTAAATTTGGATTTTTTTACCAATCAAAAAGATTTGGGAGCTATCTGAATAGGTGTTGGTATCTATAGGTATTAATCATAGAAAGCAGTTATGCTGGTTGTGCACCATCCATGGTGAATGCCACTTGGATAGATCTTGTTAATCAAGTAGGTATATCAATAAGGAGAAAGTAAGATTTTTTACTGAAAATGAACTAAGAACTTATTTAAATGAAGTTGTTATACAATATGATGATTGTAAGATGTATAGATAATTTCTTTATTTGCTGTTTCTTTGACTGAAACCTCTTAAAAGTTGCCGATTGGTGTAAAAATGAGATTAGCAAACTTTCAGCTCAATTGGGTAAAGTTGAGACCCCCCTCATCAGCCCAAAGGTATCAAAAATTAGCTATTTTTAATAAGAGTGAGGGGTTTGCCACTATATAATTAGAATGGTTTATCCTAGGAATATTTTTTTGTAGTTTTATATAGAATGTGTGTAGCTTCAATTTCTATTTGCACAACTTGTCTGACATACATACAGATTGGAAGATATATAGGTTTTGTGAAGTGGACCTTAAAAAATCAAATAAAGAAATACTGCGAAAATTTTATTGTATGTGTTTTAGTAATGTTTCTATGTAAATTTTCAAAGTGTATAATGTAGGTATATATTTTTAAAATATTATATTCCTTGTTTTTAGAGCAATTTAAATTAATTAATGATGGGTTCAGAGCCTTCAACTTTGTCCTCTAAAGCTTCAAGTAGTGTACATTTAAGGGCCACATTTTCTTATTGGATGTCCTAACAAGTTACTGGCCATTGAAGGGAAGTATGAAAAAATTGGAGACATTTGAAAGATGGCATTGTCTAAATTTTAAATCATTTATAGTTTTTGAACCCAAGGCATGTTGCTTTTGCTCCTCTTGGTTTACTTAGATAAAATCAAAATAAACATGGCTGTTAAGTTATTGTCTTTTCAACAAAGCAGTGATATAGAAAATGAACATCTCATTCCAAGTTCATTTAGTTGAAGGAAGAAAACATTCAATGCGTTGGATAGTTAAAGATAAACTAGTTTTGGAGAAGCTCATTCTTCTTTGGGCAACAAAGTTGATTACTTTATTACACCATTATTCAACGTCTTTAAGAAGTGCTACATTTCAACTTATTTTGATACATTCTTAAGCAGATGTTTGGAATGAAGAGCATCTGAGGAGGGTGAGGGGTGCTAGAGTCATGTGCATCATCGATGTCTCATCTGCAAACTGACTCTGAATCATCCCTCGCTCTCTGTCCTTCCAAAATCGCAATCCAGCAAATCTTCCTACAAAATCGGCCTAACTGCCCACCTATTTTATTGTTTAAAAATGTAGACAAACCTATTCTGATGTTACTTACGTTTGTTTTTATAATTATTAATTTTAATTTTTTATATAAATTATAGTTTGGTTAAAATATATCATTGATTTGAATCTTCTCCCTACTTCCCCTTTCTGTTCATTTTTCTACCCCCTCTCAGTCTTTTCATCTACCTAATTGGAAATTTATTGAACTTGAATTATTTGATACTTAATAACTTATAAATAGTAGAAAAACATTTTATTAATCATCAACTTGCTCAGATTCAAATTTTTAAAATTGATTTTTATGGTCTATTTTCCATAAAACCCATCTATCTTCCAATCTGTATGTATGTCAGACAAGTTGTGCAAATAGAAATTGAAGCTACTCACATTCTATATAAAACTACAAAAAAATATTCCTAGGATAAACCATTCTAATTATATAGTGGCAAACCCCTCACTCTTATTAAAAATAGCTAATTTTTGATACCTTTGGGCTGATGAGGGGGGTCTCAACTTTACCCAATTGAGCTGAAACTTTGCTAATCTCATTTTTACACCAATCGGCAACTTTTAGAGGTTCCAGCCAAAGATATGGCAAATAAAGAAATTACTAATACTTCTTTAAACCACCCCATTGTATAATAACTTCATTTAAATAATTTCTAAATTCATTTGACAATCTTTTACTGAAACTTTGACAATCTCATTTTTACACCAATTGGGAACTTTTAAAAGGTTTTCATGAAAGAAATTTGAATTTTGATTTCTTGTGACCACTCTATTACACACTTTAAAAAATTTCACTTTGTATTTTCCTCATTGATTGATTAGTGATGATTCTTTCATCGCTATTATCTATTGTATTTAGAGTTCTCTAATTTAAAATATTCTACTAATATACATTTAAGCTTTATTGTTAACTTTGCTTAATATATTTTTAAACTCTATTTTTCATTATTTCATTTTTATATCTTTCAGTATTCAATAACTTTTGTGTTTAAACAATATCACATGTTGTGCGCTTTTCGTTTTTTCAAATGAATGCATTTGATGAAACTGCATTTCCCTCTCTTAAAATGAAAGTCATGGTACAATTGTTCCTCGATTGATGATTTTGCTGTATTTGAATGTTGCTTCTGGCGTGTGAAGAGGATACTTAAGATTGATTGACGGTTTGTATATACCGGTTTTAACTCTCAAGACTAGTTATTTATATCCGTGAGGAATCTTTGCATCTTATTGCCTCTTATCGCACCCCAGACTCCATCAGTTCTTGTCTTTAGAATCTGCTGTTTTTAGTTTTTCCTCCGCATTTCCATTTAATGTCTTCCTTCCATTTTTCGCCGAAGTCTTATCACTTCATTCTTTTCTAATGGATTCTAATTCCAAAAGTTTTAGTGGTATTCTTGTCTCCGACATTATTCTTAGATACTCGTACCATCTTATTTGTTTTTCATTTATCGTGTCTATAATTGTTTTTTTCTGATTCCATCTTTTTTCTAATACTGTCATTTCTAATACGATATATTCAAGTAGTTTACTTATCTATATAAATTGCCGCACTCTAGTTCTCCACTCCACCAATGGAACAGATCAATTAGCTGTTTCAACACATCCTTCGTTTCTTTTCTTTACAGCATCGACTTGCATAAAACGTGTCTCTTAAGTTCATTGCTACGCTTGATCAGGGCCGGCGCGTCAAATATTTCCGCCTGAGGCGAGCAAAATTTTTGCCGCCCTTTCGAAAATTAACGTGATGATTAGGGAGCAAGGACAGATAAATATAAAATGCTATGTGATATTTTAATGAAAAACGATGAATTCCTTTGAATAACAATAAGAAAAAATAAAATTTACCTAAACTGTACTTCAAGAACTTTTTCTTCTACAAATTCGTCTAAAATTACTTCGAACTTAATATTACAATCGATCGCAACATCATATTTGATGGACAATATTGCCAGTTTAATCTTCCCTATCCAATTGTAAAATGTAGATTGTTTTTGATTAATGTCAACTTCGAAGAAGATTATTCTACTGGGAGGTCACAGGGAGAGTTAAAAGAATTCGAGCGAGATGCATATATTTGGAAAATTTTCTCCTAAGTTATGTTTAACTACGTAGTTCGAAACAATTAATAATTTCATTCCCTATTTGCAACACTTCTAATGATGAAAATGTCATTCTGCAAATTTACAGGTTCTACATCATCTGTTAACGCCAAATACGACATTAGACAATTTATATTAATAATTTCTGAATCGGTGTAGATCAAAAATGGAATGTCGTGCAAATATTCAAATAATAGATTATGTTTTTCTAGCCGATCAAATTGATGGCTGATTTCTATACGGAGGCTCGCATTCAAATTCTGCTGTTATTTCCATCGTCTGAGCAATTTCTTTGACAGAGTCGAGCATTTATTTGAAACCATCGATACAGTATTCTTCTGGAAAAAATCCTCATTTTTATTTTAAATAATTTATCATTAGGTTCGGACTTGAGAAAAATACGTGAATGAATAGAAATGATATGTTGCGAAGGAAAGTGGGAAAGGACGATACGCACTGCATCACAGACGCTTTTCGTCAAGGTTCATCATTTGGCACATAATTGAACCTTTTCTTGAATTTCGATTTCTTAGCAAGTGCAGCGATGTCTCTGGCTGAGAGTGCTAAAAGGATTACGAGAGGGCATCATTTGCGACGAGTGAAGGTCCAGAGAATAAAGCAAACAAGCAGGACAAGATTGGATGAGTCCGCACGAGTAGCGCCCTGCAGAGAGATTCGACCCGTCCCGATTCCATGGGATCGCAAGCAATCAGGTCTCGAATGTTAGTGAACAAAATGTACGCTAGATATGTCAGCACTGAACAGCCAAGTTTCGGAACCGGTTTCTTTGAAGCAAACCCATAATGGCGATTATTCTCACTCTGAAAATCACCAGACTGCCTGAGGCGGTTGCCTCGAACCGGCCCTGCACTTAATCGCCTGATTTGGCGCCATATGCGATCCATATCTTTGTACTAATAATTAAATAATTTCGTAAAAGGGCAAGTTTTGAATGAGTCGATTCTCTACTGAAGAAAACGGCGGATGTGTTGAAGTAGGGTCGCTCTATTATTTTGGACAGCAAGAAAATTACTGCGGGTGCTTAGGGCCACGATTTCCAAGGAAGAGTTGCAATTTTTCTGATTTTCTTCATTTGAATGAGGGAATGAACCACGTAATTCCACTATAAAATTCAGAGTATGCAAAGTCATTTATGCAGGCTTTCAAAATTTCGCCAAATAGTGGAGGTTTGGCAAATTAGTCGTGCGGAACTAATTTATTCACATTTTATGACAAATAACAGGTATCTAGCCTGGCGATATGTGGGGCAAACCTTAAAACAAGGCAAATAGATTACCCCAGTCTGGAGGAAAACCTCACGAAGGCAATATGACAAACAAAGTTATTTAACAATTAATACTATGGTATTGCAACAATACCAACAATTCTACAATGTGACTAACAATTTCAAATACTTTTCGTAACAACACAATCATAAATATGCAATTACTGATATACCTAAAGAACACAATATCACTTTTTCTTAGTTCATACTCCTGATTTACAACATTTATTAAAGTGTTGCGCGGCCACACAGGCGTGCAACTTATATCAGAGGGAAAAATTTTGTCAAAATAACTGATTTCTCTCATGCCTTATAAGAGTGGAAAACGAGACTGCAGCAAATGAAGAAGTTTTATTAATGGAACGTGTAATTCGTTCAAATAAAAGCGATTTACATAATCAGTATCTTTATGTAAGAGACACGCATCGTATAGGGGACCCTTTCTCTTTATACTCTGATAATGACCGTAGATTCTTCTCGCATTATGTCACTCTAATCGAATGCTATATTCTAAACATAAGAATTCCTTTAGTCTGACATCTGCCCCACCCTGTGACCTACATAGAGTTCAGATGAATTGGGCTTGACGAGACCCGGAAAGGCGGCTCCTACAAATAGAAAGAAGCTCATCAAACTCTTTTTTCTCGCTAGCAGCTGCAAAGCACCCCTCCACCCGAATTTCCCATGTGAAAAGCATCTGTTCTGACTTCTGCAGCGTCAGACATGTTGGGTAGAACTTGTTAGAGAAACGCCATCCTCAGATGTCGATAGCATCTTGCTGAACAAAATAGATTATATTAAGCCATAATTCTCAGTGGAGAATTCATTGTAGAATAAGTTTTGAAATGAAAATCATTCAATACGAGATAGCGTAGCGTACAGGATTCTCATTTCAAATAAGAAACCCGAATTTAGTCTTATATATTTATCGCAATGTTAGCTGACCAGCAAGCTTTTGCTGGACTCTCCATTTGCAGTATTCTTGGACCTTCTTGATAACTTTATGCGTAATTTTCACAGTGAATTTTAAAGAGGGATAATCAGGGAGAATTTTTTCTCAAAAATTCGTTAAATTGATATCTTCCGCCTCTCTGGAGAAGTGGAGCAATTTCCCCTGTAATTCGGTAGCATTAAAAAAAGTCCAGGATATCAGTTGTTTATCACCAGTAAATTCCGGTTCTAAACAACTTTCAAATGCTTATTCCTCTTATAAACTCTCTCTTGAAACATTTTCAATTTACGGACGTAACAAAAGAGAGAACTTCCTAAGGAGGAATCTAACGCTGCAGATGTGTCTTCAGTTTCTTGGGAAAACGCTGAATAATTGAAAAGACAACCAAGTTTCTTGGCAAAAATAACTACATAATACCTTCCGGCTGTCAGCAGGTTTCGATCTTCTGTAACTCTTTGGTCAATTTAAGCCGTTTCAATTAATTTATACATATGCTATATGATTCCTTAGCATCTTTCTCTCGTCAATGAAAATTATATCATTAGGCAATTGAAGATGACATCGTAGATTCCTTAGTACAGAAATACCGACTTTTCGTACTAAGTTACCTCCATATTTGTTTCCATCGTTTAAGAGGGGTCCTCCTTAACACCTCTTTGAATAGCAGATATTCTTTTATATTATTAGACCTAAATGTTAAGAAGAAAATTGATTCTGGAATACATATAATTTGCTATGTTTTGCTAATGACTTCCAGTCAATGCCTTCAAATGATTCGTTGAAGTAACGAATAGATTGCAAAACACCGAACGTGTAAACATGGTGGTATATTTCATTTTGAATAGGATTCGAGGCCCACCAATTTCTTAGACGTAATGAGCGGTGTAACATACGGCTAGTAAAATGATCGATTTCCTCCGTTTGATTGCCATATTGTTTTCTAATTTAGTAGTTCTGAATAGAGTGTAGTTCATTAGCATGCTAGAAACGAAAAGTGGCCAAGGCTGACGGCCTGCTTCTGGTTCATTATTGAAGCCTTTCTCCCTGAGGACGTGCTGAAGACCCCCCAATGAGATATTCCACACCATTTAAACCCTTTGGTTTCCGCGGTATTAAATATTCAGAAGCTGACATATTTTACAAGCTTCAAGGACAGACGATTAGGAAACAGTATGGCAACCATACCCTAGGATTGGTCGTAGTCGTTACATAATATTCATTAGGAACTACGATGAAGTAAAGTGAAGGAAAATTCATTTGACTTTGCTTGAGATTCCACTCTTTTGTTATTGACTTTGCCTATTTTCAAGTTTCAGGATGAAAAATTAGGATCTGCGTTAAAACACACGATTATAGAAAATAAACGAAAGTATAGAGTGTATGTATATTTAATGTCTGTGGATATGGACGCACATGAAGTTCTCCGACTACATTTTACAGATTTGAGTGAATCTATAAAAGATGATCTAATTCACGCTCTTATTCTCTTATTATAGTAGTAGTATTTTGAAAAGTGCTTCAACGGCTCATTTCGCACGTGGGCTTCCTCCGGGAATCGAACCCGGGACC
Source organism: Pachydiplax longipennis (assembly GCA_036926295.1). Classification (NCBI taxonomy): domain Eukaryota; kingdom Metazoa; phylum Arthropoda; class Insecta; order Odonata; family Libellulidae; genus Pachydiplax; species Pachydiplax longipennis. The sequence continues at coordinate 4,218,494 of JAVFKF010000044.1, read as the reverse complement.
GATTTCATTGAAGTCGAACGCGCTGCCCACGCGGCTATCCGGCTATACTATACTATAATTCAACTATATATTTTTTATGTTTCTTAGAGTAACTTTTCAATAGAATTGATAACGCTGTTATGTGAGAGGCTCAATTTGGTATATATTCATTTTGCATTAAGATGGTAGGTAGATATACATCAATATTATTCATATATATGTCGATATTATATATAATAGATATACATCTATTAAATAATAATATTGAAAATGTATTTTTCGGGGATTCGAGTGTAGAAAAGTTGAGGAGTCGGAGCCTAACCCCATATCCCTGTCATACATAGATCTTCACACAAAAAATACGAACGTAAAGAGGATTGAAAGTGGAATTTTCTTTGAAAGCTAGCTTTCGAATGAAATGACTGCTTAATCATGTGTTTTAGGAAAAAAAAACTACAAATGGGAAACATTACAGCTTTAGAGTTCATTCACTGAGAAAGTTACGCAAGAAAACACGGTGACTCATAAGCAAAGGCCGGGAAATCAGTGAGAGTTAAAATATCCCGTGAAAAAAGGTTAATGGCAATTGCCATTCCGCTCTGTATCCGAACTTTTGACTTGAATGAATGAGTCACCAGTTCTGTTGCCACGTTTCTTTGTTTGTGCATTTTGATTCTTTTGTAAATAAAGGAGTGAAATAAAGAACTCACACGAACATGCTTCACATCTAAACACTGTAGATAACGGACTTTTTAATCACGAAGTTTGAGCCGCCAGTACTTCCAGGAGTAAGGAAGAAAAGCATTGCGGTAAGGTTCATTCTGGTGCAATTGCAATAAATTCAAGGGTTATATTAGCCAAATTTGTATTTAATTCTAATGTGCAATTATAAAATTATCTGAGGGGCTAGACACAAAAAACTATTTGTGAGAAAGAGTCGTGGTCACACATTATATACATGTAATATTCAGTCTGTATTAATTATTAACGAGAAATATTTTATGTAAATTAACTTTGAAAAGTTTGTTTTATTGCTTTAGAATCTCCTAAGAAACCTCTATTTTAATTTATTCTTATTGAAAAAATATCCAGAGATTACAAAGATTGCCGCACAATTCCTATGCTACTTCGGATGAAGCACAATTATGTAAACACCCTTATGTAAACTATTCTTTTCGCCCATAAAAGTTAATAAAACAGCTCATAGATCAAGGATAACCAATAAGAATCTTTCCTTCACTGAGTTTGATCACAATTATTATCTTTACATCTTAGGTGGCTAGCAAATCATGTCCAATCTTCGTCAAGGGAATATACAAATATAAATACCAATAATATTTGATATTCGGCCGTATAATTTTGTCACTCAATCAGAAAATCGTATAAATAATTAAAGGTACTTCGGGTATTATGAAATAGTCAAAAAATATGGAATATTAAGTTTTCTCTCCAGTGAATGTCTGTGGCCAAGAGGCAACGTCATACTTCAGAACGGTGTCAGGTCTACCGGCTCAAAGGCGCGTAATGTAAATAAAGATTTGTTTTTCGCTAGTTTCAGGAGGTAATTTTTCAGAACGGTTTATTCATTATTTGATGTGATTTTCTTTCATTGAAACTAAGCACAACGTGCACCCAAGTACTGACAGTTAATCCTGCATTACTTCTTTTAAACCGCTTTTCAAATTTCAATAAACAAAAGATATTTTTTCAAAGATGGAGGGTAATATGGAATACCTTTTATTTCATAACGCTTCCTAAAATGCTGAGGAATCAAGGTCTATCTTAGACAAACCTGCTCCTTGAACAAACCTGTTCATCTAAAAGTCTCCAAAGTTTTATCCACGGAGATCTAACCGCTGAAAAGGAAGACTTCCAATAGGGGTTGAAAACCCAGATGTCCTCTATCTTACCCTTTGCAAGTGAAATGTACCATATTGACTTGCTACTTAGAACTATTCCATATTTTGATCATTAAATCAGTAATTCCCCAAATTTTGCTCGTTTTATTCACCTTTGATCCCCTCTCCTTACCACCCGACTATCTCATAAAATCCTTCGAAAGAGTTTTATTCCTTTTTCATATTTTTGGATGTGATAAAATTTCGTAAAATAAATTTTGACTATTTAAAATTAATCACAGTTAAATGAAGTTTGATATTTGCATCGGTTTTTATTTTTAAAAAATATCTGGTTGTTGTACTACTACTATTGTATTCTCTAATACTCGAAGTTCCTCTATATCCATCATTACGTATGTATATTTCCTTTAGATTATTTTTTAGTTATATATTTTATCTTAGTTGTCATTCCTCTATATTAGCACAAAGCAAATTGATCCCATGTTTAAACTTTTCCATTACGTTGATTTCTTTAAATAAGTATACAAAGCACTGTAACATCGGGAAGAAGAATTAGTAACATCTACATACAGTGCGGCCCGTGTGAATTTAGCCAGATAGTGATGAGTTGGCACCCACGCGACGAGTTTAATCAAAGGTAGCGACCGACAAGGGAAGAGTTACTTCGTTTGCATAGACTGGTAAGGTACCTATCCAAAATTTTGAGCCGTTTCCTGAATGACAAATGGCTCTCAGGAGGGGACACAATATAAGAAAATGAGACGCTTCCGCAGATAAGCATAGTTATTTTCGCCACAACTTACCAACGTGAATAAGCAGGAGCCTCCATATGAATCTAAACATCTCTTCACCTTGAAAGAACGGCCCTCCTCAAAATTCTAGAGGTCTGCGTATCCTTGGAGACTTTATTTAGAGAAATTGGTCTTTGCATCGTCGGTATCGTTTGATGAATAATGTGGAGCGTTGAATACTTATCAATTGGTGACAATACAACAGGATATTAATAAATGAAGGGAAAGTTTTTATTTGAAGGTAATCATTAGAATTTATTCGACTGATTTGTTCAGTACTTTGCTTAGATCGAGAATGCCTATTCAAGATGAAGCAACTGCAATGTTACTCCTGCTATTTTAATGTCATTAGGCATTCCAATTTATGCCGCCGTTCCTGCAAATACAATCAGGGCATCCAACTGGAAATTCTCAACAATGCATATTTTACTTAAGTGTAATTGAGATAGATTTACTAAATATGTGTACTTATACATATTAAATATGTATGAAACTTGCAATGAACTATTTCTAATCGTAAGTTTTATCCAAAAATTCAGCGTAATGTAAATGAAATGATAAAAATAATACAACAAACTTTCGAAAGGATATAATTGTAGGAGGAAAAAAAGACAGTTCGAACTGGTCAGATGTCATAATTAGCCAAACTGGAACTGAACCGGTATTCGATTTTTCGATAAAACCGGAACGAAAAATACTGCGGTTCGATGCCTTGAAAGCAGTACACATAAGTAATTTAGTTTTTCTGATGAGACTCATTTCTGCCAAAATTTTCTTAGAACTGAGTGAAGTCTGCGAACCCTCACATCAATTAGAGGAACGCTTGGCTGATTTGTGCATCATTTCATCCGCATCAGACGGGAGCCAAGGTCTTTCCAGAGGAAGTCAAGGCTACCTGTGAATCCAGTAGGTGGAATTTGCGTTAGAATGGAAACTCCAAAGGAACACCAGCAAGCCATGAGATAAATACAATCGTAAAAGATTCTTATGGTGAAATTTTAGTGACAAGATTAAATATTTTCATACCATTAAAGTCGTTGCGTTAAAAATAAGAAAAATCTCAACGGTATATAAAGGGGAGAGTAATTTACGTTTCAAATGACCTTGACTTGAGTTACTCTTCTCAAAATTTTGGGGTTAACGACCTGACAGTACTCGCTCGAAACAGGTTTTATTATGGCAATTTACCAAGCTCTGACAAATACGCTACATTCCTATCGTTCTCATTTGATTCCATTTACATTTATTGCTTGAATTGGCCGGCCGGCAGTAAATGTGAATTAGTCCCGTCACCATGTTGTACGACAACATATTTAAATTTCTTCCTCGCGAGTCCTATTACATATTGACTTTACTTCAATTCAATATGAGTGTTTTCTAAACCAATTTCTTTTCACCAACATCTTTTTCACAAAATATTTCATCAACCGTTTTCATCCTCATTCAATTCTATTAAAGTTTACGCATCTCTTAAATGCTTACTCTGTTTTAGCCATTCCATTTTATTTTACTACGCCTTAAATGATTGGACAAATTCAATACTTGAGGCTTAGTTTATCAAGGAAGAAACGTACGGTAAGTTTATTCTTAACTTATAGCCACCAGTGGCGTATCCAGAAAAATATATCGAGGGAATGTTGTTTTAATTTGTATTTAATTTTAATGGTGCAATCAGAAAATGAGCTAGGAGACCCAATAAGCAGGTTGTAAGAAATAGTTGCGGTCGCACTTCATTTACATATAAATTTAGTAGATTTCAGTCAATAATAATTCACGAGAAATATTTTGAGTAGATTAATTTATAAAAAGTTAAGTTTTTCATTTATTTTTGTTTAAGGATTATGAGAACGATTAAGATAAATTATAACTTTATCTTGTATACGTTGAAAATAAGCATAAATAAAATATTTGAGATATGGTCATTACAATTTTAACTTCTACTGAATTATCGGGAGAATATTTATCCACCTAGCCCCCTCTTGCGTACGCCAATGTCGTTAGTTTTTAATTGAGCATAGACACAATAGACATAAACTAAATTTCCTTCAGCTGAGTAGACTTCCTCATGGGACCGATAGTCTCTCAAGGCTCTTCGAAATCTATAGAACGCGCGAAAAGATCTATCTTAAACTCAGAGCTATTTATACCTCGTGCCACGGATTGTATCTCTTTTCTCTCCTGAAGTTCGGGTTATTCAGCATCCTATCCGGCTCTATCTATACTCTTTGAAAGGAAATATTGGATGCATTTGAGATTCGATAGGCAGCTAGCAATATCGTTTATCTTTAAAATAAAATCTGTTTTTTTCTCGTTGTTATTCGGAATATCTTGTTCCCGTGTTTCTCATACCTGTTTCCTTCAATACCACACTTCTCACTCCTTCCACATTCAGGTTATTCCGCCATCTTTTCCTTGGTCTCCCCAAACTTCTTTTTCCCTTTTTATCGTGACTTTCACAATTCATTTTCTCTATGAGAAAATGTTCGTTCCAATATATTTTCCTTGTGTGAACCCACTCGTTAATGTCTCCCACAGTCTTCTAATCACTTCACTCTCTAATGTAATGTTTTCTTCCGCAATTTTTTCATCTCCGTTGTTTCTAATAGCCTTTTCGTATGATAGGTATTCGGTCTCTCCCAATAGAACTGCATCGCCAGTATAACAGAGAATTTTAGTGCTATTCCGAACATTTTTAATTATCTCATCCATTACTGCATTACGAATAATAAGAGGCAAAACCTCGGATTCGGAATATTTATATGTATTATTCCTCATTTTATGATAAATTTTCAAAAACATAACTTATATGCTTTATCTAAAACAATGTATCATTTCTTCGTTCGTTATTTCATGTAAAATAATCTAAGTAGGATCTTTCTTTTTTGAGTTTCAAAAAATCGGTTGCTTTTTATATTAACTATCCAAAATGTATTATCGTGAAGCAGAGAACAGTTACTATAACTATTGCGTAGATTTTGCTGTATAAAGAGCACGCTGATCATAATACCTTGCTTTCCTAAAGGATAATTGAAAAATGTTCGTTAAGAAACAATTCTTAGTATTATATCAAACAATCCTTAGCTATTCTTCCCTATATCATGCGTCTTACAATCTTGTAATCATTCACCCCCTTCCCAAACCTATACTACACTTAAAATAAACTAAGAAATATGCAAACATTTTTAGCTTATTTCCTGTCTTGTGCTGATATCACTAGCCGACGGAGCTCTTTGTTGCTTGGAATTGTTTCATCTTCGCCAAATTGTGCACAATTTGGTAGGAAAATCGCAAAAATCGCCATATTTTTATTATTAAAGTCAACAATCTAAAGCTTTTCTTTGTGGATAAGAGGTACTGGATAATTGAAGAGAAACATTCTTTGAAATAAAATTCACGATCTTATATATCGACTTAAGCAGGATACAAATATAGTTTATTAAATTGTAGGTTATAATTACTTTTACAAAGTACCATTATAAATACCAATTACTTTTATATTTTTAATTTTACAAAAGAAATCTACCCTTTCGGCACAATCTTCTTAAGTCAATTTATAAAATAGACCTCATGACGTACATGAAGCTTACAAACCAGCAACAATTTTATCCGTTCATACAATGTATTTTATAAAAATTAAAAAAAAAACATTTTATAGACTATTGTCATAAACATGAAATTAATGAAAAAGTAACAGTAATGATATTATATTCTTCTATACATAAACATACTAAAATATAGTTATTGCTTTCTTCTAACTCAAAAAGTATTAAGGTTCGGAATAAAACAAAAGCCAAATTAATTGCGTTCTTTCTTATCCTAATTTGTTAATTAAAGACAGTGTAATCATCTCAAAATGTTACGATAAATCCATTTAACATATAGCAGCTCTGCCCGCCTTAACGTGACATTCATAAAATTTGGTCATTCCCAAAATGTGCGCTCGAGAGTTAAGAAATACAATTATTTGTAGTTGAGAAATGGCACTGCTACAAAACTCATGCCACCACACTGATTCTAGAGCGATGAAAATTTTATGTAACAAGAATAGCCTCTTAGAAATCACTTTCAAAATCAAAATCCGTTAGAATAAAGCTGCAAGTTCATGAAAGACAGTATCTAAGCTGTTGATTAGAAATCTTGCACACACATTTTCTTAAGAGATAAATTCATCATTTTGGAAAAAAACTAAAAAAGTATTCACGTAAAAATCGGTATCCATTGCTTTCTTTATATGTTATTGAACTTTCTGGGAAGTAACTACTAATAAACAGTTTATAAGGAGCACCAAAGGGTATCATCTCAGAATTTCTTATTTTTCTGAATAAATTTTAAGTAGTGACAAAGTTGATGACCGAGGAATATCATCCCGTAATATTTATCTGCGACCAAAATGCTTCCATGCCTCGATCGTAGAAAATGCTATGAGATACAAAAATGCTCAAGTGACGGTTCCTTAAAGCTTCTGGTCAATGATGGATGATTTGGCACTTTATCGTTTGTACTGGCCCAGGTAAGCGTTGCAAACTGGACAATTGTGGTTAGAATTCCGACAGGTGTCCACACAGTAAGGGATGAGACAGCATGGCCAGAGGCTGAAAGAAAAACAGTCTTTCAGTTATATCATTGACCGAGTTTATTGTAATACATATTACATCCCAATGTATAGTATACTCGATTCGCAATCATGAGCCCATTACGCTTCCTTATGTTTGGACTACTCAAAACATAGCAGATGCAGCACCTGCTGAGAGAAGAACAGCTTTACTTTGAATTAGAAATCGCTTCATGACACATGATAGATAGTTATTTCTCTTTCAGTGTAATGTAATCGGACTTAAGATCGAGATTGGAGTATACATACATGGAGAAACTTTCATTAGCGTGCCAAACTTTAGATGGGAGAAGAAAATGTAGGAGGATTTTCACATTTTATTTCTCTACATCAATAGTATAATACACTATGAATGCAATGCGTCCACCTCTTTCTTCAGATTTGAATATCCCGACAGGAATGAGATCATTACTCTCCTTTGTATCTGCCGTCCTCAGCCTAATTTCAAACAAACGGATTCTGATTAGAAATTAAAATGGAATCGTACCGATCGGTAGATTTTCGAATGAGTGATACAACAAAGTGATATACCTTAAACTCTCTTCAGGAAACAGTTGTATACTAATAATATTCATCTCACGTATTCGTAAAGAAGTTTTGAATTCTATTGACAGAATCAACTAATTTGTCGACTACTCTGGATAGTAGTTTAGCAGAAAAACGCTAAATATATTCATCATTTAACACGTGAAGATCAGCTGAATTTGGTTTCGTTTCTACATTTTGGTTTTCTTATATTTGGATCAAGCAGGCTTCGTCGCATTATGATGTTTCATTAGGAGGCCCCCTTGAATAAAAATCTTTGATTTGAAATTGTACTCTGAGGAGACAATAAGGTGAACGTACTTATTATTACTTGATACGCAGTAGAGTATCACCAGATCTAACACTGATACCAGGTGTGTGAATAAGAGATTTGTTGCGAACTGTGATATTTTCATTCCTCTGAAAAATTCCATTTCTTGCGCCATTTCTTAGCCATTCACACTTCACAGATATCGCGTGCAACAGTTATTGATCTTGACTGCAGCATAAAAGATTCTCAAAATATCTTTTGGAGGCTTTGTTTGTCCGCAAGAACATGAGTTTTCGGGTCGATTCATTTATTTCGTATACTCGCATAATTCTAAAATCGTTGAAATAATTACGAATTACCTATCTCGTTTATGCTAGAACGCGTTGGAATGAATTATATTTGTAATCTATTCAATGAAAAGAAGCGACAATTTAGGAGCTACTTCATTATCTTAATAAAAAAACGTTTGCGAGTAAAGAGATCCATAAATTTATTTTGGTTATTTATTTATGTGGTTAAAACATCCAATATGACCAATTACAATGAATCTTAACATATGAAAAAAATATAAATAGTAAAAAGGAAGCAGGGAATTTTTAATAACTCCATATCTTGTTATCATATAATATACATTAAGGACAAGGAATTCGCAGTCATTTCAATAACATTTGCTCTGATTTATTAGAGAAGTAATCGCAGCTACATTTGCAATTAAGAAGGTTTTTACTGGCGAATTGAATTTTGTTGACCAAACTGCAAATTTAATAAATAGATTCATAGTAATAATATTAATCGTCTTTATTTTAGGGTGAGATTGAGACCTATTAGTTTCTTCTTGCGTCTAATCCTATTTCTTTATAGATTAGAAAAACGAAAGCAAAGAAAGAGAATGCTTTTTGGGTTTACAAAAAATCTAAGTGATTTCTTAGGAAAAACTAAAACCCTGCTGGAAAACACCCACGAGAAGGGGGGTATGAAAAACCTGCTGAAAGTAGCAACTAGAATTTAAAATGAAGAAAGAAAGGAGAAAATGGGGTAATTTTACCATATAGCCTGAAAGATGAAAAGTATAAATACAGAAACATAAGTAAAATGCGTAAAAGAAGCAGATATTGAATTTAAATAGCCAGAGATAAAATAAGATAGAAAAAAGAGAGAAATAAAATACTCACCCGCACAGGCACATAGCTAGGGCGATCATATGAGTTTTTGTTGAGTTCACTGCCGTTACCTTGGAAGTGATGTTGGCGTGACACGATGGGCACACCATGTTCGCTGGAGTGGGTCCAAGCGTAGCACCTAAAGAAACAAACTATTAGGAAGAGGCTAAATAACGATTGCGACAAATCTCGAAATATTGCGTTTGTTGCAATTTGAGAAGTGGCTGATTTCTGGAAATGGTCGATCATAGAGATTAAAAAATATACAGTTTCAGGACCGTATTGCGTTCGGAAATACAGATTTACAAAAATCGTGTTGGGTGTTATTAAAAATGACAAGAAATAAATAAGGCAAGATAGTGAATAATGCAAAATAGTAATTTATTTCTATGCATAGCGTGTGCCTACAATTATGGATATTTTATACTTAGCACATAAAATTTAATATGTGGTTAAAAATAATATATACGTGATATGGATAAAACTCGGTCGATACGGTAGCCGTGAAGGCCTCTTAGGCACCCTCCCACGTGATATGTAATGTTGACAACTGGTGTTTAATGTAATGTATATGCTCATATAGTATCTGTATATGTTGAAGTTTTCTTGGGAATTTTTCTAGTTAACTGTTCAGTTCTAATGGTGTTTGCGGTTGCTGTAGAATTATTTTTGTGCATTAAAATTGTAAATAAGTGTAGATTTTGAAATATGGTAGTTGATGGACGCGGTTTTTAAATATTAATGTTCCTTAATTATATACCGATATATTTGTAATATTGTTTGTGTTGTTGTAGAGTAAATTGACGTCACGACGTTTTCTAGAGGCTAACAGCGGAGATACTTTATAAAGTCATAATAATATAAAAAGCACGAGAATAAAGCAAAGTTAGTAATGGTGAGCGATAGTTAAGCATAATCTAATTTCAACTCATCTTTTAGCTTCATTAGCGCATTTATTTCTTCAATGAATTTGATTTTCTAAATAAATCTGCAGCATTATCCGCAATTATCTATATTCCCAAGCACCAGCACCTTAGTCTCCACCTACAAAGGACCCTAACTAACTGAAGGGAAGTCTCACCCGGTCGTTGATAGATAGTAGTGTGAGTGACAGGAGCAACGGCTGCAGTGGCCGCATCGTACGACGGTGGAGGATTAACCCCTCCGGGTGGAGGGAGATTCTGAGGTGGTGGACCAGACTTCTCATAACCTGTTCAGAATGAGACAGAAACTATCCATGCATTGTGTGTCCACCTTCAAAACGATGCATTTATGACTTCACTACATCTAGCGCACGTTTGTTCTTAACACTATCTTATCTTCGAATGAAATCAAACTTATCTGGACAATCTCTTAATGTGAAGAAACGAAAAGGGAACGACTTTTACACATAATTCTTATATATTTTATTTATCTACTCGGGTTTCGACGCGTCTCGCAGTGGGCTAGAATCGAGGAAATCTGGCAAAGAGGCTAAAAATGATTTCTTAGAGAGTGGGACTTAAGAATTCGCATAGTTATTCAAAAAATGATTGAATTTTACACCGGCCATCCTGTGGAATGTGTTAGATTTTTCTGTAGCCGGGCAAAGTCTGATGATACGCCGCAAACTCCCCGGATTCAATTGCTCTGCATTTTCGCCAGTCCTATTTCAAATGTTTAGCAATGGCGAACATTGTATGACGTGTGAATCGAAACAGTTTATTCAGATTCTATACTCAGAAACTTCAGACATTGACGTGGAGACCGTAGCGCTCTTCCCATCAGTTTACAATTAACAAAAAGTAAATCAAATTAAACCAAATAGCGAATATTTTCGCTTATGCTTTCTCATTTATCTCTTCGGTGATAATGTTAATGGTCAAATCTTAAAGATGAGGATTTCCGGAATTGATTTTCGTTTCTTGCAACTGCGAATCAAAGTACAAACGAAAAGGGAAGAACTTAAATTTAGAATAGATATACCCAATCATATAATTATAAATAGGAAAGCAAATAAAATATTCTCGCTATTAGACGGAGAATATTTTTACGAAAATCGGCCATACTTATTAATCTAGAAGTGAACCTCGACTTACACTCTTAGGTTATGATATCACATTTACGAACAATAATGGTATCAAAAATATGGTTGCTGGTTAGAAATTTCGAGGTACTAGGTAATTTATAAAAATTATGGGTATAGCTCTATTTTTGAAAAGCTTACAGTTACCGGATCTATACTTCAGTATTCAACTAATTTAAAATTCACAGTTTCAGGCGTTGTTTTGTGGAAATATTCCATAATTAGTAAGAAAACTTTGTACTTTTTCCACAAATTAATTTTAATATAAACAAAAGACTGTAAATCACACACGACTAGTTTCGGAGATTGATCTTGATGATGGAGATCAATCTCCGAAACTAGTCGTGTGTGCTTTACAGTCTTTTGTTTATAATAAAATTAATTTGTGGAAAAAGTACAAAGTTTTCTTACTAATTAATTTCAACTAATTTTCTTTATGTGGTGACTTAAGAATGTTTCATTCACATTCTACTTTCTCAGAGAGAGAAAACATATATATTCTTACGTTAACTACCGATAATTACATCAATAAAAGGTCCATTGGTCTTAAATCAACAACCATTAATAAAATACGAAAGAGCTCGCTAAACATTCAAAAGTGTGCGGATTTTTACAAATCTAGATATTTTTAACGTGATGTATTAAGCAGAAAAGTAATAAAAATGAAGTGTGATTTATATATTCATATTTAGCGATACCACGCTAATAATCGGCCGTCATGGCGTTTCGGCAGAAGACTTGTTTACATTTAAGTTAATACGAAAATTCTTTTATTATCTTTCATCTATAATCCTGTGAGAACATCAAGTAAAAATAAATCAGTAAATGAATTTGAAATCAATTTAATAAATGAATCATCGAAAGATAAACTATTGATGAACTTTTACGAATTAGAGTGACATCAATGAAAGATTCGTTGAAATCTGTTCTAACGCTTAGAAATGATATTCTCCAGAGACTTAGTTGTACAATAAGCTTCCATAATGCACATTCAACGGCTTTTCATATTTAATTTTGGAGAAATCGTTGGGTAAAATTTGAGAAATATTTGTACGAAGTAGTATGGAGACAATCTTTTAGTTTTGATTCTTTGTTTAAAATGTATGCTTTTTCTCATGAACATACGGATAAATAGTTTATAAACATTTTGTGAGGTGGGAAATTCACGATCAATGTTGATTTTCATAGGATACTCTCACTTTTCATTCTTAGAAAACAAACGCATTCGCCGTGAGCGGAGACCATTGAGGAGAGGGAGCTTCGAGGCGCTCTCTGAGTGATTTCTGTCCTTTATTAATCCAATATAAGACATCTTTTAGCATTAAACCCTAATAATGTCAGTTCTATCAGTTGATTAAAATTACTTTCTTAAGTAAGAACTTATCGACATAATCGAGAAAATGTTATAAGCTTCTGTTAAACGAGCATTTTATCTGCTCACGAACAATAATTTTGGCAATTCATTTGTATAAATACGGAATATCATAATCAGAGGAATGAGAAGACCTGCATCAAAATGTTGATGGAACAGGTGATACTGATAAGTGATTTCGTCTGGAAGGTGCAAAAGATAAGATATTCTATCTAAATAAGATATACTTCTCTTTGTTTGTATCGAAGTTTAGAATTTACTACTGTAATGCATGATCTACGAATATAGTAAGAATTTTAAAATGTAAAATTTTGGATCGATCCTCTCATGCGTTACTTCCTTGCAAAGGAAGCTCAAGATAAACTTAATCTAAATGCATTCACAAAATTGTCGGTTCGATTCATATATAATTCCTGTACGAGTAATCAGTCGGACGAGGGCTGCTGGAGGAATAATTACATTTTCTTCATTTGTTGATGGGATGAAAACCAAAGTCATTGAAAATTAAAGTTTCCACTATAAATCTCGTCAGTTATCTATTATTCATACGTTATAAGTATCTCAGGTTTATAAATATTTACCATTTCGTTCTTCTGTTCGTAGTAGAGTTTCGTATCATACTTCACCTTCAGTATTAACATATTTTCCGGCGGAATTTTGGACTCTCAAATTTTAGAGGTATATTCAGCAGATAAAGAGTTACTGGACATAATTTAAGATAAAATAATCTACTAGAGTTCAGATAAATTGCTTTTCGGTCGAGAACTGGAAAAGATACATAAGCGAGCTATGGCCAATGGACTTGAAAACAATAAACAAATGAAGGTGAAATGTAACATTGTATGGAAAGATGTATTTATTTAAAAATTACAAATTATTCAGCAGTTATTTACAAAATACTGTCAAAAGCGGGAAAATTCAATAGTTTAACCCAATATCTGTTGACAGAAAAAATCCCGGGAATTTTAATTTGCGATGGTACTTTTGATCACACTTGTGCGATTTTGTTGATGGCATAATGATATTTGATTTCATAAGACCGATTTGCATTGTTCCGAAAAATTTGGTACGTCTTGCAGATATTTATTTTTTAAGTAATTTCTGTCTTTACTAAAAAAATTCAGGAAAAATTCTAAAGTGCGGGAAATCATATAACAATGATGGTTCAATTTATACTTTCTAATTTTTAAGTATAAAAGATCATTCTTCGTCTCAAAATATGTTTCTACTATTACAATTACCTTTCATTTTCTAGTTATTTTCGGCTTGCGCCTAAACGAAACTCAATACATTGAATTATGGAGACTAAAACATCCGGAATCGAGAGAATCAAGGACATGTGGCTTCCGCTCTGCCTTTCCCAGCCTCGGAGGGACTAATGGCAGGCCCACAGATCAAGGCCTTCAATAATCATGATCAAAAATAACTAAATACATTTCTGCCTTCTAATACGAGGGAACTTATCACATAGAAAAATTAATGGGGATAACCCATTGATAAGGATTTAAAAATTGCATTAAATACAAGATTGAATTAACTACGTGAGATAGTCTAGCATTGTCTTGAAATATTCCGCTCCATAGATTAGATTCCTGTAGTTTATCTGTATGCAAAAATGTGTTCAAGCTGAAATTCTCAAGTTTATTATTGATTAATTTTCGCGCGAGGCCTATGCATACTCGAAAAATGAAAACTGAAATCAGATTTAGAAACTGCTGCTGAACCCTTTCTTAGATATTCTACGACAACTTTAGCTAATCAGTTGAGATGGACGACGCCTTTACCTGAGAATTTCTACCTGTTTGCATGGTGATTTCTGGTTCGAAATATTAACCAAGACAGCTAAGATCAACAGACTCTTATCTAATAGCGACAAAACCTCACCTGACTAAATCAGTAAACAGGTCGAAAGCGAAGTTCAGTTGTAATCTATCGAAAAATTTACTCAATTTTTTACGGATAGTTTTGTGGAAACTAAACAGGTTTTCCAGTATTCTCGAGTGACATTTTGATAGTTCTGCGACAGCTAAGGTTATTACGCAAATATAGACGACCTCCGGAAATCGAACCCGGGACAGTTTTCACCAAAAAGCAAACATATTACCCATTTGGCTATCGGGGACCCCTTAGCTACTTTAAAGGCAACGGAACAAGCGTGAAGTTTGGCAAATAAGTCAGGATTTATGAAAGAATATGAATTTCATTCTTGATCCACCCTTATCTGAGGACACTCCTAGCTAGCTGAGGGCCTTATCTATTTGGGGGCCACAATAAGACCGTGCTTATGAAAATGAAAATTTTTTTTCAAATTTGTAGAAGTTCGACTTATTCACGGATATTTGCTTTTCGCTTAAGGATAGAATTTTATATTGAATATATTAATTATATTATATTACAGAACATGCTTATAGAATATACTACATCGTTAATGCCACTATATAACATGACACTTCATCATTCATAGTAATTTACGGAAATATTACTTATAATTCAATATTATGTTTATTCTTGTCCTAGCGAAGCAATCGTATTTTATTGACGAAATCTAATTCCAGTTCTCATAATTTATAATGTGGTTTTCGGACTGATCTTTGCGCCCATCTAAAATGTGATGGAAACTAAGCTGTATTCGAATTCACCTGTCCTTATCAAATCCACTTGTCCTCGTTTTCGCCGTGGAGGTACCCGTTTGAATGCGTGTGGAGATTAAAATGCGTGTTTTCAACCGTAATCAGGCGTAAACGGGCTGCGTTCGTATTCATTGACGTCATAAGCCAGCAGTTGCCAAAAACATTTTTAATTATCCTCAGTCGGTCGTTAACTCTCACCAATTAAAGCATTACGATTTTTCAAAGGAGAATTAGCGGTTTATTTAAATATTTGTTGAGTCTTTCGGAGAAATTTAGGATTACCGTGAAATCCAATTTCCGGAAAATCTATCGTCAACCTCAAAAACAGTTGAACATTAGATATACCAGCGGTCATATTTTGGATGCTAAAGCTCAAGGTGTATCAACAAAATATCCGAGGATCATTCCACTAATTGTATATATCTCTTGAATACTACCATGTTACCTTCTTTTTTTCTACTCTGCTTTAAAAATTCATCACGCCATATTGACATTACTCCCAAAAAGGTTATCACATTTAATTCAAAAAAGCACCTGCTTAAAAGTACCGGAAATTACGAAATACTTTCTTGTTTGTGAACGCCTTCGGTGGAGAAGAGTCAACACCGTTTCAAAAATGACTACAAAATTGATTCTCCACTAGAGTTAACATATTTGAGGCAGTGCCAACTGTTTTCTAACTTGGAAAAATTTGCACTTAGAGGCGTGGCACGAACATAGTAGGGGCAATCACCTCTTGCCAGTCGGAGTATCCGTCAACTATACTGAAAAAGCTCACGAAGGCAACCGAGGTCAATCTACGAGAAATAAGTGGTCACTCCATAAAAAGGGCTTTCAACCCTTGCGTTTTATTTAAACGTCGAGAATTCGCTTTTATTTACCATTAAAATAAATGATGTTTTCTAATATACAGCAAAGCCTGTGTTAAGCGGAAAAGTGTCTTATCCTGAAAAAGATTCGATCCCTTCCATCTCTAATGGCCGATCCCGTATTCAGCGGGAAACTTTTATCTGGAAAAAGTTCTTCGAAAAAGTTCCCAACGGATTCCGCTAAAGACAGGTTTTGCTGCACAAATATGAATTAATTAAACAAAATGAAATTAATTTTAATCGTGAATATCAAGGATCTGAATATCGCGAATCCAAGATGCTACATAAGGATATTTTCTGACACCTCACGATCCAACAGGTTGAATCCCTCTAACCATTTTCCTTAAGACCTGTCCTTGACTTTTCAAACTGCCGCAAAACTTTTTCCATCGCATCGTACACATCTCTGCGTTCTTTACCACAGTCGCTCATACCGGAGACATCTTTCTCACCTGAAGTGAAACTCAATTGACGTACCTTCGGCACTCATTGTGGAATATGTCGCTGGTCTTCTGAATTTGTTATCCTCAGCACCTTCCGCGTCCTTTTTCACCCACACTCACAGTCCGACTGAATTGCTTCTACACCCAGCCTTGTTTTTTCCATCTCCCCTCTTCCCCCCTCCCTTTCCTCTCCTTTTCCTCTTTCCTTCCCCCTCTTTCGCTCTCTTTGGATGCTCTCTCTTCTCTTCCATTCGTGTCACAAACCTTTTGGAGGTGCGAAACTTAAAACGCTATCAAGCCTATATCAACACCAAATCAATTCACTTTTTCTCGTAAGATTCACACGTAAAAGCTAAGCCGAGCTAAGCTAATTTTTATATTTAAATATAAAAATACCGAGAGAAATACAATAAAACCTGTTTAAAACGCTCCTGGTTAAGGCACTTGATAAGCCGTTTATTTGTTCCAACCCCTAAGAAACTCTTGAACAGAAACACTTCCTCTATCATTCGATGAAGGAAGGAATCGAATCGAAATTTGATTGAACCGATGCGAAAACTGGAATTAAAAATACTACGATGCACTGCTGCGTACGAATTTGAGATATACTCCAAGTAATTCGAATACAATGCTGTTATTGCAATGCTCTTTTCGTTGAATTAGGTTCTGAAAGTAAGCGCGAAAATTTGGTACAAGTTGCGGCCGCATCGCCTTATAACATTCATTAGAGCAGAAGTTCTCGCACTTAACTGAAACGATAATGATTAAATAAAAAGAAAGAGATCTTCATGAACCAAAGCTTTCGGACGCATTGATTTCAATGCTTTTACGTTGAATCTTTGTGTTGTTTTGGATATCAACCTATCTGTCAAGTCAAAAATAAAACTTCTAGATTACTTAAGATATTCTAAATATGTAAAACCTAAATAGTTTACACAGCGTACAAAAGTGATTCTGTAGATTTTATAGGGTTATCATATTCCGAAGAAACTGGGACTACTCTAATTCTGAAGCTGTTAGTTTCATGCTTCCTGCTTTAAGTAAGGTAAGAAAATGTGCGTTCAAATGATTTCTTTTAATGAGTGTTTTACTCTTAAGGATGTGGAGGCGGATTTGTTAGCGTGATAACGCCCGAGTCCCAGCTAATCAGATAGTTTTGGATTGGTTGTATGAGTGTTTGCTTATGTTAAATATTTTACTGTAAATTGGCAACGTGAAAGGGAAGTTTTGATTAGACATTTATTCTTTCTAAAATTTTTCCATAAAATAAAACCGAGACAACCGAAAAATTGAATGTGACTATTTACCCGGGGCAGCCCAGGTCAAAACGGGACGTTTAGTAAGACTATAATTAGAAAATACTTCTTTGAAAGAAATTGGAACTCGGCTGTTAGCCACCCGGTGGTGATTCTTATTATATTGATTCTTATTAGAGTAATCCTTCTCGAAGAGGAGGCCCTACGCTTCATTGGCTTTCGACCACTTATTAATAATACACCATTTGTTCCTTAATTCTTGTTTGATATTTTTTATTTTCTCCTATTTCTAATTTTATTTTGTCTAGAATCACTTAATTTTGACAACTAAGGACAAATCGAGAAAGAAATCGTTGGTCGAATTTCGAGAAACTTTAGCGAACAAGGATCGTGAGTATCCAAAGTTTCCGCCCGAGAGATTGTGTATCTGCGGGCGGATCCGAAAAGAATGAAAGACAGACAAAGAGGAGTGGAGGTCACGAAACATTCCACTTGTTTCGGAATTTCAACTATACTCTGTCCAAACTTATGAAAAGACCGCGTAAATTTTATTGCACCGTGTATTCCTAAGGGGAGGGCTGTTGGCACTATTCTATCAGAATTATACTCTATGCTGAATGTCCTCAAAATCATTCATATTTTCTTTTTCAATGCAAAAGTGGCAACAGCTCGCGCCATATCCCCGTAAGTAATACACGGGGCCATAAGATTTACGTGTTCTCTCCATAACAGGGCGAAGTATAGCTATTCTTTGGGTTTAGGAGTATCTATGTAGATTTCGATAAAGATCGCCAATTCTCGATTTTATCTAAATTCCGCTCTGAAATCCTGTTAGTCTCTCCCGGAATGAGTCGATGCACATAGCGTAGTTCCTGTCATCGATTTGCTGGCTTTCCTACGCGGCGTTTACCTTGATCTCCCATCATAAATGTCATTTTTCTCTTTTTTGACCGTTGCGGTGCTAAATTTCCCGCCGGAGAATGAATTTGCCGTTTGTAACAACGCCTGTGCACCGTCGGACAACCTTTGAGTTGGCTTCGAAAGAGTAATTTTGAGATAGCCAAATCAAACAACTTCTCTGACCCGTTTCCAAAGCAACATCAACCATTAACATAATAATTAAGGTTTCTCCAAAACTTTGGCGCGTAGAAACGTGACTGGCGGCGTAGCGACCTCGCTGCCATAGAAACGGTGTCAAGGATTCCATCACGATTCGGCGCTTCTTTTAATCCAACTCAAGTTTACAGTCCAATGAGTAGTGTTTTGATCGCATTTGTTTTCTGCGAATAAAAAAAGTTATTTCCGCTCCAGGCTGAGAGAGGATTCAAATTCACCCGAAGAATGCATAAAAATAAAATGAGCGCCAAAAGAATGACCCAAAGTGATTTGTGAGGAGAGACGAAAGCCTTGTTGCCAGTTTTCGTCGGAATTTCAGTGGCGTCTCTCGCTAGGATTTTCCACTCTTGGGATCCTTCTTTACGTTGCCATGGTGAAGAAAGTCATCGTTATCATCCACGAGAGGGAGATACTTTTGTGTACAATAGGACAGGAATTCGAAATCTATTTATCCCAACGCCAGTCATATATCGACGTCGGTGAAGAAGTGAATCGACTTTGATGAGACTTGGTAAAAATCCATTTTTTATCTTTTGGAATAGATAGAGCTTCGTGGAAACGGTGATGAAGAAGAGAGTAGCTAATAAAGAAGTCTAATGATAGCAGAATGGCTGATAGCGATAGGGAAGCATTCCTCCAAGTTAGACTCTCTCAGGTTATCTCTGCGATTTTCGGTATTGCGCGAAACGAACGTTTCGGAGATTTGCCATCCATTTTCGGAACCATTAATATATGAAAGTAGCTGACATGGTTGCGTTTTGCGGATTACATGACAAATTAAAACAAAGGAAATGATTTTCCCAAAGAGAAATCAGATGCCCGCCTGGCGTCGAACTAAGGACCCAATCGTGCAAAACAATTGCATATTAGTGTAAGATAAGTGCCATTCTGACCAGTTCCAAAGTTTCAATTCAATATCTTATCGGGAAGTTCCTAAAATAAGATTACGCTATCCCCCTTTGAAATACATGGTAGAATAGAAATGACGCTCAGGCATCGAACCAAGAACCGTCAGAGGAACGGCGAACAGCATATATGAAACATATGAATTGCCTCTATGTACATTCCATTTTATATCATTCCCGGTTATTGGATAAGCATTAAAAATAATTGTCAAATTTGACCGCCATGCATTTTATACAGGAGAATTTTGCACCCACTTGGCGTCGAACTCACGGTCGTTTGGTAACATTTCTTCAGATAGTACAATAGATAACCACGGCATCTCCAACCTCCGTGATTTTCACTGCTCTATTGCTCCGAGTAAGGACTCAAAACAATTTTCGAAAATTCGCGCGAAAGACCGCCTGGCGTCGAACACAGGACCCGTTCGTAAGAGACAATGGCATGCGAATGTTAGATAAGAGCCACTCTGACGTTTTTCAAAGTTTAGATTCAGTATCTTATCATGAAGGTCCTAAAATAAGATTCCGTTATTCCCGTTTGAAATGCATGGTAGAATCGGAATGACACTCTTGCATCGAACCAAGGACCACTGGAGAAACGGCGAACCTTATGAAAGAATGTTCTCAAACGCCTCTGTCACCATTCCGGGTTTTATTTTTCCAGCGTATCGGAAAGACATTCAAAAAAATTGTCAAAGATTTCAGCAATGCATTTCTTACGGAAGCATTTCAAACCCACCTGGCGTCGAATTCATGGTCATTTGGCAAAATTTCTTCCATGAGAACCATAGACGACGAACTCAACTTCAACCTCCTAGATTTTGGTTCCTCTATCTAACCGATAAGTCCCTCAGAATAGTTTTCAATATCCATGCAATGCATTCTTATGGGAAAATTGCAATTTTTGGGACCTTTTGGTATCAAACCCATGATAGCTAGTGTCAAAGTCTGAATTATTCTGGCATATACAGGGTGGGGCCAGTAGGTCGTAAAAATCTGACGTCGACGGCGCTTGTGGAACATGGTCAGAATTCTTATTACCTATAAATAGGTATATCCGGAGAGTTAGCTATATATAATAGATGAAGGATTTGAGAATGGCGCTGATGTTTCCAAACTGTTTCTCTTATTATTTCTGAAGAGTGCGCTGAAGTGTTAAACCGGGAACTATACTCCCCACGGAAAAGATGTTTCATTCGTTTTTATTTCAAAAACTATTTTTCTACTTTCACCATGTAACTTATATACTTATATCTACATTGTGCATTTTCTAAGATTTTCAACTGAACGTGGAATGTCAATAAGAAAATTGTTATTGTTTTTGGTATAAACACAAAATCCCCATTTACCACCGTCTATTAGTTTTCCATGACAACATCCCGTTTAAAACAATATCTCGCTTAATACGCAGTTTTTATCGCCTCAGTCCCTTTTAAACAAAACAAATGGTATGAATAACTCTTAAGACGCTTTGCTACCCGGAGAAATAGCGGATTTTCCCGTTGTCGATGCACTGCAACCCGCTGTAGGCATCTGTACACATCTTTCGATTGACCTAAAAATGTTTACATTATCCAGTGCTCTGTTCCTTGATGTGTCTTTTCCTTCGAATGAATAATTTGTGCGATTATTATTATTAATTAAATTGTTACAGTTAGACTTCTAGTCTGGTGGCAACAACATACTAAATTAAACAAACACCAAGATAACAACTTTAAATTAAAAATACAAAACTCAATCACTCAACAATACAATTACAATACTAATTATCTTACAAATGGCAACACTTAATACAATACAACAACAACGCTAGTCCCCAAAAGTTACAACACTCAAACACAATATTGTCACAATACCAATTACCTTAAAATTTACAATAACTAAATACAGCCCAATCATATTGGCGATCCCCACAAAACAATACAAATTTTCCCACAAACAAAACAATTTACATATATAAAATATGGACATCTTCTCATAAACATTCCCCCTCAGTCGCACAAGTTTTTTCAGGGTTCCTGGTAGGCCTTCTCGGCTACCGTAGCGGTCCCGGGGACAAGTCCCCACCGTACATCACTCCACCAGGCAATCCCCTACTCCACCTGTACTCGTCAATGGCAAGCTCACTCGTCATTAATAATTCCTCCCAATCTTTTTAGAAATTCCCTATGATTTTTTGGGAAGGGCTCGAAGACTTTTGCAGGTAAATTATTCCAATCTGTGACAGTACGGTTTAAAAAGGAGAATTTACTAATATTTGTTCTCTGTTTCAATAATCTAACTTTGTGCCTATGGTCTTTCCTACCATGAAATTTTGCTCCAGTGACTCTATTTGATAATTCTTCTAACGACTTAGCTCCTGTGTATAATTTAAAAAATAAGGTTAACCTTTTCTTTGCTCTTCGTTTCTCTAATTTTTCCCAACCCAATTCTCTTAGCATCTGAGTTACGCTATCGAGCTTCGCATACCTGCCTAAGACGAATCTTGCTGCTCTTCTTTGTACCTTTTCTATTTTTCGCTTTAGTCCTACCTCATGCGGGTCCCATAGACTTTCCCCATATTCCAGTATCGGCCTAACAAATGATTTGTATGCAGCCTCTTTAACTTTCTTGTTTGATTTCATAAGCGTACGCACTATAAAGTTTAAGGCTGTGTTGGCCTTCAAAATTATTCGCTCTATATGATCGTTCCATTTCAAGTCTCTACTGAAAGTTAAACCTAAGTATTTCACCGTATTCTCACTAGGCAAAATTTTTCCCCCAAGATTATATGCGTGTTGATATCTACTTCTATTAAAACTGATGACTCTACATTTATTCGAATTCATATCTAATTTATTAGATGAAACCCAGTTGTTTAAGGTAATTAAATCCTCCTGAAGTTCCATGCAGTCGTTCTCGTTTTTTATATTCTTGTAAATTATGCAATCGTCTGCAAATAAACGAATTTTCGATTTAATTCCCGTTGGTAAATCATTAATAAATATTAGGAAAAGTAAAGGTCCTAGCACGCTACCTTGAGCTACTCCTGATGTTACTCTGATTTCATCGGATAACTCATCCCCAATTTTGATTCTCTGTTTCCTACCTTTAATAAAAGACTCTATCCATCTTATTACTCTTGGATCTAGGCTCATAGTGTTCACTTTCTGCAATAATATTTCATGGTCCACAACGTCAAACGCTTTTGCTAGATCTATTACCACTGCATCGACCTGTTCTCCCATTTCCTGTGCATTGACCAAGTCGAGTTGTAATCCTAACATCTGAGATTCGCATGAAAACCCTTTTCTAAAACCATGTTGATATCTGTTGATCCATCCCTCTTTCTCCCAATACTCTTTTAGGTAATCGGCAACTATTTTTTCGAACATTTTACAGATAACGCTTGTTAGACTGATTGGTCGATAATTCTTTAATAACTTTTTACTACCCCCTTTATGTATGGGAACCACCGTAGCTGTTTTCCAATCCTCCGGAATTTGACTGTTGTTTATATTTACATGGAAAATTCTGCTTAAATATGGTACTATTTCTTGTCCACCTAATTTAATGGCTTCGCAACGTATTCCGTCTGGTCCTTGGGATTTGTTGTTTTTTAACTTGGAAATTTTCTTTAGAATATCTTTACTAGTAATTTGGAAAACCGGATAATTCTCTTTTATACTATTCGTTGCTCTTTCCTTACCTTGAACCGACTTTTTATACGTACTTGAGAAATAAGACCCAAATTCATTTGCTATTTGTGAACGATCGGTTAAAATTTTGCCCATCATGTTTTCTATTTTATCTATCTCGGACTCACCTTTCCTTAAACGCTTCACGTATTTATAAAAACAATCTTTACCATTTTTTGTTATCAGTTTCTCTAAGAATTTATTTTTAGCTATCTTTTTCTTGCGATTCAACTGCGTGGTCACTTCTTTGTATTTAATTTGGAATTGAGATCCTGCTTTCCTTTTCCTATACAAAGCTCTTGATTTACGCTTAAGTAACCGAATTTCAGCATTATAATATTCCGGATCCGCACTTTCCTTTAAAATTTTAGTTGGTACTAATTATATTTTTAATTTAATTGAAGATATCGCGAAGCATAGTAATCTCAGCGTTGCTACGGTGCCGATACGCACACTGAGATTCTTCTCCATCACTTTTTCCCTTCGCGTAGAATAAAAGTCGTTTTTCTAGAAAAAACAGTGTTTTGTGTGCTGTTGAACATAGTCTCAAAGAGGTCGTAATGCCCTCTCACCACTGCTGTGGAAATTTCCTTATTCTCCTTTATTCGTCTATCTGATTAAATCTGCTTACTTTTTGAATGAAAAATTACTAAAGTTAAGTAACTAATACGCTCTATTTGTGCAACAATTCTTTAAAAATAAGGAAAAGGCTACCAGATTTACGCAACCCGGTTATAACGCAATGCCACTTAAGATGCGGTCCCCGAATAGCATCCAATTATGTTCTACTGCATTATCATTCTTCACACAAGATCACCTTCTTTCCATCCAAATATTATTTGAGATTGAAAATGAGGATTCAGTGGCTATAAAAAGAGCCGAAGTAGATGATGCTAGTACGAAGAAGATAAGTGTAAAATATTATTAATTTTGTGTCGTTCTCAATGGGGATCCTTCGCTAATTGAAATTTCGAGAGAATGATCATCATCTTCGAATTTCTTTATCTCATGTCGAATTTTTTGTGGACACGAAATATTATTCAGCCTAATAAAATCAGAATAAGTGATTCTCCTTTGAAAGAATTATTTAAATTTAGGGTTACCATATTTCGATAGTGAAAAACCTGGACGAGTTTAATTATGAAAAGAGTGAAACCGGAATGAGAAGCATTGTTTTATTCAATTTCACGAATGCGATATTATTCTTTAATGTACATTTTGAGACATCTAGTCACCCATTTTCTCACCCTTTTTCCTTGATGTATTTGAATCTCCAGTATTTTCTTAACCAGAGTTTTTCATTCAAATCGGGATATGATGAACAATTACCCAGAATATTCCTTTCTTAAAGATGTAAACTAATAAAGTTAATAGTGTTTCTGTATATTCACTGATAAAACAATGAAAAATTAGTTGAATAATAATAATTAAGTAAAATTCTACGAGGACCATAACGGTCTCCATGGATGGACGTCTTCTTGTATGTATTTAAAATGACGACAGCAAATTTTACAGAAATAACTTATATAACCATAAAAATAGAGATATTATTAATGTCTAAGAGATGTGGAAAATGAAGATTTGAATTGTGTATTAGATACTGATTGCTACGTTTTAACTTTTGAAGTTTTATATATGATTGATATGTTATTGCATACAAAATCTCTTTCCTTCCACAACAGCACATGTTTTCATATATTTGATTCCTCCTTGTAGTTTGTTACCAATTAGCATTCAACTCCATTGATATTTAAAATTGCATCCATTTCCCGAGAGGATTTTGAAAGCCACTCCCAAAACAGTCGCTTTGCGTGATGGCCGGATGTCATTGGAATTTCTTTGCACGTACATTTCCTGACACACATTTCGGTCATTGTTTCTACAGCCATTGGCCGTGAACACTCGATTTCGGCGATTCGAAAACTCAAAGTTGTTTTGGGAAGAATTGCTGTTTAGGAAGCTTGTTACCGTTCTCTAAAATACAGCAATATATGCATGCAAAAATCTCGGTAATCGCTCAGTATGGTTACAGAATCTTTGGTTTGCAATTCTCCTTCAATTTTAGAGACAGTTTTTTCGGATTTTAGCAATGGTGCAATCACTTAAAAACTGTTACACTTAATTCATCGATGCAGCTTCTCTTAATGTACACTTCTCCAATTTCTACTCATACTTTGCACTTTCTGTTTGGCGTAAATCCCTTTTCATAGACATCTCATCTACATAAATACAGTGCAAGCCAACTTTCGTAGTGTGGCAGGGGGTGTAAATACCGAACGATTGAGCTACACTTTTAGCCTGATATTATCGAGTATTGTTCGTGGATTGAATGAGTCCTTGAAACGGCATTTTCTAGCTTTTATTTATCTTATTTTTTCTCGTAATCGAATCGGCCGAAGTAGCAGAGGGGTCGTATAATATCAATTACGTCTTCTGTAAACGTGCTGTCTCTAAATTTACCTAACAATCCAGCTTCCTTTTAAGATTTCCCAACCTGCATCTGAGAGCATCTTCGTAACACTTACCTTTTTCTTGTAGCATTTTTTAACAAAACGAATCGCTTTGCGCTGAACTTTCTCGAGTTTACGGGTACCCGTTTCATCTGCTGAATCCCATATGCTTGCCGCTTATTCATGATGGGGCCTGGCCAAGGAGAAATAACATCGCTCTCTAACCTTTTCATCATATCTACCGACAATCGGCTTTAAAAATCCGGGCTTTTTAATTGTTTAACCGCAGATTTTTTGGATGTGAGTGATGAGAAATCATTTTGCACGTTTAATATTTTATATTCAATCGGTAATACACCGTCTATCGCTCTTCGGAATGTCCTATGATGCGAATATATGTGCTATGGAAATTTTAATAGTCCTGAGCATAAGAAGCGTAGTGTTTATTATCAGTTTACTCACGCGGAAGATAAAAAATCTCTTTGTTTAGAGAAACACACAAACAAACAAATGAGTTTAAATTTAATATAGTGAGTCATTTAAGGAGTGACATGGCAACGGGATTCAGCTCCATTTTCTATTAGGCTTATCGTTTCTTTGAGACCCGTGCAATTGTGTTTTGAATTTATTTTCGGAAGGAAAATATCTGAGGTATTTCATATGAGTTTTGATACGGCTAAATTCAGTTAAGTATTTCTTGCGAGTTTTCAAAAGTCGATGAATTTTGAATATGGATCCTTCTTGGTCGTAAGTGTAAGAACTTTTAATTTTAAGCAAATTTGGCTGATAAATTTTTTATCATACACACGAGTAAAATATTGTGGAGTTCAAGTTCAATTGTGGTCGTTATTACAAAATGCCAAGACTTGACGAAGGTATGATACTTTTCGTTTGTATTTAAGATTACAATTGGAAGCACACAGAAGCTGCTATTTGGAGCGAAATTTTTATTTCATTATGCAGTATTTTTATATAATGCAATATTATACAATATTTCAGGACACAGAGTCTTCAGATCCTGCATTTCAGATTGGAGCTAATCATGTGAGGGTATCGAAATATTTCTTTCGGCATATATTTCTTTCTCGTCCAACAGGAGTCGGGGCGGCAATTTCGACTTTCTAAAAGGACGACGTTAAGCCCTGATACTATGATTACAAATTATTAATTGACACTTAAATTCTCTTCTGTGTGAAGAGTCAATTTGAATTTATGAAAAAACGGAAATATATTAAATTTGAGTTCTGAAATGAACGTTTTCGTAATATTCTGAAGAACGACAAGTCTATATGGAAAGAATCCAGCGTTTAGCCAAATGCGAAACTGGTTCTCTACGTTCCAAACTTTCATTAAGAATTAAGAGGACGAGTCAATTCCATTTCTGTACTATTTTTATCCGACATTAGTCCATGCTTTAAGCGCGTGTAACGTCTCATTTTTCTAAAAAATAACTTTTTCATAAAGCATCTCTATCGCTAACTTTTTCCTTAAGGTTTTACAGATGAGACTTCCCAGGTGACGCCACATTTCTTTGTTCGGTATATTTTGGTTTGAAAATGTTACTTTCGCCTTATTGTATTATTGATTATATGTTTATATATCATTATGACTTGGGCTGGAAAAAAGAGTTTCTCAGCCATTCGTAATCCACTCTCCACCCTCCTGGCTCTCATAAAAGCTCTCGTTTTCTTGCTTTTTGTTTGGGAATATCATCTCTTTCGGATATTTTGCATCGAATCTCTTTGATAAAATAAGATCAATTCAACTCATAAAACAAATTAATGAAAAATGATTTTGAAACAAAAAATCTAACGTACTCTAGTTGGGCAGAATTGGTCCGATTTGGAAAAATAGTCGGCCTTGCGATCAATCTGGTTCAGAGAAGAAATTTTGGTCCGTGCAGACCTCTAGAACAGAGACATCATCAAATGCTTGATAAATGGTAGTGAAATGCTTAGAATAGAGAGAGTAGGAAGACGACATCTTTTCAATGATTCTTGTGAACTCCTCAAGAATCCAATGAACTTGCCACTGTCCAGCGATAAAGCAAATTCCACCCAATAAAAGGAGTCGATGAAGCACTTCTCGTCGCTTATGTCTGTCGAGTCCCGTGGAAGAGTTCTATTTTTGGGCGGAGGTTGAAAATAAAATTTGCTTTTTCGAGAGAATAATAAGTTGAGGACATCACCGTAGCACGCGAACAAAAACATTCTAGCTGAAGAGGATTCTAGCAAAACGGGGAAAAAGGCGTATTCATTGCCTCTTTTTAGAGACCTTTTAGAAATATCGTTATTAATATAATGATGGATATTCGCTCAAAATATTTTGGCGTCAAGGATGCTAGTTATGCTTATGAAGCCCAAATTTTTGCTAGGCATCATTAGATATACTATTTGAGCGTCTGAGATATATAATTAATCATAAAAGCCTTAAAAATGTATTTTTGGTGATAAAGAACTCAGCGTTTATTTAATATTTATAATGCATGAATTTATATAATCTAAATGAATTATATATGTCCTTATGATCGTACTTCTTAATAATAACTATCGTAATTTTGCAAGTTAATGTAAAATTGTTATCACTAAAAAAGTACAATAGTTTATGTAATTAAAAATATTTTGCACTTTTAAAGTGAACTTATTAAATATGACTTTAGTGAGTAAGGTATTTTATTTAACCTTTATCACATTGAAGTGTTTATTATTTGATTTTTTAAAAGTTTTTAATTTCATTTTGTTTCGAACACACAGTTGATTGTTTCCCTGATGTTCCTTGATTCGACGCCAGGGTGCCATTTTGATTCTATCATGTAATTAAATGGGAAATGGACTTACTTTTGAGGACCTTCCAATATGATATTGACTAGAAATTCAGCATACAGTTAGAGGAGTCTTTACTGCGACTTAATGGGCAGTGACATCCACGGTAATAGACTCTGGTTCGATTCCAGACTGGTCACATTTTTCTGTTTTGATATACGCTTAGGTGAACTTGGAAATGATTTGGCAAGCTATTCCGAAGAAGGTAATCGTATGTTTTAGTAAATATTCATCGATTAGCTTGCAGCATGCAAGCAACGTTTACTCGTATATCAATATAATTTTATTCTACACATGATTTTTCAGCTATTTACTTAATACCTAAAAATTAAATTAC
The DNA here is from genome assembly GCA_036926295.1 of Pachydiplax longipennis. Taxonomy (NCBI): domain Eukaryota; kingdom Metazoa; phylum Arthropoda; class Insecta; order Odonata; family Libellulidae; genus Pachydiplax; species Pachydiplax longipennis. The sequence continues at coordinate 4,189,355 of JAVFKF010000044.1, read as the reverse complement.
CTATAGAAAATCTATTTTGTTTCACAAATTTAGGAAATATGGAGTACATGCTGAAATTTCGATAAATTCGGAGAAGCTATCATTTAAATGAGAACTTTACATTTTTATTCCATATTTTAGATTCTATTAGATTTTCGCTACATCTGCTCCTCTATTCATCCCATTCCTTATCCTTAGTTCATATTTTTTGCGAAATATTTAATATTTTACACACATGTGAAGTAAATTGCTTTACGTTACATTTATTACCTTGTTTTATCAATAAGCGTACGCTTGTTATCCACGCTTCCCATCTTTGCGGGCATTTTCCTGCATTGAATCTTTTTCCTTCATGTAAGGAAAAGGAAAATTAAACCTTAGGAAAATTAATACCTTAGGTTTTCTTTTACATCCACTCCTAAGTCTTTCCTCTCTATCACTTATTTATGTCTTTATCTGACTGACAACAGATTAGATGTAAGAAGAGGTTTTTCAGTCTCAATATCGCCTCATTTAAGACCCTTACAACCTTAAACATCCTAAGGCTCAAGGGTTGTTGAGAGATCAGCTTAATGGTTACTGCATTTCCTATCTACCGTACTGGCCTTTAAAATCTATTAAGCAAAAACACCAGTAACAGCTTCACTATTATTTCCTCAACTATTTTAATGGCTTTTAACCGATCGAAAGAAATGTTGCCTCATCAGTGCTAGTGGTGGTTTACTGAAATTCAGTTTACGAACGATATGTTACGGGTTTTGAATTTCGAATTATTTATTTATTCCTCTAAACCTTTTGAGTCCTTATCATTCCTTTTCCTAAGGTCCAGTTATTTCATAGATGACATAACGCAGCATTATTTCTTTTTTGCTATTTAGAATAAACCTAGATTCTATTTATTTTCTCATAGAATGTGCACCTTTTTTCCATCATTAGGAAAAAGGTGTATTTGCACCCCAAAGAACATGGGTTAATTGCATTTGGTAGGACGGAAATGATGAAACAATAAGAGATAATTAACTCACATGAGATTGGGGTAAATAGCGTAATGCATTTACCTTCAGAATGACCAAGATTTCCATCATTATACGCTAAACAACTTTTCCGTCGATGTCTTTTGCAATCCTCAAAGTGTGCGTCACTTAAATGTCTGAAATATTTGCATCTCTGAGTTCTTATACTTCTCGCTGTTCGTACGAAAAATAAATATCCCTCTGACCTTGGTTCGACACCACTTTGATGCCTTTCCTGAAGGAGATGCTAAAAATGGATTTCAGAAATATATTTGTCATGATGGAAATGTTTTTCCTTACTTAGTCATCATTGCAACTGCAGGTGTCAACTCTTTCGGAGTCCTCTTGCGATGGTCCAGGATGATAAGAAAGGCGATGTTCACACCTAATAGACACGATTTTCCTCTTCAACGGAATTCCAGTTTCATCTCAAATCTTTGATTGCTCACACTGTTCAGACGTTACATCCTATTCTTCAATATTTTATTTACTCAATTAGAGGAAGAGGTTAATGGTATCTTTGCATCTAAGAGCTTGCACCCAGGAATTGTCTCAAGGAAAAACGTTCTTAAACGAATGGTTTGAGAAATTGCTCTGGCCGGATAGCTTAGTTAGCTAAAGCAACCACCCCAATTAGAAGAAGATCGTGGATTCGATTCTCGGTTCCATACGACATTTTCCGTCTTTACTCTAATTAATCGATTACCTTATTTATTCGTTTAAAATTTCGTCAAAATCAAGCGAAAAACTAATTAAAATATACGGAAAACAATCAAGGGATAGGAAATAGAAAAAGAAGAAGATTAATTAATAGTATTTTTACAGAAATGGATTCAAATCGTCATCGATATGATCCGTGTTAATTAATTTTTAGTTATATGAGCTATTTTTGTCTGCTTATTTTGAGACTAATGTAATTGTCTTCGTGCTGAATTCAGAATACGTTTAAAATAAATAAATAGGCTGGAAGAATTAATAATGTAATGATAATATTTAATAATAGTGTAAAATAAATTCAACCGATGTGGGCTTGATGATGCAGTATTCCATCGTCACGACAAATAATAAGGTTATCGTACTTCTTCTACAGGAAATCTTCATTCGAACCTAAAAAATGACCCCAATGTCCGTTTCTTCTGTCTACTTCCTCCAACTAGACATCTTTTGCCCCACACATTTTTCTTTGCCATTACCCATCCCTCTCTCCCCATTCTTTAAATACGCTTGCTTCACTTCGCTTTGTACCTGACGATGGTAATCAATCGCCGAATCAGACCGTTCTTTTATCCGTTGTTTCTTATTTTCTAGATATTTATTGTTAATTAATAAGATTGGAGTTAATTTAAATTAGAGAGAAAAATAGTTGGGTACGAAGAAATTAGGGGGGGGGGGTATAAAAGAAGCCATTGTGTCGTCAGGCGAGTATGCTAGATTTTATGATGCCTTCGAAATAATTTTACATATTTCATTCATTTCGTTAAATATTTTATATTAATATGTTTAAAGGACTACATTTATAATGTTTTCTTTTAAACTATTGTTTGTTTGAGTCTTTGATTCCAATTGCACAAAATATATCCAAAATTATACCCCGACCGAGTTTGTCGTTGCAATTTTCGTCGGTCCCACCTATTGCGTAACTAGGGATATTACTGTTTATATATTAGTATATTTCAACATACAAAACCACCTTTAAAAGGTGTCTATCGCCGTTATTCATCTAATGAATTCCGTGTTTGGGATATATAACGCGGTCATCGAAGTTATTTCCGAGCAAAATAGAAAGTGGTTCATTTGAAGAAAGCAAAGGATCGGAATAGAGTTGTCACATGGTTTCCACGTACGTAGGAGCAACTTTTCTTGCTATCCTTAATCTTATGCAATTTGCACGATTAACATGTCCCTGACTGTACCATCAGTTTAATGAATTTATGAAGGGGAAGAGGGAGGATCAGAGATTCAGCTCTATCAGTCTGTATAAGTTCCCATTCTATTATATGAAGTAGAAAGTATACTTTGGCAAGATAAATATATTAGAAAATTCAGGTCAATGAAATGAAGTACTTGAATAGAGCGATAAAAAGTAAACAAAACTAGAAATTTCCATTCCTCTCTTTTACATCTGCGGTGTTTTATCTCATAATGGGGCAGAGGAACTAGATATGTTTTAATTATATTCAATATGAGATCAGTAGAATAATTTTCATCTTTACTAATTGTTAGAAACTAGTTCCTCAGCATTAAGGTGAAAATTGGTGATTAATGATAGAAAATGATTCCATTAAGACATCTAAGATGGTCATATCTAAAAGTTGAATTGATGTCATTTCTAGAAGTCATCGCAACTTCGATGTAATTATTTGCAAAATTTAACCTTCTCTATAATGATAAATTTTATCACGATTAATTTTTACTATTTAATAAATTTCAGTTTTACTGGATAGTGAAACACCTAATCTAATATCCCTGAATCCATGGTCTAAAGTAACCAACATTTTTTTGTTACCAAAAGGGTAATTTTCTATTTCTCTCTATTAGCGAAAAACCCAAATTTTCATTTAATTGGAGCTGAATTTGTAATTTCTATTATTTCTATTAATTCGAAATTAAAGGATTTCTTTATATAAGTTGGCGGTGTGATAAAGTCAAACGAAAGAAGTTCGGCACGCAGGATAAGACAATGGGAAAAGCCATAGATGAGTACGTTCCTCATCCTAGTTGCTTCTAGTTTACATTTCTACGATTCATCTATGAAAAGCGTCCATTTCATACCCCGCGCGCCATTTTATGTCATCTAATTGTAAGAGCGCGATTGTCAACAGTTGAATATTCCATTCCAGTTCAATTCCATTCTTCCGTTTATTATTGGTGCAGATTGGGGAGCTAAACGGGAAGCTCCGACAGTTTCTAAGAACTGAGAGTCTTTGGAGGGTAAAAAAAGGTCCTCATTAATTTGGTAGTGTATGAAGACAAAAAAAGTGCTCCTTCGCGGAATCCGTCCTTCGGATGGAGTAAGAGATAATGGAAGAGCAGAGATAATCGAGAGAGAGGAGGAAAACGTCAGAAGAGTTTCCAGAGAGAGAAGGAGCATGCCCGCTATCTCCAGTCATATTTAAAAATAGAACGAGGGTCAACTTAGCCCTCGTCCATTTTAACAGAGCGTTTTTACTGCTTTTTTTTCGTTTCTATCGAAAACCAGGGTGCTTCTCCCGGCGGGAGATGGCGAGAGAAGATGGCGAAGAATAGTCGAAGAAGCGAAGATCGAAACGAAAGAAAGTGTCTGAGGGATATGAAAGTGAGGCGTTGAATATCCAACGGCGTTTGTGAGGTTTATGACCGAGTATCTTTCAATTCCCGGAATAAGATGGCGTCTTTGAACGAAACTATTTATTTATTATCTGATTCAACAACAACCATTTCTGGCAACTTACATTGGATACCATAACAAACATGAGAAATAATAAATTATTACATAAAAGAAAACAAATACATTTGAAATAATAAGACTAGAGGGGGGAATTTTAAGAACCGAGATATATGTATTATTTATGATAGAAATGAATGTAGACTTAAAATTAGGCGAAACGATGTTAATTCGCTCTCTACGGAGCCCCAAGCGCATAGAGATCAAGTGAATACTATGATAATAGTTAAAGATATGTTTACCAAATTCCCGTTTGGGATGTCCCGTTTTCATTGTACAACTTACATAGTCCAATACATAACAGATTCAGACATATTATAGAAAAATGTGTATATCAAAGACTAAAAATAAATATCTGCGGGTCTGCTCGCCAAATATTAGTTGCCAAATAGATCAAAATTTAGCCAAAACAAAGTTTAAAAGTAAAGTCCCGGTTTCAATTTTTTAAAATTCCATCCAAATTCTATCTTTCCCGGTTTCTTGGAAAATGGATATGGTAATAATCCCAATAAAAATAAGGAAGGAAAATTTTAGGAAGCACGGAGTTATGTATTTAACAATTGAGCGAATTTTCCTTGCCGTTTTTAATGATTCGTCAGACTATGTGATGACAGAAATAGATATCAGAACGCTGGTCGGTAATATGAGAAGCGATGGTAAAGAACATTTTTCTCTCCACCAAAGCATATGCGAGACGTATACCATAAAATAAAAGCGGTTTCCTTTACACTAAACGCCCAGATGGCGTCTGGTGGACGAGACACGAATTAAAGTCTGTGGCTATCTTGCTAGAGCTGTTAGAATCACAAAAGCCTCCTTTATGAACACTTCTATTTGCTTCTTCTTTTAATATTCATGCTTTTTGAAGTAGTATCCAGGGTCGAAATAAAATACACGTGCTATAATTTGATCTGTATGTTTTATTAAAGTAAATCGCGCTTAAGATCCTTCTCTAGAGTAGTATTTTATTCAGTGCTTCTTACTAACATAGGCTAAGGGACCGGGGCAAACCAAGTATTGAGCGGGGGCCTCTTGAATGGGTTTTACTGTACTTATGTAATCAGTGGTCCTTGCGCTAATAGACAATGTAATAGCGATCTGCGCTTGAAAATTTTCCGCAGGATTATACGGATGTCTCATTCATAGTGTTGAGAAGTCTTTATGAGCCCTAGTAGAATGAAATGTTTTAATCAGTTTGATATTTACAGTGAAAAAGAAAACTGATTCATAGAAGATCGGGACTTCCCAATTCCATCCTTTAGAACTAATGCGTATGGCACATTCGGTTTACGGGAGAGTTCTTTTTTTAACACTCTTATGTTCGTGCAGTGGATTCGATTATCTTGGCTGAGGATTGGATGCAGAAATAATTAAAAAACTCAGTCATTCCAAACTTATACTTTAATTTCTTTTAATGATCAATTTTTATATGAAGAACAACCAAATAGTTATTTTCGATCGTTTCCTAGAATCATTAAGAGTTTTCTTCACCTGACACCTAGCAACGATGATATTATTATATTCGCATTCCCAATGCTCCAGAGGTAAAGTCCTACTTCAAATGAAACGCTAAAATACTTGTATTTTTGTGTTTGAATATTTTCGGAATTGCCGCGGAAAATATCGACGAAGAATAAAAGATCATCCACGGATAATCAGAAAATCTATCTGGATAATCTGGTATTTAATCAGCGAAGGATAGAGAGTAATCTTTCTAGTGAACAATTCATATGGAACGTGGACTTGCTATGCTTTTAGTGAGACGATTGTGGCTCGTGTACGGACTCCCTCGCCGTTGATTACTCAATTATATTATAAAGAGAAATCTTTATTTAAGGTAATTATCGTGGCCCCCACCGAAATTCTCGTGATCACAGACCCGATATCACCGAGGTGAGGGTTTATTACATTCTTCTAGATACCTATAAAAACCTGGGGTAAATTCTAATGATATCAAAATTCTCCGTAAACATACGTTACTTAGTAACTAAACTTAGTTTAGTGCAATTCAATGCAATTTAAATTAAATGAAAGCAAATATATTATTTCAGATAAAAAGATAGAACGTAGCTTAACTTTGAGGCTAATTTAAGATACCTCACTAACAGATATTAAATCTCTGTATTTCTAATGCCTCCCAAAGACACTATATTCAATTCAGATTACAGCTTCCGCTTTCTGGAGATACCGAAAATGGATTTCGTAAAATATAACATGTATTTGACATCGGTCAGCTTGTAATTACGCAGAAGTGGGCAAACTCCTCCCCAATCGTCATTACCATAATCAGCTGATTGGACTTAGAAGAGAGGCCAATTTTTAATGCTCAGTTAGCATTACGCTAAGCTCAACAACAAGAACTAAAAACTTATTGGAAAGTTGAATTGCCAATCTTCGTATTAATACTTTTATTCAAAACATCCATGGCTATTACAGTAAGACAACAATTGACGATCATTCACAACCATCCCCTAACTTGAAAATTCCGGTCACATTCGAACCCTTGAGTTCGATCTTGAGTTGGAAGGCTAGCTTACTAACCATTCTACCGTATTAAGTTCCATAGATTTCTTATATTTTCGTATTAAACAGTGTTTATATGATGCATGAAACATTTATGACTGAATAATTGACCAATCCATGTTCTAATAGAATTTTTTAAACGAAAACCGTTAGCAATTGTTTCATACAAGCAACTTATTTCCTCAGATTCTCAATGTTTTACTACTGAAATGTGGCTCCCTTTAAGATAAGAATACTCACCCATATCCTAAATTGCCGGAAGTCTATAATTTTCTTTGTATTTTATTTTAAGATGTAGGCCAATTTAAACCTCATTTATTTCCTCTTCTTTTGTACTTATAATGTGCGATGAAGAAATCCAGGTTCTGAATTTGACAGTATAAGAATATTTTCCAAGATACATCATATTATTTCCTTCAATGCAATTAAATATGTGTGAGTAATATTAGGGTAAATAGTAAAAAGTTGCCTTGTGAGACGGATTCACAAAAATGTTCAGCAGGCGGTAGATGAGGGCCTCATCCATAAGAGGGGTCTCAAATAGACTGTGTTTATGAATTCCCTATAATAATAAGCAATCTTTTCAAATCTTTAAAGTCAAGACGTGTTCTCGAGTACTTGTTTTTCGCTTCAGAAAAGAATTATATATATTGATTAAGTCTACGTAACATATTTATGCAACAAAATTAATGTCATGATGTTAAGTCCTCCCATCATTCATATCAATGCATAAACATTCTACCTATGATTCAATAATTTATTTATTGTTGCCATAGTGATATATCGGAGTAATCCATTGCATCTTTTTTATGTAAAATATCGAATTTTAATTCTCATAATTCAGATTGGGGGCCTCGGTCTGTCCTCAGATAATTCGCTCCTGTTTTGGGCAAATTGTTAAGGATCTGTTGCGTTATTACAGATGATTAATTACAGAAAAGCCTGCGATTTGCAAGGCAAGAAACGTTGTCTTTTGGGTGTAACAAAATCCCGTTTCTAACGGTACAAAAGGCTGTATGTTTTCAATTCGTTTCAAGAGAGTTCTACTGCAGAAAGAAAAACATTCACTTGGTAGAAGTAGTAAAGCTCCGAGATGTGGGCGAAGAATTGAGCAGATTAAGCGAGCAAACAATATTAATAAAGAGGAGGAAATAAATGGAATAAAGCAGCGAGGAGAGGAATTTTAATGGGGTGAAGCATTGCATCATCGTCTATGTGACCTAAGAAGAGATAGAGAGTGAGACATGGGCTGAGGAAGATGAAAGACAGTATTGTTGGAATCTGTGGATTCCGATCATCATTATACAGCGCCACCGCATGCATAACCCAGAAACAAGGACAAAACAGGAAATAACTGAGGCCCTCTCAGTTTTCAAAACGATGGCATCAGAAAATTGTTTATTATTAAAAACTATGGGACACATTTGGAAAGCCAAGTGGGAGCGCCTTCGGTTCTCGCGTTCGATTCCCGGTCTTAACATTAAACCCAGTATCGTGATGAATATGGTTCTCTATCTGAAGGGAGTATCGGATTGGGAGTCAATGCATTGATCACACACGTCGCCTGGCCTCGAAGGGATGTCGCGCAATTGGCTTTCCATTACTTTTACAGTATTTATCATTGCTATCATATCTAGAATATATATGTGAATGTATTTAATTGGTAGCGACGGGTCATGTTGACCCGACCAGTTTCGATAATTTTCTGAGAGAGTAATGTCGTTTTCAGTAGTTCTTCTCTCTAGTCTCTTATTTCTTGCCCTTTTATCACGTTTTTAACGTCTGATTTGCAAAACGATACTTCGTTATTCCGAAAAATACAGGTTGTACCCGACGCGACCATACTAGATCATCTGCTCATACTAGATCATTTTGCCCGAGCTAAACGATTTTTTCACGACAAATGGTGTAAAGATAACTAATTTCATTTGATATGTATAAAAGATATTCATGGTGGTATTAGTTTATGTTGCAGCGTAAAAAAAATTTTTAATACGAAATTGCTATAATTCAGTCATACAATGTTTTATATAAAAATAATATCAGTGATGTTATTTTGTGTAAAAAAGAGTAGCTAATTTTTAATAAAAATATGTTAATCTGATATAAAGAAGTACATTAATTAAAATAAGTAAAACTAATGCAATAGCATCGTGAAAAATTTTTTAATTGCATTTTATGCATCTCGGGTCATAATGATCCGCTACGACCGTTCTTGGTTGCGACCACTCAAGGGTTAATGTCAGAACTGCATTTCTTTGTTTATCACATTGTCTTGAAAAAATGACATCGGCATGAGAAAGCTTTTTATTCGCCACATAAAACTATAATGAAAAGCTTTTTCATCATTATATGATTGTTCTTACTTAGAGCAAAGACGAAAGTGAACTGCAGAGCGTCCGAGGACAAGCAAAGGAATGTTGTCGGAATCAAGGAAGTCCTACGTTATATTAGTAATCGTGAATCTGAAGCATAAATACATAGGAATAGAATAGAAATTTGCACAGCATTCCGCTCTGACATCCTGATTAACAAGGAAAAATCATTATTTTATCTCTGCCACATTAGTAGAGTAACTGCTCTTTATCATGTGCGATATAATATATATTTGAGGTTTATTGCAAGGCAAAGATTAACTTGGTGTTATCTCATATTTGCTAATGTGGTTTGAAGCAGGATTTCCCTACTCTTTTCATCCACAACTTTCCTCGGATAGCGGTTTATTCCATTACATTATATTAGCAAGTTAATTACATCTTCCTAGTCACGAGATAAGAAATTAATGCGTATCCAAACTCACTGTGTACAGGGCTTGGTTTCGTTGCTAACTAAAATGACAACTCTTTGAATGCTGAAAAACGCACTTACAGGAAAACCCGGTTGAGGTGAAATGATGCAAATACATCGGCAATATGCGAGCGGAATTTCCGCAATTATGAATAACAAAAGATAGTACAACTGCTTATTTTATATATATTTTATTAAATTCCAATGCTTATTCTACGAGGGGTGTTCAGAACCCTTTTTGCGGATTTTCAAGGAACCTTTGGCTGTCCCCATTTACGATACAGCGATCTTTACTGGTGGAGTTATCCAACCTCATATCAAGAAAAGTTCTTGCAAACGGAAGAGCCTTTTGAATGTGGCACGCAAGCAACTGGGGAGAGGAAATATAGTTAATAAAAGATAATTCAGGAAAAGGCGTTTTTAAAGAGGAAAGGAAGTTTCCGTTTTTTGAGGCTAAAATTCTGCCTGTGCTGAAGGGTAATGGCGAAAATGGTGTCTATTTATCATCAGAAATACATAAAATAATTTTTCCATTGCTTAATAAGCATAGACTGAGGAATAAAAGATGTTCTGAGTTCATTACAAAAAGAAATTTTTTGCCGGGAAATGTTGTTTACCAGTGTATAGATACTAGAAATGGGATTGCTCAGATATGATATAAAATTTTTCATAATTTCACTCATTGAATAGTGAAATTTATTATATACAAAATTTTAGCAGGTTTTAATGTATTCACTGTATCGCAAGGTTTGAATTAGTGAGTCAATGTCACCCTTAAAGTAGCTAAACTCATAATAAAATTTCGATAAAGAGTACTTTAAAACTTACTTTAATTTGCTTTTATAATTTTCACATCGGTTCAAGTACTGAATAAATCAAGTGGATAATATGAAATTTAAGAGACATTTCAAGTTATCTTAATGCTAGTTTGATTTATTCTTATATTCATCTACATCTGTATTTTACAGGTCGCCTATCGACGAATGGCGGAAGGTGTAATAATTTTCATCAAAATTGTTAAAGAGTTTGTAGAGGAGTGTATACAAGACATGATGGATAGAGATATGAAATAGATAGAAAGTCTCTGAAAGAAGAAAAACATTTCCAGATCTAGCGATAAAATCTCTATGTTGGTACATATGATTGAGCAGAAGGTTGATGGGTGATACCAACGAAAATCTGTTCACTCGGCTTTTAATTTTTATTGTGAAATAGTTCCGGAATACATAAAATTTTTCCTTTGCAGATGACCTTCCAGGGTCGCATCAGAGGGGTCATATCAAAGGCTTGTTGATACGTTATTGCCGAGGAATAGTATTGTTATTTGTTTCTACCGATAGTTAAGTGCACTAAAAGGCGCCCCTGCTTAATAAGCGGTTGTCTCACAGTCCATGTCTCTTTTACAGTATAAATACGGCTTAAAGACGCTCTGCTACTCTCTTAAGACATGAATTCCCCAAATAGACCGCTAATCGTTCGCCTCATTCTGTTGGCTGAATAATGTCTCCTTCTCTCTCCTCTCCTTGTCTATTAATCTTTCGAATGACTTATTTTTTTATAATAAAATGAAGATAATACGAAACCGGGAATATCCCACCGCCAAAGCCGACACTAACTCTGGCATAGACTGAGATCTTTTGTATCAGTTTTTTCACAGGACAAACATTAGATTAAAAAGTCGCTTTTCGATGTTTCCTTTGGTCACAATATTAAGAAGTTAGCATATAAAAATATCAATAAACAATTAGAATGCATCATTTCAATCAGTGTCATGCGAATGATTTCAACAAATTTTATTAATTTCCATCTAATCTTAGTCTTTTTTTGCTCAAAAGCTTCACTTATTTTATATTCTCCATGAAACTGATAAAATACTGATTATGTAAAATATTATGTATTTACTTTTAAGAATCACTCGTAGTTTTTTCAATTATTAATTAATCTGCTACAAACATTTCGTAGACTTACAGGTGGCAACATTGTGTCGGCGGCATAGTATTGTAGTTCTTATGACTACATTCAAATTTTTGCCATAATAATTAGCTTAATTTTAGAATATGTTTGTATATATTCAGGAACCATAATTTGTACGCTGCAGATCAAATGTGATCTCGCAGGAAGGTTTCTTGGATAAATGATTTCCAGGAAGTGAAACATCTTTTTCCTAGCATGGATGATCATTTTTCATTATTTTTAACCCCTTTTCCTTTCGGAGAAGCTTCATTGGGTAGCCAAGATCCTCTTGAGGTCAACTGAGTATTTTCAATTATGTCCTTTACTAAGTGAGAGTAGTGACAAGATAGCTAAAATTGTCAACGAGATTTTGGATATTTATTCTATTATATTATATTTAATTCGGAAAATGTTAGTGAAAAGTTCAAAGACGAAATAATAAGCCATTTAAGATTGTGTGCAGATATCTATAATTTATTTATGCCGTTAACACCAACATCCCTACCTAATATACCCGATTATCCTCTCTAATACTTAGCTGAAGGAACGACCTGAAACATGGGCGGATTCAAGCAATTAGTGGAAAGGAAGTTTCCGTTTTTCTTAACACGTACATTTGTATATTACACTACAATAAACGAATGTATAGCTTTTAGACAATGAAGACACGAGGAATAAAGCCGGACGTAATTTTGCATCTGACGGCGTTGAGGAGTTAAATGTCAGTGGTAATATAGCTTCAAAATTCTGTTTTTCATGATGATTATAGTTCGTTGAGATATTGTATTTTATCTTTAATCTCTTGTCCATGTTACGGATTAAAATTTTTGCAGATTTTTATTTATCTGAGGTATAGCTATCAGTTATTAGAAGATTTGAAAATCAAATTCATGGGAAATATAATTAGTACTTCATAACAAGAAAAAGATGTTGAGTTCCTGATATCGTTAACCATATGCTTAATAGTTCTATTCTGAATTTTGAACATATACTTTAGTCTGCTAAAGACAACACTTCCTCAAACCGTAATTCCATATCTTATCAATGATTAAGCAAAAGATCAGAGTATAATTTTTTTGTTTATATATAGCACAAAGTCATTAACTCCATCTAAAGTTTTGATGAATTTTTCGGAAAGCTTCGGTCTCTAATGTTCACCTGGAGCGAGGGATTTTATCGCTGCTATCGAACCCGAAATCTCCATTAACAGAACGACCTGCTCTACCTTCCGTGGGTTATGGAAAAGGATTAGAATAAAGAATTGCTGACGAAATGAGGCGTCAGCCAATAACGTGATTGCTTACTCTCCGTGGCTTAAAGTAGAACGTCATTCTTTCACTGTCTCAAATCCTCTCAGTCTGTTATCAGTAATTCCGGGAGATACGCTCTACCAAAGAATATCTCAATTTTCATCAACAATGTTAAAATTGTAAAATCGCGAGGTACTTAACTTCTTAATGCTGTTTAATCTCAACTCAAATTGAAAGAGACGGTGCTTCCGCATAAGTACGAAAATTAATAAATTTAATTTAATCTAAACACGAGTTGAAATAGACGAATTTATCTCAGATTCGACCGATTCAAAATGAGATTTATAATCGAAGTAGAATGTATTGGTAACCAATAAATATGGAAGTCTTCAAATAATTGGTTAATTAATATACCAATAGCACGTTGCTCGGGGTCAGCTACAAATAATAAAAAGTGAATACCTTGAAAGCTGCATTCTTCATAAACTCTCGCACGATAATTATCTGACTTGTGAACCAAGCAATAGACGGTTCTAAATAGTATTTTCCGAAAGACTCAGAATCTATTTTCGCGCTTCCTTAATTGAATGCACTTCGGCACAATTATCTCGCAAGCATCGCCATCAGTAAACAGCCATTTTGTCAGAAGACGACATGATAAATAGGGATTGAATGGAAAGTCTAAATGTCTCTCCAATGTGCATTTGGGCAACGACGCAATACTTAGCAAACAGCTCTCGTATCCATGCAAATAGCACTTGAAGTGTTCGCGTATCATGGAGCGATAATTGTATTTTTCATGATAAATATTCACTGTTGTTCATCCATTTGGAATATGTATGTCTAATATCACGTTCTGAAATTCCTTAAAACACGGAGTATAATTTTTGTTATCTTCTTGCTCTTTCAGCATAACTCTTTCCTGCATTTAGTTAAGAAAAAAGGATTGCGTCAATAAACTGGCATTGCGTGAATTTTCCATTTATGTATCATTCGTGTTAATCTTTTATTTTTAATAATGATATTGAGTAATTTAAAAATTGAATTGCATGATAATAAATGATTACACTCGGAAAATCAGTTAAATAAAGTCAAGTGATCATAATCTTCTATTTTATGCTATTCTACTGTTTTTTAACCGAGTATCATTTTTAATAAATAATCTCTGAATTTTATGGAATGCTCACCATGTTTGCAAATTCTACAGTTGAATAATATAGATAATTCTTTTATGACAATGTTATTAGTCTTACTTATTTTCTGTTCTAATTTGTATATAGCAATTGAATTCACTTTAATTCTATTTATATCAAACGATATATATACTGTGTCCGTCCTTCAAGGATATATATACTGTGTCCGTCCGATTTCTCTGTTATTATGAATGTTTACATGGAAACCACATCCTCAATACGTTCCTTATATTAACACAATTATAAAGTTGCGCATAGTAAGGTCATTGCCAACGATTGCCATTATTTGGACGATATTTTGATCTCATAGACGAGTGAAGGTTAAAATCTTTAATGCGAATATATTTCTTTTTATTCACGCTTAATTTCATCCTAAGCTAGCGCTGTTTTCTTTGCATTGGTTTTGTAGATGTGTAACCTCAAGCACTTAATAATCTTGAGCAAAAGGTATTGAACGTGCGAATATTTTCAGCAGCAAGAAGAAAAGAGGTAAATCTCTATATATTGAGTGATTCGATATGGGCGGATTCTAACTCCTGGAAGTCAGTATTCTGTTGATTTCCGTAAATTGAAATGCGAGGAGCTGGTGCGAGGTGTTGGTTGAGTACAAGATTGGATGCCTACAAAGTAATTCCACTGTTAACCCAATGACCCAAAAGAGTTTGCATCTCAATCGATAGCCTTCTATTGCATCTTATTGAGGATAAAAGAACTGTTAGCTCGATAGTGAAAACAGCGGACGCTTCAAAGCGTAACTCACGATTTACTCATTCTCAGAGACCTGCAATCGCAATTTTCAAGGTAGTGCTAACCAAACCAAGGACAGAGTAATGTTCGAAATGCAATTTTTTTAGCTGGCTGTTAAAATTTCTAACCTATGTGGGCGTTTCGCCAGGGCTTATGCCAGGGATGAGGCGGCGAGGCGACCGCCTCAGGCGGCACACATCTTGAGGCGATATTTTCTTATAAAGTAATCGGGCAATGCGGATTTGCATAAAAGAGACGAGTGCCGAAAAATGGCCATCCAGTTCTAAAATTATCGGCTAACGATTTTTATTAAATGCTCATCTTTACTAAAGAAATTGGAATGGAAATAACAGCGGCGTATAAAAGCGCTAGCCTTTGCATAGAATTCGACTAAATAACAAAAATTTAGAGGAGAAAGATAGTGTTCGACCGTATAGCTTTAGAAATAATTCGAAGTCGAACTTCACATAACAGTATTTTTCAACAGTAGATGTTTGCATCAATTCTGTGAAAGAGAAATTGACTCGGAAAGACACAAAAAATCAATTATTTAAAAGTTTGAGCGACATTCCATCTTCGATCCAAGTGTATTCAGATAATATCGAAATGTTAAGATTTGAGTGTGGCATTGGCAGAAGACATAAAGCCTTAAAATTTGCACAATAAAATAATTACTAGAAGTTTATTAACTAGTGGAAAATAAAAAATTAAATAAATTAAATTACAAAATTAAAAATAATTTAGTAGAAATTTTTCTAAATATTTTATTTCGTTCGGAATCAATTCTTCTGGTGGCTGTCGCCAATGGAGAAAGATCTTTTCCGAAAGAAAAATTAGTCGAATGCTATACAACTTCGCAGAAAAGTTTGGAAGAAATGGCAAAATCGTTCATTGTACATGATGTTGCGACCACTTTAAATTTCGAAGACATTGTAGACGACTTTGCCAAAGTACGATAAAAAGGTCGAGAATTACAGTTTACTCTAAAAATTATTCATTTTTAGGAATATATTTATCATTAAAAATTACATTGTAATTTAGGCTACGTATTTGCTATTTATATAAATTTATATTACATATACACATCCATATATCTTTACATCTTAATAATTCATAGGAAATGTACCGTCTTAACTTCATAGTTACAACATGCCAACAAGTTTGGCGTCAGGAATGTAACAGAAAAATATTTGTAAAATAAAAGTATTCAAAATACTTTAAATTTTATTCATCATTGTTTGTATAAAAATCGAAGCAATAAACAATAGTGTGCAAGAAACATTTTCAAAGAAAAATCTCCTTATTGAAAAAAACAATTGCAGCTCCACCCGTGATAGATTAACCAAAAACTGATCGTGGTCATCTTTTCATTAGAGGCTTAATTATTTTTCTTCCTCTAACACTTATTTGTATTAATGATATAATGTATCATCTTCGATATGACTAGCAATGTCTCATATATGAAGGAATTCTGTTTCAATACTTGTATGCTCTTGCATGGCATAGATCTATTCAGGTAACTTCTAAGCGAGGAATGATAGCAATTCCGAATCCTCAACACCATTAGTCTATCTCTGCTGAAGGAAGCACACAAAATTGTCGGCTCTTAAATTTCCTTGTGTTCACATCCACATTTTGATTACCCAAATCCAAGATAATTATAAGAAGAAACGCCGTTTATCTCTTGTAGGAACCCAGGAAAGCGCCGCAGGATGGGCAGTAATGGCTTGTGTTCTTGCAGGAATCCATCAAGTAGGGGATGATACAGCATGGCCAAAGTCTAGAAGAAAGTTTAGGAAAATATGAATTTAAGTAGCCGAACACGAGTAATTATTCAATACATCCTTTTCGTTTTTGTTTGAAATTTTATTTTCTAGATACTGTGATATCTGATATTATATATATATATTACACACACACCTCTCTTTTCTTGATAATGAAATTAGCAGGATATTTCTGGTGTTCTTTGGAGGAACATGAAAATTTATATAATTGGTCAAGTAAATTGAGCTTAAGCTACCATTAAGTAAATTGTACAGTAGTATAGTACTGCAATAGACTCTTCTTGTTTAAAGAGGCAGGAAAAGAAATTATAACCTTAAATGGAAAAAAACATTCAGCTGAAAAGACTCGTAAGGCACTCTACCATTCGCACAACAAAAATACTATCACAGCATTTTTTAAAGTTTTGATATGAATTTATATGGTACAATATATGCTATGAACTTGAATGTTTTCACAATTTTTTTATATTTGAGAATTTAGTGGTGCATCTTTAGATTCTCTGTATATAACAATATACTCAGTAAAAGAGCGTGTAAATGGCGAAAACTGTATTTTTTAAAACATTTGTAAAAAATAGAAATCAATGCCTAATTACAAAGAGAGAAAAGCTTTCTTTCCACGAAAACTATCATCCAAGCTCCGTTTACTTAAAAATGTCATTTTCAGGGTTCTTGAATTGAATGAAAGTTTTGTCCCTTCGTGTCATTGAAAATAATAACGAAATAGATTCAATAATTCCCTATTACAGACGCTGCGCACCATCTCTCTTTTCTCTCTTTCGTACCTTTCTTTTTTGCCATTCTTCTAAAAAATATTTCCTTTTTTCAAAAGTCTGCTTTCACACCATGTCCACTAACACAAGCGGGCTTCTACTTCCATTAATCATTCTTCTATCTTGCAAGTAGAGAACAAATACGAATTTAATGGAGTTAAAATATTCTCTTTATTTAAACTGATCGTCTCAACGGTTGTATGACTTTTCATAACTTCGGAATAAAAGATCTTACTTTTCACAACTGTAACATTGCAGTGCAACGTTTACTATTCCGTGAAACTCACCAAGCAAACCAAAAGTAACAATACCTTTAGTAGTAAAATATTCGGAATCAATCGGTTCGAATGCAGTGTATCTTCACTTATGAAGAAAATAGTTGGGTTAGTGCTTCACCGTTTTTAGGTTGTTTGACAGTACGGCATGGCAATAGTGATTACAAAGAAGTGCTCTTAAATACTTTATTAGTTTAATACGTAATTTACGTTGCTATCCATAGATATTTATTAGATTGTATAGAAACTAATAATAATCCGATAGTTTCACATACCTAAAAATTAATTTTAAATAAATCAATTTCGGAGTCTATGAAGGCCCTTAACGATGGTTAAGGAATATCAAATTATTTCGAGAAGTATTTCATTTTGGGAAATACTGTGCTGTGCTTAGAGAAATACCATGCTGTGCCTACTAATGAGCGCTTATTTTCGTCTACATGGATTCTCAAGAGACAAAACAATATTCAACCATCAAATCTCCTTCAATTACCACAAATACCCTCTGAATTCTCTAAACAAATGCCGTTATTACATTGCATCTAGTTGTGCGTCTCGCTCAGCAGTTGTGTTTCTCTTCCAATCACAACTTACCCGAAGACGCACATAATGAGGCACATCAAATGCGTTTTCGTAGTGGTTTCGTGATCGACTCTTGTGCTGACGGTGGCTCTGCAGGAAGGGCACACGACACGGCTGGAGTCAGGTCCAAGAGGTATGCCAACCGCTGGAAGAAATAGAGAAGGGAAATACTTTTTACAAGGAAAACTAGTCCCTAATTTATTACAGATACAACTGTGCAAAATATCACAGAACACAAAAGGAATACCTCGAAGTCACTCTCCAATTTGTTGAGTTTAAATGTTAGATTTATTTCTTTGTTTTTAATTTCTAATCCACGACGTATTATGGATTACTAAATAATACATAGGGTCCATTAAACGACATATATACCCAATATAATACACATGGTCCATTGGCCAATAGATGAGGGAATAGCGCAACTTTTGGATAAAAAAGGAGGTACGCGAAAATTGATTTGGAAAACATTCAGCATAGAGTAAAATCAATTCTTGACAGAAAAAGGCTATTCAATCAAGGTTGAATAATCCAAGGAAAAAGAAAGTGAAACTTTCAAGAAAATTGGGTAGAGATGGAGATTTTCTTTGCACCGACGTATTTGTCTTTCAAGAAACGTCTCTTGGTATCGAAATTTGCTTCGTTTAATTTTCATTCCTCCTATTTTATTGTCTTTGCTGATTTATCTACCTCTGCATAAATACCTTGCAAGCCGCCTTTCGGCGTGTGGCAGGGGGTGTAAACACAGGACGTTTGAGCTCAGCTTGTTGTTATCGCGTATCGTTCGCGGAAAGAATGACTACCTAAGCGACTTGCTCTATTAAAAAAATTGTTATTATTTAATATTATGTATTTCTCTTATTTTATTCTCATGTCGGATCGGGGGTCACATAATACCAAGCAGTATAATGAGAAATACATTGACAAAACGAATGCCAATGTTCAACTGTCTCATAATACACCATGAGTATCCGAGGAAAAATTCAAAAGGAATGTTCCGATGGTTTCGATTGACAAATTCCCCAAATCGGTCGGCTGGATTAATCTTTTCTTTCCTATGAGAGAGTAGATTTTTTACATGCAATTTTCCTTGCTGTAATTTGCTGTACATGTTCCATAAAATATCTCTTCCTTCTGCAGTAGAGCTCCTTAAATTTCCTCCAAGGAGAATGCTTTCTCCTTCCGATGGGGGAATTCCCCCTCTTGACAGACTATTCTAAAGATAAAACAGACTCGTAACTCCACGGCCATAATTCTGCCTTGTGTGTTTAGCGTTTCAGAAGGAAATTTCACGAAAGACAGCTGTACTATCTTCATCGCATAAGATAACTTCCGACAGTAAAACACACTTAAGACGCTTTTCAGTGAAGACCTCGTTTTAAGCGGGATAACTTAAATTTTTATGACTTTTACATTAAACAACAAAAGGGGTTTTTGGATTTCTAATTTTTGATGATTTACGCTTTAAAAACGAAAAGTAATCTTATGCAGTTTGCTTTACTTGCCATAACTGTGAATATCTAAAGATTATCGTGTACTACTGTTTGCCTTCCCGTTATATATACTTAAGAATGACCTGCTTTTCAGACTTAAGATTTCATAATAGCTAACAGTAATTACGGAGAATTAATTAAATTATATGAATTAAAATGTATTAAAAGATACAAATTTTAAGAATAAATTACTATAGCGCATAGTAGATTACAATAATTAAGGAAGATTTATGTAAAAATATAAAATATAAGAGGATGATTATTAATTATTTATGAAAATTACCCTCACTATTACCGTTAATTCCGTAGTAAGTAAATCGTTAAGCTTTGATTATTTTTCTAATTGGTTTTCTCGTCTACCGTGACATCACCTTAAGGTAAATTAGGTTACAGCATTCAAGAGCTAAATATGTTAAATGATTATTTGAAAGCGACATTTTGTTTACAGTTACGCATTTATCTATGGGGCTCATATCTGTACCGGATAGGACGGTAGCCCAAAGCGAATCTGCTAAATGACCCAGCTAAGAGAAGGGGTTAGAAGAATCTAAAGCATGCGTGCGTGCATTCCTTGGGCATGTATGCACGCAGACAGTAACAGCCATCTGTCAAATAAGGACTTCGTTTCAAAAAGTAAGGACTGGCGATATTTCCTTGCCGTCAAATATTCATGAATTATGTTAATCGTATTGTTTTTTATCGTATCTAAAAATAATACATCACTTCAATTTCCATTTCGGGCATATTTAAAAGAGTTATTAAAACTTAAACCTATTATATAATATTCCAGATCTAACTTCGAGATATTTCAAATTGAACTGCGCCTTCATCCTTTCTTATCTCTTGACGCATTTTCACAGAACCGATAACTGCTTGCTATCTAGAGCTAATTTAACACCATATGGAATATTTCCATTGAAAACAGACTCATGGCTTCTTCGATCCACTTTCCATGTGAAGAGCACTTATGGTACAGACATGAAAATTCAATACTAAATTACAGTAAACCTGTTTGAAACTATATTTCCCGCTTAATACGCGGTTTTATCACATCCCTTTAATAATAAACAAATGGTAAAAATTAAAACGCTATGATACCCGCTTGTAAGGTTTTTCCCGTCCCTAGATGCGTTGTAAAGCACTGTAGTCAATCCTCTGCCAATAGACTGAAAATTGTTTATATTATTCTTTTCTAATTGTCTCTCTGTTATAAAATGCTTCTTTGAAGGGTATAAAATGACCAAATGAAGTAACAAACGAAGACTCTCGCTCGCTCTTGTATTAAAAGACCATTTTAAAATAGTATAGCAACAGCATTATGCAGCCATAGATCTCTATATATCTACAGCTGTGGCAAGTACAGCAATCTAAAGATTTCTTTCCCTTATTTTAGTGTTGAATACTTTTTCGAAAATTAAAGAGTCAAAATACCCTTCCCTTTTGTTTTCTGAAATGAAAGAGAAGGAAAAAATTGTTTATAACTTGGTTTTCACTCGGTTCCCTGTAAAGCTCATTAAACAGATTTCACTGCATTTAAGTTCCATTATTGCCGAGTTTTAATTGATTTTATCGCAAAAAGCAGTACCTCAACAGAAGACACTCTCTGCAAAATAAATTCAGACGTTCCGACTGAATATTATTTAGCTACTCGTTTCAGCTTTTTCTTCATTTAGCCACGAGCACGTGTGCAGAAGTTTTAAATTGGGAAACACGCGGAAGTGAAAAAGCATTTAAATGACACAATACAATACAATCTTCATTTGAGCGAAATTGGGATCAGAAAGTCCAACCATTTCTAATGCATATACTTCGCGTGAAACAGACATGCAAAGATAATGATAATTCTGTTCTCGTAACTTCATATTTTCATTTTCTAAATCATGCCTCGAATGTCTTGAATAACAGAAATCCAAGTTTTCGTTTCAACTTAACGAATGAAAGTTAAGATGCAAATTAAGTTCTCCAACATAAGTTAGCAATATCTACATTCAAAATAACTCCGATTGACACTTTAATTGTATTTTATGAATTAGTTAATTGAGCCCGAGATAAGTTCCAAGCAGACGGACCGTCTAAAGCAAATGAAATCCAAAGCTAAGTCAATAACACAATTTTTATTTTAATACAGGTGATTTACTGACCCGTCGAGGTGTTTTATGTACAGCTAAATACATATAAACAATGTGATGGATTAGTAGGAAATATATTTATATATAAATTTATTGATTTCATGTATTTTTTTCATATACGAATTTAGTTTTGTGATTTCGACGTTATGAACAGCCACAAGCCGCCTTTGGGCAGGGGGGAGCATTCATTATTTATTGATAAAATTGACGACAGTTTAGATGGAAGAAGATACTTTTTAGCCACAATCTCATCTAATTAAGTAAAGAACTTAATGAGAATAAAAGTAAGAATGATTCGCAAGATGCCAATGGAGATATTATCATTCCGGTTGCCCAAGTAATGGCCCGCAGAAATGCAGCTGTAGACTCACCTGGACCGACGACAGTTACTGTAACGGGTTCAGGAGCCGCGGGACCAGGAGAGTATGGTGGTGGAGGCACTTGGAATCCAGCGGGGGGAGGATTTCCTCCAGGAGGCAAATAAGGAGGATTGACTTTAGGAGCACCTGCAGGAAATAAAACAGACTAACTTATACGTCATAAGCGAGACTACAATGTAAGCAAGTACCTCAATTTATTCGCCTAGAGAATAAAGGAATATGTAATATTTGGTTTGATTTTACAGTAAACTGTTTATGGTATTCGATCAACCGCGTCATATAAAAAAAGAAAAAACTTCTATCGAAGACTAATTTTAAAGTAGCTCATTTCAACAGTTTTATTCTTTACCTTTTTCTTGCTAGGACTAAAAGTTGTTCAGTAGTTGCTATGAAAAGAGCAACCTATAGCAGCGATAGATTTTTATAATTTGAGTTAAGAGAGAGAACCTTAGGCAATAAAATGGAGTAATATTTAAAAAATCGTGAAATATTTTTATTCTTTCCTTCTCTTAAAATAAACGCATGCACTCTTTAACTCTGATCTTTAAGCTATTCTTTATTACCTTACATCGCATTATTACGTTTTCGTTTCACAAGTTTGACGAGGTTGTCATTGAGACTCCCAATGTTGCGAGAGTCACTATTTTTCTACGAATATAAATACGATTACTCAACTCTTACATAATAAAATTTTAGAAGTGCGGACTAAACGAACGAGGATCCATATGCTATTGTGAATGAACCGAGCCTTTCTCGAAATATCAAACGGGATTCAGATGTGCCGCTCGATAGATTAAATGCGATAAAGCCTTTCTTTAACAACGCAATCATATCATTACTCAAAATATAAGTAATTCTATTTTTTGAAATAAATTATTTTTGAAATAACTTTACCTTACAAATACTCTAGTTTTCCTCTACGACTACTCTTTTCAATCTTCAAGAAACCGAGAACAAGCTTACTTACCGAGATGTCTTCGAAAAGTTCTATGTACAGGAAAATGGCTGCAAACCCTGATTCGAACACCAAATATTGACTAAACTAATGCAGGTAGAAACTTTTGAAGGTCATCCGACTTTTCTTTCCGGTTTGCAGATGGACGTCTTCATGTGTGAAGGGACTCGATCCAAATTTCGCTAACATTATTGATTTCGCAGCTTTTCGTAGTCAGAACAACGTCGCAGTACTAAAGCATTGCCATCATTTTAGTGACTAAAGAAGTGAATCGAGCTACTATGAGGAAACTTTTATTTTATTACTCAATCACCAAGACGATTGAAATATAATTTTACTTGGGAAGAAAAATAAAAAAACTTTATAAATTTCAAAGCGATTCCACGAGTAAAAAGCACGGGGGATTCTACAAAGGGTTGTTATTTTTCTTACTGATGTGAAATTACACATAGTGAAGGCGGCATCGATTAATTATATTAAAATTTCACTTTATAAGGTTTTTCTAAATGCACTCTTCCATTGATTAAAATCTTAGTTACGTAAATCACATAATAATCTATATTGTGTAAATATATTCGACTAATATTTTCCTTAAATAAGATTGCAATAAGTTGGCACAATATTGTACGAAAAGTAACAAATCGTTTAATGATCATTATACAGATTTCACTTCCGTTCTATAGTTTGATAAATAATTTAAATATACCTCATCTCATCAAAATTTCAACGAAATGACGTAATTTTCTATGATCATGAGGGATTGCCCGCATTCACTGATAACAAGTCTTGCGGACTCTTCGACTTATCTCGCGTTCGCTCAGAAGTCAGATTTCGTAACAACACGCATGGCACAAGTGTCCAGATTAAATCACGGCTATTCATGCACAAACTAATCTAGAGACCGCATGAAAATATGCTGAATATTCATAAATTTTAAATATGGAGATTACCATCTCTCTTAACTCTGAACAATAAAATGCGAACGAAGAGTTATTAAGATGTCCATAGCCACTGAAATTATCATGGATTCTTTGAATCATCTCGTGCATTTATTTATCTTTAAACAGTCATTATATTCGGATCTTTTTCCACTGACCTATGCGTCTGAATTATTCTGGCTAAATGTGGTCGGTATTAAATGTATTAATTTGAAACTTTCGAGATTTCTTTCTAAATATAATCTTCTCTTCTCTTCAAAAAGTAACAGAAAATTTCTTTCTGACGTTGGTATGACTTTCACAGCAAGTAAATCAATCTTCTCGAGCGACACGTTGCAGAATTCCATATTTTCACTGTGGAAAGGAATTGTTCACACACTTGCAAAATTCCACAAAATATATTTAGTACACTACAAATAATATATTTAGTATACTGGTACAATTCCATTAAATATACTTCGTGGAATTGTACTAGTATCTCCATTTCCGCATATCACAACAAGGTGATCAAAAACCGAATTTCAGCATAGTTTAAAAAAAGATCAAAAAATCATCAGTTAGGTCGTTAGTCTACCTTAATTCCGGAAAAGGATAAAATTAAGTCCCGAACACATAGGGCAGAGATATTCAATTTCTGGAACCTTGGCCGCACTTACAGCATCAAGATTATGATAACTCAATCTCATTTAAGGTTATACAGATTCTGCACTGCAGAAATAATCAAAAGGATTAGTTTTCTTGTAATACTCTAATAGTTTTTCTTTGACAGCTAAAATCATCTGTATTTTAGTGATTGGGTTTAGTTGGTTTGGAGGTTTCTCAATTGTGTTTTATTGCTTATCGACTTTGCTTACGTGTTTCAAACCGGCATACTACTAAACACAATTTAGAAAAAAGGTTTGAAAGATGAATCTCTTTCCCTTAAAACTCAAAAATACGGTAATTAAGGTGATTGAAATGGACATCGGTAAGGAAGAACGAAGCGAGAAAATGAGTGATACGTTCCATTTGCTTCCGCTCAAGAAGCGTATCAAGGCCTTGAAAGAGAAAAATCTTGAGGCGTTCCATCTTCACCCTTTCACTGTTTAGCGGATATGACGTCATCCTAAGAGACTATGGCGGAAGGAAGAAACAAAATGAAAGAGTAAAAAGTGCGGTTTCCATGACACTCGAGTAAACAAACATAAGTAGATATGACAATCATAAATGTAAGACGCGTGAGTTCTGCGCTGAAATTTGTGAAAACGGAAGCTAAAAATTAATAGTTTCATCAGTTACTTACTACAGGAACTGTACGCAATGAAGTGTCCGAATCTTTTCCCAATTAGCGATGACAGGGATTCCTCTAGGAATTTAAATTGACATGTTTGCCATGAAAGCCGACGATGGCGTGAGGCAAGGGTGGATTGAACTGCAAAACACTTGACTCAGTCTTTCTTTGAAAGTAAAGTCCTATTTGTACATTTCATGTTCGTTTAAATAGATCTAATGCGATCCGGGCTTCTCTATTCTTAGTAATAATTATGCTGCCAAGAAGTTTCTTCATACCAAATCACAACAGAAACTGTTTTCATCTCATTTGCAATGCTCACAAAAGATTTCTTTCTCAAAACACTGCTAATCTCTCCATTCAAATTCTAAAGCAGTAGAACAAGCTAAAACCCGGTTGAGACACTTTTTGTGGGATTGAGCAAAAACAGCGTCTTATATAGGTTAGCGTTATAACCGGGTTAGTTAATGCTGCTTGCCTTACATCATATTTTTTTAAGAATTCTCAGCTTTTCGCATATAAAAGGGCGTCTTACTTACTTAAGTTTTGCCATTTATCACTCTATAATGAAGCAAATTTTACCAGATAAACAGTTAAGAAAGAATAACAAGTTTTTTAACATCAGTGATGAGAGGACATCACAATTTCTCCAAAATTACGCTCAGCAATATACAAAACAACTATTTCTGGTTTATTCCATTCGTTTACGTCCTCAGATTGTGACAAAAGGGGACACCGGAAAGAGGCCTTTTAATCTAGGTTCTGAAAAGGTTTGTAGAGAAAATGTTATTTGAGTTCGTACGGAAGGTGAAGTATAGATAGCTCTGCTTCGCGGTATTTTATTCTCACAAAATTATCAATTCAAAGGAAGAGACTCACAAGGAACCCTTTTGGAGAGAAGAGAGACATAGTTAATGTAAATATTATTTGTTCAACAGAATGAGGCGAACGATCGGCTATGAGCCTCTGAGAGCGGGAAAAATCCGCCTCATAAGCGGGTATCAGAGCGTCTTAAGTGATACCTTTACCATGTGCTTCGTATAAAAGGGACCGCGTATTAAGCGGGATGGTGTGTTTAAGCGGGAGCGTCTCAAATTGGTTTAACAGTGATAGCGATGTTGCAATATAAAATTATTGTTACGATATCCTTGAGTTACATCCTTTTCAGTGGTTCGACAATTAAGAAATTTCCTATTTATCACGTTCTAGATCATGCTACCTTGACGACAATTCTTCCTTCTATTTCTTAACATTATAGATGAATTATTGCATCATCACGGTGATAGACGAGGAAAATGTTCAATCATCACGTGTTGCGTGAATAACCTTATCCGACGCTCACCTTATGCATCGATGGCATCTTTTATATTCTATCCATTACAACAGAAACTAAATACCTACAGTACTTATGTTAGATTACTTATTGCTCGCCCGGTTAGCCCGGATAGTAATTCTGAGGATCCTGAAATCTTCGAATCACTTTTTCAAAATATCACCAACTTCAATTAGAGCGCTTCGTCCATTTCAAGAACCGCGTAATTTTAATCAACGGTAGTTTAAAATCGCCGTTTGCCTACACTATAATCACGAATCATGAAATATAGTAGTCTTTTTATTTCTCAGGTGTCAACATTTTCACCACGTTTAACACAGCAAAAATCGATTCCATTCGTCGAAAAACTACAATCAATTCTCACGAATAGATGCCACCTACCTTGAGGATTCATTTTTACTCTTGATAGCAAATAGGTGTTTGAGGCAGTCCTCCTACGTCTATTCGTTCAGCTGTCTGCGACACTACTCCCGCAGTACCGTGGAGGACGGGTTTTTTCGACCTCCCTCACACCACTTTCTCTTTAGTTCCGTAGAGGGACTGAGGAGGGCGTCATGCACCGCCGTTTCCCCCACTCCTCTTTATAGTTCACTATCTTTGTTGACGCGAATGACTCAGGTGACGTAGTAATTTGCAGAAGCGTAGAGTAAAAGCACGCAGTGCACCAACAGGAGGCTAGTTAGAACCGGTTGAGGAGAAAGGGATGCTGAAAAGAAGGAATGAATCAATTGACCTTTGATCTAGTGTAGCCAATTGAGATCAATGCTTAAGTTTATCTCCAGATTAATCTTCTAGATAGCATTAGTCCGCTACTTATTGGCATCAGGGCCGGTCAGAGGTGTACTCGCGCTTTAGAATGCGTGTCACTACATTTAGATACTTCTAAAATTGTTTGAAGACTTAATTATTTTTTTCGAGAGAATAAGTTCGGTAATTTCATTGAATTGGCCTAATAAATAAAATATTTTTAAAATTAACATGGTCAATATTTACTTCGTTGAATTTCGTAGCGACAACCGTGAAAGGAAAAACTCTTGGGCCTTTCATTATATTATTATCCCGTTATTATAATCTTTTACTGTTCACTTCCACTCTATCTAACCGTATTATAATTAATACATAAGCCTAAGCGGCATTTATACTGATTTATTTATACCTAGATAGCAGTTTGATTGTATTAACTTTGAATATCACTTAAAGTTATGTTTACACCCATTTTTTGTCATCTTTGGTTTAAATATCACTGCAAATGCGATTATAGACATTAATGTTAATTATAATACGGTTTTTTCGTTGAACGTCGAAGTTGAAGTCCACTTTAAATAGAGATTACAATGCCGGGATTTGGTAAATTCTACAGAAGATTTTTAATTCCACATTTTATGTCAACGTGTTAACATCGTCAAGTGAAGAAGTAAAATATGTTAGGGCTTATGTATCAGAAGAAGAAGCTTATTCTCCCATCTCATATACAAGTCATGAAATTCTATATTTCTACACCTTAATATGTCAACGCTTTGACAAAACATGTCGAATTATAATCTGCTTTGGAAGTGTATTTCCTCTGAAGATTGTAAAAAATTGTGAAGGTAATAATATTATTATTTTCCAAATCATTATTACTATTCTATTTACATTTTGTGATACATCGCGTGATTCATTAATATTTTTATTCAGATTAATCCGATGATTTCAATTGCTAAAAAGTTCATCAAAAATGACAAACACCGTTTTTTCCGACTCGCCCTTCAAGACATCCGCCTTTATCTTGGCTTTTCTTGCTTCAATTCCTCAATGTGAACTGCGATTTCGGAAAATTAATGCACTCGAGATTTTCGCTCCCATAGGCAAACATATCGTCAACCGTGATGAGTTATTTTAACGAAAATGTAATATAATGACGCATTTGGTTTTTTACAAAGCCGTCTGAAAGGGGAACGACCCCTCATGAGACGAAGTTGCGCCGAAGAAGTAGTTCATGAATTTGCCGGAGAGGTCACTCATGCTTCACTTGTTTATGACAGCCAATCCTCATCCGAAGGTTTTTCAATGATTTTCGAATTCCTCTCGAGCGAAATTTAAAAGAAGAGATTCTCGCTCCTTACTTCTACC
Source organism: Pachydiplax longipennis (assembly GCA_036926295.1). Lineage (NCBI taxonomy): Eukaryota > Metazoa > Arthropoda > Insecta > Odonata > Libellulidae > Pachydiplax > Pachydiplax longipennis. Next base: position 4,160,465 of record JAVFKF010000044.1, on the reverse strand, counting down.
CTATTCTCGAGCAAATATGGTAAAACCCGCTTAAGGCGCTATTCCGCTTAATATGCTGTTTTCTCAATTCAACATTCAACACACGTAAAAAATACTGCTTAAGACGCTCTGCTGATGAATTGCAAGCCGCCACAGTCCGCTTCAGTCGAGTTATCATTCTTCCCTAATTGACTATCAGGGAAAACTTGCGTCGTCGTTGGGTGAAAATAACTCAAATTGAGCAACAAAGTCCTTATGTGTGCAGACATGAAATCTGACCGGAACACAACGCGGATTCAGCCTAGTTGGCAACGCCTTCTGTGGTCCCAGCTTCGATTCCCGGCGGAGGCCTGCATTTATCGGTGTCAGTTAATGGATCTGAATTGAGAACGGCGTGGGAGTCTATTCGCCCTAGATGAATGCCGCCGGACTTTCGTCCGTTGCAACTGTGGCAACTAACTGAGGTTCCCAATCGTTCCTAAGGCGTCTTTTTTATTCATTTTATTTAAAAATTAAAGTGTCAAATAGCCTTTGTTTCTTAATGGAATAGAAATAAAATTTGTTATGTCGCGGTTATTACGCTTCCCAATTCATATCGTGGTTTTCTCTCGATTCCCTATAAAGCGTCTTAACCGGGTTTTACAGCATAATATACGTGCAGTATAGCTCCATAGCGACCAAAATTGTTACGAATCGCGAAAAATATATTCTTAATAATCTCAAGTTTCGTCTTTTACTTCCGAAATGATTTTTGCTATTTCATCTCGAAAATACGAATCTGTAAAAACTACCTCCATTTTGAGTCGTCTACAAGATTCAAAAACGGCTTCACCTACTTCCTAACTTGAGAAATAGACAAGAGATGTCTTCGTTATCTTAAATGATTGAATTGCTTGAAATTAAAGAGCTGGATGATAGTTATTAGCCGTAGAAAATTTCTTGAATTCTGATTTATTTTTTCTGTACCAGAGCTATGAAAAATATGAAGCAAGCAACTGGTATAATGAAAACTGAAAAGGTTTTTCATTAAAGCGGCTTCAACATTTGATGTTTCAAAGTCAATAGTTACTTTGAATAAAGATATTAATTTCCGTCATTCTGTAATCCCTGATTATAAATATATCAAATAAATACACTTGAATCTATTGTCAATTTAAGGGAGAAAATTGAAAATATTTCGTTTAATACGTGACCATTTGTTGAACTTACAGCTAGCTCTTCGGCCGCGTCTTCTCACTAAGTTTTTTTTTAGATCAGCAGCTCTACTAAGTCATGACAATGACGCAAATTCTAGGAAATGGCCGTTATCTACCAAACATTTTCAACACTTCCATAGAAACACATCACCTGAGTTGATATTGATTCTTAAACAAGTGACTTCATACTTCATTGGTATGCGTTCGCTTATGGTTTTCTCTCTTTTTGTTTTTCTTTTCCTAAATAAGCTCATACGGCCAAAGACAAATGCGCAGTTACTCATTTTACGGCGTTATCAAGTTCATTGGGACTTATCAGTATCTCTTGGGTTTCCGACAGCCTCATGTTTGATATCATCACAGGTGAGAGCAATATCAACGATATGCTCTCTGCATTGTCGCTGAGGAAGTCATTTTTGCTGAAACAAACATTTTGGAACTTCTGCGGTATCTGACATTTTGGAAAATTTGAAACCGGTATTTTGGTGGATGAATGCCAAGAAATGATATTTACCAAAAACTTACTTCTCTATGATTTACTGTCTATAACTCTACAAGCTTTACTTCTTATGGAAGGATTTCGTAGGCATCAAAAAGTTGCCTGCGCTGTTTAAAATGTTTCATCCCTCAAGATGCCATGTTTATCATTAATAGAAACTATCTTATGAGTATGGGCGGATAAAAGCTATAACAAGCCCTACGACTCTGCTCGTCCATTTCCTCGTAACTGAGGAAATTCATTTCTTCCCAAGAAATTACGATTGCAAAACCAACGACCACGAACGTCATCACTTATCAATTCTCTTTAACTGCTTTTCCTTGTTATAATAGATCAGAAAATTATAAGAACTGATTTTCTCTAGTCGGAAGTTTCACAAGACGTTGCTCTTCTGGAGTTTTATTGCCCATCTGTAGAAAGTTATAAATGTTCAAATGATTAACTTTCAGTCAGAATCTCGAAAATTTCCCAAAAGGATATCTCCAAAGAAGGACGTTTCCAGTGCAAGTTACGGCTCTACAGACTGGTGATCGTTTGATCAACTGTTGAACCAATATTTTCACCTAATACCTAAATATATTCACCCTCATGTCATCAGTTTAGATATCAGTTGTTATCCATATTCTAACGGCAAGAAACCGGAGCATAACTAAATTTTGAAGCGGGTAAAACCGGCTCGAATGTTGACTTAGTGAACGTCGCATGCTTTTAAAACACTATAATTGAATGTAGCGACACAACTTTTAAAAAGTTCCTTACAGACGATTGCTTACATTGGAATCTTTGAATATTCCTATACATTTATCCTTGGAGCTTTTCTTTAAAACTGAAAAACTGACCGCGTTCGTACAGCCCCGATCAAAACAGAAATATTTCCCGCGCACGATTACGGTTTTAAAGTTCCCCCATTGAACACAGTAAATTCCACTTGTATTACTCTTTCAAAGTCATTTTCTACAGTTTTACCAGCTTTTTTTCAATGTGGAGTGATATTTACGCGAAAGAACGGAAATATAACAAAAAACTTGAATCGAATTTTATTTCGAGTTGATGGAAATCTAATTCGAACGAAATCGATGGAATTGATCTAAAAAATACGAAACTTTCCGAAAAACGCTCTAAAAAATCATACCATAAATTTTAACAGCGACTCTTCACGACAAGATTTGAGGATTTCTTCTAAAGGATCTCAAAATGTCCTCCAATTAGCCACTGAATGTTAACGATAGAGTATTCTTTTAGGCGAAGTATTTTAAGAAAAATTCCCAAAACTATTTCACATGGATTCGATGCTGTAATGGGATCTAATCTTTACTAAAATATTAGAAATTAGATAAAAGAAACGTCCTTTCTTGTCGAAATTGTGTAGGGAAGCTGCAGATAACAGCGGTTTCCGTTAATTTCCCATTGCGAAATTAATGCTGATATTTTCAGAAACATCGCAACTCTCTCTCCTGTTCGATAGTGTCCCTCAAAGCGATGGCTACTTTTACAAGAATAAACTGATAAAGGAAGAGCTTAATAAAGTGAGTCTGTGGATGATTAACGTTGCGCACTAAACACTACCTGGCTCGAAGAAGAAACTGTGGATAATTGCAAAAACCTTAATTAATACAAAAAAGTGCACTTCTGTAATTGGTGAATTATAAATACAGGCGTACCTATCTCTTTGCGAACTGATTGAGAAACAGTTTGACCGCGTGAAATTTTCCGCTTAGAACGGGCGAAATTTCACGTAAATTCTACCAATTCAATTTATCGGTTCATGAGAAAGATTGTATATCTTTTCCAAGATCAGGAATTGTTTAGTATTGTATTTTGATTTGGACAGGATATCGATTGAATGGAATTCAAAATCCCAGAGAGGAATTTTTGAATATCAGCAAAAAATTGAAAAACGACGAACTATTTTGCATTCCTTCAAACCGTCTTTTGATTGACTGAATGCTTACCAAGGAGGTCACTATCGGGATGGTACCCTAAGATAAAACAAGAAATCATGAACCATAAAAGGAAAATTTGGATTTTTCAAGGAGAAGTAGGGATGGGTTTCATTCGAAGGGGAGCGAATCAAGAAGTTCGTCAGAACCGTCGATCGATTAATTTGAATTTTCATATAATTTTCGTAATACCTTTTCATATAAATTATGTATACATATCATATTAACTCCATCTTTATTTGTTAACTATGAACGGAATAAAACACCATTTAACTATTGAGAAGGTAAACGCAGAATTAAAGGTAAAACTAAATTATGATTGGTTTTGTCAGGTGGAGGAAACAATCAGAACTGCGATGAAGTTGGTAAGATTGAATCCCGGTCATACTTTGATTAGAACTTTTATTAAGAGTCAAAGAGTACTCACAAAAACTTTCTCCAATTTTAGATATTTGTTCAAATTGATTTTGAAAGCCTCGAAATTCTGCCCCTCTCCTGTATTTATATGCACGAATTAATTATTCATCTGCACAAAAATAAAAACGTGTTTCAAAAGAGCTAACAGCAACACCTGAGGAAATTAGGATTTACTATGCCCAATAAATCTACTAAACCTGTCTGAAAAAACTCCATATTCTCATAGCATAATTTTATATTTTTAAAGTTTTCTATACAGTTCAAAAACGCTTTCCCTTGCATTAATTACAATTTTCAATTACAATAAAATAAACAGTTAGGTATGACACCTACTCTTGTGCTAGTTAATTCAGCTTACAATACGTTTCAAATAGAAATATCCATCCCGGATTTCCTGGGAAAGAGAAATACATCCTGGAAACCCTGAGTAAGCAATACACCGAGAAATAAGAAACTACTCCTTGCAAGGGGACAAACGGATCAGTCTTTTGGGTTTTTTCACTTTATTTATCAATTTAAATTCATTTTACATAGTAATTTAAATTATGTACCAATACATTAGTGATTCTGTTGTTCGCGATAAATAATGGGCTAACTACGAAGGAGCAATCATTCTCGCTACAAAGTGGATATTAATAATCAATAAAACTAATTAAACTATAGCGATACAAGCAATTGGGCGTAATGATTGACTAGATAAATGAAAGTACTTCTCTGTTTGTTTTTTGGATTCAAATAGCACATTTTATGATTTAATTGTCATCAATCGTAACTAGAAATATTATCTCGAAATTTTTCCTTAAACACTATAGGTATCAGCCCGAATATATTGGGAACCCAAATATAGAGCGACCGCAAGTAATGTGTAATGAAAAAGGGTAATCAGCAATTTAATCCTCTCTTCAATAATAATTTCCTCTAAACTCGTGAATAATATTAAATACATAACATTGGTGTAAGAGCTATTGAGACCAAAAATGCAGGAGTAAAAGTTAAAAAGTGTGCCGTTAAAGACAGCGATACATGCAACAATTTAGCTTTTACTTATTTCAGTTTTCTCCTCAAAAACACTTTTCCAGTATATTTTCACAGTGTTTTATCGTAACATGAATTTCCAATAATTTTAATCCGTCTCTAACATATTTTGGCACTTTTCAGTTAATCTTAAAATAATCCTATGAATAGTCTGTTACTGGATGATAAAATCTCCTTTACTAATAAATCTGGAAAACATTTTTTATGTCTGAAGTAATTTGTACAACACCTAAAAAATTTTTTTTGTTTACCCACTACTACAAATTTTTCTAAAACCGTAATGCTGTTTGTCCATTTTCCTTCATCGGAATAATTCACAAGATGTACTGTGCGTAAGGTTTAAAGATCACTTAATTTTAAATATAAACATATTGTACATTTCACAAATTACCATTCCTGTGCGAAAATGTAACTTCGCAGAAAAATAACTGACACAAAATGGTTTAATTTACGATAAGATATATAAAACACAAACAGAAAAAGTCACCCTCTAATATAATGGAATACATCGAAGTTATTGAAGAAAATAAGGTAAAATTTCTCAATTTAATCAAACATATATGACATAAGACTTTGAATCTCCTTAAAAAAATGTTAAAATTTTGCAGTGATGCGATATTTTCGTAGTAAATCCAGGAATTTCTTCGCCATTCCTCTTCTGACGATGATCAAAGTATCCTCTGGATTTGAAGATTTAACTCTTATATTCACCCAAATATGCATCACAATTGGGACAGTAGTGATTCAGATTTTTGCACGAATCCACACAGTATGGTATGAAACAGCACAGCCACAGTCTGAAACGATTTAAACATTATTCAAACACAATTCAATTTTCGCAGTCTGTCCGAGACTTGCCCAGGGCGCCAAGGTTTTGGTAGCGTATAGTGTTGGGCGTGCGGGGAATCCTTTTCAGGCGAGAAAACCTTGTTATTTGATTGCAAATCGAGATATTCATACAATCATAAAATCAATGTTTCACATTAACTTTAATTAATCAATAAATAGTAGCAGAAAATATTTGCCGATTGCTTCTGTCTTTTCCTAATGAACAATCTATTATCTTGAATCCTAATATAATGGTGGGAATAATTTGGGCAGTTATAATGATATTAACTTTAAAATTCTTTTATTAGACAAGTCTTAATAATGATTTTTCAAGGGCCTATATGGACACCCTGCCCGTGGTATCAACAGAACATATATTCAGAAAAGAGGGTAATTCAGGCAATATATTTCCGTTTAATAATAAGAATATCCTTATATAAAACTCGAATGAGTGTCATTTTTTCGAATAATATTAATTGAAGTATCATTCCAAAGGACCACAGGATTTATTAAATAGACGACCATGATTTCGACTCATGGAGCCACCTTCAGGTAATGGTGACAACCATTATTTCTGATTTCTTATCGCACCAATGATCGAAATACGTAAGGGTTCTTCGCACTACAAAGCGTTAAACACCGCGATCTACATTGCTCTCGTATGCTTATTAAATAACTAGAAATGTTTTACGTGATATTTGATGGAATTCATCCCTGTTAAACACAAAGTGCTTTTTACAAAGTATACAAATTATTTTGTGTACTTTTTTCTGTATTCTTCTTTATGTTTACCTAGTAACCTTCTATTTCTGAAGTAATTTGTACAACACCTTCTTTCTTATATTCTTCTTTATGTTTACCTAGTCACCTAGTAACCTAGTTTTTTCTATCCCAACTTAAAAGAGTAATGGAACACATCATATGACGCCATAAATTAATGCAAGCTAGGTCAGAACGCTGCGACTTTCCTTGTTAATTCCAACGAGCACAGCTAACGCTCCCGCAACATCCGTTATCCTAGTGCGTCAGAAAACGTTAACGTTACCACTTTCGTTTGTGTAACAAACACCTCTAGCATGCAGTTGTCCTTTGAGAATTCCTTATTTCAAAGATCTTTTCTATTGCATCCCAAAACCCCTTAATTCTCTTTTGTCTCTCAACTCTTTACTTGAATGTTTTCTTCTTTAATTTACTCTCTTCCATTAATTAAAATCTGGTCTTTAGCTTATTTAGTCTTTTTGTTTTTATTTATTTTTTTGTTGCATCACCATATTTCTTTATTAATATTTATTTTTTTCTTTTCTGTAACGATTCCTTGGAATAGGTCAAATGGGCCGTTTTCAAATCACGTTTAATAAATAAAATTAAAGTTCAATGAACAATAATTTAGTATTTGACTCGAATTTTCTTGCACTTGGAAGCACTAACGGTTCTCAAAAGTGCTTTTATTGAGACAAAATGTATTGTATTGTGGGTGGACGTATAGAGGGAGTTAAGTCACTCTTCCAACGCTATATCTACATGCATAGCTTTGTCTATTATTCCATGACATTAACTTAATTTCAGCCAAAATAAGCGAACATGATTTCAAGATAAGTTTATCTGGATGTTGGCGATTTTGGAGTGCAAATCTGTAGTCGATAACTTAATCGCTCACCCGACTGCACACATGAGCATGCACATGACATGTGTTTTGGTCACAGTTTCGTACTCCGTCCTTGTGGTGATGCGTGCGCCGCACGAAGGACAGGTCAAGGTCGCAGGCTGAGGCCCAAGAGGCACTGCGGCCGCTGAAAAGGCAAATCACACCTCTGAGTGCTTCGAGGAAAGGCGTTTTCCTCGTGCGTACGGGAAAATGCCACAGGTAAAGGCAAATAGTGTGGTACAGAGCCTTACTTTCCTTATATTCACTGTCCACGCACAACAATACAAAGTATTATCATTATCATTTTATTATTATTATATTAATTATACTATTAATCATTGTATAAATCTTTGTATTAATACTGTATCAATCATTGTATTAATTACTTCACTTATGTGACGTGTAAATCGCACATGTAATTTAATCTTAATTGTACATTTACGATGGAGCCTCGACTCACGAATTTGATTCGCTCCTGAAGACCGTTCGTCATCCGAAACATTCGGAAACCAAAACTATTTTTGCCAAAGGAATTAATAAATCAGGCCGTTTCTCCAAACATTTGCTCACTTCGCAATACCTTTCATATCCCCAAACCAATTTTCTCTCTGAATGACATTACAATTAATTTGCCTCATACTATATAAATTTTCATCAACATTCAATAATTTATTGTTCATAATAAAAAGTCGGACAATTTTATTTAGTGCATTATCTATTTCATACAATAAAATGCCAAACAAATTTTTTCCTACTTCTTCGGGGATTCTTCCAATGGTTCGAGACAAGAGCAATGAACCGGATCCGAACCAAAAACCTAAACCGAAAAAACCGTTAATTTCGCCGAAGTAAAAACCGAATCCGAACCGGAAAAATTTTAACTTTTGAATCCTAGTCGAAACCGGAACCCGTTAAACGTAAAACGGAAAAAGCTGCAGAAAAGTAGACGAAGAAACTAGAGAAAACACAGTAGGAAAATAGGAAAGAACAACGAATCGGAAACCGAATAAACATTACTTTTGTCGGAGTGAAAACCGTACTTATCGTAACCGTAACTGCGATTTACAACTGACTGTTACTTAATTTATCGTAAAATTTAGTTTAATATAAATGAAAAAATAAAAACAAACTTTCAGATGATATAATGCAGCAATAGCCGGAGCGAAAAAAGCGGCTTGAACTGATTCAAATTTGTTAGAAGAGAATAAAACTATGGGCGAATAATAGCAGATATTGAAATAACTTACGAGGAGTGACGACCGCATAAGTCGTTGTTGTAGGTACAGGTGATGTCATAACCGGTGGTACTGCATGGGCAGGTTGTGTTTCGTAAGCTGGTGGTCTTACCTTTCCATGCGGTTGAGTGGGATATGGGGGGTTACCTTTAAAAGAAAACAAATCCCTTTCAATGATTTTCTATTCTTAAGGAGCTTTGGTAAATTATTATTCTCATAGCGATGGTTGGCAAAAATACGAAAAGTTGGAATTCGGAGGGTGGTTTTTGGTCTGAAATGTTTTGTGTTTATATTTCATCCCTTCCATGCATGTTGCGACTGTATAACCACATTATGTAATAAATAGCATAAGCGTATCAAGCTTATAAAGTGTTGTTCTTATGCCTGTAATATTTACTCAGATTTGTTATTTTTATGGAAAATTATACTCATAGAATATAATTACACCAAATGAAACTCATTAATAAGTTTAGAGTGAAACTTGTGACGAAGCAATCATTTGGCGTATTACTTAGCGTGGAACTGAGTGGCGGGCGGACATACGAGTATGACATACACCACTCAATACACTTGAGCAGCAATGAGAACGTGATGTAATACTATACATTATGCTCTCATTGCTGGCCCACATCTAAAAAATTCCTTTTCTGCAGGAAGAAGACTGCTGAATCCGATGATGTAATTCAAGTTCCGATGTATTGTTTGCATATGTCGTATTAAACAAAAATTTGCAAATCTAAACTAAGTTTAATAGAATATGTGAAGATTTCATACATAGTTGTGAAAGAAAGAATTTACTCCCTCCTACGGAATGAGAGACTAAGATCTGTAACATGTTTCCTTTAAAAGTTATGGCACTTGTAATTACCCATGATTGTCTATCTTTATATTTTATAATTTTATAAATTAATAACTTAGCGAAAAATCTCGATGTGCGAAGATGTTTACCTCTTGAAAGGCCATCGTAATAATGGGAACTGTGTTGATGCGACATGTTTCGCTAGCGGACTAGCATCATCAGATCTGATAAAATAAAATAAATTCTGTGGGAGTGTACAAAGTGATCCATTATCATATCATTCCATTAACATAGCGAAATAATTTTACCAAGCTGAAACTAAATCTTAAAAGATTTCTTGAAAACTGCGCAAATATGAAAAATTTCTAAATTTATCAAATATAGGTCCATTTTTGTCCTATTTACCTTGGAATGGCCAATGCAAACATCTAATGTTAGTCGACTTTCGGAATTTACAGAAAAAATAATGTTGGAAAAACGTGAAGCACTTTCTATGTCGTATTACTAAAAGTTCTTTGACAGCTATTATCTGCGACATTGCGCTGAAGATGAAATTCTAAAGTTAATTTCTGATATAATCGGGTCTCGTGTACGCTCGAAAAATGAAAACTGAAATCAGATTTAGAAACTGCTGCTGAACCCTTTCTTAGATATTCTACGACAACTTTAGCTAATCAGTTGAAATGGACGACGCCTTTACCTGAGAATTTCTACCTCTTTGCATGGTGATTTCTGGTTCGAAATATTAACCAAGACAGCTAAGATCAACGGACTCTTATCTAATAGCGATAAAACCCCACCTGACCCAACGGTTTGAATCAGTAAAAAAGTAAACAGGTCGAAAGTGGAGTTTAGTTGAAATATATCAAAATATTTACTCAATATTTTTGCAACTACTTTTGTGGAAACTAATAACTATTAATACGGTTCATCTATGCTAAAATCTCTTCCTCGCATCCCATAGTAGTTTATTCAAACGAGTTCAGTTCCATTTTTTAAGAATGATTTACTGATAAGAGAAAGCAAATCTATACGACAACTTATTGCTGCTTCGATTAGATAGTTAATTTTACTAAAAATGTGTAAAAATGATTCGAAAATGCGATCACTTAAGATTTTTTCCTTCTTCAGCAGCCAAATTCTATAGAGATTATCGATCTCGTATTTGATCTTCGGAGTTTCCCCGAAGGTCGGATATGAAAAATATTCACCTTTTTCCAGAGAAGCAGATGAATTGAAATAGTTTCTTCAGATTCTACACCTAGAAGTATTTAATAATGCTGAGTTACCTAAGAGGCCTGATAGTTTGGTGAATTCTCGCTATTTCTTTTTTGTGACTTTATCTCGACAATTGGCAATTCTTGGCCGTAAAAGGTGTCCGCCATTATGTTACGTAAAATGAGGAAATTTTGGACCGCAAAAATCGTGCCGAATCGAAAGAATCACGCTGAAATACTAGATCGTCATTTTTTTCGGCAGTTTCCTTCAACAGCCTCAATAGCTCAGGGAACTTTAAGATTTCTCCGAAAAAATTTGAGACTATTCTTTCAAACGAAAATTGGCCAATTTTGATACCCTATGTCTCTTTAACGCGTTTAAATAACGAAAAATGACGCATAGAAACATAAAATCAAGTCTTTCCTGAACAAATATGCTAAGTTTCCATTCCCGCACTCAAAAGAACCATTTTTGGCATCTTGGTCAACCTTTTTATCACACTGAGCGTCGAATTTCCAAACGATATCAGCAGCCGCCCATAATGATCCTACCTCCGTAATTTCTAACATTTTCTCGATATTTCTATCAAATAAAGTTCACTTGAGCATTTAGCATTTCCGTATCCTGAGTTTCCCTTTCTAACTCCTGTGGAAGACTTTAAAGTGACTTTCTGTTGAGTTACACCTGCCTGCAGAGCTCATGCTGAAGTCGCCTTCTGAAGTTCTTTCACTGGATCGCTGCCCTTCCTCTGGCGGTTGTCTCTCAGAGTGACCCGTGTTTCTCTGTATCACCCTCTCAATATCCTGTGTTTCTGATAGTGCATATCCTCCCTTTTACGTACACAACCTCTCTTATCTCTTCCACGTATCGGGGCGTGGGCACAGAAATGGTGAAATACTCGAAAAGAGCACAGATTCAATTTAAAGATAAAAGCAAATAGATTTCCTGCTTTAGAAAGATTCGAAATGAAAAGTGTCGATTCTGAAAAAACGGAGATGATAATTATGACCTATACAGGTATATACGTACATAATATCTCAAGTTGAAACTTATGCAAGAAGGAGAAGAGGCTAACGATATACGGTCAACCTGTGACCACCATCGCACGTGCGATTTTATGATAAAGAAGCTGCAAGAGGCAATGTGAATTAGGTAAAACTTTAGGTTGAAATATACAGTGTCATAGATTTCGGAAAATATTTTTAGATAGTGGGACATAGGCGTAAGAAAACATTATTCCAATTTTTTTTTAACTTATACCGGTTTGAAAATTAAATCCAGCGACGAATCAGAACATCCCAGCAAGTGAGTGTAGTTACACGAAATGGATTACTCAAAGAGTGAAAAGAGAGAAAATTCCATTTCAGAGGACAAGATTGCAAACTTAGCGTCGCATCGCAGATAAACCTGTTGCATCTCACCCCCTGCTATCTTCTTAAAAGGTGCATTTGTTAATCTCTACGATCATTCATTCATTTTCTTGTCTGTTATCCAGTCTTGTTCTTGGATCCACGACTTCCAAAAGTCTCCATTTTCAGTCATCCTTTTCATTTCATTATATGAAATACATACCATTTCCGTCTGCGTAACTTTAAATTAGGAAGTTCTTGGTCGTATTCTCAATTTTTGGCTAAAATTTTCCCTACCAATAATTTTTATCAAGTTGTCATGCCAGAGTACGTGTCCAATAAGCATTGCATTTCTTATTGTGATTATTTACAATGGTTCTCTTTCTTTCAGAAGTTCATTTAACTAATGCTCATTATATATCATATACACGTTACATACGCTATGCATTTATCCCCTAAGGATAACCCTATTGCATACACTCAATTTAGTGATTCCCAGAAGATTCCGCGGCTTCCTTTCTCCATTCGAGGAATTAGTCCAACGTTAACCGACATATTACGTTTTATCAAGGGAAGTATATAGCCTGGAGTTATATCGACCCCACGAAACCAATCAAGGGTAAACAAGGATTAATTGCTTCTATGAAGTGGTGCTATGGTCTTACCGTAAAATTTAGCAGATCTCTTAGTTTCTTCTTTCTATGATATTAGATAATTAAAACCCTTGCGAAGAACGAGTAATTTCATAGTTCTAAACGTATTTAAAAAATGCCCGCGGCGAGTTGGGCCCGCGGCGAGTTGGTCTCGCGGCGAGTTGGTCTCGCGGCGAGTTGGTCTCGCGGCGAGTTGGGTCCGCGGCGAGTTGGGCGCGCGGCGAGTCGGCGGCGGCGAGCTGGCGGCGGCGAGTTGTCCTAGACCCATTGGAGAGTCTTTCGAACTTCTTACACATGCTCATTAGTTTTTATATCGGTCTACCTAGTTCTTGTTACTCTCCTTAAAGTCCACCTGCAGATTCAAGTTTGGCTGTTCTCCTAGTGTCCTTGTCTCACGTTAGCTCCATACAAAAGTTTTTTTCCACTACGAAAATCAGTATTATTGTATGAAAGGTAGGTTGAAGGCAGGTTCAGGTGAAAAATTTCCGCTAGTATGAGTGGTAAATCAATAAAGTGAGGGAGGAAGTACTGAAGGAGATAAGCTGATAGGTGGAGGAAATGAACGCACCGATGCCATTCAAGCTTACCATTAAACGCAAGATTCCTGAAACGATGGATCGGAAGAATTAAAATGTTCTGAAGATTCTGAATGCATTTCATACAAAGCTCCCAGACCTTAGAATAATGTGAGTCAGAAATTTATCCTGATTTTATTCATAATGAACAACGTTTGAAGTAATAGGAAATTAGCTTCTGCAGTTATGATTTGATCGAACAGAACAAATTAAACCTTGTGAAGAGCCGTAGCATCTCGAGGTACGGATAGATCGATTGTCTGTCGAGGCCTCTCTTCCACCTAACTTGGTATCTCATTGTGACTTGAATAAATATTAGCATAAGCAAAAAGAAAGAGAACAATTTTGGAAGAAAATATTAGCAGCTGAATTATGAAAAAGAAATAACCCGCGTTAAAAGGGAAACACTCACAGGAGGGAGGATGAAGAAAAACAGTGAAAAATCACTCAAAAATAGAAAAGGACTTTCTAAGTAGGATTGGTTTTATGGTAATTATTTCACCATCTTTTTTTCAAATATAGGCCATTATTTTATCACTGTGGTTGTTAGCGTTCCTTATTTGGCACTATTCATAAGAAATTCATGAAGGAATATATAAATTTAACTGCATTTCGAGATCGAATTTTTGGCCGGAAATATTTTATCCGCTGAATCACGAAGGGAAGTGGAGAAAACTGTGCATTTCTGAGATACCCTTTTTGCTGGATGGAATGGGAGTTGAATTGATCATTACTTGGTCATTACTTGATCATTGCTTGGTCTAAGAAATGAAAAATTCCTCTGACATCCCATTGACTATCTACGACCTACTACACTAAAGTGATTACCTCGTTGTTAAGGTATTATTCGCTAAGAATTTATTATTTTTTAAATGATTGTTTTTTCTAAAATAATGAAATTTGAAAGGTTATTTCAAATTATAGCCATAATTTTCAATCTCGAATTTCAAATCAAGAGGAATCCTTTTCTTGTGAAAAAGTTACTAGAGCAAATCATACCCTCTGGATTTTACTCTTAGAATAACCATAGCCTCCTTCGATCTTAGGAAAATCGGTCGTCTTCAAATTGAATATAAATTTTTCGGTCTTTAATCCTGCAAACATGTTATTTATATCTTTTAAAGACATTCACTTCTCTTTCTTGCTTTATGCTCCTTTTGAATTCCTCTTCTTTCAACATTTACAAGTAGATGTTTCGCTAAAGAGATTGTTTGCTTCGAACAGCTCCTTTGTATGGATTTCAGAGAAGCGAGCTTTAGCCCAAAAAGATAGGTTGATATTGCTCGGAGTGATATGCGATTGTTGAATGCAAGATGTCTTGGAGATAAAATGGAGCATAGGCCTAAATATCAGAGCGAAGTTAACCTAAATAATGAAAATTCCTGAAAAATCCCCCCAAAATATCTCAGATAAAGTACCGTATATTCTTTAATCTAAGATTCACCTTTTGCGATCTTAAAGCTTCCAAAGATCGTTTCCGTCTTAGATTCGCGAGATAAAAAGCCTTCTCGTTAAGCAGGTATTAGAGAAAAAAGTTACTTTAAGAATAATGTTAAAAGATGTCATTCGCTTTTCCTCGTACCAGTGAACGTCCTTTTTCTAAATAATGCATTGTCCTTCATTCATATGCCGATAGGTTATGATGATTGATACAAAATGGGGAAAAATCGACCGATATCGCCGAGTATTTGTTCATAAAGGGAGGGGTTAAAGGAAGAAATATGTTGTCTGATGAGGTCTTCAAACCCTTACCGAAAAAAAACGGATTCCACAGGTTTTACGAAAGTGAAATTTATCTAAATCAACTCGAAATTCTTTCACTCTATTCATGATCACTATTCGTGGGAAATTGGGAGCGAGGCAGTGAAAAAGACGGTAAGATTAAGATTATAGGTAGGGAAGACCGGCGCAGGTTTACACAATTTTTCATTTTAAGTTGTTTCGCTATATGAAGAAAAACAAGGCATATTCAGATTCTCTTCAAAGTCAGTCAAAACGTTGATAAGGCCAATATAAACATTTTTCCCAATTCCTAGACCAGTACTCCGAAAATGGCGGGCTAAGTTCGCAATATCGGCACGTAATATATATGGGCCCATATGCACAAATCTGCCCCCTGTAAACTTGCCCCTTCGCCATGTTTTCGTTACAACTCAACTTCTGAGCTTTATTCATGAGGTAAACAACCAAAGTCTAAAATTCTCTCAAAAGAACAATCTAATCGACATATTTCGACGTGACGAATTATGATGATCAAATGATACGAGTACTATTAAAGCCGTTGCATTAATGTATGGGTTTGCTCTCGTGAAGAGGAATCAGAAAAACTCGTGACGTAACAAAGCCTAAATCTTTTGTACTTCATAATGTTTATTTTCTGATCATTTTCATGTAAACGTATTTCTTTTTGTATTAGCTATGTAAAGTGTGCACGTATTGTCTTTTTGCTTTCAGATGCCTAAATCAGCCTTTTCCATAAAATTTAAACTATCCTTAGGTATCGCAGGTTTTTCACACACCCTTTCTTTCGGGTGTTTTCATTTTGCGGGATATATTTTTCCTAAGCGCTAAAATAGGTTTTTAAATCCGCAAATGAGTTTTCTTCTGTGCACTTTCTTCAAGCAATTTCTTTCTTTTAAATGTTACCCGACGAAGCGTTACATGTAAGAAGAGACTATTCAATCTCAATCCCGCCCGAATGAAGACGTATGATTATTATTTTCATAGAAGAATTTCTTTGTTAATCTCCTGTGCAAAGAAAGGGAAATCGGAATACGAATGTTAATGAATTTGAAAACACTCCGTTTATCTTTGAGTCTTCTAGATACCGGAGCAACTTGAGAAAGCCGGGATTACCGATTTCTATCATCTAGGACTATGAGTCGGTAATCCCGGCCTTTCCCGGTACTACATACGTAGAAGACGCGACAAAAGACTAACAGAGTGTTTCCTATCTCTATTTAATCTCCTACTTAGACGTTGATGGTCCTGCCCTCGTAGCATTTGGTGTCAAAAATAGAGATAAAATATCTGAAAGTTAGTCAATGAAGTGCAAATTAGAGCGATACCGAATATAAGTAAAAACTCAAAATGGTACAGCTTTCGACGAGAAGAATTCTTTGGATAAGGAAGATAAAGAGATTTCACCGACAAGTAAAGATAAATAGGGTAAAGCCAATTACGTCATACATAAGTATTTTTTTAACGAGCCACAAGTGAGAATTTTATTTTTATACATCATCCACTTCTGTGTAACAGTTTCAGCATGTCAAATGAAATTAAATGTATTGTACTCCCGGTTCTGACGTTGAAAATCAACGAAAACCTTAATCTTTCAGTGTCTTTGACGTGTTAAATATTTTCTTCAGTCTTATCTTGAGACGTTGAACAGAAATAGCAGTTCTCGGTATTTTATTTAATTCGTTTTAAGATATCTTTGCTTCACCGCGCCTTCTTGTTAGTGATATCTCTTGCTTTGGGATTTAACTTGAGTGGATTAAAAACGAGGCAAATCATTGGAATTCTTGGAATGCACAAAATGTCTCCTTTATGCGCGAGTCTATTCATCCTGGAGTTTTCTAGTCTCATATTAAGATTTTAATAGACAAACAAAATATTTTAATCGTTTATTTATTAGGGAATCCTATTAAGACAGTTGCATAAATCGGCATCTAATTTGTAAGAGAGCATTGCACCAGCAGTTAAGCAACCACCGAGTTTAACCGCAATAGTTTCCTTAAGGAAATGAATTGTAACCCATAGTTCATATCATTGAAACTCATAGGAAAGAGCCAGTATATCTCTTGCATAACTTGCTCCTAGTACCGTTGTTTACCTCATTAAGACTCAACAATTGGTACTAAGGATCTGCAAGTTCCGTATTATCGTTTTGAGACTTCGATTAATAATTTTCATTAAGTTACATTGAGTTCAGGAGCACTACCCCTTGAGCACGAGGACTTTCATTGTAGGTACATCAGGAGATGCAAAGAGAATCGTTATCACATCACTTATTATCATTTAAAATGCGAGTAATCTGAACAATCGCTATAAGCGATTAACTTACTTTTCAGAATACTATCCTGATTCTAACGATTAGAACCGACACTAGAACCTGTAATATTATTACAACGAGTAAATTCAAATCTGATTTTAAAATATTAGGGAGGTTCACTAACATGCTTCGCCTTGTTGTATGCGAACAAGATCTAAAAAAAAAGATGGGCCTTGTACATGCTTTCAGTATTATGTACCATGATATGCTTTCAGATTAAAATCGCTCTTAATGGATTCATTGACTGGATCGCGGTTCCTTCTAATAGCGTTCATTTCAAGCACCTGACGAAAATATGGAATCATTTTCGAAATAATTTTTTCACGAAAAAATGATGTGGCTTTTACAAATAAATTTGACCGTTTATGACTACGATCCAACAAAATGAACATACAGCTATTCCAAAGATTGATTTAGGGAGAAGATAGTGACGTCAGGTGTAACGATATCCCTCATCTAATTGAGGAAGAAGGAAATGAAGAGATAAGAAGATGATCCCTTCCTCGATCAAAACAAAAATTAAGATCAGCACAAGTAAATATCTTTAGTTTGTGAAGCTGATAAAATATCAAATTTTGTTATTAGAAATTTAAGGAAATCTATTAAAGATAACAGAGAGGAAGCGTACCTAAATTTAGTTAAGTGTGCTTATTTTTCTAGTATGATCAATTCTAGAATACAAAGATAGCGTTTGCGATCCGCAAGAGAAAGGCTTAATTAGAATATTAGAGAGGATCCAAATAAAATCCGCTAGGTTTGTTTTGAGTAGGTATAATAAAAGTGTGTGTTACAGAAATGGTTAAGGAATTAGGATAGGAAACAATACAGAACAGACGTTAAATAAAACGACTTAGTAATTTTTATCAAATTCTAATCAGAAAAGTGCATCTTAGAGAACTTAAGATGAGGTTGCGTGAACAAGATTATGGTAGATTAATCTATGGTAAAGAAGGACAAGAAGTACAAAATTTCTTCGTTAAAACAAACGATACGTATGTGTAAATATTGTTTCTTAAATGGGGCAATAAACGATTATACAATTTACTTGAGAAAGTTCTCGAGCCTCTTCCCCAATCTCGTAGCCTCTTCATAAATGGATTAAGATAAAAATAAAGTAAAGATAAGATGGATAAAGTATGGATAAGATAAAAATTTAGTAATTGGAATGCAAATGTAAAATAATGTACAATGTACAAATGTAAATGTAATGTAAAAAGTTATTCATTTAAATGTAATAGTGATTAAACTGTGCATTGTTAGATGTGATGAGGATATTATGGTTAGTAATTATAACTGATATGTTTGTTATGGTAATTGAGATATTGAATTATTAGCCTTCAGGAAATTTTGGAGGGGTTTTCTTCCCAGCTAGGTTGAATACCATGTAGTAAACTTTCTCCCCTCAACTAAGGTAAATTAATTTTGACTATGATTTTGTAATTGTACTTGAGTAGTATCTAAATGGGATTGTGTTATTTAGGGTTTTTATTGTAGTATTATGACTAATTTATTCTAGCCACCTGGAGCAGGTTCCATTCCATTCCATTGTAACCTCTTCACTAATATTTGTAATAAAACAATTCTAGTTCTTCCAATGCAAAATTCAGCCTTCTATTTGTTTGATTTATTGTTAATTCATCACAATCCCTTTGTCTAGTGGTTGTGTTAGCACCAGTTTTCACACTCAAGCAAAGGTTTTTGCTTTCTCAAAGGAAGCTACCTCACCAAGGTACAGACACTATGGGAATTACCTTTTGTCTGGCCACTACCTGGAGGCCTGGCATGAGTGACCCTACCAGGAACAAAGTTCCAGCCAGTATAGCTCTCTGAGTCATAGGAACATGCAAATCCCTCCACCACATCCAGGTGCTCCATGGAAAAGGATACTATGTGTACAAAACTTATACATTATACTTTTCCATCAAAATTATCTTGTAGAACGATTTTTATTTGAAAATATGTGGAACAATATCAGTGAAAGATATTTGACCTTAGCTGGGAGCAGATGAAAACTGTGGTCTAAGAAATATAATAATCAGTCCAACACTAATATCCCAGTGGATCCTTGTGAGTCTATCCATCTATCCATCTACTAGGATCCTGAAGCTCAAATGATGAGGATTCAGATGTATCTGATTAAAAATGTATCAGAATTTCATTTGAATTTATAGACAGAGAATTTACAGGCAGGAGAAAGTGATAACAATTCCAACACATATCCATTTACTTTGAATGGAATCACTGCTTTAGCTCATCTACAGATTATACTACATTAAGAGTGTGGATAATGAGAGTTCTTCCATTGAAGTATGTATGAATAGAAGGTACTCAGGGGCGTCCATCTTCATCTGAACATTTGTCAAGTTATTCCATTATGAAAACAGAAAGACTGTGGCAGAATGTTAAACTGTAAGATGGTCCAAGAGCACAAAGAGGCAAAGTTTGCGACCCCTCGATTGCACTGATTTATCTCCAAGTCAAACTGCTTTACAATCATTTTTATTTTTTCCCCAATACGGTTCAGTTTAACCAATGAAATAAATTATTGTGAAATACAATCACAATACAAGGGCCCAAATAGATGAGACTTCATTTCTTCATGGAATTATTTTACCTTTAGATATGAAAAACTATATAAATGACACAGTGTGTTGGACTCAGTGCGTTACCAGCGCATTAAATAGGTGAATTCTTTGCAGGATTTCATTTAGCAGAGTGATTGATAGGTCATTTAAAGCCAGAGGTTCATTGAACATTTTAAAATTCTTGTGTGAAAATATATTATTTCTTCTATTTTTGATGAGCTTTATTATATGTGGTTGCTTTTCAAAGTAGAAGAAAAATAAATAATAATGTGATACTACGAAAGTTTAGAAGGTATTGAGTGTGCCACATTTTCAAGCATTATGTGACATTAGCTGCAGGAATAATTTATCCTTCTACAGCATCGACAGTTGCAACATAATTTAGAGCTCTTAGAGATAATATTAGTTCATGAATTTTTAATACTAATCTTTATATGATGTAATGAATTTTTCATGATAATTTACATAATGTAGCCAATTAAACATTTTACACATTCTTTCATCAAGGTCATTGTTCATTTCTCATCCTTATATATCATCTAAAAATGCTCACTTCCCACCTGAAAACTTCAAATATCCCACCTGAAAACTTCAAATTGTACATTAGTGGATAGTAAGATTGGCAGGCTGGCAGCCCCTGATCTGGATCATTAGTGCAAAAACTATGGCTCACATGCCAAATCCAGCTCACCATATACTTTCCTCCAGCCTGCAAAAATATTAAAAGCGTAAATCTTAAGTATCATTAATTGATTAGGAATTTCATAACTTAAATAATAAAATAAATAATAAGACAACTTTGCATGATGACTCACCAGCCTTTGCTTAATTTAGTTGAAAGAAACAGTTAATAGATATAATATGCATAGTGATATCTAGAAATGAAGCAGTTTTTTAAAAAATCACCTCTTTTTGAGATGCAAGCATGAAACTGTGGTCTACTAATAACTGAGTGATATGTTACCTGGCAAGAAGAAAAATAATAAGAAAAGGTATAACCATAAGATTTGTTTTTAGCTCATTTTTGCTCACAGACTCATGCCTGCATTCATGAATAATCTTCATTAAATCTGACTCTTAAGCATTACTATCTTCCATAATCATCAATTAATTAATCTAGTACTTAAAGACTCTCCATCACATAAACAATATCCTATGTAGAAAGAAAATCATGATTATTCTTTCTCCTCACTCCTTTTCAGTTTTAGGAACTCATATCCAGTACTATCCACAACTTTCTACCTGCAATGGCACAACCATTAACAGCTTCTGTTGTTCTTCTACTCCTAAATGCATGCTAAAAAAAATACATGTAATTGCACCTTAATTGAGAGAATAGCCAGGGAACAGTCCTTTATCACAATCACATTCTAATACATCCTCCTGACTCTCAAGAATTCCATCTCCCAATTATCTTCCTTGCATTAATGCTCTACTTCTTGCCACATGCAATAAAGCCTTTTGGGTGGATTTTATTATACCTGACTGCCAACATAGATATCCAGGAACCCTCACAAACTGTTTGCCTTTGGCAAAAGAATTTCTTGCATTTCTACTTACAGGAATGGTTGCATTCCTGATGGAGGCCATTGTATTTTCCAGGTTTAAGTCAACAAGCTAACCTATTCATTGAAGATCATGAGTTTTATAAACTAATGGATGAATAGAACTGCAACAGTCAAATGTGACTGGAACTTGAGGCAATTAAAAGAAAGCTTCCGCTGTTCAGGGGAATGTTCCAACAAATGAATCTGTCAGTTCAATTAATAGTCCTACTCTGTTATTTAGGGTACTTTTTGGAAAAGCTAGTAGTTGCTCTGACTTAAGAGCATCTCTTAGCATCATTTGAGGCAGCCAGCTTGCAAAGTAATGTTGAGGTGATCCTAGCATAAGGAATAGGAAAGATTTTCTTGGCAAATTTGACAACTAGCTTAAATATTGTCTACTTTTAGGATTTGCTTTGTTAAATGGTTTTCAAAATAAATTGTTGCAAAATAATTGCTCAAGATAAATAATAAAACATCTTTATTTGTTGATTAAAGGGTAAAAATGATATTTTCTCCTATAAGTTAAAGTCTGAAAAGGGGCCAGGCTGGATGCATGTCATTTGCTAAAATAATCCTTTAGTGGGTGATCATAGGCCTAAGTAGATTGTCACATTATGAATCTGTTTCACCTCTTTCATTTTATTAGCTCATTCAATCAAATCTCGTAATTAATAGTTATATATAATTTCACAATATTTAAATTAGAAACATATTCCTTTATTAGTGTTTTACTTCAAACTGTTTATAACCAATTCATATTCACTGTTGACCATTCTGTTATGATAGGTCCTTCATTCACAAATGGTTTTAACTATTATATACTGTCATATAGAGTTTACAGCTAATCCTTACAGCTATAATAATTTAGCTACTTACTTGAAAGCAAATACTGAATGAATGTTGCCTTTCATGGAGCCATCTTGTATATCTTTCTACCTTCATTATCAAAATTTTCAAATATATTCTTACAAAAACTCAATAAAAGAAATAAAAATTATTCTTTCAAAACCTGTTGCTACTTTTTCCCTCTTGTAGTAACAAAATATATTTTTTTAAAAATGATCTGATAATAATAAACATGAAAATGAGTATGTAAATTAAATAATTTTTGAATCTAACAACTATTCTGCATACGTAAACTATGATCAGATACTCCACGCTTTCCTAAAACCTTGCCCTGTTTTAGATTTTTAAAGCTTCTTCAATATTACTTACCAACAGTTCTTAGCTTCCTCTTTGCCACATCAGCTTCACATGTACTCCTAATCTTATAGTCTCTCTTATCTATTCCATTGAATCTGACTCAATCCTACCCTTTCCTGAAAACTTTCCTCGTTTCATCAACAATTATTCTGTACAGATTAAATGAATTGAAATTGCCCATCTCTCCTCTTTAAGTGAATTGTTGGTTAAAGCAATTATAATCTTGTAGTCAGTAAACAAAACTTTTCCTATATTTCCATTTGTTTTGGACATTATTCACCTCCTTCTCAAGCATGGCTTGTTAATTTACATCATCTTAAAATTCTTTTGAGAAATTCGATGTAGTCATATTTTTTGTCTCTCATTTCTCTCTTTTAAACAACCAGACTAATAAATTTCTGTACAACTCAATGTGCTTATTATAGGCTAATGAATCCAGCATATCATATTTAGGTTATCTAAACGATTTCCTCACTTTTCATGATTGTGTCTGTCAGGGGCAAATTAAGACTCACTGGTGTCATAGACACTGACAAATCTTGCTGTCCTTCTCCTTTCCATACTAACCCACTTTATTTTGACATGTTTTGACCTGTCTGACCAATAACTGGTGACTGCCGAGCAATTATCCTTTTCCCAGGAATTCCCCTCAACGGTTGCTGCTGTCGGCGCTTGGAGAACCTTCGTCTCTTAGGTTGCTGATGTTTGAATTTTTATTCCTATGATATTTATACTGTACAAACTAAGACAATATTGGGCTATATACAATAAATACAACATCTGTTTTAGCATTTCACTCGTATTTTATACCAATATAATGTATACCATTTCAACATTATTAAATCATGCTAAACTAACTTAATAAGTGATAAATTATGCTTAACTAACTTAATATGTATTTTGATGAACATAAACATTTTATTTGTTGATTAAAGCACATGGTATATATAATGTATAATTAACTGATACCACAGTTCCTTGTGTTTGCTTTAGTAGACTTTATATTCTAGAATGATATATGTTTAGTTTTATATACTGGTATAATACTATACACTATTAAATATCTTATATTTATTGACTTCACTTTTAATAAAGTTAATTGCTGGAACACCTGAAGTTGATTTTTAATATTTTAAGTTGTTCAAGCAAATTCAACAGAACCATATTTTTTGTATACAGTATAAACCTACTAGATAAGGCACAGTTAGTTATTTTAAAATGATTTCATAATATGCACTTTATCATAAATTTATGCAAAATGCCTAAGTGTATAAATAAATGAAGGAGAAGACAAAACTCTTTTACTTGGGATATTTAATGTTTCAGTAGCATATCCATTGTTGATTTAGCTTCTCACAGATGGTGTCTGTTTGTGGTAGCTACCCAGATTTCCTTCCATCCAGCTCACTACCTTGCTCATTTAAACTTGCTCTACTGTAATTATGCTCTATTTTTTATTTTTGAATATTGACTGTGTTCTTAAGGAAGGTTTAATCTAGACTGGTAGAAATAAATCACACAAATATGCAGGAACTATTTAGTGGTGGGGAAATTCGGCAGCTGTACTGGAGGGGTTAAATATTGAATTTTCCAAGTATATTAAGCATGGTTATTTCTGTGATTTCTTTGATAAATCATGCACCTGGAATCTAGCAGAAACCATAGTAAATGTTTTAGGCTTGAGAAAACTTTCAGCAATACGTAGTAAGAGTTATTTCGCCAAGTAAAGGCATTTAGTTCCAATAGAACTTCCAAATACATTCCTATGCATGTGACAAGCAAGGAATCTTCCTCATCCATTTGTCTATCTTACTTCTCTACATATTCCTTCATTGAACTCAACACCAAAATGAAATAAAAATAAACAGGTATTATGGATAAATTTTAAACTTTTGCACTCAATCTTTGTGCTTAAATTTTCAGTCTTTATAAATCTGCCAAAGTTCAACTAGAGTACAATAGTCAAATCCACATGATTTAAATCCATCTTTTATTTAGTGTGAAATGTTTCCAAACCTGTAACTATATGCAGCATCTTCCATGAAGGACATTGTAAAGCATATATCTAAGAGCAACAATTGATTTCTCACTTATTTAACTAAGGATATATTTTTGTGTGCTCCAAATCTTCAATGCTTCTGAGGATCTAGTTTTTCTGTTATTAAATGTATGTTCCAACATGAATAAATGGTTATTAAATCCAAATATGAGTAGGCCTCTCAATAAAATGTTAAGGTGCCATAATCATCATTCCCGAGAAATTGTACCCAGTTGCAAACCCTCCAATACATAAAAGAGTGCAGAACCTTAATTCTTCTTTAACTCAGTCACTATTGTTGATTAATGTTGAACTTGGCTCAGAAGCAGAATTGTTGACACACTATGATCATTATTATCTCTAATTATTTCCATCTTTGAAATACAATTGCTATCGGCCCCAAGATCTCTGAGTAGCACAAGGAGTACCATATATATTACAACTTTTGGTTTTTGGCTCTAAATTGGCAAAATAAATTATGCAATCCAATCACAGAATTCACAATGAGCAATATGATAGAGAAATTGATAAAAAATTCCAACAAATCATTGAACAAGATTCATCCAGCTTTTTAATATGCAATATATCTAAACATATATCATTCTGAGAATATAAAGTCTATTAAAGCAAACACAAGGCACTGTGGTATCAGTTAATTACAGATTATACATACCATCTGCTTTAATCAACAAATAAAATGTTTATGCTCATCAAATACATCTTAGGTTAGTTAATCATAATTTATTACATATTAAGTTAGTTTAGCATAATTTATTAATGTTGAACTGGTATAAATTTCCTCACCATTTTCTTCCTTCTTTGACTAAAAAATCTACCAAGATGAATTGAAGAATTAATTGAAGCATGTTGGCTCAGCTGTTTTTATTTCTTTGTTTTTCCTTTTTCTTGTATCAGATTCTTTTTAATTTTAAAGAAACACTGAGATAAGTAATCTTGTACATAAAATATAATTAAGGAATGTTACTGTCTATATGTTAAAATGATCCCTACTGCTTAGAAGCCTCTACTACTACCCTAGCCTCACTCATGTGCATCCAAGAAAATTATTTATAATAGTTTTCAATGGTCACCATTCATAATGACATTGAATTTTAAATGTTTATGAGGATATGAGTTTTGATTGTTCTGTTGAAGTATTTTTTATCATCTCCAAATGTAGATGATGACTTTATAGAGCTGTGAATATTAGACTAAGTGAGCCAGAATGTTAGTTGTCAGGTTCAGTTGGAGTTTAAGAATTTTCATTTGGATGACCAACATTAATTTTACATGCCTATCAGAACTAAAAATACTTCTTAAGAAATTCATGCATATTTAGGAGTGATTTTAGAGCACATAAACTCTGTTAAATATGTAGCTTAAAATCGAAAATTGACGACATCCATATTCACAGAGCTTCAACATATATAGGGAAATTCCATTTTCATCAGAAAATGAGGAACAAAATCTAGGTTAACTATGAATCTTAGTAATGACTTGCAAGATAATATATTCTTTTACCCTAACTCCTGGTTGTGTATTTTTTATAAAGATTTGCCTGCACTGAAAATTAATTTCATGCAGATCCTGCAAGCTTTCAATTTCATAATCAAAGAACTATTCCTACAATATAATAATAGTTATTTATTGGAAATAACACAATCATATAAGACAGAAGAGCAAGTATGTATTTCATTCTCATTTTGTCATTAAAAAACTGCTGTTTCTAGTACCCAATTCTTTCATATTTTGCAGATGCTAATATTCCCACTTTCAAGTTTACTCACTGTATGCTAATGGATCTTTGCTGCTTTTGATTAAAGTATTGGGAAAATCAATAATATTTTATCATAAATCTACAGTTACCAAAATTCATATTTTTTCATTATTTTCATTCATAAGAATAGATTTTTCACCTACAATCTTCAATAAGTAATTCTTTACTTTGATTGACTGATTTATTAATATTATTGATATTCATAGGCCTGAACATTTTAAAAATAAACTTCTGGTATTTATCCAGGAAACTATGCCTTATTAATAGGGTAAAATATCCATAATCTCAAGAATGTTTCATTGACCAATAACAATAAGTAAAAGCAGATAAAGAAAATACTTCCATTGATGATTGAAAAACCTCACTCAACTATTCAGAATTATGATACATGATTCAATTGAATTTTTTCACTAATTATTACAACTAACAGTAAAATTCAATTGATGAGCAACAGTGAAAGACAGAAAATCAGTTAAGAATAAAGAATGGATAATCTAAACATTAAATTGTAATACTTTTTATAGTTATCCTCAAGTGTGGAAACAGGCCCTTCCTCAAGTATTTTGGATGCAGCAATACATTGGGAGTAAATTTTTAAGAAAAACAGATCAATTTAATGAGTTTTAATAAATATAAACATTACATGAAAAGGAGCACAATAAGAATTGATATATTCTCTCTTAAATTCTGATTAGGATATTGTTTCAGTTTTTATTAAGTTTTTCTTATAACACTCAATACTGCACAGTGGCAAGCCAGTTTTTGAACAGCAATACTTCTTCAAATTTTGGCATCCTTCCACACCACAGTTCACAGCTACAGGAGCAGATCTAAAAGGAAAACAAGAAAATCCGATAAAAATTACTACTAAAGCACTAAATCTGTTCTATTGTTTGAGGACATAACAGAGGTACGAAATTATTATAAATTATTAAATCATAATAAAATAATATCTAGTTAACAGAACAAGCAGACACTAAAGAGATCAAGCAAAGCCTCCAAAAATGTATTCCTATGACATGCCATTCTTAGCCAATGAGTTTTACAAAATAATGCAGTAAAAGAGAAAAATACTGTTAGCACAGGATTATTTAGTAAATCATTCATTCCAATTGAGCTCTGTAATATTATGTTCCTTTGATAAGTCCTTTCACACACTACTACACTAATAATACGAGTGAATAATAATAATCCATTTTCTCACCAGTGCTAAAAAGTAAATGTTCCTAAAAATACATTTTAAGTGGCCTATTATCATAAAAATATTAGTTTTTAAAAAATACTTATTTATTATTATTATTAGCTATTTTCTTTAAAAGTAGCTGCAGTATTTGTAGTTTAAGTAATAGAAATGTAAATTAAGTAAATAAATAAGGAAATTTTCATGAATGGTAATTCAATTTTTTCCCAGTAATTTTGCAACACTAAACACACTATAATCTTCCATATCCATTGAGGAATGACATCATTTTATCTTAAATTTAATGACTGAGGAGAACTTTTATTCCAAAGAAAAAAGACCAAAATTTTCTGAAAATTGTAAGCAAGATAATGTGCTTGTAGCTTTGAAGGAATAAATATAACAAAATATCCATAGCTTAATGAGTTACAGCAGTGGAATTTTCTATTGCTCAGTAGTATTATAAGTTTACAGTTGAGCATTTCCCAGATTATAACATTTTCAGCTGAGATAGACTATCACCTCAATTCATGATTGAGGATATTCAAATCAACTTTGAGAGGATAACAAGCAAAAATGTTTCTGAAAGAATAGTTTAATGGATGGATTTTTAATGGAAAAAGATATTCACCTAACAGAGAACAGATTTCTTGACAGTTGTATCCTAATTACTTATATTATACCTTTCTATTTGAATTCTTCAGAAGAAAACATTTCTTAAATTTTCCCCTGTATTTATCATGATACTTAAAAAAGAAACTAATTCATAAACCATGTTTGATTGCAATTAGTAAATGTATTGAGTCAATGAACATTATTATCCTTACACATACTTATCTGCATTAATATTTTCTTAAGCTCTAAATTAAGTTATAGAGGAAAAAACAGGCAATTGTCTTATATAATTAAATAATAGGGAAATTATCCTGTGATAAGGTGAATAGTTGGTAAATAAAAGCTTAGTGACCATTCCATTACAGGAATATGCCTCAAACCTCAAAAGGCTTTGATAAAAATTAAATTACTTCAAGGTTTTTATGTAAAGATTCCTCATTAATGCCACAAAGATATGAAACATATTCTCCCTAATAACAGATCACTTACCCAGCTTTCAAAGGTTTCAGAGGATATTCCATTCCATTTGGAACTGACACTGAATATCCAGTTGCAGTTATTTGATAACGTATCCTTGGAATTAGTTTCCTAGCTCCAAATACTTTAGGTCTGCCAATTTTTGAAGTCTTGGAGTCTTGTTTTCTTAAAAGTCTGTCCATAGTTTTTTTCTAAAAGTAAATATTCAGTTGTAAATCTCAAATGTTCACTTTTCTATCAATGCAATACATAATCTTTTAAAGAAAGAGAACTGATAACAAAATTGCTAGTAATCAACCGATAAACAAGTAGTTTCCAACACCATAAGTTACCTTGTCTTTTTCTCTCTTTTCTTCCATAAGCTGCTTACGTTTCTGCAACTTAACTGCTCTTTGCCTCAGCATTTCTTCAGTTACAACAACTTCTTTATAGCCTATGATGCAAACTGGATTAGTATCAAGATCCATAAGAGGCAATAGACTATGTATATCATGAATAAAATTATACAAATTGACCTGTTGGCAATGCTAAGAGCTGTTCTCCTCCAGGGCTAGGTTCTTTGTCTGTTTTCTTTTCGAACATTGCCCTTTGCCTTGCAGTCATCAATTTCGGATTTTTAATTTTCTTTAATTCATCGTCAACCTACAAAATTCGAATTTTTAAACATAGTTAATACAGATTAATCAAACAAAAGATTCCAAACTTAATTCCTTAAATTCAGATCATTACTTCCTCAAGTTTTCCCGATTCTATTGCATCAAGCCACCTTTCTTCTTCACTTGAAGTGCCGCTATCTTTTCCTTTTCCCTTCTTTTTCTTAGATGAGGTTTTAGGAGATGAAGTGCTCTGAGGGGTCGGCTTCTCAAGAAGTTCATTTTGAAGCACCTTAATTTTCTGCTTTTCATTCGACTCAAAAATCTTCCCCCTGCACAAAAAATATTATCAATATACTGCTAGTACTACAACTACTACAATTATACCGTATAGGCGAGCGTACATAGTTTCTGATGGTCCAGCTCCATCGTCTATTGATTTCTTTTTCTTATGCTTCTTGTGTTTGTGCCTCTTATGCTTCTTCAAAGGAGATATTTCGCTTGCATCTGAAATGGGGTTCACAAATTCATACATTTGAAAAACAAATTAAGAAGAGAAAATAACATTATAATTACCTATGTTTAATTCGTCATCATCGCTCGTTTCTTTGCGTTTCAAAGGAGGCTTGGTACTGATTGTCCGAGGTTTTCTAATGATATTACTTGCACTACTCATTGTCACACGTAATTAAATATCACAAATAATATCAAACGAATTGTCTCTTTATATGGAACACCGAGGAAGATAGCTTTCAATTTAATCAAAATATTTTGTTTTCATATCCAATAAGAGAATAAAAACTTGGTTCAGACTACCACAAAGAACGCTCCTCTCCTTCTTGAAGAACCGCCATTACGATTCGGAAGCCATCATGTTTGTTTACTACTGTGTTGAGTAAATTTAGCAACTAAAGTATTTTCATCCTCCAAAATATTAATTCTTGTCTGACAATTAAATAGAATAAAATACTAATATTAATATTTCAGTAATAGACTTAGGCCGTACTTTCAGTTTCTTAGACCAAGTTTTTTGTGAGTCATTTTGATCGAAAATAAGCGCACGTTATGTCACACCCCTTTCATCTAGCGTTGAAGAAGGACGTAAAGGACTCAGGCTAATTTTCGTGTGCGCGTATGTTTGTTAGAGTTCAGAAGTATTCAATAATTTATTCTTCGCAATGGATGTTACTCAGGTTACCGGAACTAATTACGGATATCTATGGACCAGTATGAGTACAGCTTTATTTTTTTCAAGCAATCTGTTGCTTCGCCGTGTCGTTCCCGCCTGTGCGAAGAAAACAAAAAGCCAAGAGTGGAAATGGAGGAACACAGCCAACTCCTTGTTACATTCCTTCATTACTGGCTCCTGGTCATGCATTTGGTAAGAGAAGCAACTTTTAAAACAGGTGTCCCTTTCATAATTTCAAATTTTAATTCAAAAGTTTCAAGTTTTTCCACAAGCGTGCTTTGTAAACATTGGTGGGTGAGTCCTGAATTCTTATGTTTTTTTTCTAAACAAGCAAATCGCATCGTTAACTTTTCCCTAACCTTATTTACTGCTGTAATGTTTAAATGAAGATTGAATCACCTGCGGTCGATTGCATCAGCTATTCTTCTATGATACCCCTAAAACTAGCACAGTAACAGCGTTTTTGCTTAATTATTACTTATCTTGTAAAATTCCATTATTCTTATCTGAATGATTTTTCATGCATTCGTAATCTTTGCGCGCGTTTAAAAATTGATTCCTTCGATTTGTAATGAAATACATTTTTAGAAGTCAAAATAATGAATAGTAATAGATATTGATCCTAAAATGCTGTGTGCTCATTGAAACACCTATCGTAATGTTTTTTATTGAAGAATCTGAGCTATAAACTTGATCCTGTACATTTTTAAGAGACCACTACGTCTTTAAAACAAATGTTAGTTTTGGCTAAAATATCTGTAGAATTTAGATCAATTTTGTGTTGTTTTATAGCACTGAAGTGTTGGAAACATCCTTTTTTAGGTTAACCATTATAAATTCAATAACCTTTTATTCATTCTAAGTGGCATATCTTTTAAAATATTCGATTCAGTTGTTCAAAATTTGTGAAATCTTCTTTATGGTAATGG
Source organism: Pachydiplax longipennis (assembly GCA_036926295.1). Taxonomy (NCBI): domain Eukaryota; kingdom Metazoa; phylum Arthropoda; class Insecta; order Odonata; family Libellulidae; genus Pachydiplax; species Pachydiplax longipennis. Next base: position 4,128,910 of record JAVFKF010000044.1, on the reverse strand, counting down.
TTCGCTTTATAATTTCTCTAAACGATATATTTATGAGTTAAAACGTGATGAAACCGCGATTGAAACAAATAATCTAGTAAGAGTGGTTTACCTCAAATAACTCTAAAGTTTAAGATTAGTGACATTTGCTCTTTACAAACTTTCCGTGAACTTTGAAGGTTGCGTATTTACTTCAAAACGGAAGGGGCAATCACCTCTGATTGCGAGATAGACGAGGCTTGGATATACACAAGCGGCACCTCTGATTTTTATGATTTGTTGTTCCGTTCTTTCCAATAGAATGGAACGTTAGACAAAACATTTATGTACATCAATGTTTTAAGGCTCGATCTTCTTAAAATTGTAGACTTTTTCGATGAATAAAACTTCGGGAGAACCTCATTAACGTTATTTTAATTTAATAAACATTTCAGAAATGGTTCAATTTCTTTAAAACTGTTAAATATTAGTTGCATGTGGCTCATGGACTAATAACCTACTTTGTAAAACATTTTGCAGCCATGCTTGGACTCGTTCATGTAACGGGTGTGGAATCCACAGAATGATCCGTTATTTTCATTGGTATAATTTTCCAATGAAAGCTTTAGAAGTAAAGCTGTTTCTCTTCTGGTCTGAAGTTATGTTTAATAGAGTATAATACATACCTACTTAGCTATACATTAGGGGATGCTGAATTACATTTTTTAGGACTGCAATCATTTATGTGAATTGGATTCAAGTAGTTCGAATATAAGCAATTTTGTTTCTAGCTAAATTTTATTCTGTGCTGTCATCAAGTTCTATATTATGACGAAAATAATAAAATCATAGATTTTGTTGTATCCTATCTTTGATGAATAATGCTGCGGGAATTTTGTTATTTCTCCCGTGTTTTAGTACTATTTAGTTTACATGATATGTTATTGAGAGAAGAATTAATGTTAAACAGCTGCATCCTTTAAGATTTAATTCTATCATTTTGTTTGATTCTGTCATTTGAAATCAATGCACGTAATTAATATTTCAAAATTAATAAAGTCTAATAGCCTTATTTTCTTCTAGAATTATGGCCCGTCGCGATCTTGGCCCATCCTCTAGGTATTGCTTCAGAAAGTTTTGGTAATTCTATCTCTCATGTCATTTACCCACTCTTAATGTCTTTTGGATCCATTCCACGACTGACGCTGCTTATGTTTCCCGACAGTTTGAGCTATTTTAATAACAATGCTCCTTTGATGATATATGTGACCCCTATCTTCTGTTTTAATAATGCTTATTTTTCCGCTTCTTTGGGTAATGCTAAGATTTGAGTATTTCGCATATGTTAGATTATAATAAAAAGGTTTTTATTGAGCGTAATTGTGACCAGAAAGTCCCTACTTCCGTTTAACTTATAAATATAAATATTTTTAATTCACTTAGTTAACAGGTATGATTAAATGGCTGATTGATGATCGAATTTATTTACGGTTGCACGATGTGAATTAATTTCCCATTGAATTGAAATTGAAAGACGTCCCCAAAGCCCATCTCATGGTGTATTACCATTATTCGTGGACTAGCATTGTTACGATACCTTCTTACAATATTATTATTGACTTTAACAGACATATTTAATGAGCCGCGACAATAAACTTTTGCAATGCACATATGATTTACCCACTATAGTATACTTTTACAATACAAATATCTACTTGATACAAAAATACAATAATGACATCTTCCTTTAAAATAATAAATATTCACGTAAAGGATTACTAGCTCAACAATAATTTTCTCGTAATAACGGTCGTACCTTCTTTTGTATGCCTTGTATGTCAAATAAGTTTTTTACAGGGTTCTTGCCCTCACGGGTATATAAACAGGGCCTTCAGATATCAGCTGAGGAGTAAAGTCTTTTACATTTATGTATGCTCCGTACTGAGAGGTTCACACTTTAGTGGGTATTTACAGCTATCACTAGATATTTTTATGATCAGTTTTCTCCACTATGTACTGATTTCAACTTATGTGAAATAGAAAAGTAGAATACCATATATATTATGTGAATAAGACCGATGTGAAGAACGAAAAATCTCACCCCGATTGTCTTTGAAACGATGCTTTTCTCAGAGATGGTAATTTATGCTTTAACATGTAGCAAGATGAATGGATGATGATGAACTGAAAAGTAGTTGTTCCTCGTTAATGAAACTCTATGCTGATACATTTCCCTTCAAATTAACTATGATTGCTATTTTTGGACATTTATATATTAATAATAATAAATTTATTTGTAATTAACATATATTGAGTAAAATATTTATTAATTTATGATAGACTTACTATTCATTTTGATATAACTTCAGTCGTGATTGATTGGGCAAATTTACCAAACGCGATGATGAAGCTCCTGTTCATTATATTACCATTTAAGTATCTGCAGGGAATTCAGGCTAAAATAGATTAAAAGGTGACGATCTTTTACTTTTATTAATCTTATTGTAAAATATACGAAAATATGAAAGGTATTTGATTTCTAATTTCATAATTATAAAAGATATACTTTCGTAAGTATAGGTGATGTTTTAGCAATTTTTGAGATGTCGCTTAAACAAAAAAAGAGAAATTGTCAAACGAAGAGAAAAGTCATTAGATGTAGCGACAAAATTGCTAAACTGGTAAATATCGCTTTTCATCTTTCGTCGATTACCCAATGTGAAAAATAATACTTCTTAGCTCATCTGATATGTAATTATAGTCGAGACAATCCCTGTACGCCAATGAGACGTCTTCCCCGAATGGAGAAAAGAGGATAATTGACATTTTAATGCGCATTTCGGTAGCCATCCTCAGGGGGTATATGCAGATGAGTATTCTGCATTTACCCCTTGTGATGATTCTTAGAAGGTCAATAACCCTCCGCTTCTTTTCTCCATTCGGGGAAGACGTTTCATTGGCGTATTCGGCGTCAGGAGACTTTTTTGACCTTTTATTCATCAACGGCCGAATTTCCTCTCTTTAAGAAATATAGTAATGTAAAAAGTGCTGAGGTCATTATGAGCTCTCATCGGGAACCGAACCAGGGACCGCTTTCATCAAAGGCTATCCACTCTGCAAACAGGGAGCCCAATCTGATAAGAATTGAATCATTCTTGTATTTTATGAAGTTTCTCATTTTTGTATCATTCCGATTGATGATTGATTTATCCTAGATTTAAATTGAGGAAAACGAGGTGTGCCGTTCACCTCATCCTTGAATATGCTCCCTGCGGCAACTGCTTCTTTACTGAATCTGGTGGATAAGGCATTTTCATTTTAAAAGCCATTATCTCCTCAGTCAGGCGATAGTATCTCCCTCTCTTGGAGTTCTCTGTTGGGTTTACTCAAGTTTCCTTCGAAGGGTGCTTTAATCAAAGTTGATGAAGTTGAGGATTTTGAGAGGTGTTGCGGTTGTCTTCTTAATACTCATGTCGTGATCCCAAACTCCGTCACGATTTGTGGAAATCCTTTCATATAATATTTGAGTTCGTTCATTGAAGAGTTTATCACCTTGTGGTCTTGTGGCATTAAGCAGTATGTAGCATTTTATGCCTGTAGGGAAGTACATCTTGAGTTTGGTATGAAATGTGGCCGGGGGGGATTGGTTCCAAATGTCAGATGATACCCTCGAAACAGTGTTTCGCTCTTCTGCCCCCTGCTTATGTTTCTACTCAATAACTCAACTTATTACAGGGAATGTTGTGTTGAGAGTATTTGACGATGGAATTTTTAAACGGAATAGATTTTCCGAAAAATCAAAGTTACCATAAGTGAGATCCTTTACAAATTTTTGTAATTTTTTTCTCCATCTATGCGTCTTATATTTCCAAATCTGGGATAACTTTACATTAAAAATAACAGTAAAGACGCTTTATACGAAACGTTTAACCTCATTCTGGTAGTTTCTTCTGAAACATTCAGCGTATTTGTTCTTCGAATTCGAATAACTCAAAAGGGTAGTCTTATTTGGTTTTCAAAAAGGAAGAGCTTTGAAAGAACGATATTTGGACGATACCTATTTTCTCGAAATATTAAATAATCATCAATTAAAACACTTTTCGATGCAAGAATGTAAACCACTGTTTCAGTAACAAAGAAAGGTGCTGTCTTTGTACGAAAACCGGACCATTCTTAAAATAATATGAGTTACGCGAAAATAGTTCAATGACTTGCTAGATATCAACAGCTATGGCAAATGAAGCAAACTAAGGAGATTCTTTTACATTTTTATGGTATGAAGTAGTCTCTTAGAAACAGAAAAAGTTTGTCTTCTGACGTAAAAGGGATTGTAAAATCCATGTAATCCCGCTTAAAACGCGGTTTTCATTACGAACCGGGCTTAGCTGTAGTTTGAATTTTACAAAGTAACAACACTTCCGAATAAGAAAATACGCTCCCTATGTCCTTAGTGGCGGATGTCTCAGCAGATCTTAGAAATTTCACGGACGTAAAATGTGATCAACGTGTCAAGAAATTGCAATCTTAAGCCGATAGAATTTATTTTCATTAACTTTAACGATAAAACGTAATTTGGAACTCTCGAGAACTCTTTCGAGTCGAATTTAATCTGCGAGATTCATTAAAAGCAAATTAATTGTAGAAAGCTCTTTCTTTTGAGGGGCCTCCATTAACTTCCTTATTTTTCTCTTCCCGATTCAGACGTCCCTTTTGTGACAAGATCTCGGAATCTTTTCCTCTCCAATTAATTAAAGGATAAAAGGGTGCTTATAGTTACAAAGGCCGATGTCGCATTTATTGAATCCCGCGGGCGAAATTGTTTTACGGTAAATGAAGAGGAAAATTGAATCGAATTCTCTGTAATCGATGATCAATGCCACTCACATTGAACCTTTTATAATAATCACCGTTGTTTTTATATTTATTCATTCGATGTCAGTAACTCCACTAACATTTGCGCGGAAAATATTTATAAACATTAATTTCACTTACTTTCCGACGTAATGTAAATGAGAAATTTGGGGATTCATTAGAGAGCCCAAGCCCCAGGGTATCAGTACCCAAGACTTTTTCTACCAAAAGTATCCTTTGTTCGACGCTTTACGAAAATGGTCTCATAATAATTACTCATTAATTTTGTTTTTATCGAATGCAGAGCTTTTTCTTTTACGGAATTAAATAAGAAATGATGGCCATACGAAAACGGGACGAGTACCAAAAGAAAGAATGTTGAATAAATATTCTTATTTTGTTCGTATAATATCACTTTAGATTGACAATTGCGAGAATCAAGACAAAAGGAAGATAATTTGTGCAATTTAGTGGCTCTCTCATACAAATGTATGGGGAAGAAGGGCCGACATTTCATGTAAAAGAAGAATTAGCAAACCTTGGAAATTAGAATTCAGTAATATATTTATACAAATGTTATCTCCCTCTATAATGTAGATTGTTTTTAGTTTGAATCTTTGAATAAAATTTTTTTAATAAATAATTTTTCGTTCTAAACGTAGAAAATTTTGATGTCGCAATTATTCCGAATCAACAATGTTTGCAATTTTTAGCAACAAATTTAACAAATACTTCACATCGAGATGTTGTTTTGTGTGGAAGCTGATTGAAGAAAACTAGAATAAACCAATACCTTCATTTATAATGTATAATACCGCATTGTTATTGGAATTCGATTATTTTTATTGTTGATTATTCATAAGTGTTAGAGGTATGCAATATTAGTGGCTCATTTCTTAAGAAGTTAAATTTAGTTGCCTCAGTTTGACGGTGGAATTCGCTCGTATAATATAAAGTCGATTCTGTTGATTTCATCGTAAAATAACTGAAACCCATCCTTAATAAAGGCAAGCTGTGTATGTATGTATGTACAACCAAAGTTGCGGTTTCCTGTTTACTCGTTTAGTATTCGCTGTTTTCTAAGAGATTCAGTCTCTCTTCGTTATAAGTGTCGTCGTTCTTCCAATTAGCATAAACAGCATTACCATGACGAACTCGATTGTCTTTGCTTGACTAGAATACATATATTCTCCAATTTCTCTTGTGAATTTAGCAGTATACTGATAGATTTTTCTACACATGGTAAACCAACAGTAAGTCCGAGAGAAAACTTAGAACTTAAAATTTTATTCCTATCATAGCAGCTACAATATTGCAGTTACTTAAGTTATAAATGTGAGTTTTAGATATACATTGTCTGAATCATAATTAGGAGAAAGTCAATGTTGCTGTTCTTGCACATCTCGAATATTTTTCATAGGCTTCCTTCAGAATTCCACGATAAGATCCCTTCTCGGTTTTTTTTTAGTTTTTCTACAGAAATAAAAGGGAGACAGGCGTGAAAATAAACAAATTTGCTATTATTTATATGAGGAAAATGCTGATACGCAGCAGTAAGATAAGACAACATGCCGAGCGGTGAAGCAAATTTTTAATGCCACCTTCCTCTTTCCTATTGCTTTGATGTAATACACCGTTTCTTTGGTAAGATAAATCATTTTAGACTGAAATTCCGAAGTCCAGAGAGATATTTTTAAATACGTCTTTCTTTTTTCTGCGTAAAAACTTAAACTTCAGTCAGGCTCTTTTCTCCAAGATGTCTGCTAGGATTTATTATTTTTAGCTAAGACTTAAGCGAGAAGATCAGTCTTCCTCCAAGAAAAGTATAAATAGGGAAAAAGCGATTTCCCATTGCAACTGTTTGATTGAAATAGGATCGAGTGTAATGAATGTAAAATGTGTAATGAATGCAAAAAATGCAACTAAAATCAATAGAATTGTAAATATGTGACAGTGAGGCAAGGCAATTAATATTCATCTAATCTAGTTTCTTTACCATGGATATATTTATATTATAAAGTAAAATATGTTTCTCCATGTAATATTTTATTTTGAGAAATTTCATCGAAGTTCATGAGGCTCATAAAAGTTAGTAAGAATACACTATAAAATTTGATAAGGTTCATACTTTTATTGCCTTTGTGAGGGAGAAAGAGGGATCATAGTCCATACCGGTACCCTGGCCCTCTTTTCTAATCTAAGCCACTAATGGGAACGAATTTAAGAAAAGGGTCCGTTAATTTCCAGAAGAGCGATTTAAGACAATTTCCTAATCCCTAAGTAACCTTGTAAATGCTAAATTTTATCTTTATATTGCAGAAGATGTATAAAGTTATTTAAAGTAATCTTCACGACTGAAAAGGAGGAGCAATAAAATCAGGGAGCAAGGGAGGGAAAAACGCAGGGAGGGAGACCATCAAAGATGTATAGCGACTTATCTGAAATCCCGGAGACACTTACTCCTAAGATATATTTAAAGACGTATAGAGATGCCCGCATTCTGATTTCAATTCAATCTCCTCATCAGATCCTTGGCAAATTTTACAAAGTCACTGAGGGGAAAGGGTGATCGTCCTGGATCCGCTAATGAGGCATCAAGAGTTTATTGAATAGCTTCTCATTATTATCGGCGGCATCAGAGCTAATTAGAAATATGATACACTAATCGTTACTCTTTAACTTTTAAAGACGTACTGTTTTCTCTTCTCGTCTACCACGAATTGTTTTCCAAACGTGAGATTGAGATGCTGAGCAATCAAAAAATATCCCGTTTCGTAAGCGGACTTAAACTTTATCCTCAGAATATGGTTTCAACTTCCCTAATCGTATTCATTAATATTCTTCGGAAATCAGCCTGACGAAAGAAGAAGGATGGACAAAGTCGAGGAAGTGTGGAAAGAACGCCCGGAAAGGAGCTGGCGGCGAGTTTATATGAGTACGGTACAAAAGAAACGCCTTGAAAAGTGCATCTAAGTAAATGGTGATTATAATAAAAAATAATGATTATATAGGCAACATAACCATGAAAAAAGTTTATTGAAAAAGTTATTTCTGATTTTTTTTATCTGGGAACCTTTTTTGGGACATGCCTCGTACCATCGATGCATGAGTATCCATCCATTCCTTGTATGTTTTAAGTTTTGAATTTTTAATTTTTCAATCGAATACTTTCTGCAATTTTCGATGTATTGTTCAGAATAGAAGATAAGGTACAGGAAATGGACAACAAAAATTATTGGTTAACGCAAAGTGCAGCTTGGTCCATTCTGCCTCCTGTAATTTTCGATTTATATTAGTTCGTTTAACGCGAAACTGTTAACGAGATCTCGTCCGAATCAAGACATATTATTACTTAGATAAGTCTTACTTCGAATTGTAACTGCTTTTTAGTTTCGCCCATCTCAAATTGTTCATCTAGAGTATCATCAAGTAGATATTTGAAAGGGAAATCGATCGGTTGGTCGTGAATTATAAAAAGCTGAGAATGAGTGAATTCTTGTGTACTCTAGCAAGGAGTTGCGCAAACACAAATGCGCAGGTCTTTTACTACGCCGTCTAGCGATAGCGAGACTGAGTAAACAGAGCGTAAAACGCACTCACATCTTTTGAATCAGATACTCTCTCGACCAATGTTCGTGGGCGTGTATAATTCAGACCTTACGTCACTTATCAAAAATGGGGAATCGATTTGAATGAAGGAAATCGTTGGCATTCACGGAAAACCACGATAGATTTTTCTCGAAACCTCCTTCTGTTCAAACTGCAGCAATAAAATATTGAGACCGAGATTGACGTTTTGGTCAGTGCAGGCTTCTAATGACCAAATCAAAGAAACCGACAATTTCTGGAAGGAAACTGCGTTTTGAGAATATACCAACACGTAATTTAATGGCTATCATCATCAAAGGCTAGAAAATTACCTTATTAATATTTTTATTTATTAAGTTTCTTTAGTATTTGCATAGCTTCTGAAAATGATAGCTTAGCTGCTGGAAAATGCATTGAGACGTCATCAGAACGGTGTTTTCTTCCAAAAAGAAGGCTTTCGGTTTCTTTGATTTGGTCACCGCGGGAGCTCAGAAGCATCCACTTGAGGATTTAGGATCATTTTATATGCCTATTTTAAAAACAGTTCTCTTACAAAACTATTCAATAACTTGCCCGCAAAGTTAATTTTTTTCTTTTCCGTGTCGACTGGTTAGTGAAAGAATTATCTTGTGAGCTGGTGTTGAAATTAATATTCTGATATCTCTTTATAACTCCGTCGAGCGTTATGTAAGCTGGAATATACCGTTCAATTGACTGTCCTTGACGTCGGCTTTAGTGATGAATTCACGTGCCGAGAGTAATATTGAATTAAATACTCTTAAATAGCTTTGATAAAGAAGATTTGGAAGTATCCGAAAATTAAGCTCCTTAAAGTGAAGCAGCATATGTCATAAATATTAAACCTTTGTGAAAAATATATATTATTTGGAGGACGTAAAGATTGTTAACTAAATACCGATGTTTGATTTTTCCTTAAACGTTGCGGTTTCAATCCTTGCAGTTATAGATATATTTCTGTGACAACGTTCACTTAGTATTAAAATGTTCATTAAAATCTAATTAAAAATTATTATCATTTTAATGGAAAATGCCATGCATTAATTGACCGTGCATTTCTTAGGGGTTTATTCTGCCCCATTCTATAAATTTTGTTGTGGATTGTATTACTTAACGCATTAATAATAATTGCAGTAAAGTAAAATTATATAATTTTCCAGACTCTTCAGTAGATTTCCATCCTTTTACTCCTTAAAAAGTGCGACACAAACGAAAATCATTTTCTCTTCAACTCGTATCGAACATTTTTATTATTTATTTTATTTATTAAAATAAGATCGAGTTTATTAAGATTAGATCGAAATCCGATGAGACATTCAGGTAAAGAGATGCATGATATTTGTAATTAAAAGACGTAAATAATCGAAGGACTTCCTCAAAAGATAATTTCGATCAATGGAATGTTACGCTTGCTTCGTTTCTATGCTCTTCTTAGGAAAAACGTCAACAACATCTCTTTGGATTCGAAACTTTATTTTTATGAATCTCTTCGGAGTGTTTAACTAGCACGAGTTCATCATTTACTCTGCTTGCAACATTCTGATTCGCTTTCTTGTTATGTAAAAACTGCCGAGTGATACGTACTCAAGATTATTTCCAGCTCGTGTCTGGACGTCAACTAATTCTGTTCTCTTGCCTGAATTCCGATGATAGCACTACTGCTTTCCGTGTTATAGAAATCATTGATTGCCCAAACAATACAACAGTTCGAGTATATTAGAGTATCTCTCGGTGAAAAACTTCTATTGACTTATGTATAAGATGCTAAACTTTCGATATTAACATGATTTCAAGATGAATCTAAAGAAATATTGAGAGATAAATGTGAAATGATGTGCAACGTGACAGCGTTTCCTTTTCACCATCTTGAATTAAATTCCGAGCAAAGATAATTCCCAGTCAGCGATGTGCATCACTTATCTAGTGAAAATGAGATTTGCTTACAAATCAGTCCTTCAACCGGTCGCAGTAAGCTTATTTTATGCATTGATCGCGGTCTTCCACAGGGATCGACCCTGGGCCCACTGCTGTTTTCCCTATATATCAATGACTGTCCTCAAGCAATTAAATACTGTAAGCATCATTTGTACGCTGACGACCTGCAAATATATCTCGATTCTACAGTTGCCCGCTTCTCGGAATGTATTCAGTATGTGAACCATGACCTCGAACAAATTAATAAATGGAGCAAGGAGAATTTTTTGAAAATAAATCCACTAAAATCGCAAGCCATTATTATCGGATATCCCACGTTATTAAAACGATTTACTGGTGATATCAATGCAAAGATCATCTTGGACAATACTGAGATCCCATTCTGTAACTCTGTTAATAATCTCGGTGTTTGCATAAACAATAATCTTACGTGGTTGGAACATGTCGTGAAAATTTGTAGAAAAGTTTATTCTTCCATTCACTCCCTCAGATGCTTAGGAAGTTTCCTAACGCCCTCTGTTAAAATTCAATTGGTAAATTCATTAATCATGCCTCACTTTGATTATGGTGATATTGTGTACCAAGATTTATCGCAAGAATTAGCCTCTAAATTGCAACGTGCCCAAAATGCGTCTGTTCGCTTTATATTTAACTTAAAAAAATATGACCATATTTCTGATGCGTTCAAGAAATTATCTTGGATTAAACTCGATTCTCGTCGAAGACTTCATGTTCTTACGTCAGCTTTCAGCGTCTTGCGAATGCAAACTCCGGAATACCTCTTCTCTGAATTTGTCAGCTTAGAATCTATTCACAGTTGCAATACTAGGGGAAAAAACAACTTACTCATTCCAAATCATAGGACGGAGATGTTTCACAAATCATTTGTAGTAACTGCCATTAAGCATTGGAACGCACTTCCACCTCATATAAAATCATCTATTTCAACCCGTTCTTTCAAGAAAAAATGCCTAACTCATCTTCTAGCGAATCAATCACCCAATTGATATTGCTACTTCTATCCCACAATATAGCTACTTCAGCACTGATCAACACTCGGATGACCGTTCTTTCTCACTGCACAATTATAGATATATATTACTTGTCCTTTGTACCTGTTCTTAGGTTTTTTGATATAATTATATTTCCATTATCAATGTATGTATTAATTAATTTGCTCTTTTAATTAACTTCTAAATTTCTCGTGTCATTTTTGCATGTTTTTATTTTTACTATTGTTTTATTCTACTATTTTATGTGATATATATTATTTTCTCACGTATTCCTGCAACTTCCTCTTTTTGATTTAATTTTATGATTTTTATTATTACTTTTGTATTTTAGCTAGAATGTTTTTTATGTTTTTTATCGTATTTTTTATTTACTGTGTTTACTATCTCATTTTTTTTTTTTTTTTTCTTTTTCTGATTTTATTTTATTATTGTTTCTGTAATTTCTTTATAGTACTGCTTTTCTAATTTTCTATTCTTACACAGTTTTCTATTATATCTTTTAGCATGTACTTTCAGTAGGTTTGCGCAGGTTTTTCACACCCCCCTTCTTTGCGGGTGTTTTCCTGCAGTGGATATTTTTTCCTAAGATATCACCTTAGGTTTTTTTTTGATCCACTCCTTCTAAATTTTTTCTCTCTATTTCGCTATTCACATACTCATATCTTTTATGTATGTAATATTATTGATGAAAGGTTAGATGGAAGAAGAGACTTTTCAGTCTCAATCTCGCCTTAATAAAGACCTAATAGACCTAATAGACCTAATATTACGTTTTGAGCTCATTTTGTGATGATTTCTAATGTATATATTTTTCTGAAAAGGAATTATCATTATATATGTATTAAATTTTAATCATCAATGTTTTCATTTACGGAATCTTTTCATTTAAATCTATATCCGTTAGATTTATTGTGTTTTTCTGTCTCCTGCTTCACATTTAATGGTGCAGTCTTTTAAACTCAGCTGATTCTTTTGATCTGAAAGCTCTTTATTATTGAAATATTCTATTACTAAATATTATGTCGTTATTAATTTGCAGTTCTTACAGTAGCCAAGGTTTATTGCGTGTATATGATATCGAATTAAAACTCCTCGGCGTAATGAATTATTCACGGAAGGTGAAAAAAATACTAATGAGTTCACTAATTAATTCCATAATCTCTCCTTCTAAGGAATCCGAATCCTGTTCTTTACAATTATTTTATTGCCAAATCTACGTTAACTATCACCGTCGTGCATATATTTAGATCTTCGGTATCTGCTCCTCCTACAAACAATTTGCTGTATGTCACGATAAAAAGAAATTGTAGAATTTTAGATAGGGCCTTCTTGAATAAAGAAATCGTGTTCCCCTTTGAAAGTATCCCTGATTCAATTCTAGATGACTAGGAAATACTCGCTAGAGAAATGAATTCTAAATTTTACGGTTCGCGGGCTTCATTTCATTGACAAAATTAAATTATAAATAATGGTCTTATTAAATTGATCCAAGTACCTAAAGTATGAATATCGCATAAAGATTCTCATTTTCGTATTCAAATCGATAAATCCTTTTCCATTTGAAATAGAAAGAATAAAATAGACGAAAATTTTATGGTTGTAAAAACTCGTGACGACCATTCTTAAGTCCGAGCTCATCATTCCAAAACCATATAAAAGACTTCGAATTCGTGATGTTTTGCATAACAATTACATATATATATATATATATATATATATATATATATATATATATATATATATATATATATATATATATATATATAATAGCTGACTTAGGAACATTGAAATGGAAAAATCTGAGCTTTTGAATATATCTTATTGCTACCGAAAATATTTCCAAAGGATTTGTAAGTGGAAGGCTCTCTTATTCAGTATATCGCAGTTTTCCGCAGGAAGTCTCTGAGAGATGAACTTGAGTAACTCAATGCAACTGCTGAGTTGTCGATGTGGAAACCCTAGGAAATTATCCTTTTTACAGATATTTGTACGAGTTGAATATCAAGATCTGACCTTTCGCTGCAGAAATTTTTTATATTACATTACTTTCTGAAGCGACAAGCAACGTCTAACTTTAACAATTCGGCCGACATTCCCTTTTCATAAAATTGCTGCACCGTAATGTATTATGTAAAACATCAGATAAAATCAATCTCCTTGCTTTCTTATAATGATTTATATTCGATACACCAAGTAAGGTCCTATATTACCAAGGAAACACGGACACGAAAAAAGTCTGATAGCATTCTGAAACTTCTCACCAACTTAAATTGGTTCTTGCTACACGGAAACGTGGCTTTCCAAAGTTCAAATGTTGTTCGCATTTTTTTTGGTAAAATATTGGTGCTGCAGCATGAGTGGATATGTAATTAGGCATTATTTGAAAGCCTCAATACGACTCAGTTTGTGAATTCTCAGTAATAATATACAATTTTTCAAATTTTTAAAAGGATGACGTGTTTACCAGTTTACGGTTTCAGGAAAGAAGTTTATATTTATTTATTTACATATTTATAGGCTTATGTTTATTTACAAATTTCTGCCGCAGTAAGTCGAAAGTCTGGTGGCAGCACCTCCGCTCGTACCCATCTCAATTCATCCGTCAAAAATAGCTTCATTTGATAACTACAACAACAGCAAAATTATGTATCTTCAACGATATCAATACTTTATAATAACAGAATGAAAAGAATTTCGCAGGCCATCGAAGATTTTTTCAGGGTTCCTGAATAATCGAGTATATCTATGTAATATAGAATATGTTACATAATTGATGGCACTACATGATGTAAAGTCTACTCATCGTTCATAATTAATTTATGGATACTACTTATGATTCAATACTTCGTTTATTTTTGGCGTAGTGAAACAACTGAGTAATCTACGGCATCCAATAAATGGAATACCAGTCATATTGCACTTATGTTCATCGGCATGTATTTTTATGTGTTATGTAAACAATCTAATCTTAGGAGTATCCTGAATGTGGTGTCGGTGTACCGCAACTTTTGAGTAAATTCTACACTGATAAATTATCTCATGGCAGCGATAAAATTTAATGCTGTGAAATAACTTTCATTCATGACGATCTTCCTCTAAATTTACATATATAATTTTATTCTTTTATATTTTTATTTATTTCTATTGTAAAATCATTACTTATATTACTTATGATTCTCTTTTCCTTTCTTTGTGGGACCGATACGATTGTGATCCCAATATACAATGTTTTATTACATTTTTTATTTTAATTGTGACTGAAATTTTATTGTTATTATATTTCTTTGGTTTCTTTCTTTCCTTCTTCTTGATGATTATTTTTTTCTATTTACTTATAATTAAATGTAAGATGGGACTATGTAGTCTCCATTTCGCCTGAAATAAATTCCTATATATCGTATGTATGTGTATTCCCTTCAAACCGCCTTTCGGCATGTGGGAGGGCACCAACCAACACACTACTTTTCTAATCGATCACTTATGTTGCGCGGCAAATATTTATTCTCTAATTGACTGCTTCTTGCATCTACTTCTCTGACGTTCCTTATAACGGCCTAGATAGCAAGGAGGTCGCATGATAACGTCTACGTCCTTTAACATTTTACTCTTTCTGAATTTGTAAGTAAATTAAGCCATCGTTAATTCTTCAATCTTCTATAGATTCTCTACCAACGTTCTGAAGAATCTTACGGTATCTTATTTACGGTAGCAATTCTTTATACAACGCATTGTTTTTATAAACGTTTTCGCTCTACCTTTAATTCGCCTAGCACTTATCCGTCCCACACACCACCACGCGCTGTTATCTTGGTTAAAGTCATTCCATGAAAAGTATAACTGACTTTTTCTCACATGGACTTTTTCTGCAAATGAAATTGTAGCCCTATGAGCGAAACAAAGGTTCTGTAGAACTCTCCTCATTTGGCTCTATTTCGTCTCCAACGCTTTTGATAGTTAATGATGAAGGAGTAGAGGATGCAAACAAACTTCAGGCTGAACAGTTCGACTACCTGATTCCAAAACTCACTTAATTTACATGAAATCCATTAGGTGCATTGCCAACTTCATTCCTATGGGTCTTGTAAATCAGGTTGAAATGTAACTTATTTTTTTTAAATAGTTCACATTAATAAAAAAAGAATTTAGAGGATATTTTCTACTAATTTAAAATTTAATGATTTTAATCAGGACTCTGTATCAAACATAGACGAGCACGAAATCAATATGTTCTGGCGTTACTTGGTGGAAAACCATAATAAATTACAAAGTTGTATAATTTATTATAGACGAGCACACCTACGCACCCTATTTTGTTACTTGAAAAATAACTTATTTTTGCAAGTTGGCTCTTGAGAAAATATCTAATTTTCTTGGTATTAAATTTCTCGTGTTGTTTTAGTACGTACTATTTAATTTCTATTTTTCTTATTTTATACAGTTAAATATCATTGGAATAGTCTCAAATAGCGAATGCATGCAAAGTAGAACTGCTTACTCAGTCATATAATGTATTTTTCAGTCGTGTGCTTACGAAATAAAGGTTTGTTTCAAAATCAGTTACCTCTGCAAGAATTTCAAAGGAGTCTTGAGAAGCCTAAAATGTTTTACGTATAAGTGTGAATAATTTTTTCGCCACAATGTCAAGTATAAATTTGATGGTTCTTAGTAATGTTTCAGTTTTCCATACTTTTTAATTAAGAATTTACTGCAGGTAATAAATTTTCTCAATTTATCTGAAAATTTGAACAGAAGATGCCGTAAAAAGCAGGAAAAGCTGTATCACCGCTCCCAAAGGAGCTATTTTGGGTATCATTTATCGTTAATAGCCCCGAGTTAGTTTGAATATCGTCCTTCTCAAAATTGATTTCAATATATGAGAGTTAACGAGGACTTTCAATTTCACCTTATTATCTGAGTCTTTCATTAAATTATCGGAGAGTAGAGAATTTTCTCTAGAAGTCTCTTTATTGAGCATTTCCTCCTCGAGAATACCTGGAAAATTTGATAGTCAGCGAATGATGAAAGAATATGAGAGCCGGATGGTAATTGATGGGATCTGAAATCGTCTAACCATGTGGAAAATTATATTTTCCTCCTCTAAAAAATTATTTTATTCTTTCATATTCGATTCCACTTCCCTTAAAGACTATAAATTCTTTCAGAACTTGCTTTCAGGAAAGAAAAATTTCTATTTCATTTTCATAGAATTTTGTCATAGTTCAAAGTACACATTTTAGAAGAATAACGTCATCTGTCAGAAGAGCGAAATGTTAAAGGATGATTAGAGGTCAATTTATTCATTTGGTCCAAGAAAAATCGAGATCGATGAAGCTTTGTCCAAATGGGCTGCTTAACTTTGGAGTAGAAATAATATGCAAATCTTTGATTGAGTATTATTATTATGCGCAATACCGCCTTAGATGGTCACTAGGACAGATAGCGACGTCAATTTTCCTCTATAATAATGCAGACAGTATCAGTAATTACAGACAGAACTATTTGAAAACTTAATTCAATAAGAACAATATTTCACCAGCTACACTAATTTACAATTTAAACTGCTATATTGTATAAAAGTAACTAAATAATAAAAAAATATCGAGAAAAACTACACAAGCTACATAACAATTAATTGAAGTCATTTCCCTGAATTTTCTAATACAGATTATTAGTATATACAATACATTAACTTAAATTTTAAATAAATATAGCATTATATTACCCTATAATTTACTTGAACTAGCATTAACACCGCTGTTCTATATTACTTATCTCATGAGATTAATTATTTTATTAATCCCCTTAGTTAACATTTTTTGGAAAAGACCAGTTCTTCTCAGAATAAACATAAGGGAAAATATTTTGAGCCATCTAGGTTGCTTGATATTATTAGTTGAGTTGTACGTAAGGCTTTTCTTTTCCGTTTCAAGGGTTTCACTTTTCGGAAAATTAAATGTAATATAATCCCTTATGTGATAGCGTCGTCTTTGACATGTTTTGGGAAGGCTCTTTTCGAATGGGGTCAGAGGAACATCGCAATTCAGAGGATTTTAAGAGGAAAGGAATCTCATATCGATTCTTTGATGTGACTTCAAGAGAGGAAAGATTTTTCCATTTTCTCAGTCTTCGATATTGGGGACCACGTGGGCGACATTTTTCGGAAATCCTTCGCTCAGAAATAGCCTTATCTTTGGAATCGAATTGGAAAATTGTTGGAGCCGATGAGTGGCTTATATTTTTAATATCGGAAGTCCTTATTTTCATCGCCATTCATTCTTTACAAAGGCTTCTCTCTAAAAGAATATTCCATTCCGTCGTGAACCGAAAGCATGTCGTATATTTTTATATTTGTTCTTTGTGATGATGTAACAGGTTCAAATGATAATAAATATGTATGTTATTTTGGGTATCACCGCGATGTTTTTTCTCCATCGTGACGATATCTTCGCCATCTATCCTGTGGTCGAAGTGACCTGACCTATACGTCCCCGTATTAATATAGCTATAGCTCCTGATTCTGTTGACTCTCTCCACGTTTATTCAATTTGGATATCAATTCTTTAAGAAGTTAAATCACGATGCTTGGATATTGGTGAAATAATCCGTGAACCGGATGAATTGTTCTTAAGTAATAAATAGTTGTCTAAACATACAAATACTTCACTAACTGCTAAAAAAAGGACCGCTATGATCTACGCTTCGCAGTGACTATGAAAGATAATTTTATTAAAACTTCTAATTAGCATTCTTTTGAAAAATGATGTAATAAAAATGTGGTTATAAATTAAGAATTTACTCTAAAATCGTTGAAAATATTAAAATTTATGCGTTGATGTATGCATAATCGATCTTTGTAATAGAGCGTAGTCTACCCAACAGGGGCTAATTATGTTGTAGAAAAATTGAAAAAGATAATCAAGTGGAAGCCAGGATTCATAAGAAAGAATAGAATTTCACAATATAAATAATGAAATTAATAAATAATACCATGTATCGGAAAGTTCATATTAAAAATAATACATTAATAAATAGATAAATTCAAAAAGAATAAGATTCGAAAATTCTTCGAAGTCATAAAAGGAGCGCTGAATTTGGCCTTTAATATTTGGCACTGAACTCCGTTGGCATAGTCTACAGATTGAAACTCGAAATAACATACAGAGTTCAAGTAACCTGCGCCTCGGAAACCTACGTAGTAATAATAATAATTCATTTAACGCCTAGACGTAACCCTTACTGTAAACTTTGTACCATAAAAAACCAAAATACAAATATACAAAATAAATATTAGTAGATAAAAGTGACTCGATAGCTGTGTTCATTTCGCACTTTCCCCCGTAATCGAACTCGGTACCGCTTTAACCAAGTCGAACGCTCTGCCCACTTGGCTATTAGGTTGGCCCATAAAATGAATAATTTGCATAAAATGGCTTATATGTCATACATTATACATTTTAAGAGCATAAATCAGCACCGCTTCAGGGATCTAAGAGACTTATTGAAAATATCGCAGTAAATGTCAATACTTCATTGCTCGCCCTCATTATTAGTTACTCAAGCTTACTTTTTTCCCTTTAATAACAGTATTATACTAGATACATTAAAATACATTCCTATTTATGTCATTATACTCGATACAGTGATATACATTCTGATTATATAACATATAATGATAACATAATTAATCAATAATAAGATATAAACTCTCAGATCCTCCTGAGCCAATTGGCTCATCAGGCCTTGATTATGTCGAACATTAAAATACTTCTGTTTTGTATTTTTTTATAATTTTTATATACAGAATTTTTAATTATAGTGTATCACTTTGTAGCAAAAAGGTTTTCATTCTTTTTTTAACATCACACAATGAAGTTAAATATAAAAAATGAATTGGCAGTTTATTAAAAATATTGGGTATAACACTAATTAACCTATGACCACCATATTCATTATAACATTTAGGTAGATCATAATTTAGCATTCTGAAATCTACCCTTCCTAATCGACAGCCACTCTATTGGTCGATTCATACCAATATCGTTTATTTTTTTGGTTACTTATTACAAAAAGTTATCCTTATAAGAATTATTTAGGAAATTGGTCAAAGAACGTTCAACAGTTGATTTTGATTATGTTCAATGTTTCATTAGCCACTATTTCGAACAATCTGAAAAGCGCAGGTATTTCGCTCCTTTATTGCAGTAGAGTATTCCAACAGTAGACATCTCTTCTTAAATTAGGTTCTTCCTTCCTGTTTATCAGTCGAAGTTTTATCATACCATCCATTTTCGGTGTTATTCTACATAATATTAACTTTTGAAGTAACTGCAAGGAAACTTTTTGAAGTAAGCACAGCAAGTGTAGTTTTCTTAGGCTTTGAATAAATAAATTGCAAAACGTAAATATCAAGTAATTGGAAAAAAGAATTCTTTCAAACCTCATTTATGCTTGTTTCGTTGCAATGAAGATTCTTCTGTGAGATATTCTAAAAGAAGATAACTTCCATAACCTCTTACTTGAGGAATTCGTTTACACTGCACTTTGGGAAGCCATTGAATTCGTTGAACCTTTCCTTTAACTTACGTGGTGATAGTAATTACTCTCAGGCCTTATTTTTTAGCCTCTTACCATTTCGCGTACGGCACTGAAGTTAAACGTGGATCCGAAAAAATCCTGGTTCTAATTTGAAGGTATATTTCAGCATGTCATCTATTCGATGGAAAGTTTCCATTCCCGCGATGCCTATCTTTATCCAACCGTTTTAAAAATTTCGCAAATTTAAATCGCGAATCCAAAATGCTTGGAACTAAATTTGTTTCGAAATTTTAAATTTTCCGGATTTTGAAATACATTATTCGGTGGAGGTTAAGAAAAACGAGAAAGACTCAGAAAAACTGGTATTTGCTTTTCATAGAAAACAAATTAGAATTCCATTAAGCAAAGAATTGAAGCGTATATTTATTCATCAAATGAGGCTGAAGAGTGTGGGTATGAAGAAGAGACATCGTATTTGAATGAAAAGAAAAAGGAACTCGGCGTTCAATGAGTAAGAATTCTCCTAGCATCCCTTTAGACATCAATTATTTGAAGATTGGTCATCAAAACATCCCCAGAAGTAATCAAAGAATATATCCTAGTAACAAAAACATGCACCAAAATTTCTCTCAAATCGAAGGAAATTTTTAAAAACAAATTAATGGAGCCGCAATGGGGAACTCCCTTTCTCTCTTCCTCTCTAACTTATTCATGACTTATTTTGCAGAGAGAACTTAAACTATTTCCCTAAACTCTGTTTCAGATGCGTCGATTACATTTTCTCTATTTTCGAAATGCAACACCACGGGTATCTTAGAAAAACTCGAGAAAATGAATTGAAAAAGAATAATTCGAATCCATCAAATTCATCGCCGAAGAAGAAACAAATGGTACACTACCCTTCTTGGATTTAAAAATAACCTGAACACAAAATAAGCTCAAATTTAATATGCAACTCTAACCTCAACTCAAGACAAAAATACAACTTCATAAAACTTCCCTATGCCCTTGTAACTAGCAATAGATTGACAAACATTTTCTCCTAGTTTAATCTTACTCCGGTGTTTGTTAATAGTAACAAACTATCCAACCTCATAACCCCAAAGACACTACGGCACCAATACAAAAATCAGACATTTCTGAAATTTCATGCCAAGATTGTGATAAAGTATACTTAGGGCAATCAAAACGCAAAACAGAAAGAAAATAGAAGCTCACTTCAGACACAACTAAATAAATAAATCTAGCGTTGCGCAACACATAGAAGAACTCAATCATAAGATTAATTTAGATAATTTAAAATTAAAGAAATCGATAGAGAATAACTCGAAACTAGATGCTTATGAGAGCACCTTCATACATCAAAACAAAGGAAAACTCATGAATCCATGGGATAGGACCGTCGCGACGGTCCCATCCCAACTTCTTCATTATACTCTCTTTCGGATAACGCTTCTTAAAAGGACTAAATCCCGGAATTTCCGTTCCCCACCTTTCGTAGATCATACCAAAAAACCCCTCCCACGACAAACAGTTACAAAACCTCACACTCCACACTTTCTTCTCAATCAGCATTTGTCCTACTTGATGATGGGAGCATAGCTCCTGAAATGCGCATCGGGTGCTTGTGAAAACTGGCGGCTGCCCTGGTGATAATTCTTTTCCGCCCCCAACCGTTTTTCCGATTCGAGTGTCTCTTAGACATCGTATTTGATTGACCTTTTAAAAAAGTACGAATTTCCTTTTGCTTCGTTTGTCTTATTACCGAAGGTTTTTGTGTTTCAAGTCTTTCTTTTATCTTATATTATGTCAAGGGTAGTACGGCCTTAGTTCACATCTTAAAGAACCTTAAGAATACGAAGAGTTTTTCGAACCTCTTATTCATTAACAGCCGAATTCCAATTCTATTTCTTTCTTTCATATGATGCCAAGTTGTATTGAGTCAGTATTCAATTCATATGAATATAAAATCAGCTACTTTTTTCTTCATGCATGATGGCTTTCAGAACGTTTCTACAGATTGTGGTTATTTGACAGATTGGTGACAGTGGTATGTCCTCATTCATTCTAAGCTGATGGTTTCTTGAGGAGAGTCCGATCTCTCCCAAATTCCTCTTCTACTTTTTCATGGAGCTATTTCTATCCATCGAATGAGATTTCGTCGTTTATCGATTTTACTGCGTTGAATGCTCAAATAAATGGTTCTTGTGCATTCATTTTACTTGCATGCCGAAATTTTAGTTTTTCATGGCAAGAGTTTAGCTCTGTAGAAGTTGTACTGGTAATTTTTCTCATTGCTCTCAACTATCAATATCTTTTGTAAAATCACAGATTCAATCGATCAAATGAAGCCATACGAGAATATCGAGGCCTCTTCTCTTCTTGTGAATTTGGGTTTCTAATGGAGTAAAATTGCTTTAATATAGGGCATATAGCCAAAAATATGATTCCTCGTGCTGTTTTGTACGTACTTGAAGAAGATATAGGAAATTCAACAAATTTTCGTAATTTTATTTCGTAAGTAATTCATTTTCAATTTCAGTGTTTTGACACCCATTGGAATTGATCGGAAATCGGATTGAAAATCTTTTACTTATTTCCAAGACTGCAGAGTTATGAATCTAAGAAGATCATACGATAAAAGATCCTGACACTATTTGAAAATATATTTTTAAATGAGATTAATATTCATTCTTTAGAAAATACAGTAAAACAGTTCCTGATTAATAGGCAGTTTTCTCTCAGTCCCTTTTACCGTAAAATCCTACTTAAGATGGTTTCCTACCCGCTTACAAGGCGGATTCCCTGCAACTCACCAATCCTTCGCTCCAGGCAATAGAACGAAAATTATTCACATTATTCTTAAAGCTTTCGCTGAGTACGAATTTCATGGCGAGATGGTGTTTTTGAGGAACTCTGAATCCATGACGTTCACTCTATCCTTCTATAGTTGTTAATTTTATGAAAATTGCTTTATTGTCGAATGAATATGGGCGAGATTATGTAACGACGGAAGACGCTCTCTTTGTACAAAATAAATTAACAATCCTCAATAAATACGACGGGAAGGCCATCAGTATTACAAAACCATAGTACTCTAGGTATCTGCAGCTGAGATTAGCTTGAGATGTATAGATTCAAAAACCCTTCCCTTTTGTTTTCTAATGTAAAAGAAATAATATTCATAATACCACAGTGCTATCCCACATATAACGCGGGGTTCACTTGATACCCTGAGAAGCGACTTGGATCTTACTATAATTACAAAATAATGAGGTGTCCTTTCACTACCAGCCTATCTCTATTCTACCACTATTTCTTCTATAGGAAATCTCGATTTATTGCGGAAATGAGGAATATTTGCGAAGCAGTTCTGAGAGCCGAGAAAATTACTTGCATCATCTACGACGGGAAATCACCATATAATTCTTTTAAATTTCTTAAAACTTTTAATTCTCATTTGATATTATTCTTTACTTTTCCATTCAGAATTATAGCCCATATTGTTCGAATTTGCATCAGGTGGCAGTTTCATGCAATGCATGTATTACTACATACATGATTAGAAAAGTGTATAGAATACATCAAAACATAATTGCATAATTAACAGTACATAAACATCCGTCAATAAATCACGAAATATATATTTATATAACTTAACATGAGCCACAAACGAGTCCTTTACCACTCGTAATCACTCATAATTTTCCTCTCTCTTGAGTATAATAAGGTTCTCTTTTTACAACGTAATGGCTTAATTAATAAAGACGCTCGATTGCAGTTCATTTTCTTCCCAGCTCTCTAAAAATAGAAAGCTTCGAATGCTGAGGTCATTTGCTCACCGTTGATGGGACATAAAGAAGTTAAGATGTCTTTTCGTTATTGATTGCCATTGAAGAAAAGAAAAAATGTATTCTGCATAACTGAGTCTTAACTTTCGTTTTTAAATTGAATACATTCATTCACTGAGTCTTGCTCTTATACACAGTGTTTTTGTAATGATGATACATAATATATGTGGTGGAGCACTTGAGAAACTCTGCATCGTCCATCCATTGGAGTTAGGTCTCACCTTGAGTATGCATATAGCGTATGGGACCCTGCTGAAAAGTTTTTATTCGTGAATTAGAAAAGGAAGTGTACAACAAAAGGACATACGATTTGTTAAGAATCACTGTTAGAAATCAGCGAGCTTTAATCGGATGCTTCAGGAGGCAGGATGGGAATTTTTAAAAGAAAGAAGATTCAATCAAAGACTTAATTTACTTAATAAATTCAGAGAAAGTAGGTTCGTAGATTTAGCCAACATTATGCGCCTCCTTGTCAAGTAGGCATATTCTGCAGGGAAGATCAAAGAATAAGATGCTAGTTGATGCAAGAATTCATTTTTTCCGAGAGCGATACGAGAAATTAATAGATTTGGGAGGTATAGTCATGGTGCACCCCCTGCTACACCGATAGAGGGCTTGCAGATGATTAATTCTTATTACTCGGAGAACCTAAGCAATGTCACCCACATGACCGCGTGTGACGTGATTTGTAATACTGGAGCTCGTTTCATCATTCATGACGTGTTTTCTGGCATGAGTAAGCGCAGTCAATGAGTCCATCGCCTCAGGTCTGTGAATAGCAGATCATATTTGTAGAGCGAAATTGTTTTCTTTAATTCCGTCACTATTTTTTTTTTAATGTCTCTACGGATGTCTGAAAGGTTCTCAAGGCTAAAATCTACACGAGCCTCGAGCGAAGCAGAATTAGAATTTTAATTGGGTAGTTAATTTGAATCGGACGTTTAAATTTACGACTCAATTGGCTCGAAAGTACGTTTCGTAGAATATCTGAATACTGCTCTATATAATCAACCATCAAACCCAAAAATTCAAAGACGATTTTCCGATAGGCTTTTAAATTAAATTTTCGATTGCTTCGAAATAAAACTGGGAATGAGTATGCAGAGAAAACTTAGGTTTTGATATTTATCTTATTTTCGATTTTTTTGTTTAAGAACAGAAATAACGTAATTCGAATGTCTTTTTTTTTAAGAATACGCGCACACAAATCTTTGAAGCACACAAAGAAGAATCTTAGAAGAGCGCAAAAGGGAGGCCACTTTCAGTCGACTCACAATATCTTCTCTGTTAACAATGTTATTAATACAATAATTGGCCTTTTCCCCGAAACAAAGAGGAAGGCGCTGATTCAAAAATTCGAATTATTAAACCGCCACATCCCCGTGAACAAAAGAATCTTCAGCTTTTACTTTTAGCAACACTACTACTATGAGATATCGTCTAACATTTTCATGTTGTTGGATCAATTAAGATGCTTATAGTGTGGTGTGGCATTTAGATACCTCTCTTTTAAGCTCTCCTTGAGAATTGCACGTGCGTTGGCATCAGTGACCTCATTACAGCTCATTATTCCGCCGCATTCTCCGTAAAAACCGAGAGATTCCTGAAAATCTTATGAAACTTCGGAATCCACAAAAGGCGTTGACCCCGTGGCTTCCATGACCACTCCAAGGCAATTCCTCTTAGCGCTGCCCTCTCCGAGACCGCTTCTCTCTAATCCGAAGTTGCCTTTGTTTTTCTCTTTTGAAACAAGTTAATCATAATCGAAAAATAAAGTCTTTGGAATCATATTCACCGGCCATGGTGGCGGAGTGGTTAGCGCGTCCAACCTCACGGGTCCGGGTTCGAATTCCGGCTGATCGGACTTTTCCGGTTAGGGAATGGCTGTTTATATAGGTTGTGTTTATTAATTAAAAAAGGAAAAATGCTTAAAAATTATAAAAGGGGGTCTTAATTGGAAGAGTGGCCTTTTAATGGGAAATATTATTTAACTATATTGATTTCACTTCTTCAATTCGGAAGACTTCATATGTCCTTCGTTGATTTAATTCTCACCTCCACCTTAACCCGCGGGATGGAGTTCAAGGTTAAATAATAAATCAAACGCACCAGAAAGGGTTCTCGTGACTAACTGAACATCAAAAGAGTTCTTAGTCACGGAATTCAAGCTATATTACGCAACTATTGGAACCGTTTGAGATTAGTATTCCTTTTACCTAAAGCGATGCTCTCCATTAAAATTGGAATCATGCATAAGCCAGGGGATATTATTCCTAACAATTATTATAGTATTAAATAACGTTTATTATAGTATTATTTGCATATTAACAATTATTATGCTGGTATCAAAAAATAACGGAATTAAATTTATGAAAGATGTACTTAGATATAAGATAATACAACAGAAAGAAAGACATAGGCCAGCCTTCCCCTATATTTGTGTGAGAGTCGAGGTCAACTATCGCCTTTGACGTCAGAAGGACTTATTTTTTTTTCAACCACAACATTGTACTAATATTTCGTTTTTCCTAAGCTACAATTCGGAATCTAGAACGATACTACAGAAAAATAGGAATATTTATTCAATTTCCTATATTTTGTTCTTGTCAAATTCTGACTGTTTAAAATTAACGTGATATTATTTAAATGATCAACTATTCTTGTTCAAATTCGCAAGTGAAATTTTCTCCCGTTAAGAGAAAGCGTATATCAGAGGATTTCTCCTGTTACTTGCTCCAATTTTAGCGATAGAAGCTTTCCTATAGTAAGTAGCCATTGGTATTTAAATGGTTTGTTTTGGTTGACTCAGTGAACTAATTCGTAATTAATTATCACTATTATGAGATGTATATGCTCTGACTGTGTGCTCAATATCTTTTTAAAAATTTATATAACAGTTTTCTTTCCTTTTAAAGCTTTGAAATTCAATTTTGAAACATCTGAGGCACTAAATCAAATTTATTTGATTTTATAGTTCTTTTAATTTTTGACATATGTCACTCAAGTCGAAAATTATGATTGAATCTTTTTCCTAAAACAAATATCAATATGATTTTACGTTGAAGCTTTCTTCCATGCTCAAGTTATCGCATTATTTGCTAATAAATTGAGTTTCTTTCTTTGATTCCTTTTATATAATTTCACATGACAGTCGTCAATTCCAAACTATTTTCCATAATATTTTAATAAGTTTTTATATTTATCATTGTCATGTAACCCTTTTTCAAGGAAATATATTATTCGAGTTAAACGAAAAGAAAAGATAATCTTAAATGTGGGGACATTCGAAGAATTTGCTTCAGAAAAATTTGTATTCTCCTATGATCACATCAAGAGAGGTCTATATCCACTCATCTTTCTCCATCTCTCCATCACGCACAAATCGTTCTATCCGTATTCAGTTCTTACGTAACCCATTGTTTGTGGTGCTCTCCATCTGATAACTTCGGAGGTCACGCGAACACAATAAAAACACTTTCCATACTTCAACATATCATCGACTGAAATGCACGCTTCTAAACGGATTAAGGGCAGGTTAGAATCAATAAATTTCTAAGTTTTTCGCTTACGTGAGATTAAGAATAAACAAACTGCTTGCTTTTATGCCTGGTCGAAAGGACTGAGTTCCACATCCACTCAGGAAGGCAACTTGGTTGCTGAAATAAATATTTACGTCATTCTTTTAAAAACATTTGTATTTATACCCATCTCGTTGGTCTTTAGGTCTTCTTTATAATCTTGGTCACAGTTTTATTATATCAGGACTAATAAATTAACCTCTTTATATCCTCCAGATAGCTGCCAGGTTATCTTAAGCCTAAAATTTTGCTGCATCCAAACCTTTTAGTGGTATTTGCTGAGTCTCTTCTTAAAGATGATTGCTTCGGAAAGAAGGGTTCAAAGTTCGACGATTATATCACCTTTTTGTGGGCGTATCTGGGTCAGTGAATACATTCAAGTATTAACACGTTCAATATTGAGCAAAGAACAATTGACTATTGACGAGATATGAATTATTGACGAGAACTCGGTCACTTTGGAAAGATATTTTGAACCCCCAAACAAGGCTGTGACCCAACCGTTTCTGGATTTACTTTGTGGAGAAACATTGAGTGGTACAATCATCAAATAAAACTACACGTGTCACAAATACACTTGAGATATTTATATATTTATTAGTTCTTTTAAAAGTATTGGTCCATGTTCGTAGGTTTTTATGGAGACTATTTCCAAGCTTTTTTTGCTGTATCAACTTTTGAAAGTTAATAACAGTTCATTTATAGTGATACGTTGCTGTTTTTCCCTAATAATTTATATCTATTTAGCCATTACTTTTGCATCTATTCGTTATTTTGTATTTGACTGTCATTCTTATCATTTCACTTTAGCTAAATGTTCTTAAAGGAAGGAACGCTTAAAGGTAATATTTTTGGCGGTCAGGTAATATTTTATCCACACAATTTAAACAAATTATTAGTTGTGCTTTTTATATTTGCAAGAAATTTGTCCATTCTGTTTGGCTGGTTATTTCGTATAAAAACGTGAATTCCTTAACGCTATATCCTTAAAATTTCATCTTATAAACTTCGAAAAATTGATTATAATAAATTTAGTACAAGGAAGAAATGAAATAGGATAGTTTTAGTACGTGGAGAAACTCATTAAAATTACCACAACCCTATGAGAGTCGAGGGAACTAACTTTAAATGTTTCAAACTCTTGCCCGCAGAATATTGGATGTGTTAAGAATTAGATCTAACATACGAACGCATAGAGTTCAAGCAAATAGATAAACTATTTGCATTATCGTCGCCGTGTATTTTCATTCTCCGTGCTTTTAGATCATTTACCCTTGACTTTGTTTTTTTTCTTCTTTTTACCTTTAAATAAAGGTTACACGACCATAAAAAAAACGTTTGCATGACGATCTTTGTGCTTGTGAACATTCCTTCGGAAAAGATCTTTTTCATTTCTTGGCAAATCAAAGCGCAGGTGTTTTTCCCAAAGTTTTCTTCGTACGTCAGCGTTGCCATGTGTCTTTTATGTGTCAACAAAAGGGAATGATAAGCTACACCTGAGCATTTGTTAGTAATGGTTTCTGTTGAGTTTCTCTCGTACTGATACGTACTGCTGGTAACTTGCTTGTTGTTGTTTTCCCTGAATACTGAAAGAGTTTCCTGGATATAGTAGACCTTTTTGAGGTTGCAGAATTAATATTTTATGTGCATATTTCTCATTGAATATTCTTTCCGCCTAAAATATGTTTTTTCCTTTTTGTTGTTATTCAGTGTATATATTGAATGCTGATTTTTACTTTTCCAGAAGGTTTCTGTAGAAGGACCTTCTGTGGAAAAGTAAAAATCAGCATTCAGTTATGTATTTCCACCACATCTCGGCCGAGGCTATAGATTAAATGTATATATTTGCGAAATCTGTTTCAACGTCATCAAGTAATTAAATAATACGTTAATTTTTATGTTGTTTTATTTCTAGAATACCAGTGAGTGTAGTTTCTTTTGGAAATTAACTTTAGAGATGCATCCGAAGGAGAACATTATCCAGTCACTCATCTTGAAAGGAAAGCACTTATTAAGTACCACAGTGGACTTTAAATGTTTCGTCACCGAGTCACCTGTCGACGAAACATATTCCATTAAAAATCATTATGTGGTACTTAATAAGTGCTTTTCTTTCAAGATGAGTGACTGGATAATGTTCTCCTTCGGCAGTTCGTTCGATTCCAATGAAAACGGTCCCAGGTTCGATTCCCGGTGGGAGTCCATGTGCTAAATCACCTCAGCTATCGAAGAACTTTTAACTGTTAATTATTAACAGTAATTTTTTTGTAAAAATTGAAAATGTTTGTAGAATCTACAATGTACATACAGTTTACAATCTACGATTTACAAAATACTACAAACTTTGATATACAAGTACATCGTATATTGAATGACTGATCTCTGATCATTCAAAAATTGGATTATATCGAAGAAATCTTCATTTAAATACATTCCGATAGTGTTTGGCAACAATTAAGTTCATTCTTTTACAAGTGCGCTGGAAATGGAAAAAAAAATTATTTTTACTCGAGTTTCGAACTTGCCTTTTCTAGAACATTATTAGCTAATTTTTAAGCCAAAAATATAGTAAAATAACTTATCGTTATTTCAGTTCTCACAGAGTTCTTTATAATACACATAATAAACTTTCGCTACCCGATATTTGGCGTTGCAAATGACCAAATTGTAAAAGATCCTTTACTTAGCAGCAGTACGTCAACACCGCAGTGGCTTCTCGCTATTTTTCACAAAATTAGCCAGGGAAACCCTGCTCGCGTTCTTGCGTGAAATGACCACTTAAAGCCTCCCCTACTCACAAAGGCTAACGACCTTCTGGCAGAGAGACAGAGGTCTGTCATTACAAAGAAAGATATTGATATTGGCGTTCTTCCAGTCAAAAGCAGGTTAACCAGTTCGGTTCATGCGAGACATTTCCGCCGTCAGAGAAAGATAACGGGAGTTGCATTGAATGTTATTGATGTGGACTAGATTCCTCGAAGAACTGTTTATAAGAAAACAATGCTTTACTATCATCTGACGATAGGATAGTATGAAGGATTTACTGTGAGTTTGAAATAAACAAGCTCGCAATTCAGTAAAAACCCGTTTAAAACGCTACGCCTTAAGACGCTATTTCGCTTAATGCGCGGCACCGGTCCCTTTCACGCTAAACACATGGTAAAATACCGAAAGTTCTTTACATTACTCTTCCCTGGGAAACTCTGGTAAATATTGCTTCATTGAAGAGAGAAAAATGATCGAAAGATAGACGCTCCTTTTGCCCAAAAAGTTGACCATTCTTAAAAAAGATATGACGAGAAAGCGACCAACATTACACTATGATAGAATTCTCTAGATGTGTACTGCTATTGTAAGTAAAGCAAAATAAAGAAGATTCTGATTAAGCGATATTAGGTGGAAATTCATGATTAAATGAGAAAAAAACCAAAATCTGACTGAGTCCAAAAATTTATTTTAATTTATTAATAGTTTATTAATTATTTAATTTATTTTTAAAATAAATTTGTGGACTTAGTCAGATTTTGGTTTTTTCTCATTTATTAAGAAGATTCTTTTCTGTTTTTCAGATGTAAAGCTCTTATTTAGAAAATATAGAGCTATAAACACATTTTATTTCCTCTCTTAAAAGAAATAAATCTGTATTTTTCCGCCAGACGCGGTTTTCATTCTTTTCTCAAAAGCATCTTAACGAGGTCTTGCTTTCGCGTGTTTTAATTAGCAAAGAAATCTGTCCGCCTAATATGTTTTATTTTTCGCTCCTTCATAAATAGTACAATATCCAGTACTATTGGATGTTTACAATCGCCGAAAAGAAAGATAGAAGAGCTAAGAGATTCCAGTATCAAATAGAACGTTTGTGGTATTTTTCGATCAGTTTAAGTTTCAGGGATACCGTATTAGACTCCTGATAGCCAAGAGGGTAGCGCGCTCCCACGTTAGATTCTCAGTGCTAGCCCATGTATGCTGTTGAAGCATTTAACGATACTACTGGTAATTGTCGGCATATATGATACAGCGCTGTTTTTGTAGGACAAAGTGAAGAAAAAATTTCAACGACACTGTTAGATCGTAAGTTATGGCTGCATTTTACCAAGTCTTACTCTTCACATTACGCTTTTTTAAGATCGAGTGGATCAATTTTTCGATATCTCGATCGCATCCCCTTCAATATCTCGAGCGAAACAAAAGCCAATCTGTCTCGTAAAAGACGCGAGGATCATTTTCGAGACCTTATTTAGGTTCGCTTTATACTCAAATCCCTCAAATTTGGCTAGTTTAATTTTTCTTTAGAAATTCAATTTTCTTACAAGATGGTCTTTGACAATATGAGTCTTTTCAGAAGAAAATGATATCCATTTTCACGTGAGAAAATGAATTCTCATACTTTAAATACCTCTGCCCTTTAAGCTTGCGTTTAAAAAACATTCTCTCGAATTTAAAAGGGATTGCATTTGAGCATGCTGAAGAGTTTATGGAATTGGTTAGGCAATGAGAGTAAGCCAGATGACTAACGCCAGTGAAAATAAACTTACGTTCGGGGGTTAAGAGCGCACTATGATGTTAATCCACCCTTTGCTAGCCCCACTCCAAATGTCCCACTATTTCCAGCTGGTGCTATAAACTAAATTTAGTTGACCCTGTATCTGTTTGGGTATCCGCGATTGCACGATGACTTAGCACCTTGATTTTATTAACTATGATCATGCGTGGAGAGTATGCGAATGTACATCCTATACCGCTAGGATTCGTGAATGTAAGTTATATCCGTAAGTTAAACTGTGGATGATTTAAGAAATGTTTATTATTTCATTCATAAAATGTCATGTGAGAGGACAGATTTAATAATAATGAATTAATCAATCCAACGACGTGTAAAAGCAAATGTAGAACAAGTCATTAGCATTCATTGCATTGCAATTGATTAACTAATTAAACAAATAATGTCTAAATACATTAAGAATTATCAATTTAATTACATATAATTACAATAACCACATTTACAATTTATAACCATTACTCATTATTTAACAATCACGAAAAGGTACAATAAATATTATGAAAATAAAAATAAAATACATTTATTATGTTTTTATTATATTTTTCACATTATATTTACATTATAATATAAATAAACATGTTTTCCATTAACAAACACATTCACACGATATGTTGCAGTCAGTAGGTGACTATATTGAAAGATATGTCAATATATACTAAACGAGATTGACAGGAATACTTATTTTTAGATATATACAAATGCATATACTGTCACATACTCCTTGCATTAAAAAATTTTTCTAAACTATAAAATGGATTGCAAATCAAGTATTTTATCAGCTCTTTAGAGAAAAGTTCACCCTTACGATACATTCGCAAAGTTGAAATTCCTCAATGCACATGGTAATATGTCTTATATTTTTTCAAATCATAGTAATATGATAATGATTCCAATTTTTAAAATTCGGCGTGTATAAATTAAATTTCATTGGTGTTTCGCCGAATAAATATCCAATCCCAGTATGTCCTGAGGTGAAGACGCTTACCAAAACGATGCCTACCCAAAGATCCTAAATCTTCTGCAGTTACTGAATTATTGGCACAATCATATAAAATGACCTTCACAACCCCGTCCGAGTTACGATCGTCCTCTTTTAGCAAAGCGTATCTATCATCACATTCCGGGAATCATAAAAGATTAACTGAAATACTCAGCAGAAAATAGATCTCCCTGACGTATTTAATGAAAAGGATGTGACAAGCGTTGATTGGCTCAGTGAGTCGGAATTTCTTCTATTTGAGTGCATTTTCTTATCGTCACCATTAGAATTTATCTGATTCTTCCTCTCTATTACTTCTATTTCAATCTCCTCCTGTTATGCTTGATTTTATCGAAGAATTCTTGTCGATTTCGAAAGAAGTTACGTCAAATATTTCGTTTGTTTTGGAACACACTAAGGATTAGACTCTATTCTTTTGTCTCTCGTTTAAGTTTATTGTATCATTATTTTCGGAATAAATAAAAGAGCAATGTCACTAGAACAGAATGATATAAAATTGGACGGAAAACTAAAGGATGCTTATTCACAACTATCAACTTCTACCAACATTTTTTCATCATAATCTTTCTTGGAAAATTCAATTTTATTATTTATATCCATTGATAAAGTTCTATAGTAATCTGATATCGCGGGAATTGAGATATATTTCTAATTATAATGAGATGATATTGACTTTTGTCAGTTATAAACAAAGTAAACAATTTTAGAAGATAATGGACAGTTATTTGTGACACACATACTTCTTAATCTTTACGATAAGCTCTTTGAAAAATTTGCTGCCTTTGATAATGCGTTTAGAAGCTAACGCAATTCATTTTATCTCTCCCTTCATCCGGAAGGTGTACGATTACTCGAAAGATAACCTCAAAGTGAATTCCCAATCGTTATTCATGAATGAAGCTTATACTTCATTTCTGGAATGGAACTTCATTGTGAAGAAAAGGAAGTTTCGAAAAGATCTCTCTCCTACTAAAACTCTCTACAAGTCTAGCATTGTAATTTTAAAATACTAATATCTCACCTCTTGGAAATGTGACGTGGAATTTTTAATTCCTCGATGTATAACCTTATTTGGAATTCTTAAAGAGAAGCGGAGTTTATTAAGTCGCCCATTGATTTCTTTCTTCGGGTTATGAAGTAATTAAATTATCCTTTGATAATTTTAAACAGTAACCACTTCGATCTAAGTTTTTAAGGGGGCTATACTACTTGCTGTTCTATTACAAATAAGACTCCTCTAAGCAAACAAGCTGTTGCTACTTTTGCACAGAAAAAGAAAGTTGTCAATCATTGATTTTTAAGTCATTCAGCGTAGAGTAAAACTGATTTCTGTTAGAACAATGCCAAGCGTGCGCCGTTCTCTCTCTAGTAAGTAATACATGGCGCCATAAAATTTACATGGTCTCTTCATGACGTTAGACAAAGTATAGTAATAAGGGCTACCAATCAAGAATTAACTGTTTTACTCTATGTGTTTCTTCAATTTTTAAGTGTAGTTCGCTTCTATTTTGTTTTCTACGCTGATAATTAATTTCTCCGTTTTACGGCCAATCGAATTATGTGTACGATAACGTCATTTCTAGCTATTATCACTTATTGTTTATTATATCGACTGTGATGTTTATGGAAAATACGCTTTTTACATTTTGTTTTGTTTATGAACTCCTCAGATATTCTCCTGTGGGAAATTGATACATTATCAGACATTATGTGTGTTGCACCAAATCTTACGCAGAAATCTCAACTTCCAATCACTTCGCAGTAATCTCGTGTTTTCTTGCAACAGTTTCGCTTCCCGAATCTAAAATTTCAGGTTTATCTTAAATATCGAAAATTCATTTCATCCATAAGAGGCTCGAGAAACTCTCCGAATATATCAGAGAATCTACGTGCCACTTCCCTGAATGGAAGAAAGAAGCCGTGGGCCTGAGAACCATTTGGGCGATTCTAAGAAGGAATCCGCCGCCTCTTCTTCATTAACAGCAGAGTTCCAATTTCTTTTCTTTCATTCGTATTCCTTTCATCTCGTAGGAAATAGTATCTCTGTATTTCAAAACCTTATCTAAAATATACACAAGTTTTAACTTTCATGTCCTAGGTGTTTGTTCACGTTATCATTTTTTACCTAATCCAACGAGTGATATCGTAAAATCGATAAGTGGCCGATTAAAACAAGCCGCTCATCCTCAACCTGTCAATTCATGCGATGCGATGATCTACAGCTCGTGAGTGGGTCCTACTTTGTCTTGAAGGGCCCTAGCGTTTGAATGATACATTTTATAAGTGTTGTTTCTTCATTTATTGGTAGCGATTGAATGTATATTTAAAAGTTTATCCGTGAAAGTTACATGTTATTAATAAAAATATTTAAATTTGCAAAAAATTGTTTAATGCAGCTTTTGACCTCGATGCAAACCAACTTAAAATATCATTGGGTTCATAAGTTATTCCCTGTAATAAATTCGCATTATATACCTTTATCAGGCATTATTATGATCTTAGATTAGTTTCATTGATTCTTGGAAAGAGTAGGTATTTATCTATTTATTGTAAGAACCAGAAACGGAAATAATGTAAACTTTGGAATCATGATGATATTTCCATACTTATTCTCAAAATGTCAACGAACACGAGGTCATCGCGTCCCTTAAACGGTTTAGGGTGTAATCCCTCTAAAATCCAAGCGAACGATAACTAGCAAAAACCTAGAAATTTTTACTTAATCTACGAATAGCCATTGATTCTATAAATCTATCACAATAGCTCACCACCCAAAGACCGTAATCATCAACGGTAAAAAATGTTGAAATTTGCAAGTAGAAATGGTTCTTTGGTGAAATTCGTCACATTTTCGCAGACATATGACAGAGAAAAACTTACAAACATTTTGCAAGTCCTCAAAGATATCTCTTTACCTACAAAATGTTCTCAGCACGCTCATTACCTCTCGCGGCACGCTATTGTGAAGCGGAACACAGTTTGGAATAGACTTTCGAACATCAATAATCCCTTGGTAATATGTGTGCCGATTCCTCAATTCAATCATCTCTCTCAAGAAGCGCTTTAATGACTATTGCGGTCACTCAAGTCCTTGATATGTATGTCCTCGTTCATTACACAAATAACGCTATACGTAAAGTTATCGATATGACTTTAGTGGTCACCTCTTTTAGCAAATGCCGACTCGTTATGATTCTCAGACATCCTGCTGTTTGTCCCACTCAACATTCGTTCTCACAAAGCGTAGTCATAGCGTTGAGCTCCTAAGCGATTCCCAATGTTTATTTTTCAACTAGCTGAACTACCGTTGATTTTGAACACGAAATATAGACTGGTAAATATCCATCCAATTGCGACTTAATGTCCCCTTTAGAAAACTGTATATATTCTCTGTTGCAAATAAAAAGTGGAAGAAACTACTTACGCTGCAAAAGCAAATGTAGTCGCTTCATTATTTTGAGATCGCGTTGAGGTTCGCTTCCAAATATACACATCGAGTATGTAAACGAAGTATTCTAACTGAGAGAAGGGAACAAAGAGACACAAATTGTCCAAATAAAAACCTCGAAAAAGAATGCCAAAGTAAAAGCTCACCATTACCAAAGCGCTGGACAAATAACAAAATTTTCTTTACACCTCACTCTTACTCATATTTTCTTCAATAGTTTTCCTTTAACTGCCGCTGCAATGATAAATTTTCTTTCCTCCCTCATCGTCTCTAAGAAACATGCAACTGTCCATTGTCACTACTGGGATGAAGGACTTGTTTATCATAATTGCTAATCCTAAAATCTCAGAATATTGGTTCTTGCTCAAAAAGTATATCAGTTATTATTATCAATAATTATTAGATAAGCCTAAATTTCCTGACTATTTTTATTCTTATTGTGTATAAACTCGAATTTTACATCGATTGGTCGTAAGGACTGTTTGTTTAGCATTAAGCATTTTCGGAAAACTTTCTTGTATATTCTCAATATTCCCCCAATTTCGAATCGAAAACAATATTTCAAGATCAGAATATGAATTCAATTTTCTTCTTTTGATGCTTGTCTCGATTGTTTTTTTTTACCATTATTTCTAATTTAATTCTGTAACGCAAAGAAAGCGATAAAATGAACTATGCGTGCAGTTCTTATGAAAGCGCTTGGCTTTTTCTTGGGTCGAACCGGGCACCTTTAGGTATATAACTAAAAAGTTGCCCGTTGTCTGCGTGGTGTCATTTAAAAATCTTTACAGTTTGAAACTTTTGGCTCTAGTGTTGCTGGCGTACTCTCTAAAACATCACCCTGACCTCTTCTGGATGTAACATTCAATTATTAGCCTCTGTGTTATAAAATAGTTTGATCGTTCCGTTTTTCCATAGAAGATTCGGAAGGATATAGATGACTGTTACTTCTACGTTAGCTTTCATATTGTTACCAGCAAATAAGGCTCAAAATCGTGGAGTTAACTCACTTGTGCGCGTCCGGTGCATTCTATTAGCTTAGCTCCGATATCTATGTAATGTATTCCCAAGATTCGAGGTCATTTTCGTTCATCCCGGTATCTAGGTCAGAAAGTATACTACGCTCATTTGCAAAATACTGCACTCTAGTGTATGACTCACTTTTGCGCATTTTCAGCTTCCATTTTCTTTCAAAATTTGGAATCATGCAACTCATATACTTCCATGAATTCTAACTATTGGTTGCTCATTCAATGTTAAAAACTTCTTCTTTCGATGTAAAGTTCGTCATCTTGACCGTATAATTGAAAATTGCAATTACATTTCTTAGGTATTTATTTTCGGTAGAGGTATATAATGTGACAATTTTGTTGTTAGCACATTTATCTTAAGTAAGTTACGTAGTTATCACTTCCCCTACCTCATGTAGTTTTTCTACCGCCTCGCACGGTTTCCTGGATCTCATGATTACAATTATTACAAATATCTCTTATTGATTGCAGTTTTAGCATACTTGTTTTGAATGAATTTACGAATACATTTTAAGCATATTCGACTGTAATCTTGGTTTAAAACATCTAAATTCATTTCTTCTAAAACAAAATATCCTTCATATGCAGAAGTAATGAAATAATCATTATCCTCGAATAAGGAGGCTGTAATATTATGTTTTTGGTTACATCCAAGTTGTTATTGGAGATTGGTATGCAGCTGTTAAGCAAGGTAAAGATGGAAAATAGTTTGAATTTGGAAATGGAAATGATGTAGATTGATAGAACTCAATAAAAGAAATAATCACTGCAGCACAATCACCCAGTTTCAACTCCATGACAGGCAGGTATTCCTTAAAAATCGAAGATATACAGATGGACATGAAATTAATAACATTTTGGTCTGAAAGAAGTTTAAAGCATGAATTACTCACAAAGCTATCAGCTGTTGATGCAGAGGGATCACTATGATCATAATTTAGTAGTGAGGAAAATTCTTTAAAGTTAAAATAATCTATCAGGCACAAAAGGTACTTCTGAGAGAAGACTTGGATATGAAACACTTGTACATTTTGTATGAATAAGTAAAGTATTTGACTGGTTACTAAGAAACCATGGGTTGGCATAAAAAGGAATTACAGCTGAAATGAATTCTACTCTATGTTTACTTATGTAAGTTGGGAATGTTAATGTAATATGTGTTAAATTAATGTGATAAGGTTTTTAAAATGATTGATATTAATATATATATTAATGAATCATAACTTTTGTTGTGATTTCCTCTAAGTGTGATATAATCTTGTTTTCTTTGCAGTTTCTGGCAGACCCCAGTGATGAGAGAAGACCTTATTTCTAAATATACTACATCTTCACACATTCTAGTTTCTGTTACAGTAGGTGAGGCAATTGTATCACTTCTGCCTTTACATTTGATAATTTTATCATCATTTCATTTACTCTTACTTAATTACTCTCATTAAGTGAAGGTAATTATAATAATCAAGGTTAATATATTGTTTATAAAAGGACATTCTATGTATAGATAACTTGCTTTTTACATTGTAAAGGTCTTGAAAAGGATCCAATACATTTATGGAACTAACTTTGGCTATTTTAGTGAAACTTATTGAATAAGATATCTTTGCATATTGCTCCATTGTTGTTGCAGTCAAATCCTACCTTACACATTGATCATTCTTAATAAGTTTATGAAGTTGAATTATATATTCAGTACTAAACTTTTGCATTTCTTGTATGTCAGATAATATTTGTGTCAAATTTTACTCATCAATACCGCTACAAATCAAATATGTTATATTGTCTTAATATTATTAACTATCATGTTGATAGTAATGTAATCCTATATTCTTTTGTAGGATATTTTATTTATGATTTCTTCGATATGGCAATTAATCATCGGAAGAAGAGTAGCTATGAGCTTATGATTCATCACATTATTGTAAGTATCAGCTTAAAATAAAATAATTGTTTGAATCACATAATCATTCCTGTTCAATAATTTCATAGCCACACCTTAATACAAATTCCTCTGTCAAAACATTGTTAGTAATTGAAATTAATGTGAGACTTAAATGAACTCCATGACTCCTGGTGAAGAGTGTGAAGCTTAGTAGTAGTTGTTGTTTAGTATTCTTTACTTGCTGTCAGTAAGTATTGCAAAGGCATTTTCCCATATTATAAAATATGCCATGGTATCCTGTTTTATTCAGAAATTAATATCAAAATTTTGACTAACTATTCCATCAAGGAGTTAAGATATACTCTTGTGTTAATTTTTAATGGAGTTTTGTTTCTTTAAGTCACTAATGATTTCTATCTATACCTAGGTATGTAGAAGTTTAAAAAATACTATAGACTCAATGGAATACTTTTGTAGACTTCCATTTTGCAATAAATCCATAATTGATGATAGCTCTATTCTCATCTACCCAGGCTATACTTTGCTTTGGGCTCTGTGTGTGCACTCGCTACTACCTTGGGTATGGATTAGTTGCTCTCCTTGTAGAAGTGAACAGTGTTTTTCTACATATAAGGCAGCTAATGCTTATACAAGGCATTCCAGCCAAGGACCATATTTTATATAGGATAAATACATCCCTTAATCTAGGTAAGTGGATATTAAACATAAGTAACCAAGTTGTCATTGAAAAAATGTTGAAGAAGGGATAAGTCATGCAATTTTCTGACATGTAATCAAATTCAATGTATAAGTAACTTTGACTTTAAAGTAGCCATTAAATTAATAATTATACTTTTAAAACTAAAGGGTACATTCTAAAAAACAGGTGATAAGAACGTTATTCTTTGAGAGGAAGAGGCTAGAAAACTGAAAATAGAAACGACATTATACTGAGACATAACGTGATGCTTTATAAAATTCAATCCTCTGAAATTAATAAAATATTTGGCTCATTTCCAATATCCATTTCTTTTGCTCCTCCTTATTAGGTATCAACAGTATTAAATGATATATATGCAAAATATAATGTAGTGCATGATAACAGTGAAGGCTCTTAACAAAATTCATTTACTCAACCACAAATTATTGACTGCTGGCTTGTGAATCCCTTCAGGAGAATGCAGTAAAAAGTATTAAATTATTTTCATCTCATATTTCTAATTTTTTCATGAACTGGGGACATGTTATTTACAACCTAAAACATGGTCATATTAGTGCATTTAGTTGTGGAACCCTTTTTATATTGTGTATAGAGTTTAATATTAAGATTTCAATCATATATAATGAAAATATGTTGTAAAAGGAAACAGTTTTTTGCATTATAAATTTATGATAGGTCATCTTACACTAAAGTGGTTCCTCATTGTCATTTTCTTCTTTTCTTTCAGGTACTTTCGTATTATTCCGTATAGTAACTCTCTGTTGGATGACAAGATGGCTAGTACTTCATCGAGATGAACTTACTGTTAAAGCATTTACTCTTGGCAGTGTGTGTACGTATATATTTAATGTTCTCCTTGTCATATTACAGTATTATTGACATTAATTAAATATTATATATGTTTTGCCTACTAATGCTTTCCAAGCTGCATATCAATTTTTGGTTCTCTTATTTTTTGAAGATTTGAAGTAATTAACATTCTAAGGAACTTTTGCTGATTGTTCAGTAAAAATTTTTACAAAGAAAGAGCATAAAATACAGGAAGGGGAATCTGTATTACATAAGCAAAGATTTGATAATTATCTCCCTGTGATATTTCAATCGTTTATGAAAATCTTGCTATCATGTATTTCTTTTATTATCTGTTCTATGGCCTGAAATACTTATTTATAACTTAGATAAGGTAACCTAATTTAGTATTAAATGTGAACAAAGCAAATTTCCATGAAGCATAAGCAGGCTTCAGTCTCTGATAAAGATGTTGCTCATGAAACAATATCAAACCTGCTCAATAGCAATTTATTCGTTACAAATTTACCATAGGGATTAGCACAGGGCCATATAAATGCTGTAGAAATCAGAAGACTGGCACAAACTATAGTTTTTTTAGTATTTTGGTATGATGACCCCAAAACCAGTTCTGTCCTGGCCAAACTGGTACTTATGGTCACCTCACTTACAGAGGAATGTATATACTACTGATAATGACTTTTAATAAAGTTTCATTATACTATGTTGTTATAAAGACATATTTAGATAGATGAAAGAACTCATTAGTTTGTTTGCAATATCTGCAAAAGCTCATTGCACTTGTCTTCTTTTTCTAGCTATGGCTGTCATCATGTCAATGAGCATAGTACTTCTACTCAGGGTGATTAACAAGGACTATGTGAAAAGTTCAGTCATACAATGTGGGAATCTAAACCAGCTGCTCTCTGAAGAAAGCACGGAATACAGTGGATCTTTCTCTAAGAAGGGTGAATGACATGGGGTCACTGCCAGTCATTCATTAGCCTTCAGTATTCAATTACTGCAATCTGATGCAAGTTTTTGATGTTACAGTTAAAATTTTTGTTACTCGCTGTTTTCATGCAATCTCATGATTTTTGATGTCTTAATGTACAAACAATTGTTGTTGTTGCAGATGAGAATTCATGCAAGCCTCCAGTGCATATATGACTATAATTTTGGCTGCTATACATTGTTATGGAATTTTTTAATGTTTACAACTATCCTATAGCAATGCAAATCACTATTAATATTTTTTATCAATATACCAGCTATCATTCCTGAAAGTTTAAGAAGTTTTTGCACACTGTTGAATATAAACTTATTTTCTGACAATGAGAGTAAAAGATATGTGAAATTGAATGATTTTCCAATTTTTGAGGCAAGACATAGTATTGATTGTTACCAAGAATTGATTGATATTCATAATGTAATATCATTTTTGAGAAATAATT
This sequence comes from Pachydiplax longipennis, assembly GCA_036926295.1. Classification (NCBI taxonomy): domain Eukaryota; kingdom Metazoa; phylum Arthropoda; class Insecta; order Odonata; family Libellulidae; genus Pachydiplax; species Pachydiplax longipennis. The sequence continues at coordinate 4,086,700 of JAVFKF010000044.1, read as the reverse complement.
AAGTTTTTTATGACTTAATGGGACAATATTGAAAATCTCAGTTCCTTCTTTGGGAATTATGCAGATTTCTTTTGAAAGTGAGAAGTTTCTTCACTTATATCTTTCTTGCCACATATTCCTTTATTTTTAGTCATTTTTTGTTTATTTTTACCCTAAAGCCATTCTTACAGTTTTGTGCCAACATTCAGTTTTAATAATCCTTAGAACAAAATTGGTAATGAATTTATGAGGTATAGTAACAATTATGTGTGTATTTTAGTCATTGTTTAGCTAATGTTGGAATTTCCAGGGTATTTTGAGATTTTTGTGCCTATATTTGGAAATGAGGGTTGATACTGTGAAGTAAATCTTCATACTTCTGTGAAATGTAAACAAGCTTTCAGCAGGATGTTAAAAAGATTCCAAGGGTATTTTTTGGACAATCAGAATTATTTCTCTACATCCAAACATATTAGTTATAGTATGAAGTAATTAGCATGAGGTTGCAAAATGATAAATGCTGCTTTAAACTTCAAACAAGAAAAATCTTCACCTTTGTAATATTTTTGTTAAAGAAACAAGTATATGAGGGATATCTTATGAAAAAAAACATTTTTCTTGATTATATTGAATAATGATTATCTTAATGAATAGGATTATCATTATCAAACTCAACTCATGCTTTCAGGTGAAATTATAATTGCATTTGTATATACATACTTCCTGAAACAAAATTGTGATATACCATAAATTCAAAATGGTCAAGGATTACATTTTGGAAAGTCATAATGATAAAGAACTTTGTATGTTGTGTGGAAAAAATACCACATATTCCAAGTTCTTCAATATTATTATGATATACTCTTCTATGTCTGCAAAATTATCATATATGTAGTGTTGGCATAAATATTTTCTGCTCAAATGCTTTTTTGTATAAAATAGTTTTGTTTATTAAATATAAATATTTCTCCTGTTGCTAATTATGTCCTACAATACATTAATCATTAAGAAAAAGATGAAGTGGGTCATTTTGCTGTAGAAGTTAGATAGGAACCTACATTACATTTCAATAACAATAATGGATTTATTGGGAAACCTCTATTGCCTCTATCTTTAGTAGAACAGTAATACATTGGATAACAAAATTTTCAGTTAACGAACATATTTCTTGCTGTTTTCTGAACCCTGCTAACAAATATGGATTTGCTAACAAGTGTTTTAGTGGAAGTGGGAATAACCAAATATAAACCATAGAATGACTCAATTGTTTACTTCCATTAAATAATTTAATTTTGTCTCTGTCCTTAGCTTACTTAACAACCAAATGATTCTATTTTTCACTTGCTTCTTCCCATCAAAGGAACCATTCAGCATTTCACCTTGATGCTCTACATGCATTCAAGAAGAGTGTGGCACATTTCATCAATATATATGTAATCCATTTTGGAAAGATCAGAGCAGGAATAAACTGGAGGCTTTTTGTCAGCAGAGAGCCTCTGACACTTTTGTCTACAGACTGTCGAAACTGTCTGTGGGCAAAAAGTCTCCAGTGTGCTTTTGCTCTAAGATGCTTAGGAAGATTTCCATGATTGTGTTTCATCCAAAACTATAATATAATTATATACTCCAAATCTAAAGATGTTTTAGAGTAATATGCTCAACCCCCTAGCACCTCTTGTAACATTTGATGAAAGTAATCCCAGGTTAGATTCCTAGTGGGGACTCCTGTACAAAATTATCTTTGTTGTGGAAGAACTTATAAGTTACTACTACTATGGTACTTCCCTAATGAATAATAAGTAATAATAAATATTGAAAATTATGAAAATTTAAAAATCGTGAAAATATTACAGTAATAATAGAGTATTACAATAATTCAGTTATATAATAGTAATTGGTTCTATACAGTATAATCCGAATAAAATTTCAAGGGTGAAGTGAACCACCGTTTGGGTATTTTCCCTACTCCTACCTAAGAGGTTCTCTTTTTGAGAAAACAAACCACACTCAAAATATATGTAATATAACAGGAAGTACACGTCTACTGCACTGTCCCGCTTAAGAAGCAATTTTCACTTGATCCCCTGAAAAGCGTCTTCACTGGGTTTTACTCTATTCTATGCACTGGTACTGTAGCTGCGGTTTACAAACTCAGCCAAAAAGTCCTCGATTTCTTTTTACATAGCCTCGACTTCAGCAGTAATCCTGTTTTAGGAAGGCAAAATAGTAATCAGTTTTTGTGTATCGGTAATATAAGAGTGACCCAGTTGACTTTAAATGTTTAACTGCTCAGAAATTGGGATACCAAAGGCCTGCAATCGAACTGAGAATTAATGAATTAGATTTCGATTCGGATGCGAGAAATTCTAGAAATCGATGTTTTCATTAATATGCTCCGAATCAGCCACGGCTGATTTGGGATATCTTCTATACTTTCTTTTATGCTTAAGTTGCTAAAAGGAGAGGATCATCGTGCGGTGTCGTTATTAAGTTGGAATTTGGCTTTTAATTAAAGCAACTGCGAGATCTTAAAGGCAAAAGCAGACTATTATTCCTTTTTCGAACTATATCCTTGGTAACAGTCATATCCAGTCACTACTTAGCCGTGTTGAAGTATCGTACTCAATGCTTAATTTATAAGCTAAGTTCAATATAAGAAATATTTTTATTTAGAGTGTTCCCGCTAAGGACCAAAATGCAAAGAGGCGCATCCTTAGGCCGCTACAACTCTAACAAAGGATGTTGCTATCTGAGCTAACCAATATTCTCACTTTCTTGAATACTTACCACGAATCAAGTGAAAAGCTATATTTCTACACAAACAATGCTCTTGAGTATAAACTCGTAATTTTTAAATTGGCTTATAATAAATTCAAAGTAAAAGTATCGATTACAAAATATCGAGCGTCGCTAGCGAACACTACTTGAATGGGATCCGGAAGAGTAAAATATTAAGAAATTACTCTGCATGAGTGACGTTATTCAGTCCGTAACTCTGACATTTGTATCCTTTCCTCACCTGCGTTTATGACTGCGAGAGTAACCGCAAGGATATTACGAAATGGAAGACGTATATTGGGCACTAAGACCACTATTCCTCTTGAGTAAAATTTTGGGTATCGCTCCTTTTCCTATTCATAATGACATTGGTTCTCCTTCAAAGAGATCGTTCGTCGTTAGTCTCTTCATGTGCTTCTTTGTTTATGCTGTTCAAATATATGTCACAGCGATGTACACCCACGCTGTAGATAGCAAAATTTGCGTCCACTGGAGATCTCTGCAAACCTGGTTAGCATGCATCTGGTACCCCGTCAATTTGTTGGTGCAAATCTCACAAATACCTTCGCTTATCTTCAGAAGGCTGGATATCCACAAAGCTCTCCAGCAGCTGGTAGCAGTGGAAGAGATGAGATGTTTCCCAAATCGCAACTGCCACTGCAGGAAGAGCTTGGAGAAGGAAATGCTATTCTTCACTCTCATGACTATTGCTTACGTCATTATTTTGTGGATCTTAGCTATGAAGATGGTATTGGCGAGCAGTACATTTTATAAGCTCATAGTGGCGATAAATGTTATACTATTTTGCTATCTTCAGGTGTCAACTGCGTGTGTCCAGCTTCTTTCACGTCATTTGATGCTTAATTTGAAGGAATCGCTGTTTGGACTGAACTCTGCCATTCGCCTAACGCTAGCCGAAGAAGAATATAGTGAGGTGTCCATGTTTCACACCAACAACTCCAGGAAATATCCACTCATCGACTGGATAAAGTCAATAACAGCTGCTCATCTCCGACTATTTAGTATCGGTCGCACCTTGAATCATGTAGTTGGCATTCCGACATTCTTGCACGTATTCAATTTGGACTTGAGTATCTCAACACTCCTGTTTAGCTTCGTGAGATTCGCCTTAAATAATACTGAAGATACAAATACATTTTCTATTCTGCTTGATATTGTGAGGGTCTCCTTCCATTCAGCTATCCTGTTTTTCGTCATCGACTCCGTCAGAGAAACATTAAAAGAGGTAAAAGCAATAATTATTTATAGAATCTGGGATAAAATACTATCATTCCAAGATCTCTTTTAGACGACTTCGCGGCCATATTTAACATTATCGAACCGATAGAATTCTATTTCAAATGACAAATCAAATATATTTATGTAATTCACACAGAGTTAAAATTCAACGGCTTAGTGAGAACGCTCTTTAAGCTGTTGGGATCCGTCTCATAGTTAATGCAGTAACAAGATGAAGGAAACCGTTGTTCTAACTTCATGAAAAGATTTTCTAGATAAGCCGAAGGTTAGTGAAGATCTAAAACTGATTTTCAATATTCGAAACGAAAACAGTAGATCAAAATACCTAATATGCTCGTATGTTATCCTTAATATTGTTTCATAGTTCAGGGCCGGAAAATTTACCGCCTGCTGCGACCGAATTTTCATAACAATCGTTCGATCACGATCGACTTATGAAAACAAATTTTGGCAGTTTCAGGAACCAAAACGATTAATAGTGGTATTTTCGAGCCCTTTACTTTCTTTTGTTCAACCCACGAAACTGAAAACTAAATATAAATTGAATTATACGTTGGTCAATAGTTAATTAAAATGATTGGAGTAATAAAAATTATTCGGAGAGTAAGAATACTCTCGAAGTAAATGCTCTTACATGCACTTGGAACAATAAAGAAGTGTACGAATTGTTTCATCTGCATTATTATTGAAAATAATAATTAAAGTAACTGTTTTTCTTTCTGATTTGAATTCTGTGGGTAAATATTGAATTGAAACCTTGGAACAGGTCAGAATGGCACTTAACTAATATTAATATGCAATTGTGTCGCACGATCGGGTCCTTAGTTCGACGCCAGGCGGTCTTTAGCGCGAAATTTTCAAAATTGTTTTGAGGCATTACTTGGTACGATACTGCCTGCATTCAACTGATAGCTTGCAGTACGCAAGTAGCTTTTACTCGTGTGTGTGTATATATATCACCTTAACCTCTTAAAAGTTACGAATATATGGTGGGGTAAAAGTAAATGGAGGATGATTTTGTCTTCTTGTGAAGAATGTTTACTTTGAATTCAATATGGTATGTACTTCAGTATGGAGAAAGGTTCGTAGTTGCAAGGAGATGAGCAGTACTTGGTAATCAAAGTTTTATAATATGATACATGATGAAAATCAGAGATTGTAGTGGTTCTTATGAAGAACTGTTGTAAAAATAGAAAGGGTAGAGTTAGAAATGGTGAATTATTGTGTTATTTATTTTATTGTGAACTTAAAAGATGTTTAGTGAGAAGTATTGAACGATATGCGTTACGTTGGTTAGTACAAAGAGGGAAGATGGATGAAAGTAGAATTAAAAGGTGTACTTTTGTTGCCAGTGACGTGAAAGGGAGACCGACATAAAGAAAAGGCTGTTTGAATGTGGTGGATGATAAGCTAAAGAAAAGAAACGAATGAAATTCGAAGAACAAAGCAAGTACTATATAGAAGAGGTACGGATATTACCAAAGTGAAAGAGGACGTTTATCTCTACAGGAATATGATTTTGATGAGCACGTTTACAAGCGTAGGATTCTTGCAACGGTGGGATTCCTCCTTACCTCTCGTCGACTGACGATGTTGAGTCTACTCTAAAGCTTGATTACATGAAAATAGTCTATATTTACACGATTTATACTTTATATATTGATTTTTCGCTACATTATTTGAATTATCTAAGAAGTATTTTCCTCACGAAGCAGACTAGGCAGGCATGATCTTTTTAAATAGATCAACATTGAGTTTTATGCCCGTGGTCTATAGCATTCGCTAGTATTGGTCTTTCGAAACAGTCTTCCGCAATCGCTGATAAATCACACATCACATCGCGCACTAGTGGAGCCAATATCTAGGTTCAGCAATCTCAGGACCTTATGGGCACTTAGACCTAACGCACACCGGCGACTATTTGCCCGCAGACAGTTTTATCGTGAGAGCCACAGCGTTATACGAATGGGGGGAGTGCGTACCGCAGACAGGGCAATACAAAAATGCCCTCGAGCTCGGCAGAGGGGTCGCCGACTGTCGGAAGGGCTTATGGGCGGGCGCGCACTGAGAGCAAAGCCTATTACAGTTTTTAGCGGGTGAACCAAACTATTTTGGGAATGTTTAAAACAATTTTGGAATTGCTTTAGCAATGGCTCAATCCACTGTTGCTTCACTGTTGTACTTATTCCTGCAAAGAATCCAATAATTAGGCAATCTTTACCCAACGATTTCAATTATGTACTATTTGAGGTATGTTTGAAACGTTTTGTTAGTGTTTAGAACCGTTAGCGTTATGAATCATGCTATAATTTATTGCTGTTGTTTCTCTTCTATAGGATGCGATATTGTTTGCTACATTTGAATCATTATTACGTCCAAAATACAATTATACACTACTATCATCAGAGGGTGAAAGGGAGATGATGTAATCATTTGATTACAATAAAATAAATGATTGCTTCATTGTAAATGACTGCTTCATCGTTTTTTATTATTTATAATTTTATAGGACGAGCCCGTAAATTATCTTATAAAGTATAAAATTTTCCTTTTAATATCCTGGAACTGTAGATAGGATGTACCCAATACTTTCTTTTCATTTTCTTCTTTCGTAACCGAATAACTAGTGCACAAACTGCGGCAGTTTCCTCGAAATGTATTGCAGCGGCCGAATTTTTCATACTTTAATCCTCCTCGAGAGAGTGGCTTTGACTCACTGCCAGGATACTTTGCTTAACTTTGTATAACTTCGTATGTTTAAGGTTGTAACAAGTCTCCACGAAAAAGGTTTTTTTTCATTTTTTCGCTAAATGTAAGTTTCATCCATTTGGAATCAGAAATTTTGATTCTAATGACGTTTGAACAAATAAAAGACTTTCTGAAGATATATAACACCTTCAAAGACCTTTTAGTAGAAAAAATAAATTGCTACTTTTTCAAAATTCGGACCGGAAAGAATTAACCATCTTCCTACATTTCCCCCGATATAATCCGTCCTACGTGAAAAAGACACCACGTAAATCATATGGGCCCGTGTATTTCTGACGAGAGAACGGCGCGCGCTGTTGCTACATTTGCACAGAAAAAGAAAGACGACAAGAACTTACTGGGAAGGCATTCAGCATGTGCAAAAGTTATTTCTTTGTGGCATAGTGCAATTAAATCAAGGCTAAATATTGTCATAATCGAAGGAAAAATAAGAAAGCTATATTTTCAAGAACATTGGGTGCAGATTATTATTTTTTGGAATCGATGAATTTGGGTCTCTCATTCAAGAAATAAGGTCTTTTCTGGTATCAAAATCTTCCTCGTGGAATCTACTTTTCACGTATGTCATTCACTTAGCTGTTAAAAATTGTGGATAAGAGTGTCATGAGAAAATCTATAACAATACGCGAGTTTTCAGGAAAATGCAGGGAGAAATGTAGTCGCCTGCTACTTTTCGTCCTATTTTCGTAAGAAAAAAATTCAAGCGGGAAAGTTTCTGAGGAAATACTGAAATTATTTTTTATGCAATTCAAAATCCTTTAAATTTATCGATGACGTCAAAAAACGAATATATATTTCGATGGTAACGCGAAACTCGGCCCGCACGGCTGTTATGCTGCCGATCCTTCCATTTTTCGGAAGGCTTGTGCTGCTCTCATCGATTCGATCAACAAAGATATTTTTATGACTGCAGGTCATATTATTACTCCTCATTATATATATATATATATATACAACTGCATTTTAACAATTGCATTTTAAGTATGCGGCTTGCAAATTAGCGTTCTTTACTTTCTCTAGATGGATACATATAACTACAGCAATAAACCTTTCTTTTCGAAGAGTTCTTCTTTCCTTAGATGATCGGTATGCGCTCTCCAATGTGGTCTAAACAGAATAATGCATTTTTTAAATACTATAAATGTATTTCCTGATGTTGTTACAACTGTACACCTTCCAATATTGTAAACGGGACACTTAGAGACATTTTCGAATCTCTTATTCATTATCAGCCGAGTTTCTATTTATTTTCTTTCAGTTCATGCTATGTCAAAAAATGGAGAAAATTTAAAGAGGTCAGTTTATTCTTTAAAACTACAGCTGATACAGGACAGCGTCCCTAAAATACTTATAATCGAATCTAAAATTCCAGGCACAAAATGTTTTTTGTAGGCCTCTGTAACTATTCATAAAATACGTATTGATTTCTAACTCTACGTTCACCTTATTCGGAAAAAGGATATCACCAGTTAACGCAGAAATATATAAAATTATTATTTTTACTCTTTTTGACTGAGCACCCTATTTAGTTGCTAAGACTGATTAAACACCTTTGGATTTTATTTAAGTCCTTTAAAAGGATGGGGTGTTTGTCACAAATCACCTCCTCCATATCATTGACCTAAACTCCTCTTACATTTCAAAGCAATAACTAAATATAATAACTATTAGTATCAATATATATATATATATAATATCAAAATAATAACTATTAGTATTCTTTCGTTTTACTAACAACAATAATTCAATCACTGCGAGTGGTAGATCAAGAGATTTTGTTTGCTATTGGAATTCTGTCTCTGTACATTTACGAGTACATAAGAGATTTATTGAAGGATGTGCACTCAAACTTGTATTCATAAATGCACAATATTTTTATGCACCCACGAGTCGAGATTAACATCAGAGAATAAGAACAAACATGCTCGTGTACAAAGAGTTATTATTACGTAAATAATAGCTTATCGCATTGTAAATTATTCACGGTTCTTTGTTATCACCAATCTTGCTGAAATTGGTGAGAACATGATGGCTGTTAAGGGGATCGAACGATTATCAAGAGTGTGTCAGATTTACTCTCTTTTAGGAGTAAACTGTTCATGGAATAAGCCAGTCTATGGTACGAGAGGAGAACATGGACGGCTTGAATGTATACTGGTCTTTGGATCCGCTTTTCATCTCAGGCCGAATTCTTGGAGTCACACCTTTCCCAGTGGATAAAATTTCCTATAGAGGCGAAGGAAAATTTCTCTCCGTTCTTTACACCGCTTCATTGCAGCTAATATCGCTTATTTTGGCGATTCTTTGCGTGCATAGAATCTTCCACATCAACAACGATGAAAACTGGACACCATTTGATTTATCGCTGCTGAATGGTTTCAACGTCTCACTGCAAGCTTTACTTTTAGCCATGGTGTGGATCTTTCTATATAAGCATTCTGACATTCATCGACTGATACAAATGTTCCTTATTTTGGATGAGACGTTGAATTCTTGTGAGAGATGCAGATTATTATCCAATGAGAGAAGAGCGGCGATATTTGATGCCTTGTTTATGGTTTTCTGCGGTATAATCACTCCATCTGAACTGGAATATATGGCCACCGGTATGAATGAAAAATTCTATCCAGTCATTTATTCTTCGATTGCATCTATTGACGTACTGCTGATGGTATGCAGTCTCATCCGTTCTCTCAGATTGAGGATCTCTGTGCTAAATGCAGAGATAAAGCAAATCTTGGATACCTTAATCCTTCAATCTGTGGAAGAATCGAACCTCAGCCTCCTGGATGTGAGTCCGGATCATATTACTTTGAGAGATAAAGTACGGAATTGGAGATCCTTTCGCTATACCACATCAATAAGCGATTGATCGCCTTCTTCGGTGCTATTATTCTTCTGTTTGGAATGTACTCTTTCACTCAAGTAGTCGCTGTACTCTATTTCACCCTCAATATATTACTCCTGGAAGAAGGAAAACACTTCAAGGGATTAGACAAGTTAACAAGAATCTACTTTTGGCTTTCTATGAGGCTTTCCCAGCTCTTATTGATTATCCGTTGCTGTCGCTTCGTACTGAGAGAGGTACGTCTCTTTTCATTTCAGTATTCAACTGTTAACTCTCTAACTTCTTAACTCATTCTATTACCCTCACGAGAAGTATTTTTGGAATATTCTCATCGCTCGAGTAAAACCAATGCACACTGACGACCATCTCGGTTTTGCGGGTTGATAGATTTCATTCCTATGACACAACTTTCTTTATTCCATATTAAATGGTCCCTCTCTATATAATAACCGTTTTCACTTATTCTTTCCCAGCAGTATACGAACTGCTTTGTGAACATGTAAGAAATTTCTGTTAAAACTAGTAATGGACGCAGCAAAATTGATTGTATAGCTCTGATGTTTAGTAGGCAAAGTGGCCATCTCTGAAAGTCGTGAGGGAGAAAGTAAGTTTAGAAAGCCCAAAAAAGAGAGCATTTTAAGAGGATAAAGAACCTGTGACTGGTAATTAGTAGATGCATGGATATTATGAATACGTTGTCATTTTGTATGGCTGTGAAACATGGACAGAGGAAGGCTGCAGGGAGGCGGGGATCAGAAGCGATTGAGTTACGGAAAGAATAATGACAATAAAATCGAATGATGGATGAAGAAGTCCTTCGAAGAGCTGATGAAAGTCTCTGGAAAACAGCTGAAAATAAAAGGCAACTTCATCAGATACTGGATGTGGCTGAAATCTGTCCCGAAATAAGGCAGCCACCTACAGTATTATAAGAAATGTGAGGTAAGACTTAGGTTAATTTATGAGTCCCAGATAATGATATGTGTTAAAGTTAAGAATTACGAAAGACTGAATCTATTTGCGTTAGAAATGAATGCTTACGGAGCTGAAATGGAATATTGCGGATTTGGATGTTGTTTTTCACTGAAAAGGACATCTTTAAAGTATCAGTGCTGATATTTTTCTCGTGGTTTTCGTATGGTTTTCTCAGTATTTTCTTATGGCTCTGTAAAAAAATATAATTTCTCATCTTCATATCCTTAATATTTCCATGAGGTTTGTAAGAATCTCCCTTGCGTTTGGTCAATTTAATCCTGTTTAAGGATTCGTTTCGTTTTTGCCTTTTGAATGGATTTCCGCATGGCATCACCCTCCGTAAATGATCAGTGCAATATTCACTTCGGAATTTCCCAAAGAAAATCATAATGGATTGGATCACATGCAAACGTGATTTTTGGGCCTCCTATTGTTTGCTTCTATGTTTCCATTATTTCGTTTTACGGATTTCTATGTGGATTAAGATTCGACTGATTGAAGGTGTGTCTTCACTGAACTGCATGTTATGCGGCAATTCAAGATCGCTTTTCAATTTTTATGTTCAATTGCTGTACTCAAACCGATTTCAAGATAAATATAGATGCATTATCCATAGTTTCCATCCGTCATCCACTGAATACTTTATTGGATTCGTTTTCATTTTAGAAATCACGAATGAGGTATCCGTTTCCACGCAATCGTCTCAGAGATTGCGCTTCAATAAATTGAAGTAGAAATTAAACTATCAAAACTTATTCTTGCGTTGCTTTTTCTTCACCCTGTTTTTATTTAGGACTTCATTCCATTTATGTATTTGAGTCTAAATATAATTTTCAGGGACGGTTAGCCAGGGATTTTATTAATGAAGACAGCTAATCCTTGAGAAATAAGTCTTATTTGTTAAGTGCAGCATTTCAGTTTTTATTTTTATTAGTTACTCTGCGTCCTAAACTATGTCATCGCAGTCCAGAGAAGCTATAAAATAACAATCGTACGAAGGGTGATCCTGTCAGGCTCTCTATCTCAGCCATTGATTTGATCACTAACTCTCATTCACGATCTGCTTCAAAGAGAAAGCAGAAGTCGCCACAGACTGCACGCTATAGAGTTCTGCTTGTTCTTTGAATCTACTTACGAATAAATACTCCCCGGAAGCAGCGTTAAGGCCTGTAGCAGAGGGCGTGAACACCGAACGTTTGAGCTACTTCTTTAGTTTGTTATTCGCGTAAAACATGAGTCCATAAAATGACTTGTTCTGGCATCTATTTTTCTCATTTTTTGCTCATTGCCGGATCGGCCGAAGGAGCAGAGAGGTTACATAACACTGATTTCGTCCTCTGCTAACGTGCTGCACCTAAATTTATCAAGCAATCACAGCCTAGCTTCTAGTCTCTTTTATTTCAAAATTTCCCAACCTGCGTCCGAGAGCAACGCTTGCCTTTTTCTCGCTACGTTTTTTAACGAAACGAATCGATTTGCGCTGCACTTTCTCGAGTTCACGTTTCATCCGCTGGATCCTCTACATATTCCAGATGATCATGGTAAAATAAAATCGTTTTCTAACCATTGAATCCCATCTACCGTCATAAACTTTATGAAGCTGAGATTTTCACTTGCTTTACCACAGAGTTTATGGATGTGTGTGCTCCAATTAAATTTATAAGTAATTTATCCTAAGATAAATGAATTGGGATCCACTTTCTCTAAAATATTTAACTCAGAGTAAATTCAGTCTCTTATATATTCGTAAAAATACGTTCCTTCAAATCACTCTCAACACTTAATATGTGTCACTCTAGCATATTGGTGTTTCCGAAGGAAAGAAAAAGATGTTTCTCAGGTGTGAAGTCTTCCTTTCTTCCCATTCAACAAGAGTAAATATTTTCATGCTAGGCTATGAGTAAATTTTGATGTCATAAACACATTTAATTCATCAGCACAATCATCTTTATTGATCATTTAAGAAACAAAAACATTTGAAAATGTCTAGCCATACTTTTGAATTCAAGAATCCATAATCTCCAGTGATACAAGTTTGATCCTTTGACGATTACATATAGAATATTCGATGAAATTTCACGACTTTTCTCAAAAATCAAAGTAGTATGTAGTCACAAATAGTACAAAATAGTATTTAGTCACAGGGCCTGCCACTCACCATTTCTTGCATTTGGAAGAATTCTTGGTATTTCACTGTCGTTTTTCTCATAGGAAAACCATATCCGCGAAGGAATGGTAGGACTGTGCTGTTCTTTCATGACGTCTTTTGTATCGTTAATCACCACCAACATTTCCATGTATGGATTAGTTGGGAATTTTTTTCCAAAACATATACTCGATTTTGATATTGCTGATTTATTAGTAAAACGGAAGAACATAAGCAACGTATTTTCTAGCATGGATCTTATCAGCAAATCTACAAGAAATTTTAATTCCAGAAGAGTCATGTCCGCCAAAAAATGGTATTGCTGCAAATGTTACACGTAGGCTTTATTCATAGTACAATTTTCAATTTTTATTTTTATTCAATCTTTATTCAACTTTTTGCAATAAATAGTGAGAGTGACTGAGGGTGGAGTATTTCATGCTTCTTTATAAGCAGTAACATAATTATATTTATTAATTCATGATATGCAGGCAGAAGTTGTTAATTACGTTTTCCCCCTCACATTTCTACTTTGCTTACCTCGTCATGATTGAATGTATTACTATATTTTCGGTTGTCGAAGCATCTTGAATAGTGATCACCGTTGCATATATATTTTACCATTTATTTATCCGATGTCAGTTACTCCCGTAAGACATATGGAAGCAATTTTCGAGAATTAATTTCACGCATTACCGGGGAAGGTGCAACTATGAAATTTAAAAATCCTTTAGAGATCCCAAGAACTGCTACAGATGGATATTTTAGTTAAAGAATATTAATTTCGAATCTGGACGACTCGTTAAAATACTCTCATAAAAAATGCACGTAAAGTTCGTTCTAATCGATTGTAGACTTCTTCTCTTTAGATCAGTTAAATTAGTAATAATGGTCCTACGAAATCGAGAGAAGTACCAAACGAAAGAAAATTGAAGAAAGATTCTTATTTTGGCCACGTAATATCTCTTTAGGCTAGAAATTTTGTAAGGACAAAAAGAGAAATACTTTGTAAAATTTTGTGGTTATTAACAACTAGTCCTATTGACGACTGAGGTGATTGTTGAAAATGACTTTCATGCGAATTTATGGGAATATAAGCCCCTATCTTTTTTCTATCATTTCATACCTAAAGTACTTTTTATAAGCTAAATTTAGTTCCAGTATATTTCAACGGGGGAATCCACTAGTATTTCATATATTTTTTGTCAATATTTTCGTCTATTTACAGATTTACCCTCAACTCCTGACGAACGACGCAATCATCTGCAAGGTGAACTCCAAAGATTCGTATTTATCGGAAGTAATAGCTTCCGTAGACAGTTAATAACACAGAAAACCCTTGAGGCGATAATTAAAAACTTGTAATGATTCTTTTCTTGCCTGGTAACTCCTGATAAATATTTTCATTTCTATCATGAGAACCTCCACGAACCATTTGTACTTAATCGGGGGCGATGGCATATCGTAATATACACAGAAAATCGATCTAATGGATTGCATGCAAAGGATCGCCAAGCAATGAAAATGTTTCGATACTGCTGAGTAAGCGAAGCATAGAAAAGCAGAGGAGATGGAAGAAGAAGACATATACTGGTGTCTGAAACCACTTCTCATTTTCAGCAGAATTCTTGGACTTGCCATCGAAAAAAGGAATTCATTCCGTCGTAAATGGCTGATAGAGTTTCAAGCATTTTTAGTTATTATGGTTGGAATAATCCTCGCAATGGTGCTAATATTGAGAGTGATTCTTGGCTTGGGAACTCCCGGTTTTCAATACGCCATGCCTTTAGCCATAACAATCATTATAGTAATCATAAGTATCGTTGAGGCATCAACCGTATGCTTTCGCAGGGCGGATATCAACGCTGTACTCGATGATTTTGTGACAATTGACAAGAGAATGACACATTTCTCCTCGAGAAATGATTCTGCAAATATTAGGAAGACGGTGGTGTTGGAGATGGGCATTTGTGCTACGTGGTGTCTTGCAATTTTGCTGATCTATAGCCAATCTTATTCTTTTAAAATTCTGATATTCTTACGTTCGTATTTGTTGATTTTAACGTCGTGTGTTCATCTACAGTGTCTTTGTATTTTGCAATGTCTCAACCAAAGGATGTGTCGGTATAACTCAGAGATTCGTTTTATCAGTAGTGTGTGGGATGAGTACAGAGGAATATCTTCGCCAGTGGATGGACTATTGTGTCGCTTTTCATCTTCCAACTTGATAAGGAAATTGAGAAAAATTCACCTATCTCTGTTCCGCTTGAGCAGTAAAATGGGCTCCATAGTTGGCCCTTTGACGTTACTGCAAGTATCGTACATAATGTTGAACATCATCACCGCTGCCTTTAATATATTGAACACAGCTGTCATTACACCCACTGAATATCCATTCCTCCCAAACATGGGGAGAGGTCTTTACATTGGTCTCCATTGGTTCCTACTCTTTATGATGGCGAGAGTGTGCCATTCAACTCTGGCGGAGGTGATTCAAATTCTATTTTCAATCTGAAACATAGTTTAATTATCTTTTCTGGTTGAATATGGGAGGGATCGTCGAGAATGTTTCCATCCAGGTGAAATTCAATTAGATAAGTAGTTTTTTTTTACCAAATCGGCTGTCATCCTTACAGTTCGGAGGGATCAGTAGATATTAAGTCCATTCTTAAGTAGTACCTCTATCCCGAGATTATCGCACCCAAGGCCGGAAATAGGCAGTAAGCGAGGTAAGCAAATCACAAGGGCGCCGTGCATACATTTTTCTCTTTAATATTTGTGTTTAATCACTTTTTAAAAACTTTCTGAATAATGAGTTTTTTTATAATTTAGTTAGAATAAGACTTATTTTCCCTCACATCTTCAATTCGTTCTTGAATATCGTATATATTTCTAGGCTTCCGTTCCTAATCTAATTTAGTGTGTAATTTAATTGATTACATCACCACAGAAAGGAGAGGATTCTCGTCGATTTTTCAGTAGATGGAATCGGCAAGGCATTGCGACAGTTTTTTACATTTTCTGTATACTTCTAACCCCAGTAACACATTGCAAGGGATGTATTAGCACCAAAAAATGAAAAGTGTTTATTTTATGCCTCTACCGTAGATAACATAGAAGCATCAGTTTTTGAATCGATTTTCTATTGTTCGATATGTGTTATTCATCTTCTCTGTAAATATATCTTTAGTTTGATCGTGAAATCATATGGTAGGAGTAGTGGGACAGATCGACGACAATAGAGAGAAGGCACTTGAAAGACTACTCCTCAAAAGAAGACGAAGAATAATGCTGTCCACATACCCGAATATTAACGAGATTAAGAGAAATCATGAACATAATTTAAAAATGGAGATTTTATTAAAAATTGTTTCCTTGTCGCATCACAGAAGGGAGGAAAATTTTGCATTTGGAAATCCATCGATTACTTTAGATGCTGGCAACGTAGAATACAAATTGTTCTATATAAGAGGATCTTTCAAATTCTTATAATCGATAAGGGACTGCTAAAATCTCCGATTTTATAAAATATCATACCATTATGATATTCAAATTCAGAGGAGAGTGGTATTATTTTTTCTTTTCTGGTGTGCATATTGGTATTCTGTTCGAAACTAAAGCAGCATGGGTGATACGAAGAATTTTATCAACCAGCACTTAATTGAATTGACGACTTGCCGATTAAACTCGAATTTCTATTCAGTAAGAATCTTTAGATTCCTCCGTTAACTTTAATATCGTAAGCATTTTCTCAGACAATCATATTAACGATTTCGAAATGAATTCTACTCTGGATTGCGCAATTTCATTCTTTTGAATTGATTCCTGTCTAATCCTGAAAATCGCTGCGTCACTCTTCATTTTCTTGATATTTCCAAATTATTGCTTAGATGAATGAGAACGTCCTCTCCTTCAATTTTTTCTTAATTTCCACCCATCCTCTCCTATCTAATCATATAAAGTGTTTCCTCATTTAGTTTAATTCAGTTTTCATTCTGTTAACAACTAAGGTAACCTAGGACAGGGAAGCTTTTCCGGAAACTACTAGCAAATTATCATTGAACATGTCGGCTAAAGACGTTTACTGGTCTCTGAAGCCTCTTTTCTTATTTATGAGAATCTCTGGATTGGCTCCATACCCAATCAAGAACCAGAATCTTCGTAGAACGAGTCGCTGCCGCCTCTCATACCTCTACAGCCTCATCTTGCTTCTGATATCGTATGTCCAAACTATAATAACGACATGCTATGTATACACAACTGAATTCTCCAAGGAACTAGAAATCATAGTGAAGATATTTTGGGTTAGTACCGTCCTCATGCTGCTATATGTGGCCTCCATCTTTCTGTGGAAGTATAAAGAAATACATTATGTTCTGCAAGAATTAACTGTCATTGAAGAAGAAATGGGGACATTCTTATTTAAGCAAGATCATAGAAAGCAATTAAAGAACACTAACAGTCTAAGGAGGAGTGTTGTTCTAGAGATTGTGATCGTTTTCTTTTGGTGCGTGTTTTATTCGTACGCTTTCAGCCCCTTGAAGATGAAGATGCACCAAGATGGCGGAAAGCTACAGATTTTTGTATCCTACTATGCCATGTTCGCCGATATAAATATACAATTGCTATTCCATAACCTTTTGGCGTGTTATAAGGGAATTATTTGCCGCTTGAATGCAGAAATACACAGTTTTGGTAGAAGTTGTTTGAATGGAGTCGCTGTTGAAGGATCGTACAGTTCACGCTCATCATTGGCACAGAGGATTAGCGCTTTGAAGTCCATTCATATATCCTTATTCCGCATTGGGGCTCATCTCAACCGAATATTTGGTCCGGTGATGGTATTGCAGCTTATATACACGCTTTGTGATTCGACTACTGTTTTATACATCACCCTGAACTTGTTTTTGGTCGATTTGGAAGAGAAAAAAAGTAATGAAATCTGGAATACCATAAAGAAACTGCTTTGGAGCTTCATCAATGTGCATTCACTAGTGCTCATCTTAAATTCTAGCAAGTCGGCATCAAAGAAGGTGATATTTTAGCCTCTTAATATTGAATTACGATTGAGTATTCACAGGGCTGATGGAGGTATAACGTTGAATGTCCCGTGCAACTGTTTCTTATGAAATAATAACGTAAAATTCCTGCTGTCATTTCTAGAGGGTATCCAGGTTGTGAGCAGCGATCACCAAGTCTCATTTGATAGAGATCATGCGATTGAGAAAGAAAGAGGACACGGAAAAATGTTTATAAACCATCCTTAAATCAATCCTCAGTTACGAAATTAAACTTCGGATTTGTCTTAGTAATTTTTATTATAGATCTTAAATTCATATTAACAAGGAGAATAGAAAATTAAAATAAATACTAAGGTGAAAGAGTATTTTTAGAAAGATTTGTTTATTTGCCGCTCATATTTTTATTACTTTTAACTACTATCGCTCTTGGTTTATTTTTGATAAAATTGTGTAATTCCATGTAAACCAATAAAAATTAGTTTTATCTTTAATTTTGCCCTTACCCTTTCAAAGTTTGAGACGATATCTTTCATCCATCCATAGTTTTCCCATGATTAATGCAAGTTAGGAGAGAATTAATAGAAATGAAAAGTTCTCTGAAGGGGCCAAACCAATCTAAATACCTGCGGACCTCTAACGACTCTGACATTTCCGAATTGATAGGAAATTTTAGGCATAATTATCCGCTATCATCAGTAACGCTTAAAAAAAGGACTTCAATTTTTCATCTTTAAATTCTTGGACACATGCTGTTCGGAGGGGACTTGGGTCGGGACCACGGTTGAGCTTCTTGATTCCTGGACTGTTCGGGTGAAATCTGGACAGGTGGCAACCCTTAACTCAGCGGGAACTCCATACTACTTGGTGGCAAGCCTTTCAAGACCCTACCGAGAAGAAACGAAACGGCGGAAGGGATTGTGTCACGATTGTTTCGATGCCGCGATGTGTTTTCAATTTGTTGTGTTGTGTAATCGTGAGATGTTAGTGGGGAGGTATTTCATGAGACACATTTTAAAATCTGCAAGCTCTTTCGTGGAATATTTTGTCTTTTCAGAATTTTTTAATTGAGCGATAATTATGTCACACCACGATGTTATACTATCACCGAATATAAGAAGTCTCATTTTCACTATCTTTTTTTGTATGTACCTATTCCAAATGGTCTTTTCTGTACATTTCTCCAACTGTAACATTCCAGCTATCAAGTATTAATGAATTTCTTCTACCCAATAAGAATATGATAGATTTTAGATGATTTAAATAGATGAATTTTCTTCCAGTCATCACTTTGACTTCAGCTTCTCTTGTAAGGATTTTAAAATGGAGGAACCTAAATAGTAGACTTGGAGTTTTCAGAGATATTTTCCATATTCTCCAGCTTGTAAGATGGGCAGGCATATACAACATATTGCCAATAGTGTTTCAGCAAATTGTAATAAACCATAGAAGACAAAAAGTTAGATGACCTTTGGTGATCTAGCTAGAAAATTTGGTGCTGTCTTCCTGAATGATACCAGCCAAAATGAAGCAGGATTTATTTAATTACTTTTCTAACAAACTGTACTTAGCTAGTCAATCTTCCAATGAAAGTCAATATTCGTTGTTATGGCTGCTTCAACAAGGAACCTGATGATAATAAACTTTAAACTTTATTTAGAAGAATTAAACTTTTAATTTATGTATTTCATCAAAGCTCAAAGCATCATTTCATATTTAAGATATATATAAGTTACAGGAGGAGATATTTCTGAGTGAAAATGATGAAAATATCAAGAGTAAAAATTCTTATGAAGCCTACTGTTCCTTAATTTGATAATTATTGAGAAACTTATCAGATTTAAACTTAGAAGGCAATTGAAAATGAAGGAAATGATGTGAAGATGAAGAACAAAAGTGTTTCAAGAAAGTATATTAAGTGACTCCCTAGAAATTAACATGAAGATAATCATCACAAGAAATAACTTAGAGACAAAGGTTCTCCAAGCGCCGACAGCGGCAAACGTCTAGGGCGATTCCGATTCAGAATAACTGAATAACTGGTGATTGCTAAGCGATTATCCGTTTCCCGGGAATCGCCCTAGACGTTTGCCGTTGTCGGCACTTGGAGAACCTTTGTCTCTTAGTTCATTGACCGCCGAGTGTCTTTTCTCTTTCTATCACAAGAAATGCCAAATTCAATTCAATATTGAATACCATTGAAATTGAAATACCAAATTCAAAGAATTCTTAAGTCATGCTGTAACTATCCTGGATCATACAAAATTACATACATGTAATATATATTCTATCATGAAATGCTAACAGTTTCTGTGGGAAACTATATGACATGCATTTGCACGCAGCCACACACATTTCTACAACTATAAGCATCAGCATTTTATCAGCAATAAACACTTAAAAATTATTCCAAAGTCTCAAATAAATGCTTAATCTTCCTTTATTGCAACAGAAAAGCTTTCCAAATATTTTAAGAAGCATCATCCCTATATTTATGGATCATAAACAAAGTTCTCATTCATGATTGTTATGTTGTTACTTGAGAGATAACTCTGTATTTTTACTTATTTTGCATTTTACATCCTTTGGGAATGAGGAAGGCTGATGCAACGGGGGCTTTAGTATCAGAGATGCTGCTAAAGATTAAAGACCACCAAGCTAGGCGTGAGGTGAGAAATAATCATTACTTACCTTTCTCTAATCATGATATAACAATCTAGAATCATTTCCTATATCTCTTTAGTATATTTCATTAAGGAGTAGAAATGATTGATTATGATTTGCTTATTATCGATTCTAACATCACAATTAGACATCCATTTAACTGCTAGTACCTTGTCAAAGGCTTTATAAGTATTCACTTTAAAGATTTGATTGTTTTATGAATATTTCATCAGAAATATATAAGGCAACTTGTAGAAAATTGTTTCATTAATTTACTTCAATATCATAAAAGCTTATGAAGGTTGTAACTAAATATTTAAAAAAATAAATGAAAGGAAAGGCTTTAGACAAGGAAAAATCATCTAAATATGATTTCCTTTAAATATAAGCCTGAGCACAACTAGTCTTAACAATAATCCTTATCATAAAATAGCCCCTGACTCAATAACTATCAGCTACTTGATTGTGGATTTAGTATTTCACTTGTTTAGGCTTGAAGAGAATAGTATAAAAATGATTTATTATCCTATCAAGCTCATGTTTGCATATTAAAAGGTATATACAAATGCTAGACAGAAGGAATAGAAAAATCATTGAATAAAGTTCTACTTCTTATAATATATGCATCTTAAGAGTCATATTGATAGAATTTCTATAATTCACCTCTATGTTGAAGTGTTTTAAGTGACAAATGAATGCAAATCAACCTTTTTCATCAAAGCTCAATGGTTATTTCTGATGTCTTTAAAACTTAATACAAGTTTGAGTATTATTCAACTGATTGAGGGTTTTTCATGGTTCTGTCAGTTATTTTAATGCAGGTTTCCTATTAATTATTACTTTTATTATTATTGTATCTTATCATCCTTGATATGATATTTTTATGTGTTTATATTATTCATTTACAGTTACGCCTATTCTCACATCAGTTGTTACACACAAAATTTCGCTTCACTGCATGTGGATTCTTCAGTCTTGACTTCAGTTTGCTTACATCAGTGAGTATCTCTTAAAATATAGCATAATAGTAACATATTAAATATTTGTCTTCCACAGTTTAGTTATACCTTAAGAGCTTTCCAATTTTAAAGGCTAAATGAAGGCTTTATCACTTTCATAACTGCTACTAAAATTAATCTCTTAATAGAATAGAAATTTTTTATTCTGTTCAGTCTGTTTTGATGTACAGAATATAGTTGCACACAGTGAATACTAGTAGGAGCATAGGAAGGAGTAAAGAATAATAAGTGGTTGATTAATGAAGTTGGAATTGAAGAGAACAAAATAGGGTTATCTAAGGATTACTAACAGCTGCTCTGGAGGATGAAGACTGTTGAGAGCCTTGGAAAAATTGACATCAAAAAGAGAGGTTGGGATAAGACTATAATAAGAATTGATGTAGGATGATGTATGCGTTGAGGAGGAAAATTATTATTGTATGACATTTCAAGAATAATTGAAGATGGATGTAATTAGATCCTGGAGAGTCAATCTCCAAAATGGTGAAAGTGATGAAGATTGAAAAGCATGAAATAAATTGTAGTAATTAGCATGAAAAAATTATGTTTAATTAGCTCTAATATATCTGTGATTAAGTTTTTTAGGTGAGCTATTGGAATAAAGTACTCTCTAGCTCTAAAAATTATTCAAGTAAAGAATACCACTTATATTGGATGTATTACCATGCCTTTCAGTATTAAGGGGGGTCGATACCTTGTCTGATTCCATGTTTTCACTTTTCGACGCTTGAAAGATGAAGCTACGTTTCCATCCAACCGTGTTTTGATAATGGAAACCATAACGGAGAAAAAATTAGAGAACATTGAAGTAATCGACCATTTTTGATGTAGTGGCACTCGGTTATAAGTAAAGATACGAAAATTTTGTCGGATGGGAACCTAGCTTCATCCTTTAACTTTGAATTTAGACAATTTCCAAGTTTCTAAGTTTTATGATAATCCTGTAATCGTGCAACGCGAGCAAGATGTACAATGTTTTTTGCGAAAAGGAACTGGCGCTGCAATCCACTTCCCCTCATTTTCCCTGACACTCCTTTTTGACGAGGAAACATAGTCAAGCGATGTGAGGCTGATAGCAGAGCCGAGTGTGGGAAAATAGCGAGCGAACTCGCTGATAATCTCTCAGCTTAACTCAAAAAAGTATCATATATGGAAAAAGAGTTTAAATTTAGGTACGATGGACTTGTTCTGGATTTTAGGAAGGAATAATATCAATTGCTCCATCGCGCAGTGGGCTAGAATCGAAAAAAGCTGGCCAAGAGGCCAGAAATGTTATTTTTGAGTGCGGGTTCTGATTCTTCACCTTGATATTACAAAATGATTAAATTTTATACTCCCGTTTGTTGTTTTTCGATATCCTAACGCGTTAAAAAATGCATGGCATCAAATGTGAACAATGTTCACAGAAATGGGCAGTCTTGGATTTTTTTATAAACATTCAAGTTTGCTGCTATGTGGAGGGTTTAAAAATATACTTTTGGAAAAAACAAGGATGCAATGACCTAGAACAATTCTGTATCTTTTGACTGGTTGCAATTATCGCTTTCAAAAATGATATTTTGTTCATTTAAAGCAACGAAATGGCGGACACCTTTTTCGAACAATTTTCGAGATAAAGTAAGGAATATAAATAGTAAAACGACCTTTGCGCATCGAGTCTCTTGTACCACGTCATAGTCAGAAGTATTTAGATGTGGAATCCGAAGAAACTGTTTCAATTCAGGTGATTTTGGATTGTTAGGAAAAATGAAAATATTTTTGTAGTTCCAGTTTTAGTCCATCTATGAAGGCAGAAAGTTCATTATTTTTATTTAAAATTTGAGAGGGACGGTTTTCTTAAATCAAGAAGGACCAGATATTTATGCATGTTTTATAAGTTTCATTTAGCCCTTTTCATTTATGACAGGGTGATTCACTAGTAAATGAATAACATTGCATATTTTCATTGGCGAGCTTCCATGTTGCATCTCGGGCAACTAGTATTCCCGCTTTCCTTCTGAGGCATTGTTCGCATTGATAACCGAACCTCTGGACGCTTGGTTGAGTACCCCCAACCACGTTCAACTTCCCCTCTTTACTATACTCACCCACACCACCTTTTGCTAGGGGAAGACTCTTCCCCTCATAAGCGGCGAAAAATCAAACTAATTCCTGTCTCGAGGTATCGACCCCCCTTAATATTGTATATCTTCTTCTTTTTCTTATTCTACCCATTTTCCAACTTACTTATTTAGGGAATCATTTCTTATATTCCAACAATTCTCTTACATGAGATATTGAAGAGACTTCTCTAGTTTTTAGTATTTCAGGATTGGATGGAGGCAGCTCTCAACATCTCTACATAATCTGTCATCCTCTTCAACTCTGTAATTTGTCTACATTCCCTTTTCCTCCATTGTCTGGTTCAAATATTCCTGCATAGGTCACCCTCTGTAGTTTATACCTTCCAGGACCACTTCAAATATTGTGTGCATGCAGTAGATGGCCAACCCACTCCTCTTGAAAACATATCCTCTTAAGTCAATCTCTCCTCCTCTTAAACGTCTTCCACACTCCTTTTCCACTCTCCTCATTTGTCACTCCTTTGATCAAACCAAATCTTGCACACCTTTACAAAGTACCAAATCTCAAATTTGTCCACATATTTTCTCTCCACTTGTTCCACAGTACACGTATCACAACATAAAGCACTACATTCCATGCAAATATCATAACCTGTTTCTTTCTTAACTCTATGTTGGTGGATTAACCAGTAAATATTCTTCTTTAATTATCCAAAAAAATCTTTGCTTTTCAGAATCTGTTCTTTATTTCCTTTTTGCACCTACAATTGGATTATTTACTTACGTTAACATTACATTATTTTACATTATCTTTCTCTTTACAATACTTCATTAACAATGCTCTATTGAACATAATCTTGGCATCAATTTCTCCTTCTCTGCTGGCAATTAGAGCTTTCCTCTGTAGTTAAAAGTATTTAACCCTGTGGACTATGTTCTTGAAACACAGTTTGTAAAAATAACACTAATGAAATAAGAGTAAACAAAATAAAACTAGCCTAAGCTGTGAAATATTAATGTATTTTTACAGATACAGAGCACTGTGTAACTGAAAATATTTAGGATTGGTAGACATTGTGAGCACAATTGAAAGGATAGAATTTCAGTCAGTTGATAAGTTTGATATAATAATATAATGTAAAGAAAGATAAAATGATGAACCACGTGGTGATAGTTCTATGAAAAACACCACTTTACAATGCCACTTTGATATAACATGATGATAATTTTTTAATTTAGGGGGGAAATTGATTTTTTTAATTGAATATTATCTAAGATTGATTTGATTCTTTTCACTATTTTTTATCTATGTTTAAAGAAATGAATGTAAACAGTCAAACCCTAATATATAGGGCATGTTTTTAAATTCATCAATCTGATGAGTGATGGATTGTAGATTCTTGATGAATATAAGAACAGTCTGTTGATTTGTCGGCTGTTTGACAAGATGGCTACTGTTGCATATACAACTAGTTTCATCTCCATAACTCTTTCAACTCTGTTGAAATGTAAATCATTGAATTCTTTGGGTTAGTGTTTGTTGCATTATGAATACATTATATTCCCCATTGTTAGTTGCCGTTTACTTGCTTTTGATAAGGTTATGGATATAAGCATTAGAATGACCCGCAACTATCATCAGAACCATTGGGTATTAATCATAATGGAAGCGATGGACATCAGTGGAAAGCATAGGAGATCCATCGGTGAATGAAAAAGCAGATTCATCCAGCTATCCGTTTTTTAATATGTGTGTGGTAGTGTGTATATATTTATCAGTATTTCCAATAAGTAAATGATAAATCTTATGGTTCTAATTGTGATTTGCTATACTAGGAGAATAATTAATGCGACTTATACTAGGGGAATACTTGCTTCCAATAATGTTTGTACATACAGGTCAAATGATGTTGTTGTTTTGTTAGCTTAAGGCAAATATTAATCATTTTGTCATTAATTTTCAGATGACTGCAGCAGTGGTGACTCATCTAGTTATCCTAGTTCAGTTCCAAATAGCAGAAAAAGACAATATCACAGAATGTGATTGTTCCACAACATCAAACACAACAGAAGCATCGTTTCTGAACACTACAAACAGGACAGACTTCAGTGGCTAGTGAAAATGACTGAAAACAAATTGAAAATTAATTGTACATGGAAATTATATGGATATGAAATATTATATATAGTGATACATATCCTTAAGCAAAATATGTATGTACAATCATGCACTTTAATCAGAGAAATTCAATTTAAAATACCTTACAGAAATATCATATGATACATTATAGAATATTATGTAATACATCATACAAGAAGATAAAGTAACATAAAATGAACTATTAAGTTGGTAAAACAAATCATAACAAAGAGCAAATAATTTTTGACTCTCTACATATTCTAGGTACTCATTTGCTCAATGAGTACCTATGAGTTCATATGAGGAAAAGGCCATTTGACAAAAACTGTTTAAGTTTCCTTTTAAATAATTTAATTTAAATAATGGTAGTTCATTGTAAAATTATAAATTATGTTAAAAGATCAGAATTGCCTCTCTCTTATGCACTTCTGTTCCTTTTCACTATAAATGAATTCCATTCTTTGATGATATTTGATAGCTATGTATATTTAAATTGAGTCATAGAGCCCATTTTATTTTTAATATTGTTTCTAAGATATAGATCCTGCTTTCCCTGACTCTCCCTCTCCCCCTGCTCACCTTCCCATTCTTTCCTTGACTTCTCCTTCTACCAAAGGAATCCTTCAATTGGTACACTGCATATTTTCTCTCTCGTACTCCAAATGACCATCTTTTTGGTAATATCAACGAAGAAATATACATTTGACATATCGAGTTAATTATTTCAATTTTGCAACTACCAATGATATAAGGTATTAAAAATTGCTTTGAAGAAGAATTTAAACAAGCCTTATTAACATCAATAGAAAATGCTACATCTGTACTCAAAAGATTACTGATGATGGGGAATTATAAGATTCGTTTCTCTCTCTGATGTGCTCTAATCTAATAGCTGTATTATTCAATTATGATATACTTATATATAGTTGTGATAAGCGGACGGAACGTTAAATGTATCTGAAACAAATGGAAAATAATAGAACAGTTGGGGTCGGTAAAAGTAAGCCGTTTGGTCTGTTCGTGTAACTTTCGGGATGAGAGATAACTAACGAACAATAACCGTAACTTGCGATATCCAAAATTTCGATCAAGGAACAAAGTTTCGCAACTATTGTTTCAGTGAATCGACGATTGCCTTTGCGACGTTGCCAAATCCTGCATATATTTGATCGGAAATTGCCGTGGAGTTTGAAAAAGACGAATGTTAGAAGCGGTATATTTCTTTAGAAGGAAAAATGGCGTAAGTATTGTGCTTAATTGAATTTCAACGGTTGATCTGGCATAACGTATACAATATGTATGTTTCATTCTGCGGTAATTATGTAGACATCAAACTTGAATAACAACTTAAATAGTAAAAGTGTTTACGTTTTTTATTATCATATGTAATATCTCCCACCAGGAATCTAACTCCGGACCGCATACACTGAGGTTGAACACGCTGCACTCTTGACTATGCGGGGCCCGAGAGTCTTCTTGTATCTGCTTGTAACTTGTGAAGACCAACTGTTTTAAACGTTTGGTAATTTACGATTACCATAATGTAAATTATATTCTTATGTTTCAAAATCATTGTAATTAAAGCTTTAGTTTATAATATCGTGACAAAGTTGAAGTAATAGGTTTTCGAATTAAGCAATATCTCTACGAATTTCAGTGTTAGAATTTAAGAGAGCGACAAAGTTTTAATCATCATCCTTGATATACGTAACTACCCCCGTGAATCAATTTGTATTATAAAGTATAAACTAGCCGCCAGGCTGAACTTATTTCTCCATAACTTACCAAATCGACACCCTGTCTACACCATAAAAAATTCCCATGATTTGTGCCGAAAACTTGAAAATATTGAACTTCTTCCAAATGCAAACTTGGCTTCATTCGATGGCTCCGATCTGTTTACAGGTGTGCCAGTGAAAAAATTAAACATTGTGTGAAATTTGTTAAGCAGTGCTGGACTTGATCCCATGTTAAAAGCTGACATATCTTCTTTTGTGAGTTTATGGACGGACCAAAATTTTTTCATGTTTAATGGTGAGTTTTATAAACAATCTGAAGGTTTTTTTATGGTTCAACATTGCTGCCTATTTTGGCGGATATTTTTATGAATTAACTTGAATATTAATAATTCAATTCATCTCTGAATCTATTTAAATTTGTTAATAGCTGGAATATATATGTGGACGATCTATTTAGTATCTGGTGCAGAACCCTCCGACATCTTGATAATTTCTTATAATTCATCAATTTCCTTCATCCTCCAGTCAATTTCACCCAAGGAATGGAATAAAATCATTCCATCAGTTTTTTTACCATTTCTATCTAGAACCGAAAATTAAATTTTTCTATCTATTGGAAGCCGCCTTATATGGATCATGTTATTCCCTTCAACTCCAACCACCACTTCTCTCACAAAGTAGTTGCTTTTCATTCCCACATCAATCGTCTGGTCACCATCCCCCTTTCCAATATTAACACTAAACTCCAGATAAGCAAACAGATTGCTTATAAGAATTTGTGAGTGTCTGTCTTTACCATTATAATCCATCTATATAACTATCCCTTATCTCTCATTGATAAACATTTGACACGTAAGTGCAAATAACTTGAGTGTCAATAAAATATTTAGTATCCCAAATAGTAATGTGTGTGACTCAAAAATTGTTTAAATTAACTTTTGTAAATAACCTCTCCCAAACTATTGCCAATTATTTCCCCAAAAATAAACAAAGACCTTAAACTTCCTTGAACTTAAAAAAGATTTTCTGCCATGAGAAAGGTTAGCATAAATGTTTATCAAAATCTGGGCTTTACAGGCTTAAATGTAATCAATGCAATGCTGCATAAATTGGGCAAAGCAGTTGCAGTTTTTCCACCTGGGCCAAAGAACATGAAAGATGCTTTTCAAATTATTCCTCAAAGTCTCATTTTGCCAAATACCTGGAGTTAAACCACTCTGCCAAGTTCACCCCCGATGTATTTCATATCTTCAACAAATCTCCAAGGAGTGTTATGGTATAGGGTATGTTGGGAAGCATTTCAATCATTTTGTTTATAATGAATTCTTGTGCAAATGATTCTCATGTCTTATTTATGGGGTTAAAACATCATTTGGTCAAAAAATTGAGCTCAAATCTGAATTTGCCCATAGATGTGGAGATATCAATTCTATTGATACAAATGTGGTATATTGAAATGGATGCTGTTGTATAATATGTGGGAGTGTTTTTTGTTCTACCTTTCGATAGGTTCATGTGCCACCACATTCTCTATTTAATTCCCTCTCCTTCCATTCCTGATAACTTATCTCACCCCTTAATTCGTTAACAACTTCTGACTTTGTCTTCCCTCTGTCTTTTCCCTAGAATTCTTCCCTCGATCACTTTCCTCAGAAATCCCTCTCCTCTCAATTTGACCCACCCATTTCTTTTGTCCATTTTTAATTACTTCAATCATTACTCTTTTCTCCCCAACCATTTCTAGCACCTCATTCGTTTTTCTATCGACCCAGCTTACTTTCTTCATTCTATGCCATACCCACATCTCAAAAGCCTCTAATCTAATATCTTCTTTTCTTAACCTCCTCGTTTCACGCCCATACAACATTACATTTTACTAATCTTTTCCTGATTCCTTTATCAAGGCCCTTTGTCCTCAGTTCCCTTCACTTCATGAATGCTTTCTTTGCTAATGCTATCCTTTCTCTAATCTCTGTTGAACATTTTTGATCTTTAGTAAGAAGGCTGCCCAACTAGGGAAATCGGTCTATTTGCTCTACTTTTTCCTCATCCACATTCTTTTCCTTCCAAAACCTCATTATTTTAGTCCTTACATTTATTTTCATCCTAAACTCCTTAGCTTTATTGTTTAAGGCATTTACTAGGATTTGCAAACCCATTTCAGAATAGCAAACAATAGCCTAGTTGTTTGCATATATTACTGATTTCACTACTTTTTCACCAACTTTTACTCCCTTCTCTATTTCATCCCAAGCTTCTTTAACCATTTCTTCTGCCTATGTGTTAACAAGAGATGGTGATAAAGGGCACCCTTGTCTTACTCCTCTCCGTAACTCTGCCAATTCTGATTCCCCATTAGTAACTCTTATTTGTGCAGTCTGATTTAAATACAAATTTTGCATTAAATGTCTATCTTTCCAGTCTAACCCAATCTTCTTTAGAATCACCATCAGTTTTGGCCATTGAACTCTATCAAAGGCCTTTGCAAAATCAACGAAACATTTGCAATTAATACTTTTAAATTCTAAGCTTCGTTCTATTAGTACCCTCATTACCCAAATTGCATCTCTTGTTCCTTTTCCTCTCTGAAAATACCGAGCTGGCCATTTCCTATAAGTTCATTAGTTTCTCCCTCTATTCTTCTATTCAAAAACCTCAAATCACTTTTGCCGCATGAGATATTAAACTAATTGTGCGGTAATCCTGGCATTCAAAAGCATTATTCTTTTTCTGTAACTGAATCAGGATAAGTAAAATCCTCTGGCCACTTTGATAAGTCATAAATTTTCCTATATAAATTGTGGAAGTGTTTCTTACCTCTTCCCACCAGGTTTTTAAGAAATTCTACTGGAATCTCTTCCACACCTGTTGCTTTGTTCCCTTTCATATCCCGAAATGCCCTATCAAGTTCACTATCCAATATACTCAGTCCAACATCATCTTCCTCTACTTCTTGGACATTCTCTATCATTATATGGGTAGGCTTCCTGTCTTTAGCATACAATTCTTCAGCATATTCTTTCCATTGTCCCTTTATGCTAGCTGGCTCCCTTAAGATATTTCCCCTATAATCTCTAAAAGTGATAATTTTATTACTAATTTTATTCCCAGTCAAGTGTTTTGCTTTTCTATATAATGGGTCATCCCTCCCACTTTCAGCCATCTTCTTTATTTCATCATACTGTCCCTTCCACCACAAGTCTCTTGCTCTGTTTGTTTCCCTGCTCAATTCATTGTTCAGTGCCCTGTACATTCTATGCCCATGTTTATTGTTTACCCTTTTCCATTGCCTTCTTTCCTCCATTTTATTTATCATTTCTACCATCACCCATGGATTCTTAATTTTTGTTTTGGTTGACTCTCCTAATGGTTTTTTGAGCACCATCCTTGATGCTGGTTTTGATCTTTTCCCATCCCTCATCTACAGTGAGATCCCTTTCTTTACCATTTACTAGCCCTGTTAACTAACTCTTGAAACTCTCTAGCTTTCCTACCCCTGTGGGTTTCTATTTGGAAGCCCTTTTTGCCTGATATATATTTTTAAATTTAAGCTCAGTTTTCATCATTACTAAGTTATGATCCGAGTCTACATCAGCACCTGGATAACTAACCTTTCTTACTAAAATGTAATTGATTTGGTACCTATCCATGTTCCCTGGCTTTTTCCATGTGTACCTCCATCTGTTATGGTGTTGAAATAGGGTGTTGGTGATACAGAGGCTATTGCTCCTGCAAAAGAAAATCTATTAGTTTTTGTCCTCTGTCATTTTTGTTCCCTAGCCCAAATTCTCCCACTTCGTCCCCATCTTTTCCCAGCCCAACTACTGCATTCCAACCCCCCATTACAATAAGGTTTTTATTACCTTTCTTTCTTCCTATTACCTCTTCTATTTGTTCGTAAACTAAACCATTTTCATCCTTACTATAAGGCCAAGGCTCCACTAGCAGGAAATCACTGCACCTAGGCACGTCTGTTTCACTGCCAAATATCTGCTGCTCCGAGTTGGTCTAGACTGCTTATTTTTTGAAAGTATCAAATGGTGCTTCTTTCTATTTGTCTTTTGATTTTGTGAATCATAGACTAAGGCTATAGTTCTTAAACTGTGTACTATAGAATTTTTTATTATAGCCTTTGTGAATTTATTGAAAGCATAGAACATAATGTATAGGAATCAATTTTACGACAAGTCACATTGAGACAGTTTAAAATCAACTCATGATGGAATTGAATTGCTGTGATTTACATTTACTCTTGAATTTTATATATTGTGAAGAAACCGAAGCTCGCAAAGAGAGATTGTTTTTTGGTATCTTGGTTTAAATATTTCTTAGCTGTGAATCTCTATCTGTGCCTAAATACCACTAAAATGATATGGAGTCATTTTCAATTTTGTGTTAATTTCATTCCTATGTATTTTGCACAATGCTTACAATAAATTCACAAACGCTAATGGTCACATAATTAAAAATACAATAGTGGGCTGAATTTAAGGGGTAAAATAATTCTTGGTTTACCTACTCTTTATCATGAGTAATAAAGGAAAATTTTATATAAGGTTTGAAAAGTTCAATCAAGTGATAACTGTATGCAGTGGAAATTTTAAAGATTAGATTTTTCATTTCTGTCTTCAGTGACAATTCTGAAACTTATATTCTCGCCTCTGAGTGAGATTTAGGACCACATGTCGACAGAGTATAATCAAGCGCATCACTGTTTCCTATCTAGATTTACCATTTTGAATATCCAACAACAACATTTTCCAAAACCATCTATGTCCTCGTATTCCTTTCCTTGATGTTGAATTAAAATACTCTGGCCTAAGAGAGTTTAGTAATATTGATGCAATTAAGTTTTTCTTACTGTATTTTCTGTACTGAATTAGGCCATGTATGTAAAAATTTTCCACAGTTTTTAGGTATACTGCCTTAACATTAACAAAAGGAAGGAATTCTTAGGTTTATTTATATTGCATATTATATTTGTTATTTTATTTGAAATAGAATAGCATCAAAGCTAAATATTTTAGCAGATTATGGAATTGTGTGTATATTTTGCAGTCTTTTGTACTTCTTATGGAATTTATAATTATAATCACAATAGTAAATTCTTAATTGCATTTATAACTTCTCTTTAGTTATTCTAAATATCAGAATTTGAATAAATGAGAATTTAGCATAAAAATATACTAGTAATACAGGTAAATGTATGTAAAATTATGAAAAAGGGAAAAGTTAGTTACCTTGACAAAATAAGGCCTGTAATTTTATGCAAGAGTCTTTTAGATCTCTTATTTGGACCAAATGTGTAAAAAACAGCTGTGTTACTAAGAAAATGCTTAAAGTAGTTGACCTGTTTAATTTACCAAAAACTTTAAAATAAAAAGTATATCTACATAAAATTCTTAAATTAATTTATGCACCAACTCTTTCCTTTACACTTGGGAATATTCTATGCAAAGAATCTTAAACGTTTTAAAAGTACTCAGAAACGGTAATATTCTGTGATTGAATACAGTGAAATTAATTCTACATACATTCATAAAAGGCCTATCTTCTCTTACACTTAATGAAAAAGTAAAAATTCTTTATAGACTTCTTTTAAATGTTTTCCTTGAAGTGTTTGGGTCAACATGTAATTAACCATTTTTCTTATTGGTTGTTGAAATTATTTAGCAGCCGTGTCTCTCTTTCTGTCCATCTTCATTTGGTTCCCAAAATGTTCTTTGTATGTATATAATATTTTAACTTCAATTTAGATGTGTTCATAGGTATTTATTTTTGTTGTCCATAATTTTATTCCATTTTCCACTATGAAATATAGATTTTAGGGCTCAAGAAACCATCCTAGAACTATACTTTAAGCTAAATAGATGTTGATGTTTCTAAGTAAAAACTACGATTACTTTGAATTAGAATA
The DNA here is from genome assembly GCA_036926295.1 of Pachydiplax longipennis. Lineage (NCBI taxonomy): Eukaryota > Metazoa > Arthropoda > Insecta > Odonata > Libellulidae > Pachydiplax > Pachydiplax longipennis. Next base: position 4,053,385 of record JAVFKF010000044.1, on the reverse strand, counting down.
GTAAGAATGGTTGGGGAATATTCAGGAAAATGCAAACAGTTTTTACAATTGTATAACTTTCAGAGAATTTTGGTTTTAAATCTTTTGAAGCTAATGGAATAAATATGATTATCAATGGTGAAAGTGAATATTATTTACTGGCATGATTAATAGCTAAGAAGTTAGTATAGATGAGATAGATGTGTACTTTTCCACATAAACTATAATAGCTAATAAATTTCAACTGATAATATTTTCCTTTAATTTAAGGCCTAAGTTCTTGTTAAAAAAAATAATATAAATGTATGCCTTGTCACAAATAACCCTGAAAATAACATCTGTCATTATATATTTCCTATGAAAATTAATTTTTTGCTGGAATTATTGTTTTTATACATTAAATTTTTATTTTACCTGTATTTTTTTAGTATTAGGTTGATTATTCAATCTCCTTGGATAATCATATCTTTTTATATCGTGTCAAAAACAGATTTTTTCCTAAAACAAGAAGAACTCCAGAAGATTAAGAACTATTATGATGCAGCCACTATTACTACTACTTTATTTCAGGCCTATGTAATAACAATGATGAACGGGTATGACCCATATACGAGTAGTGCTTTTACAGGAAGACAAGGGGATGGCCTAGAATGTCCTTGCTTATTAGTGTGATGTCAATTGCAACCTCTATTATAAAATAAGGGATGCCAAGAGAGAAGATTGCCAGCAACACCGACCTTTTGAATAACTACAAAGGTAATTTCTATAAAATAATGGATTGCATTACATAGAGTAAAATATCCCAGTTATAATGTGAAAGTAAAAATATGAATTATTAATTAATAACAAAATACTCTGCAGGAAGTGCTCAGAGGCGCAACAACAGGCAAAGATGGCTGAAATGTAAGTATTATGGAAGATGAGGGGAAGTATATATTTATATACAAAGTAAAGGCGATTGAGGGGAAGGGCGTTAGTGGGATGAATGCGGGGAAGGGGGAGGGAGGTGTGGAAGTATAGATTTGAAGATGGGGGAAATATTCTCACTGAAAAGATACACGTTAGTAAGGTTCCTAGAAAACTGCAGGTGGCGGCGTATCTCTAGTTGTTCCAGGAGGTCAAGCTTCCTCCCTTTTGTACCGACGTTGAGGAGAATGGGGGAGAACGATGAACTGTGGTTGTTGTCGTTCAGGTGCATTGTGAAATGGGAATTTTTAGATCCTTTATGGAAGGAAGTTCTGTGCTCTTCCGTTCGTGTTGCTATGGCCCTACCACTCTGTCCAACATAACAACTATCGCAGTCATTACAGTAGAGTCTGTATATGCCAGATTTTTTATTGCTGCTTGTTTTGTCCCGGCCATTGCATAAGTGCGAGCGGAAATTGGAGGTGGTATAAAAGGCTGGGCGGAAATTTTCGGAGGGGAAGAATTTACTAATTTTGTAGCTAAAGTTATCACTAAATTTTAATTTGTAAAAACGGGGGGAATTTTCAGGAGGCGAAACGGAAGGGTAAATTTGGTTAATGGCAAACTGCCTTTGTTTTTTACGAAACAAATTGTCAATCATATGCTTTGGGAAGCCATTCTGTTTGGCAATGAAATGGATGGTGCTGAGTTCTTTCTTGAAATTTTGGGGGGACATGGGGATATGGAGGAGGCGATGGAAGAGAGAGTGAAAGAAAGCTAGTTTATGGGAATGGGGATGATTGGATGAGAAGGGGATGGCATGGTCCGTGTAGGTAGGCTTCCTATGGATCGCGAAGGATACCTCACAATTATTTAAAGTGATACTAATGTCTAGGAAGTTTAGCGAGTGATTTGATTTAAACACAAGTGTGCCGAAGTTTTATCCTCCCACCTTTCTTCCCTCCCTCCCCCTTCTTCAACTGAAGTTTCGAATCAGCAGATCCTGCGGAGCATCAAGAAGACTATCACTACAGCCGACCTAATCATCAGCAAAGCGGACAAAGGCAGTTGTGTGGTTATTCTGGACAGATCGGACTACGTAAAGAAGTGCTGTGAGTTCATATCGAATAACAGTATCTGCATACTAACAAGTGATCCCACTCCCCAATACCAAACCCTTGTGAGAAAAGCAGTGCTTGCTTCTAAAGTATTAGACGATAGATGCAAATATCAAGTGCTTGTAATGAATCCGCAACCCCCGAAGCTTTTTGGCTTACCGAAAATTCACAAAGTGGGTGTGCCTATCAGACCTGTGGTTTCAAGTGTTTCTTCCCCTTCCCGAAATCTCGCTTGGAAAGTAAATCACATTCTCACGAATCTGGGGGTTTTCCAACCAAAATTCACCGTTAAAAATTCAGTGGAATTGTGCTCTATTCTGAAAAACTTAAATTTTCCCCCTAACTGCAAATTAGTTTCCTTCGATGTGAAAGACTTATTCACCAATGTGCCTGTCAACGAGACTCTGGAAATCATTAGGTCTATGCTAGTGAAATTCGAGTGTGAAACAGACTACATCCAAGATATTTTAAACCTCCTCAATGTATGTGTGAACCAAAACTACTTCATATTTAATGGGACCTGTTATAAACAAGAGAAAGGACTTGCTATGGGTAGCCCTCTGTCTCCGCTTCTTGCTGATATTTTTGTTAATCAAATTGAATGTTCACTTTTTAATTCCAACTGTAAATATCTATCCAATATTGTGTCTTGGCATCGATATGTAGATGATATTCTATGTATCTGGAAAGGAACCAATCGCCAGCTCCTCCAATTTCTCAACTTCTTAAACTCTCTACACCCTTCTCTCAGCTTTACACATGAATTAGAATCAAATCACTCGCTAAACTTCCTAGACATTAGTATCACTTTAAATAATTGTGAGGTATCCTTCGCGATCCATAGGAAGCCTACCTACACGGACCATGCCATCCCCTTCTCATCCAATCATCCCCATTCCCATAAACTAGCTTTCTTTCACTCTCTCTTCCATCGCCTCCTCCATATCCCCATGTCCCCCCAAAATTTCAAGAAAGAATTCAGCACCATCCATTTCATTGCCAAACAGAATGGCTTCCCAAAGCATATGATTGACAATTTGTTTCGTAAAAAACAAAGGCAGTTTGCCATTAACCAAATTTACCCTTCCGTTTCGCCTCCTGAAAATTCCCCCCGTTTTTACAAATTAAAATTTAGTGATAACTTTAGCTACAAAATTAGTAAATTCTTCCCCTCCGAAAATTTCCGCCCAGCCTTTTATACCACCTCCAATTTCCGCTCGCACTTATGCAATGGCCGGGACAAAACAAGCAGCAATAAAAAATCTGGCATATACAGACTCTACTGTAATGACTGCGATAGTTGTTATGTTGGACAGAGTGGTAGGGCCATAGCAACACGAACGGAAGAGCACAGAACTTCCTTCCATAAAGGATCTAAAAATTCCCATTTCACAATGCACCTGAACGACAACAACCACAGTTCATCGTTCTCCCCCATTCTCCTCAACGTCGGTACAAAAGGGAGAAAGCTTGACCTCCTGGAACAACTAGAGATATGCCGCCACCTGCAGTTTTCTAGGAACCTTACTAACGTGTATCTTTTCAGTGAGAATATTTCCCCCATCTTCAAATCTATACTTCCACACCTCCCTCCCCCTCCCCCGCATTCATCCCACTAACGCCCTTCCCCTCAATCGCCTTTACTTTGTATATTACTCTGCTTCTAAATGTATTCCGGTCACCTGAAGATGAGTTAACCTCGAAACTGGTCGTGTTTTTTCAAATAAAATTTGTGGACGAAGACAAATTGTTTCTTTCATATTGATTATGGAAATGTTCCACCAAGTATCGTCAGAAAGCATCAGCTATTGTCAAATTCAATTAAGTTTACTAGTTAGTTAGTTTAATAGTTCTAAGAGGGAGAATTTTCAAGTAAAAAAATTGTTCATTTAGCTGTGCATTCTTAATTACAAGAAGAGTGAATCTGTTTCTTGCTACAGAAAGAAATAATTTGTTGGAATTGAATTTGTATCAGTGGAAATAGTATGAAGGTAAAAAAAATTTACTCCATCAAATGTATAATTTATTTCCACTCACAACCCAATCTTTTATTTCTATGAGGTTATTACAAGAGAGATTGGGACTGCTTTTACAGCAATAGTGTGGGGAATATAACAGAATATTACCTGAATTTCTTCAGCTCTCAACAAACTAAGACACTTTTATATTTCCCCCCCTTATGTCACAGTCTTTTTGTGACTCATTGAGGGCACAGTAATACTTGCATTTTGATTGATTTTGGATTGCATTATAGTAACTTTTTTGCACAGAGATAAAAACTTACCAGTGTGTCATCTCTTTCTTCTATATCTACACAAACAGAATTCAGATACTTTAAATATGGCATCTAAAGAATAACCAGAGATTTGTAATTACACAGAGAGACACTTTCTGTCAACTATATCAGATAATTCTAGATTTTAGCAGTCAGATAACCATAACTCCTTCAATAATTCTGTATTCCTTAGAGCTTCAAGATTTGTAATTGGTTGACCAATCACTACCAGTTTTCTGAAATTTTTAATCCTTAATGTTGAGAGGTTTGAAAAATGTGTTTCAACAAATAAGATGTTGATCTCTGGCTGCTCTAATTTTAAGTATTTATTCTCATCTGTTTGCCAATTGCTATTATTTAATTTTTTGTCATTGCTTAAATTATCACAACCAGCTCCAGCCATCAGGATATTTCATACTAAGAGACAAAGGTTCTCCAAGCCCCAACAGCGGCAACAGTCTAGGGCCTTTTTTCTTTCTTCTAGGATATTTCATGTTTTGAATCATCGTTATTAAAGATTTATGCCTCACAGTTTAATGCACTTTTCCTCACAAAATTAAACTGGAAGATTTTACATATAATTAGATAAAAATCTAGTACATAACTGTATTAGTTGTCATCCCTCATGTATAAACTCAACAAGATTGTAGAATTGTATCAACAACTGGTCTCTATTTACAAGTATTACAAACAATAAGATATGACCATGCAACCAAACAATATTTTTAGATTTTAGAAAAGATTTTGATAGACTGTCACATGTAAAAATAATTCATAAATTGATTGCTTATGGGATTAATCAGCAAGTTATTGAATGGATAAAATGTTTTCTAGGAAACAGATCGCAGCGAGTTGCGTTGGACGGAATTTTTTCTGATGAGGTTTGCGTCACATCCGGTGTTCCGCAGGGTAGTGTATTAGGTCCTCTTCTGTTCCTAATTTATATCAACGATATAGTGGATAATGTTCGATGTAAGGTTAGGCTATTTGCAGATGATACTGTTATTTATAGAGAGATTGCAAGTGCAGATGACATTGTTTGCTTAGAGAACAATCGGAATCTTATTTCAGGTTGGTGCAGGGATTGGCAGTTAGATTTGAACGTAAAGAAATGCGTAGCCATGAATTTTACACGTTCCACTAATGTTACCCGCATACCGTATAATATTTCAGGATATCCGTTGCAGTTCGCGAAGCATTATAAATATCTTGGTATAACGCTCAGTAGTAATTTTTCCTTCAAAGAGCATATTCAAAACGTAGTAGGTAAAGCGAATAGGATGCAAAGTTTAGCTAGTAGAATCCTAAGGGGTTGCTCATGGAGAGTAAAAGAAATAGAGTACTTCTCCCTGATTCAACCTCTCCTTGAGTACTGCTGCGTGATTTGGGATCTGCACGAAGTGGGATTAACTTCCAGCATAGAGAGAGCCTTGAGATGGTTCAACATAGGGCAGCTAGATTTGTTAAGGGAGATTTCAGATTTGGCAGAAGTGTTTCAGTTATGATAGAATCCCTTGGTTGGGATTCGCTTAGTGATAGAAGACTTGATTACCATAGGAAGCTTTTTAATAAATTTATCACTACGGATCTCGGGGAGGAGATAGTTGATATTGTCATACCAGTTAGTAGTGTACGTGATCTTTGAGACAAAACAATGAAGCGTTACAGGGAAATAGTTGCCAGGACAGATAGTTATTTCTGGTAATTTTTTCTGCGAAGTATTAGAAAAGCCAACAGCAGTCAAAGGTAGATAGGGTTTTCGGTGTTTCACACCCCCTGCCATGCGCCAGTGGCGGTTTGCAGGGTCTGTATGTAAATGTAAATATAAATGTAAATGAACAATGTTATTTATAAATTTCCTTTCCTTCTAAGCCTTAGATAATGTTCTAATATCCTTCTATATTATCATATCATTCCAAACAAAGTTCACTTGCAGTTTATTTTCCCCAATACTTAAGTTAACATGAAAGTATAGGGTTCATCTCCAATCTTCACATAGGAAAATTTATAAAACCTTGTCAAAACTCATCTTAAAAAGAATTGCTGTTATCAAGTCATCTGTAGCAATAAAGCATAGAATGCAATTCCATTTTAGAGCAGCAATTAACCTACTTGTGTAAACTTTTTACGAGGTGGCAGAGTAGCAGATGATGTTGCCTGCACCTCACAATGAGGTGCATTCTCACTGGAACTACAGTCCACCATCATGAAGGCACAGATTTTTCCCATTTAAAATGCATAGGCCCGTGTATTTCAAATGGGAGAAATTAGTGCGCCGTTGCAAAATTTGCGTAAAATCTTGGAGTTGGTCAAAATTGTTTCAATTTTTTTCATTATTTAGTATCAGTGATACTACACATAATGCCGTGATTATTTTTTGTTTATTTACAACATAACCTCAAAAAACAACAAAAATGTTACATCTCAAAGAAATACGGCGTTTTCTTCCGCTTCTTCTGGAACGGGTGCCATTAATTCTCAGATTGAAGAAACATGGGATTTTTTATATCAATATCAGCTTCAAACCTTTCTGTTTCTTTTAGCGTTAATAAATAGGCAGGTGAAAATATTTTAGGGAATTTTTCAACATAAATTAATGAAAGAGTCGAGAATTTCTCGCAAAATGCATTGAAAAGAGTAGTCGCCTGCTACTTTTCGTCCAATTCGCCCACGTAAAAACATCCAGCGAGAAAGTTGCTTAGAAAATAGTGAATTTATTGTCTGTGCAAGTCCGAACCCTTTAAATTCATAAACAACCTGAGAAAGACAATTTTTCTTGCGGCGGTAGCGCATTACACGGCGCCGGCCTCGATCGTTCGTGCGGCTCTTCTAAGTTCTATTGTTATTTTATTAATTTTTCACATTATAGAATACTATGCAAGCGGTTTATTTTTTTTCCATTCTTTCTCTCTCAGACCCTTTTTCGTTGAAAATTAACCCACACGTGGGCGTTTTCCGCGTAGTCCCCTGGTTGAAGGGGTTCATTTTATGATGTGCAGCTGCCTTCTTATGCATTATTGGTTACCGTTAAAATTGTATTTTCGTGCTTTCTAGTGCTAATTTTTGCTAACTACGACGGTTCCAGTTTTACTTTGCCTGTGGAAAAGGAAACTTGTGATCTTGTGCTCTTTCTGCAGCTCTTTACCTTCCTTTGATAGTGTACTCTACTATAGGAGTTTCCTGCAGCATTTCCTGTTTGAGTTAAGGAAATATTTCTGGTGAGTTGTTTTATTACCTCACTGTCTCTGTTTTATTTGAAATTTTTAGTATATTGGTAAAATATAGATATTTTCTATGTACATTTTGTTAAATGTACTCAGCGCTGTTTCATACAGTCTACTGTACTTGTTTCACAATGTAATACTCAATGGAATCTCTGCTGCATTTTCAGAAATGGGGAGTAGAAAGAAAGGGGAAATCCTAAAAAGCGGTGAGACAATCGGTGTACAGATACTTCAAGAAATATTTTTCTGAAGAAAGCGAATGGAATATTATAGAGAAAATGTGTGAAGCTACTGGTGTCAGCAAAAGGACTTTCTATCGAATTAAGAAAGAAAGTGCTGAAGGACAACTTGTTACCCCGCGAAAAGTCCGTAAAACTGGCATTAAACGTATACACCAATACTTTTAAATGCGTATTTTATATAGCTGATATAATTTTTGCTTACAGTAAACTTGACCTTATATTAGAAATGTAAAATGTCGATCATGACGTGATTGACCTATATATCTATTTTCTATGAATAATGTTCAGCTATTGATTGTGTTTATTGATAACTAACTGAATGATATATTATAAAATGATCGAAACAGACTGAATACCCCGCAACAGCCGCACGAACTATCGCGGCCGGCGCCGTGTAATGCGCTACCGCCGCGGCGGTAATGTGGTGTCGGTGTTCAATCCCCTGACTTATTAATTATTGATACGAGTAAAACTTGCTTGCATACTGCATGCTATCAGCTGAATACAATATCTTACCAAGTAATGCCTCAAAAGAATTTTGAAAACTTCGCGCAAAAGACCGCCTGGCGTCGAACTAAGGACCCAATCGTGCGATACAATGGCATATTAGTATTAGATAAGTCCATTTTGACCTGTTCCAAAGTTCCAATTCAATATCTTATCGGGAAGTTCCTATAATAAGATTACGCTATCCCCCTTTGAAATACATGGTAGAATAGAAATGATGCTCAGATGCTCGAACCAAGAACCGTCAGTGGGACTGCAAACAGCGTATATGAAACATGAATTGCCTCTATGTACATTCCATTTTATATCATTCCCGGTTATCGGATACGCATTAAAAATAATCGTCAAAAATGACCGGCATGTATTTTATACCTAAGAATTTTGCACCCACTTAGCATCGAACTCAAGGTCATTTGGTAAAATTTCTTCAGTTAGTACATACAATAGATAACCACGGCGTCTCCAACCTCCGAGATTTTCACTGTTCTATCGCTCCGAGTAAGGACTCAAATGAATTTTCGAGAATTCGCGCGAAAGACCGCCTGGCGTCGAACACAGGACCCGTTCGTGAGAGGCAATGGCATACGAATGTTAGATAAGTATCAATCTCACGTGTATCAAAGTTTCCATTCACTATCATATCGGGAAGGTCCTAAAATAAGATTCCGTTATTCCCGTTTGAAATGCATGGTGGAATCGAAATAACACTCTTGCATCGAACCAAGGACCATTAGAGGAACGGTGAAACGCGTGAAACAATTTGTTTAAACGCATCTGTTACCATGCCGGGTTTTATCTTTCCAGTTTATCGGTAAGGCATGGAAAAAAATTTCAAAAATTGCAGCAATACATTTTTATGGAAGAATTTCGCACCCACCTGCCGTCGAACTCACGGTCATTTTGAAACATTTTTTCTATTGGTAGCATAGAAGACTACCCGAACTTCAACCTCCGAGATTTTGGTTACTCTATCTTACCGATAAGTGACTAAAAATAATTTTTAAATATCTGCGCAATGCATTCTTATGGGAAAATTGCGATTTTTGGACCTTCTTGTATCGAACCCATGATAGCTAGCGTCAAAGTCTGAACTATTCTGGCATTTACAGCTTGGAGCCAGTACATCGTAAAAATTTGACGTCGACGGGGCTTGTGGAACATGCTTAGAATTCGTATCTCCTTTATATAGGTATATCCAGAGAGTTAGTTATATATAATAGATAATGCAAATGTACCTCTCATCATATGGAGGGCGTATGCAGCATTCTTCTTAATCAACCTCTTTGCTGAATTATTACTGATATCTGTAAGGCTTCAAATTAAGCTAAGATGGACGAATGGCTATAGAATTAAATATTTAATTTCTCTGATCCTTATTCCCCTCACTTATGGATGAATGATGATGATGAGGTTTGAATGTGGCAATGATTGATTTTTACAGATGGATATCCTTCCTGTCGCCAACCCTGATCGGGAAAATTGCACAAACACACACTACTATTCTCTGATCAGAAAATCCTGATTAGCCGAGGTTTGAGCCCGAGGTAATGGGGATGGAGCAATATCACTTACAGGAGAGACTTGCTCTGGGGATTTGAACAAAATATTTTTTATGTTAGAGGAGATTTAACATAAAAAAAGTAAAATGGCGTTTGTCTACATAAGCCATAGTATTTCTGTAATAAATTATCAACTTTTTGTAATTTCCACCCTTTTGGGGCCCCTCTTGGAGTGGGTTGGTGTAGTGTTTAGAACGCCACGTGGATTGCAGAGGTTCGAGGCTGGTTTTTAACACTTTTTTTTCACTTGTATTCTTTCACGTTGCATCCCGTTTCATATTGGCATATGGAATAACTTATCTACGGATGAAAATTTCATTTTTTCAGTCAACGGATTCGATGAAAATGGCGACTCTCGACTTGGAAGGAGCTCAATTACGGGATAGAGAAGCTTAATTCCTATCATTCATTGCCGATCAGAAAAAGTTAATCCATTCAACCTAACCAAACATTGTCGGTGTCTCAATTTTTCAATAACATGCTGTAAAAGAAAACCCCCCAGAAGTGGGGACACTGGTGAGAATCTGGACAGAAACTTAAAACTGGGAACTGCGCATGCAGATGATAAACAACTGACCGCAAGGATGAAATAAGTCCTCACTTATTTCAAAATTTATGGCAAGGAGTATTTTTCTGTATCCAATAAAAAAGCATAAAAATCCGTGGCAAACCAATTCTTCGAATTATCATTTCTTTAAAGAATTATTTTTTCGAGTGAGAATAAGGTTAAAAATCCAAGGTTGAGCAAATTGAAAACCCAAATTCAGCTTTCAAAAATATTCCAAATTAATATATTATTATTTAATATACTATTACATTGAATTTTCCTTGAGATTAGTACTCATTTATGTCCACCTTTCATTTAATTTAAGATAGTTGTCATTTACTACACAACAACTTGCCATACAATGATATGACAGTTTGAGGTATCAGTTATCAAAAAGTTTGTTAATAACCATTAAGTTGCCATGTAGAATGAATGTTATTCACCTTTAGATTGATCTCAGTTTAATTGAGTCAATTTAATATGGATGCATTAAAAACGCCTGTAGTCGAACTCAGAAAGGTTTAGCAAGATGCAATTGTATACTTCCTATTGCTAAAGACATCTTGAACTGTATCTGAAGTTTCAGTTCAGTATTGAGAATATCCCTAAATGTAATTCTGTATCTCATTTAAATGTATTGTAGGATTCAAATAACCCTGTTTCCTCAAACCAAGGACTAACAGGGGAATGGTAAACTCCATATGTAAAACATATTCATGAATTCTATTTACATGACTCATCGTAGATTTCTATCTTTTTGGAAAGTGCCCCATAAAAATATATGAATTTCTGGTCTTATTTTTCATGTAAATGATTTACTAACTATTATGACTCTCTGGTGTCCAACTCAGGACCCACTTGTGAAAGACAACTGTATATTTATATTAGATAGGAACAACCTTCTCTGCTTCCAAATTTTCAAGACAATATCATCTTGGGAATGTTCTAAGATAAGATTCTGTTATCCACATTTAAAATGTATGGTAGAATAGAAATGATGCCCTCAGCATGGCATTAAAAGCATAAGCTTTGCAAATGAAATCTCTACCCATACACAGAATTACAAACCCACATCATATCGAGGTGGTCATAAAATGTAATTCTGTATTCCTCATTTCATTGTATGGCTGAAGGCAATTGGTGCCATGGCGTTGAACCAAGGAGCATTAGAAAAATTATAACTAAAGGTTAAAAACATAATCATAACTGCTGATCATATGCTGAAATAAATAATTTCTAGTGTGAAATTTCCAGTATTTTCATGAGTTTCTAGATTTGCAGTTATTTTTAACAGTGAGGACGGATGGTCCCTTGAAGTGTATCATTGTAATAACATACATGTCGGACAAAAAATATTACGGAATACCATTAAAGATACTTCTAGTTGAATGGAGCATCTTCTAAGGCGGAAATATATGAAAATTTAAAATCGTTGTATTCCTCATAGGGAAGTTTATATCATACAGTTATAAAAAGTCTATAATATTTTTGAGATTAAATCCCTCAATTACTCAATCCCTCAACATTATTTATCTTAAGCATTATGATATATTCAAAAGAATAACATTCAGCACAAACGATTCGCTTACTTTAACTAAGAGAAATCATGTCTTACGTTGTGAATGCGAGTAACTGCAGTTAGGGAGAATGCAAATGTTATTAATTGGTATTATATGATTTGAAAGCCTAAACTGGCTCCAAATACACAATAGAAATAAGTTCCAAAGCATAAGGTATATCGAAAAAAAAAGATTTCGTATGGATTTATCTTGGAGTACTTAACTGATGATTGTATTGTAAAATCTGTATTCATAAGCGCGCAGTGTGTGCAAATAAGTGTATGATATTCTCTTAAGAAATATTAAAAATTTTCAAGAGGTCTATTGGTAAATCTGAGAGACTTTTTACGATAAGGCGAATTACTATATCGCGAAAACTTCTCAAAATGTTCTCAAAATCCCCATTCAGTAAAGTGATTCGATTTCAAATTTTTATCGACAAACTATAAATATTGCAAGAATTCTCTTCTGTGACTTTATTTAAAAAGATTCGTAAATGCATATCTCAGGAGAAAATTAACACCACTGAAAAGGTAAAGGCCTGAACCCACCGGTGCGGCGACGCAGCCGCATGCGTTTTTATGATGGTACCTGGTCCTTCCTCTGCGTTCGTCACGTACTTAAATTCAATGGTTTCTTATGGGGCCGACCCCAACGACGCGGAAAGCGCCGTCCGGCGGATTAGTTCAAGGGATTAGTGCAGCGTTTTCGCGCCGGCAAATACGCCGCTCGGCTACGAACTCTGCATGCACAATTTTTCGATTTGCCGCAGCCCGTTTGCAATCAAATATTGTCGTTATTTTGATTAATTTCCTCAAAAGGATGCTTGTACACGATACCTTAACAATATCTGTACACCGTGATAAGTTTTCAGAACAATCAAAGCGATAGTACTCCGTAGAATCTCGTCCCCGTAAAGTACTGCAAAAATGATACGTACGATGTGTTTTCGGCATACAAGTGACTGTTTTCGGCCAAGAGTTGTATAGTTTTGATACTTTTTGTCGCAAGACGTTCAAAATTATCAATAAAAATTCTTGCGACAGAATGTTTAATTTATTAATGTCAAGCATATTTACTTTACTTAATTGTATGTTTCCTCAATGTAATATATGCGGCAATTAAAATAAAGTAACAGGTGTGTGTTATATATACTCCCTGCGCATATAATAGGCTACCTTTTATTTACCTAAAGGTCCCCAGTTCGAACCCAGACAATAAAAACCGTTCTCGTAATAAATGCACGCAAACCTCACTTTTATCGGTTGCAGATTACATTTCCTTAGCAAAATTAAATTAGAAATAATAGTCGTTCGAAATCGAAACTAGCACCAAAAGAAATAAAATATGTTAATAGGAGTCATTAATATTCTGAAATTTTAACATTTGCAGTTACGAACAATTTGCAGGATCGATTTATTTACAGGGGACGATCATTTGGTTATCAGCTCGGGGTTTGTGTTCATTTTTACTTAAAACTCAAGAACAAGAATTAGTGAAACCTTAAAAAATGCGTATTATGAAAATCCATCCCCTAAGAATGAATAAAAGTTTTTCGTCTGTGATATTGGTTCTCGTTTCGACCCCAGGCGGATCCAAGCGTAATCGACCGTAATAGAAACAGATGGAGTTCATTTTAAGTTTTTCCTAATACTAATGATAGACAAGAACATGTGTTGGGCAAAGGGAAAACCCAACATCGACGATGAGATGAAAGGGAAAATGTATCTTCAATATATTGAAGGCAATCTTGCTAAAAACGCGTGCGAAATGTCGAATCAAACAGACGAGCTCCTAAATCACGACTGGTGGTCGTTCTTGCCGCAGCCGCGCCGGTGGGGCCTACCATGCGGACAGGGTGCATTTCTACGTCACCTAACGGGACTTTGGCCCCCCTCCCAAGTGTCATAAAAACGCGTTGCGGCTGCGTCGCCGCACCGGTGGGTTCAGGCCTTAATTGTATTCCTGACTGCCAACCTTTCCTTAAGCTTTCTAACAGTTCCTGATTCTTCCTGGTTCGAGTCGTACGCTCTGTACCTTTACCACACCAAAACTTACTCCTGAGCGCTGCAGACCGGCGCTCTTGGCGGTTCTCTGATGAATCAGCCGATGGGGGAGGGAAGGGGGGATTGGGGGGGACAACCTATAAACCCTAAGAAGTGGACCCTCCAGGCCGTTGTGACGTGCTATAGGGTTCACCTCTATGCCTAGAGGGCCCCCTGCCACAACTTCAAGGACAAGCTCCGACCTCATAGACAGAAAGAACGAGCAGGTGAGAAGTGAGTGCTTAGTTACCTCACCCCTGCAGAAGAAGGTGAAAGAAAGGCCCCTGAAATAGATGCCTGCCTCTGTAGGCCCACAAGTAGGCTAGGTTTGTAGGGAATGCCTTCCCCACGCCCCCTACAGGGCAGGTGGTTAATACATTCATGGTGAACTTTCTTGAGAAAACTACTGCCAACTGTTGACAAACTGATTGCAGCATTTAATTCTGATCTGGCTGCAGTAATCCACCGTTCGTGCTGAGTTAAAGAATTTATTGAACATCAAATATATTACTTAATTGGTGGAAAAATTTTTATCTTTTTATAAAGTGCAGAGGATAATAAAATCAGTGTGCGAATGCTGGTTCTTAGAGCAAGAGAGCAACTACTATTGTAGGCGCACTATACTCTTGAACATCCTCTTGAATAGAGATTTATTTCATAGCTATATGAACTTGAGAGCTTGAATCATATGGTCAGAAAAGAAACAGAGTACTCACGTTTGATTCAGGAGTTGATGATGCTGAATTTTCCTGTGAGAAAAGAGAACAAAATCATTAATAGTCATAATCATATTTTATATACTTATTTATACCGTTAATTTACCACGAATCCATTAAATTTTTATAGAGGATTATAAAAGTGTGATACGTTTTAAATTTTAACATACATTGGTAATTGCCTGAAAAGGAAATATTTCCTTCCTGTCTAAAAGGACCGATCGGAAAGCGGCGTAATAACTCAGTCAACACAAAATCAACATCTTCTAAACAACAAGCACATACGAATAATACTGCCGGATATTTTCGTTTGAGGTTACCCTAATTTGTTTTGTTGTTAAATGTTTTACAAATCGCCGTTCGAACTTCATCTAGAATAATCGTTAGTCGAATATGGGGAATAGTTTGTCTGGGAAATGTTTCACATTCCTCATGTGGATCATGTATATTTCGTTTAATAATTAGATCACAAATTTCGAAACTCTCTGCCCCCTCTCTGCCATTTATCTAGAACTGCATAGAATTTCCAACGAAAAGTATTCTCTAGGAAGATATATCTAGCGAATGAAGGTATCAGCTCATTAGATGTGAGTTGTTGGTAAAAAATATATTTACGAAGCATTATATTTAGCTCCGAAATTTTGCAGCGATACCATGCGTGAGAAAAGTAGGGTAGTAGCTTCAGAAATACTTTTGTCCATAAATTTTTTTGGCTATATTAAAATTTCTCTTCAATGTAAGAATCTACTAACCAAAACCTGTTTACTCTTGTAAACGACTGCAAGTACAAAAGTATATCTAATCTAAAAATTTGCTCAGTATACATTTCAAAATGCACGCAGCAAATGACAGTGATAAGCAAGAGAATATCCAAACTCCTATTCGAGTACAAACAGACAAAGGATATCGTGTTTGGAATACGCTAGTAGCGTACTACAGTCGAATTATATTCGAGGTGAAAAAGCTTGCTATAGCATTCCGGTGTGTTCACGAAATGTTTACGTTTAATTTAGATGACCTTAACACCCTTAAATATTGACTTGCGGACTCTCTGCAGCATTTATAAGCGTGCAAATGATCATTCTGCGTCACCAGATTAAACCCAATGAAAGACTCATGAAAATACTGGAGGATGGTAATAAAGGTAATTCTACTGTATTTGTTCACGAAAATGAGAAGGAATTTAAACGTCGCCATACACTTGAAGGTCAAAGAAAACAAGGCCAATTCTATTTATACTACCTTAAGAATGAAGGAACGGAAAACCATCTGTCCCTGGAATAATAGCGAAGTCGTTGCCATAACCTTTCTATGTACGTACACTTCATTATCCTCTCATTTTCATTGAATGTAAACAAAGGCAAAAAGGAAAGTTCCTCTTGTCTAGGACGAAATGAATGAGAGGAAAAGTAACTGGCAGGTGATACAAAAATCGAACTAAACAAAGGAAAGGAAATTCAAAATGACTACGAAACATTTGTTGCATATAAGCAAAGTAATCGTGTGAATACCCGATAAAATAGAATTTATTTACCTTTTAGAATGTATTTATGCAGTTAATAATTGATATATAATATAATGTTTTTGTTATCGGAGAGATGATTGGGGTAAAGAAGGCGCATAGATGTTGCATTGTCCTTTGCATAGATGCAGAATTTATTTTTTCACATGATTTTTATCAAAAAATAAAAGGTCCGGTATTCATATTGTCGAGTTTTATTTTGGTTTAAAGATCAAAACAAAAAATCGATACAAGTTACAGATTTTTCATGATTGCGACTATTCATTCAATTTTCCGATTTATTTTGAAGCATGGTTGCTACAATAGGTGCTTAATGTTTAACGTTTTCCGGGTTTATTTAAACATTTTGTAAAATGAGTGGCTAAAGTAAAGTTCTCCTGAATATTATCATATAAGTTTTGAAATTGGTTAACGCGCATCTACTGGACCGAGCTAAAAAGATCACGGTAACCGAATTTCATGTTCAGTTAATCACTTGATGAAGTGATTTCAGTTCCTTCAATAAGATTCTTTCTAGAATAGATCTTTTTCTATTTTTCAATAGATTTTTTCTTCTTTAAGAAGAGTATCATCAGTTGATATTCATTAATTCATTGGGAAGCTGAACTCATAAATGTTGATTATAAAATGATGGGGAAATGACGAAGAAGAAATAAATATTAAACCCTCATGAAATAACTTATTAATTATGATCCCACAAATAAAAAAATCTATGATCTAGAAAAGGAACAAGTTGTGATTTATTTATTTTAGAAAGTAATTGGTAAAGGAATATTTTCTTCATTTTCAGATAACCATTTTCAGGTTGAGCGTGCTCTCATCTTAATGATTGATACGAATTAATATACGTTGAAAGTTATAGGAGACATAAGAGACTAATGCAATTGCTCGTTTTATCCTTTTAAGGTTAAACTTAATCCAATCTACTCAGATTTTTGAATTTAATATAAGGCTCACTAAATGAAGATTATTTATTGTTCAATAAATTATTATTAATTGTTTCTGAACAACTTACAACTTGTTTTTCTCCCAGTATCCTTGATCTCTTCAGTGCCCTTCTACGATTACTCCGGAGAAACTCACAGGTAAAGAAGTGCCGATAAGGGAAGGAAGTCACAATCTGGAAAAATAGAAACACAATTTTAATTCATTGCTGTATAGTAAGGATAAGTTGGGGTGATGTTCTATTGTATATATATATATATATATATAAGAGCAAGGAGTTGTCAATATCAATTCGGAATTTGACTACGATGATATAAAGAATATCCTAATCCGCATCGTTATTCTTTTCAATAAATTTATTTGTATTTTATTTAATTAATTGTAAAACACAAAATTCGTAAAGAAAAATAGTAATTCTTGTAATAAATACAGTTACCGGAAATTTTGAACTAAAATGAGAAGGGAAACTCGATCTAATAGGGTATGAAGAATAAATAGGGACCAGCTTGTAAATCAAGAAAGGAATTTGAAATATTCAGTTAAATTTAAAAATAAATACCCAAATCCTATAAGAGTGCCATTAATTACTGAATTAAACCGTTAATTTAACCCTTAAATCAATTAAATCAAATGAAATACCTG
Source organism: Pachydiplax longipennis (assembly GCA_036926295.1). Lineage (NCBI taxonomy): Eukaryota > Metazoa > Arthropoda > Insecta > Odonata > Libellulidae > Pachydiplax > Pachydiplax longipennis. The sequence continues at coordinate 4,035,599 of JAVFKF010000044.1, read as the reverse complement.
AATATTAGTTATGAGAAGCTTTTTACTGACTTGGTTACTGATAGCTTTTGTAAATGAACGCATTTTAGTGAGGACGAAAATTTGTGGGAACTCAAATTTGAAAAACCAGATGCACTTTATGCATGAATCAACTATTATAAGAAATTAAAATGCTAAAAGCTGATCCTGAATTCTATTTTCAAATTCCAATGTTCATTCAATCAATTCGAATTTGAAAATAGAAATCCATCAATGAATTAAATCTATCGGTTTAAAATCATCTTACTTAAAAATTTTTACTAAAATATTACTAGCACAATAAATTCCACAGAAAAGTAGTTTGTTTTATTCAATTCATAGCGAAATTAAAACTTTTTATAGTTATTTAAGGAAGTATATCTGATCGTTTAGTGATAGCGATATTTTTAAACTGCGAATAAAAGGTCGTATTAATTGAAAATGAGTTCCCAATCAAAATTAGATCAAAACTACATGTTCATCTGATGGGAAATCACATTGAAGATAAGGAAATTATCCAATTAATGTAATTAATAGCAGATCGCAAAGTTAAACTTAAAATTTCAAACGTAAATTTCCGTTAAAATTCCAGATGGCAGGAAAGGCTACAAGTAGAAAAATAACGGAATGTCTATTCTAAATCAGAAATTGGATATAGTAAGACGTAACTGGAGTTGATTGCTCAATTATACGACTTTAGATAATCATATAAAAATAAGTGATACAGAAGTATTAGTCGCAGCTATTCAGAAGAATATCATACTTCACAAATAAATATATTCCTTAAGTTTACGCCCTGAAAATAATTACATATATAAGAAACAACAGTTCACTATATTAACAATTTCGTTGAAATGCAAAATTATTTTAGAAAATTAAAAAAATACGATTCATGTTACTTACCAAACCTTAGGAAATCCTTAAGAAGTCCTATGGTCATCAATTACTTAGGAAAATGTCTTCTTTTTCCTTAATTAATTATAAATCACGTAAAAACTGCAAATTTATTACGATATACTTAAATTATACTTTACGATTACTGAATTTTGAATCTACCTAACACCAAGAAATTCAAATTTTAACGGATTTCTCGAAAAATTCTTCAACACTTCTACACCCGGCGAGGTTTCCAAATCAAATAGAGAATTTTGCCGAAATTCAACGGTTTTAATAACCGTGAGAGGCTGTTCAATTTTCTGTCACCCCCCCTCTTATCCCCCTACTGGAGAAAGTTGTAACTGATTCATATGTATATACTAGCATTTAAATAAATTTTCATTAATTTAAACAAAATTTAAATTTAACCCCACATTTAACAGAAAAATAATAAAGTTTCGTGCTTTTTCGATGTTTCCTTTCGTACTTTTACTCGTTTCGTCGTAAAATAAATGATCATGTGACGTCATCATGGCGTTTGTTCTACGAATTGTATGCGAAAATGAAAGAATTTCAATTATATGATTATTGTAACAAGTCCATCGAATTTACAAATAATTAACATTATATCTACGTTTAATTAATATATAAATATTATAGGGCGTAATTGTATTGTAATACTTTCTTTGTTACATCATAAGCATAACAGATGAGATTTTATAAATGCTAATAAAATGCAAATCGTTATATTTTAACCAATAAAGTAATAATTAAGATAAATAATATTTAAACATTCTCATAATCATTTCACGGAATATTGCAAAGAAACGGCATTTGATGTTAATTATAACTTTCCCACGCTGTTATCGATACCTTTCGACCCATTCTTTCACACATATTATGGTTAAGAATTTATCGCGTATTATGACTTTAGCGAGTAAAGTATTTCTTTCGGCCGAAAAACCTATATTGACAGCCTACACGGAAAATAAGTGCTGAAGATGTATGAGTAAATTAAGGGAATTGAGCGGGGGCAAAGGAAAACAGATTTAAGATGTATCATTTTGTGAGAATCTAGAGATATATCTTTGTTGATCATATGGTATTGGATAGCTTTGCCTATGAAACATTAAAAGTTCGAAAATGATGTCTAAGTTGGCAAATAAAGTGAATGATTTGCAACAATTCAATTCCCTCAATAGTACGTTCAACGATGTTCGCCGTGCTCTTATTAACACGCCATACACAAGTCTTTCAACGAAATTTCCCAGGAATATTGAAATAAATTTCTAACCATTAGATGTTTTCCTGATAAATTCTCATTATATTCGAAATGTGACGACGGAATATACAAATACTTTCTAACTAACATATAATTGAATAGCTTACGTTATTGTCCAACTAACAAGTCCAACGGCGAACGGCGAAATCTTCTTTTCGAGCTTCTATGATGTCTTCCTTAGACATCTTTTCCTTCCTTGTCTCGTACAAACGTTTTGCAGGTGGCGAAGAACTACTTCGTGTCACCATTACAAGTGCTCCATACTTGGAAAAAGTAGGTGACTACAGACACCTTAATCCTTCGATTCCTACTCACGCTATTTTCAAGGAAATCACTGAATGTAACGCTGAATACACACTACACAAACTCCATTTCACTTCTCATTATATTTGGAATTCAGAGAAAAATGTGAAAGACACCATCTTGAACACAATCCACTCAGTGAGACAAAGAACAAAGAAGGTTATGTGGCGCGACGAATGTTTCGTTAGTCACGATTTTATATACCATAATTCCTTTCAAAAGCGCGGAAACACGTCAAGACCTCATGCCATCCTCAAGAAGAGCTTTCCCATGCTTCTACGAACTTCAAATCTTAATTATTTGTCATCGGTAAGTTATATTTGAAGTCTTAGGACAGTGTTATCTGGTGGAATATCAATCGCAATATGTTTAGCAAGTGCTCCGAGTGTATGTGGAAACCATGATAAGGTGTGTTTGTGCATTAGAAACTCATTACTTACTCGTTGCTTAGTGTTACGATCGGTGATTTTTCAAAGGGTGTGTCAAAGCATAGCAGTGAGAACAGCCTTTGGTTGAATACTTATTTCATCCTTTGGAGTTCTTATGAAGGCAGGTGTTGACACAAGAGTGCAGTATTTCTGTAAAATTATAAGTCTGTAACTCAACTGTGTTGTTCAAGATGCCATCGCAACCAAACTGGATGGATTTCTTGGTAGAGATTAATGGATACGGATTCGTCGTGTCGTTCGTCGTCAAATATTGTAATTTACTTCAATTGCAATCTGAATTGGGTAAGTGGGCTAATAAGCAGAAATTATTGTGAATCATACGCCATGAATTTGAATTTGAACCACATAATTTATTTCAAAATACCAAATTCAGCTTGTAGATTGCCATTCATATAATTTTAAGCTAATTTAAAAGACGTAGAAATATGAATATCAATTTGGGAATCTTTTGATTCCACATTTCTTTCACTCATTGGCATAAGAGTAGCATTGAGGTTTCTCTGTAACTTTATTTGTATAAGGGCTGGGTAGAAGTTCCTTTTCAAGCTATGGAAGTATTTGGAGAAGAGATGAGGCTTACCAGGCAAGATGAGGGATGAGGTAGCTTTCTGCTGCATTATTCACTGAGCCTGAATGCAACATGTGGTCAGTTCTCATGAAAGTGTGCTGTAGCGTAGAAGTTTTCTTAATACCCATTGAAAAGTGTTGAGATTGTTACAATGATCAAGAATCACACATTTTTCAGTTCATATCATATAGGTACTGCCATGAATAAAACTAGGGGCATGTAATTGGAATATTTCTGTACTAATAGAGAACCGAAGAATCCTCAATTCCTCTATATATGCTGAATGCAATATCACAGAGTTACATTTAGCATCATATTTCCTTAATGAAGCATGCTATTTTCATGGTAAGTTTGCTTGAATTTTTCCCACATAATTCGCAGAGTGGCTTGACTCAAGGGGATTTATTTCACAAAAAATTAATGCCATTCATATGCCAAAACTTTTGCAAATCTCTTTTCGAATTTCATAGAGAATATGCATCCCCCATTTACTATTGACTAATAGTAGTCTTGAGCAAGTATGATATAATTAAATTCTTCCAAAGAATGAGTGATTTTGAATCCATCATCTCTGAATAACATGAATAGTGTTTTTCATAGTTTCATAGTTCTAATTTATGTTTACACTCTTAACATTCTGGTGCTGGGAGCATGTATTATTCCAGTGTATTTTTGTACATGTATTTCATAAGGTCGTTGCGTGGTCGTTCTCTGGCTCGTTGAGGAAAGAACGAAAAATACCTTCGTGTTCATTTTGCCTTGTAAGTCTCACTCTATTTTCAAATTGGCCTTTTCTGAATACTCGAATGTAGGGAAAAGCGTAATGAATAACCTAGGTAGAATAGTATTTTGTTTCTCCTCATAGTAGGCGTCTATCATATGTATCGGATTATTATCATATATATAGGATCTTTTTCGTCCCCATCCCCTTTTACAGTAAAATGTGCGCATTTACATTTTGTATCGTTGACTGGGTAAAGGTGTTATACACTTTTTGTTTTTAGTCTCGGAGGAAATAACTTGTTTGCTACATTCACGACGTCGGATGAATTCCTTTCGGGTTAGAGATATGTCTAAATATTTCTGAAATAAATATTAGAGTCGTTGATTGTCTTTAATGTAATTAATAGAAATATTCTGTGTGTTTGTTTAGATTCAACGATATTTAGATGTTTGATTTTATTCGTTACTATATGACGTATTAACTTAAATACCCAAATCATTATTCCTCTTCTTACGATATTCTAGTTACGTGAATGTATTCCGCAACTCAAGAAATATATTATGTACGTAAAGTTACGTATTTAATAAATTTTATCTTTCATTAGTTTTTCTTAAGTAATCAATAAAAAGGAATTCAAGGTATTGCGCTATGCCTTTGTTAAATAGATGGAAATGAAACAAGAGGGATGGGAATCATAACCTATTTGGAGATTAGCGAAATCATTGTGCGATAAAAGCACTGAGCGTTAAAGTAATTCATTTTCTTAAAACTTTTCAAATTAAATTATTATTATTTTATACCTATAAACTTTCAATTTAACGTTAATAAGTAATTATAATTGTCACTTTCTCCGGTAGGGGGAATAGAGGGGTGGTGGACCGAAAGAGTAACAGACACCAAAATCATCCACCAATCAGATTTCACCATTTGTTGAACCGTTGATTTTTAAGGCTAAATCTTTATTTAAAATAGAAATTTCGCCGAGTGAAGACGCCATGATGAAATTTTCGAGTAAACCGTTAAAATTTAAATTTCTCGATTTGTAGTAGATTCAAAATTGACTAATTGACTGGAATGTACTTTTAGCGTAACGCAATCAATTTACAACGTTTAAAAATCATAACTTTATAAAAAGTATATAAACGGAAATACAGTATTTCTGGCTTCATGGCATCTCTGGTGCATCGTTGGAATTTCTTCAGATGTGGTAAGCATAAAAAGTCTATTGTATTTAAGTTACTTGAGTTACTTCTGAGTTTTAAGATAGTCGTTGATTTATTGGTTCTTAAAATGTTATTTATGTGACAGCCGTTCGTGAAGAAATTTTTTCGTTACGTAAGACACTTATGATTAACTACTTTATTTAACCAATGTCTGCGTGGTTCATCTTTTAAAGGATTATCTCAGTAGCTTTAATTTTTTTTCGTGTTGAACTGCGTTGGTGGATTATAATCTCGTAAATTATTTTAAAGTAATACTATTTGTTGGTTTCATCGCTTACGATTGACTAATTTCGTAACGTAGTGGATATTTAAAATTTCGACCTTCAATACACTCGCTATGTAAGACTATTTCAACAAAAGCTATGATAAAAAAATTAATCTCTCTTACGAATTCTTTCCTTTATATCGATGAATCTTTCTCTCGTAATTTTCCTGCTTTTCCATGATTTATTCTAAATTAATTCAAATTTGAGTGCCTTTTACTTGCCTTGCCTTCAAAAGCCAAGGTTCTACTTTATGTTGAATAAAACGTTTTTATAGTCAGTTTTCTCATACTAATTAATGAGTAATAATTGTTTTTATTGTTCACAATAATAATTTTAGTATTGAATTAAATTAGTATAATTCTGTAACATTAAGGTAATGTATACAAAGTGTTGTTTCACGGTTATTGCATTTAGATTTTTAAATATTATTTTAAATAAACATTACAGAATCAGGAGATGTATTGTAGAAATACAATTTTCAAAGTTTCTTTCCAATATTTTAAATCTTATACTTCGAAATTATGCATGTATTTCCTTTTTATTATTTATTAGAATCTAATTTACATTCAATTTTTTAGCTGCTGAGGACACGCTTACTGATATTATACTGAACTCCAATTTAAATAATTTAATTTTCCCGATTGATATTGACTACATGAATACAATTAGTATTTATGTTGTTTGGACTTGTTTCTAGATTTTATGCAATTAGCATAAACGAAAATTTTTAACAGAAATTGAGCTTATAAATTTAAGAATTATCTTGCAGATTTTTGTCTTTCTGAATCACTTGAACCTTCAATTTGATTATCGATTCAAGTATGTCTTAGATGTGATTCGCGAATTTTGAATTCTTACTTATTTACAATAAATGAGTTTCATAGTCTCACATTCTGTGGTTAGTTTTCACGAAATAATTCTTTAAAGTTGCTTGTAACTGAGGCTCGAACTGAGTCGAATTGAAATTTGTAGGAATCTTAAAAATTATTTAATTGTAATCACTATTCAGTAGAAATAGTCAACAGTAATTTTATATGAATTGTAAATCAAATTTCACAATTGTTGCAAAAGATGTTCATTTTAAAAGCAGTCTCAGTTCTATATCTACTATTAGTTCCTATTAAGTCAGTTTGGATATATTTTTTCTTTGTGTTTGTTAGATAGTGTGTATTAGATGTACTACCATTTTTCTATATGCCTTTTTGTTGAATTAAATATAAAAATTATTCTACTGTATTATTTATGATGTATAATAGGATATTTTAAAAATATATTCCTAACCAAAATCCTAATCTGAATCATCATCATTGGAAACTACTCGCTCTTATATATCCATAATACAATATTACCCTAAATTATACATGCTATTCATTTGTGAATTAATGTGGTGTTTCTTTTTTTCCAGCTTGTGACATCCTTCCCTCCTTGGCACTTGTATTACCTTGGAATTTCTACCGTGTTATCGTGGAAGGGCAATAAAGAGGCATAAGCAGGACCAAGGCTAGCCGGAGAAACGCTAAAGGTAAGCAGTTACCAATTTTTTCACTTTTGAATATCGACTACGGATAGTACAGTATTAATGCTAAAACTTAATGCATAACTCGTTTATTAAAACGTATGACATGAAATCTCGGCTGGCCCGAAATGCATTATTTGTCTGTTACTTCTCGTATAGGCAATGTATTTTAATTCGTTTCAGAAAATAACCTTAGATGTGAAAGAACGGACAAGGGAAACATCTTTTCCGCAAGAAATACATTCCCACTAAATTCTCCTGATAATAAATAATGATATTTATAATGCGAATTCAACCCACCTTTAAAAATGATAATATCGTATTTCAAATGAGTTTAAAAAGTTTCAAATAATACTCTATTTCTTTTTAAGGTAGCTTAGTTGACCTACAGTCAATTAATTCTTGAAACGTTTTTTCATTACATAAATATGAATTTCTTTCCCTTATATAATAGACGATAAATATCCCTTACTGTAACACAAAGCGACGGATATCTTTATCTATCATTATCATGGAATTCGGTTATAATGAAACACGTCGCACAGTGGGCTAGAATCGAAAAAAGCTTGCCAAGAGGCCAAAAATGGTTTTTTTGAGTGCGGGTTTTGAAACTTCGCATATGTATTAAGAAAAGATTGAATTTTACCTGAATGTTAAACTTTCCTTAATTCCATGTCCGTTGTGTAAAGTAAAGGTATCTAATTCCTCTCTAAAACTGTCTTCACATATGTTTTAAGGATAATTAACCAGAATTTAACATGAAAGAGACCAATCGTTAGACTTCGTATCACCAAAAGGACAGTGAAACTGCATTCTGGGATTCCACGGTGGTGAGTCGGAACGCACCGCGCTTACGAAAAATCGACTTAACTCCCAAAACAGCACCTGAATTGAAACAGTTTCTTCGGATTCCACATATAGACACTTCTGAGTATGACGTGGTATAAGAGACTCGATGCATTAGGGCCGTTTTCCTATTTATATTCCTTACTTTATCTCGAAAATTGTCCGGAAAAGCTGTCCGCCATTTTGTTGCTTTAAATGAGCATAAACTCATTTTTGTACGCGGTGATAGCAGCCAGTCAAAAGATAAAGAATTGTTGTAGATAATTGCATCGTTGTTTCTTCCAAAAGTATCTATTTAAACCCTCCATAAAAACGCAAACTTGAATGTTTATCCGAAAAATTCGCGACTGTCCATTTCTGTGAAAATGGTTCAAGTTTGACGCCATGTATCTTTTTAACGCATAAAGATATCGAAAAACGACAAACGGGAACATAAAATTCAATCTTTTCTTAATACATATGCGAAGTTTCAAAACCCGCACTGAAAAAAACCATTTTTGGCCTCTTGGCCAGCTTTTTTCGATTCTAGCCCACTGTGCGTCGGTTTCATCGCATATTAATTCGTTTTAGGCAATACACTTAGCACGAACAACGGTGGAGATGCTAATGTTTTGTTCCAGCAGGAAATTTCTCTCGCAAAGCCATATCGGGTAGCAGAACACATAATTCCCATTCAATCTACATTTAAGTATTTTGAGTAGCGTTTGTATTCTTTTACTTTATAGGAAGAAAATTAAGACCATTTATCACTCCACTGGTGAAAACTTAAATCATTACTCAAAATATCTTCCTTTACCATATGAAAGAGGAAGAGATATCCTAATAAAGAGTATGCTACACAAAGTGAATTGTTGCGTTAAGCAATATTAAAAAAATAGTTTTCATAGATTTATTATACAAAAGAAAAAATGCATTATTAATGGGATTTTAATCATGAAATAATTTATCATTTCGTATTTGAATATCGTTTAATTTTGTTCATCATTGCTCAATTATATATTATAATCAGCATTTGTGAGTTCAGTTTCCAAATTCATTCAATCAATATCCACTTACGATCCTATGTATTTTGAATTTCGTTAAATATTTCTGTTTAATGTAATTAATAACACACTTTTAAATTTTTCGCTGAATACGAAATCATTTCATTAATCACATTGATCCACTACATAGCGCCAATTTAAAATCTTTCGTTTGTTATTACGTGAGGAACATTTATTGTAACCACTGATTCTACAAATCGTATGAATAAACCCTTAAACATTTAAACCTTCGGAGCATGTTCAGTAGCCATCAAATTTCAAAACAATCTAAACATTCACTACATTTTCGTCTTCAATTCCGTGAAAATTCGATAACTTTAATCAATTTTTTATAATTTTATCTAAAGTAACGCTGTACGATGTATATCAGGACCTGCATGAATTTCAGACTATAACTGATCCTCTTCTAATGTCGCAACTCTTATTTCTATAATTAAAATCACGAGAGAAATTAAAGTCTAAAGCAGTACAAAGAACGTGCTGTCTTAAGTTGGTCATCTCTTGGAAATAATAGACATGATCCCAAGGAAGAATAGACTTGATTAACTTTCACCTTCACCCATTCCTTGTTTATATAGACATGAGATGAATAAATCTATCAATCTTCACATGTATATATATTCGAGAAGGTAATCATCAGAAAAATAAACTTCCTTACTCACGGGTATTCGCGATAACTGTTTCGGCGTCATATCGACTTTCCTTTCGTTTCTTTTGTTAGCTTTTTGAGTAACCTGCCAGTCACTTTTCCTCTTATTTATTTTGTCCTAGATACGAGGAACTTTCCTTTTTGCCCTTGTTTACATTCAATGAAAATGAGAGGATAATGAAGTGTACGTATATACATAGATAGTTTAGGGCAACGACTTTGCTATTATCCCAAGGACAGGTTTTCCTGTTCCTTCACTCTTAAGGTATTATATACTGAAATGGCCTTGTTTTCCCTGACCTTCGAGGGTATGCCGACGTTTATGTTCCCTCTCATTTTCACGAACAAATACAGTAGAATTACCTTTATTACCATCCTTGATTCTCCAGTATTTTCATGAGCCATTCATTGCGTTTAATATGGTGACGCAGACTGATCATTTGCACGCTTATAATGCTGCAGAGAGTCCGCAAGTCAATATTTAAGGGTGTTAAGGTCTTTTAAATTAAACGTAAATATTTCATGTATACACCGGAATGCTATAGCAAGATTTTTCACCTCGAATAGAAATCGAATGTAGTATGATACTATCTCATTCCAAACATGACTAACCTCACACAGGAGATACATCGTTGCAATTTCCTCCTTCGAATTAATGTATTATCACTAACGACTCCTCCACCAGCGACACTAACTAAATATAATTTTTTATTACATCCATCCACTGGAATATTTTCACCTGGAAATTTTAAATTTTGTGTTGGAAGCAATGTTATTTTTTCTTCTACATATGCCTTAGAAAGGAATCTCAAGATTCGTGTTGAAATTATTAAACCAACATTCCTCTGATGTTCCGCTCTAAGAATATTTAATTTTTATTCATCATTTCTGTCACAGTTATATTCTTGCTTCCAGTTAAAACGGTAGTATGTGTACTTATGTAAGCCAAACTAAAAATAGTAATCTCAAATTTGAATGTTCAAAAATTTTATTTGTTTTCTATTTGAAGTTTAGCAGATGATGATTTGTCATTTACTGATTTTTTGGTCAGCTTTGCGATCTGTGAAATTTAGACAGAAAGGAAGTGTGCAACTCAAAGAATCAGACACAGTAGAATTCCTCACAAAATGCATCATTGAAAAGAAGCTCTAAATATCTTCGTATAGCTTAAGTATATTGCAAATTTATTTTTAATGTTTAAAATTATGATAGATTCGTGAGAGTATAATTGATTATATAATATATAATAGTAATTAATAATATATTTATTCTTTTCCCGCAGGAAAATTCAGCATCATCAACTCCTTAATCAAACGTGAGTACTCTGTATTTTTTCTGATCATATGATTCAAGTCTTAAGTTCGTCTAGCTATCAAATCAATCTTTATTCAAAAGTATGTTCAAGAGTATAGTGCGCCTTCAATAATAGTTGCTTATTTATCTTTGCTTCTAAAAGCTAGCATTCATACTCTGATTTTATTATCCTCTGCACTTTAGAAAAAGACAAAAAGTTAACCACCAATTTAGTAATACATTTCATGTTCAATCATTTCTTTAACTAAGCAAGAACGGTGGATTACTGCAGCCAGATCAGAATTAAATGCTGCAATCAGTTTGTCAACAGTTGGCAGTAGTTTTCTTAAGAAGTGCACTATAAATGTATTAACCACCTGCCCTGTAGGGGGCGTGGGGAAGGCATTCCCTACAAACCTAGCCTACTTGTGGGCCTACAGAGGCAGGCATCTATTTCAGGGGCCTTTCTTTCACCTTCTTCTGCAGGGGTGAGGTAACTAAGCACTCACTTCTCACCTGCTCGTTCTTTCTGTCTATGAGGTCGGAGCTTGTCCTTGAAGTTGTGGCAGGGGGCCCTCTAGGCATAGAGGTGAACCCTATAGCACGTCACAACGGCCTGGAGGGTCCACTTCTTAGGGTTTATAGGTTGTCCCCCCCAATCCCCCCCTTTCCTCCCTCATCGGCTGAGCCATCGGAGAACTGCCAGGAGCGCCGGTGTGCAACGCTCAGGAGTAAGTTTTGGTATTGGTTAAAGTAGAGAGCGAGTGACAAGATCTGGGAGGAATCGATAAAGATTAGGAAGATTAAAGAATGATCAAAAGTCAGTTAGTTATCAATTCAGTATTAATTATTATCTTCTGATTTTTGAATTTACGAATCTTTTTAAATAGGATATTTTTAACATTAGAGAATTCTAAAAATATTAATAGATTGACGATATAATTTTGAAATCGAATGTGATTAAACCTTGTGATTGAAGTTAGAAACGGGAGTTTACTTCAAGAGAAATCCACACTTTTCCACGTTTGTTTGTTTGTTTGTTTATTGAACTAAATATTGTACAATATTGGAATTACATCAACTCAAAATAAAAATCACAAAAGAAAAAAATCAAACACACAACAGCGTGCATAGTGCCTGCGACAGCCAAAAGATTATCAAATCTTGTCCGGCCATCCACCATTTAATTGCACATACAATGACTTGAAAAAAAAGACATTACATAACATCAAAGTACAATTGATGAAGAATCAGGAAATTAAAAATTTCTATTGTTTACAAATAATGAATTTACAATAACAAAATATATAGATATATATGTAATCGTACAATACATCATATTACATTTATTACAATACTATCCTAGTGTAATTTTTAGGAACTTCTATTTTTACAAATTACAAATACAATAGAAATAGAGAACAGACAAACATACATAAAACCATAAATCTAAAACATAAGAATTTTTCATACATTGCACATTTCATTCTATAAAGAGCTTTTTTAAATTTTCAAAAAAGAAATGCTCTTTTATCCATATTTGAATAACGTTCATATTCTGTTTATTAAGATTACCTGTTTTATCAAGTATATCTTTGATAACTTTAGGGCATAAATTGAAGATTTTAGTTGCTAAGTATGGTAACTGTAGCTGTGTTCCACTTTTTTTGCAGTAAGGTAATGCTGCAGATTTAGAGGTTTTTCCTCTGGTGACATAAGTGTGGTAATTATTTTTCAATAGATAGTTTTTTCCTTTTATAAATTTTACAACATTGTAAATATATAGCTGTCTTATCGTCAGTACATCAAATTCTTTGAATAATTGTACGGTAGAGTAAAGTTTTGGTTTTTTTAAAATTCTTTTTAATATCAATTTTTGTAAGATAAAATTGGGTTTAATAAATTTATCAGCCACCCCTCCCCAGACAACAATACCATATGTGATCACAGATTGAATGAGGGCATAGTATATTACTTTTAATGTTTTTACATTGAGTATTTGGTTCAGTAGATGAATTTTATACGCCAGTTTTCTTAGTATTGATTCCAGGTATAGCATGTGATATTTCCAATTAAGTTTATAGTCTATTTTCACCCCTAGGTATTTTGTTTGTTCTACAATTTTAATATTTTTGCACTTACAAGATCTGGTATTCGAGCACCAAGTACCATGTATAGTTATATTACTATCATTTTTGTTGCATAGGGTGGGTTTTTCTTCAAACAGGATGCATTCTGTTTTTGTTGCATTTAGGGTCAGGAAGTTATTATCACACCAGGTCTTAATTGTGTTATTCAAAAGCAAATTTGCCCTATTTGTTACTGCTTCCATGCTTTTTCCCCAAACTATAACCACAGTGTCATCCGCATATGCTTGTAGTTTGGCATTTTCAACATTAACTTCACATAAGTCATTTATATATATAAGGAAAAATATTGGTCCTAAAATTGTGCCTTGTGGTACTCCAAATTTGACTTCTTTTGGTTCACTCAACACTCCATTTACTTTGACCCTTTGAACCCTTTTTTCCAAATAACTCTGCATTAGTTTCAGAGCCACTCCTCTAATCCCCAGTTTGCTCATTTTTAATAGTAATCTTTCATGAGAGATGGAGTCGAATGCTTTCTTAAAGTCGAGGAATATTGCTGCACATTTGTTTCCCTTGTCTTTAAAATTACTCACTTCTTGTACTAACTTAACAAGTGCGTCACTGGTACTCTTACCCTTTTGGAAGCCAAACTGATTTTTAGATAGAATTTCACATTTATTTATAAAGTTCATGATTCTAGTTTTTATACATGATTCAAATATTTTTGCTACATTGCTAATTAAGGATATTGGCCTATAGTTTTCAGGATTTTTTGTGTCCCCTTTACCTTTGTAGATGGAGCAAATCCAACTAGTCTTTAAACTATCTGGAAAGATTCCAGTATATAAAATTTTATTAATGATGTATGTTAGTGGATTTGCAATTAAATGTTTGCATTCTTTTAATGTGCGTATAGATATTGCATCTGGACCAGTTGCTTTACTATTTCCCAAACTATTTATTGTATCTACTATTTCATTGCTATTTACTGGTGTAAGAAAAATAGATTGTGAATTATGTTTGATAATATTATCAAGATGTTCATCACCATTATGTTTTTTAGCTTCCAAGATCTCTTTTGCAAGTACGCAACCTACATTACTAAAGAATTCATTAAAGTTATTTACATCCACACTTAAGTTTACACTATCGGGTTTTATTCTTTCATTTGTGATTAGTCCTATTTGTTTCCACAATTCTTTTGGGTTGTCTTTTGCAATAGATATTTTGTCATAGAAAAATTTGTTTCTCGATATTTTTACTAATTTATTGATTAAATTTTTGTATATTTTAAACTTTTCCTGTAATCCTTCTTTGTAGTTTTCCTTTTTTAGACTTTTATGTAGTTCATCTCTCTTGGCAATTGATACTAGTATACCTTTAGTTATCCATGGTTTTCTTTTCCTTCTCTTGTGTGAAAACTTCTTCTTTTCCTTTGCACAGAGGTTTATTTTTTTACATATAACACTCAAGAGTTCACTAATACAATCATTTGGATTTTCAATTGTATACAGTTTATCCCATGTCTCTTCAGTTAGTTCTTTCTTCATAGCATCATAATCAATTGTCCTATACTTACTCACTGTACTATCTATGAACCCATTTTTACTGTTAACATTATTTAAAATCTCTCTCTTCAGTTCCAAGAAGCCTAAGACTGGATAGTGGTCTGTGATGGCTGAGTTCAATACCCCTGTAATTATGTTCTCATTTCTCAAGCCCTTTACCATTATGTGATCAATACAGGATTTTGATTTCTGTGATTCGTGTGTATGCTTATCTATTGCAGATACATAACCATTACCTGATAACATACTTAAATATTCTGAAGTTATTGCATTCATACCATCTTTTATGTCAATATTAATATCTCCAATAATTATGTGTATTTTTTCCTTGGTGTCTTCCAATGTTTGAGATAAAGAATGAATATAATCTAAAGTTGAAAGACTTGGGGATCTATATATTGCTGTTATTAACACATCACTAGATTCTACTTTTAGTTTAAGGCTAATGTAGTTACATTTATCAAGTACCTTTCCTACTTTTACACTGTTTAGTTTGTTTATCACGTATACTGTTACACCATCTGCTCTGGTATACTTACATGGCTCATGCCATGCTCTATATCCCTCTATATTGTAATAAGAAGAGGCCTCTGGCGAGAGCCAAGTTTCTGAGCAAATTATTACATCAAATGTGACATTCATACTGTCAATGAGGGCTACCATTTCTTCAAAGTTTTTTCTCAGGCCTCTGATATTAAAATGTATCAGTTTTAATGAAGATTGATTTCTTAATTTATAGATATCATATAACATGTCATTATTGGTAACTTCAAAGCAATTTTCAAAGTTATAATACTCTATTTTTTCAAAAACTGTTGTAAATACCATTTTCTTAAATTAGAATTTTTTGTTGTTATGAGACCGGTAATCAAATCTAAAATTCACTTATTTTTGTTGACCAATAATTTATTCTACTTCGTATCATTTGTAATTTCTTCATAGCCAGAGGACAACTTGGATCATCTGCTGAATGATTTGTTTCATGTGTAGCCTTAAATTTAGTATTTGCATATGAACAATTAACACATTTTTTGTTGGTAGACTTACATTCATTTGTTGGATGGTGATCAGCACAAATTCCACAACACTGGTTTCGGTTGCAATCCTTGGCTTTGTGTCCCATGCCCCAGCATTTGTAGCACCTCAGCAGGTTAACATCTTCTTTAACCTTGTATGCCCTCCATCCTAGATTTATCCACGTATCTTGTAATTTCTGAAAGGTTATTCCACTAGTTTCGATGAATAAAATCACCTTTCCGCTTTTCATTCTTCTGCAGTGCTTTACCTCGAATTCATCACTTTCTCTTATGTTCGCATTTTGAGAAATTAGTTCTGATTTTAAGTCTGCAGTGTTATATTCACGGTCCACACCAATTAGTTTGATGCAAGGGTTATTTAATCTTGTCAACTTGACAGTGTAGTCGTTTCCCATGTTTTCATTTACCGATTTTAGTAGCTTTTGAGTCCCTTCCTTGGAATTTGTTTCGATAAGCACAGCGCCCTGCCTAATTTTGGTAAATCTGTTAACCCCTATGCCACACTTTGCCGGATTGATGTTTTTCTTAACACTTTTTTCAGTCTCTTCACTTGTTTGACTAGAGTTTTTAGGAGTAATGAGGATTTTAGGGCATATACTTGTTCTTCTTTGGTTTTCTTTGGGCTGACTTCCGTTAACAACCGAAGCATATGATGGTAAAGTCTTGGTAATATTTGTTGTTTCGAGGCTTGTTTTTATTTCACCAATGACATTACAGACGTCTTCTACTTTCTCGATAATGTTTTTCTTGTTTCTCTCTGCCTTGAGATGCTTGTTCTTCGAAATACTTTTGATGCACGCTATTGTATTTAGAAGTGTAACATCGCAAGATTCACAAATCCACTTCACGAGATTTTTTACGTCCAGATACTTGTTATATTTGTTCACAGACACTTGTAAACATTTGATATGAAATTTTAATTCGCAAACGTAGCATTGTAATGACTTTTCGTCATCTAAAACAACTTTTTCACACATTTGGCATTGTTGCTCATTGACATCGTCCGCCATCTTGTCAACAACGTAATTCTTCACTTTCGATATCTCTTACGTTTTGGAGCTTATTCTTATTGTGTTTTTGGTGCCAGTGTAGGCTGTCGAAACATTTACGGCAATGCAATAACATTTGCCCAGCTGCAGTTACCTGCATTCTTAATGTTATCTCTTAGTGAAAGTAAGCGAATGATTTGGGCTGAATGCTATTCTTTTAAGTACAGCTAGTTCAAAAAAAAACTTACCACCTAAGCCGCAACCCGCATAACAGGCAGTGAATTTCCTCCGAGCGAGCCTTAAGAAGTGAGAGAGAGAGAGGAAAAACATGGCGGAGATGGTCTGCTTGAGTCATAACTCCGCCTGCAGAGTTGAAATGGATTTATTTGCTTTGTTAATATTGCAAAGATTTATTAGTATCCTGAGTTTGGTGGCATTGGCCTAGCAGAATAGTATTATAACAATACGGATGTCGTAATGCAAGAATTCAGTTATTATAAAATGGTTATAACGATTCAGTATATATTCTAGCATTGCTTCTCGCACAGAGGGAAACGTCGCACACGAGGTCCCGTTATTCCGAGGCAAACCCCCTTCCCCTCATAAAATTTGAGTCTGAGGGCGAAAGGCACGAGCAAGTCGAAGGAAATTTTCGCAAAATCTGCCTCTGAGCCGCTCTGAGCTTATGTTTAGGACTGAGATGGGAGGAAGAAAATTTCCGCACAGTTTGAATCGGTGTCGGACCAAAAATGTATAGACCTCGAATTCGACGCTTTCGCTTGCAAAACTCTGCGGTTATAATTGGTGGTATTATATAATATAATACTAGCTAATATTATGCATCGTTTAAGAGAGCAGTTATTAGCCTTTAAAATTATATACCAAAGGAGTCTATATCGATCACCAGTTTTATCACAGCCTAAGTGAATGCAATCTACACAAGTAAAGTAAGGCACACTCATGGCCATATCTAGGCTATTACATTAATATGCTACATTAAAAAACAATAAGTAAATATATAGTATGAAGTCTTGAGGCATTCTCTGCGTATTTTAGATACATTTTGTTTCATTTGATAAGCATCGAAATTAAAATTCGATCGGTAAAAAATCAGTAAATTTTATCATCTATGCAGTTGGAATTTTTACTATACCGTCCAAATCAATAGAGAGAAAATGTGCTAGAATCGATTGTCCTGAATGAATAAAGATGACGGATACGAGACTACCATCTTTCACATTAATTTTGAATTCATTAATTAATTTTTTTCGGTGTCATTGAAGTGTGAATCGAATAAACTTGATTTCTTCTGTGGATTCCTCTTGAAATGGTTGCAGTCACAAACCATTACGTTCTTAAACATTCTTCTCGCTATATTTATCACCTTTAAAAGTCCTAAAATACACAAAAAGATAGTGCGAATGAGGTTTGGTCATAATGCTCATTGAATGCTACTGTTAGCTATGAATGTAAAATTTTCAATTAATTTTGAATGTATACAAAACTACCTACATTATTTGTATTTCAATTGTTTATTATAATGTTTACAATTATTATAATGTAGAAAACGTTAAAAATACGCAAAATAATAGGGACTTGGCGAAATAGTTTTTCCCAGGGCCTTTTTACCTGTAATTCCAGCCCTGTAATATCACATGGGGAAGCGCATATGAGGCTCATGTTGAAATTTTGCTCCCCTCGGTTGATGGCTGGCCCTGCGTAACTCTCATATTTTTCGACAGAATTTAAATGATTGAGATGAATGGGTGGTGGTTTGGTATGGCTAGTCTATCTACATATTTATCGATTGGTGATATTGAAAATATTCCTTCGTATTTAAAATGTATTGTCTATGAGAAACTTTTCATCTCTCCACATTCCGTGACAAATTTGAAAAGCAAGATACAGGAGTGATTGGAAGAAGTGAATAAAGCAATGAATTCACCAGGACTTCAAGAGGGGGACTGTTTTGATAGAGATAGGGAAGTGAGAAGTGACGGCAACAGTAATACATACACTCATATGAATTTAACGACCAAAAGTGTAAGAGATATGTTAATTCCAGATTTTTGGATGAATCACAATAGGTAGGCGCATTTTTTGCTTTCCTAGTCGACCAATTGTTTACTTTGAGTAGGAGCAACGACCTCTTTTAAAAGTATAACCCACTCGCTCACCTTCTCAACTGCCTCCAGAGAAACCACTCATTTATCCAATTTAAGTAATATCTTAGTCAAAAATGATTAATATTCAAATATACAAGATATAACGTCGATGGCTCATCATACTTTCAGAAATTTCCTTCTCATGCATCAGTTTATTCCCAGGATCTCCGAAATTGTATACTATATCGATGTTCAATGTTTTATAGCAACCTTCTCTTAATTCCATAAGAAAGTTCGAGTAGTTCACTAAGCCAGTAACTAAACCATCTTCTTATCAGCAATTTATTTTGGAAAGAGATTTCGAGTTTTTTTAAACCAGTAGAAATCGCTAACATTAGTATTACTACCTATGCAAGCCAATGTTTTCTTCTAAATAACTTTAGAGATATAATTTATCGGTATTCGGCGTATAAACTTCAAGTTTCTGCGACATTGAATATGCGGAGTGTCTACAATTCCGTATTTACGTTTCAATTCATATTTTAGTGACATTATAATCGAAAATTTAGTCGATCTAGTAAGATCATCTTCAATGCTCTATCTACTTTGTATCATAGATGTTGTAAGAGAAGTTAAACGATTTGGTTCTCGTAAGCGTAAAGAATACATATTAGGTGGTATTTCTCTAATTAATTTTTCATTTCTCAAGTAATTTCAAACTACGAAATTTTGAGCTCAATATAGAGACAAAATAAAGCATAAAAAAATATTTATAAATAAACAATCACTAGTTGCCCCGTGCGAAAATTTCGCAGACGATCAGTAATACTCAATTTCCCCTACCAAATACATTACAGCAACTACTCTAATCACAACAGACGAATACACAAACAATAAGACATGCCAAAAACATCGTACCAAGAAATTCCATGTCAGTGTCAGTTTCGACATACCTCGTTAGTAGCGATAGGTATCGGTATCTACACATCCAGTAACGAAAATCTATGGGCAAATTTAAACTCTTGCGTTTTCTAATCCCTTACCACTTGAACCTTAACGAAGTCCCTAATATCTTAGAGAGTGTGAGAATGTAAATGTTATAGAATGTTTTAAAAATTTTCTTTTAGCACTATAATCACGAATAGTACGCGTCAGTATAACGATGTATGTTACCTGGAATTGAAGGAGAAGGAATTAAATAGGGAATGTGGGGGCACATGAACGTACCGAAAGGCAGAACACTTTATATATATAATTCATCCGAAACCGAATACCTCAATTCACTTAATGTATTTTTACATCACGAATTTAGACAAAAATACAAACTTCACTACCACATTGCCACCATCACATTTTGGTAAACTGTTCTTTTCTAAATACCACTTCCTTTTATGATGTGTCACGAGGGCTTCGTGTTTAACATACATAACCAAGATTCTTCTTCTTCTGCCTTCCAGGATTAGGCACATTGCCTGTTCCGGCTTCACCATCTAAGCCTTGGTCTACCAACATTTCTTTTGCCTAATGGCTTGTACTCCAGAGCTTGCTTTGGAAGCCTTTCTTGAGGCATACGTTCGACATGCTCTCTCCAGCTATTCTTGTAGCTTGTTACTTTGTCTAACATCGCCTCTATACCTAGTTCTTCCCGTATGGATGAACTCCTTATTCTATCCAGCCTTGTACATCCTTTCACTGCCCGTAGAAATCGCATTTCCGATGACTCTATTTGTTTAAGCTCTTTTTGCTTTGCTGCCCAGATACATAACCAAGATAAAGCAACAAATATACCTCCTTATTTATTTTCTATTCTTTCTCTTCGTACACTAAATATAAAAATAACTACTACTCGTCTGCAGTGAAATTGCATCTCATAAATTCACTGAATCAGATTTATTCAGTTACTGAAAGATATATAGTCAGCAATAATTAGTTGAAAGCTTGTTGTCCTGCCGGCGTAGAATGAGAGAAAATGTTACTAACAGTTACTAATTTGGGAGAGGGAAGCAAGAGGGGGAAGCATCTGCGGCGTGAGTCTCACTTTCATAAGACCATACATTGTAAAAGTGCAAAGTAAAGTACAGCAAATGTAGCAAACCCATTGCCCGCATTTTTTGAATGTCTCTCACACAAATATTGTAGTCAATCATGGTATTTTAACCAATTCACAAAACTTAGATTTCAAAATACTACTCTTAGTAGAGAACCCCGTCTACTACTACTCATACTATTAAATTGGTAGAGCATCTTTTTGTACTATACTCCGGGCATAGCGAATGGAAATGCAAGCTTGGGCTTTCGTTACGCTTGCATTCCATAGAGGTGAGTTTTCTTGAATCGCAGGTATGATATCCTATTATTTACTCTTAGATATGAATAAATGTTGTATATTATTTTTTCTGTGAGTAAAATAGAAACACTAAAAATCATTTGATAGGGTATATAGAAAATTTTCAGCAGATGAAAGTTTCCCCAAAATAAATTTGAATACTCGGAAAACGACTTAATTATTTTGATCGCATGACTCGTAATTAAAATCTCTAATTTTTCTATAAATACTCCAAAATCTAATTGTGATATGGTCGATCTTAAATTAAAACTACCGGGAAGTAATATGATGTAAAATTTTTCAAACATACCACACGGTAAAACCGTGACGCAAACTTACATATTCGTCAATGTTCATGTTTCTTTGGCTGTCGTTCTGCTCCAGCAAGATGCAATATGGCTTACTTATAAAACTGTGGTTGCGTACGACGTTGAAGTTTTCGTTCATGGAGACTATAATAATAATTGCGAGACTGCTTCAGTCACTTTATGACCGAGAATGAGTGCTTTATCCGATTTTAAAACTTGTTTACACTCGTCACTAAGTAAACAAATTGAATCTGTATATAGCAACCCGGGCCTTTTTTCGTCCAGTACACAACGGGATGATTAAAATATTTTTTCAATTTGTTTAACAAATGGTGCATTTTTGATTTGTCTGATAATTTTTCGCAGGAACCTGACAACTTACTACAGAATTTTTGCTATTGAAAGAGTATGTAGCAAGGTTACGGAACGAATTAAACTCGTATCTCGAGGTATCACTGTACATGTATCTTATCCTACACCGAATACCTCAATTCACTCAATGCATTTATGACTAAATGAATTATGGTAAAGATACAAAATATCACTGCCAGCTTTACCTAAATCTGTCGTTATAAAAACCACTTCCTTTTATACCGGCAATGAAGTGTCACTTAAATAACCAAGATAAAAGAACGAAACATACCTTCTGCATCCACGTTATTTATTTATTTTCTATGTTCTTCTCTTCATACATGAAATACAAAAATAACTACTACTCGTCTGCAGTGATCTGATCTGGGAGAGGAGAGCTAGAGGGGAAGCTAAATGTCACACTTTCATACGAATACATTGTGTTACATTGTCAAAGCGCATAGCATTCTCCCCGCATTGAAAGTCTCTTACATCGTTAATGTGGCAAAATAATACATTTTTGTGCTTCGGAAATAGCGATTTGGAATTTAAGCTTGGGCTTTCGTTAAGCTTGTACTACATGCTGGTGAGTTTTCTGAAATCGCAGGACATCCTTTTCTTTACTCAGAAATATGATTAAATGTAGAATATTATCTATTCAATGAGTGAAATATAAACAATAAAAATCATTTGATATCAGGTTTAGATATATAGAAAATTTGCAACATACGAAACCGGGAAGTAATATGATGCAAAATTATTCAAACATACCACATGATAAAACCGTGACGCAAACTTTCATATTCGGCAATGGCATGTTTCTTTGGCTGTCGTTCTGCTCCCGCAAGATGCAATGTGGCTTGCTTATTCAACTGTTATGGTTGCGTACGACGTCGAAGTTATCGTAATAAACTCAATTCCGATTTTACGTTTTACGAAACGCGCGCGATGCGTTTAAATACCGAAGAAACTTGGAACCTTTTTGTACTGATAATGCATAATAATATGGATAAATATGTTCCCTCCAAATACTCTAAACAAAATAATGAGCCTAGATGGTATAATAGAGATACTAGGAAAGCGTTAAAGAAACAAAGACGATTGCATTTGAAATTAAAAACCGTTATGAGGCTTCCTAACAACATAATAACGGATCAGGTAAAGGCCGAATATAAACGAGTAAAATCAGAAACAAAACGAATAATGCGTGATGTTTAAACGAGTAAAATCAGAAACAAAACGAATAATGCGTGATGCCCTCCGTCAATTTAAAAGGAAAGTTTTATACGAATACTTAGACGAGGACCCAAAAGCTTTTTGGTCGTACGTGCGTGAGGTCCAAGGTAAAGTTCAAACCGTAAGTTCGTTAAAAGATAACAGCGGCAAGGTAATTAGCGATTCTAAGGAAAAAGCGAATATCTTAAATGAATATTTCCATAGCGTATTTACGTCCAATATTACATTAGGCGCCCTACCAGTAGTTAATAAAGCAGAAACAATGTCGAATATCACATTCAGGGAAGACGGAATTATTAAACTTTTACAGCAGATTAAGCCAAATAAAGCTCCTGGTCCTGAGGATATACCAGCTCGAGTATTTAAAGAATTAGCTGAGAGCATAGGCCTCTTTCTTAAAGTAATATTTGAAAAATCTATAAGCGAAGGTAAGGTCCCAAAAGATTGGAAAATTGCAAATGTCACCCCAATTTTTAAAACCGGCGTAAAAGATGATCCATCGAATTATAGGCCCATTTCGTTAACTTCATTGAGTGGTAAAATAATGGAACATATAATTACTAGTTCCTTAATGGGTTTTCTCGAAACCTCTAAATTCATTGTTAAGAATCAACATGGTTTTCGTAAGACACGTTCCTGCGAGTCACAGTTAGCGTTATTAATTCACGATATCTTGAAATCGGCCGAAAGTAAAAGACAAGTCGATGCAATATTTTTGGATTTTCGGAAAGCGTTCGATAAAGTCCCACATCGTAAATTGTTGTACAAATTAAAACTTGCGGGCATCAACGAACAAGTAATAAGTTGGATAAAAGATTTCCTGTCCGATAGAGAACAACGAGTAGTATTAGATGGTATTAGTTCCAACCTAGTCAAGGTGACCTCAGGCGTCCCACAAGGAAGCGTAATCGGGCCATTATTATTCTTAATATACATTAACGATCTTAATGAACACATCGACAGTAACGCTAGAATATTTGCTGACGACACGGTTATTTACAGAGAAATAAAAAGTAATGACGATAGATTAAGCCTGTCGAATGACTTAGATAAAATAGTAAAATGGTGCGACGACTGGCAATTGGAGCTCAACGTAGATAAATGTTCAGTAGTTAATTTTTTCGAAAGAAAATCCTTTGCCAATCATAATTCATATAGCCTTCGAGGGAAAACATTATCAACTGTCGATTCGGTAAAATATCTCGGAATAACCCTCACGAATAACTTAACTTGGGGTACCCACATCCATAACATATGTGGGCGAGCTCTTAAGAAACTAGGCTTCGTCAAAAGAATAGTCGGTAAAAGCGAAGAAAAAGTCCGCGTGCGATGTTACTTTGCGCTAGTTAGGCCTCACCTCGAGTACGCATGCAGTGTATGGGACCCTGCTGAAAAGTGTTGTATTCGCGAGATAGAAAAGGTACAAAGAAAGGCAATACGCTTTGTAAAAAATTGCTATGATAAATCGGTAAGTGTTACTCGGATGCTTCAGGAGGCAGGATGGGAATCTTTAGAAGAAAGAAGGCTCAATCAGAGATTTAAATTACTTGATAAATTCAGACAGAGCACGTTCATAGAAGATGTAGCCGATATTATGCGCCCTCCTTGCTATATAGGCCGTTCTGATCCAGCGAGAAAGATCAGAGAAATAGATGTTAAAACCAGTCGATTCAAGAATTCTTTTTTTCCGAGAACAATACGCGAAAATAATCGACTGGGCAAATAGAGTCCTGGTGCTTGCACCCCCTGCCACACGCCGAAAGGCGGCTTGCAGGGTACAGATGTAGATGTAGATGTAGAAGTTTTCGTTCATGGAGACTGTAATGTTAATTGCGAATCATTTTATGCCCGAGAATAGATGCATTATCCGATTTAAAAATTTGTTTACACTCGTCAATAATTATGAATGATGGGTAATATGAGTCATGGAAGAATACGCTAAAAATAGAAACCAACGGATGGTAATCAGACTTACATAAGAATATTCCTCTAATTCTCATAATTCATACCTTAGCTGTTAAAATATTCTTGGTTCTATATGTAATCCATTATTCTAACATTCACTCCAAGGACCTTCGTAGCATCATCCTTCATCCTAGGCACATCATAATTCCCTACGAATTTTGCGAAGATGTTAATTTTTTAATGGTAATGCAAGGAAGATCATTCTAGTTGAAATAGGACCTTTGGAAAATCTGAATGATAACATAAAGTTGAAAATGTTTGGGTGCATCATATCTGAATTAGTATCTCTATATTCTGCTTTTAAAGTGAATGGCATAAACTGTATTAGCTTATTCTAAATAACTAATTCAACAACAAAAACGAAAAAATAAGTAATGTGCCTATCGTCAATTTATATAAATCAAGCTCCTCGTCAATCTATCTATCCATGGAGGGGAGCAAAATTTCAACATTATCCTCTTATGCGTTTCTTATCCCCGTGTGTTAAATACAGGGTTGGCAACAGGTATAGAGACCCTCCATCATTCCCTAGATTGGTTGACTGCAGCCCTCCATTCCTCTCTCTCTAAAGCTAACTTTACTACATCCTGATATCCCTTCTTTCCTATATCTCTCTTTATTTGGCTAATCTATTCATCCCTTGGTCTTCCTCTTGCTGCTTTTCCTTCTATTTTTCCCTCAAGTATGTATAGAGACCCTACAACATATTATTTCACTAAGGCTCTATTATTTCCCTTATTTTTAATTTTTTGCACATTTATAATTGAAATAAAAATAATTTAGGTAGTTTTGTATGCATTTAAAATTAATTGAAATTTTCACATTCATAGCTGCTGTCATCAGAATTCAATGAGCATTATGGCCAAACTTCATTAGCACTATTTTTGTGTGTATTTTAGAATTTTTAAAAGTGATAAATGTGAGAGAAGAACTTTTGAAAAACATAATGGTTTGTTAATGCAACCATCTCAAGGGAATTCTCAGAAGAAATCACGTTTATTCCATTCACACTTCAGTGACTCTAAAAAGAATTTAATTTTAAACTTAAAATTAATGTGAAAGAGTGTTGTCCTGTATCACCTTTATTTATTCAGAAAAATCGATTCTAGTTCATTTTCTCTTGATTGGTTTGGACGGTAAAGTAAAAATTCCATCTGAATAGATAAAATTTACTGATTTTTTACCAATCAATTTTTAATTTTGTTGCTTATTAAATGAATCAAAATTTATCCCAAAAATGCAGAGCATGCCACAGGATTTCATTGTAAACATTTACTATAAGTTTGTTTAATGTATTTAAAATAGTGGCCTAGATATGATCATGGGTTTGCATTACTTGTAATGATTGCATTCACACAGGCTATGATAAAGCAGGTGATTGATATGGACTCCTTATACATGTATACATCATTTTAAAGGCAAATAACTGCTCTTTTGAACTATGTATAATATGACCCACTATAACCGTGGATCTTTGTAAGCAGATGTGTCGAATTCAAGGTCTATTTTTGGTTAGACACTGGTTCAAACTTTTCTTTCTTCCCTCTCACATCAGTCTTAAACATAAGCTCAGAGGCAAGTTTTGCAAAATTTCCTCCCTGCTGCTCAAGCCATTGTCTAAAACTCAGAGGACCTGACCGCAGGAAGGGAAGGGGCTTACTTCAGTTTCTTTAGAAATAACGGGACTTCGTGTGTGACTTTCCCTCTTTGAAGAAGCAAAGATATACTGATTGGGAATAGAATAGGGAGAATATATACTGATTGGTAATAGTGACATACTATAGTAAGTTATGTGACAGTTATAATGACATACTAAGTAAGTGATTAATTCTGATCAAAATGAACTTAACATGCATTTTTTATGGGAGTGTTTTGTAGTCATCCAGAATGGAAATAAGGATAATTTGGACTGACAAATATCAAAATTTTGGTCCTATCACGTCAGAAAGGGCATGGAATTAATTTCCAAAGATTTCTCTCACGTATTTCTTACGGGAGTTTACTGACACTAGATAAATAAATACACCCACATTGGTGACTTATATAAGATACTTATGAATTAGTTCGTTGAAAGCATCAAAACTACTGCCTTTAAATCCCATTTCAAATATTTTTAGTATTTAAAAATACACTTGCAATAAAAGCAAGCCTTTTTGTTAGCTAGATATGTGATAAAGAAATTTCTATGCTAGTTTAAATAGAGAATGATTGATTTGAAAATTGTCTGAGATTTAATTTTTTATACCTGCAACCACTGATTTAGAGCACACAGTATAGTGATGTCACAAATCGTCGAATAACTAACAGAAGTGCAGCTCACCACAGCTGATTTTTTGATATATTCTAGTTGATAGATATTTAAATCATTTTACTATTTGAGAATGCGGTTGTAGACAGCGGTTTTTTTATAAACCACAATCTTTGTAATTTATTGTGAGCTTTATTGGAATCGAGGGATATACTCTATTTTAACAGATCTAAACATAAATGGAGTAAATAATCATTATAAAACTCAAGAACACAATATGTTGATGCTTTTGAATAACTTTCGTGGCAAATGAAGCAATTGTACTGAGAAAATCTATAGTCAAATATGGGGAAAAATTTTACAAAATTCTGCACATCTATATCACCCAAATTTGAATGCTAAATTTTTGGCAAAAAAATTATCAAACAGAAAAGATTAACTTTTTGGTTGAAATGGACTTTTATCTTCTACCCCAGTTAGTTTTTCAGTCTGTTCAAAAACATTTTGAAAATCGACTTTTGGTCACAGAAGTGGGCTCTCCAGACCACTGTGTGCTTCATAGGCCATAAAATCCTTTTGTGCAGATGGATAGTATTAGAGGAAGAAGTGCATGAAAACAGTTTAAGGCGGTTAGATCTGGTAATAATCAGTAACTCGATTCAATGATGTTTCTTTTGTCATGTCCAGTTTATTAAAATAATTAATCCACTTGATACTTCTTTGATCACAAGGTTTAGTTTATCTATGTAGAAATGCATGGCTTGGTACAAACACTTTTTTCTATGATTTTTGCAAAAGGATTATTAACTCTACATCAATATGTGAGAGGACACTGAATTGATAAACCTTACCTTCAATACAATCATATGATATATTACATAAAT
Organism: Pachydiplax longipennis; assembly: GCA_036926295.1. Lineage (NCBI taxonomy): Eukaryota > Metazoa > Arthropoda > Insecta > Odonata > Libellulidae > Pachydiplax > Pachydiplax longipennis. The sequence continues at coordinate 4,007,457 of JAVFKF010000044.1, read as the reverse complement.
TTCTATCATGTATCATGTGATATTTCTATAAGATAGTTTGAGGTTTTATTTGATGTTCATATCCTTGTTAAATGCAGCTCAAATTGTCTTTCTTTGATAACTATACATAATTGTATTTTGTTGAAAGATATTAAACATTATTCTCTATATTGATGGTATACATAGTAGTTATTAATGATGTTTTACAGCATTTAATAAATACAGTACCAGTTGTTTGAGAAACAACCATTTTTGACTGCTGAACAATATTTTTGAGGACTTGAGGAGAGTGTTTTGAATTTTACTGTCATTTGCATATGATTGGTCATAATTTTGAAAATAATTATCTACATCCTTTCCATCATCTCTCTATTTCCTCATTTCATGGAAAATTTATTATTCTTATTTTCATGTACAATTATAGTTTAATTTGTTTTTCAGGCACTCTCACTAGCCACTGAAGTCTGTTCTGTTTGTTGTGTTGAGTAATGATGCTTCCGTTGTGTTTGATGTTGTGGAACAATTACATTCTGTGATATTGTCTTTTTCTGCTATTTGGAACTGAACTAGGATAACCAGATGAGTCACTACTGCTGCTGTCATCTGAAAATTAATGAAAAAATGAGTAATATTTCCCTTAAATAAATATCATTTGATAGGTACATATATTGTTGGGATGCACTGTATTTCACTAAGTAATCTTACATGGCAAATCTCAATTAGAGCCTTAAGGTTTATCATTTTCTTGATGGTAGTATTTATAATGATTGTTTTCAAGAAAAAATTCAGAAAATTAAGGCTTAATTGAAAATTATGCTTTGGATTTTATACATAATGTTTAACTGTTCATTTTCCTTTCTTGATATGCTAGAAATACAATGAAAATAATTAAAGAAAATTTAGCTGATATTCAATTGAAAAATATGGATTTCACAATTAAAAACTTGTCATCTGTATCATGTCGAAGTAGCATTTTAAATTGGTGTTTTCAGCTACCATTATTATAGTTAGCTCATCCTTATCTTTCCTAACAGTATACAATTATAATTAGTTAACTGAAATCTCTTCCTTTTCTATGTTTTCACAATTTCTTCCAGTCTTGTAGGTAAAACAATTCTCTGAGAGGACTAAGATACCACTAGAGAGTGAAATTTTTGTAGTTATACCTTTATAATACTCTCTTTTGGTCTTTCATTCATTTGGAATTTTGTAGCTGATGATAAATCCTTAATTGATAACATTCCACACCTTAGGTTATTTTTGTTTTCCTTACTCTATTCTTTATATGTGCCATTTTCACAAACAGTATTCTAGAATCAAATATTAAACACAGTCCACAGTGTTTTGAATAAAGTAGGAGTCCATTATAATGAGAGGTGACAAAAATTGGAAAAGTACTCGTTATAAAGCATAATCGTTGAAGCTAAATGTCCATCCTCTTGAAGGGCAGCAAGTGCAGTTGAATGGAACTATCGAGTTTTAATTCTTATGCAAATCCTTCAGAATACGTAAGAAAAATACAGTTAGTGTCAAAAATATTATTTCTTTGATTCATATGCTCTTTTAAGAGATAATGCGACTCAGATTACTGTTTGCTTACTGGACTTTGTCTCTCACATCAGTTGACGTTTCAAAGATATTCCTCCTGTGAAGCAAATGTAGAAACGAGGCACTTGTTATAGAGATACTTCAGAAATATCCACTAGTTGTAATTTATGTAACTCCCTATCCTTTTTGCTGTGAGATGGACAATGGCAAAAAAATCACTCACTATAATGCAACTCTCATTATATGCTGTTATAATGGAATTCAACTGCATTTCCATCATTGCCTTTCTTACAAAATTAATGAAATGTGTACTCCATGTACCTGCTTCATCAGTCAGTCATTAATATTCATTCTTATTTATCTCTTGAGTAATTGCAAACCTTAGTTTTATTGATAATATTTTATTCATTATCATAAACAATGTCCTGAAGTTAAGATTCACAGTTGGTAGGATTTAAGGTTCTTGGAAAGTTTTTGATAAAATATAAAATCTCCAAAATCAAATTTATTATTTTGAATAACAGTGCACCAATTTCTCATACGTTTGTTCATGAGTATTGGGTCTACATAACTATTTTAATGTTCATCTTTCCACTTTTCAGCAATATCAGCTTTCTTATACCTGACTTACAAAATTTTGTAACTTAGTAATTGTATTAATGACTGCCGTGCTTTCAAGGAATAGACTGAAGAAGAGCAAAATGAATTTCAAGCCTAAGTAAAATGTTTAAGTGTCATGGAAATTATATAGGAATGAGAAGACTGTGGTAAAGTGTGAATGTTTTGAAGAAGTTAAAATAGAGCAGGATTATAGGCAGGGGTGCTTACTTAGATCAAAATTCTTCCAATTGTATATGTAAAGAGTGATAGTCAAACACCTTGAAGGGATTGTCGGGGTATATTAATGCAGAGAAAGAGGATCCAAAAGCTTTGATTCACTGATAATATCATCATTGTGGATGTGTATGAGCAGGAGCTTTCAAAAATTCTTACAGAAATGAAGAATTGGCTAAAAGGCCAGTACAATCTGAGGCTGAATAAGCATGAATAATAACAAGACAAAACTCCTAATTGCCAGCAGAAAAGGAAAGATTGATACCAGGATATGGTAGATGGAGTACTGCTGAGTTCTAAGGCATTGTTAACTGGAAAAAGGTGTCCTAGGATACTTTATGTAAACAAATTGTTAGAGCTTAACTGTTTCTTCATATGCAGCCAAATAAGAACTATCAGGAAAACAAGTAGTAGCTTACTTCTATTTTTTATTATTTTTCTAAGGCTTTTAACTGTCTATATCCTCCAAAACCACTGTTAGTATTCCCTACATAATCCAATCTTTTTCTCTTCATTTCTACCAACAGCTTATCATAATTCTTTGCCCCTTCCCATACATATTTATTATTAGATGCTGTATATCACAGCAGATTACATAAAATATGAGACACATTCACAGATCAATTCTTGTAGTTCTTGTGAGAGCGTTTAAACTTTCATTCAACTTATAAAACAGAAAGGCTCATGACTTATAGCTAATCAGTGACAAAGAAAATATTTAAAATTTTACTAGTACATATCCTAAATTTTTAGAGATACTCACTGATGTAAGCAAACTGAAGTCAAGACTGAAGAATCCACATGCAGTGAAGCGAAATTTTGTATGTAACAACTGATGTGAGAATAGACGTAACTGTAAATGAATAATATAAATATATAAAAATCAGTCAAGGAAGATAAGATACTTAAATAATTTAAGTGATAAATGAAAGGAAAATGTAAGACTGCTAATAGTAATTAATAGATTTATGTACAACCTTCAATCTCTCAAATAATTGAATTAATAGGAGATCATAAATAATCATCATGGATTGAGCTATGATGAAATAGGTTAATTTTGCATTCAGTTGTCTCTTACTATATTCCAATATTGATGTGATTGAAATTTATTGATATGAATCTTAAGATACATATAGTCTATGAAGTATTACTTCATCCTGTAATTTTTCTTTTATGTGCCACATTCCCTTCCAAATATACAAACCTTAGCTTGTTAGGATAATATGCCTAAAATATTGAAATGCTAAATTACCAAATAATTTAAAGTTGCAGAGAAAATGACCATTTTTCTGATAAGACAGAGCTTGTTACTTGAACTTCAAAATCCTATTTTATTGTGCTAAACTTTTATGGTGATGCTCATTATTGCATGGAATGTAAGCAAATGAATGAAACAACTTTCTACATAGAAAATAAGGCAAAGTTATGTAATTCAGCATGAAAAGGAGTTGGAAACTCAAGGAAATCTATTTTATGTGCTGTCTTTCAGTATATGGTCAATAGTTGGACGAACAAAAGTCATCAAGTCCAAGTTGAGTCCCATGTCATTGCCACTATGTCCAAAGTAGAATCTCAAATCACCAAGAATGCTTCTAAATTGATTACTGAGTCAATTAACTTCATGTAGTCATGCATGGTACAATGCTTATGGATTCTACTAGTTAGACTGTTGGAATACAAGAATAAAGATAAGAATCAGTTAAAATTTGTGAAAATACAAAACCGGAAATGGTAGTGTGAATATCTTATTGAAATGTGATTAAAATGGATTAGTCAAATGTGAAAGCTTGGTAAGTTGAACAAGAGTTTATTCTGTCCTGTTCTATTTGAAGGAATAGAACACCAAAATTCATAGTGGCTGGCCACAAAGCATGAGTTGAAGTTGTTAAAGGTTGTTGAAGCAACAGGTTGCAAATAAAATCACTAGTTGCTGAACAAAACCCAGAGGGGAGTTGCTAGTGATTAAGTATCCTACTTGTACTCAGTTCATAAGTTCTAACCTGTGTATATGGTTTGGGTACATGCATAAGTCTACCTCTCTAAACCATAACTCCAATTTCTTCTCCATGGAACAATAAAATATTTGAAAGGTTAAGACCTTTGAAGGTTTTAGTTAAAGCATATTTGAAAAGATATCTATAGTTATAAGGGTGTATAAGCAGGATATGAGAATTTATGATAGCTGAAGTAATATTTTTACCTCTAATGCAATATACTGAAAAGCTGTAGTAAATAATTCTAGGTTGCTGTTTCATCACTAAAAAATTAAGTTAAATAAAATTCAAACTTGTATTAAATTTAAAAGACAACAGAAACAATAATCATGCATTAAGTTATGATGAAAAAATGGTCAATTTTGCATCCAGTTGTTGCTAGAAGAAAGAGAAAAGGAACTCGGCGTTCAATGAACTAAGAAACAAAGGTTCTGCTGAAAACATTTCAATATAGCTGTGAATCATAGAAATTATATCAATTGATACATATTGTTTATGAAGTATTACTTCATTCGATGATTTTTCTATCTAGCGTTCATATATTCCTCTTGATACACAACTTGATGGATAATGAATCATTTTATGCTATTCTCTTTAAATCCAAAGGAATGAAGTACTAAATCAACTAATAATTAATTGATAAAGATAGAAGGATGTCATTTAATTCCATTTAATGTTGAGGGTTATTATTAAGACTGATTGTGCTCAAACTTTCATTTTAAAAGAAATCATAGTTTGATAATTTTCTATGTCTAAAACTTTACCTGTTATTTTTTTAACTTTTTTAATGGCATTCATCATTTTCATAACTTTGTATGATATTTTAGCAAATGAATGAAACAACATTCTACACATTGCCTTATATATCTCTGATGTTATTTTCATGGAACTATCAAAGTGGATAGTTCTAGCACCTTTGACAAGGTACTTACATTTAAAAGGATGCCTAACCAGGATGTGAGAGTCAATGATTACTGAAATAATTTTCTACTCTGTATGAAATCTGCTAAAAAGATATAGGAAATAATTTTAGGTTGTTATTTCATGAATAAAGAGAGATAATTAATGATCATTTCTCACCTCACGCCTAGCTTGGTGGTCCTTAACCTTTAGCAATACTTCTGATACCAAAGCCCCTGTTGAATCAGCCTTCCTCATTCCCCAAAAGGTGTAAAATACAAAAGAAAATAAAAATGCAGAGTTATCTTTCAAATAGCAAGGCAACACTCATAAATGAAGAATTTATTTATGAATCATAAATATGGGGATAGTGCTTACTTTTATAATGAGGTAATGAGTTCCTAGTGAAATATTTAATTAATTTGTCTTTACAGAATATCTGCAAATAAATATCCTTGAATAAACCTTCCTTAAGGCTTGAGCCACACCATTAGTCACAAAAATAATCTCAAATTTTCAATGTTTATATTAACTGTAGTTTAATTTATTTTATTGAGCAGGGGTACAGCTTACAGAGAGAAATTCTTAAAGTTGATATTGATATTCTTTTGAGAAAAAGTATAGCTTTCAAATGTTTTTAACTAAAAGTCGCAGTTCATACAGCTATTTTATTCATATATCACACATATCTCACTTCTCTCAAATATAATGTAATATATGTCTCGTCATCACTGAAAGAATATTTTAGGGTATGAGTTTTTCAAATGATCATGGTGGATTTAGAGTTTAAGCACACTTGCTCATGAATCAAAATAAAATTAAAACCCAGTTGGACCAAACTGCAGAAATAATGAAGAAATTAGTGAAACTTGCTGAAGATGCATTTGAGAATTTGGAATCACTCTTGAGTTCTTATCAAAAAACATCACAGTTCAGTGGGGAACACGTTAATACATCAATGACTAGGAATTAACTACAAGATTAAAACACTCATATTTCCTCTTTCATTCCATTTTAATAGTTAATAGAATTAATAAATGATCCATTTCCTGCATCTTAATTTTTCAGGAGTTAATTTATTTACTTTCATTTGTCTAAACTCTTGCAAGATTATCAGTAACATGGTTAAATTCCATAGGTCAACAAAGAGTAACTTTTTTTCAGGTTCCAACCTGAAATCAGTTATGTGTATTTATAGCTTATTTTTGGCCTAAAAATACAAATCTGATCTTTAAAAGTTTTCATTAGCTCAGATTTCTCTGATATTATTATATCAGGCATCAGTTCTAATATTATAATTCTGTACGTGGATGTTGAATAGTTCTTTGATATTTTCTAAAATTTTCCTCATTTCCACATGAAATTGAATTGAAATATAAGTGCAATTATAGGAGCATTTGAATAGGACACAAAAATGTTTGGTGTATCCATGTTACATGTCCAATAATAATGCAATTACTTTCAAAATGCCCTTAGTTTGCTATTGATGGTTTTTGTATGTACTTGATGACCTTCAAAGTAGATTTATTTCTATGTACATTACTTTCTTATGAATGGCACCTCCTGAAAGGATAGAAGAAAGTGTATTACGAATATACAGAAATACAGCTTTCAAGCAGAGCTAAGTGGACACTTCAACAGTCTCTAACTTTTGGTTATAGTTTGTTCAAGGTGATCATTAGGCAAATGGCATCACTACAAAATACAAAATCATTTTGTTAAAGAACTGTGTGATTTCACTTGCCTACTCCTATAAAGGGAAACCTTGACACTGGGGCTCAGAGGGTTATACTCCTTATGTCTTGGTGCAAGGAAATCTACTTTTTCCAAGGCTTGAATAAGATCACTGAATTCTTCTTGAATGATCTGACTCTAATTCAGTAAGAAGTTTAAAATTATGGATAAATACTTAATTATGGATTCTGTGATATGGAGGACTGATCTTGATTGTCACCTTCTGACTTTCCTTCATTTTCCTTCTCTATTTCATATAATTCTGGAGGAACAGGAGTTTCCAAATGCAGCATTAGGTGCATTGAAGATGGAACATTTGATTAGTTAATTATCGACCTTTCTTCTTGACAGTCCATTTTTAAGAGGAGACATCATGCATAATAACAATCATTCACATGATTAGAGTGTTATTGCCAGATCATAGGGATGGCAAAATTAGTACAAATTTTTCCATTTTTAGCCACCTATGTAAATTTACTGCACAAATTTTGCATTGAAGGTGAGGGTGCCCAAGATTTGTCCTTGTCTCCAACTTCAACATTATGATGAAACCAATAATTAATAATAATTATAATAATATTACCAAAAATTGGGGTTTATTTACCCTTCTGAGATGAAGAAACTTCAGCACACGTACAACAAAAATTGTCTACTTTTGCAGCATAATTCCACTTGGAACAAAAACCAAATGAACTAAATTCAACTTTTGACAATTTTTTTACCATGTTCCAATTAGATGTCAAAGTTGAAATTTATACTGAGGTGACATATGATAAAGTTCTTAAATGTGTGCAATTTCATGTTTTTCTGGTCCCCCAGCTAGTGAAAATTTGAAAAAATTCAAGAATGGGTTTTGAAAAGAATATTTCTTAAATGGTAATCTTTCCAACATTGATACTTTATGAAAAGTAATTATATCATATAGTGTAACAGCCTAAAAAAAATTAAGGCTGAAAAATTGTTCCTTCTTGAAAACTTTCTCATCAAAAGTGGAATGTTGTTCCTTTTTGACCAATAATTTTAAGCTATTAAAAATGTTTAATAAATAAATCTAGCTAGGTGATTATGATTTTATTTTATAGGTCAGAGTGTACTGAACTAAATGCAGCTTATTTAAGTCCTAGGGCAACCCATCACTGAATAATTTAAGAAACTGTAGATACCTGCAAATGCAAAATCTGAGTGCGGCCAAGTACTAAATATACAAAGTGTTCTACCTTTCGGTAGGTTCATGTGCCCCCTACATTCTCCATTTATCTCCCTCTCCTTCAAATCCCAGTAACTTATCTCACCCCTTAATTTGTCTAATAACTTCTGTCTTTGTCTTCCCCTCTGTCTTTTCCCTAGCATTCTTCCCTCAATTGCTTTCTTCAACAATCCCCCTCCTCTCAATATTTGACCCACCCATTTCTTTCGTCTATTTTTAATTACTTCAATCATTACTCTTTTCTCCTCAACCGTCCCTAGAACCTCCTCATTCGTTTTCCTATCGACCCAACTTACTTTCTCCATTCTACACCATTCCCATATCTCAAAAGCCTCTACTCTTTAAATATCCTCTCTTCTTAATGTCCACGTTTCAGGCCTGTACAACATTACACTCCACACAAAGGATTTTACCAATCTTTTCCTGATTCCTTTATCAAGTCCCTTTGCCATCAGTTCCCTTCGCTTCACAAATGCTTCTTTCGCTAATGCTATCCTTTTTCTAATTTCTGTCGAACATCTTCCATCCTTAGAAAGAATGCTGCCCAAGTATAGAAATTGATCTACTTGTTCTAATTTTATCCCATCCACCCTTATCCTTAACTTAGCTTTCTTTCCCTTGGAAAACCTCATTATTTTAGTTTTTCTTACATTACTTTCATCCCAAACTCCTTTGCTTTATCGGTTAGTGTATTTACTAGGATTTGCAAACCCCTTTCAGAATCGCACACAATAGCTTCATTGTCTGCATATCTTACTGACTTCACTACTTCCCCAAAAACCTTTGTTCCCTTATCTATTCATCCCAAGCTTCTTTGATCATTTCTTCTGCACATATGTTGAAAAGAGATGGTGATAAAGGACAGCCTTGTCTTACTCCCATCCCTAACTCTGCCCATTCCCATCCCATTCTTATTCCCCATTAGCAACTCTTACTCGTGTGGTCTGATTTAATACAAATTTAGCACTAAATGCCTATCTTTCCAATCCAACACAATTGTCTTTAGTATCACCATCAGTTTTGGCCATTGAACTCTATCGGAGGACATTTCAAAATCAATAAAACATACACAAATGTCCCTTTTAAATTCTAAGCTTCATTGTACGAGTACCCTGATTACCCCAATTGCATCCCTCGTCCCTTTCCCTCTCTGAAAACCGAACTCCCTGCATTACTCTCTTTCTGTAACGGAATCAGGATAGACTTGGTAAAATCCTCTGGCCACTTTCCGTCGTCGTAAATTTTCCTGCATAAATCATAGAATTGCTTCTTTCCCTTTCCCCCCAGATTCTTAAGAAATTCTACAGGAATCTTGTCCACACCCGTTGCTTTCTTCCCCTTCATATCCCGCAGTGCTCTATCGAGTTCACTATCCAGTATACTCGGTCCAACATCGTCTTCTTCTACTTCTTGTATACTTTCTATCTTTATCTGGGTATGCTTCATGTCTTTAGAATACAATTCTTCAACATACTATAATCTTTCCATCTTCCCCTTATGCTTGCTGGCTCCCTTAAGACGTTTCCCCTGTTATCCCTAATAGTGGCCATTTATTACTAATTTTATTCTCACAAGGAGAGACTCTCACTTTTGTCCGGGGATTTTGATGAAACTTTTTGCAGTGTTGCAGTAAGTAAAGTAATGAAAAAGTGTGACGGCGTTCGTCTGAATAGGCTTTAGTTTCGCTGCAATAAATAATTGAAAATTGATAACCGGAGTATAGGCAACCCCGCAATACACGCCCATGCTAGCCGAGTAGGCATGAAAGAACGCGATGTTCTCAGGTATATTTGTCATTAAATTTTTCTTTCGTTCGTTAAATTCTTTCCTTGATACTTACTCTTGACTTATTAATAATAATAAATAGTATGCTCAATTTGTATTCCTGTTAAGTAACCTTCGTAAGCGATATTTTTCCATTGAAAGTAGTTAACGACTATCCTAAGAACATAAAAGGAGCTTGCATTCAAGTAATTTAGGATTTCGCAATCATAAATAGCGATTGCTTTCCAAAATTTTATATAATAAACACCATTGTCTTTTTGCATATTTTGTTTGTTATATTGCATAAACATGCAAGTCTTGGGCGATATTCCTTCTCCCGGAGTTTACGACGTACTTTACTCGATTGGCTAGCAGGATGATTAGCATGATGTTAGCGTGTTCAATCCCTTACCGTCAAATAAGCGAATCGAATGTTAGTCAACATTCGACAAAGCTCTCCCAAAATCGATTCCCCGTAGGTTCTATTGGTGCGAAACGGTCTTACTTGTGAAACAATCGACACCTACGTTTGGTCTAAAGTGCTTTTATAAGCGAAAGAATGCCGGTAGTCTAGTGATGGCTTACTTATGTTCGTACCATCATAGTTTTACAAATTCCGTCATCTGACTTACTATCGTTACCTCAAATAAGCATTCTACCCTGCCATTACCTTAGTTTTTCTTTAGGTATTATCTTTAGCAATCCCAGTCACAGGGTGTAGGATATCCTGATATGAAGAAATTCTCAAGCTCTACCTAAGCGATGTTTATTATTATCCAAAAATCCATCTCTCGCTTTCAGCGATGGCAATTTTAAAAATTCTGTAGCTCGTTGGGCAGCACGACCTGCCAAACACCCAGAAGGAACCAATTATTCCTTTCTTTTCTTTGGTTTCTTTTTCTTTTCTTTTCTGGTTGTGCCAGATCCTTCACTAACCAAAACGCGACAACACCAGTGCGGCTCCTGAAAAATCTGGTGGGGGAGGTACATGCGTAATTAAAATATAGTCGTTTCTTTAGGACGCAACTAAATTTCCGCGCAAAGGATCGTTGCGGATGGAGAAAATTTGTCTAATTGTTAAACAAATTAGATGTTTTTCCCATAGCTCATCCACTAACTTGTTTTAATAACAGGCGGCCGAGAAGGCGGCGTCAGGAGAGACATCTTGCGCACGCTTGCCCATACTGATACCAGTTTTAAATATTCGGCCAAATAGTTGGAATATTGCGCGAGGTTTCCTTCCGAGATTTTTTAATATTTCGAATCACTTCATGAAAAATTGATTTATACTCGGTCGAGATCAGGAAGTGTAACAGAGAGGTGACATGTGGTAATATTGCGCGAGGTTTCCGTCCCAATACATCTTGTCTCTTGTCGCAAACACACCATAGATTACTTTTCCAATACATGAGACTGCTTCTACGGTGGTCATATTAGGGTAAAAGATTTCTGTATATTACAAGGACGTATTTAGAGGTACATCTTTCATAATTTTCCTTGAAAAAAGAACGGATTGTCAAATATGTCAAAGGAAGAATGGAGTGCCAACCTTAGAACTACCCGCTTTGGGGATGGTTAATTCCATTAAAAATTGCAAGCGTCAGCCGATTGAAACATGTGACGTTTACTGAATAACGCTCGGAAGTAGGTAATATTCAAGCATATCCACTAATAATCCTAATCTCTGGTGCCTACCCGAGGGTAGAATGCTAAATCTCTAAACAATTTCATTCCCATAACCAAAGCAAGAGACATTTGTTCGTTGGCGTTCATAATTAACCCTAATAAACCGCGCAATACAAATAAATACTCAAGAGGTACAATAATACTAATAATACCCGACAACAATGTACTCAAAACAATTTTCATAAACGCTTTGGCTAAACAGAATATACTTTACACTATAAATTCTAAATTTGACTATATTTTTCATTTTTTATTACTGATAACTTCTATGTAGCTCTTAATTAACAGGTATTAAATTACTAACGGCAGCACTCTTACCAATCATTCCAGTAATATTTTGTACATATTACAGCATTTTCCAATATTATTCTGAGTATTCCGACGCAATCCGGCGTGTTTCAATCAAGCCGTCGCATCATTTTTTTTCCTTACCGCGCACATTCGAGCAGTATAATTTCTCCATCGCCCACTGAAGCCTTAAGATAATTTAATCGGTATTTAAGGAAGTAATAACACGAAAGGGGATATGAAAGACTATGTTTAGGGAAGATGAACATTTACATAATACAACAAATATGTATGTGTAAGCTGTTGACTTCTTCACGTTTACTACACAGTTGAAATATATTTTTTGGAACACTTAAGTCCTCCTGTAGGTATTATCGTAATCAATCTCTGTCAGAAGGTGTTCGATATCCCGCGATGAAGTAATTCTCAGCCTCTACCAGAGTAATATATGTTGGTATCAGAAAATCTATCTTCCGTTGCTAGCGGTGGCATTTTAAAATTTAAAAATTCTGTAGCCCGTCGGGCAGCACAACCGGCCAAACACCCAGAAAGAACCAATTATTCCTTTCTTTTCTTTGATTTCACTTTCTTTTCTTTCCTTGTTGTGCCAGATCCTTCACTGACCAAAACGCGACAACGCCAGTGCGGCTCCTGAAAAATCTGGTGGGGGAGGTAAATCCGTGATTCAGCAGTAGCCCTTAATTCAGGACGCAACTAAGTTTCCGCGCAAAGGATCGTTGCGGATGGACGACATTGGCCTAATCGTTTCACGAAACTGTTTTTTTTTTCCCATAGCTTCTTCAGAAAATTATGTCAAAATCCAGCGGCCTATCTTGCGGCAAAAGGAGCGACAACTTGCGTACACTTGAGCAAACCGGTTCGAATTTGAATTCTTCCGCCAAAATATTGGAATTCTGCGGGAAAGTTGAAGTAGCATATAGTGTGCAGCGAGGCGACGCGACGTTTTCAGGAGGGAGGCGAGTAATTCTCGGATGATAAATACAACATTCGACTTCGAAACGTTAGGAAATTCACAAATCATGAAATTCAAATGAACTCCAAAGTTATCAAAATTAAAGCCGTTTCTGGCAGAGAAGTTATCTTGACATTTAGGATATTTACGAATGGGATAAATATATTCCTGTTATCATGCGCGTACATGTATGTTTTGATCAGTTAGTAAACGACAATACATTTAAGCTATGATTCGATTGTAGATGAGAATATAAATACAGGTACTTCGATGTTACTTTGAGGAAAGAAAGCTTTAGGAGAAGGTAATATAACCCCTATGTTCCACTCCATAAGCTTACGAGTGTCACTGGCGGCTCATCGAGTGCTCTGCATTGCTCAAGAAAAACTACTGTAGCTCAGCTAATTATTATAATATTAAAATACTACTTTGCCTGAATATTTTTAAGGTTGATTCTTTAAATTCATGCAAAGAAAGGAATATTTGAATTTTTTCACGTTCAGAAAGGTAGGTACCCCTTAAATAACTTTCGTAAGCAATTTTACTCCATTTTAAGTATTTCACTACTATCCTTAGATTGAAAAAGGAATTTGCGTTCGAATTACTTAGGATTTTCATCCATATATAGCGATTGCCTTTCATATTCTTATTTAAGAATCACTTCGATTTATATATTTATTTATTTATCTATTTCAGTATATCTGGTAAAACATACATGACAAGCAACGACAAAATAACTGTCTATATTCAGTTTCCGTTCTTTTTGTACTAGTTAGGATTTCGTAGGACCATTGTTCCTGATTTCAGTGTACTAAAGAAAAAGTCTGTAATCGATTAACGATGATGAAAATGACCTTTTTCTTTTCTTTCTTGACATTTATTATAAGGATATTTTCGAGTCATCTGGAATCGAACCAAGGATTCACTGCGCAAAAACTATCGATATTTAATACACAATTATGCATGTATTTCTTGAATTTCTATCTCGTCAGGATGTAGTGAAATTGATTACCGAAAAATGGCTTACATTCATTTCTTTCGAGAAATGCTGAAATCGGATAAATAAATTAATTTATATAAAGACAATGGTGTTTATTATATAAAATTTTAGAAAGCAATCGCTATTTATGTTTGTGAAATCCTAAATTACTTGAATGCAAGCTCCTTTTACTTTCTTAGGGTAGTCGTTAACTACCTTAAATGGAAAAATGTCGCTTACGAAGGTTACTTAACGGGATTACAAATTGAGCATACTACTATTTATTATTATTAATAAGTCAAGAGTAAGTAATTGTTTCTCTTTTCTATATAATACGTCAACCCTCCCACTTTCAGCCATCTTCTCTATTTCGTTACAATGTCCCTTCCGCCACAATTCTCTAGCTCTGTTCGTTTCCCTCCTCAATTCATTGTTCAGTGCCCTGTACATTCTACGCCTGTGTTCTGTGTTAACACTTTCCCATTACCTTCTTTCCTCCATTTTATTTATCATTTCTACCGTCACGCATGGTTTCCTAATTTTGATTTGTTTGACCCTCCCGATGGTTCTTTGAGCACTATCCTTGATGCTGGTTTTGATCTTTTTCCATCCCTCGTTTACGGTGAGTTCCTTTCTTTATCATTTAGAGCTTTGTTGACTGTCTCTTGAAACTCTCTAGCTTTCCTACTCCTGAGGGCTTCTACGTTCCATTTGGGTGCGGTTTCTGCCCTATAAATCCTTTTGAATCTTTGCTCGGTTTTCATCATTACTAAATTATGATCCGAATCTACATCAGCACCAGGATAACTTCGCGAGTTTTTTACACTATTTCTAAACCTCTTTCTTAGACAGAAATAAGTCGATTTGGTACCTATCCGTGTCCCCTGGCTTCTTCCATGTGTACCTACTGTTACGGTGTTGAAAGAGGGTGTTGGTGATGCAGAGGTTATTCCTCCTGCAAAAATCTACCAGTTTTTGTCCTCTGTCGTTTCTATTTCCTAGACCGAACTCTCCCATGTCGTCCCCATCTTTTCCCTGCCCTACCACAGCATTCCAGTCCCCCATTACAATAAGGTTTTTTATTGCCTTTCACCCTTCCAATAACCTCTTCTATTTGTTCATAAACTAAATCTACTTCATCCTCAGTGTAATCGCTAGTAGGGGGGTACACTTGCACTATCACAGTGTTTACTGGTTCAGCCTTAATTTCTACGGACATTACTCGGTCGCTTATTTGTTCGGTGGCTATCACGGCATTTCCCGCTCCCTTGTCCAACACTATAGCAACCCCTCTCTGGCTATCATTTCCCCCACTGAATATGACCCTCACATCATCGCCCCAAAAAATCTCCCATCCTTTCACCGTACTTCGCATAGACCCAGAATGTTAATGTTGGACCTCTTCATTTCTAACTTTACGTTTTCCAACTTCTCTTTCCTAAGCATCGTTCTCACGTTCCAGCTTCCTACCCTGGTTTCCTTGGTCATCTTCTTCTCTTGTGTCGTTGGGTAAGGATTTCGTGGAATGACGACCGGAGTGGCCTTGATGATCATGGGATAGATAGTCGAGGTGGTCTCCCCTTGCCTTCCTCAACAGTGTTTTTAACGTGACACCATCACTCATATAGGCTGCCCCACTGGGGTACAGACGCCTTTGCAGCCGCCTCACTGAGGTACAGACGCTGCGTGGACTACCTTTCGTCTGGCCCTACCTATTGACCTTTCTGGCATGAGTGACCCTACAAGGGACAAAGTTCCAGCCAGTATAGCTCTCTAGGTCATAGGAACACGCAAGCCCTTCACCACGTCAAGGTGTAGTCCGTAGAAGTGGAATTACTGAAATGGCCGCCATTTCCAAACAGTAAACATTAAAAATATTAAAAAAATACTTTTGAGCTCTCTAAACTTAAGGATATCCACACACCAAATATCAACTCTTTCTGTGATGGTCAAGCAACTAATTATTATTTATTCCTGGAGCACTGGGTATGGATCGAATGAGGTGAAGCGAGTTGCAGTGCATTTAGGGACTGGAGTAAGCAGAGCATCTCAAGAGGTATTTTTACTGTGTGATTCATATGGTAGGGACGGAACGTATCAAGTGGGATAGTTTGTGAGAGTCTTAAACGGGTTTTACTGTATATGGAGCGGATGTAGAAATAAGATGATACCGATGGATACTCCGAAATTACATAGTATGCAGTACAGATACAGAGGTTCGATGTATGATTTAACTGCTATAGACATTTGTTGCAGTTAAATCAAAATATATAGATTCATTTTCGCTTTTAATGGCCAAGGCATTTATTCAAAAATCAAAGAGCCAAAAACCCTTCCCTTTCGTTTCCTGATGTAAAGGAAATAAAACTATGATCAGTACAAGGGCAGTACATTGTTGCAGATACCCAAGTGATGATCCTCAATGAATAAACTTGCATAAGTCCGGACCACAAAGAAAATAAAATGGAACTCGGCTGTTAATGAATTAGAGGTTCAAAAACTCACCGGCAGATCGGCGATTTTTCGAGCCTCTCATCCGGAACACAGTTAAGAAAAAGCGAAATACAGACAGAAGTAACGTTTTCAATCAAAAAAGTAACGATGTTCTCAACTACAAACAAACTACTACAACGACTAACAAACTTGTTTACCGTAATACCCAAGTGGCATACATCTAATAGTTGAGTTGTTATTATTCTGAATCGACAATTCAACTCGAAGAAGAGATTTTCTTCATAAAGAAGATTTCTTTTCGTTTTGTTAGGGGTTAAACATTATTTTAAAATAAAAGAACCAAAATCCCTTCCCATTTTTCTGGAGTAAAAGAATTGAAAATGTGTAATATCCCGGTTATAACACTATCCCGCTTATAACGCAGATTTCATTCGGTTCCCTGAAAATCGTTGACCGGGCTTTATTGTATTTATGAAAATCAGTCCGGACCTCTCTGAACTGACTGTAGAATCTATCAAGTTAAAAATTCTGCTGAAATAGCTGTATTCGTATTGATTCTGAAGTTTAGTTCTTTGATGATAAATTGTTCATACAAAAAATAAATACGAAAAATTTACAAATCTTTGAAACTATTTTATTAAAATGCGACAGTTGGATTTGTGAGGTATTTTTCCGTATTTGCATAATCATCAGCGTTATTTAGCATGTAAAGATACGATCTGGAGAAGGAGGAAGTAAAATATTAATCGAGTATAAAAAATGTTTGATGTAAGATTGGAGACGTTTTTCATAATGCTAAATGCAACGACCAACTTGCAATTGAAATACACACCCTTCAATTGCTTCTGATGTTTCGATCCTTTTCGAAAAATTTCTGGATATCGAATTATTTACCCTTGATATTTAAAATCATATAAAATTCGAGCGGATTTCGACACGTGATTCGTACATAAGGATGGCGTTAGGCCATTCAATAGTTGAAGTGACAACAAACCGAAACTGACTTGGCTCTACACTCTCTCCACTAGTGATTGATTCTTGACTTATCTAAGGTACTTTGACTGAAAGGAGCCTTTACCATCTCTTCATTGATTTAAGATCGCTCAAAGAGAGGAGTTTTGCCCTTCGTAAAAGGCGTATCCATTGATGTTTGATGGCGCATAAATATTACATTTTGGTGGAATGAAAGGAATCAAACGTCAACACAATTCAGGGGATAGCAATTTCTTAAGAATTGTTAGTTCAGTAGTAGTTCACGTAATCGATTTTGAGCTCTCTGAGAAATGCGTCACAAATGATTTCCTATAATCGATGACACTGGATTGAATCCTTTTTATAAAAATTACTCCAATGTTTATCGATTACTAACTATTTTTTTACAAATGAAAATGAGCAGATTTCCTCACAGTATACCATTCATCATACTATAGCCTTTTCTTGAAAATATACCTGCTTTGCTTTACGCCGGACTTTAAATTCGACCAGTATGAAAGATAAAGGATAGGTTTATAATATGCCATTACGGTTTACCCGATACTTTTCTTCGTAGGGGTTCAGCACCGCCTGGAAGAATTTCGCAAAAACTCGAAGACCGGCGTTTTTCGAGAGATTTGGTCAACTTTGACCCCTGTATAATCTAAATGCGCTGGAATCAGCGTAAATGACTTAGGCAGTTGAATGCAGAATTTATTATAAAACTTCGCATGGCAATTCTTAACTCGAGAAAAGCCATTTTCGTGTTTATGGCCAGCTTTTTTCGATTCTAGCCCACTGTGCGTCATGTACTAAATAATGCTCTTAGTTTTAAAAGCAGTATTTTAAGAATACATTGAATAAAATAAAATAAAATGTTCGGTTTTTGTTTGCGTTCGTGCTTGTCTGCGTTTGTTAATCTTAAACTCGAGGAAAAGAAGTCCCAAAGCTTTCAAATTTTAAATATTTTTAACTGATTACTCTACCCAGATAATAGAATTCTTTCTATTAACCTAATTGTTCCAATCAGACTTCGGACTATTCTAAGTGCTTCCATTACAAATACACGTAAAGCTCATTTTTTGTCGTTTATCGGGTTAATATCTTTTGCAAGATACAAATTTGAAGGCATCGTAGTACAAATTGAGGCAAGTACCGGAAGAATAGAAATTCTTATTTCATCAGTGGAAATTTTTTACGATTGCTACCATGTGGGAGTGTTTCATAATCATTTTGGCAGTTATATTTTCCTTTACAACGACCAGGAAGGCTGGAAAATAAGCCAACAATCAGTGTAGAGAAAGAAAAGGGACACATTTTGGAGGACTTAGATATTTAATAATTTTGTGTACGTAGAAAATGTGGTTTTTTTTACTAAAGGCTAGTGTTGATTACCGTGAGGATGTACATCTATATTATTTCTTGAGGAATTTTGATTAATTTCTGTATATTTCCTTTTTAGTCTCCGGTTTAATCCTTCGTCTACATGTTTCACATGTTCAATATTGAACGTTTTTTCATCAAATTGATTTAGCAAAAAAGCAACGAAACATGCTTTTCATTGAGTAAATCATTCCTGAGTCTCATTTGATAAATTAAGTATCCGATATTTCCTCGAGAATCTAGAATGTCACATTCATTATTGTATTTATCGATGCAGTAAAATCCGGTTGGGAGGCTTTTCGAGGGACCAAGAGAAAACCTTATTATAAGCGGGATCTTTCTGTTTGAAAGTTGATATTTTCTGAGAAGGTATTTTTCCTCCTAAAGCATCTGTTTCGATAAAATTATTCAAATCCCTCCACCTTTACTAATGCCAAATGCATTACTTTTCAGATTAACTGTGGTTAAATTATTATTCTGTGCTTGGATCAAATAGGCAAATGATTATCTCTCAACAGCATCCGTGTAGTCATTGAATGGTTTGCTTGCAATGAATCCATAAATATTTCATATTGAAGAACCCATCTGTATTCAGTGTCGAAACTCAATCGGTGCGACCGAGCAATTTCAGTGATTTCCCAGCGGAAGATAGCGATTCATTTAATTAAACAGATTCTGTTTTGTATCGAAAAAGATCATAGTGAGCTGTTTGAGGCTGTTAAGTTTTCATTTCAACTTCAAAAGATCTTTGAGACGCTAAAATTCCAAGTATCACAGTCGAAATTTATCGAATGTTAGCTCTGCTATTCGTCAACAATGCAAGTTAAAGAGATATAACATCCCATTGCTATTTTCACTTAATTTTTTTATCATCTACATCTGTACCTACAAGCTACCATGGGAATTTCCGATTCTTTATGAAATGTATTCACCTCTTTGGAAGCAGATGAGCAGGAAGAAACAATTAACACAAAAACGAGTAAGTTGAAAGCGTTCCAAAGTATGGATGCAATAACCCAGTACTTCTCATTCAGGAATCTCGTACCGATGAAGAGGAATGCCGCATGAAAGTAGCTGTTCACCGACAGATCCAACATTAAATTAATCCCTGTGATCAGAATAGTAACTTCAAATATGCTCAATAGAAGACACCGTGTGCGGAAGAGGACCAGTTGAACACATCTCCAAGACCGGATTTTTTTCAGTAGAGAGTTATTCCGGAATTGACTGAGCCACATTGATGTGCTTGATTCTTCACTATTTTTGGCTGACAGGGCTTCCAAGGTTAGCTTTATCTCGGAGTTCAAATGAAAAATCTTAATTGTGAGATACCGAATCAAATTGTGCAAAAGAAAGCGTTGGGTTGGTATTGTGATTGATACGTAAGCAGTGGCGTAAAACTGAATTTGTCCTACTATTCCAGAGCCTTGGTGAAGAGGGTAAAATACTGGCCAAAAGGAGATGAACCACAACGCCTCCACGATCAAGTCAATGTAAACAGTACTCCTTATCCGAGGGAAATTCTTCTTTTTTTGGAAATATCTCATGCACTTGTCCAAAAGAAAGAATTCCTGGAACAACTTGTGGATATTCGTCCGTTTACGGAAATATATCACCACGTTAAGCATAACTAACACGTGTACAGAAGAGAGCCAATATCTTTGTATATTCACGTCCAATTTGTTCCACTTGCCCGGCTCGAGACCAATCGTAAACAGATAATACACAGCCGATAGACACAGAGGCATGTAAACGAGGAAGACCGCGACACTGTAGCATAATGTTAGTCCATGATTGTTGTTACCATGTTGCAATTCGATAGGGAAGGGAGCTATACCAATGAGGCGACAGAACAGAAGAAGTGGCCTCAACGAGCGATAGATATCCTCACTTTCTTTCATTTCCAGTGTTTTAGATTACCCTTGATTAGACTTTTCACTTTCATAGAGTGTTTCGGGTTAGTTTCTTCTGTCCTCCTCGGACTGTATATTCACAAGGAGACTGAATAAATTCAACTGATGCAGCTTGAACCGATACGCCCGAATGAATTCAACCGATACGCCTGAATACTTCAAAGTGAATTAAGTTCGTGAGTCAACTGCGAATTCACAATGTACGTATATATGGTTAGCTTGCCTCGAGAGAATCATTTTAATTCCATTTCCAGGTGACACAAATGGGTAGATTGTAACTGATTTGACATAGAATGGGTAGAAATGCAGGGTATACTTTTACATTAACGTAATATCGTGGTAATCCGCCAGTGGTTTATCATCACACGCTATCCAGTGCTCTCGAAGGGCTATGGCATAACTACTAATCGGCTGTAAGGGAGAAGTGTTAAGTAGAGCGGATTCCAGTTAAATTTTAAAGTCCATTTTTCCTATATAATTAACTTATTTTCCTATTTAATTAGTTGCTGAAGTTCCTTCCCCTATTTTTTACCTTAAAAGTGTTGTTATTTTCGGAGAAGTTACATTGTCGTAGCATTTTTTCTTCAGTTAGTCGTTTTACCAATACATTTGATCGTATTCGCTTACCATTAATTTTTCTCGGATTCTCGCCGTCAGAAAATTTTCCCGTTGCCATTAGGAGTTTAACCCAGATCGTTTATTTTTCATTTTCATGCCCTTTAGTTTCTGAATTTGTTTATTAATTCCTATAACATGTAGAAATAACTTCATTTTAGACTACATCTACATAAATACCCTCAAGCCGCTTTTCGGCGTGTGGCAAGGGACTAATACCCGCAATCTAAACAGCTTTTAGATTGTGCCATGCAAGTGTTTAGATTTTAGATTTAGATGAGTACCCCGCAAGCCGCCAGTCACTAAAATCAACTGGAGTATTCGCTGTCATTCAGTGAGAGACGTTTGTTTATTTCTGAAAATATACTAGAAGTATTACTTTAGTAAAGATATTGCATGCTTTAAATATGTAATACAATCTTTTAGTCTTTTAAAAAATACATCTGATGCCAACTTCATTTATTAAAAAGTCAAAAATATTATGTTTGAGGTTCGTAAAGAAGTATCTGTATGCCACGCAAAGCAATGTGATACTTCTATATATTAGTTTATCCTCTTTCCTATGAATTGGGAAAATTATTCAAGTCTGTTTGTGTGACATGGATTCAGTTTTCCATATCCTTATTATCATTCCATGTACAATAGTAAATATAGAGTCATCATCAACCTTGATCAATTCTATAATCACACCGTCTTTACCCGGTGCTTTATTATTAGTTATACTTTTAATTCTTGGTTCAATTTCATTAATCGTAGGCTCTGCTACTCCCTCCACTCTATCATTTTCTCTACACCATTGCCATCCTTCCCCTTCTTCTCCTCTTTCTCCTTCAAATAATTTACTCAACACTTGCTCCTCCTCCGTAATTTCTTATTTCATACACTCCTGGCTCAAACCCCTTTCTCATTCTATCCACTGCTCTGTGAAATTATCTGATTTCGCTCTTTTAATGCAACTCCTCTATCTTCTTTCTTTCCATTGCCTTATACTCACCATCGCTGATGAAATATCGTTATTATTCCCTGATTGTCTATATGGTAAGTCTGCTTCATTAAAGAGTGACGAGGGCCGTGTGGTCTTCGTACTTGCGCAGTCGTGTAAATAGCAGCAAAATAAGCACTCTTACAGCTCCCGAGACATGATCGCGGCCACGGATTAGCTGCTGAGAAGCTTAGCAGGTGTCTAATCTTCTGCTTTACATATTTAAAACACAATGTCTCGTGAACCAAAGGAGGGAAAAACTTATTACTAAATGGTCATTTTTATTTTCAACTCTCTGCTGAGCTAAACAGGCTTCGTCTCAAAATCACGATTCATCCATCTCCTTGTAATACATTGTGCAAATAGCAGAGCATACTTAAAAAATAAAAGACGTTAACAGATTACATAAACTGCTTACAACGCTACCCAGCTTAAGACACAGCTTACGCTTGGTCCTAAGAACAGAATCTTATCTGGATTACTCCGTATCTAGCTGGAATTTAAGTGGGTGAAAACATCCTCCCATCTTCTACAAAATAGATATTTTAAGTTAAATAATAATGCAAATAGAGAATAAAAATAAGATCACCTGCAACGATGTTAAATGGCAGGCTCTCACCATCATGAAGAGCAGGAACGAATTAAAACTAATCAATATAGTTCTTCCCATATTTGCGAGGAAAGATTTGGCAGAGGGTGCAAGGACAACTGAGTTCAAAACATGAAAGAAGGCGATCACTAAGGTTAACATTATGTGTGTTACTTGGAATAAGGTTAGAAGACCAACGATGCTGTTCATTTTAGTGCTCAAGCAGAACAAGGAAAGGTGAATTTTTCTCAATGACCTTATCCATCTGGAAGAGCGCCTCAATTGTTCATCCACTGGAGAAGATATTCCTCTGTGCTCATCCCACACACTACTGATAAAACGGATCTCTGAGTTGTACCGGCACATCCTTTGGTTGAGACATTGCAGAAGACATAGAAACTGTAGAGGAACACACGATGTTAAAATCAACATATAGCCATATAAGGCTGTCACACTTAGGTAAGGATAAGCGTGGGAATTAAACAGTATTATTGCAACACAACACATGGCAGAAATGATCATCTCAAACACCACCGTTTTCCTAATATTTGCAGAGTTACTTTTCGAGGAGAAATGTCTCATTTTCCTGTCGATGGCCACAAACTTTTCTAGTACAGCGCCGATGTCCTCCCTACGAAGAAATATGATTGACACTTCAACGGAGGATATCACTACTAAAATTATTGAGGTGCTATAAACTATAAGCTTTTGAAGTGTAATGTGACCCCTCAATACAAATGCAAATCTAACTGCGAACACCAATGCGATAATTATTCCTATCAGGCTCATTACAAATGATTGAAACTCTATCAGCCTATTATGACGAATCACATCTCCTTTTTGAATGGGGAAAGGGGCAAGTCCAAAAACCTTGCTGAAAACCAGGAGTGGTTTTAGACACCAGTATATGTCTCTCTCTTCTATCTTCTGTGACATTGCTAGCGATATTAAGGAGGGCTAATGGATAAGTTGTATAGTAATGGATGTTGGTTGCATGAGACTCCGCTAATATGAAATTCTACCCGATTAACTGACCATCATGCGCGACAAGGAAATGCAAGTATCTCGGGTTAGTTATCTTGAAAGCAACATATTTTATTGCCAAACAGTTGCAGCTAATCTACAGTTTTTCAATCAAACAATCTATTGTCTAACGTGACATTTTCTGTATCGATTCGCGGAAAACTAGAAGAAGAAAATTGCTGAACTTTTACGGAGATATTACTTTGTGATGGAGTTAATATCTAATTTGTTGACAAATTAGAATTGTATAAGTTTGTTCTGCAGTCGATCTCCTCTCAAAACATAAATAAAAGGGTTGAAGAACTTTTAATAATTTATTTACAAGATGGTGTAGTATGCCGCGAATGTTATCTTGAAATCGATTGGAATGTTATCAAGAAAGTTATTGACCACAAAAAGTTATCAAGTCATCTTAATTTGCAATGAAACATGCAATTAAATGCAGCTGGGTTGCATGTTTCTAGGCAGTTGAATTATAATTACAGAAAGAGTATCCATTAAAGGGATAATGACAACTTCTAAATGGGGAAAGTTGGCAAGCTCAAATAATACCTCTACTTATATATTCACCATTATTGATAAATCATTTTAAGATGTTAACTTAAGAGTTTAAAAATAATTAATTCTTAAGATAATTATGTAAATAGGGCCAACTAGAACCTATATCGTTTTAAGAGAAGGAAACTAACAATTTATGACGAAAATATTAAAATAATTATAAAAAAGGGTAATTTACTGAAAAGCCAATGAAATATTACAGATAAAGTGATAACGAAATAATAATACAGTACAAAAATACAGGAAAAATACTCTGAGTTTGAATTTATATCCCAGAATCACATGATTTTAAATCTGAAGCCTTCAGTTTCCTGTTGAGGATTACAAAATTATCGAGAGCAGAGCTGAAGATCTACCTTAGAAAATACATACTTGTGGCTTCGGCGCTGGGAATGGATAATACAAGGCTTAGTCTGACGGAAGTGAAAATAGTAGAAAAATCTTATTTAAAAAATCTTGACACCGAACTTGGGATTTTACTGTCATAGCTAATGAGCTGTTTGTGGCGAATCAAATTCTCTCTTTAAATGGGAAAAGGGGCGAGTCGTAGAATCCTGCTCAATAAGGGAAATGGTTTCGGACACCACTATGAAGATTTCTATTTCATCTTGAGTGCCATTCTACAATTACTAAGTTCTTCTCACATAACTATACCCTTAGAGTAACCGACGCTCTCTTTCTGTGGCCATTCTTCAAAAATAAGGCAACCAGAATTACACAACTAGGTTATAACACCATCCCGCTTAAGTCGCAGTTTTCACTTTGTCCGCCGAAAAACCGGATTTTATTGCACTCAAATAGAGCCTCGAAGGTGCTGAGTGGGTTTAGTTATCGTAAATAGGGAGATTTGATGTAAGAAAGTAATAAATTGTCGAATACCTTGTACTTATTATATCTCCATTCCATCATTTGGTGTATGAAATACCAGAACCCTATCATTTCATAGAAATCAGTCTATTTTCGGACTTATTCTCCTACAACAGCCATCTTAATACTTAAGAATAATTAAACATTAAATTAAACATATAACATCACCTCCTCAGATGTCGACTGGCTAGAGTTTAAGATGAGTGCTTGTGAATACAAGCTGATGAAGCCCCAAAGTAGCTTCTTCACACTCTTCCATATTGCGTCCCACTTTAAGTCTTCCGAATCGAATTTCTTGTGATGATGCCCGAAGAATAAGTTGGGAGGGATAAAGAAAGCGGCAGTTGATTCGCAGAGCGTGTATATCAGCTGCACTGCCATAACTGCACCAAATGTACGGTTGAGATGAGCTCCAATTCGGAATAAGGAAATATGGATGGACTTACAAACACTTGTCCTCTGTGCCAATGAAGAGCATGAACTGTTCGATTCTTCAATACCCACTCCATTCAAACTGCTTTCGCCGCTTAAACTGTGTATTTCTGTATTCAAACGGTAGATAATTCCCTTATAAATAGCCAAAAGGTTATGATATAAAAGCTTTATGTTTATATCGGCGAACATGGCGTAGTAGGATACAAATATATGAAGTTTCCCGCCCTCAATGTTAAACCTCATCTTCAAGGGGCTGTATACGTACGTATAAAACACGCACCAAAAGAAAACGATCACAATCTCCATTATGACACTCCTCCTTTGACTGTAATTGTTCTTTGATTGCTTTCTACGATCTTCCTTTGATGACAATTTTCTCAGTACTTCTTCCATAACACTTAATTCTTGCAGAACATAATGTAATTCTTTACACTTCCACAGAAAGATAGAGGCCACAAACAGCAGCAGGAAGATGGTACTAATCCAAAATACCCTGATTACTTCATCCAGTTCCTTGATAGACCTAAGTGTGCATACATAGTAAGTGGTAATTGTAATTTGGACATATGATATCAGAAGCAAAATGAGGCTGTAGAGGTATGAGAGGCGGCAGCGACTCGTCCTACGAAGATTCTGGTTCTTGATTGGGTATGGAGCCAATCCAGAGATTCTCATAAATAAGAGAAGAGGCTTCAGAGACCAGTACACGTCCTTAGGCGACATTTTCGATGATAATTTGTCGGAAGATTTCGGAAAAATTACTCTGTTTTTGGGTCGGTTTGAATAGGAAGAAAAGGAAAACAATTTGGAGGATCAAAAGTGACAGGAGGCAGTTATGAAAAGAGCTGACGGGAACATTCCTCGTTTTATTTACGCAGTATTGTGGAAATTAATGATTCATCGTGCAGAGTGTTATTAATAGATTGGGTAGAAATCGATCGAGAATATCTGTATACCTACCACAAGTCGAAGGAGGTATTTCTAATCGATCAAAAGGACGAAACAATGCTATTCTCCTCTTCATCTGAATATCATCGAGATAAAATAATATATTTAATCAGCGATTTTTTCAGCAGTCAAATATTCGTTTTATGCCATCGCTACTTGCATCTACTGTGTGGGGATTGCAAAAATAAGTAGGAACCCAATGCATTCATTAATTAGTATTAATTTTGGAGATTTGGGTTACGATTTTACAATCTTTATGAAAAAATTTGATTAAAGAGATTAATTATCTCCTCATTGAGCCTCATATTTAAAGTTTCATCTCAATATATGCCGTGAATATTTAGCTAAAATTTTTGTAAATGAAGTATTTCCTGGTTCATAGCAAGTCGGTGATGTACAAAAGAAACTCTACTGGAGTTAAACTATAATTCATAGATAAGCAATATAAAATAAATGTTCCTTGACATTTCAACAGCGGATGTAACTACTAAAATTATTGTGATGCTTTAAACTATGAACTTTTTAAGCAAAACGTGACCCACCGATACAAATGGCATTCTAATTGCTAAAAACTTTATCAGCCTTCAAAGACGAATCTCAGCTCCTCTTTGAATAAGGAAAGGGGCAAGTCCAACACCCCTACTGAAAACCAGAATTGGTTCTAGACCCCAGTATATGTCTTTATTTTGCATCTTCTCTTCCATTTTTGATTACTCTTCTCTTCTTAAGCTCTTCTCACTTAGCGATGTCGAAATCTATATATTAGTAATGGAGATTAATAATCTTTCCAGAATAAAGACGTTTTATTATTATTATTAATTGCACGCGATAAGTAAATCGATTTTTTGAGTAATCAACAGTGCAAAGTTATTTCTGATAAAGATTTTGTCTGTTATCGAGTTGGAGGAAATAATACAATTTATCTGTAGGAAGGAAAATATAAATTTCCACTTTCATTATTATCTAAAAGTTTTTATACGTGAGTATCGATCAATTGAAGCCATAACTTGAGAATGTGGCTAGAGAACCAGTACATCTCTCATTCGTTTTGAGTTTACTCAGTCTTATTCACTCACCTGTGGAACCTTCATGGCTAAGTAGTCCATTGAGAGCAATATGGTTAAGCCTAAGAACGATATAGTAAAGGAACTTGCATGTGGCTCCTATATTTGAAATTTTAGGTGATTGGCTGCATCAGGTAGCCATTATAATCGACATAGAAGTTGCAAATAGTTTGGAAGCATCATAGAAAACAATATTTTATCCCTACCAGGAGTTGCTAAACACTAGCAACGAACTTCCTACTTTATACTTATCAGTTATGGCATCTACATGCGTTTAACTAGACATCCTTTTATTATTAAAATTCATTCATCGATACCCAATTCATTAAGATAAGCCAAAGGAATCTGATTCCTGATATTTGTAAGATGATATTCTTAGGCATTCCCTATTTAATTCCCTCTCCTTCGATTAATGGTAACTTATCCCACCCCTTAATTCATCTAATAACTTTTGTCTTTGTCTTCCCCTCTGTCTTTTCCCTAGCATTCTTCCCTCGATCGCTTTCTTCAACAATCCCTCTCCTCTCAATATTTGACCCACCCATTTCTTTTGTCTATTTTTAATTACTTCAATCTTTACTCTTTTCTCCACAACCATCTCTAGAACCTCCTCGTTCGTTTTCCTTTCGACCCAAATTACTTTCTCCATTCTACGCCATTCCCATATCTCAAAAGCCTCTACTCTTTAAATATCCTCTCTTCTTAACGTCCACGTTTCACACCCGTACAACATTACACTCCACACCAAGGATTTTACCAATCTTTTCCTGATTCCTTTATCAAGGTCCTTCGTCATCAGTTCCCTTCGCTTCATGAATGCTTCTTTCGCTAATGCTATCCTTTTTCTAATTTCTGTCGAACATCTTCTATCCTTAGAAAGAATACTGCCCAAGTATAGAAATTGATCTACTTGTTCTATTTTTTTCCCAGCCACCCTCATCCTTAACTTAGCTTTCTTTCCCTTGGAAAATATCATTATTTTAGTTTTTCTTACATTACTTTCAACCCAAACTCCTTTGCTTTATCGCTTAGTGTATTTACTAGGATTTGCAAACCCCTTTCAGAATCGCACACAATAGCTTCATCGTCTGCATATCTTACTGACTTCACTACTTCCCCACCCACCTTTATTCCCTTATCTATTCATCCCAAGCTTCTTTGATCATTTCTTCTGCATATAAGCTAATAAGAGATGGTGATAAAGGACAGCCTTGTCTTACTCCCATCCCTAACTCTGCTTATTCCGATTCCCCATTAGTAACTCTTACTCGTGCGGTCTGATTTAAATACAAACTTTGCACTAAACGCCTATCTTTCCAATCCAACCCAATTTTCTTTAATATCACCATCAATTTTGGCCATTGAACTCTATCGGAGGCCTTTTCAAAATCAACAAAACATACACAAACGTCCCTTTTAAATTCTAAGCTTCGTTCTACAAGAACCCTCATAACCCAAATTGAATCTCTCGTTCTTTTCTCTCTCTGAAAACCGAACTCCCTGCATTACTCTTTTTCTGTAACCGAATCAGGATCGACTTAGTAAAATCCTCCGGCCACTTTCCGTCGTCGTAAATTTTGCTACATAAATCCAAGAAATGTTTCTTACCCTTTTCCCCCAGGCTTTTAAGAAATTCTACTGAAATTTCGTCCATACCCGTTGTTTTGCTCCCTTTCATATTCCGCTCTACCTTAGCATGGTTCTGAAATTCCAGGTTCCAACCCTTGTTTCCTTGGCCATCTTCACTCGTCTCTTATCTTTGCTCGTTGAGTAAGGATTTCCTGGAATGACGACCAGGATGGCCTTACCACAATTCCTGCCGGGAACGACACTCTCCCTAGAGGGCTGAGTCCCGTATTTGCCATTACCAATACAAATATTGTAGCACATCATGATCAAGGGATAAGTTGAGATGGTCTCCCCTAGCCTTCCTCAACAGCGTTTTTAACGTGACGTCATCACTGATATAGGCCGCCCCACTGGGGTACAGACGCCTTTGCAGCCGCCTCACTGAGGTACAGACGCTGCGTGGACTACCTTTCGTCTGGCCCTACCTATTGACCTTTCTGGTATGAGTGACCCTACCAGGAACAAAGGTCTAGGCAGTATAGCTTTCCAAGTCATAGGAACGCGCAAGAACGCGCCCTCCACCACATCGAGATGTAATCCATAAAAGGGGTTTAACTGAACATAGATGTTCCTAATAATCCGACGGTTTTCTTGAGTAGCTTGAAACGTTATTGACCAAGTAATCGATTACAAAAAGTATTCATAGGCGATCTTGATGTCTCGTTCAAAATACAAGTCTCTCTATGTATATACGGAGTATTAGAAAACATAAGGTATCGTTGAGAAATAATAAATAAATTGTTAACGGTATCCAACATGTCCGATATATCTTGGTTAATATAAGGAGGAAATATTGGTAACAACATATATCTTCTGAAAGGAGTTTTTGAAATATAACGGTAACCAATAAATGTTGAACGGATATCAACGAAATTGTCTGCTTAAATGCAGTTTATTGTTTTATATGGATACTTGCACAGTACCACAAACACTCTAAATTCAGAGTTGATGAGAACTAATGGAATCTACCAATTTTCGCGTGATATATAAGGAATTTCTTTCATATTTTACGGATTGATTTACGAGAATATTATGGTTTCTTTACTTTCTCACACATTCAATTAAACTAATAGTTAAAGTCGACGAATATTTAATAACAAACTACTTAAGTAATGAGAATAACTTTAAACAGTGACAGATAATGGCAGAGAAACGCATTGTCGAGGAAGATAGAAGAATCGATATATTACGTAGTACTTTTAAAAGTGATTCGACAGCTAAGCTCGTTTCGCCAACATGGGACCCCTCCAAATGATTACCCACTTGGCTATCCGGGAGACTTTGTTGATATAGATAGAGTATGAGAAAATAAAATTGGTCCAAGATGTCAAGTAAATATGCTAACACTGCAGCAATATACTCTTTTAGAATTGTTGGAAAAGTAAAACCAATGCAATGTTCACTAAAAGAAATGATTAATCTTAAGGACCGTATGATACATTCATCCTTATTAGTTTTGTGTGAGCTATTGACTTTTCCTGAAGATTATGAAGGAGTTTTTTCAATACGTCGCGACCCAACTTAAACTTACACAAAGTGGTCAAAGAATCGATTGATTGATATCTTTTCTTAAAAGAGGGTTAAAAGAAAATAAGTCCGATGATCGTTGTTAAGCCCCCACATCAGCCGTGTGAATACTAAAGGATATGTCATTATTAAGAGGATAAAATATCACCTGCATTGATGCCGACTCGCTGGCGCTTACGGTTAGCACTAGTGAATACATATTGATAAAACTCCAAAGTAGTTTCTTCACAGTCTTCCAGATTGCATCCCACTGTTGTTCTTCCAAATAATACCTCATGTGACGTTGTCCCAGAAACAATTGCACGGTGATATATAAGACGACAGTGGACTCACAAAGCGTGTAAATTAGTTGTACAACCGTTAAAGAACCGAATATTCTATTGAGGTGGGTGCCAATGCGGAACAAGGAAATATGAATGGACTTCCAAACACATATCCTATTTGCCAATGAAGAGCATGAACTGTTCGATTCTTCAATACCCACTCCATTCAAACACCTTTTTCCGCTTAAACTGTGTATTTCTGCATTCAAACGGTAGATAATTCCCTTGTAAATCGCCAAAATGTTATGATATAACAGTTTTATGTTTATATCGGCGAACATGGCGTAGTAGGACACGAAAATCTGAAACTTTCCACCATCTTTGTTCATCGTCATCTTCAAGGGGTTGAAAACGTACGTATAAAACACGCACCAAATGAATACAATCACAATCTCCATTACGACACTCCTCCTTTGACTGTAATTGCTCATTAATTGCTTTCTACGATCTTCCTTTGATGACAATTTTCGCAGTACTTCTTCCATGACACTTAATTCTTGCAGAACATTATGTAATTCTTTACACTTCCACAGAAAGATAGAGGCAATAAACAGAAGTATGAAGACGGTATTAATCCAAAATATCCTGACTACGTCATCCAATTCTTTGATAGACCTAAGTGTGCATACATAGTAAGTGGTAACTGTAGTTTGGACATATGATATCAGAAGCAAGATGAGGCTGTAGAGGTATGAGAAGCGGCAGCGACTCGTCCTACGAAGATTCTGGTTCTTGATTGGATATGGAGCCAATCCAGAGATTCTCATAAATAAGAGAAGAGGCTTCAGAGACCAGTACACGTCCTTAGGCGACATTTTCGATGATAATTTGTCGGAAGTTTCTAGAAACGCTGCGATGTCTTAAGTTGTCTTTGGTTCCATTAAGAAGAAAGGAAAGCAAGCTGAAGACTTAGAAGCGACAGGAGGAAATGAAGAAAAGAGCGGATGGAAAACATCGCGTCTTCCATTTCATCTCAATTAATGATTCATCGTGATGAGAGAATAATAAGCAACGCAGCGATTCGAGAAGAATCGATTCAGATAGTTAAATTGCACGATCCAAAGTAGAATGCATTTAAATATTGTTAATTTGATTGTTAGAAACATGTTTGCGATAGGTAATAGGTATAAGTTTTGGCAATTGGGTAAAGAGTGTGTTGAGTGCTTGGTATCAGAGAAAATGAGATAATTGCATTGAATAGAAATTCGAGAGTTTTATCGTCAAGAAATAATTAAAATTTACCGCTGGTTGATGACATTTGTTGTGGATGATATCACCTACTCTGCTGTACTATGGAATAGGAAATATACATGCCTACTATGTGATCGAAGAAAATTTCTTGAATCGAATAAAAGGAGAAAATCAATACTGATCTCCTCTTCATATCATTCACATCATCTGAATATCATTGTAATATCTTCATTGTAATCAGAGATATTTCTTAGTATTTAAATTTTCTTTTTATATTTTCCCCACTGGAATTAGTACTGATTGGGCATTGCATTTATAGGTAGAACCTCATTGATTAGCGAGTATTGATTTTGGAGTTACATCTACATATGTACCCTGCAAGCCGCCTTTCGGCGTATTACAGTATTAAATATTAATGGTGTGGAAAGGAAATATAGATTCTTTCTGCGTATTTCACCAGGGTGACCATATGTGTAAAGAACCCTCTCGAGGTCAAACTATCTTCATCCACAATAAACAGTAACGGTTTTGTATTTCCAAAAATACACTGAAATATTGATGAAAACAAACTATGACCCAATGTGGCCATAATTTATTAAACTACTGGAAATCCCGCGAAGTTTTCATTTATTTATTAAGTCGTTAAAAGAAGAAATTCCAATATTTTTAATTTAATGCAAATGCCTTTGTTTCCGAAGATACAATATTCAAGTCTACTTTTTTAAAACAACGACCACATTCTTTGCAGCTATTTTCATAAGAAGATGATACCGAGAATCAGTGCATCAGATACGATACAGATTCAGGAGCAATGATCTTACAGATGAGATTCTGTTGCTTAGGGGAGGTATTCTCGACATAATTAAATGCTGTTTTTCAGTACAATCCCCGTAAATTACGGTGGATGGAAAATTTTATACGACAGAGGAGAGAGTGATAAAATGATTGGATCGACAATATGTAAATTGATGAAAATCCACAGGAAGTATACTTAGATGAGTTGAAGTAAGTCGATATCTTCAAGGAGCGCTATCTACCACGGAGAGGAAACAATAGGGAGGTAAACCTCATTTGAAAATATGCATTTTAATATTTAAAATGATAGTATAAGTTAATTCATTATCAACAGTGAAAACTATTTGTAAATTGGTGCCATATATACTTCTTTACGACTTCATCAAATTTGAACAATTTTGAAACTTGAGGGTTTCGGCGGAAGCCGAGTGCTATGACGTCATAGGGGTTGATGCAAGCGTCGCTCAGTATTCCCGAGAGCCCGTTTCTGCGGCCAAAAGTCGATTTTAAAAATGTTTTCGTAAGGACTCAAAAGCTTACTGGTATACGAGATAAAGACCATTTCGATCGAAAATGCTAATTTTTCCTCTTTTATATTTTTTTTTGCCGAAAATTTAGCGTTCAAACTCGGGTGATATTGATGGGCGGAATTTCGTAAAATTTTCCCCCATATTCGCTCTTAAGATTTCCTCAGTAGAATTGCTTCATATGCCACGAAAGTTATTCGAAAGCATAAAAGTATTGTGTTCCTGAGTTTGATAACAATTGTTTACTCCATTTACCCTTAGTTTTGATAAAAAATAGTGTATCTCTGGATAATTTCAATTTACAATAAATGAAAAAATATTTTGATTTATAAAAAAACCACCCTCTACCACCGCGTTCTCACTTAGTAAACTCAATTTGAATATCTTTTAACTATAAGAAAGAAAAAGAAAGAAAAAATCAGCTGCGGTTGTGTTAGTTATTTTAACAATTTGTGACATCACTACGCCAACGGCTGTGCGCGTCAGATCGGTGGTACAAACAATTAAATCTCAGACTATTTTCAAATCCTTCGTCCTATTTTTTTAAAATAGGATAGAAACGTCTTTATCTACATATCTAGTTATTAAAAAGGTTAGTTTTTATTCCTAATATATTGTTTAAATGCTCAAAATATTTGGAATGGGATTTGAGGGCAGTAGATTTGATACTTTCGACGAACTAATTCATGAGTATTTATGCATAAACTGGCTGAAATCTCACCTAAATAGTTGCACAAAATACCCCGCCTCAGGGTCGAAGGGCACCTCAGACATGTGTGCCCGTGCAAAGAAAGTTAATGCTGCAAATCACTAAAAATATACAAAGACAAAGATTTGATCGGTCATCTGTAAGGCGTGTAGTCCATGGTTTTTATCAGAAACATTCCAAGAACTCTAAGCAGTGTTTTAGGAAATATGAAAGTGAAATTTCTGTGAAGAATAATTTCGCGCAAATCTACCGAAAATCATTAACTTTAGCTGGCTTTCCTCGATTTCGGTTCGCTGTAAAGTGAGAGCTTCGGAAGCCACGGCGACTCGAGACGCGAAGCAGATTACGCTCTCAGATATAAAAGTCAAAAATCAAAGTTCTATTCAAGATATCGTCAAGAAACAAACTGCAAATGAAAATTTCAACATTTATCTCGATTTCTCTTGCGACAATTTCTTCCTTAGGTGAGAAACCAAAAAGTTTTAGGCGACGTATAAATTAGACTGCACGAGGAAATTTTTTAATGTTACGTTCTTTGTAAATAATTTTTTACTGAGATGTTGTTACTCGAAAATAAATATCATGTGATTTTTATGCATTCAAATGATAAAATGAGCAATCGAAGAAAAAAACAGCCTTTTATGTTGAATTTTAAGAGAGTAATGACTGTTTCAAAAATGTTCGACGGATCATTCGAATTGAATTCATTCAGTTTTCGCTTTAAGCTTTGTTGTTCTTGCTATTGTGTTTCACTGTCCTTTTTTGAAAGTGGTTGAGGAACAGCTTGGTACAAAACAATATTTGTATATCATTGTTTTTAGGCTCACCACCCCAGAAGTCGAAATACTAAGGTTGAATAAGAGATCTTTACTTCTACAACGCGCGCCGACGGAGGAACACTACCAATCACGTCAGCGTACCTTCGGGAAACTAAGGAGCGTTTGAGCAACCCTCATAGATTCCAACTGTTCGCGCGCTGTTTACGGCCTTAAATTTGCGAATTCAATTCTTTTTCCACTGCTACTGTTCATTATTCCTAGTATTATTTCATTTTAAAAATATAAAAAATGGTTTTCCTCCCTATTCTAAAGAGATCTTTTTCCAGGAAACATCATAAAAAGATAGGTTCCTAAAAAGTTTACAATAAGTTAAATTATTTTCAATTGACATTTATAAGTAATACTAAAAGCATATATTTTTAGAGAATCGCTGTAAAGTAAAAATGCGAACGAAACCTATAATAAAAGTCCACAATGAATCTTCATCACCTGCTATCTGAATAGTGCCATTACTTATGATGTAGTTTACTTCGGCATGGGAATATTTTATAAGCTTTTTCTGATAGTTTTACGGATTGATAAAGACGAGATTCGCCCAATGCAAATACCAGAAATAAAATATTTTCCGTTTGTCATTGGCATTGGATAGAGAAAAATGTATCTTCCATTTGTTCCCGTTGTCATCTTCAATGTGAAGTGTCAATATAAAATTTGCTGAAGTATGATTGATACTGAATATTGAAATTCATCCAGATCAATGCTAATTGAATGATATGAAGAGAAAACCAAGTCATACTTCATACCTCATTCTGCCTCTCCAGAGATTTTGGTAGCAGATGGCGGAGAGGAGCCATTCGTGATGGCACTCTAACTTTATAGAAAGCCTTAAAATGCAAATTTAGGAAGGAATATAGAAGCGACTGTGGTGTTATAGTAATAAGTAATATTTAATTGTCCGTACGGGTAAGGAGCACATCTAATGACAGTAGAATCAAAATTATCAGCGCAGAAGCCAAAAGAAGTATTTCAACCGTTCTTCATGATTTTTCGAAGATTCTCCTATGAACGGTAAGATTAAATTTTGTTCAGACTCAAGGTTTATTAAGAAATTAATAATAATCGCGTGAGATAATTGCTATCGTTTAACACATCTGCCCTGTGATTCATTCATTATATAATAGAGAAAATATCACCTGCTTTGATGTGGACTTGCTTGAGCTTAAAATTAGCACTAGTGAATACACATTAATGAAGCTCCAAAGAAGTTTCTTCACAGTCTTCCAGATTGCATCACACTTTGTTTCTTCCAAGTCGAAACTCATGTGATGATGCTTCAAGAACAGGTTCATAGTAATGTAAAAGACCGTAGTGGACTCACAAAGCGTGTAAATTAGTTGCACAACCATTAAAGAACCGAATATTCTATTGAGGTGGGTGCCAATGCGGAACAAGGAAATATGAATGGACTTCCAAACACATATCCTATTTGCCAATGAAGAGCATGAACGGTTCGATTCTTCAATACCCACTCCATTCAAACACCTTTTTCCGCTTAAACTGTGTATTTCTGTATTCAAACGGTAGATAATTCCCTTGTAAATCGCCAAAATGTTATGATATAACAGTTTTATGTTTATATCGGCGAACATGGCGTAGTAGGACACGAAAATCTGAAACTTTCCACCATCTTTGTTCATCGTCATCTTCAAGGGGTTGAAAACGTACGTATAAAACACGCACCAAATGAATACAATCACAATCTCCATTACGACACTCCTCCTTTGACTGTAATTGCTCATTAATTGCTTTCTACGATCTTCCTTTGATGACAATTTTCTCAGTACTTCTTCCATAACACTTAATTCTTGCAGAACATTATGTAATTCTTTACACTTCCACAGAAAGATAGAGGCAATAAAGAGAAGCATGAAGACGGTACTAATCCAAATTATCCTGACTACGTCATCCACTTTCTTGATGGGTCTGAGCTTACATACATAGTAGGTAGTTATTACAATTTGAACATATGATATCAGAAGCAAGATGAGGCTGTAGTGGTATGAGAGGCGGCAGCGACTCGTCCTACGAAGATTCTGGTTCTTGATTGGGTATGGAGCCAATCCAGAGATTCTCATAAATAAGAGAAGAGGCTTCAGAGACCAGTACACGTCTTTAGCCGACATTTTCAATGATAATTTGCTATTATGTTTCCGGAAACGCTCCCCTGTCCTAGGTTTTATTCGATTTTTAGAGGAAGAAAAGAAAACAACCTGAACAATAAGCACTCTATAGGATAGCAGGTGACAGGAGGCAATATGAAAAGAGCTGAGAGAACATTGCGCCTTTCATTTCATCTAAGAAATTTTATGGAAATTAATAATTCATCGCGCAGAGAGAATTTAAGCAAAGCAGCGATTATCAGGATTAGACAGGAGTCGATTGGGTATAGTGAAGTTGCGCGTGGTCGATTTGTTATTATCAGAGAAAATGTTTCCCATGGACAATATGATCGACTGGAGTTTTCGGAAATTAGATAAGGATTGAGTGAATCAGAGAAAACGGCCATCACTGAAAATGGCCGTCCTTTACGATAATAATTCTCCGAAGACGATCTATGGGGATGGACCTATTGGAGGCAATTAGAAATAGTGAGTTATAAAAATGCCGAACTGGTCCTTGCGTTTGGCATAATTCGCATCTGAACCTCAATTTATGTCTTGCAAGCTTTAATTGTCCAAACACACATTAATTGAAAATGTTATAATAGAAAATAATAAAATTCAAAAATTGATGGAAGAATAGCTGTTATTGCATAACGCCATCGATTTCCATGAAAAATAAATGAACTACTTTCGATTGGAGGATGCCAAAACAATCTACCTGTTACTGTTTCATCTTTTTCTTTATTCCTTTTATCTTCCATGAAAATTGATAGTAAATTTCGTATTTGCGAGGAAGCAGAATAACGTAATTAAATTGTATATCTTATATTCACAATCTAGGTAGGTGGATAATAAATATCTAAACTGAGAGAGAAAGAGAGAGAAAATTACTGATGAGATAGGTTAGGTATTACTTAATATAGCCTACGCATTTACAAATTTGAATTAATGATGGTCCGACATTTTTGGAAGCAAAGCAGAATTATTAAATGGACGATTACTACGCCGAACTGCTAGGATGAAGCTGATTAGGTCATCAAAAATAGTTATTGTTTATTTGTATTTCACTTGATTAAGAATAATCTCGGACAATCTCTCCTATTTTAATAAGAGTGACATCAAATAATTAAATCATTCCGCAATCTAATAATGGAGATAGAATCATCTGTGCTGGTATTAAACGGTAAGCTCTCACCATCATAAAAAGCAGGAACGAACTGAAACTGATGAAAAGAATTCATCGTAGGTTTGCAAAGATTTCATCGCCAGACAGTGCAATTTCGGCTGTATTAAATGAAACAAACACAACGATTTTCCAAATATTGTTCCCTTTTGATCTACCATACTTGTCACTCTGTTAAAAGCCAAATCGAATAATATGCCTGAGGGCCCATTGCTTCACTCCCGAGGTGAATTCCTCGCTCAACTGTTGTTTGCTTTCACTCTTGCCTTCTTATTAATCTTAGAATTTATGATGGTAAGCTACATTCTTCTAGTGCCCTATGCAGTCCGTTTCAGCTAAACTTGCAAAATTTTTGTCGGAAGTCAACCAAAAATGTGTAAATAAAAGTATATTGATAAAACTTCTCAATTAAGTCCAAGATGGCGGCTAGGGATAAGAACGCATCACGTCTGTTTGTTGTGCTTGTGTGAGTTTTCGTAAGAATTTCTATTGTTTATTTGCTGCTTTTGAGACCACGTGATGTTCATCTTATCCTTTGGGCAAAAGTTCTCCAATTGAATGTGGAATGGTGGTCGTGTAATTGCCGCATTTCTGTTTTTACGCTTGTAAGACTCGCGTCCATACACGTCGTCGACCTCTCTCTGTGCCCTTTCCTATGTGTTTGTGCAGTGATATTGAACTAAATCCCGGTCCTCAACCTATTAAACTACCTGGTGATGCGATTTCTAGTTCTGATCGCAGCTGTGGTGTGGAGGTCACTTAATACTATGTCCAAAGTGTAAAATTGACACATGTGATATCTTCTCCGACGAATTAGCAGCTTTTGACATCTTTGCTTTGAAGAAAACATGGCTGAACCCTGCGGTACATGATTGCGAGTTATTCTTTGCAAGAACGCTTTCCGCTTGCCTCGAGGGGTGCCGACGGTAATCAAGTCTGTGCTAAACGGAGATTAGATCTAGAGACTTGCTGTGAACTGTTATGTTGTGAAGGTACTATGAAAAATAGGAATTCAGTGTATATAGGATGCTTTTATAGGCCTTCATCATCCAATGTGTCTGTATTTGAAGAATGCTTAGCTTCTATACTTAAGGTCATGTCGATTGGCCCCATAATTCTAATTGGTGACTTCAATTTGTCAATATTATGGGATTCCCCTAGTACTGGAGTATCGCATAATTCCTTGGACAGCTTTTTCTCAATAATTTTATTTCTGCTCTGGGACTCGCACAGTTCAACTCTCATCCAACACGAAACCTGGCAACGCTGGGCATGTCATCTTTCACCCCCGAAAACACCTTCCAGGAACATTTTCGACCCTCGTTGCGTCCTTCCTAAAAGAAGCCGGGGGGACCACTCTCTCAAAGACACTTTCCCATCTGGTCAAAAGTTCAATGAAAGGAGGTCAACCGTGCCCTTGAGATGATCCCTTGGTGTGTTTTACGTTCTCTTCCCATTGACCATGCTGTTGATTTCCTTTATGGCATTATCACTTCCTGCATCAGACAGTTTGTACTTTTAAAGAAACCCAAATCGAGAAAGTTTCCATCTTGGTACCGAAAACAACAACGCTCAGAATACTTAAAAAACATACGAGCATAACTATTTCTCATTTGTTGGAACAGAGTACGCCACGTGAAGGCTGAGGTTGACTGTGGATAGGAGTTGGCTAAGTTTTATGCATCACTATCCCTTGTACTCCTCCTAACCTAAGTATTAAAATAACGAAATACTAATATTAAGAAATTCATCAAAGTGGATGCTACAATAAAATTAAGTTAAATCTGAAAAATAAAATATATATGTAATCATTTATGATTATTAAAAGGACATAAATGCTTTATGCTTTTTATCTTCTCGCAAGAGATGTATTTTGGCCCGCAATCTTGGGATCTGAAATCATAATTAGCATCCTCAAAGTATGGAAAGAGCTACGATGCCGAAATAAGTCACAGAAACTAAAGAGAATTTTACTTACTATAAACGGAACGGATCCAGGAAAAAGTCCCGCAGGAAAAAGTTCCGCGGGTTAGATTTAAATTTAGATGAGTACCCCGCAAGCCGCCAGTGGCGTATGGCAGGGGGTGTAATGACACCATCTTAGTATTCTAATCGACCCTATTAGCTTCTCTAATAGCTCGCGGGAAGAACGACCAGAAATAACTATCTGTCCTTGCTATTTCCTCCTTATAACGCTTGGTTGATGCCTCTCGGAGATCGCGCTCACTACTAACCGGAATCAAAGTTTCATTCACCTCGTCCCTAAATTCGGAACCGAGGAACTTTTCGAAAAGTTTCCTTCGGTAATCGTTTCTTCTCTCCTGAAGTGAATTCTAACCGAGGGATTCTATCATGGACGTAACGCTACTGTCGAACCTGAAATCTCCTGTAACGAAACGAGCTGCTCTACGTTGGGCCGTTTCTAAGTCTGAGACCAAACCTACCTCGTGTGGATCCCAAATCGCGCAGCAATATTCGAGATTAGGTCGAATGAGTGAAAAATAAGCTATTTCTTTTACTCTTGATGAGCATCCCTTCAGCGTTCTACCTGTTAGTCTCTGTATTATTTATTAATAGGGTCTTAAAGGATGATTCCTGGAGTTTTCCGTTTCAAGAGTGGTAAAATCCAGGAGGTTAAGTTTAAATATAATTTTAAGTACCGCAGAATGTATATTTATCATTGATGAACAGCGTAAATATGTTTGTTGACTTGATCTAACTGATCTATGACGTTAACTTGATCATGCGTGAATTAGCTCTACTTATAAACATAATTTAATTTGGCTAAAACAACTTTCTTAACAGAAACTTAGCACTCCTAGAAACTTCTAAAATATTTCAAAATATCTTTGTATAAAGATAAGATATAATTTACATAACTCAAAAATTAAGAAGGATTGTCAATCTAAAGGTATATGAGAAAATAAACATGCACGATATCTATAATGTTTATTTTTCTCGATATTGACAGCAAACTAAGGACAATCACAATTATTTATCTACGAGTAAGATACATTTTTGTATTTGATATATGGAAATTAAGTTTTAAATACTGTTATTGGAATATAATGAACATTACGTCACAATAAATAAGAATTAAAACATTTGAATATTTATAGCAAAAGATAATAAAGAGTATTTTTATTATAACTTAAACAAATGTTTTGACTGATTCCGTGCTTCTTCCAATATTTTTGGACTATTCTTAAGAAATGTATAAAATTCTTTACATTGTAAACTAACTTTGTAAAATAGCTGCAATTCTGCTTTAAGCAGCTTGTTACTTAATCTGTTTCTTTCCTTACTTTAGAATCTGTCTCATGATACTAAATGATCTTTCTCAGGCGGCGTTTGAAATTGATATCGTCATGATAAACGAGACCGGTTTTATGAGTTCTTCGCCTGAATTATTTTCTTTTACCTCTTTGTAAAATTGTTCACAGAGTACGCGGCTATATTTAACTACATT
The DNA here is from genome assembly GCA_036926295.1 of Pachydiplax longipennis. Lineage (NCBI taxonomy): Eukaryota > Metazoa > Arthropoda > Insecta > Odonata > Libellulidae > Pachydiplax > Pachydiplax longipennis. The sequence goes on along the minus strand of JAVFKF010000044.1, from coordinate 3,965,474 downwards.
ATTGTGAATAATAGATTTTAAGTTGTTTGATGTCGATTCACTTTCTTCTTTCGTAAAAATACGTTAGTGCTGTTCTGATGGCACTCACTTTTCAAAAACCTTGCACAATCACGGAAAATAGTTTTAACTTTCCTTTATTGGAAACATCTAAAGCTAAAGAAAAATATTTATATTTTTTGAGCTATAAACTTGGATTTCCTGACCTGCTGTGGCGAATAAATTTTCAACGATACATTATACAATACATTTTCAACTTTTGCTTTTCATAGGATTGCTTCTTCGCAATAAATGAATCGCGGAAATAATTTGAGACAATTTATTCTCAAAATCTGGGCTATTATAATTATAAAGGTGCATTACACCATGAAACGCAGCTGTAACCTCCGCAGCTGTGTTCAATTCTTCTTTTCTAGCGTCTTTTGCTTTGTAAAAGAGGCAATTGTACAATATTTCTGAACCTCATCTTGTAAATTATTATGTTTTGCCGAAGAAGCATGATTATTTAAAGCACCTATTCCGTCAAACTTTATAGAAAAGGTTTGGCCAAAAATTGTACATTCTGCATACGAACTGTTCATCTTTCGTACCCAATCGAATGACTTTAACCACTCGTCTTTAAATGGACAAAAGTATTTCTTTCTTTTCGGTGACGAGGAATCTTTTCACTATCCGACATGGTGAATTGAATTCGCTGTTTAAAATCTAATCAACTGAAAATTAATGTAAAAATTTCACTCGAAATATTATCTAGTATTTTGCAATGAATCGAGTAATTGAACATACTTTGAAGCTCCTTTTTATTTCACTCGCCAGATCAATTAAATACTCGCATAAATATTAATAATGGATAAAATAATTTACCTTTGTTTTTACTCAGCAAGTATTTCCAAGAAAACGATGTCGAAGTTTCCTTTCGTTTACGTTATGGTACAAAATATGCTTTGATCCTTAAGAATTAATTAGTGGATTTAAGGAAATTAAAAATTGGATGTGACTTCGAAGAAAATGCGAATAATTGAAAGTAATACTTTCACGAGTGAGTCAGAAGACAATGGTGTGCTAAATTTCTTGGACCTGTCGATCTCTGTGGTGCATAATAGAGCAGATTTTAAGATAATAACGTGCTCGAAGAGTGGGTAAAGATGGAACCTGTTAAACTTGGGTTATCCCGGGTAAGGGAAAACCCTTTTGAGATATTCCCAACCCAGAAGAGGAGCGAGCGATCGGGCGCTGCATTGAGAGGCAGAGTCGTAAAATTGAAGGAGCAGGTCAAACGTTTAAAAACGTTCTTCCCGCAGTTTCAGGGTTAATATACGTTTATCCCAGCAGAACCTTAAAATTGAAATTAGGGCGATCAAAGACATAGCTTATGATAATGGTTATTCACCCGACCTTGTTGATAGCATACTGGCCAAGAAACTAAAAAGAATAGTGTCTCCAGAATTTTCAGAAGAGAGCCAAGGAGGCGGAAGGGGGGCATCGGAAGATCCTGACAATGTGACGAATGCGAAGGCTCGGTGACCTTCCTTTTGTCTCCGTTTTTAGGCTTCGTTTTTTAAGTTTACATTGTTTTCCACATCTGGAAGCAATTTAAGCTAACTTAAATTTTAAAGTTGGAACGGTTTAAAAAATTTTCCAAGTTTAGAGAGGATAATTTCACTTCTACATAAATAGCATTACTAATTCAATCCTACATCCATTTCCCCGTTGAGAATCAGCGGGCAATTCAGCTAGCAAGGTATTACATTTTAATATTTCTCTAGTTATGTCTAAATAGAGTATACAAAGTCGAGCTGATCAAAAGAAACATTATATTCGTTCCCTGCAAATCGACACTTCAAACTGTTCGTAACTGGAAATACTAAAATTTCAGTTTATTATCGCCTGCTATTAACATATCATTGTATCATATTAACATATGTTGTATCATTAATTCTAACCCTTAATTTCATATGGACCTAAAATCCCTGAGTATTCTTATGGAAATATGTGTTAGCTCGGCTTCAACAATTGTTTCAGTCGTCAAGGGGATTGGTTGTTTATAGCCTCAAAATTTCACAGAATTTCCGTTTATTTTAAAATAATTATCGCCATTTCGACCAGATAACGATATTTCACGACCAAAATAAGAATCTTTATTCATTTCTCTTTATTTTGGTGCGTATTTCGATTTTGTAAGCCAATTACTTCTAATTTAATTTTGCATAAGAAATGTAGCCTGCAACCGATAAAACTGAGGTTTACGTGCATTTCTTATGAGAACATTTTTCTCGTCTGGGTTCGAACTGGAGACGTTCAGATAAATAAAAAGTAGCCTATTATCTGCGCAAAGAGTACATTTAACAATCGTGAAAGTTTGAAAGATGTATGACAATTAATAACCCCGGAATCCTTTCCTGCGGGACTTTTTCCCGCGGGACTTTTTCCGCGCGGAGCTTTTTCCGCGCGGAGCTTTTTCCGCGGGACTTTTTCCGGCGGAACTTTTTCCTGCGGAGCTTTTTCCGGTTACGAAACGGAACATATTCCCTTGATCCTCAACAATGTTCCTCTATTTCTAGTCCTCTGGGATATCTGTTCAATAATTTCTGGGAGAAGGCAATCTAAGTAAAATTTTTCTAATTTTCTTTCCATTTTATTCTCCCAGAAACTATCATCCCTCTCTAAATATACAGGAGACTCTCCAAACTTGCGTTTCACCTAGTTGAACGCTGAAAAGACTGTTGCCGCAACAACACGTACGAGAGCACAGAAAGAAAGAAAAAACTTTCCGCCTTGCTAGATAGACTAACAAGGAGAAACTCTCACTTTTGTCCGAGGATTTTGATGAAATATAAATAAATAAATATATAAATCGTAGTGATTCTTAAATAAGAATATGAAAGGCAATCGCTATATATGGCTGAAAATCCTAAGTAATTCGAACGCAAATTCCTTTTTCAATCTAAGGATAGTAGTGAAATACTTAAAATGGAGTAAAATTGCTTACGAAAGTTATTTAAGGGGTTACATACCTTTCTGAACGTGAAAAAATTCAAATATTCCTTTCTTTGCATGAATGTAAGGAATCAACCTTAAAAATATTCAGGAAAAGTAGTATTTTAATATTATAATAATTAGCTGAGCTACAGTAGTTTTTCTTGAGCAATGCAGAGCACTCGATGAGCCGCCAGTGACACTCGTAAGCTTATGGAGTGGAACATAGGGGTTATTACCTTCTCCTAAAGCCTTCTTTCCTCAAAGTAACATCGAAGTACCTGTATTTATATTCTCATCTACAATCGAATCATAGCTTAAATGTATTGTCGTTTACTAACTGATCAAAACATACATGTGCGCGCATGATAACAGGAATATATTTATCCTTTTCGTAAATATCCTAAATGTCAAGATAACTTCTCTGCCAGAAACGGCTTTAATTTTGATAACTTTGGAGTTCATTTGAATTTCATGATTTGTGAATTTCCTAAAGTTTCGAAGTCGAATGTTGTATTTATCTTCCGAGAAGTACTCGCCTCCCTCCTGAAAACGTCGCGTCGCCTCGCTGCACACTATATGCTACTTCAACTTTCCCGTAGAATTCCAATATTTTGGCGGAAGAATTCAAATTCGAACCGGTTTGCTCAAGTGTACGCAAGATGTCGCTCCTCTTGCCGCAAGATAGGCTGCTGGATTTTGACATAGTTTTCTGAAGAGGCTATGGGAAAAACAACAGTTTCTTGAAACGATTAGGCCAATGTCGTCCATCCGCAACGATCCTTTGCGCGGAAACTTAGTTGCGTCCTGAATTAAGGGCTACTACTGAATCACGGATTTACCTCCCCCACCAGATTTTTCAGGAGCCGCACTGGCGTTGTCGCGTTTTGGTCAGTGAAGGATCTGGCACAACAAGGAAAGAAAAGAAAGGGAAATCATAGAAAAGAAAGGAAAATCATAGAAAAGAAAGGAATAATTGGTTCTTTCTGGGTGTTTGGCAGGTTGTGCTGCCCGACGGGCTACAGAATTTTAAAAATTGCCATTGCTGAAAGCGAGAGATGGATTTTTGGATAATAATAAACATCGCTTTGGTAGAGCTTGAGAATTTCTTCATAGCAGGATATCCTACACCTTGTGACTGTGGACTTTCATGCTTAAATGGGACTAGGATTTCGAATTACCGACATTTCATACCTTCCGGGAATTATCCAAAGTTATCGGGAATCGGGGGAGTCCGTAGCCCGGCGCAGTCTTTCAGAGTATTACGAATTAGATTATCATTAGAAATTTATCGCGTTTGATTTCTTATTACCGCACATCCATTTGAAATTACGCCTCTATACGTTCCTCCATTTAAAGAAAAAAATATAAAAATGCATCCTATATTCTTTACTTTTTCCCCATTATATATATATATATATATATATATATATATATATATATATATATATATAAAACATACAGTCATTTGCTTCACACTGTCAACATAAGTAGTAAATAAAGATTTCATATACATTAGTAGTTCGTCGTCGTCGAAACTAATTGCAAAACAAACTTGAAGACTTAAATACTACGGAAAACATATACTTATGGTTGGTTTCTTATGAACAGTATTCAATTAAAAAGAAAACGATATCCTTGAGTATAATTTTCAATAATAATGCGAATGAAACGCCTATGTCTCTTTTTCTCACATTGTTATGACCTCCAGGAATCTACGCCTCCGGATGTTGAATTTACTTACAACAAACTATGATGAACACTCCTTAAAGCATTATGCACAACATGTCATGAGTTACACTTGGAATGGAATCCCGTATCTTTAATATTAAATTTTGGCAGTATAGTCTTCTAAAAGAGGTCGTGGAATGATAGTATTAGATCTTATCCCAGATATCTAGAAATAATTATTGCTTTTACCTCTTTTAATGTTTCTCTGAAGGAGTCGATGACGAAAAACAGGAGAACTGAATGGAAGGAGACCCTCACAATATCAAGCAGAATAGAAACTGCGGTATCTTCAGTGTTATTTAAGGCGAACCTCACGAAGCTAAACAGGAGTGTTGAGATACTCAAGTCCAAATAGAATACGTGCAAAAATGTCGGAATGCCAACTACATGATTCAAGGTGCGACCGATACTAAATAGTCGGAGATGAGCAGCTGTTATTGATTTTATCCAGTCGATGAGTGGATATTTCCTGGAGTTGTTGGTATGAAACATGGACACCTCACTATATTCTTCTTCGGCTAGCGTTAGGCGAATGGCAGAGTTCAGTCCAAACAGCGATTCCTTCAAATTAAGCATCAAATGACGTGAAAGAAGCTGGACACACGCAGTTGACACCTGAAGATAGCAAAATAATATAACATTTATCGCCACTATGAGTTTATAAAATATATCTCCAGCCACAACTGTCTTCAAAACTATGAACAACAAACTGATGACGTAAGCAATAGTCATGAGAGTGAAGAATGGCATTTCCCTCTCCAAGTTCTTCCTGCAGTGGCAGTTGCGATTTGGAAAACATCTCATCTCTTCCACTGCTACCAGCTGCTGGAGAGCTTTGTGGATATCCAGCCTTCTGAAGATAAGCGAAGGTATTTGTGAGATTTGCACCAACAAATTGACGGGGTACCAGATGCATGCTAACCAGGTTTGCAGAGATCTCCAGTGGACGCAAATTTTGCTATCTACAGAGTGGGTGTACATCGTTATGACATAAATATAAACAGCATAAACAAAGAAGCACATGGAGAGACTAACGACGAACGATCTCTTTGAAGGAGAACCAATGTCATTATGAATAGGAAAAGGAGCGATACCCAAAATTTTACTCAAGAGGAATAGTGGTCTTAGTGCCCAATATACGTCTTCCATTTCGTAATATTCTTGCGGTTACTCTCGCAGTCATAAACGCAGGTGAGGAAAGGATACAAATGTCAGAGTTACGGACTGAATAACGTCACTCATGCAGAGTAATTTCTTAATATTTTACTCTTCCGGATCCCATTCAAGTAGTGTTCGCTAGCGACGCTCGATATTTTGTAATCGATACTTTTACTTTGAATTCATTATACACGAATTTTCAAGGACTATTGTATACTTAGAACGTACCTATAGCCATAAACAGAGTTTTCACTTGATTCGTGGGAAGTATTAAAAAAAAGGAGTATATTAGTTGGTTTAGATATATGCAATATTTATTATGTAAAACATTACCCACGTAGACCTTAGCTTATAAATTTAGCACTGAGTATGCTACTTCAACACGGTTAAAGAGCAGTATAGTCAGCTTTTTGCCTTTCTCGTCTCATGTGAGGAAGCTGTCAAAGGGCTTACGATCATATCACTTTTTATCCTTTGCACTCAGGTTATGTGTATATAAAAGATTTCTTACAAAATAGAAAAAATATACAATATAATTGTAGAAAACCCCAAGTTCTGGAGAAATCATGTTTAAGAGATATTTTATTTGTGGATCAGCAACATAATGATTCCCATAGCTGAATAAATTTGTGTTCAACAAATAATGTTTAGGCATGTACGTTGTACGGAAAAGAGAAAATAGGAAAAAGTTCCGAGATAAACAATAACCCCACACAGTGTGTTACTGAGTTTATAGTTATATTCAGTCCATCGAGAAAGAAATCGTGTTTCCTTCCAACTCTCGTATTGCACAAAGAATACATCCAAATAACCAAGGAGACATACCATAATTAGGCATTATCAATCATAACCTCCTTTTCCTTAATATGTAATTATTTAAATAAGAATAAAAATAAAGAAAGAAAACGTTGGCAGAGCATCTTAAGCAGTGTTTCTACCTTATGTATTGTGCCTTATTTGCCATAACGGCGACATTAACAGCAAAAGTATAAAATTCAATCATCCTCATAGTCATAGACCATTTACTCTTGGCTGAGTCTAGCCTTAAGACGTTGAGGTGGACTCAAAAAGCAAAATCCGTGTCATCAGTCGAGGTTGTTGTTATAGGCTGGTGATTTGAACGACTGCATTATTAATGTGGAGGAAATTAGCAAACGATGGCAAGCTACCAATCAATCATAAAAGGACCAATCCTCTTTTAAGTTTCTAATCCCTCTATCTTTACTGATGGCTCAGAATTGGAAGCTGAATGGGCATTAATGTCCAATCCTCTCTGCATCCTCAAAGTTTCATCTATAGTGTAGCATATTCACCACATTGATGGTATTATCCAAGATTAAAGGCAGATCAAGTCTCAGAGATGAATCTCATGAAGTTTCCAGTGTGAAATCTTCTTCAAACAAATTGAGCCGTTTATTTAAACTTTAAAAGCAAGTATCAAGGAGTTAATTTTGAGTCTTTTTGTAGCTATCTATTAACTAATTTACATCCTTTGTCAGCAACATTTGTATGACTTCTGAAAAAATCTTACTGAACAGCAGATTTTATATGGCAATATTAATGGTGGGCAGTGGAACATATCGCAGTACATGCTGGAAGTTGATGATTAAAAATGAATGAATAAGAACTGTGGAGGCAAAGTTTCAAGAATCTAAGGATAAAGCAAAGGTTTTACTCCATCTAAAATGCTCAGAGCACAATTTTCACCAATCTATAATCTATAATAAAATTTTCCCTGAAAGAATGTGAATTTTGTTTAAACACTTCAGTAACATTGCCCAATATGAGGAAATATAAATATAAATAATAAATATATGAGGAAATGAGAAATATGAAAAAAAATATAAATTAAATATTTAATACAGAATAGAATGTATAAGATACTTGGTGGTATATCAATGCATGTTTGCATGCAGCAGATTATGTATAAGTGTAAGAAAGACAAGATTTGCTTTACATGTACAGAAAATCCATGATGCAATAGTAACACTGTCAAGAAAAATCTGTGCTAGCCCTCAGGGATTAGGCCATAGACTATATGGAGGATAAGCTATAGAAATTCCAATTGGATGTCAATTTTTCATTAACATTCTATTACTTCTATTTCTATTATAATCAAACTCAAAACTATTGTAGTGCACCCTACTTTACAACTGTGAGATGATGGTCACTGGGTCATAAAAGTGGCAGAATCACCATAAAACAAAAATTTTATTTAACCAAAAGTGTCCTATGTTTTATTTAGAAGTTCATTTATCAAGAAGACATGTAAATTTGATTACTGTTGCCTGCAAGCTACATTTCCTTGAAAAAATGAACTTGAAACGATGGTCATGTGTTACAAAGAAATCTAATAAAAATGGGATAAAATGAAAGATTTCCCAAAATTTAACATGCTAAGTAGATCTATTCTTGAGGACCAATTGTACTGTTTAAACTGCAGCAATAGCTTCTCTAGAGTTTATCCTGGCTTCTTCAGATTGATCGTGTAATTTTGATTTCTCATTTCCAGTGTTTTCCCTCAATGATTCACTCTTGCCAGATTACTACTATTCTTTGAAATGTGACTGATGAATCACATTCATGCAATTATGTATATGATTATTATTAGCATTTAAAGTCACATAAAACAGGCAAATTAAATTTTTCTTGCATAAAGAAATCCCTAACGTTTATACTGTCTAATTCATATTGGATGAATTTAAATGAATATCTGAAAGAGATATGAAATAAAATTACAAATTAATGTAGCTAATAATAGAATTAAAAATGAAATTATAATAGCATAAAGGGGTACATAAAAATAGACCTTTGGATGCTACTCATGATTGTTTAATGAGGAAGAAAAGTTAACATAAGATAACAGTAATTAACTGAATTGAATAAAAATAAAATCTTGATTTGGAAAGAATTTTGAAGAACTCAGCATGAACTACTCAGAGGGAGATTATATAAGAAATGCAACAGCAGTCTTATCTTGGATGGACAGCTGATGTTCTTTTAATTCAAATAACCCATTTTATAGCAGTCTCCTAATCCAGGCATAAGATGAGGCATCCAATTTTCAATTTCTATAGTCTTCTTCCCTTTGATCGATTCACGCTGACTATAAGTATTTGAAAATAAAATTATATTTTCCACTTTTGGCAACATCAAAAAGTTTATTGGGTGGATTCCACACTCTTCCATATTCTATAATGTATGAGAAAGAAACGTTTGTACTGCCTTGATTTCAATTTAAATGTTCCTTGTATTTTTACCAAAATCTCTTTAAAGAAATACAATTAAAGCAATGATTGAAGTGAAAGCTTTTGCAATGAAGAAATAAGCATTGAAATCTTATATTGCTCATATTTCATAAGCGAAATTAGTTGCTAAATAAAAAACATTAAGAAAACTGCTATTTGCAGAAGCAGCTCCAAACTTGTGAAAAATATTGTTTGCACTTGAATAGAAAGGTTTAATACAAAGTATAATGCCATGGACTGTAAACTGAATGACTTTTGTAGGGAAAACAATTGTTTCTTACTCTTCAGCCAAATCTAAGTCTTTGATATTACTTTTCTTTGCTTGGATGAATGGGATGATTAATAAAATTATTGGGAAAAATAATTGAAAATGATTACTTACATGCTTGAAAATCTCCAAAATTTACAATATTTGAGTTTTGTCCTGCATGAATAAGGCTTCCTATTTACATTTAATTTTAGTTAAATTTTACTTGTAAGTTGCTAATTCCTGCAGGATCTTGAGATTGGAAAGCTAGAATTCTAACTATTCCACTTCTGTGGTTGGTTATTATTATCAAATCTCTGTCATACTATTGTGTATTTTATTGATGATGAAGCATAAATAGTAGACAAACACTTACATGTTCTATGTATTGTATTTACTTATTTTACTTGCTCGCCGTCTGAAGTTGTCTATTTCTGAATAAAAGAAGAAATTCATATTCTCTGCAATATTTGTAATAAATGACCAGCTTCAGCCCAACAGCCATTGTCTGACAATTTAAATAGAAAACAGAAGGATTTTAAAGAGGGGAAACAGTTTTGCTGGTATGGAAAGGAGAGGGGAGGGGTTAGTAAAAGTGATTTCAAGCATCAAATTTACAGGAGCTGATACAATTTCTAGGATCTCCAAACAATCAAGTTTCTTCCCCTTCGATTGTCCATTTAAAAGCTGTAATACAAAGGAGACTACTCTCCAGGAGATTGATTGATAGATTAAATTTTGTTAGATTGATATTGATTGTAGTCTATTTCTGTTTGACAATCTTTTATTCTTTATTGGTAGATATAGAATTTTTCATTTTGTTAATTTAGATTGCAGATTCTATAAATTACTATATCACCATCACAAAATATAGTATGAGACACTTTATATGGACAATAACATAGATCAATTTTTGCATTTTTATGACATCCTGCTCAACGAGCAAATTCAAAAGGAACATTGTAGAAACCTTCTATCATTCCACTTCTTACATTGCCACATTTAAATCAAGTTCAGTCCTCTGGGTCTTCTAGACACATATGCTAGTGTGGATTCCCTTCAATGAAATATGATTCTCCTCAATCTCTAATTTTGAGTTGCCAATATATGGTGTCAAAGGTTAGATGTAGCTTAAGTTTTGCTAATATATTTTGTAACAGACATATTCATGAAAGTGTAATGTGAAGGATGAGAAGTGAAAGGATTCTAGCCAATTTGATTCAATTTAAGGAAAATGGTTAAAAGTTACTTTACACATAAGAATATGCAGTTAGAAAAATTCCTAATGAGATAGAGTGGGGATCCATCGAAGGCCATATTTAGCATTCTGTCTCAAAAGAAACTATCAGTCCACTCTTGTGTTGTTTACATTCAGATGGTTAAGCATCAAAATTTTATATGAGAAACAGATTCATTTGCTAAGTAAATTTAGAGGGAATTATTTCATTGACTTTTTCACTAGGATCTCCCAATTTCTGTTTTTTTTTTGTATAAGATGACTTAACATTGCAACAAGAAGAACTTAATGGTTAGAGCAATTGACGAGCAACTGGGAGATCTAGGTGTAAGTCCTTACAGACTTTTATCATTTCCTTTTATCTCCATGGAGATTATTTTAATTAGTTTCCGAGAAATACGTTTATTCATGAAGAACTGCAGTGAATTAAACTTAGGATTAAACAAGAAAAGGGATAAGGATATCATTGCACAATATGACTCTGAGGAAAATTCCTAGGGAAAATTGACATGAAAAATCTTTGACCTGGACATGAGCTCTGATCTTTCACTTGTTGTGGGGGATTTTCTTGCCAATTGAGCCTTTTTGCTCAATGAAATGTTTTTTCCTTTAAAAGGGGGGTCCCTCTTACCATCGCTTTGCTTTTTGACCTTAGAATCACCCAATGAGCATTTCATTGTCCTGGGTTATTTTCAGAAGGTCGGTAACCATGTTCATTTTGTTTGCGTTTACCCTCTGAGGATAACCGCCATTGGGTGATTCGTAGAAGCTCATCCATCCCATTGGAGGTCAGACGCTTCATTGACGTAGTCGGCTTACGCTCTATCCCGTTGAATATGCAGTTTTCTTCGGTCCCCTTACCACGATTTCACATGGTATAGATGTCGTTTAAGACAGTTTATTTACCCGCTAAAAACGCGGATATTTCCCTCAAATGAGCCGTCAATCGATTGACCAAAATCACCTCATCTGTGTCCTCTACTGCTACGCCTTGGCTCTGATTGTATCCCTTTTGAGTATGTTCTATGAGCGTGACTGTTATATATAAAGTGTTCTACCTTTCGGTAGGTTCATGTGCCCTCGCATTCCCTATTCAATTCCCTCTCCTTCAGTTCCCTGTAACTTATCACACCCCTTAATTCGTCTTATAACTTTTGTCTTTGTCTTCCCCTCTGTCTTTTCCCTAGCATTCTTCCCTCGATCGCTTTCTTCAACAATCCCTCCCCTCTCAATATTTGACTCACCCATTTCTTTTGTCTATTTTTAATTACTTCAACCATTACTCTTTTCTCCCCAACCATCTCTAGAACCTCCTCGTATGTTTTTCTATCGACCCAACTAACTTTCTCCATTCTACGCCATACCCACATCTCAAAAGCCTCCAATCTTTTGACATCCTCTTTTCTTAACGTCCACGTTTCACACCCGTACAACATTACACTCCACACCAAGGATTTTACCAATCTCTTCCTGATTCCTTTATCAAGTCCCTTTGTCATCAGTTCCCTTCGTTTCATGAAAGCTTCTTTTGCTAATCCTATCCTATTCCTAATCTCTGTTGAGCATCTTCCATCCTTAGAAAGAAGGCTGCCCAAGTATGGAAATTGATCTACTTGTTCTAGTTTTTCCCCATCCACCCTTATTGTTAACTTAGCTTTCTTTCCCTTTGAAAACCTCATAATCTTAGTCTTTCTTACATTGATTTTCATCCCAAACACCTTTGCTTTATCATTTAGTGAATTAACTAGGATTTGCAAACCCTTTTCCGAATCGCAAACAATAGCTTTATCGTCTGCGTATCTTACTGATTTCACTACTTCCCCACCCACCTTTATTCCCTTATCTATTTCATCCCAAGCGTGAATGTTAACTTTGTAAGAATAAAACGAAGATATCGTCAAGTGAAAATTTACCAACATTAAATAACTAAGAAGCTATCTTTGTGAGGAAGCAGACCTTAAATATGACGAAAAGGCAACCAGGGTTACACAACTCGGTTAAAACACTATGCCGGTAATTAATATTAACATTCGCTTATAACAATGTATTTTCTTGGCTGCCGCTCTTTTTTCGGATGACTAATTTCGTAATCCATATTCCACCATCGGAGCCGATACGAGCTCAGATATAGATTCTCTCACCGCAGAACGTAGATTTAAAGAGAACAGCTTTTCGTGAGCTGAGAGACCGAGATGCCCTCTGCTATAGTAAAAATCGTTATTTTCCCTAATTGTATATCTGGTGAAAACAGCTTCATTTTAGAGTGAAAATGAGCAAAATTAAGACGCTCTTATTGTGCGAAAAACAAACAGTTCTTCTTAAACAAGATGAAATGCAACCAGAATTACACAACCCGCTTATAAGGCGGTATATGCTTGGTCCTCATGAGAAGCACATGTGTAGCGCCAGATGTAGTACAAGAACACGTGTGTGGGGTCGCGGTCTGTCTCTTTCGCTAATTAGCGAGCGGCTCACTTCAAACGCTCTTCCTTCGTCTGCTCCATTATAGAGGAGACAGTTTTCTAAGGATTATCAATGTGAAAACCTTTGAGTCGGGTGAGAATTTCCCGAAGTTTAGGAAGACGATTAGGAGCTCTCTTTTTTTGAAAAGGGAAGCATTTTAATTGCAGTTTGCATTCCCTTAAAAAGGAGATTATTCCAACAAGAAGTTTATGCACGACGTAGCAACGTTGTAAATAGTCATTCGGATAACCATGTAAACAAAATAATATCTGTTATCTGCTGTTAATAAATTCATCTGATTGTGATTCCAAACATACTCCGTTCCATACGTCAATGCGTCGTTTGGGTTATTGCTGCGTTTCCGCAGAACTTCACTTCCGTCGCTGAGTTTCCAAACTATTCATAGCACCAACATTCGGTTTCACTGCTCTAGGGAAGTTCATTCATAGTTGAATTGTCTTGCTCTGTTATTTACTATCTACGATAGATGCTAACTCAGTAGCTATCATGATATAACTTCATCATTTACTTTCCTAAAACTACTATTTACGTTCGATCTATCCACCAAACTTTTTATTCTATAGGAATATATAAGATCCTAAACAATTTTTAGCGGTAATATTGAGTCCCGAATACCTTCCTTTAAAATTAATCCTTAACTAATTGTCTCAGAAATTGATTTACAGCGGAAAGACGACCAATGAAAAGAAAAGATTGTCCGTGAATATCTTGAAAACCTCGCACTGACGTCATGCGCCCCCAAAGTTTGGGCGCCCTGGGCGACCAACCGGCTGTTCGACTTTTAACCCCTTTCACACGAAACACATTAACAATATCGCTTAAGACGCTTTGCTTATGTTAGAAGGCGTATGACTAGGTGTATATATTTATGGAAATGTACTTGAAAGTACATTTTTCCTCTTCGATTCTACTATTATGTAATGAGACATCTTACTGATGGTGCGAAAAGTAGAAACATGTAAATTTATTTTTGAGTGTAAGTTATTCTCGCGTTTCCTTCTTTCTTTTTTTACCGATTTTTTCGATTCTGTCAATTAAAATAATACCGTAGCAATCGTTTTCAAACTGAATTTTTTATTTGCCGCAAAAGCTGTTTTGTTTTAGTAGATTAAAATAATTTAATTTATGTCTATAATAAAAATTATGAAGCAATTTTCTAACCTTATAACTTGACTTTCAATTTGTGAAGCGAAATGTATTTGTCAGAACTACGTTTCCTTTTATACTTAGATCTCTATCCGCATGTATGCTTCATTTAAGTCTTTTAAGATAGAAACACGTAAATTAGCGATTGTTTGAAACGTAATATCACTAGTTTCATTAACGAGAAGGATAATCACATGGTAGTAAAGGATCATTTTACGAATTGGAGCATTAAGGATATGTAAATTTGAGAGCATTTAGGATATGGAGCATTAAGGATATGTGAAATTTGCATGAGAAAAGTGCTTCTGTGGTTCTTAAGAAAGTAATTCCGAAACGTGCGTTGAGACGAATCTCTCCACTAAGTTCGAAATAAGGCCGATAGAGGGCACCACTGACATCTTAAGGGGAGTACAGTGCGCGCGTTTGCTAGCAATTCATTACTTGGCGATATAAATTTATATGTAAATCTGTGTAACTGAATAAACTTTGCACTTTACAGGCCACAAGTAATCGCCTTTATTTTACTTTTCTCTTTTAACAGAGTCATTCGGAAAACATTTTAATCTATGTGTGCTACCCGGTTAAGATGCTTTTAGGAGGACTTCCACAAGCGGGATAGCGTTATTATCGGGCTCTTTAATTTTAATCATATTTTTGAAGGATCGCATGCTTTTCGCGCAAAAAGTGTCTTGGTTACTAAATTTTCTTCATTTTTCACTTTAAATGAAGTCGTTTTCACCAGACTAGGGAAGAATGACGATTTTTTTAACAACGGTGATGGGACGAAATCTCACCGAGATTACGGATCTCGAGATCGAGACGTACTAAAGAAACCTTCTTTAGTTCGCTTTATTTACTGCAAGTGTACATAACTAGAGTCCGAAAATTATTGCTGTGTAACCCTGGTTGCCTTCTCATTAATTTAAGAATGGTCAGCTTTTCGTACAAAGAAAGTGCTTCCATTTTTACATAAATTTTGTAATGTATACTTTGCAAAACTGCCCAAAAAAACACTGCCCTCCATTTCTGGTTTATTCGACATCATTATAACTTGAGATTGCGACGAAAGGAAACACCGCCATGCGATGGATTTTTAATTTAACGTCTGTTTTGAAACAAAAGTGATCTCACTCAATATCACTCATCTTCAACAGGGGGTTGGAGATTTTTCTTCTTCGTGATATCTTGATTTTATTCTCGTAAATTAGTTATTCCGGAGAAAAATTCTGAAGGAACCATTCTAGAGATTAAGTGAAGCGTGAGAGGACAATATTGATTATGCAAAAAATTGGTCTATCGAATAAAGCGAATGATTGGCTAAAGTAAGTAGGTTGGTGTGCATTCGGGAAAAATCCGCTTCTATTGCGAGGGCGTCTTAAGCGGTATTTTTATCATGTGTTTCGTGTGAAGAGGACCGGGAGAAAATCGCATATTAAGCGGGATTACGTAAAGGAATGCCTTCATATGAAAGTCGAACGAATGGGAAATGTGACCAAACCATGGATTCCCACTCCTGATATAGGTTGCTCAATTATGAATAATAATTATTTTAATTTATCCCAGGTCTTATTATTATAAAAAGGTTGAATCAAATATGAAATAACAGTAATAGTGTTGCAACAAATCAAAATAAATAAGAATGGAGGAAATATATGACGGAGGAAAAAAAGAGAGAGGAAAACAAGCGTGTACAACCACTATGGTTTTTAATATTGAAATGATTAAAAATGAATAACTGATTTTGGAAAGGTTCGAAATGTGCTTTAAATTTTTCTACTTAAAAGAAATGTCAGTCTTGGAAGAGATCAATATTGCTAGAGCGACTATTTAGGAGATAAAAGTAGTAGTAAAATAAATTTCATTACGAAGTGATCCTGCAGATTTCTGGAAGGGGAGACCTTTCAATCAGAGTTGCCCCAGGGCCGAATCCATTAATATGGTACCGTTTTGGAACGATTATTTCAATTTTTACGTAGGTTGCGTGACCACATGTTAAGTTTTTCGCTACGTCAGTAAGCTCATAGTAAAAGAAGAAAGAAATTAGTAGGTATTGTGACTTTCGTGAACAAGCGTGCTTCGTGCCTTCGGTCACGCCTAGGCATCGTGTTTGTGTATGCAGACACGCTCCGAGTACTTAGAGGTGAGTGCACCACAAGGGCCATTGCACCTTCCTTTTGGTGTCTTAGTTTGGTTGTCACCAAGCTAAAGTCGATCGCGAGATTTTACGATGCAACTTATGCATTCTTTCGTTCAACTGTACTGTATTCTATTTACACAACTTTACAACCACTTAATCATCAAAAAAGCATTCGTCTGATTTCCATTTAGTAGACGATTTCTATAGAATTCGTAAAATCCGCTGACACTATTATGATGACTGATAATAACTATCAAATGATTTATGGCGTTATATTTATTAATAATTGATTTTTAAATTATATTTACTTTTTCCGCCGTGTAGTCTCTTTGTCGAGCTGTCGAGTATTCCTTGTGCTCGGATGACCCCGAACCGCGACACAGTTTTTGGACTGATGATTTTCCAGATTATCCATTCTGTTAATAAATTCCTATAAATGACAGAAAATTTTCATTCATCGACATATTTAACTTCATGAACATGAATTTCAAGATTAAAACGAATGGTATATGCTAAAATCTTTCCTATAAAAATCTTGATTTTTAAAATATTTACGTTAGATGTATCTGAGGATTGATTTACACGAATCTAAAAAAGTTTCATCCCTTATTGATTTCTATCTGACGACTAAACCTGAAAAATTAGGATATCTGAGAGATTTGTTTACCTGCTAATGATAATTGCTATGAAGAAGTATCATTTCGTCCGTGATAGACTGGATCAAACCGGTTTTCTTTTGTACTGGGGTACCACTTGAAAGAGGATGACTGAAATTAATAGGTATTGAAACTTGTATACACACCAAAACATTCAGTCAATGCATTGGAAAGGCTCACATTCTGCTGTCTTCTTTTTAATATTGGGAAGGTTAAGTTCCAATGATAAAGGATTCGATAAGCCTTTCTTATCCCCATTCTCCATACGATTATACTCTTCAATAATTTTTTCATTTATCCATCACACCAATGCTTCATATGTTTTCTCCATTTGCGTGTTTTTGAACCTCTTTAATAATTATTAGTATTAATTTTAAAAGTGCTTCATCCAATGAGGTTATTTCGTATATGACACTCCACCGAGAATCGAACCCGCTGTCATCAAAGTCGACCGCATTGCCCGCTTTGGTGTCCAGAGGCCCGTCTTTAATCTGGATTTCGCTTTTCCAGTCTAGAGTATGTTTGTTTTTTCCTTGTTGTATCTTCTGAGTGTGCTTTCTTCTGCTTCAGCTGTAACTTGAGCTGCTTTATGTTCTTTGCACAGATCTTCGTTCAGGCCTCCTTAACTTTCCTTGCCTCTCGACTAATTGAGTTTTTTATTCTCTTGCTGTATTTTTATGCTTAGGAACAGTTTTCTTCCATCATTGACATGACTTCATCTGTGACTCGTGGTTGCTTTCACTACATTTTCCAGGACCTTCTTTCCATCATCTCATTACTCATCCCACTCATCTGCTTTTCCTCAATGGTTTGTCGTCGCCAAAATCTTTCTTCCCCATTAGGAATGCAACACTAGGATTAACAGAAATGTAAATTTCGACATATCTGGGACTCGAATCCTCTTCTCTTGCTTTTCGGGCATGTATTCAAACCCCTAATACACCATGCCGTTGATTTTTATGAAGCAGAGAGTAAATAATCTCAAATGTTTAGAGGCTCTATCGTTGTCCCCTTTCCAATTGGAATTCGAGTAACGTGTGGCTTATAATCATTAGTCAAAATTCTACATTGGAATAGAAGAGAAAAAATGTGAAGACGAAGTTAATATAGGAAACATTCCCTATTTTTATTTCGCTTGACGTGATTAACTTAACATATTTTATTAGTAACATATAATATTCATATTTATAATGGCCAACATTGAATGAAAAAGTGAGGAAAGTTCACATTGAGCGGTGGCGGATTGGTCAATGGGGACCCTCACGAACTCATCTTTAGACATCTGAAACCATTTTGAAATGATCAGTAGACGTATAGAAGCAATTCATAATCATATTTTAATTCAAGATCACATCCTAGGAAAATCTCCTTACGAATACACGACATGATTGCATTAGCGCTATTTCGCTGTGAGCGCTAAACGGAAACGAGAAAGTATTTTCCAATGTTCGTTTGAGGAGGAAGTGGATGCAGAAGGCTGGCCCTTATCCCATTCAGTTAATCCTTCGGCGGCCTCGTTAAGCGGATTCCACGGCCAATATGCTGGAGCACACCGATCCACTCGATTGACGGCGTTAACCAGCTTTCCTGCCCACGCTCCTTTGAGCCGCGCGGTCAGATGTGACGCGGCCTATTTAACGACCTCCCTCCTCACCTTTCATCGCCAAAGAGCCTGATTAGAATCCTTTCTAGCCAAACATACGACATGGATTGATGTGTAAGTTTTGTTGTTTCGAAGTCGGTTTCCGCTTTGAAATGCATTTAAAACGATCGGATGAATTTCGACTATAAATGATTAAATGTATCGTAATCATATTTACCTCTAATCTTTTCCTTTCCCTCTTTGGACTGCAGGAACATTACTATGGGCCCGAAATTTACTGATTGGTGCTTCT
The DNA here is from genome assembly GCA_036926295.1 of Pachydiplax longipennis. Taxonomy (NCBI): domain Eukaryota; kingdom Metazoa; phylum Arthropoda; class Insecta; order Odonata; family Libellulidae; genus Pachydiplax; species Pachydiplax longipennis. Next base: position 3,946,562 of record JAVFKF010000044.1, on the reverse strand, counting down.
ATCGCCAAGGAAGAAGTTCGAGTCAAAAATTTTCCGATTTTCTTCGTTTAAGTGACGATGTGAACCACTTAGTCACGCAATGTGCACATGACATCCATATTTAACATTATAATTGCATATAACATCCATATTAATTTCTGAAAATTCATTTTCTAAATTTTTTTTTGAAATTAAATACTATCCTCTAAATAAAAGTCACCACCATAATAAACACCAAAAAACCTTAGTTTTGTGATGAAAACATGAAAAGCCTCATTCTCATCGTAGACGGGTAATCCGAAGAAGATAACAAATCGTTGTCCACTTGAATAGGATACGTATTTTTAGTCGAATAATTAAAGTTCAGTTGGTCTGTGTACGAAAAGGTTGGTCGCGAAAAGCATACTGTTCTTTATTTTATTTTATATTTTATTTTTCTTAACTTTACTTTATTCTCTAATGCAACCATAATTACGCAACCCGTTTATAACGCTATCCCGCTTCAGACGCGTTTTCACTTGGTTCCCCGAAAAGCGTCTTAACCGGGTTTTACTATGTCTTCCCTATCCTAGAATGATCCACGAAAACTTATCTCAAATATATTCCGGAAAACTTGTATAGTGTTTCCGAAACAGAAGCGAGTGTGATTAAATTTTTTCTTAGTAAATACGAACGATTACATCTCAGCGAAGGAAAAAGTTATGGAGTGGCGAAGGAAGCGTGTCCTCGTTTCACTCGTACAATAGTGAAAGGAGATTGGGGCTGTGATAGGCTGGGAGGAGACCTCCGAGATCTTCCATTAAAATTTTGTGAGCGGACACCATTTTTAGAATGGCACTAATGCCCTTCATCTGTTTTCTAATTCCCTCTTCTTTTTTTCCTCTCAGCCTCTGGATTTTCAATTACCATCTTGTCTCCTCAGCATCTCTCTCCCCTTCCCCTCATTTGTAGCATTTAGCTCTACAAGAAGTTTCTAATAATACAGATGAACACGGTTAACCTAGTCTATAATTGGTGAATTCTGTACCTCCAATTTTCAAAATTATATCATGTATGTTTATGTATTTTCCATGTACTGCATTTACGACGTTTCTTGCTAATATGCAGAGAGAATTTTTTATACGTAATGTTAAATTTTGTAATTTTATGAGTTACGCAGTTTTATTTTTATACATTTTATACGAAATGTTTTTTCAATTGGAATGATTATACTTATTAATTTTTAGTCTAAACTATACTTGTTGATGTATGTGCTATCCACTGTGTATATTCATATTTACCTCTTCAATTCTTTCGAACCATATAGTTGGTAGATTTGCGAATGTTTTTCACACCCTTTCACCACTTCTTAATGGGGTTTTTCCCGCTGCGGATAATTTTCTCCTAAGCATATCTTAGGTCATTTATCCACATTTCTTCTCATTTTTCTTTTTAATATGGCGGTGGGTTGGATGGGAGAAGAGACTTCTCTATCTCGCCCACATTAGGACGTTAATTATTATTATTTTTATTATCAACGCTGAAGTCTTTTCTGGTGGCAAAAATTCTTTTGGCCTCTCGCAGGTTGCAAATACTTCATGGCTTTCTTTTTAAAGTCAGAAATTAATTTTTTTTCTAAAAGTACCCTGCCTTAAGACCTTCAGGATCGGTGATTTGGCAAAAAATCTGAGTGAAATTCAGAACGACAAGCTGACGAAAAGTCTCACTAATTAAAATAATCCTTCTCTTTGTTCCTTTCAAAACTCGGAATCTTCGTTAAATGCGTATAATAGCTATTTTGAGGTTCTGCTGATAACTTAAGAACACAACATGTCGCGTGAAATTTCCTTCCCGGACTGAGAGAGCCTTCTCTTCTCCAATCTCATCTCCACTGTCACCCTTCCCTTTCGCCGTTGAAGGGCTGCCAATCAAATTTCAATCGCTTAACCGAGCTTTTATCTTAGAGAACATTATCGGAATGAAGGATCAAAGTTGTCATAATAATAATGATATATACGTTTTAATAATCAATTAATTTATTGTTTTTCGAGTTAAAATACAAAATACGGTATGGAAAAAAAAAACAAAAACAAAGAAAAAATCGTTAGTAATTGACAATTTTCCTTTTTGAATTTTTCAAACAATGGCTCGCCAGGATAAATAAATTAGTGCAGCATTAAAAAAAATACGTTACTGTAGGTAAGCTTTGCTAAGACACACACATTTTAATCATTTATTATCGTCATTTATCATAAACTGCTGAAGGACAACAAATCTTACAATTTTAAACAATATTCATAAAAAGCTTTGCAGAACCATACATATGAAGTTTTTGCACTTAAATCGAATTTTTAAGTATAAATAACAATGACAATTTATTTATCTCACAACAGTAAGATAAGGATAAGGACCTCATTACATGTGATTCAATAAAATGCATAAATAAAAATATTCCAATTCAAAGTATAAAAAATAATAATAATTAATAATCCAAAAAAATAAATAACATTGTTACGCTACATAAAATGTAAAACAGAAACAAAGGGATTATAAAGATGAATAAGGACAAGGAAAAAGGTAAATTAAAGAAACAAGGTTGGATAAAGTTCACATTTTAATGATACGAGGGAGTCATAAATCTATACTACCGTTCCTATTCAAAATGTCATTTGTTACCCTAATCATTATAGAACATTATAAAGAAAATTTGACTAGGAAACACACCTTTATGAAGCTGCTCTAAGGACGTATCTGGAATCGTGTATATACATTAGAAGGGGAGGGAAGAAGACAGGGTGTGAGGAGGATAAAATAACTATTAATAAAATAACGACGGTAAAGCTATAAATGCTTTCTAGTCATTTTTTCTTTAGAATGGTGACCTACCAAAAAGTCGAGGCCAAGTTAATAGATTCTGAAATTGTACATCTTCGCCATATATTAGTCTACTCAGTTTTTCTTTGACATAATCTCTTACCTTAACATGTATATGGAACGCATCTTGTGTGATCGTCGGAAAAAGAGCTGAAAAATCACTGGGAAATCATGGAAAACCGTCCTAATCTCATCTTAGCTACAATTTTTTCTTTTACTTTCCCAATACCGACTTATCTTTAGAAGAAAGAAGGTTCTATCAAGAACTTAATTCACTGATAAAACTAGAAGAGAGTAGGTTTGTAGAAGATGTGGCCTTTATTATAAGCCTTCCTTTTTTTATAGGCCGTTCCGATAGTGCGAGGAAGATAAAGGAAATTGATGCTAAAACCAGTCAATTCACAAATTCATTATTTCCACGAATGAAAATCGAAAGGAATGGATTCAGAAAAGAGAGTCATGGAGTGCATAATTATTTATTTATTTTTATTCATTTATAAATCCTATGACTGGAAATAGGCATCCAGCCTGGTGACAATAATTTGAGGGTAAATAGAACAACATCCCTGCCTGGTATTCACTCCAGTCGGGAGGAACACCTTAAATACCTTCCGAAGGCAGCACAAAGTTGTTTAACAAGAAATACTAAGCTATAAAAACAATATCAACAATCCTACAATGATAATTACAACTCAAATACATTACATAACAGTACATAAATTATAATCAATTGAACATACACAGATGATGCAGTATACACAAAAATTGACAACATGTAATTAAACCCAACCACACCATTATTAATGTACATACAGCATTTAATACCTCAATATCAGAAACAACTTTTGAGCTACATTTTGAAATTTTATACGTTTTTCGGCATTGGAATGATAATTTCTCCTGGTTAATCATATAATTCCCTTATACTTCTACTGATAAATGAATATTTCGCAACATTGGTTTTCCTTTCGCGTTCCTTATTTCCATATGTAGATGTAGATTTATTCTGCGGAAATGTCTGAATACCCGGGACGTTGGTAGCACTGTGCCTTCTCTTTTATATATATTTGTAAGGGAGGGGCTCATCTCAGCGTCTTATTTTCCTCTGTAATTGGTTTGGACGGTTTCTGAGCGACCGGAAGGGGGAGAGGAATTGGTTGAGAGGAAGTGGGTGGTAGAAGGATGAATGTGGCGTAAATGATTAAGGAATGCAGATTGGAAAAGGTATTGGGACAATTGTGCTCTCTCAAAATAAACGCGTTCACAGCTATTTGGATAATTGAGCAGATCATTTTATGAAATACCTCTGCATTTATGTTATCACACACTACGCTCCAGTAACTGTTGTATTACGTCTACAATTCAGATATTTACATATATACATACGTCTTTATCGTCGGGCGAAATTGGAACTAGAAATTCCCATCTTCCCTTTAACCCTTGTCTCAAAGTACATTCATATATGATTCCAGAATTTAATACCTACATACATGAATAAGCAATATTATAAAATACAGGAAAAGGAAAGAAAAATTGGCAATGTGACGAAAATAATCTTTCATCAGAAAAAATATACCCACCGCAGGAGAACACACAGGAAGAAAAAGTTTGGGTAAAGTGAAAAGTCTGCGAAAGTCTTTGGAAAGAGTGGAAGAAAATGAGAGAAAAATTGAAACATAAATAAAAATTTCTTAATAACCACATCAGAACACAAGTATTATTTGTCATAAAAACTGAACATAATTTATAATTAAGATGATATGCAGTATGAATTTTAAATTCATTGTCAGATAACTTTAAGTTTAACAAATAAATAAAACAGAATTTCCAACAAAGTCGTCATGTCGTTTGAACATCATTATTATATATTAAATTACGCAGGAAATCAAAGAAAGATAACAAAAATAAAAAAATAAAATAGCAAAAAAGAGAAAAGAGAAGAAACGTAAATGATAACGTCAAATATTTAGGTCCTATTTCTGACCCTTAATTCTCTTCTCTTACCCTCCGGATTTCTTTCAAAATAAAACACAACCTATACTGTATATTTTCTTCTTTCACAGAAAGAAAAGACCTCTCCATCTGTACGTAGCTGCATGAATGTAAATCTGATAATTTTGATTATCTACTGTGAATAAAAATGCAGTCCGAGGTCAATTTTTTTGACTTGTACTCCCCTCGTAAAATTCGGCGTGGTGAAAATTAAACGGTAAGTAGGATTACGTCATTTTACTCAATACATTTTAACTAAATACTTTTTCTCTCATTTCTCTCTTTCTTTCCTTTATTTTGCTTCTTAATGTCTCCAAAGGCGGCGGATAAAATTTATTTTTCTAACCACAGCACTTAAAAAAAACTATCATTTAAGTAAGTTCAGCTGATATTTGGGAGTTGACAGAACCAGACAGAAATTATATGAGGTGTATGCATGTGTAATAATAGAAGAGAAACTACTGGAATGATAACAGTCACTTTCTTGAACAGCATAGGTCCTTTCGCAGATATGGGCCCCTTCTGGGAATCGAACCTGAAACCGCAAAGGAGAACGCGCTTGGTTATTGTTAATTAACACTTAATAGACAAAAATTCCACAATCCTTTTCACAATAAGTTTCTAAGCAACAAAATTCGTAAATAACATATTTTTAGAACTCAACAAAGTTATTGAACATCCCCCTAGTACCACTTCCAATACATTTAAACCGCACACATCTCATAATTATGGTCATAAAATAGTTTCCATCGGTACTTTGGATATGAACCGAAAATCGTGATCAAAATACAACTGTTATCCACTAACCAATCTCCGAACGCAACTCATCAATATTTGTGGAAACACACGAATGTCATACAGGAAAATCTCCTCCGCGTGCCATTGCATGTGAATGCACGTACACAAAACAATATACCTTTAACTATAGGAGACAATATTTCTGTTTTCGAATAAGGCTTTCCAGAGTTACTTGTGCTTTGGAATCCTCAACTACGATATATACAGTAAAACAGGTTAAGACGCTTTTCGGGGAACAAAGTGAAATCCGCGTCTTAATCGGGTAATCATGAGTTTTGTAATGCTGATTGCTTTACATAATATTTTTAAGGACGGTCTTCTGACAGCACAAATAGAGGGACTCATTAACTTAATTTTAGTCTTTATTCACTTTGCAATGATTTAGTTTCAACCTGATAGACAATTAAGAAAGAATAAGGATTTTTAACAGCAGTGGTGAGAGGGCATTGCGATATCTAAGCATTTTTAACAATACTACTTCTACTGATATCGTAATATGCCAAACATCAATAGTAGCAATAAACTACTGTCTCCGATCAGTGACAGCGCATTTAGAAATAAGTTAAATAAAATGCAATGTTTACTTAATTAAGCCTATGCTGAATACTTTTAAGAGATGTTTTGTTTGTGTGGGCCTAAGAAGTTACATTTTACTTTTATATATCAAAAAAGGTAAAATGAAGCTAGTTGCTCTTTTCAGACCTCTAAGTCATGGCTTCTATCCAATAATAATTTAATTTGTTTTGAGTTTATGCGGTTAATATTAACCTATCCTCTATATATTATTTTAAAACATGCTTTTTTGGTGATCGGAATCTTTTCTTCCTTATTACTAGACCAATACGTATAAGTGAATGACCGTTTGAAAGGAAACGTTGTGAGGTTCCTGCTAAAAATAGTCAGACAAATGAAAAATCCATCATTTGTTAGACGAATTGAATTAATATTTTAATCATCGCGTTGCGTCCTGGACGAAAAAATGCTCGGGTTGCTATATACAGATTAAAATTGTTTACTTAGTGACGAGTATAAACAAGCTTTAAAATCGGATAACATTCTCGGTCATAAATTGATTGAAGCAGTGTTAGTAATTAATATTATAGTCTCCTTGAACGACGACAACGACGTCGTACACATCCACAGCAGTTTAATAAGGAAACCACATTACATCTTACGGGAGCAGAACGACGGCCAAAGAAACATGAACATTGCCGTATATGAAAGTTTGCGTCACGGTTTTATCGTGTGGTATATTTGAACAATTTTCCATCATATTACTTCCGGGTAGTTTTACAATTAGATTTTGGGGTATTCATAGAAAAATTAGAGATTTTAATTACGAGTCATGCGATCAAAATAATTAGGTCGTTTTCCGAGTATTCAAATTTATTTTGGTGAAACTTTCGTCTGTTGAAAATTTTCTATATACCCAATCAAATGATTTTTATTGTTTATGTTTTACTTACAGAATAAATAATATACAACATTTATTCATATCTTAGAGTAAATAATAGGATATCATACCTGCGATTCAAGAAAACTCACCTCTATGGAATACAAGCGTAACGAAAGTCCAAGCTTGCATTCCCATTCGCTATGCCCGGAGTACAAAAAGATGCTCAACCAATTTAATAGTATGAGTAGTAGTAGACGTAAGAGCAGTATTTTAAAATCTAAGTTTTGTGAATGGGTTAAAATACCACGGTTGACTACAATATTTGTGTGAGAGACATTCAAAAAATGCGGGCAATGGGTTTGCTACATTTTCTATACCTTACTTTGCACTTTTACAATGTATCACAATGTGTGGTCTTATGAAAGTGAGACTCACACCGCATATGCTTCCCTCTCCCAAATTAGTAACATTTTCTCTCATTCTACGCCGGCAGGACAACAAGCTTTCAACTAATTATTGCTGACTATATATCTTTCAGTAATTGAATAAATCTGATTCAGTGAATTTATGAGATGCAATTTCACTGCAGACGAGTAGTAGTTATTTTTATATTTCGTGTACGAAGAGAAAAAATAGAAAATAAATAAGTAACGTGGATGCAGGAGGTATATTTGTTGCTTTATCTTGGTCATATATGTTAAACACGAAGCCTTAAGTGACACATCATAAAAAGAAGTGGTATTTAGAAAAGAGCAGACTTTACCAAAATGTGATAGTTGGAATGTGGTAGTGATGTTTGTATTTTTGTCTACATTCGTGATGTAAAAATACATTACGTGAATTGAGCATTTCGGTATAGGATAAACTATATATTACTGATTATAGTGATTATAGTGTTAAAAGAAAATTTTTAAAACATTCTATAACATTTACATTCTCCCACTCCCTAAGATATTAGGGACTTCGTTAAGGTTCAAGTGGTAAGGGATTAGAAAACGCAAGAGTTTGATTTGCCCATAGATTTTCGTTACTGGATGAGTAGATATCGATACCTATCGCTACTAATGAGGTATATCGAAACTGACACTGTCATGGAATGTGACGGTGCGATATTTTGGTATGTCTTTGTATTTGTGTATTTGTCTGTAGTGATTTGTGTTTGCAACTATAACGTATTTCGTTGGGAAATTGAGTATCAGTGTCGTCTGCGAAAGTTTCGCACGGTGCAACTAGTTTCTTATATTTTTATGTTGATAAGTGTTTAATTTGTTAACTTTTATCATTTTTGCGAGTTAACCAACGAAATTATATGTCTATATCAGATTAAGTATAAGGTTGCCTCAATTCTAACTTATCTTAGAGGAAACCTAAAGCTTTCATGTTAATATTTTTCTGTAAAATATTTTGCAAGTTTTATATAATAAATGACGACAAGTCGATGCACCGATCTATGTATTAAACCAGTTTCTTCCTGATATATTTAGCTAGTGCATTTTTAGGAATTTTCAGTTGATATGGAGAAAAGTTGATTTCATTAGAGATTTGGGAGACGTGGCCTCATAATCCTAAGATTGACTCAAGTGTTCATACCTGAAAATAGTGCATCCGCCATTGCTTGCCTCTTTCCTCAATTCCTCCGGAAGTTTCCCCACGCTCTTGTCTCTGTGAAGAATCAACATTATGGCGAGGAAACATGCTCAAGTTAAGATGACTTTAATTTAGCCCCATCCGTGACTCAAACAAGCATAAATCCATTTCAACGTGACACGAGCTTTAAATCGAGATGTTTTGGTTTCTTTGTTACATTTCATTCCTTCAGGAAATACTACTTGGGTCGTGCCTGAGTGTGCTTCACTGCTATTATCTTTAAAATCACGGAACTGCTAACGGCGAAGCATGTTTTTATTATGACCTCGTCCAATTGAGTATGGAGGGCAGCTATTATTTCTAAGGAATGGGACCACATTGAATGTCCTTATCTATTTTGTTACACGACTATGAGACAGCATACTTGAATATACTCGTACATATGTACGTACATATTTTCACCGTTGGATTGTTCAAGTGAAATTCTTATAATAAGTTATTGGGATATACATTTTTCATATTACCTATCTTTTGGATCATTTTTGTCTTTTTTTGGAAACTAAATATTTTCTGATTGCCAAGTAATCTGCTGAAGAAATCCCGTTTTAACCGTTACCGTCGATTTAATAACAGAGACAGGATAACTTTCATTAATCCATTGAAGAAATATTCCTTTCTCTGTTGATTTAAAACTGTGTTTTATTCAGTGAAATCCCAGTGATGTCTATTAATTTACGGTCTACGACTTTACTCGAATTTTAGTGAAATGTAATATGATTTTAGAATCTATCAATTCGGCCTCTACTTTGTTGTAGGTCTCCATTATAATTTGCGAGATCACTTATACCTCTACCGCTGAACTTTGTGATGGTAAAGGAAGGAATGTTTGATCTTTTTTTTAAACTGCTCAGCAAAGGACGCGTTCAAAGTAGAGGTTGAATGGTTCTGTTCTGTTAATGTTGTTGAATGTTCTGTTCCGTAAACTGAGCAATATTTCAAGTGCTGGTATCTAATTCTGACCAAGAAAGCATTTCGAAAATATAGAACAGTTTGAGAAAAGTATTAATTTGTGGTTGATCTCGTATTAGGATTAAAATTTTCCATTTTCTAAGTCAATAGTTCATATCTAGCCATTCTTATTCAGTCAACTAGATTACTAAATATTAGCATCAGATTGTGTTTAAACTCAGTTTTAAAATAGTAATAGTAATCAGTGAAGTTGAGGGTACTCTTCAGTTCACATCTGCAAAGGAATTAAGCTGATAAAAGATATTTTAGGTATTTCGTCTATTTCAAATAAACGTATATTGATTTAACATTTTCAGCATACAGTAGAGTAAGACGCTCATCAGGGGAACAAGTGAAAACCGCATTATATGCGAGGTAGTCTTTTTATCAGGATTTTACAAATTTTTATTTCTTTTACATAAGAAATCAAAAGGAAACGTTTTCTTTTACGTTTCAAGTGCACCCTGAAAACGAAAAGGACTTTTCTTTAGTTTTCTTTATTTACCACAGATATAAATATCTAGAATTCCTGAACTACTGTTGTGATATACAGATTGCCTTCTCATCATATTTAAAAAATGGTATTTTACTGTAAAAAGAGAGCTCTTACTCTTTCACCTAATTTTCGTCATTTTTTCACTTTACAGTAAAGCCGTATAGACAATTGAGGAAGAATAAAGTGAACAGTTTTCAGTCTACAGACTGAGAAGGAGGATTGAGTTTAGTGGGCGGGAAAAATCCGTGTCAAAAGCTGAGTGTCTTAGGTAGTATATTTTTATTTGTTTCGTGTGAAGTGACCATACAAAGCAGGATGGTATTAAAGGGGTTTTTGTGCAGTTTCTGCCTTTCATTATCTGTGGTATATCGGCTCAATCTGGTGTCTGCAATGTAAAGGCGGTTGCAACAAACAGACTTTTATATTAATTCGGAATTATTCCCCGTCGAGTGTGGGACGCAGTGAAATATCGTCCGGACCAAAATACGCCCTTTGTCTCTGCCGATTCGGAACATTTAATCCCTTCCTGCAATTTCTTCGATATTCTTCCACGCGGAGGTATAACGCTTGCCCTCAAACGCCCGCATGAAAGGACTATTCAACCACAACCCGCTTCTTTAGATTTGGAACGCGTCCAAAGGCTCAGATTTCTCTCTCGTACACCCACGCCATTATCCCTCTTCGCCAATGTCCCGTAACGACTTTTCTGAGGAAGACCCATTTTACGCACTTCACAGCTATTCTTGAAACGACTACGTACCTTATAATAATTATGTTTAACAAAAATAATATATAGTACATGTACGACTTTATTTCAGGCGAAATTGAGGCTAAATAGTCCAAAAAGAGCCCTCCGTTAGGATCAACGGAGGCCGCGGCTTGCTAGTTTTCTAAGAATTCGGAGACTCCATCATCGACTAAATTTCATACATTTAACCCGTTAATTATCAGTTCTTTCTTTGCAAGTCAATTTGTAGTGTAGCAGATTTTTTTAGTGAGGAGAATATGCAATAACTATACGTATAATGTATAGTTAATGAGTTCTTATTATTTCAACGTTTTCTCTTTTTCCAGATCATGGTAAGGGTTCTTCGTCTTACTTTTTATTAGTTTCCTTTTTCTGTAGATCAGTACAGTTTTTTTCTGGGTGTTTTTCTACTCTGAATAATTTTTTTCCCTAAGCTTCGCTTAGGTTTTTTTAAAGCCACAATTCATCTTATTCTCTATTAATTTTAATATTAATTCGATTTATATCATCTCCATTAATTCTATTTCTACTGTTCTCTTTATTCTATTTATTATCAATTCTATTAATTCTCACCTTTTATTGGTACATATCGATATGATATCTTTTATATGGATTAAATGAGACCAATGTCTCCAAAAATAAAGACACCATTTATCTTTCATTGCTGTAAGCAGGAAATATGATTGGTTCTTTTCAGACACCTCTTCTGAAGTTTCCTTTTAAGAATTGTCTTTTTATCCATAGTGTGAGTTAGTTAGAAATTTTGGTCCAGAATTGAAAAAAATATCACATTATTTACGGCTTATGGAAGTTCTCCGTAATAAACATCACAGTCTCAGGTCTCACTTGGTGGTAGTGCGTGACAACAAAGTTCTCCATGACAAATTTCTTATACTACACCACAAAATAAAAGATACACGACCTAGGTAATCACCTGATGATGTGGCTTCGCCACGAAACCTAGGTCGTGTATCTTTTATTTTGTGGTGTAGTATAAGAAATTTGTCATGGAGAACTTTGTTCTCCGTAATGTTACATATTTCATTTGCCACATCATAAAGTCAGTTTCCCCAACATTTTCTGTTGTCCTATTCAGCAGATAATACCCCTAAAAATAGGAATATAACGGGCGCAAATACTGTTTCTAAATTCATTGAGCATTTTCCATCATCTTTATCTTTTTATCGGAGTGGTAGTCAGTCCATCCCAAGGAAAGATGCATAATATAAACGTTTAGCGATCTATAATAGCAGTTCCTTTACTCACTCTGCTGCTCACTTTTTTCCCCAAATGCACTGCAACCCCGCTCTTTCACCTCATTCGATGGACAAAAAATGTTTATATTATCTGAGCCGCCGTCATACTTCCTCTCCTAGCCTCTAAGAGGTTTCCTTGTGAATCTCTTCTTTTAAATGAGTTGTTCTGTAAGAATAAAATCAAGATATCGTGAAGCGTAGTTTTATTTTTTTATTTATAATGATCTCCTGGGAAGTATCTTTGTCGGGTTTTGCTTTATATCATTTTGACGAATCTACGTGACCGTGATTTCTTTAAATTGCTTCTTCCATGGAAGAGTTATTGCAGAGTTGCGCTAAGAATTAATAGATAATAATAACGTAGAAAATAATCCTTAAAACCACTAATAATGTTATATTTATTATTCAGATTTGAGTCACTGTGTCGTATCTCGATAAATTAAAAAGTCAAAAGCCAACCAGGAAATTAGCTAAGGGCATCGGTTTAAATGTCTATCTGTAGAAATTTACATGAGTCTGCGATTTAAAAAGTAAATGGAGCAGGAAGTTTCTATCCTCTTTAGACGTGATGTCTGAATATGTTTTGTTTCTCGCCATCCCGTTGGCGGCAGCCTCTTGGCCATTCGAAAGCATGAAATACGAGGACAGCCATGTCTAGGAATCGGCACAGAAGAAGCGAAAACGTGCCGTCGTAAAAGTTGAGTCTCGATTTTCCGTCGTCCATTTGCACAGAAGGGTATCGCATTACTTCTTTTACTTCCGAACGCCCATTCGGCGGGTTTCTGGGGTACCGCATTCAGTCGGAAGAGAAAGAAATTCAGCAATGCTAAATTCCTCTTATTCTGTAAACATTAAACGATCTTCCCTCATAATCTTCACTAATATAATTATTAACAATTGTCAAGAAGTTGACGTTTTTTCGGATATATCCTAATCACTTAAATGAAATCAGGGCCCTTTACGACACACTGCGGCATTCCTTATTTGTTACAAGATATAGAATAATGTATCTTTAACCAATTTTTACTTACATTTGGCTGTGATGATATAAAAGCTACTGAGCTATGGGTGACGTCATTGTACACGTGAGTCTTCATCGGGAATCGAGCCTGGGACCGCTTTTATCAAAGTCGAATATGTTGGCTATCCGTAGACCCTACTGAGTTGTGAGTGACGCTGAATAATCATTAAGGTCTTTCATTATGAAATATTACGAAAAGTGTTATTCGTAGAGTCACTATACTAGTACTTCACTCACGTGGACTTGCGACGCTTAATTTCGTAGTAATTTTACTGAAATACATTTATCTTTACTCAAAAAGCAATCTAGCTTAGTGATGAAAGCAAATGCAAAATGCCTCATCTTTCCTAGTAAGCCTCATTCCCCTCTCCTCTTCAGGGTGAATATCTTTTGAGTTAATAGTGTTTTGGTCAGGAAAATGTCGTGGCCAATATCCCACTTCGCGCACCTTTGGCTCTAAACGAGGCGATTCTCTTTAGTTCTGCTACTGCTTCGTTAAAAATGCACTCCCATGCGACGCCACTCTTTTAGGGGAACATATATACTTATCAGATCGCAGAGGGTGGTCCAATCTCTATAGATCGTTTCATTAAGACCCAGTAGTTGAGGAAAAGGTATTCCTCGATTGAAGATGGAAAGTTTTTCATCGAAAATGGCGGGATTTGGTTCTCAACCTGAGATCCGTAATGATTACACGATTCCTTGACTGAATACTCATTCTGTCCTTAAGCTTTATCATTAATTTTTAATAATACAAATTCATTCTATATAGTTCAACAAATGAAAGCCTTCGGATAGCCAGTTAGCGGGCAATGCCTTCATCTTTGGTTCCGGGATCGCTTCCCGGTGAGGTGACATTACCTCAGCTATCGAATTACTTTTAAAATAACTATTAATACTAAAATGAAGATAAATTATTTCGTTCAAATGTGATTGAGCGACGAAAATTATCTTCGTTAAGTCAAAAAGTGTCTTAAATTTGCAACATTGAGTGTTACTGACCTTTTCTTTAATAGAAAATAATATTCCCGGTTCATTAGAAATCGTCACGACAGGTAAATACGAATTAACTTATGTAAAAGCATTACTTAAAGTGCAATCTTCCTACTCTGTAAGTTGCCAATTAGAGGAGTTTGGTTCTATAAAAACAACTCAACGATTTCCGAGATGTATTGTATTATAAGCCTGTTAATTTTTTTATGTTTATCACTTAAAATCAACGGATATCAGCATTACGCAATTTGTATTCTCAATGATTTCGTAAAAATATTGAATATGTAGTGGGATGTAATGTTTTGAGACTTTTCTGTAGTCTTCCGTTATAGTAAAGAATAAGTTTAAGAATATAAATGGATACCCTTTCCTTGAGATATAGATTTTATGTGAACAACTTATACAATGGAATTTTGATATATAATTAAACGGAAATCATATGAGAAATAAACCTTTTCTTGCTAAATATTAGTTTTTTAAGTGAAGCATGAATTTATTTAGGGAATAATAACATTCTATTCCCAGTTTGGAAATATATACATATATTTTTTAAGTTTGCTTTTTATTTGTTCAATATTTGTTGAGGTTAATTATAAATTAGTTGTTTGAAATTGGGTCCACGACCTTTAAATGAAATGTCGGATCGGAATGATTATGGTTTAGGAATTTGGAAATGATCCAAGGAACTTTAACCCTACGAGGGGCATTCTTGAAGTATATCCACGGTATATCGTTCGTGAAGAATTTCCTTGTTTGAGAAGTATGATGTTTATATTTCAAGGAGTCTTTTTATGTATTTCTTTATCGTCTAAAATGAGGTGATTATCGCAGTCGGAGCGTGACGTCACTCTAATTTGATTTTTCTCATTTTATCCACTTTATTCTATCGTGGACATTCCTCGGATAGCTCTTTGAGCTCTAGATTAATTTCTAAAATTGGCTTTCTTTCACAGCTATTTACACGCATAAATACGAGCAAATACCGTTGATTTTCATTGCTTGGTGAAGTGTTACCTTGATAAAGCAATTCTCTCACATTTATTCGCAAATACACAATTTGTTTAAATAACATTGAAAATTTTGCATTTTCGATTTCTGCAAATCAAAACTGAAAATAATCGAGAAGATAACGGAATTCATTTGCTAAGCAAGTAAACTTTTTTTACGACAATCACATGAAATTATTGATTATGTTTCGTCCGTGGACTTTATGACTTCATTGCTATGTTTTTCCGAAATTTAAGAAAGAAAATCTTATATCATACCCTCAGCATATATCTATGTTTGTGCTGTCAATGTTCATTCAAACATAAATATGATAATCAGAATGATATTCATGATCACCTTACAAAGGGAAGGTTTCTCTTGAAGACACCATCGCATGGACTTACAGCAAAGAGGTGATGACTGTGAAAGCGTACAATACTATGCTTCGAAGGATACTAATGGTAATAATGCTAATTCTTCTAATGCTTATAATGCTAATGCTTCTCTCAAGCAAATAAGGAAATCTTTGTTTGACCTATTACAGTGTAGATGAATTCATGAATGGAAAGTATTTAGATGTAGAATTACGTTTGTAAGTATTTGCTTTCGTGTATTCCTGAATGTGTGTGTTCCTTACAATATAATGAATATTAAATCTCTTCATTTGTGATTTTATCACAATGGAAAATTTGTAACTAATGCTTTTTTTAACTAAACATTTGACTTATCCTTTGCTTACACGTTTCTGTGAATATGGACCAACAGAATTATTATTATAACATCATCATCACGTAATGACCAAAGAGTAAGATAGTTTGGTTTTAAAAATGCAGTCCGGCCTCACCTAAATTTCATTACATTTTAATTAAGTCATAAACATCTTTGGCGTTCGCCACAAGCTCGTCATTAAGAAGTAAATAAATGCTGTAATGACCACGCAAATTCGTTCCCTTTCATCCCTTAAGTATTTCAATAGGAGCACATTAAGCGAAGCACAAAGAAAGCCGTGTTTTGAGGAAGGTTCTCTTTTGGGCGGCGGCAAAAGCGATGGAACTCTTTTGCAGTCACCGACTCTCTCCAATTTCCTCCCCATCCGTTCCCATAATTCACTTCGGCGTTTCCTTTTGGTTCCCTTTGAGGTGAGGCCGATATGATCTTTCCTTTTAGATTCATTTTACTGCGTCCGCATTGTTTACTCGTTTCGGCGGTTGGTTCAACAAAATGTCTTCTCTCTCATCGCCGCCATTAACGATGCCGCTTGTTTTTCCTAATAAGTGTTATCAATCACTCGAAACTAAGAGGAGGAAGCCAAAATCCTGCGAGAATTAACTAAGATTGCCGATGATGGTGATTGTCTTGTGTAGTAGTATTGTTAAAAGAGCTTTAACACCTGAAGTAATTTCGCACGTAGGCTCCCACTGGTAATCGAACCCAGGGCTACTTAGGTCTTTCATATTAAATTCGTGTTAGAGGATATGATGTTTCTTTCTTTGTGTATGCTTAAGATGAATAAGACTGATCAATTTGATCTAAAAATTACATGTTTTACTTTTAAAAAATTCCAAAAGAGGGAATACAAAAAAACGAACAGTGAATACAATGTTTGAATTATCTATCCATATTATAAAAAAACAGTTTTCCATGTATAAAGATTACTATATTATCATATAAGGCAAATGTCATCATTTTTATTAAGTACACCGTGTAAATAGGTTACATTTGAAGTTAAACACTAGATTAAAATATTCCATAAGTCACATTTAAATTTTGGTTAAATATAAAAGCTTATTTATGCTACTTAAAATCAAGTATAAGGAATGAAATGCAAATTTTCTTGCAATAATTACCTAATGTAGAATATATATTGAGATACATAGTAGGTCACTGTTTTTGCTTTAAGATATTTAATTAGATTTGCATTAAAATTTCTTACTGATTCATTAAAGTGATTAATTCTCAGTTCTTCCTAATTGAGAATTGTCATTGAAAATGCCGAGCGTTGACTGATATTTTATAAAAACCGGTCGACACGTCATCTTTAAAAATGTTTTTATGTTGTACTTATATGGGCTTCTATGTTTTTGTTTTGTTGTAGCTCGTTTCTTGACTTTGCGATGTTAACAAGCGAAGAACTGCACGAACTGTTATATCCGTAAAAAGTGGTTTCTTCTCTATAATGATAACTTTCTATAATTTTTGTAATAATAACTTCCCCAAGTATCCGATTGTTATGAGGCGTTCTTTAAAATTTTAATTGAGATTTTTCAATCAACATTCATTCATACTTTTGTATATTATTACACTGATATTGTAACATTTCTCGAGGATTAAATTTTTCGTGATGAATTGTAATGACAAGTACGTCATTGAAAGTGGCTAATTTTCTTCCAATAAGATCACTCTCTCCGTTTATTACAGATAACTATGATTCAAAACTCACTTATGCTTGGATATAATCACGCTACTGAGGAATATATAAATGCTTAAGAACTTCCTGCTAAGGATCCTTTTTTGCGTCCCTGCGGTGTCTTTTTCAACTTCCTCTTGCTTCCTGGTTCTCGGTGGCCTTTTTCAGTCTTTGAAGATTAATATGGAATCGACCACGTGACCCTTAACTTGGTGATAACAGAAACATGCGAATTATCTATAATGATTTATTTATTGAACACTAGATTTAAAATAGTAATGATAATTTATTGAAAATCACGATTTTTCAGAAAGTCAACTCCATTGCTTCCTTTTATACACAGGAAACACCAAACAAACCTCACTGATTAAAATGAGAGGACATTAACTACACAGGAGAATTGGGATAAAAGTTCATTGATCGAATTCAAGCCTTTTTCCATCAAAGTTATTTTCAGTTCTTATAAAAAATCAGAAAATTCACACTAAATTGCCCTATTTTCAATAGGTAAATCGCGAAGAAATAAATTCTCGCGTAAAATATGAAACTTTAACTTTTGTATTGCATATTTTATTATAGACGAGCTGAAATGCCCGTTCTCTCTCAACGGGGAAATAAATACCATATTAATAAATGAATATCATATTATATGCAGTAAAGTGGACTACAAACTAAGCGAAAGGTAGAAAATGCAACTTATGCGACGGAGACAAAAATTAACTCGACGAAAAACACATTGAAATCAATGACAAAAAGATGCTTACCTGTGGAATTCAGTCCTTTTACGTACATAATACGATACGGGACGTGATGGATTGTCATAAACATCTATTATAATTATGCAACTAAGAATTCTTTGTAGTAATAATTTAAACAAAGGAACAAAGGTGTTAACATTCGAATCAGGGAGTGGGTTAGCAAGATTCACTGCAGCTTTACTTTTTCGCAATTTACAGGTTTATTACCAGTCGCTAGAATTTAGAAAGCACAATAAAACCTGGCTTTATATTGTATATTTAATATATAATTTACTCATTATCCTTAATTAACCGTATTGTAATCCGAATATACCTCTCCCGTGGTATTTAAATTTATAATTGACGTAGTTCAACGATGGCATTGGCTTTAAATCTTACATGAAAATTCAGACATTTGGGGCCCTCTAGAGCCCGAATCCTCACGGTGATGGGAATAATTTTCTTATGGGGTTCTAACGCGTAGAAATACAATGCAACATGTCTCTCGAGGACGGAGCCAATTTGTGTTTTCTTTGAACATGAAGATTTTCCACCAAGTATCGCTTGGATAATTCAATTTACGAGTAATCGTAATCATTACTTTAAATGACATATTACTCGGTGAAAGCTTTGAAGACGCTGTCTTCGGATGTTTATACATACTTAATAATAAGGTTATGGAATTACAAATTACTCACAATAGTATTAATTAAGGCAAAATTCAAAGGAATTTTAATGGTAAAATTGCAGATAAATTATTTCATCTTTTTTTAAATATTTAGATTTTATGGTACGTGGCGAATGATTAAATTTGTGTGTAGGATTTGAATTAGCGGAGATAACCTTGTAGCGTTTTTATTTTTCATTAAACATTGATGCAGTATTATTATAGTCAGGTGGCGATCCCACCTTAAAGGTTTAAGAATTAAAGCAGTACATATTAACGCACTAAAAATTGGTAGTTAACAGTTTTTGTTTTCCCCTTCTGCCAAACATTATCCTATTGCAGCACTTTTATAGATGGATCCAGTGTCACCGTTAATGTACTTCATTAGCAAAAAATAAAACATAAGAACATAGTAACTATACATTAATTAATTTACAACGACACACACAATTATCAAAATACTATGTTTAAATAAATAACATTGATAGAAGATACATCTCTGTCTAAACTCTTACCCGCTCTCCGTAATGCCTCTTTAAGTAACACACACCATTTCTGGAGTCCTCTATTAAGCAA
Organism: Pachydiplax longipennis; assembly: GCA_036926295.1. Lineage (NCBI taxonomy): Eukaryota > Metazoa > Arthropoda > Insecta > Odonata > Libellulidae > Pachydiplax > Pachydiplax longipennis. Next base: position 3,927,061 of record JAVFKF010000044.1, on the reverse strand, counting down.
TGAGTGTTTAGCCACGACCGACCGTTGTTTCCTTAATTTTAACAACATGTAGACAGTGAAGTTGCTTTTATTTCACGATATTCAAAGGAGAAGAAAACGAGAAAACTTCCGATAGACGGGTGTAGAGAAAGGCTCAAAGGTCTGTATGAGATTGGCAGGAAGGTTATAAAGCAATACAACAAAAACTCTCGCGAGACACTGCATTATTTATCTGTTTGCATACAGTTGGAAATATCTTGAAATAGCATCAATAGTGGAAACAAAAGAACGTGGAGGAGCAGAGACGAAGAGAGCGTAAAGAAGGGAATTTGTCTGGCCAAAGCAGAAGACTAATGAGAGGAAAGACAACGGAAGGAAAATTATGTATAGTCAATGCGAATAACGCCTCTTCTGATATGTCTTTCACTTCTTCCGAACTAACTATAGAGGTTTCCCAGCTCGAGGTATTAGAGTAAAATGTCAGACTTCCATTAATCACACAATTTGTCTACGCCATAAGAGCTACATTTATGCATCTCAGCGTCAATCCTCAAGTCTTTGAAGGTCTGCGGCCCACCCACAGTCTCTTCAAATTAGAATCGGAGGGAAGTGCTCGCGAACCCTGGCGGCTACATGAAGAAACACTTCTCCAATTCACAGCCAATCAACGAGAGCCATTTTAAAGTTCGACGGTACAGGAATACGATCAACTTGCCATTTATGAAATCCTCTGTTCTACCAATTGCTCTAAGTTTACAGGCTATCAAATGAGTGCCTAAACGCTCATCTTCAGTGAAGAAAGTAGCAATTGGAATGCTAGCGAAATAGATCTTGCGTAATATTTTGTATGAAAAAATAATAATAATCAAGTTAACTGCATTCCACGAAGTCATGCCTTTGAGCATCAATAATTTTTAGGATAAAATAGATTTCAAATCTAAAAGTCTTTCGATATTTGTAACATGCGATCTGAATTTGTGAATATAACCTGCCATTTCGCATTATATTGGCGGTTTAAACTCTAAATTATTAATTATTTCTTATCAATGAGCACGGACAAAGTTAGTTACTACAAGTGATATTTTAGTTTGATGTTCAGCTTCTGTTTATTTTTCATGTAACCTTATTTCTTCTTGTTTATCATTGAAAAGTATATATGTATTGATTTATGTTCTCAGATGCTGTTTGTTTGCCTGTCTTTCCCGTAAAATTTAATTTTTAACTAAATGTAAGTTTCACACCCCTCTTAGTATGTTTTCCTTCTCTGGGGTATTTTCCTTCAGCATTAGCTTATGTTACCCACAGAGAAATCTTCTTCTATGCACTTTTTTCATACATTTTCAAATGTTAAATAACGAAGGATTAGATGCAAGAAGAGACTTCTTTGTCACAATTCCGCCCAAATAAAGACTTTTTATTTATATTATTCGTTATTTTTGTTTTAAGACTTTGATTTAAGTGAAATAACTACATATATATGGTCATACAAAATTTTAAGTGAATATTGTTTAAAACTGTAAGATTTTATAGCCTTTCATCAGTTTAACATCGATATTGTAGTGTGTGCCCTTAGCAAGGCTTATCTGCAATTATGTAGTTTTTCTAATGCTGCACAAATCTACTTATCTCCTGGAGAGCCATTGTTTAACTCAACTGGTCCTAAAACGAAAATTGCATGTTCTTACATTTTTTTCGTTAAATATTTTATTGGTTGAAGAGAGTTATTTCTCAGGCTCTTCAGGATAATAGACGAAGGAAATTTTCAGATAAGACTTTTCGGTCTCAAAAGACCCTAATGGATTTTATCAATTGTATATGTACATCTACATTTACATAAATACTCAGCAAGCCACCTTTCGGCTTGTGGCAGGGGAAGAACACCGAACGATTGAACTACTTATTTTAACTTGTCATTATCGCGTATTGTTCGCGGAAAGAATGAGTCCTTAGAACGACTTGTTTTAGCGTCTATTTCTCTTATTTAATTTTCATTATCGGATCAGCCGAAGTAGCAGTGGGGTTACATATTATCAATTACGTCCTTTGTTAACGTGCTGTCTGTAAATTTACCAAGAAATTTCAATTTAGCTTCTAGTCTCATTTCTTTCAATGATTCCCAACTAGCGTCTGAGAGTAACGCTTTTTCATACAACAACGCTGAATCATCCGCTGGATCCAATGTACTTGCCGCGAATTCAAGATGGAGCCTGAAAAAGGAGAAATAACATCGCTCTCTAATCTTCTCATCGAATCCACCGACAATTGCAGAGTCAAGTCGTAGTCGTGGATAGTCGTATGGTAAACGAGATTCCGCCGAATTTGTGAAAGGGAAGTGAGCAGCATTTAGAGTATCTTTGTCTCCCTTCTCTTCTTCCTCTCACTCTTTGATGTTTACAGGAAAGACCATGGCTCGTAGATTTCCTCTTCCAATTTGTACCTCGCTCTTCCGCCACATCTGAGGGTTACCCCTAAGAGAGGCAGGTGAAGACCTCCCCTTCTCCGGAGTTATTTGTGTTAACCCCTCGATGATGGAATCCCCAAATCGCTCCATCGATTCCAGCGCTTCCGCCATCATCCTGACTGTTACACTCGAGTGAATCACTCGAAATTTTCCTCGCAGGAGAATCGTGTGATGCAGAGCGACATAAAACACACTTCATTAAGACATACTTCATTATAATATTTCCAATTTCACAAGGTATGATCGCATTTTTAGAAAGGAACGGTTAACACGGCCTGTAGAATTTAAGAAATATGCGCTCTCATCATCTGCTGATTATGCCAAGGGTCGGATATTAAGTTTTGAAGCAGAAAATCTATTACCGAAACAAGCAGTATACTCTTCAAAAGAATTTCGTACTTTTCTGCTGAATGATTGAGCGACTAGTCAGAAATCACTCGAGAGAACCCTCGCAATATTAACTTTCTGTTTAATTTTCAGTACGCTACCATGAGCCCGTGTAGCTCTTGTGGTTTACTGGTGTCGGCGACGTCGTTTATATAATATAAAGTTGAAGTTATTTTATTGCTGCTCTGCATCCATTAGCACTTTATCGTGAGTTTTTGAGAAGTCGTAATGGAGAAAGTACTATATTAAGGTAGAGTTAAGTGCGCGGTAGTTGTCGAAGAATAGTTATTCCCAATTGAACGAAAACGAAAGCAATCAGAATCAACAGAGAAGGAGAAAAAACAGCGTGTAGTCATTTGTGCAACAAAACTGAAATTTTAGGTAAATTAAAATATGACTCAAAAAGGTTATCCTACTTCTTTCCATTGATTCAAATAATCGTCAACTAATAATCCGGAAAAATTAGAGAAAGTATCGTGGAGAGAGAAAAGATGACAGAAGTCCATCCACTGAATATACTTCGGATGTTTTTCTCTTTTGGAACGTAGGGCTTGATATAGATTTCGGTGATAACACGCTATAAAGTTTCCGTGAAAAATCTCTCTCATTAATTGCTGAAGACAGTGAATAAATCTTACGAAGTACTAAGTATAGCATTCCAAATCCAGTTCGGTGAGGATGTCTGTTGCTTTTCAATCGGCCCAGTGGATAGATGGTCATTCACTCTCTTATCCACATTCAACTGTTTTTACTAAAGAATGCCATTCCGATGGGTCTAATTCGTCTCCCTTTATCTTGTTGTCATTCTTTCAGCTCAAGAAGCCGATATAGAGCCAACACTTTCCTTTGTTCTGTTTGAGTGATCCTTACTAATAGATGGCGTTCCCGTGAGTCCTCTTCGAGGTCATCTAAATATTCCCTACATCGCCAATCCAAACTCTTCTGGAAGAGTAATGCTAAATTAAATAGTGTTCCGACACCTAAGATCATTTCGTACCGGAATTCAACCGACTCGGCTATCCGGGAGACATAGCGTAATTATCCTCACGATTTTAAGGTAAAAAACCTGCTAAACGTGGAAGACTTTTCCTTTATTTTATGTACATTTTCAATCTGTTAACAAATTTTTATACTCTTTTCTTTTGACTATGTAGAGATCATTTTCAAATAGTTCAATGAAAGAAAAGAATTTTTAGTGGTCAATTTTCGAACCTAATATAAAATTTCTATGAAGAACGATTTCCGATAGAAGTAGAACCACTACTTAAGACATGAAATGGCAGCAGAACTCCTTGAAAATCCAATGATAATACAAACTTGTAATTTCTGTTCAGGTCAAATGATGATGACTCTATGAATCGAAAACAAGCAGTATATATTTTGGTCATCTTTTCCTTGTTTGCTAATTGGTGGGGGCGAGCCGGGGCCTAGAGTTTGAGAGGTGCAAAACGTTTGATATAATTAGGTAAATCGTAAAAATATTAACTACGGGCGCACATTGGATTTCTTTTACTACCCATTAGTTACCATCGTCGTTCTATTCTAACAGAGATATATCCTGATTACATCGCCTCCCCGATTGTAAACCTGTTTCTTCGAATATTTATGGGGAATATTTGCTTTGTAGTTGAATCCAAGATTCTTATTTTTTATGAGTTTACAATTATTTGTTTACAGAAAAACCCTATATTCATAAAAATAAGTTACTCATCTGTAGGAGGTCTTCGTTAAATTTTTAACATAACATCGATTAGTATCGTTCGATCGCTATTTTTACTGCATCTGAAGCGATGGCAATAAATATATTTTGCGTAGTGTTATTCTGCTGATATTCTGAAGGTACTCAAATCACATTTATAATTACCGTGGTGTGTATATTTACGTTTATTTATCTAATATCTTTAACCTCGTTAGAAATACCTAGAAAAAAGCTTTTAAACAATAATTTCTTTCATTTCCCAAAGAGACAGAACTACGAAATTTACGATATCATTAGAGGGTTACTCAAATCGATATTTTTCGCTCAAATTATCATAGGTTCGACTCTGGAAGACTCGAAAATGTTTTTTTTAAGAAATGCATGTAAAGTTCATTTTAATCGACTGCATGCTTCTTTCTTACCACAATCGGACTTGTTATCCATCAGGAGCGAGAAAGGAATCCATTTGGCTTTCCAAATTAAAAATGCGGGAGATTATGTCGACTAACGATAGAACCTAGGCTTTTGTAGCTTATAATTTTATACAATAGTTGCTTGATTAAAACACTTTAGAATTATAAAACTTGTACAATTTCAAGGAAACACGGCCGGTTTCGGCATACTATTGCATCATCAGGTGCATAGCAATACAATAATATTAAGTAGCGACTCAACAATATGCTTTGAACCTCATGGTGCCGTAGTTATCATTTTAGAATAATGTCTATTCGATATACTCAATAGGGGCAGGTGTAACTTTATGGAAAGCTATCATTAAATTGCGAAGTTGTTTTAAGTTTACTAATCTCTAATTGGCTTAAATTATGAATTCTTAATGCCTGGTAACATGTTTAAAAATTCATTTGCAAATTTTTAACCACTAAACTAGCCTTACAGCTTTTGAACTAATTTAAGGCACTTTTCCGTTTGCTCTTTACAAATATGACTCTGCGAATTATTCCATTTCATCTGTCACAGATATACTATTTCCTCTGGAATCCTCTCAATGATTCTGTAAATGAATGCGGGAATGTATTTTCATGTACACAGGGATCACCATTAATATTTTGTTTTCCATTTCCGATGAAATTGTCGGGAACTCATTCTGAAAAAGTGCAGTTGTCGTGCAGCTTATTCGTATGGGTCTCCAACCTGCCTCTTTGAACATACCTTTAACATTCCTCGTAGATAAGCAAACACCCTAGGGAAACCCGAATGCATACTTTTGATCCATCATTTTCTTTGACCATAGAGACTCTCTCCCTTTTTGTACCACCCAATTAGATACTATCGTATTGTCACGTGGGCTACTCCCGACATTCGCCTTTACATTTCCTGTATTTGGCATTAGTCGGATTCGTCTGGTTAATTGAAACGAGTGAATCAGGGATTTTTAAGTTTGTTTCAGACAGTGAAATCATGAGAGTTCACAACTCAGAAGCTCTTAATATTCAGGTGTTACTGAAAGCAGCGTTTGAAGGCTTACCTACCGTGAAATAGAGAATCGGTAAAATAGAATTGGAAGAGTCGGTAAGTGATTCTCTTGACGAGTGCTGCCTCTGTGGCACTGATTTTGGTATCCATACACACATTTAAGGTGTCGTATTCACAAATGGGAATTTGTATATTATTTCCTTGTAAGATGTATCAGAAGAGTGATATTAACTTGACATGAAGCGCCCTCAGTAAATTCAAACGATGATAAGGTTTTCTATGCGCCAAATTCGTTCAACCCAAAGAGTAATTTGATCATGGAATCTCTCGAATCAACCGGACGATCTCAACAGTCGAATGATATTAAGAGATGAGAAAAACTCTTCTATCGCCCAATAAAGAAATGCGCATTTACTCAGGAAGTAAGTGCATAATGAAAAGGAAGTGTGAGATAATTTAACTGTCGGTCGTGATAGGAGGCGACGGTTTTTTTTATATGACGTAAGGGAATAGTCCTCAAGTCTATTTTTTCGGATTTTTCCTGTACAAGGTTCTTACGTGCAAAATTATACTAAACCTCTTCCTCGACCTTTTCGCTGCTTCCCAAGCAGATGCAACTTGATATTATAACACGGGGCCCTTAGTTTACTGCGTTAAAGGACGTATGTTCTGCGGTTACTGGAAGAAAAATAAGATGGTCGTTGCACAGAGAAACATGTCTCCGAGAGCTAAGAATTCCGTCAAAATGGAATCTTCATTGCCTTCGCGCAAAATCTGTTCTATTCCTCAACATTATTTGCAATGACTCAAGAAGAAGACGGCAGGTGTGGGTGAAATGGAGCGGCGATAAGTCCGCCCTCTGAATCAAAGGCGTGATTCATTCCTGGCTCCTTTCTCCATCTATTTCGGGCTTCCGTGATATATTCCGACTATTCATTCGCCTGGCAAATCACCGGATAGGCCGAATTTATTCGGCAAAGCGAGCGGCAACGTCACCTTAAAATTCCGAATTTTTCATTCCTCGGATACATTTCAGCGAAGTCGCGGTCAATTTATCCGAGTATGTGTTTTCTTTTGCCATCTTCGAGGTAACCAAGGATTTGCCGCGAAAGATTGGCTTCGATTTCGTTAATGACTGGAATTCGTTAGCCGATTCAGAGACAACGAGAAGAGAGAGACACGGATGTTGTAAAAATGTCTTGTTGAAGGAGTCGAAACATTGGCTAAAGCGGGTTTGCAGTGCATCTTGGGAAAAAGCGGGTAGCTGAGCTTCTTAAGCGTTTTGCATGAGTTTCGTGTGATTGGGATTGAAAGAAAAACCGCGTATTAAGCGGAATAATTCTTTTTGTGGATGCGTCTGAAACGGGTTTACTATACGTATAAAACTTATTGCCCCTAAACGATACCGACAGTTACTTAGCGAGTTTGAAACTATAGTATTGTCTCATAGCTCCTTGTAACAACATTTTTGGCTGGCGAAGAAGTTTCCAATGTCTTTCGGACAAACGAATATTTGATGTTCGCGCAAGCTTTAGCTCCAAAACATTGGAATTGACGGAAGGGTTGAGCTCCTCTTCGTTCTCCAGTTACATCGTGTGGTATTCTTTCGGCAGTATTTACACGCATTTTTCGATTTCAGATCATATAAGAAGGCGTATTTTGGGTAACAAAGCTGATTCCTGTCAACTTACCTCATATCCTCGAAACAAAAAATTTGGGAATTCATGTTGGGGACAAATGTAATAATACTAATACTAATAATAAATGTAATAATACGGTTGTGACATGAATGCTCTTCGCTGTTTTTACTGTCCTAATGCGTCCAGACGATGCGACACGCCCTTTTGATCGAACTATAGTTACTAATTACTTAATAGTATGCATTATTCTTGGATAATTCCTTAAGAAAGTGTCAAAAAAAAGGGTTTTCTTTCTGTATTGTAAACTATCGAATGAAAGACTACGCAATCTTCAATGGCTCCTTACGAAAATTGCGTTACGGGAGAAACTGAATGCCCTTTATTTCTTAATTTAAAGCGAATCCAAGTTTTAGAAGCTTCAAGTCTTAGGTTCAAGAATACACGGCATCAAAGTATTTATGTATTCACCATTCGTTGTAACTTAAGTTGAACACAAATAAGTGTATAATGAGCCTGAAAATGAGAGCCGTTACGACCGACATTAGGAATATGGTCGCCTACAAACGAAAATATGTCCATCACAGTAATTTTCTATCTTGTGTGTCTCTCATTTAAATCAGTAACCTTTAATGCAACTTAACGGCTACGCAGTTATAATATAGTAATGTTATATTCCCGTATTCAGTTAGATTAATTTTGATTCAGTAATTTATAGAAACATAAGGAAAATACTATCATAAAAGACAGCAAATTCAAGTTAGTTATTTTAGAACTCGAATTTCATCTGATCACCTTGACGGTTTAAAAGGAAAACATGGATTTAAAAAATAAATATTCAAAGGGCAAATCGTGCATCAATGGGGATCTTAGTTTTCCTCATTGATTTACACATATTTATTCTAGCACGCATAAACACATAAAAACACAAAAATATAATCGAAAGCCCGATTTTCTAAATACATTGATGCGAAAAACGATTGAATTCGTATAAAAGTGTGTACGAAGCCTAAAAATCTTAGAAAATTCCTAAGAAAAAAAGGGCATGAAAAATTCTGACGGGACTCGAACCGGTGTCCCCCAATTGCCGGTCGGTATCTCAAACTACAAGCAAGAATGTTCTGGTGCTCTCAGGAGTACCCGACCCGGTCTCGAGTCCGAATCCCGTTAAATTTTTATCACGTCCATTTCTCCCTGAAGTTTTTGATGCTCAGTTTGAGTCATTTTTGTACCACTAAACTTTGCCATCCATTTGGTCCTTCCGACAAAACTTCTCGAAGAAGCGTATTCTTAGATTATTTCTGTACGTGATCAGATGAAATTCACTTAAATGAATCCTCAACTTATTTTCTAGTTAAGGGTTTCATTGCTCTGTATTTCAAATCCGTCCCGCATCAGACAACGATTTATTGTTTTTTCTCTCTAACAGAGTAGCTCTTCTACTGTAGCTGATATATTTAGAGTAGTATTAGTTAAAAGTGCTACGACAGTTAAGGTATTTTCGCACTTGGGCTCCTACCGGGAATGGAACCCGGGACCACTTTCATCTAAGTTGCTGCCTTTTTAGCAATTTGATAGCCCACCAATTCGATTTGTATTGCACATTACGAAGACTCTTCGTCGTTATTCTTTCGACTTTAGATAGCGGTGCAATTAAAAATAGTGAATAAAGTAACATTTGGCTCTCTCTTATGGTTCTGGATGCGACCGAGAGTGTTTGTGGTTGAGTGGAGTGAGAAGGAATCCAGTGGTGATGATATATGCTTGAGCTGTGAAAGAAGGGGTTGTTTATATTCCTGTGGCTTTGGGGGATTAATTTGTCATTCCTTCTGTCAAACAACGCTTTCGCCGCCTTAAATTGCTCAGCGTAAATATTTTCGTGGAGTATGAAGATGTTTTCGGAGGCGTATTAATGGGAGAAGTCTCTTTGGCTCTAATCGCAGTTTGCCGACCGATAATTGTCTCCAAAGCATCAAATCCTCGAGAGGAGACTTTTCTGATGTTTCGCAGATGCATTTGTAAACCATAGTGGATGATGAAGAGCGAAAAATAGAAATCCCGCCTAAGAAGCGGTTTTCCTATGGTTCCGTATTACACGAATCACAGGATACTATACCGCATAAGACGTTCTCTTATCGCTTCCCTTCCCAGGATGCAATGCTGTAGGCATTCGGTCGCCTTATTCGATAGACCGAGTTTTTTATTTGTGAGAGTACCGAGTGAAGAAACATTGATTTTGAAGGATGTTTTCCAGGTGTATGTTGCTAAGGAAATCTTCTCGAGTACACAACCGGTCCAGTTCTTCAGTGTAAACCGACATTTCGGCGACGTCCTCTGTCTTCAGAAGATGGCGACCATTCCGGTTGTCCACCCGTGAAGATTTTCTTAGCAATATTGTTTATATTGTTCCCTACCTCTCTAAGATTAGATTGTCTGAATATCGGGAGAGAGACGCACATAACTACTCCTTGAGAGTAAAAAAAAAGAAAATTTGTCGAGCAATATGTAAGAGATCCTTGTCTAATTAAGGCAATCCTTCACAAAGGGGTTGATTTCTCAATCTGTCTCAACGACCGAAATTGACGCCAATTTTTAATCTTTATAAAAAATTTTATTCTTGCGCGCGAGAAACTCTTTATGGCAAAACTTCATCCCAGACATTTTGTTTACAATGTTATTAAATTTTAAGGATTAAGATCATGGGTTTGAAGGACAATAGCTTTTTATGAAACATGTTATAGATATTCATATTTAATTTATTCGTAAGTACTGAGATAAGTATCTGAAGTGGCTATTACAGAAGTTTCGGAATTCCATAGGAGACAATTATCTTTAAGGTGACGATAACTGTAATGAATGTACCGTTTAAATTTTTGCATTAAGAGTCGTACACGGAAGTAAAATAGCACGAGTTCTCCTCATATCTGAAATGCAAAAAAGAAGCGTGGGAATCGCTCTTGAAACATAATGAGAATCAAGAGATCTCAGTTAGAGGGAAACATATGAAAGATGGTAGGGAAGGGGCGTGCGCGTGATGAATCCGCTCTGCCAGTGGACCGCGGTGGCGTGCATCGCCGTGCCTCAGCGCACGCCGAAGAGAGATTTTGCGGCGGACTCTCAACGCCATCCCTCGCCCTTCTTTTTAGCTCTTTTATACTACTACATCTTGATGATCTTTTTATTACTCTTTTGGTATAGGATGAATGGAAGGAATTATTATCATGAACTACAATACGGCCGCAGTTAATCATTAGGATAGACGGCAATTTACACTACAAAAGGAACAACAAATATTTCGAATTTCCCTCTGTACAATAACGGAACATAACTATTGAGAACCCCGTCTATTTACTACAATAATTTAAAATGTAAAGAGCTATAATTTTCAAATAAATAAATAATAAAAATAAAACTAAAAAACCCACAACACCATTTGAATTTAACAATTAACTAAAATGATTCCCCAGAAACCTAACTCGTAGAAATACAGAATATGATCATATGCATTACATTAACAATGTGTGTTAAATAATTATACCTTATATATGACCTTACATATGCTTTAACTAACATTAACATCAGTTGTCAACATTACTTATGACGTGAGATTTTTCACGGTTCTCAAGAAAAGTCCTCACCGGACATCACCTTATCAGGCAATCGTCTTCTTATTCTGATCTGCCTCTAGAAGTGGTTTGACAAAAAAAAGGTTTGGCCAACGCTGTCACGAAATATATTTGTTAGTATTGATGTGAATATAGAAAATGTAACTTTGAGATACTTTGGTTTATTGAACTCTAGATCTGAGACACCCTTTCTCAGCCTGTTTTGAATTCGAAACTCAGTTTCATTTTGTCTCATAGAGATCAAGAATTATGTAAATCCTCTTTATCTAGAGTAAGCCTTGGTATGGGCATATTAATTTGCATCTCATATTAGAATCTTGAAAGAGTTTTCTGGATACTCAGGAGTTTATAAAGAATGAATTATCCAAGGCAGAATTTCACAAACTTTTTGCCGTTGCTTGGCTGCTAGTACGTCCCATGTATTCCGAGTGTTTCAAATTATTGTAGTTTCACTCCATGTGCGACATATAGTTTTTCATATATCGTAAAGTCAAGGTGAAATCTTATATTATACACTTTGTGTTTTTTCTTAGTAAATGTTATCCGGACAGAAATTGGCTATACCTAATCAAGTGGAAACACATAACAGAAAAATAAGTCTACTCGGCTATCTGTGCGAAATTTATTATTATTACAATACTTCCGCAATAGTAAGTCAGGTGGCGAAGTCAATATACACTACAATAACACAAATTATATTGCAAATTTTTCTGTATAAAATTAAAGAACATTAAACTATTAAAAAGGACAGCTATTAAAAACCCCTCCATTAAGTACTATATTTCCTAAGTTACACCAATTTACAAGTTAAACTGCCATAATGTATCGAGCTAAATTAATAATAAAAAATATATTTACAACAACCCAGCGGCGGATTCAAGGCGCCCTACTTGGGTATGCGTTACCTGGATTTCGAAATATTTCCAACGACAAGGAAGATACGCTGTCAAAGTATTTCACGTAAATTATTGTTTCACTATAGGGAACCCCATGATGTAATTTTATGCCAATATTTAACAGATTTAGTAAATATATTTTTGTATTATATTAAGAATTATCAAGGTAATATTTTTTGATTTTGAGGTAAATTGTAAAAGTAGTATTTTTGAAAGAACTTCGAGTTGGTAATTTCGTACATCTGGGCTTCCACCTGAAGTCAAAGCTGAGGTGCGAATTTGATACGATAACCACGTGGATATCCTCCCCGATTGGGAAGATCCGTCAATGCAACATCCACAAACACTTTTCCCTCGTTCTAAAACTAGGAATTCCTCAGCCACGAAATCTTAGTTTCACGGAGGATTGGCATGGACCTCATATCCGAATAAACATGAAGCTTCTCTTTGATGACCAGTTCATTCAGCGACAAATGCAACTCGATCGTTAAGAGCAGAGTACATTAAATTGAAAGCACAGAAATAGAAAAACGTGGTCCGCTCATATTTATCCCCTCTTGAGGCACCTGTCTCCAACATCCATCCTCTCGAGCAGCTGAGGGAAATTGTGCCGAGGCGTTGCAGCGTGTTTTGGCAATGTCAGCGCTCGTGTCGAGCCAAAAAGCGGCTAGATAACATGGAAAAACAGATTGAGAAAACATGGATACTTCATCTCTCTTTTAAACGCCGCGTTTTCATTCCTCTTGTTTATCGCCCCAGTACTTGTCCGCACTGATGAATGAACACAATTGCGGTCATCTTTATGGCGATGGGGCCGCTCTTATTTGCTAACCCATTCGCTTCTTTTAACAACACCTTAATGCGATGGTTTAATAGTATCTAATATAACAAACAGACAGATGAAGGACTTCATTCGGCGAAACTGATACTGGAAAGTCCATTCTATAACTTATATAATATAGCATATTAGTCCTATAACAGATAGAATATATCAAAATAATCAGATAAAATAACTATAAAATAAAATCGGTAGAATTAAAGAAAAAGAATCCGTAAGTTTCGTGAATACTCGAAATTTCTAATTCAAGTATTCTAAGGATATTATTATCAAAACGATAACAAGGAGAAAGAAAAGAATATCGAAAGACGACTGTTTATGAATTAGAGAATGATTCAGTTAGATGCATGGAATTATGGACTTCTAGGAGTAACCAATTCTTTTGAATCTTTTAGCGAACAAATGACACACAGTCATAAGCTAGAAGTACCACTCGTTGAACAGGTTAAAAATATCGGATCCTTGTCTCGAAATCATTCTTGTAAAAATTGCATCATGAAACATCTTTAAAATCAAAATTGAAATCAATTGAAAGGGATTCTGTATCAATTAATCGATGGAGTTGGGTGACGATATAAATTCAGAGAATATTATAGTTTTAAAACGAAATAAAGGAGATGAATTTACTTTTCTGGATCACTGAGGGTTATAACGAAGGTTATCCTAAGTGACTAAACATTGGAATGACACCAAAATGATAGCGATGGAGGATATTGAAGTGAGAATTGAAAATAAGGAATGAAAGATTTTTGAGGAGTGTCGAAAATAATTCTTTTATCATCTTGTACATATTTTCTTCTCCTCTCCGTAACTCATTCCGCTTACATACTAGGTTCCAAAAAAACTCTCTAAACTGACTGGATTTTGGAACTGTTGGACTTCTCTTTTTGTTAATGCATATAAAATTTCGATTTCAGAACTAAGTTATCTTACAAATCAAGCAAAAAACGCTTAAACTCATAAACCACACATCGCCCTCAGTTTTGAAATGCTGAAGTAACACGCAGTGTTCCGTAAGGTATTTATATCTAATAAGATATAGTTAGTTCCCTCCTCGATTCCATTGGATCCCTTCCAGGGAAGTTTCTTCCGCTCCTTCTCAAAGAATTCTTGATAGCGTGATTTATGCTCTCAGCAACCGGATTCCATGCTCATTTCATCCTCTTTAGCCAGGAACGATCTTGACTTTCAGGAACTATTATGCAATTACAAGACATGATTTATAACTCATAAAACTTCTATCGCACGTAAGCATAGGAATAAAATATAGAAAGTTGTTTAATGAATACTTGGGTTGCTGGGTAACAGCGGTACTTACGAAGCACTCTATATACAAACTTTCCACTTACTTCATTCATAATACGAACCCAATTTCGAGACAAACAGAAAAACCAAAATTATATGATGGTACCTGGATTTCGAAAAACAAAATTTTCGAGTTATGAATCTCAAAATGGAAAAATTAAGAAGTCGAGATACCACTATATACATATGATAAGGTTTGGTGTCCATTAACTTTGTCAATTTTCGGTTGTAGTGGTTCTGGAATGTAATATCCAGACCACGACATTGAATTCAGGACTAGTTGGCAGTTAAGGTCTCCTTCTATAATATTACACTTCCTGATGCATTTACACACAAGTTTTCACGTCTCATATTTGTTCAAATAATAATTTAGGAGTTAAGAGAGTAAGTCTGCGTCAGAAAGGTAAATTCCCACAATAGCGTCCACTTGTAAAAAAGAAGGAGCCTTGGAAAAAACGCACAACCTTCCCTAATGTGGATTGGTATAGATGCGCTCTGTAAGAAAATGTCACATGAATATAACCAATCTTAGAATCGGATATCATAACATTGATATCTCCTGGTACTATATTTTTGAGGTTCCAAATATATCAGAAGTTACCATCTTTTTAGATTTCTATGCTTTTTATGATAATAGCTAAAGATACGCGAGCATTCTAAATTTCAAATTAAATCGAATAAGGTTTTTTTGTTTCGAACGATTTCGAAGAAAAATTTCGAACCGAATTTACATTTACGAAATTCCTAATCGATTGCAATTGTAAGTTGTGGAAAATTATGTTTTCGTTACTTTTTGTATCGTTCTTCAAAGTTCCGCATGAACTGTGTGTGGCACATCTTACACAAGTACTTACGCTTCTGACCAAAAATAATTATTAATGACTGTAGTTACGAAATCATATCTAATCTTAAACCTTTCTCATATTTATTTGCAAAACTATTTTAGCGGATAACGGCTATCAAGAGAATAAGAGACGAAGAAAATACGAACTCCAGTTTGAGAAATTTATGAGAAACAAACCGGCAAAGCAATCGAATATTTAGTCAATTCTATTAGAAGTGAAAAAGCACGATTCCCACATCACTAGCGAATAAATAGCAAATCGCGATCTGGTTCTCGACATCGATGTAGCAACACATAAGAATCACTTTCCAAGTATCGTGATTTTATTCAAGAAATCTCTTCGATCAGGATTCATAACCATCAACTTATTTTAGTTAACGAAAAGTAGCATTAGAGTGTGTTCCTAAATTGTCACCCCTAATAAGAATAGTCTAAGAACCAGCGTCGTAGATTAATAGAAAATTATTCGCACTATAAATCCTTGCGAATAGAAAATCACCCTGTAAACGATCCTTTCTTATAAATGATCGCCACGTGCGCGCCCTGGTTCTGCGAAAATGGCGGCTTTTCTTCCTTATCGCTTTCATTTCGGCAGAAAAAAGGAAGGCTCTTCGTTTCTCGGTCCATTTATTCGCCCCACATCCATCCCATCTCTCTTGCCTCCCTCCATTGATGAAAAATCCTAGAGTACGGCAAGAATATTGCAGAGACGGAACATGTTTATCTGTAGTAACATTGTAAATTAGTACATGAACTATACTGACGTTAGCCTAGGGTCTTCCTTGTAACTTGCCAACGGTAGCTCATTTCCTTAAATGCTTATCTTAATATTTCTTCGTCGAAAGTTTGTCAAACGATTTACATCGATTTTCTTATGCATATGATTTTCAGGTTTTGTTCGTGATCGATCTTCTATTCAATACATGAATAGATTTATAAATATATGCCTGTGCATGAATTAGTATAATTAATTCATTATTAAATGCATTTAAGAAAATATTTTATGAGCTATGTGTATAACTTTCACATTCTTTGGAATGATTTCATTCCTCGAAATAACGAGTGCAGTCGATAGTGTATGCTTAAAAAAAGTTTGCTGAAAATCGTAAAAATGAGTGACTTTCGCCGTTAGGAAATTTAAGGCTAACCGGAAATGGCTCACGAGGACACGCCGTCGCGAATATGTTAAAGTAAAGATAATATGGGTAATTATATATCTCTCTACGTGAATTAGCAGTTTTATATTTCCATTTTATTCGTTTTATTTGCTCGCATTAGATACAATAGTATTGACGCACGAATGATTTTAATGCGAGGTACAGGATAAAGGTAACTTAGCAGGCCAAGTATATGTAAAAGTGTCTGGATAAACGGATATAAATATCATAGGACCTATAACCATAGGGGTTACGCGTTTTCCTTGGAGGGAAGCGGTCCTGGGTTCGATTCCCGGTGGGAAAAATTTTCTCGCTGGGCGGCTTAATTGGCTAAAACAATTTCCCGGAAAGTGGAAGATCCAGGTACGAGTCTCTGTCATACATTTTAAATCCACTTTTCCCTGCTATTTAAAAATTGGATTGTAATGATTGAGGTTATTGCCAAACATGAGAACTTTCTGAAGCCGACCACGCGTGTTAAGAATAATATTACAGTGAAACCAAAATTACGTAGAAAAACTAAGTATCTTTACCTAGCTAATAACTAGTTTTAAGCAGTTTCTATCATATCTTATAACTTAACTGGTCGTGGCAAATCTATGGAAGGAGTGGCGCTCAAAAGAATATTTTTAACGCGCAACGACGCTGTTTTGCGTCAGATTTGAAATATAATTATTTTAACTGAGATTAGAGTCTAATTCATAATAAGTTCCTTGAAAAGAAATTTGCTCGCCAATCAAGTAAGGAACTAGAAAATGGACCGAATGCTGATTTTATCACTTCCTATGCATCTATGGCCCGTATGGCTGATACGGAAAAGAAATGGATTGTACAAAGATATCTCCGTAGCTCAATAATTTTGTATTCGCCACACAATATCTGAATTTCTCACAAATATTTTAATGCCTCTTACAAGGAGAGACTCTCACTTTTGTCCGGGGATTTTGATGAACCTTTTTGCAGTGGTGCAGGAAGTTGAGTAATGAAAAAGTGTAACGGCGTTTCTCTGAATGGGCCTTAGTTTCGCTGCAATAAATAATTGAAAATTGATAACCGGAGTATAGGCAACCCCGCAATATGTCGCGTTTTGGTCAGTGAAGGATCTGGCACAACCAGAAAAGAAAAGAAAAAGAAATCAAAGAAAAGAAAGGAATAATTAGTTCCTTCTGGGTGTTTGGCAGGTCATGCTGCCCGACGAGCTACAGAATTTTTAAAATTGCCATCGCTGAAAGCGAGAGATGGATTTTTGGATAATAATAAACATCGCTTTGGTAGAGCTTGAGAATTTCTTCATAGCAGGATATCCTACACCCTGTGACTGGGATTGCTTAAGATAATACCTAAAGGAAAACTAATGGCAGGGTAGAATGTTTATTTGAGGTAACGATTGTAAGTCAGATGACGGAATTTGTAAAACTATGATGGTACGAACATAAGTAAGCCATCACTAGACTACCGGCATCCTTTCGCCTATGAAAGCACTTTAGACCAAACGTAGGTGTCGATTGTTTCACAAGTAAGACCGTTTCGCACCAATAGAACCTACGGGGAATCGATTTTGGGAGAGCTTTATCGAATGTTGAGTAACATACGATACGCTTATTTGACGGTAAGGGATTGAACACGCTAACATCATGCTAATCATCCTGCAAGCCAATCGAGTAAAGAACGTCGTAAACTCCGGGAGAAGGAATATCGCCCAAGACTTGCATGTTTATGCAATATAACAAACAAAATATGCAAAAAGACAATGGTGTTTATTATATAAAATTTTGGAAAGCAATCGCTATTTATGATTGCGAAATCCTAAATTACTTGAATGCAAGCTCCTTTTACGTTCTTAGGATAGTCGTTAACTACCTTCAATGGAAAAATATCGCTTACGAAGGTTACTTAACGGGATTACAAATTGTGCATACTATTTATTATTATTAATAAGTCAAGAGTAAGTATCAAGGAAAGAATTTAACGAACGAAAAGAAAAATTTAATGACAAATATACCTGAGAACATCGCGTTCTTTCATGCATACTCTGCTAGCATAGGCGTGTATTGCGGGGTTGCCTATACTCCGGTTATCAATTTTCAATTATTTATTGCAGCGAAACTAAGGCCCATTCAGACGAACGCCGTCACGATTTTTCATTAATCTAATTACTGCAACACTGCAAAAAGTTTCATCGAAATCCCCTGACGAAAGTGAGAGTCTCTCCTTGTTAGTTTCGAAATTGGGTTATCTTATCCTCACTGAACATTCGCTTGGTTCCGAAATAATAGTTTCGGATCATTTTTTAGAGGATTTGTAATGCGATAACTATCAATATTTTTCTTTACGGGCTTAAGCAGTTTCAAAGAGCGACTCCATTAACTTTAAAAGTGTTTCTCTCGAAACTTTTAGAACGCGAAACCGTTAAACTGATCATTTACTGCTCTTACTAGGCGATAAAATGTTCTCCTCTGTTACTAAATAACAGATCCCATATTTACCTGAGGATTACATAGTGATTGCAAAATAGAGCTCGAGAAAATTATAGTCTTAAAGCTACCAAAGATTACGAATGACTGCTTTATTGTATTAACTGTTTCCATTTATGCTGAAATGAATGTGAAATATTTGCTTCGTTTATGTATTCGCTTTTGTCACTTTGGGGCCCCTATCCTAATGAGTATATGCTGCTCCGTTCATGAAGTTAGCTTTTCCGCGCCCTTCCGCCTTTCATCTTCCGCCAGAGTCGGACCCTTCTGCTCTGAGACGGAAACAAATGAGAGACACGGACCGCGCGTCAATCACCGCGATAGAAGGTTCGATTCAGCGGCATAAAAGGCTCCGCCCTCATCACACGCATTACAGTATTCCCAATCAACTTGCCTTCGGAATTTCGTTTTATTGTAAATGTAAGACTCCGCTCCCATATTTTCCTGGAAAACGTCGTAAACACAAACGGAGGTCTGCCAAGAAAAACGAAAAAAATTCATCGAGAATTTTACTCGTTTGGCCGAGAATAAATAATAATGTAAAGTTTTATCTTGCTAATTCCCCAAGTAAACATTTATCATAAAATTTAACTAAAAGATATCTACGGTCGCGAGACATAACAAATGTATTTATCGAATCATCTTTAAGGAGTTGAATTTGAAAGGAGTTGAATTGAAATCAGTCATTCATCAAACAAACACACGAAGTCATATGAATGATGTTTCAGAGAAAGGCCGAAATCGAAAAAATAATTCAGCAGTAGGCGATTACGCCTCCAAACCCGTCTGTCAAAACTCTTGAGAGACTGTAGTTGCGAAAATGCGAAAGTTCAAAGGTCGCGTGTTAGGAGTCTGATAGCCTCGGAATTTTCCATCCAAAGAATAATAATGATTCCATTGAAATTTCCTATTCGAAAGATCTGTGGCATCGCTATGTATTTCATAGGGGACATTTTGGTAGTATTGAAGGTATTACGAATCTCGCCAATAAGTAGACCAAGAGAAAATTTATTTAATGAGAACTATGGAAGATGGAGGAACAATATTTGTAAAATTTTCGATAGCAAATTTGTCACCATGGTTTTTCAATCAAACGTCTTATACATTTTCGATAAGAGATTGAAGATGTCTTCATATCCTTCCTATCCTCACACATGAGCCCGCTGGACCCATGGATTCTGTAATCATAAGGACCCTGTCCATGGCAGGTTACATGCCAAATTTAAAGATACATTTGACGTAGAAATGATTTTATTGGTAATAATAAACGGAAATTATATTTCCTTATTCATGATGCAAACTAATTTCTACCTTACGCCTTTTTCTCAACTCCGTTAACAACTCTTCTATCTAATCCAACATAGTAATTTATGTTAGTATATATTGATATTTATCGATTATTAATTATCGTCTGATTTCTATTACGTGTGCATAATGGTCATGACGAAGTTCAGTGCACAGATCAGTTATATCGATAGCAAGCGGAATGACTGCAAAAAGTCGACGCAGTCTACGAATGGGGCACAGAGATCAAAGTTATGCGACAGTTCGATGAACTCCATCTATTTCAATTAAATACGCAAGGAGCGCTTACTTAGTTCATTCAGCTCCACATCAGGCCTCTTTTGAGTCAACATTCTAATAATTTAATATCCAATTTTTATGTGAGATAATGAATACATTCGTGAACTACGAGAATCCATGTTGTATTCCCCTGGTGACTTAAGCAAGACACGGAATTAAAATAATTTATTTCAGGAAGAGAATAAAAGGCAGAACCAATCGAGCAAAAACGCCACAGGTTCTCCATTTCTGTCTTACACTATTTTTTGGTTTTGGACCATTCCCTCATTTTAAGTTTATATAATTCCTAATTTTGGTAGCTATCAGAGCAACAGAATTAATCTTAATAATCAAGTTCTCCGTTCTTAAAATTTTGCCACCCTAAGTAATGAAACAAATGAAACTGTAACTCAGCTATTAATGAGTAAGATGTAGAAAAACCGGAAGCTGATCACGTCAAAGATAACGCGAATATGAATAATATGATCAATCATGGAAATTCAGGTGGTTCAGGATCACATGAAGATTTCGACACGTTGAAGATGCACGTCGAATTAAAAATCTGCTGTGGAAATCACCAAGTGTGTTTCTTTTCAAAGCAGATAAATTGAAAAAGAGCTAAAGAATGCATTATAATACTCTATCACAGTTGGATGACCAACTGATAGTGGAATGATTTGGAAGAATAACTGCATGTCTATGTAAACATGTATTTCATGAATTATTTTTAATTCCATTCCACGTGAACCGTAGAGGAAGGTCTAAGATATTCCTCGCTCTGTTTTTTCGCTTGCTTATCTTTCATTCTGCTTGAATTCTTTAAAAAGAAGAGACGATATGCAATAACGGGGATACAAACGCGATTAAATATTGCTTTTTATATATTCCTTAGTCGCTCCTATTTTGATATTTTTCCATGCCACTGCAATCAAATGGCGAGCCCGCATTTTAAATATCTAAGTAAAAAGAGTTCTTAAAAATCCAAACGTTTTGTGACAATGACAATGTTGGCGTGTATTTATTCCAAATGAAAATCTTTTCAGGCAATTTTTGGCCAAAATGGCGGTTATTAGGGAAAGATACATATCCTAAGGAAATATTAGAGCTAACGCCGTGTTATATTTCATCATAAGTCATGGAATCCGTAGATCGGTTGACTGCAGTCCTCCATTCCTCTCTCTCTAGTGCTAACTCTACTACATCCTGATATCTCTTCTTTCCTATGTCTCTCTTTATTTGGCTAATAAATTCATCCCTTGGTGTTCCTCTTGCTGCTTTTCCTTCTATTATTTTTTGGTGCTTTTCCTTCTATTCCTTCTTTTATTATTTACAAATATTCTCGCACGGCACGTTTACTCGTTCCTGTGCCATGTAGTATCATTCTTACTGCTGAACGATTCTTATTTTTGGACAATAATTTTGGAGCCAATATTGATATGTGAAGATCGGTCCCGTACTATAATTATCATGTAATATTATTATATAGTATTATTGTTTTGAGTGCTTGAATAATGTCTTTTTTACTGGAACCATGTAGTATTTCGCGAGTGGCACAACTCGTGTTACCTTAGTCCCCTCAGGAGGTGAGCGGGCTTTTTCAAGCCTTTTCTTCATAAATAAATGCCCGCAACATTTTCGCTTCCCAATCTCATTTGTAAGCGATCTTAAATAGAAAATATCCTTCCTAGGTTTGCTTAGTGACTAACCTTGCTTTCCTTCGTATAATTTTGAAGTATAACTATTTGAATTTAGGCAATATCCACTCAATGGCGGTCTTATTATGTCATAATTTGTGTAAAGATTATTTGGGAATGATCTTCCAATGAATGAAGGTACTCCATCCCTGATCACCATTTCATTAGAGATGCATTTGCAAACTAATGAACCTATATTTGAGACAGCTATTTCAAAATGAACCAACCCAAATCAACAAATGAATTTCAAAATCAATCTATACCATTGTCTGATTCGTCACGAAGTTTGTGCAAGAAATTTTTACGGCCTCAAGAACCTAAGGAGAAGATAATACTATAGAGTCCCAAAAAGTCACAGCTACGCATATGATTTCGGTGATTATAGTAAGGATACGGTTAGTTTTGAAATTATATATTTTAATTAATTCTATCCGAAGCAGAGGAAGAATATGTAAAAATTAGCCGACCCTTGCACAGGTAATCATGAGCTATCCTCAAACCTTAACATGGCCCTTTGAAGCCCATTGATTTCGCTTTCTTAAAAAAATTTTTAATTAAGCTGATTTGTAAACGGGGTACGGGACAAAACGGGATCGGGTATGTTGTTATTAATCCAATACAGATCTTATTTCAAAAGATTTTTTGACATTTTGTGGATGAAAATCCATGCTAACCCTTATTTCCTGCGCAAAAATGAACTAAAAATCGCAGTCTTAATTACTTTTAAAGGTGAACATTATATTTTAAGCTAACGTTTTTCCTCGGCATAGATTTGAACGTTAAATCTTTTTTATTATAACGTTTACTCCAAAAATGAGTTATTCGTAGTTTACATTTAAATTCCCAACCGTTTACTTGTGGATATAAAAACTCAAATTCTTTCCCAACGAACTTTTTCCTTCCGCTTTCAAATTTTGTGATCGCATTCCCTCTTCTACTCAATGCCATTCCCACAATGCTCTCCTTCTTCCTTTCCACCCCTGTCTTCTTTCCTTCCCTCATTTAACTTCCTGCGCTTCTTAAAATATTTAATCTTCTTTTGATTTT
This sequence comes from Pachydiplax longipennis, assembly GCA_036926295.1. Lineage (NCBI taxonomy): Eukaryota > Metazoa > Arthropoda > Insecta > Odonata > Libellulidae > Pachydiplax > Pachydiplax longipennis. The sequence goes on along the minus strand of JAVFKF010000044.1, from coordinate 3,904,020 downwards.
TCGTTGGCGTGTTTTACGACTTCCTGGGTCGTGGTCAAAGAACAACCAAAGAATAAACGCAAAGAGAGTGAATTATGCTTGAGAACGTTGGGGTGTTACTCAAGAATATTAATATAATTAAAATTTAAAAAGGGGAGATAATATTTTTTCTAAATAAATTGCAGATGGAAAGTGAAAATGAGAAAAATCATAATTTAGGGTCATTTTATTTTATAAAGAAATAACTAGAACACAAATTAATGTCATACTTCAGTTTATAACTGTTCCATATCGATGTTATATAAAACTGGCGGAATTACAACTTTATTCGAATTTGAAGGGCTTAAAAATTTCATACCATAACATTTGTCTGAAGGAGTAGAGAAACTAATAATTATTTATTTATTTATCATATAATACCTGTTATGTTAAGACTTATACTGAGTATTATATTAAGACTGACTTTCGTCTGGTGATAGCCTCAATCGTAGTCTAAGACTACTTCAATGTTTCATGTTCATTCATTCACTCATTGATAACACAAACACAATCACTTCCATCATAAATCTATACTAATTAACATTCCGAAATAACATCACTCTATTCACAAATAGTGATAGAATACCATAAAACTACAAGAAGACTCAATTTAGAGAACACCCCTTCGAATACATGTGTATCACATATAATCACAGTTATTAAATTTCACAGTCACGCTTTACAACTGCCTCTGCTGGATCACATATCACTTCATCAGTTTTACAATCATCACATTTACAAATATTCTTAGCGCATTCACTCCACTTAATGTCACAAACTACAGCATTCACTTCTAATCTTTTTCTCTTTTTCGGTAAGGGTTCCAAGTTATATCGATCACAAAAGATACGTGACTGCAATTTTGACTTGAAATTTGAAATATTCTGATTCTCCCCAAAAAAATCAAATACAGTATATTAAATGACTGTAGAGTAATGAAGTCTGCAGATACCGCTGAACAGGTTTACTCATGTCACACTTCTTCCACGTCACATAGGTTAAGGCCATTGGCTGTTAAGGTATTTATTCGTGATTTAGTATTTGTGAAATCGTGTTTTATATGCCGCTTTTTATGAGAGAAATTTAAAGCGCCTCGGCTCTAATAAATATCATTCAGCCTTCCATTACCGTGGCAAGTGACCCCGTATTCGCTTCCTTCCTCGGCGGCCCCCTTCAAAGGACCACCGCTTCTTCTTTCTGCTCCCCTTCATTTCTCATTTCCCTTTTTTCAACACTTGTGTGTGTTCCCATTTTTTGTCGGGATTCGTTTTTGTCGGCCCTTCTTTATCTCTTCCAAAGAATAACGAGGTAATACTTTTCCCTTAATACTTAATCAGTCAGTTCAATTACTACTATCTCTACATTGACTTAATATCTTTTAGAGATTTCTCAGGAGCAGTGCTTTAGGTTTGGGTTCTTTAGTTCAATGAATTTAGAGATGATAAGAGTTCTCGAAAGACATAGCAGATGTCGCATTTCGTACTGCTTCAAGGTACGAATGTCTTTTTGGTCAGTCGCACAACTTAATGTGTAAAGTTTCTTTCCATTCCATCAATTGTTTATCCTTTGTGGTTCGAATCCTGTTCCGGATATTTTTCCGGAAAATTAAGTTTCTTTGCTGAGAATCTGCATAATAAGCTTAGAAGTTTCCAAAGCTTTCTTGGAAAATAAATCCTTAATAAAGCAATTCTTTACTTGGTTACGATTTTGTTTATTTTAATGTCGCACATTTCATATATGTATAGGAAATCATACTAACTTTATAATTTTCGAATATTTCTTACTCTAATATGCATGTAACGTTTACTTAAATTAACCATTTATCTACGTACGTAGCCCTTCTGAGCGTATTGCAGGAGGTGCGCGAACTCTATTTCATTCATACACTTAAAAAAATTAGTTCTAATACCAAATTGCTTTAGAATCTATTTCCTTTTACTAGCTATATATTATTTTCTGCCTATTTAACAGGGATTTTTTATGTATATATTCTATTAATGCATAAACTAGGATTAAACAATTGCATTGGTCTTCAAGGGGGCTGTTTATGCACAACCGCAAAATCATGCGAAATTTTCGTTCATTATATAAAAATTCTCCAAATTAAGTATCCAAAGCAATAATTCACGACAAAAATAAACATTTTCATCCAATATGAAATTTATCTCCATTTAGTAGGGTCATTACTTCTAATTGAATACTGCAAAAGAATATATATCTTCAATGGATTAAAATAAACTTTACTTGTATTTCTTATGAGAGAATGTTAGAGTCGTCCAGAGTCGAACCAAGGATACTTTTGATAGCAAAATATCGATACATGTGAGGTCACTGATCCTCTAGAATAAATCTTTAAATTGAACACTTCTATCTCATCGGGAAGTGCGTGAAATTAATGCCCCAGTATTTCTCCCATGTATTTCTACGGGAGTTACTGACATCAGATAAATAAATATATACACAACTGTGATTATTATATAAGATTATCATAAAATAAGATTATAATATTATGTATACTTCTTGTGTTGACAGAAAGATTAAGAAATTCGATACTGACATGATTTCCGTAAAAACCCGAAATTACAAGAAAATGTAACCTATTGAATTTTGAGTGATTCAGTATTGTAAACAATATTGCTGAGCCTGAGAATTACGAATTTAGTTCCGAATCGAATCTTGAAGCGAATTATCAGTCAAAGTTAAAACCAGGATACTCTACTGGTTACTTAAGAATAGACTTGACCCATTTCAATATATATTCATTTTGTAACATTGATTCGAACTTCGAAAAGTGCATTTCATATTCTACGCTTTCGTACCCCAATTTCGAGCGAACCCAACTTTCCAATCTCATGTTTAATATTTCATTTTCGTCTGATGTAATTCTACAAAAGAAGTTAGGAAGTTTAATATCTGTAGAGGGCAATAATTACACCTCGACCGATCTTGCTCTCTAAACTTAAATGCCATTCAACTAAAGAGCGTACTTGATATATAACAAAAACGAGTGAAGAGAAATTATGAGGTTAAACAAAAACTCATAGGTTTTAAAATCAAAACTATTGTTCATTAATGCACGAAATAGGGACTGTTTATTATGCCTGGAAATATTAAAACGTGTCTGAGACCACATTAATTACATTGACGTTTTTTATTTTTCGAAATTTACTGTTCTTTTAGATCGATTCCAACTGCAAAATCAATTAATTCAAGTCTTATATGGGTCCTTTGCAGCAATTTAAAACTATGACTTGATAATTATGATTAGAAAAAACTAAAACATGGAAAATTAATGTTTTGGTTTTAAAACCAAAGTTAGTGCTTTGGAAAAATACCACGGAAAGTGTAAACACCCGAAAGGAGTGTTAAACACTTGAGAATCCTACGGGTAGAAAAAACTAAAATATTGCGGAAAAGACAAGTTACTCTTAGATTAAGACATCTGAAAGCACAATTCAATACATCTACACTTTACATAGCTAATACAATATGAAATACGTTTACCAAAAAAATAATAAATAAATGCAAAATACAATTGCGAAGTAAAAAAAGCGGGATAAAAGATATCCTAGAAATGAAAATAGCAATAAAAACAAAAATTAATTTAAAACAAAAATTAAAAATTCACTTATAGTGACCAAATTTATGAATGATCATTTATGAAATTTTCAATAAAATGATATAATCGACTATAATATGCTGAAATGCGATATAAAATGCAATAAACTTAGTATCACCTATCAATATAACGACTCGTCTTTACAAACAATTAGGAATGCGCTTGGCTTTGAATATCATCCATCTAAAGGGTGGATACATTTGTTTCACTTCATTCAGTATACATTCGTGAGATGCAATCAGATAATACATGGATAAGTAAACTGTTGTGAATGATTTGATGAGTGAGGCGGTCGGACGGATATGTTCCGTGGCTGAGGAGGACGCTCTTGGCCGGGAATTAATCGCTCCCTTTGCAACAAGAAGAGAGAGATGATTTTCGCTCAATGCCCTTTAAACATCATTACATTCTTTAGGTTAATGCACTGTAACATGTGTTAACTCATGAGGTTGGAGCAAACGCATGCTTAAATAGGTTGGCAGGCAAGGATTTTGCTTCAGTTTCATGATAAATTGTTCCTTATGACGGTTTCAAGAGTAACTCTCAAGAAAGAAAGACTACATATAAAAATTCAAGCAAATATTGAGGTTCGTCTATTATAACCAAAGGATTTTACGAGTAAAAAGATGGAGCCATTAACCTCGACATGCTATAGTCAGCTATAATGAATCGAATATTTGAAATCGCAATGAAAATATTCTATTTTTAGAGTCGTAATTTCACTTATTACCCCTATGGCTTTCGGCGACGTTCAGATGACTCTTGTACAGCATCACAGAATTGTTGAATTAAGTTCAAAGTCGATGTGATTTGAATGGTCTGATAGTAGTTAGGTCACCTGCTTTATTATGAATATTGCCAATAATTCCGTTCACATTCATTTTCAAACTCACTGTTTTTCGGGGGAAGAGTTGAGTAAACAATTTTCACAATGAGGTTCTTCAAATAAGATTTTATATTTTCGACATCCCGCTTCTCATACTTTATCTACTATCTTTACGAAATAATTCTAATCAAGCTTCTTCCCGAACGCAGTCTTGTGAGATATTGTGTTCTTTCTTTCTTTATTCTCTTAAACACTCACCAAACATGTATTATAATCACAGGGTGAGCTTAATAAAACAATCATGTATTTAAAAAATTGAAAATACGAAAATAAATAAAATTTGTTGCTTATAAAATAATCGAATTGATTCCTCTACGATTTAAACGATCAAATTGTCAAAAGTAGAATGTAGTGAGTATAACTGCCTCAAAAAACACTTCTGAACTCCCTCAATCAGTTCATTGTGTTTCTTTAAATGCATAATGTTCAGTTCTTAAAAACCAATTAAGATTTCAATTATGATTACTAAAGATGATCAGATGCACTGAGAATATGCTGAAGTATACCTTTCTTATCGTAATTAGCATATGAATTATATAATCCTTATTAAGAAACATTCCGAAGCTTTTGCACTCAGAAATTTCACGCAACAGTTTAATTTTTCCTCATATATTTAAACTTGTTTTATACACTATGATTCATTATTATTATATGTTTTACTATTCGCAGAAATTCTTGAAACCTACCATAATAAAAGTGGTTATTTCTAGTTGTACTATTTAATATTCATCTGCTTTCCATATTAAGAGAGCGTCTGCCTCGTTATTTCATTCTAGTCATTTATAAACTCTAAAGCAATCAAGCAATTCCACCTGATAGAGAAATAGGGAAGCAATGTTTGGTCTATCGACGAAGGATTAGCTAAAGAGGGCAGCAGTGAATCTGGGGAAAATGCTGATTTTAGCGGAGCGTCTTAAGCGATATTTAACCATGTGCTCAGTGTGAGAGAGGTACCGAGCACGAGAGAAAACCGCGTATGAAGCGGAGCGTCTTAAACGGGTTTCATCGTACTCAATTTCGTGAGATAGCTGAGGGAGAAGTATTCCTTTCATTCGACAAATTATCGGCGTAAATAAACGTAATTTAAAAGCGATTTGTTTCGCCCATTTGTTGCTCTAAATCCGCCGTACAAATCAATCACGGCGTGTATTTCGCCAGCGAAGCGTTCTGTTTGCCCGCCGTGTCATAAGGCGTGAGCGATGACAAGCGCCTCCTCTATCACGGCGCAGGTGCCTCCGATGCAATCTCTCTCTCCCCGCCCACAAGACCCTCCCCACTCGCATTCTATTGGCTCTCCCCTCCCATTGGTCCAGACACCCCGCCTCCCTGGCGGTGGCAATGGAAGAATCTCCTTCTAATAGATCTCCTTTTTGTTTTGGTCCTTCGCTCCTCCTCCTCAGTCGCTCTTTCCCTCAGTCTGCCTCTTGGCTTTCGTTCCTTCACATCTGCCGAGAGCACATCCCTCGGATGACCCAGCGGACGACCACTGACAGGACTGTACCATGGAGACAGGTTAGTGATCCACGGCTGACAGTGAAGAATTGTGTATTCTGGTGTCAAACGAGTGATCAAGTGCGACTCCGGGGATTTCCATCGATGGGAGTCAAGATTTTTGAATCGTCAACATTGGTTTTCAATTCGAGAATTGTTTTTTTTATCACCCCGAGCCCTTCTATACCCAGACTCGTCATTTCTAATGTTAGTACCATCAACAGCCGCGCGCAATCTTCTTACATTTCCTTTGTCAGTCCTCCCAAGGAAGAATAGACTTGAAAAAAGTTCGGAAAGTCGGACTTTTTCCAAGTCTATTCTTCCTTGGGATTTTTCCCTCCATCTCGTGCAAAATCACATAAAACCCATTCTTTGATTGTCAGTGCTCTCCTCAGAATCTACTCTCAATTCACTAAACAGTGAATTACCCCCTCAATCTATCTATATGAAATAGAATAAGTCACTATAATCATTATCATCAATATCAATGCATCTTTGAATTTTATAATCCCATGTGAAGTTGTAATCAATGCAACCAAAGGACGTTCCACGTAGTGTCTTCCATGAATGGAAAAATTGAAAATTTGGTGTTCATTTGTACTCAACGAAGAGGAAGTGGTGTTTCTAGTTGTATTTATTGAACTATTAGTCATTGGCTGTGCCTACGTATATTCTTCCCTAAGAGAATTATAAATACAAATAGCAAACTATTGCCGTAACTAAAAATGCGTTACGCATAACAATTCACACCGATGTCGTTGAATTTCAGAGGAAAGGAAATGTCAACAATAAGGGTATCTCATAAATGAATTAATACTTCAATAATGAAAAATCATAAATTTATTTATTATATTCATAGTTGTAATTCATTATGAACGCCACGATTTTGAAGTCAGTGAAAAATTCTTTCATTTCTCCAGTTTGGTAAGCTTAGCAATAATTCTGGATGAGAATTAGGTTTAAAACAGTTTTTATTAGTGATATATGCAAGTATCGTATAGTGCCTCGGAAGGTATCTCAGTGAGTAACTCGTTTCTGAATAAGATTATCCCGTCTGCTTCATAATGAGGGATATAGCGCACTCCACGAATAAAGAATATTTATAAACTGAAGACATCAATGGCATAATGTGTTGGTGAGAATTGGCTAAGTAATTATAAACGTCAAGTCTACTAAATTTCCTGCCACGGAAATATATACTAATTCGGCGCCGTATCTGACGTAATAACTCAAAATCATTCAAAGTAAAGTTTTTATTTTATGGAAAGATAAGAAAAATTAACTTTATATCGGTTGATAAGTATCTAAAGTTTTCAGTGAGTGTTCCAACGCTGAAAAAGTGAATCAAATCTGTCAAAAATCCCAAGGAAAATGGATCTATAAAAAGTATAACCGGAAATTTTCTTGGGACTTCTCATGGAACTTCAGATATTTAGCGTGATAGTTTTCCTTTGGATCTTTTCACCTAGAATGAATTCATCTTGGGATATTTCCATTACCTGCAATATTTTACCCTTTACTTTGAATGTGGTATTATTACAACTGGAAAATTAAAATTTTATGTTTTACCTTGATTCGCTTTCGGATGGTAGCAGACATGCAGGCAATGAGTATTGTTATTTTAAAAAGTAAATTTACTCAGCTTGAGAATGCATTTTCTGCATTACAAATAATATCCCCGCTGCTCTCAGTTTGTGAATCATTCGTTGGAAAAGTTAATTGTTAGCATAGTAAATAATAGATTCGGCATCATCGTTTGATAGTAAATAATAGATTCGGCATCACTGTTTGATATAGCAATTGAGATTCTAAAAACGTCGCAAAGTTATGTAGAATAGGACGGATATGTAAGTGGCTTCGTTGGTTATTTAAACAATTATTACCTGTAAAATCAATGGTTGAAACCGTCACTTTGTTTAACTCCTTGGCAACTATGGCAAACAAAATATCTTTTATTTCCTGTTGTGTGAATTATTAATTTAAACTTCATAAAGAGATATAGGAAGCCTCAGTCAACATTAATCAGCATAATTATGAATTTGTTCTCCGCTAAGCAATGAAATCACTGCGAGGAGATGTCCCATCAGGTGGAATACATTAATCGATATCTTTTTAACACATATTTGTTTCAATCCGATTTTTCCTTACTATCCGCATGTTTTGTCGTTGACTTCGACTTCGGATCTTGTTCTGAAATTCAAAAATGGATGAGATGCCTAAAGAGGGATTTAAAATAAGAATTTCCGTTTCTAGAAAGTCCGTTTCCTTACTGAGGAATAATTGAGCTGAGTTCACGACAAACTTCCTAAATCCGTTTTTATTTGAAAGTAACATTTGTTTGAAATGAAATATATTGTTAATAAATGCCATAAGGTCAGGACTTTGACTAGATTATCCACGCTGATAGAAAAAATGGAGTACTAACCAGAATTTATTGTCTTCAGTTTCTGTTCATTCAATGAATTAGCAATATCGGCAAGTTATTAAAAAATTATCCCACCTTTAACTGATTTTTTGTATATTTTGAGTGATGTAAATTAAAATACTAACGTATATACAATACTATTTACACCATGGTTATCCTAACTCTAGCCAACTAGACTTTATTAAGTTGTAATTGGCATCTTTTGCCCTAGTGTAAATTTTTGTGGTATTAAATTCCATTTTTTTATTTTCGTAGTTTTACCGGCTCTTCATTGTAATTGACTAGCTAAGACGCAAATAATTTAATTTAAAATCATTAAAATGTTAGCCAACACTTTATATAATTGTGAAAATATATTTGACATGAAACTCATTATGATTCAGCTAAAACTGGATCGAATATATCATCTCGCACATTAATTTTATTTAGTCATTAAAAGGCAATTGCGGATGAGAAGGATAACTTGAGGAGGCTGTACCATATTTCACGAGTTTACCGCGAAATCTTTCCCTCTGCGGTCCCTACACTGCCAGAGATTCTCCGAAATAGTGTGCCGGAAGGAGAAAAAGTACGAAGAATGTGTGTTCTATTAGCCCGAGCACACGCGTCCCCAGTCCTTCTTCGAATGTCCTTTGAGTCGCCGCCGTCCGTCCGTTCTCTCGCGCCCCTTACTTCTCCCATACGTATGCAAGGGGGAAACACTCATCCCAACTACTCATAAAATAACCTGCTTAAAACGATTTTCAAGGTACCTGAGGAAAATGGCGTTACAATCGAGGTAGCGTTATATCCGAATATTACTAGATTCTATTACTTTTACATCAGAATACAAAAGGGAAGAATTTTATTTTTAAACGGGTAATTTACAACTTCAAAAAGAAACGGAGTCTTCTCTAGTTCGCTCTATTTACCACACTTCTAGGTACCTAGAGAATCCGTGGACAATTGCTCTGTAATACTGGTAAAATATTTTAAGAATGGTCTGCGTTTTGTACAATTTCGTCCACCTTCATCTCTTATTTTGGATATTTTTTTACTCTACAATGAAGCAATTTTTACCAAATAGATTAATTAAGCAATTTTCAGTTTATCGACTGAGACGAAGTGGCTATATATATATATATAGCAGGTTGCACTGCATTTGGGAAAATCCGTTTGATAAATAAGTAGGAGATCGGGAATTAAAGCGTGTTTCGTGTGTAAGAGAGAACTGAAAAACAACGGGGATAGCGTGTTAAGAGGGATCGCTTTAAACGGGTTTTACTATACTATGTTGAAATGGAATGGTATTGGTGTCTTATTCTAGTAAAGATTCATTTCTGGTTTCGAATATAGTCTCGATTTCCTAGTCAGATTACGGGTGTGCGTTCCTTGAAAATTCGTCGTACTTTTAAATGTTTATTAGTAATTGCAATGCAGTGGACAGTGTTGAACTCAGTTCAGTCCAAATCAGATTCTGTATCGTTAAATAATTTTCAGCTCCTGTATGTCTAACACTCGATGCAACTTCATGCCATAATGAATCGTAATTCCTTTCAAATCTGTTTCCTTAAACTTAAGTCCGTATTCCAGAAGGAAAAAATGCATCATCAGAAATTTCTACCCAAGTACTCGAGTCTCCTTCTGCAGAAGAAAGAAATTGATGCTAATATGTCTTTAAGGTCTTTATTTTAGGCGAGATTGAGACTGAAAAGTCTCTTCTTCTAATGTCTTGAGGATGTCTTTGTTTTATGTGTTGTTTTCAATTAGAGAATGTTTTCAAAATTTTGGAGAAGATATTTCAAGGGATAAAACTGGATAATTTGCTTAGTTGAACTCTATAAGACTTAACAAGGTGGAAAACCGCTATCACTCGAATGCGAACAAAGAAAACACTAAACTTAAGAAATTCTTATTTTTATGAGCCAAGGTTTGAGGTACCACCATGTTCAAAACCAATCATGAAAAACTAATGTTAGCCGTTAAATTATTTGACAGTGATGCTTTGTTTTAAAATATTTATCAGTAAATTTTCCAGTCAAATATTAGATAACTACATATTTCAAAAGAAGGAAAAACCTCCATCAGAAATAAATATCTCTTCAACTCTCCACAATAAGAAATTCAACTCCGTGCTGTGGATATGAAAAATATCAATTGGCGCAGTGACATTGTGCGGAAGCGGGAATATCCCCGAAGTGTTACAATTAAATAAATATATTTCTTTGCGATAGATTGAACTTAAGAATGTGTTTAAACCAATCATAGTGAATAGATTCTAATAGTTCTATAGCAAGTACTAATGATTTGGCATATTAATATTTATTTATACCACAATTGTGCAATATTTAGGAAAGAAAGGTCGGAAGTTAAGTTCCAAATTCAGGAGTACATCCAGGGGCTGTTGTACTTTAGCCTCTTCAACCACAAGTGCTGCCTTCAGGACCCAATGTTTAATTGTTTTATCAATAGGATTTGGAAAGATTAAACACTTCTCCATCGGAAATACCCTTTTATAATAAAAATCAATAACTTCGCAATAAAACATAAAATTTAACACATTAACATTTCACAGTTTCCCTCAGTTCAGTTCAGCCTCTCCAATTGAAAATCCCGGATGTGCTCCGTTGCGATTTCATTTACTCCGGAAATTAAGGTTTTACATCACAAGCGACGTTTTTCTTCTCAATCAACATCAAGCTGTATATATTTTTTCTTTACCTGATACGTCTACATTACGCTTCCCATCATACATTCTTACAACATAAACATAAATTCACTTTCGAATGCAATACATATTCGTAAGTGCTCACTCTCCTCAATGCAGTCATCGTTTTCGTCTTTACCTACGTGTTTCTCATCCATTATTGGAAAATACTCCTTCTATATGCTTTCCATCCCTCCGCCATATGCATAAATGCAGCATTTACTCTTAACGGAGTAATACCTATCATTTGCCCTTCATCTGTAGCATCTGTAGCAGAATCGGCTATGCTTTGGCGTTCTCTTCCTATTTTTAAAGAGTTTAAAAAAACTTAAAAATATATTTTTCACTAGTTAAAATACAGTAAACCCGATGAAGAGGTTTTCGGGGGACCAAATGAAAAGCGCCTATTAAGCGGTATAGCGTCCTAACCGGGTAATTTCCCTCACTCTATACAATCATTTTCTGTTTTTTTTCGATAGGTTTACTTCTGATGTTAGTTACGTAAAAAACACAGAAAAGTGACTTTTAATCTACGTTTTGCGGTGAGAAAAGAGTGACCTATCGCTGAGATTACTCTGCTTGGCGATATCTAAATTTTATTCTCACAAAATTGATCATTCCAAAGAAGAAATTCAAAAAAAAACCATTCTAGAGATGTGACAGGGCATAAGAGGACGACACAGATGGTGTAAGAAAATTATCGAATGAGGTTAGCTAAAGTGGATTGCATTGCATCTTAACCGGGCGTCTTAAGTGTGTTTCGTGTGAAAAAGAGAAAATTATCGGGATAATGTCTTAAGCGGTAGTTTCCTAAACGGATATTACTGGATGTGGAAAACGTCTTCTTCAAGTTCACCCAGCGAATAAATTCGTTTCCCCTATAAAATTTTTTCATTAAATGATTTGAATGTAGGCAAAATATAAGGCCCTGAGCCATTGGCCCATCCCTTAAGCCGGTTCTGATCTACAGTATGTCCATGCAAACAGTATAAATTACGTTGCATACCGAAGGTTGAAGTATTTTATTTCTATATTCTGTTTGTCAATTCATGGGCTCAGTCCTGCGCGCAATTGAAAGTAACTCAAAGTACGGTTATAATTATTCGAGAAGGGATTACTACCAAATATTCTTTGTTTGAAAAAGCACTGCTTTTAGTAACAGATATTTTCCTTTTGTTTGAGAATCACAATATTTAACAAATGAGACCGTATATAGATTGTATATACACAGAGATCTATAGAGAAACCAAAAATTAAGAAACAGCGGCTCTCATTAAATGCCGTATTAAATGTAATATTATACAATATATCGATACTTTTTTAAACACAGCATTCTCTCTCCAGTTTTAAAAGAACAGCTAAATATGATATTTGAAAACTTTTGGTCTAAAAATATTGGAGGTTTGAAATTTTTCAGAAAACTGTTTTGAAAAATTCGTGCTGGTAATGTTTTTTGTAATTATTACTATCATTGTTTCTCTAAATTGTGTATAATTTTGTGTGGCGTATAAGGAAGATAAAAAGCAAAATAATTTTGAGTTATAGCTACGAAAAAAATAATAAATATTTCGAAAGGCGGAGAAAAAACACAACGACAATTCGAAATATTATTTCACGAAAGAAAATTGTAAAGGAATACATTTTACAGCCTTTCATTTTCAGATAATTCACTGAATTTCGATTCAATTGTTTAGATCCTCTCGCCAATGGGAGCTGTCGTAGTTTTTGGCATTGTTACGTAACTATCACCACATTTCGCCTGTTTTCTTTCCGAAAATGCTTACATGTGTTGGTACATCGAAGAAAGCACGATTTTCGCTGCAACTGCATTCGCCTAGACGTTTCTATTTCCAGAGATGGATCGGAGTGCGTTGTTCAAATCACGCGTGAAGCCTTTTTTCTCTCTTCCGCCGTCTTTTTTCCGTCCAATCTCAAACTGCCCGAATCCGGGAGTCGTAAATGTCTTCCCTCCCTCTGTTACTTCTAAAGCCCACCGCCGTAAGGGATGTTTTGCAACTCGGTCTATATCTGGACCGATTTAGTGCAATTACTTTTTCCCTAGAAAAGCCTTCACAAAAGAGATGCCTTTTATTCGAGGACTTCCTTCCCTCCGTCCCATTGAAGTAACCACGGTGACGGTGATAAACGATGCTTAAGTTGACTTTTATAATTATTCTTGTGGAGAAATGCTTTTGGATTTAAGATTACATCTAAAAAACACTTTTAATGCTTTGAATTTATTACTACACTTATAAATGTTGATTCCGATTAAACCCATGTTGAAATTGATCAAAATAGATGACGTTAAAATTGAGGAAGCACGTCGACCGGCGGAATAGTTCTATATTTCGATATCGCTTTTCATGATTGAAATTCTCAAATAATGACTACCAATGACTATGCGTGCAATAGCCAAGCTTGAAAGACTTGTTAAAATAATCCACTGAGATAATCGACGCATGGAAAAGCGACTGATATTTAGGTAAGAAAACGGTTCAGAAACGGTCTAACTAATTATGTCTATTGTAAGTTGGTGATGGGTTATGTAGCATTCATATATAGATTCACACTTCTTTGAGGAGCTTTAATATTTATTATCACATATGAATTATCGATACCTTTTCTGCCATTGTGTGATTTAAATATTTAAAGGGATGATATATGCTGGAAATAATTTTTGCAATATCCATGCATTAAAACAATGAGCAATGGAAAAAGTTTTCGTTTATAGTAAATTGGCGATACTATTTAACATTTCAACTCAAAAGAGTTACAAATTAACTCAGGAGGCGCCCTTCCCTCACACTTCTCCCGTGGTCAACTGGTTAACATTGACGTAAAATTAGAATAGACTTGCATCCCCGAATATGCAATATATTTTTTTATGAAAGAGCATACATTTGCATTGAGATTCATGTCGAGACGTGCGATAAAACTGCTCATATTTTCTTCTAATTTTCTATTTAAAGACATGTTCTGAGAGCGTCTTAGTTGACCCTCTCTACAAAATCGATGGCCCATCGGGATGGTCCGATGATCTGTTCCTTTATTGCACTTTTCATTATTTACTTTTAAAGATGTCAACAGCTTCATTTTAATTTTTCTCTGATAGCGAGTAAATCTTAAAAGGACGACTGTTTTACCACATACAACGCTTGACCGTCCTTATTGTAATTGCGTTGATTTGTTTTCCTTTTTATAAAACGTATTGACAAAATTACCCTCTAATTTCGTCTTGTTATTGTAATTTAAAAAGATGGAGTCAACCAAGATAAAACTCAAAGAAATTCAACGTAATCTTTTAGCCCGTATTTAATTATCTTAAAATAAATGAGAAATATTTCCTACTTTAAATGCTTAAATTTATTGGTATTTCATCAATTACTCAGAAATAATTGTTAATTCGACTTATTTACTAAGTGTTGCCGGAAAAGTCCAGTTGTGTGGTGTAAAACGTATGAATTTTCGTGTCAAGATTTTATATGCGACTGATGAAAGATTAAACGTGTGCCAAAATATATATTCGGTGATAACAGTGTATATATTTTTGCTGAGAAATAAGAAGAATGCGTTAATTTTAAACAAATATGCAAGCATTTCCTCGAAAGCAGGTATTTCGCATTGGAATGTACACCCAAGTCACGCCTTCTCTTTGTTGCAAAAGAGAGTTTCGAAACAGTTGAAAGAAAGGGAAGCAAAGTTGCATTACTCCCTCTATCGTGTTGCTCAAACGCACGGAATTCTCTTGTCTTTTGTCCGTTTTCGCAGCCGTTACCCTTTCTATTAAGTATGTTAGAGATATAAATCGGCATCTAAATTTGAATGAAATACTGATGATAGATTGAAGTTCTATTGATCTTATACGATAACTGGTGAATTTCCCCGTCCAAAATGACACAACCTAATTTAAGTTATTATAATTTTATAAGTATTATTGCGTACATCTGATCCTTCTGATAAATTCCTGATATGATAAATACGCTGTATTTACCTTACAAGGTATATAAAAGTGGAAATAATCAGAATAAAGGGTGGCTTTTGTACGGAATACAACATGCGGCTATGCTATATTAAAAAGCGGAACAGTCCACTTAACTTTGTCATGTAGGAAACCAAAGTTTCCGCGTCAGCAGAAGGGAAAGCAAAAATTGAGAAATGTATAATACTTACGGCTTTAAATTTTCTATGACCAAACATTTCGGCTATGCACAAAACAACGAAAACTACCCGAAAAGTTAATAAAGATAAGGAAGAATTTTTTTATAGAGAGAAGGAAATTATAGAGCATATTAGATGGAATTCACTAGTTTAAAATAATTTTGGAGAACAGGATCCTCTAAAACTTTGTCCTCTATTGGTAATCGCTCTCTTAGTGGCGCGTTCCCACCGATTCCTCTTCCGGAGGTATGTTTTCGTTCTGTTTGTTGAGATAGACGTAAGCTGGCATAACGCAAACTCTTCGGTCGAAAACAAAGAATGTATTGGCTTCTCGATTCCAGTCACCGACACATACAAAAAACCTTTTAAGTTTTTTCCTCGTGTTCGATGTAGAGAAATAAATAATGCGGAAAGAGGACAGGTGGGAATTGAAGTGAACGGAAGATAAGAGGGTGAAACGATCGTAATAACTTTGATGAAAATCATCAGTTATGAATAAAATATATAAAAGATAAATGAGGTGTTCATTTTGGACGAAATTGAGACCGTAAATTCTCCTCTTCCATTTAACCAATTTTTAATATGAAAGACATCGTACGAATGATTAATAAATAATAATAAAAGATGATTTAAAATCAATGGAGAATAAGATGAATTCAGTAGCGGATTAAGATACACCTAATAAATGCAAATTAAAATTAAAATCGAATATGTAGCTCATGCACAATTTAGAACTAATTAATAATGTGTTTTTTCGTACGAATCACTGAAAGACGAAACTGACGATAGTTAGATGTGGAATCACAATATAAAATTTATACATTGGACCGAACGCATATGGTGGAATGTAATTAATTCTATACATCGATTTTTACATTTGAAAATACAAATTGAGCCACGAGAAATTTCAGTGGTTTATGACTCGTGATTGCAAGTGAACGGGTGTGCAGTGGCCGAGGGTGAGAAAGGGGCGGAGGGAAGGCGGACAACAAGTGGCGACACCCGAGACCCACTCACCGCGAACAAAATGCACCACACCTTTGGCCGGAAATTCTACTGTCAATATTGACCATCGCTTAAAGAACCATTTCCAACTCCTCTCCTCCTTTTGCTGCTCTCCGCAGATCCCGAAGGACGCGACCGATGGCACATTCAGAAAGTGAAAAGAACCAAACGTGGATCTTTGTTGAGATAAATAATATCTTCATTAATATCTTATTTTCGCCTTGAATATGATCGAAAAATATGGGACCCTGCTGAAAATTGTTGTATTCGCGAATTAGAGAATTCAATTCGTTCTGCAAATAATTACAATCGGTGAGTGTTACTCGGAAGCATCAGGAGTCAGGATGGGGATCTTTAGAGGAAAGAAGGTTATCTCAAATACTTAACAAATTGAGAGAGTAGAAGTAGCCGATATTACGCTTTCCTTCTTACATAGGCCGAAATGACACAACGAGGAACATCATAGAAATAAATGCCAGTCTATTGAAGAATTATTTATTTATAAGTAGGGTTTCAAGAACGAAAGAAGTTGATATCTTCAAGCAGTATGAAATACGCACCTCATTAAGACTAAACTGCAGAGAATATTAATAAATAAAGCACAGCTGTTAATAGATGAATGAATTATGTATTTTTATAAAGGTCTCACTAGGAATAATGAAGGTAAAAATTCCATTTTTACATAAAATATAGAAAACTCAGTCGGTTAAGTTAATGTTAAACAAAATATTGAATCATTAGCCGTTATTATATAAATTGAAATAGTTAGATAAATTATCTTATAAATAATACAAACATTATATATACTTACACAACATATAAAACATTCTTTAGTAAAGCAAAAAATAGCCCGTGAACATGTCGTACCTCAAAAAAATTGAATCAAATTGAAGTAAGATATTGAAAGGTGTGAATCCGACTACTTCAATGAAGGGATTCCGAAGAAACGGCGGATTACTGACCTTCAAAGAAGCGCATTTCGGCAACCGCGATCATCACGGAGTATCGAGAGTTAATTAAGTCTTATTTAAGCCCCTGTTACAGATGAGCTCCTCAGCTAGTGCCTGATTATAAATCCACCCCTCTCTGGAAAATTGCGAAGACGGCCTTTTAGAGTGCCTTAAAATTACAATCGATACAAAGGAATGTCATTATTCCGCGCTGAATGTCGCGTCCTTCATTTGTTCCTGCTCTCCGCTATTAGTGAACTTCCCAAAAGGCCTTCTTCTGCCGTTGAGAATGTTTGCAGAATGGATAAGCGTTCCTTCTAAAAGCGGCAGCTGCACCAGTTCATTCGCAAATAACGCTTTTCCAAATAAACTTGGCCTGTTTTCTCATTTGCTACATTTCTTCAAAATATGCTTCCATTCACTCCTTATTTTCATTCGCTCTCTTTCACTGCTTGATGTTGACTTTTCGCATAGTTAAATTTGAATCGCTGCGAATAAAATTTTTTGCTTCTTCTCATTCGGAATTCCGTTAAAGTTGCCGTGTATTTAAATCAGAAATTACAAACATATAAGCACTTATTTAACATTAAAGTGCCAAAAAAACCTTCCGTTTCGGTTTACAAAGTAAAAGAAATCTAAAGTCGTTTACTGAGGACATAATCGGTACTATGCGAACCCCTGCTTTGACCGATCCGGTAATGAGCGTAAAATTAAAAAAAAAAAAATATTCTAGAATAAACCATTTTGAGGAATCATTCTTTCCGCGAACGATATGCGACAAAAAAGAGTCGATTCAATCGTTCGGCGTTTAGACCCTCTGCCGAAAGGCAATTTGAAGAGTATTTATGTAAATGTGTTAGAGAGATATTTTTATATAAACAGTGACTGAATGCCTGCTGCACTACATGAAAATTTTATTACTTTGTGTGCTTTTTCTATGCCTATTTGTCTAAGATTAATCCCAAAAGAATGTTTCACCGTTGAGGGCGTTCTAAAGAATTTTGGGCATACCTTGAGCCGTTACTATGCTAGCATACTCTAATAAGGACGAATTTGGGATTAATTATTTATGTAAAATAGTTGTCTCATTTGCAGTGCCATCCGTAATATTCCACTTTTGAATTTTTTTCTGCCATATATGTTTGGTCTAGACTAGCTAAGTATAGTTCTTAATTAAATGAAAAAATATAAAAAGCCACAAGCATATATTTGTGTCATTTTTTCTGATTTTCCTCTACAGGGGAATTATTTCCTATGTTTAACTCTATTTCAGCGGATTTTGATTCATTATTTATTGTTTTCTGCGGCATATCATATTGGTAATTCGGCTTCTCTGCTTCTTTTGTTTTTTCATTTACACGGTGAAGCAAAACGCCAAGACCATGTCTATGTATCTTTCGTGATTTATCCTTAATTACATCACAAATAAAATGGAGGGGAACCTTTTGTCGGTTCATCAAAATTCTACCGCATTGGTTTCTTTTTAGAAGCACTTTCGTCAGCCTTCATTAGAGGTTCTTCTTCACGAAAAGCTTAAGATCAGTTCCCATTCAATTTAAACTGAGCGAATACGCGGAGAATTCGTTCAATGGAATATTTAGAGATCCTTCCATGGAACATTACTTACATGGTCGCCATGAGAGTGTAAATCCCCTTATCTCCCTTTCATGTTTGTCTCCTCCGCCACCAACACATTCTCAACGTTGCACTTGCTGCCAAAATCATTGCAATCCGCCTTTCGGCGTGTGGCAGGGGGTGCATGCACTCTCCTTTACTAATGGATCACTTTCGCGCAAAAAAATGAGTACTTGAATCGACTTGTTCTAGCATTTATTTCTCAGATCTTCCTCATTAAAACGTTCTAGGTAACAAGGAGGACGCATAACATCGGCTACATCTTCTAGTCTCTCTGAATTTTTAAGTAAATTAAGTATTAGAGCTTCTTTCTTCTTCCCCATCCTGTCTCCTTAATCTTCCGAGTAACGCTCACCGATTTCTCATAGTAATCCATTAAAAAACTAATTGACTTGTATTTTTTTTAATTCTCGAATTAGCAGGGTCCAATAAACTGTATGCGAACTCAAGGTGAGGCATCGAAAGTTTCGTTGATCCTCAGGCCTACTCTAATGATAAAAGAAAATGACTCAGAAAAGAATATGCAGGTATGATTCCAAGTGGATAACTTATGGCCAGATCTTTGTTTTGTAAAAGTACCAATTGAACTGGAATAATTTTTGATTTGTATAAAAACTGATTAAGTTCAACTAGTTAAAATTAACGTTGATATGAATTAGAATTTCCTCAATCATCTTTGAGGTGTCTTTGATTTGCACATTCCTTAAACGTTCGAAGTTTGATCGTACAGCAAATATATTGATGGAATTATACAAGTCTCTTTATTCCTACATTGAAAATGAAGAATTCCTACAAAGTATCGCTCCACAAGATTGATTTTATTCCACTTTGCAGCTATACACCAGAGGAATTGTTTATCTTCATATTTTTTAATGCGAGAGTTAGTTAAGAATAATTGGATTTCGCAACTTCATTGCTCTAGAGAGACATGAATTGTGACAGTAATTTCTCCGAGTCCTTTTTAGATTCCGACATCTCAATGTGCCATAAGGCATGAACTCGAATCCCAATTAAGTAAACATGGCCAACTCCTGTCAACACGTGTCACTGATAAATGAAATACCGCTCTCAAGCATATCGACAATCTTTCATTACTTCTCATTTTGATCCCAATTCATGCAATCAGACACTTTGATACTTTTTGCCCGAAATTCACACAAAAAACTTGAGCACTGAACATAGTTTTACGTAAGATATGATAAATTTTATTCTTTACGTTTTATACCAAGTATTAATCATTGTAAGATCCTGGTTAAGAGGCTTTCCGAGTGAATACGGCGTTAAAAGTAGGATAGGGTTTCATCGGAATTTTACAAAAATCCATTTCTTTTGCGTTAAAAATGAAAAGGGAGAGGTTTTTTTAGGAGAGAAAGGTCTCCTTGAAGAGGCTTGTCTCGTCTGAGATATCAAAATGAATGTTTAAGCTTATTTTTCTTTTTCATAAGCACGTACAAAAAGTATGAATCCCAGAAGAAAAATCAAAAATGTATTTATCATTCACGAGTTATAATTCAAGTAGATTGTCTCAATATATGTCGCCGCATAAAGCCGTGATAGACGTGTACAATGTATGTATCGTGATGTATGTGCATTGAACATCACGATGAAACTAAGCAGTTTCAACCAATGCACACTTGAAGATGAATGTAAATGTACATTGAATGTATGTACGATGAATGTAATTAACTGATCATAGCAATCCTCTGCGGATAATTAAGATGCAATTATAGTTTCTTCGTATTTATCGTGTAAAAATAAACTATATTATCACGCACAGCATTTCGTAGCAAAATTTTCGATATTTGCAAGCTTAAGATTAACAGAAAAATTGTAAAATTTTATTTCTTAAGATACGGATGGTGGCGATATATTTAATTTCAGGATTTTTTATTTCTGGAGATGTTCCATTTCATACGGTTCATCCAGGTAACACAGGGTGCATGGTCTTCAAATGCAGACCATATATTTTCACTATTCCTTTTTTATTTCATAACCCAATGGCAAATTCAGTTCCAACGAGATAAAATAATTTCAAAACATGTTGTTTACTTAACAGAGAAAGATTTCCGATATCTCCAAGAATTTGGCTACTTGCGAAAGTGGCAAATGTATTCTAAACTGGTCAGAGAGCGATTGAAATGTAGTTGCACTATTTAGGGCAATCAGTGGGATGGGTCAGCGAGGGTTATCCCTTATTCCCTTCCTCCGAATTTCGAGGAACCGCACGAGATAACCGTGATGAGTTGTGTTAGTCGAAGATTTGATCCACGGACAATCTTAGTTGCGTCCGGGAATCCGTTCATATCACCGAAAATTATCGAAAAAAATGGAAAAAGGAAGAGGCCAAGGAGAAATTTTTATGGATCGTTCTTAAATATGTCCTCACCTACAAATATCAACCAGGGATTTGTCCTAATAATTATCAAATTAACGTAAAGAATAGAAAATTTTAAATTAACATAATAATGAAACGTTTTTTGTTATACAGAATTGTACATTTTGTACGTTTTGTGCTTTGCCTGATGATGAACTATTATTATTATAGAAAAACCACCGCAAATAGTTTACATCAAATCGCATTTGAAATTGGTGGTACTGAAATATCTTTTGTGAAATTTGCATGATTCATTTTACCATGCTTCCAGGAACATTCGTTTAGATCATTATAACCTCAGTAGAATTTCACTTAATTTAAGTACTCAATGCCAGCTTCAAATACTAAGAAATGGTGATTACCACCATCCTAGAGTACCCTTGAGTATGATGAGGACCTCAAATCGATAGCAAATTCATACCATGTCTACGCCCTAAAATCCCTTTCTTACTCGATAGCTTTCCTAACCCCAGCTCCAATCCAACGCGTTTTCTATCCACCATCTCACTATGTTTACCCAAAAGACTTATCCCACACAGCTAAAGGCTGGTCTTCTATAAATGTCAATTGTTCTATCCGAAATTTGTCTTCCTGAAGTTTATTATTATTTGCAATTCGAAAAAAATGATGAGAGCTTCATTTTGATCGGCCATTTGAGATCAGTGTTCACATATTTTGAGTATTTATGTTTTCATATTCTCATTCTCAAGGAAAATTGAGTTGAGCCTTATTAAAACGATTCTTTAAGCGCAGGAAATAGCTCAATTGTAACTCAACAACTCAACTAGGTGCTCAATCCTATCCGAAGAATGCGCATAAAAAATCAATATGGGCCATAATAAGAGGCATCATGAAAATCGATAGGATATTAGTAAAATTGGAGAGAAATCTATTTTTATCCTAAATTTATAAAAAAGGATAGTATAGCTCTCTTCTTTTAAGTCTAGATATTTTATTACCTAATCCCTAATTTGGGTCTTATAACGGGAATCTCATCGTAAAAATCAATGGATTATCAGTGAAATATGAGAGAAGTTTAACTTTTTAGTGTAAATTTATGAAAAGTAATGTATGGCAGTATTCTTTTAAGCCTAGTCTTGCCTATTACATGCATCTATTTCCAGAATCTTTCGGCAAATTTTGCGGTCCGATTCTTTTCTCAGCTTCGGTTGCGAAAAAGGCCGAGTTATTATCTCCTCTTTGCTCCTCATTTTCCTCTTTCTCCGGACGAACTCCCCTCAATTCTCCTCGAGATATAAATTGGGTAATTCCGCAATTCTCATCGTGAGTGCTCTCCCGTAATTATTATTTATTTTTCTAATTCTTTCCACGTTTACCCCCTGCAACTAAATATTACGGGCATTTTCTGCTAACCAAATACATGGTCTTCTGACTATTAAATTTCTGCGCAGATCTATTTTTACTTCTTTAATCGACACGCGAAATCCTAAATTACATTCTAGCTGCCATATTCATGCTAGAGTAGCCATGCAAGTTTACTAACTACAGTGAGACCCGCTTCTATGACCAAGTTGTAAGATACCGGTTGCGTTTTCATTTTTCAAGACTGGTCTGCTTCTCCTTAGCTTCTTAATTTTTTACTCTAGAATCAAACAGTTTTTACCAATAAGACAATTAGGGAGGAATATTGAATCTTTGAAAGGCACTTGTGATAGTGAATCATAAAGAACGATCTACCCAAAGCTACGCTCACAAAACACCGCAGTCTCTTTCTGGTTTATTCGAAATGTTTATAAACTTGAGAATGTGACATGTGACACAGAAACACAACCACGCGATATTCTAATCTAACGTTCTTTCCTGAGACAATATTTATAAAGATGATCTCACTCTTTCTCAGAGTTCGCATACCGACAGTAGTATAGCGATTGTTTTCCTTCGCGATATCTTCATTTTTTATGAGAAGAAACTCACATGGAAACGCGAGGCTAAGCGTGAGAAGCACGGCAACACAGATGATGTAAAAACTAATTAGGCGAACAATTGGCTACAGCGGGCTCCAGTGAACCTGTGGACGTGAATGGGTAACGGAGGTCCTGAGCGGGATTTTTACTGAAAGGCTCTTTACTTCTACCAAAAGCTTTCAGCGGGATAGCGTCGGGTTGTTGCCGACTGATTGACTCAGCATCGATGCATAGTTGTTAGAAATCGACTTTTTTACGAATACGATCCGTTCCTAAGGGTTACTAAGTAACTTACAGGCATTTGAGAATTTATCACTGCGTGTAAGGACAAATATTGATCGCTTGAGGTTAAAATAACCATGTCCTGTCATAGCAGATTGCACCTAAAACATAATTCAATAGAAATCAGTATCTTTTTGATAAATTTCAAGTCTCGGAAATTTGAGGTGAAAGAAATTTGAAATGTTGGGGAAGAGGCAGGGAATCGAACCGTCCTTTTTGCGCAAGAATCCGGTTTCATTCCTTCGTCGAACCGATTATATTCTTCTGAAATGTTGTTTTATTATTTCCAGATCTTTCCATATGCACAAAATTACAATATATTTTAGAATAATATTTAGCAATAGAGGGTTGGAAGTCGAAAGTACACATGCAAAATCGGAACGGAATAAATATCGGTTTTCCTTTCCGATTCAAGGATTTCATTTTTTTTTCGTTCCATTTTCACTCTGGCAAAAGTAAAGTTTTTCGGTTTTCGCTTTCGTTCCGATACACTTACTGTCACAGGGTGTGGAATGAAAATTCGCGTACTCACTTAATGGCGCTGTGGTTCCTGGCTCGAATCCCTATGGCTCTGTGCTTATGTATATGTGCTTGTATTTGTGTTAGTTAAGTAGAAGAAAGGAACTCAAACAGTGAGAATTGCCCTATTACAATCTAAGTTATCATGACTTTTCTGTTTCATGCGAATTTCTGAAGCGGTAATTGCAAAAATGGGGGATTGAAGCCGCTCTTTTCATGTACTTGATTCGTATGAGTTATCTGCGGTCCATAAATCTCCGCAATTAGTGGTGCTTTGGCATCTCGAAGAAGGACGACGCCGTCCGCTATCTTCTTTATGAGGAGCCTGTCATTTTGACCCACATAATTCTCTGATATTCTTCAATACTAATACTGGCTCATACGAAGGATTTAGTCGTCAATTATACAATTCGAGATAGTTACATATTTTATTCATCTCTTACGAAATGCCGAATCGGAGAAAAGTCAGACTGCCTAAAATGTCTCATCTTCTTAGTCTCTTTAATTCCTCACCACAGCTCTATGAAAATGACACGAATACGAATTTCTGTGAGGTATAGAATATTACCTTTATTAATATTTTCGTAGACGTACAGGCAGTAAACGATGTTGGCAGCTATGGAACTACATTTTACGGTGTATTATACAGTAAAACCCGGTTAAGACGCTTTTTAGGAAACTGAATGAAAACTGCATTATAAGTGGAATAGTGTTGTAACCAGGTTACAATAACTTATTTTTTTTATGTTGAAAAGCAAAAAGGATGGATTTTCTATATCTTTAATGTTTAGATATTGCTGTGCACCATAAAATCGGAAAAGTATCTTATATATATCTAGAGAGTCCACAAACTATTGTTGTTTTATACCGGTCGCCTCCTCGTCCTATTTGAATTCTCGTCATATATTCTTTTCACTCTACAATGAGGCCATTTTAACTAAAAAGAAAATGACGGAAGAATAATGTGAACAATTTTCAATCTATCAACTGAGAGAGAGGATTAGCTAAAGCAGGTTTGCTGTGTACCTATAGACGGAAAAAATCCGTGTTACAAGTGGATAGCAGAGTGTATAAAGAAGTATTTTCATCATGTGCTTATTGTGAAAGGGAGAGAGAGCCGCTTATTAAGCTGGATAGCGTGATTAGTGGCAGCGTCTTAAACGGGTTTTACCATCTATGTATTTGATTTAATTAGTATATTTATAGTGGAATGGGAGCTAGTATGGCATTTCTGTGCAGATGGAGGCGAGTAAACAGCATCGTTGAGTTCAATTCCAAAACTGAAAGAAGACGAATTCATGTTTTTTGATTTTCTTGCCTCATTCTAAAAAGAAGCAAGTCCTAGATTAGACTTAGGATATACCTTTCCTATCGGATTTAATTTAATTTTGCTATTAGAAATGACATTCATTACTTGATATCTAGAATATACTCCTATTATAATCCTCAAAACTAATGTCAGCGGCTTAGTTCTACTTTAAACTTCATTGAGGCATCTCTATATTGTACGGATAAAGTTGCTTGCATATTGCGAGAATTATTGCCTGTATTTGGTCTTCAGAGCGCTATTTAGAAAAAGTATAACTTACGAAGAAAATTACCCTCAGGTTTTCCTTGATGGAAAAATAATATTTAAAAAAAACCCAATCTCAGACCCCCCCAACCCCCCGACGAACTTTGATTGTTGCGGATTTAATATTTTAGAGATTCATTAACCTATGGTTAGGGATTTCCATAGTATATCCTTCATTAGGGACACAATAAACATTCTTGAGCATTACCCAATCAGTATTGACACCTGATCGAAAAATGACTTGCAAAAATGTATGTAAATGAGAAATTATATTTTAATGTCAGGTTAAGGAGTAAAGAGTTTAGGAATATCTCAAGATTCCTTGTGGAATTGGGTTGAGGAGAAGATAATGTTTCAATTCCACAAGGATTTGTAGAAAAAATACTTTTCTCCTCACCTCTTTGTAGCTCCAGTAATGGACCCAGTAGAAGCAGTTTGTCACATAATTTTTTGCATGGATTACTTATTTATATTTTATATCAATTATGTTTATAAATGTATATAACTATTTTGGAAGAAAAATACTGCCTCCGGTTAGCTCCGGTTTAATAATGATAATAATTAAGAAACTTTGTGCCAGTTATGCATTGTATAATCTTTTCTATTCTAATTTTTCCAAGCACAAAGAGAGAGAGTTTGTCAGCATCTTGCGTATATACGGAATGATAAGCAGACATTGAGCAGCAGATTTCTTCTTCTATTGCCATCTCTAATATGCTCTAAGCATTCATAAAAAGTGATCGCATGACGTGAATAAAGGGATATAATCAAGACAGGGATCTAAGAAAGTGATACCTTGTCTGCAAGTGAATTCCCTTATCTCCATTTATTGTTCTTTTTATGGAAATTCACTTTTCTCAGCACTGAGGTTGGGAAATATTCACGTCTCTTAGATACAAAACACGGAAGGTTCATCCATTGTTTTTATTCATATTTTAGTGTTAAATAAATCTTCTTACTGTGGAACAAAGATTATTGTTGTATCCTGTCGACAGACATAAATATAGTTGTCATTGATTCCTGGCTTTTATGTAAAATGTTAGTTATTACCTCGGTCGCTGAAATCACTAATGAGACAATCTTAACTTTTTTTTAGTTCCAGATATCTTTTATTTATTTTTCTAATGGTATATATCCCTGATTTTTTTCTTTATTTTAGGCTTTTATGTTTCCTGTTCAACGATTAGTTGCAGGTCGTATCTATTATTATTACTCATCCTTGTTATGCTCCATTGTAGTTCTAAATATTACATGCTTTAACATACTGATCGATATGCTCTAACGACTAATAACAAATATCAATACATTTATTTACTGTAGGATAGTGCATAAAATATCCTCCGCTGCTATTATCAGAGAAATGTCCGATGGTGATGTAAGTGACCGCAAACGAATTCCCTCGTAAAAAACGGATATTTCGCTCGAACGCTTCTTATTCGGTCGAAAAATGGCTCATCGCAATCAACATTTGCGCATTTAATGACACAAGCTTCTTTAATGTTTCGAGATAAACTTTCTCGGACATAAAAAGTGGTGGACAAATGGTGGAAATGCGCGCGCCGCTTCGCTTCTTTTCCAATGGAGCGCGGTTAATTGTTGTTATTAAGATTGCCAAGTCAAGCGATGCCTGTGATTTAGCGCACTATAGCCCGAGACATTTATGCTTTCTTGATACAACATAATTTCCCCTCCGCTAACCCCATCGACCTATTATCTGCCGCACCCGGCGCGAAGTCGTTATTCATATTTTTCCGGTCTCCAGTGGAGAATCGCCGTCGGTGACAGCTACAAGCCATTCACTCACTGAACCAGCCCAACCCTCGACCCTTTCTTATCTCTTCCTTCGTTTCATTCAACCCTCACTCTTATCTCCCTAGGAAAGGACCCAAGTGATTACACTTCGCGAAACCGGAACTTGGAAACGAAGACGATGCCACGTGGAATCGAAAGTGCAATGGAAATGGATTTCATTGACGATTCCGGTATATCACAACTATACTTTTCGACAACCTTTACTTGGACTGCGTTCATCCACAATCACCATCTTTCTTTCATGCTGATCATCTCATACATTTGTATCTATTAGATATATTCCGTCGAATTATGAGCCGTAACTTCTCTTATTGGACTACATATCTACTCTTCAATCTAGATTTTCCTACATAAATGATTCTCCATGTCTTTTCATAGCCGATCTTGTCTTCCCACTTTCGTGCTCTATGCCCTTTTCAAACAGTGCGGCATACTTCGTCTCTCATCGTCAGCTGTTTCATTCAGTTTCGTGCAAAGAAATCATTCTTTGCTTAAATATCTATGTACCGTCGAAGTGGCGTAGAATTTGTGCATTAAAATTTGTAATCTCGTGGTATTTTTCTCCTAAGAAAGAGTGAGTGTAAAGAGAGTTTTCAAGCTATGAAGGTGATTCTTATTTGATATAGACGATCATCCTTTAATCGCTTTGGAGGATCGCATTGAGTCTACGGATCGCACAGATCGTCAAACTCTAGGATGGAAATCAAATCCTAAGTTTCAATTCATTCATTCACGAATTGTCTCAAATAAAATTTACAAAATAGTAATTTCGTATGATTCCACCTAACCTTCCTTTTAACAAATTATCCAATTAAGTTTTTCTTGCAAGTTGCAAACACATTTTGCCTGGCTTTGTTTTCCCCGTTACCCCGGATTTCTTCCCCATTCTCCGAAAGTCTTTCTAATCTTATTAGTTTCATTAAAATACAACATATTCCATCGGCCGTGTTCTTTCACGATGTATTTTTTCATAGCGTTCTATGTTCTCTATTGCTTTTGCCATTCATTTATATGAGCTTTCTATTATTTCATCTTCTTCTTAATTATTCTTTTCGTTTTTAATCAAATGATGCTTCTGTTTATATTTCCTAGTTAACCTTTGTGTTTTCAAATAAGTGAAACAATATAATTTACATTTATCATTCCATTTGTAAGCATGTCAAATATTTTTCCTATAGATCAGTTTTATTTATCAGATCAGTTTTAGTGGATCCCAGTGACTATGAAAGGTATCATGACTATCGCACATGCGACGAGTCTGTCTTCGAGTCAGCGGCATGGAGAGTATAACTATTTACATTGTTAGCGAGCTGTTCAACGATACTTATCCGTCATATTGTTTGTTTGCATCCTTGATGCATTAGTCATAAGATTAAACTCTTTCAATCTGGTAATTGATTTAACCACAATTTTTACTACCACTTAATAAATCGATTATAATAGGGTTATTTAACTTGAGGGATAACGTTAAACTCCAGGAGACATTATAATACGGAGGCTTTGAAAGGAATAAATCGTGCATGTCGATCCCTTCCATCTCCATGTTCATTTGGATTCGATTCCGGTCCATAAGGATTTTGTCTTTGGAAAGAAAATTGCAAGCCGCATCTCTCCATTCTTAGCATTCCTTACTTCCAGTGATGAACAAACCACATTATAACGGTCTTTTTCGAGGAGAGCATTCAGTATTTTTATTGCTAGTTTCGACTCATACGATCAAGTGATGAAGAGTTGTATAAATGAGCGATTAATGTATGCACAACATGCTCATTTCACCACCTCAATAGATCCATTCAAAATTTTCTCATTATTTTTGATAGAATATATTTCATATTCAACCGTACAGGCCTTGTACTTCGTCCCTGTCTTTTCCATTCGACATCTTACCGGTTGCTGTTTTCAACAGTCGATATATTTCCACCCTTGTGTTAAACTCTTTCATTCCAGTTTCGATTTCTAACCCATGTGTTTCTATCGGTAAGCATACATTTCTCTAATATTTCTCGTTTCTATTCCTACAGTGTTGTCCGTCATTCGCTCAGCATTTCTGCTTCTGATGTTGTTTTTTTCGTCCAGGTATTGATTCATCTCAAAGTTGTTTTTCAACTCTTGCTTTCGTTCGACAAGTTTAAACTTTCCGCATATAAAATAATTAAATTCCTCTGATTGACTTACAGTCTTGCCTATTATTCTATAATCCATGATTCATCAAATAACACGCGTAATTCTCCTTCTTTCTGCATAAATTACTGATTATTCTAATACGGAGTATTCTAGCATGCGTTGATGGTTCGTGATAGATTCTCGATATTCATCAGCCTTTCTTTATAAACTAAGAGTCGCCAACGCTACTTTTTTTTCTTTAGTAGATAATTTATAATCAACCAACGACCCACGACCAAAATAAAATAGTGGACGAGCACTTCTCACCGAACAGTTCAAGAACGAAATGCGGTGAATGAAAAAATAGAGCTGTCAAAAATAATTCTGCTATTGAATACAGAAAATTTCATTTATCACCTTCACTGGTTAGATTTCTTCCATTCGTAAAGAATAATGCCATCTGCACTAGTTCTTCTATATCATCCAATCCTACATTATTTAATCTTCTACGTCTATTATAAGATTTGAGCAATGGCTTACGATGTGCACGTTTTTTATCGCCTTCTGTATTTTAGAGCTAGATGACGCCTGCAGTTTTTGTTTTTTTAATCGCTGAATAATCGAACCGAATCGGTAATGGAACTCGTGTGTGTGTGTGTGTGTGTATGTATGAATATATATATACACACACACACGTAGCTAGAAAAGTAGAGGTCTTCAAAAACGAGTTACTAATTACTAATTTCCTACAAACTAAATTTTCGAAAATGATAATTACAGAATTAGACAGCTATAATCTGTATCGATCTACATGCAACAAACATGTGCATCAAACTTATGAGAGACATTCTACGGGAAATCGGACAGATATTGGCGATTAAAATTGAATTATAACTTTGCAAAAGAATTTTTTTCTCAGCTGAAACATTTCCAAAAAATGATATCTCATGGTAGTGTGCAAATATAAAAATTTTCATAACCTCTAAAAAGTTAAGGTCACTTTATGTCTTATTTCCCGTGAAATACGTCCAATATGAAAAGGGCAGCTAATCAATTCGAATCGAAAATCGAGAATTGCTTTCTCATGTCATCTCTCGTAACCTAATAAAATTACACCAATGTCTTTCTTTAGCATAAACACTCATAAATGGACATTTGATAAACCTCGAGGCGCAATATCCGATAATTTCCTTGGCTGTTGCGAAAAGTCAATTTGTAAGTGACAGATCGAAATCATCCAAGGGCATTCGCACTCATTTCTCGTCAGACTTCCGCAGTTGCAAATCATCGAGATTGCACGTTTATGGAAAAATCTATCATTTGCGACTTCCTTTTCAGATGCTGACTTCATTGATTTTGTTCACGCCTTTTAGCGTTCGACTGCAGTTTCGTTCGTATGAAGTTCCAGCAACCACTTAGCGGTTAACCGAAAATGCGGTGCTCTGGTCTGACAAGCATGCACGCCTATCGATAGTGTACGCCGTGTTGACATTATGGAAGGGCTACGGAGTCTTTCTAGCATGCTCTGTTGAAAGTATCCACTATCTCTTTTAATGGCTGCCAGATTGTTGAATTCTATTACGATTCTATCTTATTTGAACGATTGTAGTATGAGAAAAAGTTATTTTGTCATAAGTTATACAATAAGTTAATATAATTGGCTGAAAATAGACATCGTTTCCTATAAATGGAATCAATTTCTATATAAAAAGAAGTATCTATTTTAAATCTTTGAAAGAGGTGCATGAAATGCAATTGATGCTTAGAACATTCTGTGAAAGGAGTTTTTGAATGAGAATTCCGCCCTTTTATGCCAACTTTGTCAGCCCACCATTCGGAATATTGGGCGAAAATGTTTCCATTGTCAATATCGATGAATATTCTACTCGCTATGTACTGTTCGCCTTGACGCATTAAATATCACTTAATAATGATCTTTAAATCTGAAACTATGACGATGAATCTTTTTTGACCTCATCCAACATCTTAATTCGGCACATCCTCCTCGTCAATTATGATTCAGTTCAATCGGCTGTGATTTATTCTTGTAGCTGTCAAACTATTTAGCCACATTTCTGATAATTCATGAATTGCAAAATCGACCAGATAGTATCGTATTTTATTAATCATCCTTGCCATGTTAATTCCGTAATTACGATACTTTTGGCACTTGTGCTACTTATTATGGAGAGTTATTTAAAGGTTTTTCAAAGTATTGTACAGTACTTGAAAGCTTAGCGTGGTAAAAGTATTGCAAATGCCATTGGTGCAGCCTTTTCGGGAGTGTTCTCTTTTCGCCAAAAACAAACGCATTTCAATTGTCTGGTTTCCCAGCCTCGTGTACAAGCATTGTTAATGAAACCTCTGACAAAGAATATAAAGGACATCACCTTGGTCCATACAGCTGCAACAATAACATTAAATTATTCTACCTAGTTTTACTCGGATATTCAAATCGTTTAATTCGTGCAATTTGGATGTTTACCTTATTAGAGTTTACCTAATTGGAATGAAGCCTGTTCGCCAATCGGCTGCTTTGTTTTGGTTTTATAATCGGTTTAAATGCTACAAATGCTGCATTCTTATGAAAAATCCTATGTCCTAAGAAAACCAATTGGCTTCGTGGATATAAAACTTATCTTACTTTTCGGTTCTAATTTTTACAGAAAAAATTCTCTTACATCTCTCTTACTATATAGTAATTAGTGCATTACTGAACGAAAAGAAAAAAAAACCGGATGAGTTGTATCTCTAAAGGTTTTTTACTCCGAAAATGTTATCTTTATTGTCTTCATAAAGCTAACACAGTTTTTTCCCTAACGCTCCGATATCAACAGACATGTGTCGATGGTGGAGCGCTCTTGCGGCGAAGATAATAAAAAAATGAAATGATTTTACACTTGTAAGTTATCTGCCTGTAAATTAACAGCTTGAGGTTATCGTTCATGTTTACTGTATTTCGTGCAAGTTTTTAAGGGACGTCAACTATCAAACACATATTATCACATAACCGTATGGCTTTCCAAAGAATTTTGTAACTGTTGAATCGGGGGTTCTTGAGAGAGAAATTTAAAATGATACCTCTTTAGTTGTTAATAATGACATCGAGAGGGAAACATTTGCACCCATCTTTGACTTAGAAACAATTCATCATTTTTTGCCTTACGTTCCACATATAGTATTTCTAAAATATTTAAAATTCTCTTATATTTAAATTTTCTGAGTTTGTAGCATTAATTTATATTTAATGCGATGAGGCACAACTATTGCCTCACTTTATTTTATCTCAATTATATACATTGCAACGAAATGTATTTCAAACAGCGTGAAGTAACTCTAGTGTGTCGCTCGATAATGATAGTAGAGATGATGCATAACTTTTAGTGTTTACGAAATGTCCGTTAATATTTCTGCACTGTTTGCTGCACTGTAAAATTTGATCATAGCAGTGCTATTGATATTTGCAAATATCAACAGTTTTATACCGCCATTGATGATTCTGTTTGTGAACTGTCTGAAGTCAGTAACCATTTTTACGGCTCAATATGTTTCCATGCATACTAAAATGTTTTCCCAATAATAAGCAATCTCGTTGGTTGTTTATACCTGATGAAGCTCATTTTCATCAATTTTCTAAGCTTGCACAAAAATTAATTGAAAAAGAATCGAAGAGAATTCCAGGGACGAATATCGGATTTGAAAATTTCGGTTTGTATTAGCTGGTTATTAAGACAGAGAATAAACTCTAAATATCGTTTTTGATCATGTCATTGATTTTTCAAATAGCTTCGCTCATCTTTTTGTTTGTATTATATTTATCACGAATGTGGATAAAGATAAATTTACTATTTTACATACTTTTTCTGGAGTCCATGCTTTCATTTTATACACCAATGTCAGTCTCTATCTGCATCTATCCACCGCTCAAATGGAGGGTTGCATTTACTTTTCAATTAATCACGTGTTTTTTTATTATAGCAGTTAGCGCCATGGAGTTGGCTGAATTACTAAACACTATTTATCCGCATGGTTTGAGTGCCTCCACATTCTGCAGCCATGGATGTAATAAATTGGCTCCGTCAGCCTGTATACTTGGGTTTCCTTTTTCTTTTAAGGGTTCTCGGAGCCGTGACCCTGATTTTCGAGTCCACATGTGCAGACACACCCCTTATGACCCCTAGGCGATTTCTCACCGCTGCGGTCAACCCGTCAATTACCTGACTGCCAGGCGTTCTGACTCTTCCCACAATGGAGCCAACTTAACTATTTATGCAATATTCAAATATCGCTAAATTGGACCTCCACTTTATGTATACATAATTTGCTATATCGACGGGACAATTGCAATTATGATATCTTTACGGATGATTCTTTCATCCATGGAGTCTTATCGCATTTCTTTATCAAACGCTATATCCGCCAAACTATTTTACTACTACTTTTTGGTACAAAAGAGGTTGTTAATTTGTCTTGAGGGACGCCAATGAAATTTAATTTTAGGTTTCCTGTTAAACACAAAAGGGGCATTCATAATGAGCTTATTGTTATTATATAGACATGAAATGCCTCAGATTTAAGATGTTATTGAAAACGCTTAATATGCTCACGAATGTATATCAAGCTGGTGAACACAGATCCGAAGAAAGGAAGGTCGTACTCATGCTTCTGATTTAGGTTAGTAAATCAACGACCCCAACATCACAATAGATGAAAATTGGCGAATATTTATACCACAATGGAATCAGACTCAAACTCCATTTAACCCCCACAACATTTTTTATTGAGGTAGGCATTAAAAAAGTAAAAACTATGGCGCGACATCCCCTCGAGGCGGTCGTGGTCGACTGCCATCCCTTAAACCCATGTTAAACCGATGAATGTTGGCCACCTACCGGAAGTCGAACCCAGGATCGCTTACACCGAAGGGAAACGCCTACTGGGGTGGGTTTACACGAACGAGATTCGAAAAACCTGGAAATCTTCACCAATATGAAATCCCATTCACTGACATTTTCGGCAACTAAAATTAAGAAAAAGACGTTGAAGCCCGTTAATTCAATGAATTGTCGATGCACTCGTATTCACTTGCTTTTCGTAATAACGGACGAATAAAAATGCTTTGGCTCTGTCCTTAGGAATGAGGGCTGCAAAAGATGTGGAAGAGTCGCCTAAGACAGCATCTTTTCTGGATGAAGTCGAGGGTTAGAAAAATCATTTTCGTCTGAATGTCCCTTAATTATCCGACATTTTCATCTCTCATTAAGAAAGACATTTCAAGTAATTCAGGCTAAGTTGCCCTCAAGTCGTAATGGTATATGTTTGATGTCGGCAAATGTATCTTCTCTAATAGCATGGTGTCATTTCCTCCTATCAAAATGATTATTATTAGCATATGTCTTCTTTGGAAAGTTGAAATCGAAATGTTTGTAAATATGAGATTCGATGTACACATCTGTCAAAATAAGGAATCTATATATTTCACATCCTCATTTGTAACTGCAATTGGTTTAAAATAGATTCTTTTCCAAACATCACTTTGGAGGACAATTTGACACCCTTAACCGTAAAGGTGTTTTCAATTAATAAGAATGAGGGAAAAATATTTATTAATTAGCACGAATGCTGAGGTTTGTTTCTCAATGGGTGTTGTCAATGATGTCAATGTAAAGGCATACTCATTAGAGATTCATTCATCCTCAAATTCAAAACTCTCCATTTGGAGTTCACTTTTTATATCATTTAAGTCCAATTTCCACATAGAACATCTTTTATACTTAATGAAAGGTGGCAATGGTTTTATCCCGATTTAGATCATCGTCAGTCGTTACAGAGGCAAATTTTAGGCCCGCTTAGTTTACCATCGGAATTGATAACTTCAAATTTAATTGGAAAAATTCACTTTGAAATGAAGTTGAGGTACCAGAGTGCAATATATCTCGCCCGATTTTTGTGAAAAGCTCATTTAAGCGAGAGAGTGCAATTCACCATCCATACATTGTTCCGAAAGGAGAGCTGCTAGCATCTTTTTAACTTTTCCATTAATGATCAGCAAATACAATTGTGCTACCTTTTTTATGTTAGAATCGACTGTCGGTATGATCAAACCGATAATGAATTGTAGTAGTGAAATTCCATTCCAATCAAAACCTTACTGTTGTATATAATCTATCATCGTAGGGTGGACTTCTCGGAATTGTAATAGCATAACGAAACACTTAGCAGTTTCCACACGATCTCATTAAATGCAATTTATTCCAAAGTAAATACGTTGAACTTAATTAAATCGTCTGGAAACTATCGAGTATTTCTTTACATTTAAGTCATTGCTTGTTTATCGGAGTGTAATTTAGAATCTAT
The DNA here is from genome assembly GCA_036926295.1 of Pachydiplax longipennis. Lineage (NCBI taxonomy): Eukaryota > Metazoa > Arthropoda > Insecta > Odonata > Libellulidae > Pachydiplax > Pachydiplax longipennis. The sequence continues at coordinate 3,868,202 of JAVFKF010000044.1, read as the reverse complement.
ATTGGACCAATATTGTCCATTAGGCTTAAAAAGCCGGCAAGAGAATGAGTAAGTGAATTTCATCGGCATTCTAGTGAATAGTTCGCATGCGAATACATAAAAGAATGAAAGGAAACTGCATCCGCAACGTGAGATTATATGATACGTACGCGCGTGATTTATCTCACCAATACTCTGTAACGTTGAGATATTACTGTTTTCAAGGCTACCTTTCCACCTTCCTATTAAATTCAAGATTACGAAACTTTTTTCCTATAACTTATTTTGAGAAAACTTCCTCGTTTGTCGTATCGCAAGATACATCGCCGGCTATATCTAGCTGCTTGATGTGTTGACGCCGTTTGATGGATGACGAACACTTGCATTTCACCTTAACTGAAAACTTCTAGATTTTGAACATAATTTAAATTTTAGTCTAATTTTTGTTACATATTACCCAGCTAAAAATTAGTTCAAGACAGCATTGTTCTGGAAATGCCAATCCTAGAACTTGTTCTAGAGAAGCATATTTATCCTAGTTTAAAAATTGGCTGGCTATAGATGGCCTTGTTATGTTACATCACTCCAGAGGAAGCGAAACAAAATTAATGATATTTGGTGTATTAAATCCACTTAGCATCACAAGTCATCTTTAAGACATCAAAAATCATATCAACTGAAAAATAGCTTTAACATAGGAATATTTCACACTCTCCTAAAGTTAAATTAAATCACTGAAACACTCACGCCTGGCCAGTTGATCTTTAATTATCCATCGATTTAAAACAATCAAATATTTTCCTTTTTGCATTTTGCTGCTCTATGGTATTCTTGGAATCACTTCTGAAATTGAAGGATTGTAAAGGTAACGGTGATCTCCAAATGTTTAAACATGCAAAATGAGGGATATTTCTAAAAGAGGCAAGAAGATTGTGTAAGATGCGAAACGACTGAAATTATATAGCTTAATATTTTCTGCGATCATTGTTTTCCAGAACAAACTATAGCCAGATATATCCCAGATAATCAAGCACATGCGCCTTTGAAAGCCGATTCGGAGAAGCCTCAATGTACCAAATGACTTGAAGCTAAAACTGGTACTAAACTTATTTAATACTTCTATTTAATATAACAACATATTTTGTGAACTGTCGATATCGAGAAAGAGTTAGATCAGAACTTGTTTAGCTTAGTCGATCAAATGTCTTCTTTCCATTCCCCTCAATATACTCATTGCCATCGACTGTAATAGAATAAATATTAGCCAAATAAAGAATATTTTAACTGAAGAGGGAATCAACTACAAAAATCGGTACCAACCGATAATTCACTACAGAACCCCAGAATAGTTTCATGTTGCAATGAAGGAAGCTGAATTAGTAGAAAAATAGCCTTTTGCTCAATCTCTCACTCTGGAAAATGGTTTTTATAGAATTCTCTCTAGAACGGATCGTTATTTATTTTTCTTATAAACATTGCATTTCTTGCGATAAATGACCCTTTTGATGGCCCATAATAGATTTATTCGTATTATTTAGTTACTTACTTCTGCCACTCTAAGAGGCTGCACCAGGAGCGATGTTAATTTAGAAAACATTTTAATCTTTTGAATCCATAGTTAGTCGAAAATTTAATTTATGTTAGCATACAAATTTTTATAAATGTAGTTAATGCATTTAGTAAATTAGTTATATGTAAATCTATATGACTTGTAAGTGTATTACGATTGAAATAACACTAGGTATAAGATGTGTTGTAATATTGTTGTATATGTTGTGATATTCTAGTAGAGAGGTATTTGTTTCACGATAGTTTATTTTGAATATAGTCAATATATCTATTACAATTATCGATAATTTTTGTATTACTTACATTTTAGTATTGCAGCATGTTATTAGTTAACAAAACTATTGTAGAAGTTGCTACCGGACTGCTATTCCATCTGCAATCAATATATTTATAATAATAATAACATAGTTCTAGTACGTAAACAATATCAATCAAGATAATTTGTATCGTGAGTTCTTATCGATGTTATATCGACGTAAAGTAAATTCAAAGCACAAAGATAATAATCATTTCACCGCTATTGCTTTTGTATGAGAGCGTTTGAGAAAGGAAACGGCCGAGGTTAATCCAAATTGAGCTAAGAGGAATAGTAAAAGTGGAGGCACCTATCAAGCGATTCATAAAGAAAAGCAAAACACGGGAGCAGTGCAGAGGGACGGATATAAGAAGTGGATCTCTTAAGTGGAATGGAGTTCCCTGACAACTAATGAGGTTGTTTTACTTCCAACGAGTTATTTGGCACAACTTTCGTGGCTAGGGATTTATGGAGAGGAGAGGAGATAGAGATATGCGTTCACTACGCTATTTTTGCGACACTTACGCAGAAGCCAACGCAGCGGAATATATGTTTTCGAAAGATGAAAAAAAGACGCTAAAGGCAGACAGAGTGGGCAGAAATCCTGAAATATTCCTCAGGAAAAAAGCACTCCCATATTATTCCTGTTTACTGCGAAGTGTCCAAATGGAAGGAGAACGTTTTGGTTTTCCACCTTGACACGGCTTCCCATTTGTCCCTCTGAAATTTAACGAAACTCGTTTATTTGGACGCCTTCCACTATATTTATTGCGAAGTTTTAGTTAATCTCTACGGAAAATGTTTTGTATTTCGGTCAATAAAAAATCCCGGAGCTTTCGTTTTGTGCTGTGGAAATAATTAATCTTTTCTCCCGCTATGTCTTAAATTAAATTTACCGTATATTCTCGAATGTAAGACCTCCTTTTGCGTTTTCTGAGCTTCCAAAAATCGGTCGCGTCTTAGATTCGCTTTCTAAATGCGTCATTCTAAAGCAGATGTCGCAAAGAAAAGTTATTTTAACTATAAATACAAGAATATGTCTTTATTTGGACGAGACTGAAACTAAATAGTCTCTTCTTACATCTAAACCTTTGTCATGTAACATTTGAAAGAAAGGGATAGTTTGAATTAAGTGCATAGAAGAAAACTAATTTGTGAATGCCATAACCTAAGAAAAAATATTTCACTGGAGGACAACACCTGTGAAAAGGGAATGTGAAAAACAGAGAGTTAAAAACTAAATTTTACGGAAAAAGACCTGGATTCCAGGTAAATTAAAAGTCCATCCATCCCATGTCTAATGAAGCATCAGTGATTATCCGTTTATCGGAGCCAGCGTCTTCTACAGTAGGTAACGAGATGCAGGGATTAAATACTTCTAAGAATCACCCAATGCGCATTTCGATAGCCGTGATATCATCCTCAGGGAGTCAAACGTAAGAAACGCTACGTTTAACCCGACAACTAATCTCAACGTCTAATTCATTAACAATCATATTCAAACATTCTCATAAGAATGCACTCTAATTTTATTGGATGAATTCCCAAGCGTTTTCAGATATAGAATAATACTTTATTTGAAAATTCCCTCTAACATCTTCATCAAACTGAAGCAAATTGGTTCTATCGTCGAGCTCTGTTTATGCTTTGCTACTACGTGCATGGTATACGATCTTTTTTCAATATCTGTAGACTATCTTTATCTGTGTGATTTATTCAAAGTGAAACTTATCATACCTTTGAAACGGTCTGTTTTTGCCCTCTCGTAAATACGAGAAACGACCATAAGCTTCCTGAATCTGTTATGATACCTTCCTTTCTTTATAATTGGTGTGAATTCTGTTAGCCTTGAAATATTTTATCCTCCAGGATTAGACTTGCTATTCCGACCTCGCTTCACAATCTTTTCATAGGTCTTCCAATATTCCTTTTTCATAATGGCTTATATTCCAAATCACGCTCTCTTTCTTTGTACACGGAGACCCAAAATGTTATTTTTCGTGTATGCTCTAATTAATTAACATTATATTTTGTATTGAAACCATATGAGGCTTCTTTACTCCCCGCATACAAAATTTCGGCTTAAGAATATGCGCATTTCTAAGTACCTTTACATATCTTTTTGGGAGATTGCCACTTTCATTTATTATACATTAGGATAGGAATCTTTCGTCTTATCGTTGAAGTCTATAATATTAGCAGTTCCAACGCTGTTTTTTTATTGACGTGCTGTTTAATTTTATTCCGTTTTCTTTTAAAAGCACGATTAATAGCTTTAAAGTGCAAATGCTCCTAATAAACTGTGATACATCCCCCCATGAAGTAAATTTGATCATTTTAGAAAATACCAAAATCATCATCTTCGTGTTTTTTTCTTCGCATCTCTATATTCCATTCCTATTTCAATACTCGAAATATTTCGAAACGTATGAACACCTCTTTGATGTTACATCAAGGAAAATAATTTAGATATCACTTTGCACGTAGAGTATTGGTAGTATTAGGCTTAAATGGATAATTTTCTGAAATGTGGATATCCATCTCGGAGCTCTACTTAAAAGATAGAAACGAATTTCTCATTTGACTGCAATTTTTTCAAGTTTGTGTTAGCATTACTAATCTAAAATTCAAGTAAATATATTTTTAAACCATTTCCTACGAAAATAATAAAGTTATTGGATTTCAAAGATTATTCTATCTTTGACACACATGAAAATTTGCGGGTTTATCAGTCTTATCAACTTCCTTACGTTCGATTGACAGCCTTTTCTGGGTAATGATCGATCTTAAGGAATCAGTTTCAACGTTTAGCTGATTCCATCGTTATTGGCGTTGTGAAAATTATTCTGCAAAGCATTTCTGAATTTGAGTGAATTTCTTTCAAACATTTCGGAGACTCTCTATGACTCTAACACCAAGAATAGTTGGGCCCATAACGACTGCTTTAGACCATTCTCTTTCGAACCGTAACATTTATCATTCTGGTTTTCAACCGAATCTCGGTTCAGTTTCGGTTTTGCCCTTTCTGCAAACCGGTTCAAACCGTTATTTTCCGCTCCGATATATGTGATATCCCTCTGAAAGTTTGTTTTATTATTCCAAGTTTTTTCATATAGAATTTCTTACACTAACTTTAAATAAAAGATAGTAATAGTTTGTTGTAAGTCGTAGTTACATGTGTTTATTACAGCTGCCTCTAATTCGACTAAAGAAAATTGAAAATTATTTAGAACCAAAAATGGAAACGGAATGAATTTCTTTTTCAAATGAATTGCTTTTCAGTTCAGATTCATTTAATTTCAATTTTGTCTGTTTTCGGTTCGGTTCGATGTCTTTCACCTGCCAATCAGAGACAACGAAGGCGATTTCGATTGAACATAAGTTCCTACAACAAATCGCAGCCATCAAACTGCACTTCCGTGCCTTTGTTGGTGCCTTTGAAAACAAACGAGGATTCTCAAGAGGTTATTGGAAATCGGCGTGAAATGTAGTTCGTGCTAGATTAGCACGTGGGGGAATGGTGCCAAATTGAGGGGACGTTGGATTAACCTCCGGATTCCTCGACGCCGTGGCCAGATCTGTTTAGAAATCATGCCAACCGAGAGGACACAGATTTCCGTCGACTACGCTTGATGCGGCAGACAGAACCCAATCGTCCGATTTGAATTCCATTCTTCACCGTCGATTAAGTTTCGAGAGAAACAAAAATCTCCGTTGTTTTCTTGATTTTTATTAGTCAACACTCTTTAAATCGAATCTTAGGACCGCCTCACGGAAAGTTACCTTTTCTATAATCCCAGAGTTTTTTTAATCATTATAGGCTAGCAGATTAAAATCACCGATTAAGAAAATCTGACGCTGCTCTACTAATGTTTTACGTTAACTAAATATATTACCATTATGTCATATTCAAATATATTTTAACCTACGCTGAAACAAAGGAAAACATGTTTTAAATGCAAGATGAGGCTCACACACGCATATTATATATGCATAAATATTCTCTCTATAAATTTAAGGTTTCGCTATCTTATCTGTTCGATATTTCCGTAAAAGAATAGTCAAGATGAATTTCTTAATGATAACACTGTTTCTTATATATTTTTCCCAATAAAATAGGATAATATATAATAATTTTAAAATATTAATACTGTAAGTATGTTTGAGAGTAAACTCAACCGACAGACTAATTTATAGTAAATGAGAAACTGGTTTCCTCTGTAAAAGTAATTTTATTTTCGTTTTTTCCTTTTTGGTTGAGAGATTAGTATAATTCAAATTTTATTAATACATGTAATCGGGTCATCGGGAATTCATTTGTCGAAAGACTACAATATTGCTATTACGCCCCAATGCAATTCGTACGGACCACCCATGTACATATGTACGAATTTCATCTATCATTTTCCTACTTTAGAGTTACTTTTTCTCAGCAGCCTTGTCTCACCAGAAGGAATGAAAATAGTTGTGAGTAATCATTGAAGGACCATAACAATGAGAGCAAATTTGTTACCTCACGTACATGCACATATTTATTTTTTTTTTGATTTCAGATATCAGAATATAAAAACTCGGGTATCCTGTCGTCCGGGGGTTATTTCATCTTGGACCTGCACTCCTGCTCTCGATTCTGTGCAGTTTATTTTTGGAGCAGCACGAGGTTTAGACTTGATCTAAAATGTCTAGAAATTTATCACTTTTATGTCTTATTTACACCATTTTACGCCAAACTAGAATTTATCTCTAATATTCTTATCGAATTATATATTACACACATTAAGCTACGAAAAACGTATTGAATTCTTTCATTTTCGTTGACTTCGTAACAGCCATGAAAATTTGTAAAAATTCACAACTTTCGAAGAATATGACAGAGAATATTTCGAATGAGAGAAAATTCTATAAACCTTCAATTAAGAAAGTTTCATCAGGTTTTTCTTTCTGCTACCGTCGCTTTGAAAAGAAGTAAGATAACGATGAAAAAGTGACTTATCAATTAAAAAGAAAAAACGATTGAAAATTATTTAGGGGCTCCCGGATAGCCAACCTTGCTTGCTCGTCTCTGCTGAAATCGAAGCCGGATTCGATTCCCGGTCATGATCCATATTTGAGGAATTTCCTAAGTTGTCGAAGCACTTTCCAAAATATTACTTCTTCTAATTACATTAACACTCATTTAAAACATTTCCTCTTAAGACGCTGTCGCGCTTAATACGCGATTTCCCTTCGGTTCCGATCTCTTTCTACGCATTGTAAAACTCCCAACGTAATAAAGCGGATTTATCCGCCGCCATTTGCATTGCAACTCGCTGCAGACAGTCTTTCTTCAACATGACTTAGATTATTACTTGCCAAAATGATAAAACTTGATTAATTTTAGAGAGAAAAATGACGAAAATTAAGTAACAGAAGGAGAAGCTCTCTTTGCCTGGAAAGCAAACCATTTTTTGAAATATGACGAATTTTTGTTTTTTAGTTTTTTCAACATTTGAAAGCCGAATCCGAATACAAACTTATACTTCCTTTTATCTAAAGGAAGCAGTTATAACGCTATTATCCCTCTTAAAACGTTTTCGAACTTTTCCCCTCTCAACCGGGTTTTACTGAATTTAAACTCGTATTGAATTTAGATCTGACATTATTCTTTGTGCAGTCGAAGTAAAACAATCTTATACATAAAGGAAAAATAGTTAATAGACGAAGACTGGATGGAGTACTTCCGATTTAATATAGGGAATCATACACTAGTGATAAATAGTGCCTAAAGGGTTTTATTCTTTAGCAAAATTAGTAGATGGAAATTGTATTTGTTGTCCTCTTTAAAGGAATCGATAAAGCATGCATGCTCAACATATTAGTTACAAAAAATAATATTTTAAAGTCAAGTAATCGTATCACTGTTGTATCTGGCAACTTATTTCCCTCGAGAGAGTACATAAAAATGAATGTTGATAGCTGTAATCCAATGCGCTAGACTCGGATGAGAGCAAGTTCATAATGAATTTGGGTCTAACTGATGACAGTGAAGCGATACTTTGAAAATCATGGCCTCTTTCGCAGTCCTTCCTAGCAGCAAATGTAGGCACTCAAGAGGATACGAGGATAATTGGAGGATATAATTCTATCTCGGAAATGATTTCTGGGATTCTTTCCTCCTTTTAAATCGCTTGGTCGACAAATGTAACAACAAACAGGAAAATGAGAGGAAGAGAATGAAAAGCTTTTTCAGTAGTTAACCCCTCCTCCGCCAGATGGATTAGGACGAGAAGAACTCTTTTGATCTGGCTTCTAGTTACAAACAGCGTGGTAAGAAAGGGGAGCTGTAAAAAATAAGATTAGTGTGATGAGCGGAAGAGAGAAAAAGGATGGGTTGACAACCGAAATAAAAAGGCTAGACATGACGTCACCGTAACAAATGAGTCCCTCTCACCGCGTGCGAGTAAAGCAGATGCCGTGAAAAATAAAAAGGCGGAGGAAAAGGTAAGGAAAGCGAGAGATAGGTCTTATTTTTTCTTCGAAGATGGCGGTTGCGTCGCGCCGAACACGTGCTCGCGTCGCTAATGACGTAAGGGCTCCTACGTAAATTTCGATGGAAAAAATTAATGATTGTTTATCTGTTCCGCTCGGCTTGCTTTGTTTTAATCAGTCAGCAGCTAATCTTCGCTTTAATAACAGCGATGCCGAAGGGAAGGGATGGTGTAGTTTGGGGTGTTACCCAGTTGATGAATTTATCTTCAAGCATTGGAAACTCTGGCGAAATTACATTTTTTTATTTCTCGAGAAGTTTTCTGTCTTATCCTAAGCTATAAACTAATGATTTCAATATTCATTACATCGATTTAGCCACCGTATTTAGCGATTACCTTTACAATTGCATTTTTCGAATATAAGCTCTATCGATTCATTTCCTCATTTTGTTCTTAAAGTTCAAATGAAGCTATTTGAAATCTTCAAAGAAACGACTGATTTTTATTTCCTTTATAAAATAAATATCCTTTTGATGTGTTATTTTCTGCATAAAGATTTCGTACTGGTGTAGAATACTGTGTGAAAAAGGAATAATGTTGATCTTTTATTTTTCGTTGATCTGCAAATTACTCAATTCTGTGCAATTCTGCACAACATTTATAAAAGCAGCTAAAAGATTACTAACAAATGGAGTCGAAATAGATTTTAAAAATATGTACAAGAAATCATTTAACTTGGTTGGAAGATAAATGCATACACAAGCCAATAGAAATGCTATGAGCAATATTCTCGAGGATATGTGAAAACGATACTATTTGCAGAACCGTCTTGAAAATCCTCTGAAAAGGACTATTCATATATCGCACTTTCCATTAACTTTCAAAGGCGTCAACCGCTTTATTTTAGCATTTGCCTGACTGCGAGTAAATCGGTGAATGTTGTACTACTAAATACAACTCTCGAGGCCTCTGGCTATATTTGCGTTGATTTGCTCTAATTTCTATTTAAAGTATGCATAAAATTTTTCTCTAATTTATTTCTTGTAATTCTAATTTGAAATGATGAAGTCGACATCGATAAAATCCTAAACATTTCGACGTATTCTTTAAGTCCGTTTATAATAACTATAGAATTATATATAGCGTACTAGAAATGAGTAACTTTTAATGGTATTTCATCTCATATATTATAACCTGAGGTTTAGTACTCAGAAATTATAGTCAATTCAAATTATTTTCGAAATTTGGCTGAAAAATACCTGAAGGAGTTATCTCATTTATTTCCCTCCAAAAGAGAAATGTAGCTGAGGACTGCTATGAGGTCCATATGCGGTCATTTTGGGATGTCGGTTTGCATAATGAGGAAGAAGGGAGAGGTCGGCTAAGGGTGGACACGTGTGTAACATTACCTACCGCCACTCACTTCCTCCGACTCACTCCAGTCTTTAAAGATCGGAAAATGCTTCAGATCTACTCAATGTCTATGTGGTGGGTAATCTACTTGATGAATGCCCAGCAGTCTTATTCGTTGAACGAGATGGGTTGGCTCTATTATTTATTTTAATTTAGATGCTAGAATGAAAG